>JALAZF010000051.1:10555000-11865000 GCA_022829125.1 Lathyrus tuberosus | reverse complement strand
GTAGATTAATCTTGAAGGCACCCATGTCTCAGAACAAAACCTTCAATATTTAACTAAAAGTGATGGAGAACAAGTGTCTGGAAACTGCAACTAGCAAAGATGAATGGTTATGGCACTACAAACTTGGACATATCAACTTTAAAGACATCGAAAATCTAAAGAGAAGAAACATGGTTTTAGGATTATTAGAAATTGACATTCCAAATGAAGTTTGTGAAGAATGTGTTCAAGAAAAACAGCACAAGAATAGCTTAAGCCAAGATGCAGGAAGCAAGTCGAAGGCAATCCTTGAAGTCATATATTCATATGTGTGTGGTCTTATCCAGGTAGATTCGAATGAAGGTAATAGATGTTTTGTCACATTCATAGATGATTTGGTAAAAAATTATGTACATAACTCCTAATCAAGAAGAAAAGTGATGTGCTTGAGGTGTTCACAAAGTTTAAATATATGGTGGAGAGGTAAAGTGGTTGAAAGGTCAAGATCCTGAGGAGTGATGGTGGTGGAGCGTATTTTTCCAATGATTTTGTTGTTTTATGTGAAAAAGAAAGGATTGTGCATGAGGTGGTGCTACCCTACACTCCACATCAAAATGGAACGACATAAAGGAAAAATAGAACCATCATGAACATGGTGAGGAGTATGCTACGAGGCAAGCACTTACCTAATGAATTATGGGGCGAGGTTGTATCGACTACACGTACATCCTAAGCAGATATCCAACTAAGAAGCTAGAAGAAATCACACCAGAAGAATGTTGGTCTGGTGTCAAGCCTAGCTTAAGTCGTCTAAAGGTGTTTGGATATATATCACATCGAAATGTGTTTGATCAGTTGAGAAGGAAGCTTGATGACAAGTCAACTTAAATGATCATAATAGGATATCATTCGAATGGTGGATATAAACTGCTCAATCCCTTTAACAAGCAAGTTGTCATCAACAGAGACGTGATCATAGATGAGTTGAAGGAGTGGGATTGGAAAGAAAATTTCAAGAAGGATTCTGTGAGAATTTTATGTGATGAATCGGTTAGTGAAGCTGACAAAGAAGTTCGACAAGAAGAATTCAGAGGTCAAGTAGGTACAAGAAGACCTCAAAGAACAAGAAACATGCTGGCGAGGTTGCAAGAATGTGTGATTACATCAGATAATGTGGTCGTTGATGAAGGTGAAAGTGTCCACTATGATTTCTATGCAGATATTGAAGAAATCAATGTAACTGAGGAAATCATTGTATAATTAGGAAACAATGTCATGTTCAGTTTAAGATCGGAAAGCACAAACAGAGGGAATTTTAGACCATGTGCATTCAAATGTGTGAGGCCCTACCAAAGAGGTTTCCATGGGTGGTTCAAGTTATTTTTTGAAATTTCATAGATGATTTTTCTCATAAGGTTTTATTATATTTCTTGAAGAATGAATCTGAAGTATTTACACAATTCAAGTTATGGAAGGCATTGTTAGAGAATCAAACAGGTAGAGAAATCAAGTATTTGCAGTCAAATAATGGGACAAAGTATAATGCTTCAAACTTCAAGAAGTTATGTAAAGAAAATGGTATTCAAAGAAAATTCTCAATTCATAAGACACCACAAAAAAGTTGTATAGTAAAGAGAATGAATATGTATCTAATTGAAAAGGCAAGATGTCTCTTGCTAAATGTTGGACTATGAAAAGGTTTTTGGGCAGAGGCAATTAACATGGCGTGCTATCTTATCAACAGGTCACCATGAGCTTCAATGTAGAGGAAGGTTGTAGAGGAGGTATATGTAATAAATTCTATTGATCTTAAAAATTTAAGGATTTTAAGATGTCCACCTTATGTGCATATATCCAGTGAAGATCGATCTAAACTTAATCAAAAGTTAAAGAAGTGTGTCTTCGTCGGTTACACAAAAGGTGTTAAGAGGTTCAAGTTATGGAATCCAATTAAAAAGAAGATGGAAATCAACAAATACGTTTTTTATGAGCACTTAATGTTTAAGCATTTAGTTGCAACACATGTTTCAGCATCTGAAGGAGAAACATCCAACAAGCAGGCGATTCAAGTGGATGTTGATCTTTCATCAGTGAACAATATGCATGTAGTTCCTGAACCACAAGAAGAATCAGGCTCTAATAATAACATTTACCATGGACTTGAAGGTTCAGGTGAAGTACATGATTATATTCTTGTATGTGATTGAGAGCATCGTTCAACGAAGCTACCAGAAAGACTTAGTAGCCTTTGTACTTCTTACTAGTTCTTAATACCCTTCCATTTTTCTAGAGGCTATATCTACCTAAAAGAAAGATAAGTGAATGGGTATAATGGTGGAGGATATGGAGTCACTAAAGAAAAATCAAACATGAGATCTTGTTCAGCTTCCTAAGGGGAAAAGGGAAATCGGTTGTAAATGGGTGTTCTAGAGAAAACCAACAGTAACAGAAATATAAGGGAAAAATTTATGACTCCTTTTGTACAGAAGGGATACTCATAGCATATGGAGATTGAATATGATGAGATTTTATCTTTGGTCACTAGACATACTTATATTTGGGTAGTTTTAGCCTTCGTAGCCAGCCGAGACATGCATTTAGAGTAGATGGATATGAAGACAACATTTCTTCATGCTAATCTAGATGAGAAAATTTATATGGAGCATCCAGAGGTGTTCAGTAACATTGGACATGGCAGACTAATTTGTTAACTTAAGAAGGTTGTGTATGGTTTAAAATAGTCTCCGAAAAAATGGTACATGCACTTTGATTCATTCATGCTTCAACTTAGCTACAAAAGGTGTGAGTATGAATATTGTGTTTATGGTAGGATCCTTGATGACGGATCTTTTATTTTCCTGTTAATGTATATTAATCATATGTTGATTATTATTAGAATGTATTACTTAATGTTAATAAAAAAATATTGGAATTACATTCAAACATTGATTCCTTCAAAATTTTAAGAGAAACAACACCTAGCTTCCTTCTAATATATTCGAATCGATCACCCTTAAGGTCATATCATATATTAGATGTATGTATCTCAGTATGATAATGCAACACTTTAAACTTCCCTTTTATAACTTGATCTCTTGAGAAATGAGATATGTGTTATTCTTTCCTTGAGTTTAGACACTCGATATTTAACAAGATTAATGGTGGAGATATTTTCTATAATCAATGGCTCATGCTTCAACACTTTAATATTTAATTTAGCAAGAAAAGACTATAACCATAGGTGTATATCTTTCAACTATTTATTCAGCCTCGCATAATAAAAAAAGAAAGAAAGAACAAACTGTTTTTTAAAACATTGAGAAATTTGGGCTTTTATGAAGCTAAATACATAGTTTATTGTAACTCTTTTATTTTAATCCAACATGTCAATCCGTCCTACCCCATCATAACTTCATTTATTTAGCAGGTTAGTCGGGGTGGAGCAACTAGTAGTGGTGAGTTGAAAATATCAACTCATCTTTCAAATACAACGGTCTAAATTGATCAACCAAAAAATATTATCCATTTTGCCATCCTTACTCACCACACCAATAATTATTTGAAAATTCAAGCAAATCACTTCCGTCTACACCTATGTTACTTGGAGAAAAACCTTATAATCAAGGTACCTTGCAAGTATCCCACCACCCTTTTTGCAGCAAGAAAAAGAGATTTTATTGGATCATCCATGAATCTACTTACTATTCTAAATCCATAACAATCTTATAATCTGCTTTTACATTTACATAGGTATCTCATAGATCCTAAAATTTGCTCGAATAAAGTTTTTTCTATGCCATCCTCTTCACCTCCTTTATTTAGTTTCAAATTTTATTCAACCGCTAGTGTGGCAGGGTTTAAGTTTTTAATATAAAATTTTCTTAGAATTTTTCGTTGTGATACGAGTGCGAGTTAGAAGTCTCATATTTCTTAGAAAAGTAGAGGTTGAATACTTTATAAGTGAGAGGACCCTTATACCTAATGCCTTAAGATTTTAAGTGAATATGTGATATCTCTCACTTACGTGGTTGCTCTTGACCCAATATGGATGATCACTTCATGACCCATTAGTGGTATTAGACAGCGCAAAAAAGACAGCGCTGACTTACTTACGTGGTTGCTCTTGACCCAATATGGATGATCACTTCATGACCCATTAGTGGTATTAGACAGCGCAAAAAAGACAGCGCTGCTATAAGTCAGCGCTTGGACAAAGACAGCGCAAAAAAGACAACGCTTTTTGGACAAAGCGCTGTTATAAGTCAGCGCTTGGACAAAGACAGCGCAAAAAAGACAGCGCTTTTTGGACAAAACGCTGCTATAAGTCTTTAAAAAATTCCGCTTAAAAAAAGCGCTGTAAAAGACAGTCTTTAGAAAGCGCTTTGTAAAAGCGCTGTTAAATGCTCAAAATGGAAACCACCTTAGAGAGCGCTTTTTGGACAAAGCGCTCCTATAAGTCTTTAAAAAATTTCGCTTAAAAAAAGCGCTGTAAAAGACAGCCTTTAGAAAGCGCTTTTTAAAAGCGCTGTTAAATGCCCAAAATGGAAGCCACCTTAGACAGCGCTTTTTGGACAAAGCGCTGCTATAAGTCTTTAAAAAATTTCTCTTAAAAAAAGCGCTGTAAAAGACAGCCTTTAGAAAGCGCTGTTAAATGCCTAAAATGGAAGCTACCTTAGAAAGCGCTTTTTTAACAAAGCGCTGCTATAGGTATTACTTTAGAAAGCGCTTTAAAAAAGCGCTGTCTAAAGGTTAACCTTAGAAAACGCTTTTTGAACAGAGCGCTGCTATAGGTATTACTTTAGAAAGCGCTTTAAAAAAGCGCTGTCTAAAGGTCATTTATGAATTAAAATATAAAACAATTTCTAATCATTTTCAGACACTTCTTTTCATTTTCTTCTCTCGACTGTTCTTCTCTACTGAAACCCTTGCTATCGTTCTTCTCTGCTGAAAACCATTGCCATTGCCGTCGTTCATTCGCTATTGTCGTCGTTCATTCGCCATTGCCTTCGTTCACTTTTTTCTGTCATTTTGGTTGTTCATTCGCCATTGCTTTCGTGAAGAAGAAGACGAAACGAAGAAGAGGTACGATTTTCATTCTGTTTTCATTCTTGTTTTCATTCCTGTTTTCATTCTTGTTTTCATTCGCCATTGCTATCGTTCTTCTCTGTTTTCATTCTGTTTGCCTTAACTTCCTTGTATTCACATATATTTGTAAATGCATTCCTCCAAAACTTAACCCTTAGCTATAAGCACTAAATATGCTGAGTATAAAATCAATAAAAGCAAAAAATAAAACTCACGAAATAAAAATGATAGTGAAGATATATCTCATTAGTATCACCTGAAGATATAAAACCTTCTACATTAAAAGCCATAACAAGAATAAAAGAGAACTCCAAACTTATCTTTATCCTCTGTTTTGTAAACTATTTAAAAAAAAAGAATAAACGATTTTCATTCTTGTTTTCATTCTTGTGTTTTTCTTTGAAAGAGTTATTCTAAAGCTTTGAAGAGAGGTAAGGAGATGAGAAGTGAAAGATTCAGATTTCAGAATGACTAATATTGAACATGTTGTTTCTATTTTCATTAGTTGTTGTTTCTATATTCTAGATTAAAGAAAGTATGATAGTTATTGTAATATTGATAGTTATTGTATTGATGGAGTAATGATATATAGAGCCATGAAAGTGGAGTTATGATAGTTATTGTATTGCATGGTCAAAGAAAGTATGATATTTGTCTTTGCATGAGATGTTTATCTTGCTCAATAATTGCTTTGATGGTTATCTTTGTGATATGATGATTACTTGTTTAAGTATGATTTAAACTTGATTCTTGATAGATTTAGGTTATCGTATGAATGTTATTTGTTTAAGTTGATGCATGTTTACTTGTTTAGGTATTGCTTAGATTTGAATCTTGTTAGGTTTAGGATGAATTGCTCTAATGCTTGGTTACTTGTTTAAGTATGCTTGGTTACTTGTTTCAGTATGCTTGCTCTTAAATATGTTGCTTGTTTGTGATTACATGTTACCACTTATCAAGTTATGACTCATAATTGGTCAATTAATGATATTTCATTTTATGATACGTGTACAGGGGGATCTTGGTAATTCTAACCTATCTGGACACTGTGTGGGTCTAAAAGTTGTTTACATCTCTAAAGGTAATTAGTTGTTCTCTCTCGCCACTGTAATTAGGGGTTACTTGTGATCAAAGTGTGAAAGTCGGATCGTTTCCCTACAGGTAAATATTTTTTATTTTTGTTTTTGTTTAGTTTAATTAGTATAACTATGGATAAGAAATGGATGTCTTCAAGTCGATTATCGAAAGAGTACGAGAATGAGGTATCGGAATTTGTTAAGTTTGCTGTTGCGCACGCCAAAGACCCCAGTCGAATGAGATGTCCTTGCTTGGGTTGTTGTTTTGGGAGTCGGGTTGACGCGGTTCAGTTGGCATCGCATTTAATGAGGAGTGGAATTGATAGAAGTTATACATGTTGGAATTTGCATGGTGAGAAAATTAACGGGAATGTTGAACTGGGGGATAATACGACCTATGCTTCAAGCGGCAATGGCACAGATACATACGATTATGATCGAGTCGAAGAGATTGCAGAAGCACTTGAAGAAGATCTTAAGGATTGTCCCAAAATGTTTGAGAGGTTGGTAAGCGATGCAGAGAAATCGTTATATAATGGTTGCACCAAATTCACAAGATTGTCTGCGGTATTAAAGTTGTACAACTTAAAGGCGGGCAATGGATGGTCGGATAAAAGTTTCACAGAGTTATTGGCCCTTATGAAAGATATGCTTCCAGAGGATAATGTTCTTCCCAATCGAACATATGAGGCCAAAAAGATGTTGTGCTCTATTGGCATGAGCTATGATAAGATACATGCCTGTCCAAACGATTGCGTTTTGTTTCGAAATGAGTATGCATCGTTAAATGAGTGTCCTAAATGCGGTGTCTCTCGATATAAGGAAAAGTTGTCTCCAGCAAAAGTCTTATGGTATTTTCCTATAATTCCGAGATTTAGACGCATGTTTCGTAGTGAGACCGATTCAAGACACTTGACTTGGCATGCAGATGAAAGAATTATTGATGGAAAGTTTCGACATCCGGCAGATTCACCACAGTGGATGAAAATTGATGATGATTATCCTAAATTTGGAAAAGAAGCAAGAAACCTTCGTTTGGCATTATCTACTGATGGAATGAACCCACACGGTCTTCAAAGTATCTCACATAGCACTTGGCCTGTGATCATAATGATTTATAACCTACCTCCATGGCTATGTATGAAGCGTAAGTACATGATGTTATCTATGTTAATTTCTGGGCCTAGACAACCAGGGAATGACATAGACGTATACTTGGCACCCTTAATCGAAGATTTAAAGTTTTTGTGGGAGAACGGTGTAGAGGTTTATGATGGGTATAGGAAAGAAAGTTTCAACTTGGGGGCGATGTTGTTTGGCATAATTAATGATTTTCCAGCATACGGAAATCTATCAGGGTACAGCATAAAAGGTCAATGTGCATGTCCTATTTGTGAAGATAAAACAGATTGAACGCGATTGGAGTTTGGTCAGAAGAATGTATTTCTCGGTCGTCGTAGATTCTTAAATTCTAATCATCACTATCGTGGGTGGAGAAAAGCATTCAATGGAGAGGCAGAACATGGTAGAGCTCCAACTATATTGACAGATGATCAAATTTTTGAAAAGGTGAAAGATGTGAGTACTCAGTTTAGAAAGCCTTTTGCACATACACTTGTCAAGAGTGGGTGGAAGAAGAGGTCAATTTTTTTTGAACTGCCATATTGGAAGTCGTTGTATGTAAGACATTTTCTCGATGTTATGCATATTGAAAAAAATGTATTTGACAGTGTTATTGGTACGTTACTCAATATACAAGGAAAGTCTAAGGATGGCCTTATAGCAAGAAAAGACCTGGTAGCGATGGGAATAAGAAATGAACTAGGACCCATGAAGAAAGGAACACGAACATATCTACCACCTGCTGCTTATACTCTATCTAGAAAAGAGAAAAAGGTATTGTGTAAGTTTCTAGGTGAAGTTAAAGTTCCAGAAGGATACTCTTCAGATATTAGAAGACTTGTGTCAATGAAAGACCTTAAGTTAAAGAGTTTAAAGACACATGACTGCCATGTTATAATGGAACATTTTCTACCAATAGGTATACGTTCTATTCTGCCAGAAAAAGTAAGAAGCGCAATAACTAAATTGTGTTTTTTCTTCAAGTCAATTTACAGTAAGGTGATCGATCATGCGATCTTACCAATATTGCAAAAAGAAATAGTTATTACTTTGTGTGATCTTGAAATGATTTTTCCTCCCTCGTTTTTTGACATAATGGTTCATCTAGTTGTTCATCTGGTGAAAGAGACACAATTGTGTGGACCAACTTATATGAGATGGATGTACCCTGCTGAACGTTATATGAAAATATTAAAAGGGTATGTTAAAAACCAAAGTCGACCAGAGGGTTGTATTGTCAAACGATACATTGTTGAAGAAGCGATTGAGTTTTGTACTGAATATCTGTCCAATGTACAATCAATTGGACTCCCCAAATCTCATATTGTCGAAAAAAAGAAGGAAAAAAGTTAATTGGAAATGAAGTTGTGACAGTATCAAGGGTCGAACGGGATCAAGTGCATTTGTATGCTCTGCACAATGAGAATGAGGTTGAGCCGTATGTTGAAATGCACAAGGATGTTCTCCGAGATTTAAATTCGAATAGAAATGAGAATTGGATAGTACGAGAGCACAATCGAAGTTTCATACCTTGGTTTAAGCATCATATTTATTCAAAGTATTATTCAGATCTCGCTTCAATAATAGAAACGTTTAGATGTTTAGCATATGGTCCAAGTTTGGTTGTGTTTTCTAATAGTGCATACGCAATTAATGGATACACATTTTATACCAAAGAACAAGATGATAAAAGTAGTATGCAAAATAGTGGTGTCACCGTGGTAGCTGAAGCAATGCACATTTCAAGTGTGAAAGATTTAAACTCCAAATTTGCAAATCTGTCATATTTTGGGGTTATCGAACGCATGTGGGTGTTTGATTATGAGAAGTTTCAGATTCCTATATTTCGTTGCAAGTGGGTTGAAAATAATAATGGCGTACGAATGGATAAGTCAGGATTTTTGCAAGTGGATCTTAATAGGGTGGGGTACAAAGATGAGCCTTTTATTCTAGCCTCTCAAACTAAACAAGTGTTCTATGTCACTGATCCGACAAGTACAAAATGGTCTATAATGCTTTTATCTAACAAAGTAATTGATGAAAACATTGGAGATCAAGGTGATATTGATGTTGATATTGAATCATTTACTAGAAATGATCAAGATGAAAATATTATAGCGAATGAATCATATACAAGAACTGATCATAATGAAGGTATTTGGATCAATCCAACTGTCCGTGTTGTTAAGAGACGGGTAGAACATATTCCAACCAAGAAAAGAAAGAGACGTTAGTGAAAAAGGTACTAGTTATAAAATTATAGCTTTTATCATTCAATAATATTAATTAGTTGTCATGTTATATATAGCTTATATCATTCAATGGATTATGGATTATGGATTTTTATATTTGTCATTTAATTTTTATTTTTTTCTTTCTTACAGGTGAAATGGCTAGTGACCATGACGACACACACGAGACACATGATGAAAATGAAGCTCAGAAGGTATATTAATTTCACAATGTTGCTTATTAGTGATGCTACTTGATAACATAAAACAACTATATATTTATTCTTATTTGTTTGTTTATGTGTAGTGTCATCGTCAGCATAGTGGCATAGACTGCAGGTATTTCGTTTTGAGGTTTATGAGAAAAATCCTTCTAATGGATCGATTAGAGATTCCTATTACGGTATGCATGGATTTATAACTTAGGATTTATTTTAATATTTATCGGATATGTCATATAATTTATTATTTTTAACTAAATCATGCATATTTTGTTTTGTTATGTAGTAGTTTGATGAATACGCGTGTTCTCATTACACGAAGGATAAATTGCAAGAAATTAAGGAGGAATTGTGCGAATACCTTATGGGAAAAAAGTCATATAAGGTATAGGATAATGGGATTATGTGAATGTATAGTTTTGTGAATGGTTTATTTTATGGGATTGTATAGTTTTGTGAATGGTTTATGTTATTTATGTGATTTTGGAATGTAATTGTATAGTTTTGTGAATGGTTAATGTAAATGACTTGAATTATATTGGAAATGGTTTATGTGGTTTATGTGATTTATGGGATTAGTGGAAATGGTTAATGAACCATACTAGAAATTGTTAATGAAAATGTGAAATATACATGTTTATTGAAATGGCTTGAATTATACAGGTTTCTGCATAAAAAAATGGTTAAAATGAGATTTTTAAAAAAAATCATTAAAATTATACGTAGAGAAAAGACAGCGCTTTCTAGAAAAAGCGCTGTCTATAGTTCACAACAGAAAGCGCTTTTCCTAAAAAGCGCCCTCTAAAGGTATAGAAAAATTCATAACTAAAATTATAGGCATACATTAGACAGCACTTTTAAAAGCGCTGTCTAAAGGGGGCCTTTAGAAAGCGCTTTTCCTAAAAAGCGCCCTCTAAAGATATAGAAAAAATTACATTAGACAGCGCTTTTTAAAGCGCTGTCTAAAGGGGGCCTTTAGACAGGATTTTTTCTTGAAAAAACGCCCTCTAAAGGTATAGAAAAATTGATAATTAAAATTATAGGCATACTTTAGACAGCGCTTTAAAAAGCGCTGTCTAAAGGGGGCCTTCATTTTCTCATTCTCAAATTGTAAGCTTTTTGTGATTTGTTGTTTTGTCTGGTTATTGATAGAATTGTAGCTTCATTTAATAATAATGGAGCTATTTCTTTGATTAGAACAACCACTGAATTTTACCCTTGCCTTGACGGGTTCTCCACATTAAGTATTTGTGTTCTTTATATTCGCTTTCAATTGTTATATTTCATTCCATATATTTATTGTTGCTCCTTAAATATTCTTGCAAATTTAGAATTGTACATCTGCTATGTGTTGTTTGTTATTGTGTTTTTGTGTTAAACTCCATCATTTCTATTGTGTACTTATGTTGGGGAAAATCATTCTTGCAATTGTGTTTACAAATTCTATACCAAGGAAGTATTGTCAATCTTCCTATACTTGTTATTTTGAATTCACTCTTCAATGTCACTAAAAAGTCTTCAAATTATTTGGTGTTCCTTTCGATAATAAATTTGTCGTTGACATAAAATCTTAATTAATATAAAGTTAATTTTTTTTATTCAACTTCACATCAATACCATGCTCATATACACAGTGCAAAGCCAAGTTAAATTTGGAATGTGACAATTAATTTATTCCACGCTTGTGGGGACTTTTTCAATCCTTAGAGCTCTTTTGTCAATATGCATACCATATTTGTTTTGCTCTTCATCTCAAATCCAATGGTTGAGCCACATAAATCCCATATTCAAGTGTTCCACTTAGAACAATATATCTTACATCTAAATAGAACAAGGGTCAATCCCTGCCACATACTAGTGTAACAATTAACACGATAGTTTTACTGGCTGCAACTGATGTAAACACCTAATAATAGCTTTCTCTAGATGTTTTTTAAAATCCTTTTTCCATAGGTTTACTTTGTGATTTTCTACTATCTCATATATTGTTTTTGAATTTTGAAAAGTTTTGAAAAAAGGTTTATGCTACCCTAGAGATTACTAGCTGAATTATGCACTAGGTTACATAGACGTTTTACAACATTATTCAAAATTGTGCAAGAAAATTATCTACCATGAATTCTCCAGAATTTTTTTTTAATATAACTTGGTTTTTAAAAAAAAAAACTAAAAAAAATCAGTTTTCCAAAAAAATTTCCAAAATGACATGGTTTGATAGGGACCAATAAGGGTGACGTCATTTGAAATGGCGCCTCAGTTAGAGGCCCCAAGCCATTTCAAATGGCGCCTTAGGCAATTGGAAAAAGCTCTTGAGGAGGAGCCATTTGAAATGGCGCCTCAGAGCTTTTTCTTTTTTCCTTTTTTTTTTTTTGATTTTTTTTTTGTTTTTTTTTTTTGTTTTTTTTTTAATTTTCTTTTTTAATATTTTGTTAAATTAAAAAAACTTTTTTTTTTAAATAATTTAAAAATTCTGAATTTAATATTTAATTAGTAATATTATTCAGCTGAATTACGGTAGCGCCATAGGCGGCAACCCCCGACTATTGGGGACAGATGCTTTAAAATTTGTTACATGCAACAGAGCCATCGTCTGATACGCCAGGGCCATTTAAATAGGCATGATCATTGAATTTTTTTGTCAAAATATTGTACCCACCATTATCTATAACATTGTGATCTATTTATGACTATTCTATTTTGATTTTTACTTTCAAATTAAATAAAACATTAAAAAAAAATTTAAAAATGTTTTTTTTTTAATTTCGAAAAAATAAATAACACACCTTGAAGCATCTGTCCCCAATAGTCGGGGGGATTGCCGCCTACGGCGCTACCGTAATCCAGCTGAATAATATTACTAATTAAATATTAAATTCAGAATTTTTAAATTATTTAAAAAAAAAGTTTTTTTTAATTTAACAAAATATTAAAAAAGAAAATTTAAAAAAAATTTTAAAAAAAAAAAAACCAAAAAAAAAAAAAAACAAAAAAAAAACAGAGGCGCCATTTCAAATGGCGCCACCCTTATTGGTCCCTACCAAACCATGCCATTTTGGAAATTTTTTTGAAAAATTGGTTTTTTTAGTATTTTTTTTAAAAAAACAAGTTATATTAAAAAAAATTTCAATTCTCCAAGATAAAACAACTCATTTTATATTGGACAATATCCTACTACAGTGTATGCACTATTCTACAATGCACCCTCAAAATGATTGTCGTAAGACCACTTGTAATATTTCTAAAAGCAACTACTACTCACAAAGCTCAAAGAGTATAAATGGAAGAATGAGCTCCGAAAACTCAAAGACAAGAAAAGAAAGTGAGGAGGAAAACTATGAAAGTTTTGGTGTGTTTGGTATCTATTTATAGTAAAATATCCAGCTCTGGTCCATGAACGAACGGACCAGATCATTTGACCTTATGGAAACCTAAAATTAGATGGAAAAACATGGGAGATAATATGGGAATGGAGGCTAAGTCAAACATGATTGTTTGTTAGGAAAGAGTCTAGGCCCATTAGAAACAAGAGGAGTTCAGTCCTTTTAAGAGATTATGTTTTACATTAGTAGGGTGCTTTAGCATCAATTTATATTTTTTGTGTTGCTGTCCTTATATTTTCATTAGGCCCTTGGCCCATTAAAGTAGTCTAAACCTACCTATATATTTGTAACTCTTATTGATTATTGAGTAAGAAAGAATTGTTGTCTTATTTTATTGTCTACCTATGCAACTTTAAATCTAGGGTTCCTATTTTTAGTCTAACAATTTGATGCTTTCATTATTGCATTCATGGCTCCTCCCAAACCCCCTAACCCATCTCATCGTGAAATCATAGAAGAGGCTGTCCAAACAGCCAATGTTCATCTAAATACGGTTATGCAAGACGTGCAGCAGCAGCTAGATGAGAAATTTGATGTAGTTAATGCTGATTTCACACAACAAATGAACCAGCTGAATATTAGGATGCAAGATGAGAAACAAATCCAAGATTCTAGACATGAATCTATCATGTCCACCCTTCATAAACTCATCACACAAAAAGAACAACAGCAATCTGCTCCTATTCATTCTGCTACTGTACATTCCGCTACTGTTCATTCGGGTTCGGTTCACTCGGGTATTGTTCATTCGGGTACTGTTCCTTCCTCAGCTACAACTTCCTCTTCAGGTATAATCCATAATATTTCTTCCTCCCCAATGACCACTTCCCAATTTATTCCAATTTTCCCTCCCTTACATACCCCATTAAGACATTCTGCTATTTTCTCACACTCACCCACACATTCCACAATTCCCCCATTGCAACGTCATTCCACCGTTCAGCCCCCACCCCAATTTTCTCCATATATACCACTTCATCAAACTTTTCCCTTAACACAAAGTTACCATATCCCCACTTTTCCGCCAAACACTTACCAACAAATGACCCATCTTCCACACATGTCCCATGTTCCTCCCTTACCAACTATGCGTACCCCTAAGCTTGAACTGTCCATGTTTGATGGCTCTAATCCCCTTGAGTGGTTGTTTCAATCGGAACAATTTTTCAGTTTTTATAATATGCCTCATGAAAATCGATTGTCTATGATTTCATTTTATATGAAGGATGAAGCATTAGGTTGGTTCAAATGGATGCATCACAATTTATTCTTGACCGATTGGAACACTTTCACAAGAGACTTAGAATTACGTTTTGGTCCTTCAAGTTATGTGAACCATCAAGCTGAGTTGTTTAAATTGAAACAAGATGGGACTGTTATGGATTACCAAACCAAGTTTGAAAAATTGAGCAATCAAGTTGTTGGATTACCACCAGATGCAATTTTGAATTGCTTTATTTCAGGGCTGACATTGGAAATTCAAAATGAATTGGATATTCTAAAACCCACTTCAATTTCCCAAGCCATCGGATTAGCAAAGCTCATTGAGTCTAAGCTCAAAGACTCTAAACCTAAATACTCAAAACCTTTCACAACACCCTACAATAAACCCAACCACAACATTCCATCCCCCCAACCTTCCAAAAACCTCACTCTGCCCAGCACCCAAAGCAATAACGCCTCCCAATCCTAACCATCCAATACCACTACCAAATTTCCTATCCGACGCCTTTCACAAGCCCAACTTCAAGAGCGTAGAGCCCAAGGCCTATGTTTTAATTGCGATGACAAATTCATACCCGGTCACAAGTGCTCCACTTCACGATTTCTACTTCTTTTAGGAGATGATGAAATTGTGGAGGATCAAAATGCAACCCAAGACAGCACGACACAAGAAACTAGTCAGCATGACGAAAGTGACACATATTTTCAGCTGTCAACGCAGGCTTTAACGGGTCAATTTTCTCCCCAAACTTTGAAATTTCAAGGAATCATTGGTGGCCTACCGGTCATGGTCCTTATTGACACGGGCAGCACCCACAACATCCTTCAACCTAGAATTGCTCACCATCTCAATCTCAAGACTACACCTATACCTCAGTTTTCAGTTATGGTAGGATATGGTTCTCATTTACAATGTGAGGGTATTTGTTCTAATGTTCAACTTGTTTTACAAAAACAGCAATTTCAACTTCCTTTCTATTTATTACCCATTGAAGGAGCTGATATGGTCTTAGGAATGGCTTGGTTGAGAACTTTAGGACCCATTCAAGCGGATTTTTCTATCCCTTCTATAACTTTTACCCATAAAAAACAAACCATCAATTTGAAAGGCGACCCTAACTCTCACCCAACCCACACCACTTTCCACCAACTACGCCACCTCATTCACACAAATTCTGTAGCTTCCTTCCATTTAATGACTTTCCAACCCATTCACCAAACCCCATCGTGTGACCCAACACCAAATGATACTTTTGCTGCATTACCACCAAACTTGCATCCAAAAATTCTGAGCTTGATCCAAAAATATCCTTCCATTTTCCAACTCAATTCCGGTTTGCCACCTAAACGCCCCTATGATCACCACATTCCTCTTGAACCCAACACACCGCCTATCAATATTAAACCATACAGATACCCACACTCTCAAAAAGATGCCATGACAGCCATCATCAAAGATATGCTAAATCAAGGTGTGATCATACCCAGCCACAGCCCTTTCTCCCCACCCGTCCTACTCGTAAAAAAGAAAGATGGGACATGGCGTTTTTGTGTGGACTATCGTGCACTCAATGCTGTTACAATTAAAGACCGATTCCCCATACCCACAATTGACGAACTTTTGGATGAATTAGGTTCAGCAAAATGTTTCACTAAGTTAGACTTAAGATCGGGTTACCACCAGATCCGAGTTGCATCGGAAGACACACATAAGACAGCTTTTCGGACTTTCGACGGACACTATGAATTTCTTATTATGCCCTTTGGGCTCACTAACGCACCTTCCACTTTTCAGTCTGCTATGAACGATTTATTACGTCCTTATTTACGTAAATTTGTTTTGGTTTTTTTTGACGACATTCTGATTTACAGCAACACTTTCAAAGACCACCTTAGTCATTTGCAGATTGTTTTTGACTTACTTAAATCTCATTCATTTTTTGTGAAATTACCCAAGTGTGTTTTTGCAGCTAATGAAGTTGATTACTTAGGGCACGTGATTTCTGTGGGTGGTGTTGCACCCGATCTTGACAAAGTGCAAGCCATTCTTGATTGGCCGACACCGCGTTCTCTCACGACACTCCGTGGATTTTTGGGCCTCACCGGATTTTATAGGCGCTTTGTGCGCAACTACGCCACTCTCACCGCTCCTCTCACCGACTTGTTACGTTCTACTATATTCAGATGGAGTACAGAGGCAGCCATGGCCTTTACAGAATTAAAAAACAAAATGACCGACATGCCGGTCCTAGCCCTACCAGATTTTACAAAAACATTTCATGTGGAAACAGATGCTTCTGGTGTAGCGATTAGCGCGGTTTTGTCGCAAGACGGTCATCAATTGCCTTCTTCAGTAAGAAAATGTGTCCTCGTATGCAAGCAGCTTCGGTCTATGTGAGAGAGATGTATGCTATCACCGAATCTGTCAAAAAGTGGGGTCAGTATCTCCTTGGCCAGAAATTCAACATTTATACTGATCAAAAGAGCCTCAAGAATTTTTTGTTACAAAAGATTCAAACCACAGAACAACACAAATGGACTTCCAAATTACAAGGTTTTAACTTTGAAATTTTTTACCGACCTGGAAGCTCTAATCTTGTAGCTGATGCTCTGAGCCGAAAGATCCTTCCCGACACCCCTCTGTTGCTAGCGTTCTCATCCCTAATTCCTGATCTCTTTACAACGCTCCGCCAATTTTATGCTCATGACAGTGTTGGAAGACTCTTGGTGCAGAAGACAGAAAAAGAGGCAGACATTAACAGCTTGTATAAATTTTCAAAGGGAGTGCTTTACTACAAAGAGCGGATTTTTATACCTGATATTCCAAACCTCCGTTCCAACATCCTCCAAGAATATCACAGCACTCCAACAGCAGGGCATTCCGGGGTGAGAGCAACTCTAGCTCGTTTGACAGCTTCTTTCTGTTGGCCTGGGATCTCTCTGGCAGTGAAGAATCTGGTTAAACGGTGTGATATTTGCCAGCACAATAAGTATGAGACACAAAAAAAAGGGGTCTTTTGCAACCTCTACCAGTACCTAACAAAGTGTGGGATGAACTTACCATGGACTTCATCACCCACTTGCCAAGCTCTTTCGCCCACACTGTTATCTGGGTCGTGTGTGACAGATTGACCAAGTTTGTTCATTTCATCGCCCTTCCATCCAAGTTCACGGCTAAAGATCTCGCCACCCGTTTTGCTGTTGAGATTTTCCGCCTTCATGGTGTTCCCAAAACAATCATTTCTGACCGTGATCCTTTATTTTTAAGCACGTTCTGGACAGATTTCTTTAAGCTCCAAGGCACTACTCTCAAATACAACACAGCTTATCATCCAGAAACTGACGGCCAAACAGAAGTAGTAAACAGATCAGTTGAGACATACCTGAGGTGTTTCGTTAGTGACCACCCTCGCCTTTGGTTTAAGTTTCTGTACCTAGCTGAGTTCTGGTATAACACCTCTTTCCATACAGCTATCAAAATGACTCCCTTCAAAGCCCTTTATGGACGAGATCCACCCAATATACTGGATTATTTGGCCGGAACCGCAACCGCAGACTCTTTGGACTTCTCCTTGCAACAAAGACACAACATTTCACATCAGTTAAAGGAAAACTTAAAAAGAAGTCGGATTCAGATGGAGAAACAGGCTAATACCAAAAGACGTGAGTTTACCTTTCAGGTCGGAGATCTCGTCTTGTTGAAACTTCAACCTTATCGTCAGAACACAGTGGAACGACGATCTTCGTAAAAACTCACCAAGCGTTTTTTCGGTCCCTTCTTAGTCGTCAAACGCGTAGGAGAGGTGGCCTATATGTTAGATCTGCCTTCATCTTCTCGTATCCACCGAGTCTTTCACGTTTCTCTCTTGAAACCTTATTATGGAAACGAACCAAAAAGGGATTTTCGGCCTCTACCGTTGCATGCACAACAAGAACTTGGACAAGACATCACACCTGAAGGAGAACCGCAAACCTTGAACTCTCAGAACCAAGAAATGATGAAGGAAAAGAAGATTTTCAAAGAAGATTTTTCAGAAAAAAAGGAGTTTTTTTCAAAGAAACCAAATGAAAGTAATTTCTCTCCACTCTCTGAGTTTAATGCGCCTTGTGAAAAAGAAAAAGGAACAACTGATAAGTACTTTGGTGAAGTTTCAATATCTGCTACAGCTTCCAAAGCTCTTGACCCACGTGAACACACTTCCCCATGTGCCTCACTCTCTCCCACGCGTCCCACATGCTACACGCCTACCTATGCCACGCTTCCCCCTTTTTCTGTCTTTCCAACTAATACAGCTAGCAAACCTCTTCTCACCGCCAAATCTTATCCCTTCACACCTAACCCCACTCACATCACTTCTCCTTACCACAAACCCCAAACAAACCTACCCCACCCTCTTCAAAAGTACGTGGTTACCCCTCCACCACACACGTGTTTTTCTACTCCTTGGACTTCTACAGCTGGTTCCATTCCTCAACCTCATGCGGATTCTTTGCAGCCCAACAACAACAACAGCAGTCCGGCCCAAACCTCATCCATGAACCTTGAGGACAAGGTTCCTTGTGGGCCCGAGAGTATTGTTAGGAAAGAGTTTAGGCCCATTAGAAACAAGAGGAGTTCAGTCCTTTTAAGAGATTATGTTTTACATTAGTAAGGTGCTTTAGCATCAATTTATATTTTTTGTGTTGCTGTCCTTATATTTTCATTAGGCCCTTGGCCCATTAAAGTAGTCTAAACCTACCTATATATTTGTAACTCTTATTGATTATTGAGTAAGAAAGAATTGTTGTCTTATTTTATTGTCTACCTATGCAACTTTAGATCTAGGGTTCCTATTTTTAGTCTAACATTGTTCAATAGTCAGAGCTTGCTTAGTTTATGTTGACTGTAATAATGTTTAGTAAAAGCTGGTCGTTGGGGATGACATGTTAATTTATAATTTAATTTCGTTTAAAAAAAATTAAAGTTTCTAGTTTAAAAATATAAGATTTATACCAAACTAAGCCTGATCAGAAGACCAAGCCCAACCTGAACTGAGCCGAGTCGGGGAAGAGGACCACACATGATATTTATTATTAACATTTATCCCTATGTTTGCAAAACTTTTATACCCCTTAGGACATACCTTAAGGAGATTACTTTGATTATATAAATATTAAATGATTTGAAAGTTGTCAAATGGGAGAGTGAATGAGTTCTTTCAATTCACTATCCAAACTTGAACTTTAACACATGGTTTCACAATTGTTCCAACACTAAATGTTCCAATAATCTCCCACTTTAATTTAATTTTTTTTCATAAATAACATCAAAAACTTATATAAAATAGTAAATCATTAAAAATGTTGACATACTTGAACCTTAACATAGCGAGTATGATTCAAATTTAACAAGAGTGATTGTAATCTTGAACTTTATCTCTGACACCAAACCGACATACAACTTTTTTATTAGAGTGTATTCTCAAAATTCTCGTGCTATAATTGTCACGCATGTATATTCCATTTTAGTGAATGCTCTAGGAATTTATGCCTTAGATTCCATAGAAAGTGACTTCACTTCAACATTCACAAAGATGACTATATAAAGAGTACTCATATTTTATTTCATTTCATATCACTTCACAATTTTTTATCATCCATTGAACTTAATTCTTGTGATCATTGGTATTATAAGTAATTCATTGATCTATAGGAAATAATACCATCATTTTGGATGTGTTTTTTACTTTCGCTCTAGCTAATCATTTTGTTAAAGGGCCAGCTAAGTTTTCATCAATGCAAACATGATCTATTCTAGTAACCCCTTTAGAGAGAAACTCTTTAACAATGTCGTGCTTACAACATATTTTTTCTCTTACTAGTGTAATAACAGTTCTCAATTTTTGCAACAGATGTGTTACTATTATAGTGGATCAAGATAGAAATCATTAGTTTTTCCCAAATGAGGAATTTGTATATCAAGCATATTAATCAACTTGCTTCTTCACTAGCAATTGTGAGAAGTGTCATTTGTGACTCGATAGTGGATTAAGAAATAATCTTTCATTTTTTACACTTCCAAGAGACAACTCCTCTAACAATGCTTAAAATATGACCTCTAATTGATTTAGAATCATCTAACAAGATATTCCAATCAACATCATTGTACCCCTCAAGGACAACATATATTTATTTTATAATGTAATTTGAGGTTTATGGTACTTCAAAGGTACCTCGTGAGTCTTTCAATAGTGTGTAAATGCTTTATACTAGGTCTAATGGTAAATCCGCACAACAATCCTACGACATAAGAAATGTATGGTCTAGTACAATCAATGGCAAACCTGAGGCTGCAAATAACAGTTGTGTATTCAGATTGTCTTAGTCTATCACCAATGTTCTTGAAGATATTTTCATTTATTTTTAACAGAGTGAAAATGATCCAATGAAATTTCCTTATTTGAGCCAAATATCTTAATACCAAGGATGACGCTCGTTTCTTTAAGGCCTTTTATATCAAAATTGTTTCACAACAATGACTTCATATTGTTACGACATGAATGTTTGAACCAAATATGAGTAAGTCATTTATATAGAGATATATGATAATGCAAATTCTATCATCAAATTTGTAGTAAATGCATTTGTCATTTTCATTCACCTTAAATCCATTCGAGATAATCAAATTATTAAGTTTTTTATGTCATTGTTTATGAGCTTGTTGAAGACCATACACAAACTTATCAAACTTAAAGACCTTAGTTTCTTCCCCGTGAACCACACACACGCACACACATACGCACACACGCGCGCGCACACACACACATACATATAAGTTGGGTCAAGTCTTAGTCCAGATAGTAAATAGAAGTTGCTAAAAACTCTATAATATAGATAATAAGATTGACATAACAAAAGAAAATAGTTTAATTTTAATTGAAAATAATACATTTATAGGCTTTTTTGTTCCTTTGTTTTCCTTTAATGGACTTTCGAGTCTTTAATTTGTGTATGAGAAGTGACTCGTCAAGTCTTTAATTTGTGTATGAGAAGTGACTCGTCGTCAGAAGATAATATCTGAAGTGTATTGTAGCTACTATTATTTTTTGTATTCCCTTTAATATGTGTTTCATCATCTAATAATGTTATGATTAGCATTCGTTTAGCACTGCGAGTTTTTATTTTTCTTTTCCTGGTTTACCATTGATGTTGTCATCATCATTTCCTCTTCCACGTTCTTCTTCTTTTTCATCTTCTTCTCTTTCTTCTTTTTCTCTTTCTTCTTTTTCTTCTTTTTCTTTTTGTTCTTCTTGGTGATCTTCTTTATTTCGAATCATTGGTGGTGATATGGACTCCTATATGTAATAATTATATTGTTAGTATTTATAAAGTTATTAGTATATTTTTATGATTGTAGTACAAATTTAATTACCTGTTTAATAGGAGTTTTTCAGAATTGGTTCTTGTAGAATAGCGGTTGGTACAAAAGTTCATGATACTGTGTAGATTTGGGACCCTTCTTTTAAGTTTTTTTTGCAAACTACTTTATTTCAAAAATAAGAGTACGATGACAGAGGTTTTGTAGTATTGATGGTGTAGACGTGTTAGTTTGTTGTTGCAAGAGCATTTGAGCTGTTGTATTGAGTAGCTTTTGTGCCTCTTGATCAAACAATGTCAAAGTTGCTTTAGCGGTCTCATCAGACATTTTTAGCATTATCTTAAACCTGTGATTACACAATATTTATATTATGTTACTAATAATTTTTTTGATAAGATGGTTTATGATTGCAAATGTCTAACCTTGGTTTTAGATACTTGGAAGGTGTTTGACATGAAGGACATTTCAATTCATGGGCTTCTTGTTTAAGTTTCTTCATACATTTTTCACCTCTAATGTAATGACATCCAAATGTATCATCAATTTCATTTATAGTTGCTGAAACTGTAAAGAAAATCTCTTATAAAATAAATAGTTATAAATTTGATGTAATTGTATTGTTCAGCAATAAAATTAAAAATTAAATTAACTTACAGATAGATAGTCAAAAGTTTAATATAATAGAATTCAATTAGTTTTTCAATTTTCAGTAATAATGTTAATAATATAAATATTAAATATTTATTATAATCATTATTGCATATAATCGGGAACATCTTTAAATATACTTTATTAGAAATATTATACCAACATATGTTTTTTTTAATCATGGCATTTTGTAGAGAATAAAATTAAATTTTTTAAATTTTATTATGTGTTTTTAATATCTGGAATAAAATATTATATGACTTTTTTTTTTTACAGAAAATATTATATGACTTATATGTTTTAATGTTCAAGTAAAATAAAATAGTATATTTATTATTTGTATGTATTTCTTAATTTTCAGTAATAATATAAATTTTAAATATTTATTATTTTCACTATCGAATTTAATTGTGAACAACTTTAATTATAGTTATTTGCAAATATTTTATCAAGATTTGATTTCTTTTATTAGTATCACAAATAAATTATTTTGATTGCATATAATTTAATATTTATATTTATTATATATAATTTAACAACAATATGAAGAATATATTTTTTTTTTGAACCAAAAAGATTATTATTTTGCTTATTAAAAATCATAAATATAATTAATGATAACGATGAATAAAATGATGTACAAAACCATCTTTTTTATATTGATTGTTTCCTATGTTATATTTAAAAAAAAATGATTTGAATATTTATAATAATAATAATAATAATATTTAAGTAAACCATGTATATTAATTATTAATTATAAACTATAATGCAATTAGAATTCAATTAATTGTTAATTGCCATAATAATAAATGAATATTATTTCTGAATTATAATGTAATTGGAATCCAATTAATTCTTAATTATAATAAAATTTAAGTAGTCAATTATTTAATATCAATCAGTTTTAAATTGGATGAGTTGTGAGTTATAATGAACCTTAAATAAGTATAACTTTTTATTATTATTTTCACCAAAATGTGTAACTCATGACCATTCAATCATGGGTTTTCTTTCATGATCTAAAAAATAGTTTATTAATAATATTACATGTGTTTATTAAATTTTTTATAAAAGTAAATATTTTATTTGTTTAACATTCTATTATGTGTAATTAATATTTGAAATAAATAGTTATAAATTTGATGAGATTTTATTGTTTAATAATGAAATTAAAAAATAAATAAAATTACAAACGGATTATAATGGTAATAAAATTCAATTAGTTTTTCAATTTTTAACAACAGTGTTAATAATACAAAATTTAAATATTTAGGCTAAAATACAGTTTTGGTCCCCCTGTTTTTCAAAATTCACAGTTTTGGTCCCCCTGTTTTTTTTTCCAACAGTTTTGGTCCCCCACCCCACACTATTCATGTACGGACGTGTACTGTTCATGTACGGACAAGTTACTGTTCATCACTTTTTTTGGGCCAAAATTGGGGTGGGGGACCAAAACTGTTGAAAAAAAAAACAGGGGGACCAAAATTGTGAATTTTGAAAAACAGGGGGACTAAAACTGTATTTTAGCCAAATATTTATTATAGTCATTTTTGCATTTATTTGGGAATAGCATTAAATATAATTTACTATCAACATTTTATCAACGTTTGATTTTTTTTTAATGATGACATTAGTTTTTATGACATTAAGGTTTTTAATAACTTTTTACAATCATTTATGAGGTTTTGTCTTAAAAATAATTGACCCTCTTTTATTATTAGTGACAAATAAACTTTAATTTTTTATAGAGAATACAATTTTTATTTTTTTACATAATACAGTTAATTTTTGTTGATTCAAATATTAGTATCACAAATAAGCATTTTTTATTGTATATAATTTAATTAGTAATTTAATATTTATATTTATTATTTAACAACAATATGAAGAATATTATTTTGATTTTTTTTTGAACCAAAAAGCTTTGAAGAATATAATTTATTATTATTTTGATTATTCAAAATAATAAATATAATTAATTATAAAGATGAATAAAATGCTGTACAAAATGATCATTTTTATATTGATTGTACAAAATGATGTACAAATAATTTTCTATCTAACATGATAAAAACTCGCTTAACTCACCTAAAATTTGTAGTCTCTTCTGCATATAGGACAAATGCGGTACTGCTTTATCGGAGACTAACTTTATGCACCTCTTCAATCTTGCTATCTTGGCTAATTTCAAACATTTCATGTAAAACAGTTAAACATAGCCGTCTTTGGCACTTTTTAATCTTAAAAGTTTGATCTTTGGTCATTGCATAAAAATAAAAGGAACATTACTTATTATTATAAAAATGAAAAGAAATTTGTAAGAAGGGTAAACTCGAACCGTCGTAATCGTAGAACAGTCAGGTTTCCTCCTAAATCTATCTATGTGTATATTATAGCCACACACACATAATCAAATGTAATCTAAAATTGATTTGTCGAAAATTATAACAAACTATTGGAGTTTTAGAGAAAGGGAAATCAAACTGGAATCGATGTGTATATTATACAGTTTTGATACAGCTACACACACATAATCAAATGTAATCTAAGAAAATTATAACCAACTATTGGATATTTAGAGAAAGGGAAGTCAAACCGGAATCGGAGATATCCAAACTTGAATTCTGCAAGAACAGCTGCACACCCAAATTGATTTGTCAGAAATTGTAGGCAGGGGAAATTCGAACAGTCACACGCATAATGATTGTTGCAATCTTAAAACCCAAATCGAATTGTGGAAAATTGTATGAAGGAGAAACTCAAAGCTTTGTGAGATATTGGAAAGATGAGTAGATATTGGAGAATTATGGAAGGTTAAAAGAGGGTGAGATATTGGAAAGATGAGTAGATATTAGAAAATTAGGGAAGGTGGAAAGAGAGTTTTGGTAGGGAAAGAGTCAAATAGATGTGTTGGCGGATAATAGTGTTTTGATTGGTAGTTTAATAGAAGATGTACACATAAGCAATTAGGATGATGTGGATAATTTTTAAAGAAGTTAGTGTTAGGTGTTGCAAAATTATTTGATGCATTGGATTTAATATATATAAATAGATAAATAAATGTTAACAATTATATTAGATTCAATTTAAAAACTGTGATTTGGAGTAAGTTTTTCCCCGAATCATATATTTAAATTAAGTTAAACAAAAACTCATTGAGAGAGAGAGAGAGATCATTTGATTGACTGATTGATTGATTGAAGCATAGTCAATGAGAATCATTATTCATTCATTTTTCCCTAAGATTGAAAAAGTCAAGTTCATTCAAATCTTTATCTCAACAATACGCATTATGTTTGCAGTTATGGATTTCTTACATCCCTGTCAAAACATTTGTGGTTGTTTGGCCAAGCTATTGCACAAAATTTTTTATTATTTGCATCACACAATGATTAATTTTTTGTATTAATTAATTAATAGATTTAATTCTCAGATTGGGAAGGTTGAACATTGGAACATTAATGGGGAAGGCCATGGTTGTTGGCACATTAATGGGAATTAGTGGAGCCATGATTCTCACATTCTATAAGAGTACTGAAATTCACCTATGGTCTACTCATGTGAATTTGTTGAAACATCATCTACAACCTCAAAATGTATCTTCTAATAATATATGGGGGTCATCTCTTGCATTGGGAACTTGTTTATCATATTCAATATGGTTGATAATTCAGGTCATATATTCATTAGTTTTATAATAAAAAATGCATCTAATTAACTTAATTTGAATTAAATATATATTTTGTGTGTATTTATAGGCTAAGATGAGTGAGAAGTTTCCTTGGCAATATAAGTTTGAAAAATTAACAAGTTTACAAGTAAACATACGATGAATTTTCAATTTGTTCATTAAATTTATAGATATTTTAAAATGATGCTTGAAATTGAAAGTTTGTGATTAGATTAGTCTCTTTAATAAATTTTTTAACTAATTGTTAAAAATTATTTTAAAATTTCGTTAATTTTAGAGATCAAATTATCAACTCTGTATTTTCAAGAACTAAAATTGTTATTGGCTAATGTATATTTGGTATTTACAGGGTGTTGTGGTCTCAGGAATAAATTGGGTTCTGATTTCATGGTGTGTGCATATAAAAGGCCCACTTTATGCTTCAGTTTTCAACCCCCTCTTTCTTGTTCTAGTGGCCATTGGAGGATCTGTCCTATTAGATGAAAAACTTTATTTGTGAAGGTTCAAAATTTTAACTCATCTTATTATTAATTTTTTATGTCTTTTTATTATTATTGTTGAGAAAGTAATTTATCAGGATTATTTGTGTTGCAAGTTAGTTACTTACGACACAAGTTAGTTAGAAAGTTATTATGTTTTAATGTAAGATAGCTTAGCTAGTTAGACATTAAATCTTTTAGATAGTGAATTGGTATCATAGGGTATTGGTTTGATCAAGCTTTTTTTTAATGACAAATGGAATCACAAACTCAAATCAATTCATAACAAATCTACCGGTTTTCAAAGGAGAACACTATGATAGGTGATATGCGCAAATGAAGATCACATTCAGATTTCAAGATGTTTTTGAGATAGTAAATGATGGCATACATGTATCGGAATTCAATCCAACTAATGTGTAGAAATCAACTCATTGTGAGTTTAGAAAGAAGGAAGTGAAATTTCTCTTCTTGATCTATCACTGTGTAGATTTGAACATATTTGAGAAGATTATCGAAGAAGAAACAACTAAGGGTGCATATGGGATACACTCAAGAAATTGTATGATGGTGATGAAAAACTAAAGAAAGTTAAATTGTAGGCATTAAGAAAGAAATATAAGAATACATAGAAGAATAATGGTGAATTTGTTGCATATTTCTTCTCAAGATTGGTGTTGTTGACTAATCAAATGAAATCATGTGGTAAAACGATCACTGAGCTGCAAAATATTGAGAAAGTTTTGAGAGCACTGACTGCTAAGTTTAATCATATTATTGTGGCTATTGAAGAGTCTAATAACCTCCTTGAGATAAAGCTTGAAGAGTTACAAGCCTTATTAGAAGCTAATGAGATGATATTGAAGTAAAGAAATTCAGAGAAAGCAATATAACATGGATTACAAGCAAAGGTCTTCAAAAAGATGAAGGTTGATGTATCAAAGGTTGGCAAAGGAAAATAAAAGTGGAAAAGGAACAAATGTAATGATGAAGGATTTGGAAAGAAATCAAAGAAGGGTGAGTCAAGCAAAATTGACACCTTCAATGACAAGAAGTTCAAGAAGAATGTTGATATGAAAGATGTTAAATGTTATTGTTGCTAAAATTTTGGTCACTGTGCAAGAGATTGTTACTTTAACAAATACTTTAGTTCAAGTGATAAAGAAGAAGAAGAATTTTCACATGCATACAAAGATGACTCTGATGGAGTTATGCTCATGTCTAATACATATTTGGCATAAGAGAAGACCAATGTATGGTATCTTGACACAAATTACAACAACCATATGACTGGAAATAAGGATTGATTCATCAGTCTAGATAAATCAGTGAGAAGAGTAATTAGATTTGCTGAAAATATCAAAGTCACATTTAAGGGCGTGTGGAACATTCATGTGAAGATTAAAGATGAGAAGAAGAAATAATCAGCGATGTGATATATGTTTCTTCTATAGCAAGAAACATGATTAGTTAGGTTGGTTGCTTAAGAAAAACTACACCATAAAGTTGGATAATAATTAGTTAAATGTATTTTATGCAAATGCAAAGTTAATTTTGAAAGTACCTATGTCAAGTAGCTGGACTTTCAAAATCATGATCAATATGCTTGACCATCAATATCTTGCATCAATAATTATCGATGATCAAAATTGGATATACCATCAAAGGTATGACCGTTTAAATTTCAAAATTCTAAGCATGATGCATATGAAGGGAATGGTGTATGGTCTTCCTCGGATAAAAGTTCCAAAGCAATTGTGTCAAGAATTTTGTGTATCCAAAAAGATAAAAAATTAGTTCAACAATGACTTGCATATGAAGTCAAAGATAAATCTGGAGATTTTCCATTCATATGTATGAGGACCATTTGAAGTGAAATTACTGGGAGGTAATTGTTACTTTAACCTTCATAGATTAATTTACCAGACATATATGGATTTAATTGATGGAAAGAAAAGGTGAAGTAGTCACTCAGTTGAAGAGATTTAAGTGTGAGAAATAATGTATTAAGCATGAAGTTATAGCCCCTTATACACTTTAACATAGTGGTATAGAAAAGAGAAATAACATAACCATATTAAATATGGCTAGAAGCATGCTAAGAGCGAGAAAAATTCCAAACAAATTATAGGGTGAGGAAAGTTCTACTACTATTCATATTATTAATAGGTGTCCAACAAAGAAGTTGATGAGTAAGGTACCACATGAAGCATGTACAGATTGAAGTCAAGTGTTGGCCATTTTAAAAATTTTAGATGAGTTTGATTCAGATATGTGCCTGAACAATCAAGAAGGAAACTTTATGGTAGGATTCAAGTTATGATCCTCATAGGCTATCACTCAACATGTGGATATAAACTATTATCACCAAATTGGAATAAGGTGGTAATAAGCATAAATATGTAATTTGGTGAAAGTAAAAGTTATAACTGGCAGAGAATTTTAGGAAATTCAATGTAAAATGGTGAACACTTAGATAACATAAGAATTGTGCTACGAGAATATCAAGTATAAGATGTTGCACAATTAGATAAGGTGAAAAGATCAACCATAACAAGAAATCAATCAAAGATTAACTGATTATGATTTATTCGTTAATCAAGCAGTAAATGAAGAAGATATTTTGATAGAATAAGCTATGATGGCTAAATCAAAGCCAATTGATTTAAACTAAGCATTGAAAGATGTGAACTGGCTAGAAGTTTTGAAAAATGAGCTCAAATAAATTGAGAAGAACAAAACCCATAAGCTAGTAAATATGTCAAATAAGAAGGCTATAGATGTGAATGGGATGTTAAAGCTCAAACCAAATGGTGAAATAGCCAAGTATAAGGCAAGGCTAGTTGCAAAAGGCTTTCAAAGACTTAAAATTAAATTCAATAAAGTGTATGCACCAGTTGCAAGGTCTTGCAACCATGATAATAGTGGTTGCAATTACATCATACAAAGGATGAAAAATGCACCAGCTACGTGTAAAGTATCCCTTTATTAGTGGACCACTAGAAGAATAAGTCTCCTTTCTTAATGAATTTGTCTTATTTCTTGGGAATTAAATTTGTGATTACAATTAAGAAAGTTTTCTTGCATCAGAAGAAATATGCAGAAGACATTGTAAAGAGATTTAAAATAATCAATTAGAATCCTACAAAAACTCATATGGGGAAATATAAAGTGTTTAGCAAATATACAAATGATGATCTTGCAAATGCAACCTTATATAAGCAAATCTTTGTTTCATTCAAATATTTGTGCAACACAAGGCTTGACATATGTCAGATTGTTATCTTGTTAAATAGCTTCGCGGAAAAGCCTAAACATATCACATACTAGATGTTGAAAGGATATTAAGGTACATCAAAATCAAGACTGATCACTGTGTGCTTGTGCTAAACTAGAAAAACACTAGCAAGACAGAAATGGCATGTGGTTATTCTGACTCAGACTGGGGAGGGGATCAAGATGATAGGAAAATTATTACATGATATCTAATCATGATTGGAGCAGATCCAATCTCATGGAATTCAAATAAGCATGAAAAATGGCTCTCTCTTACTTTGAAGCTGAGTATGTAGCAACCTTATATGTAGATTGCTAAGCACTTTGGATGAAAATGTTGCTATAAAAATAGAAGGTTAGTGAAAATTTGAAGATCGAGATGCTTGTTGATAAGATGTATGAAATTTTTTTAGTTAATCGTCCCATTAGTCATGGTAGAAGCAAGCACATCGACAAAAAATATGAATTCTTGAGAGATAAAGTGAAAAATGATAAGTTGGTGATTAAATATTGCAAGTCAGAATTGCATGCAACTTACAGATATACTCACCAAACATTTGAAGAAAACAAGGTTTGATTGCTTGAGGGCTTATAAAAATGAGGAAGATAGAAAATAAGAATTAAGAGGTGTGATGAGAATGTAATTCATCATTTGTTAGGATTATTTAGATTCCAAGTTAGTTACTTGCAACACAAGTTTGCCATGAAGTTGTTATGTTTTGATGTAAGCTAGCTGATTTATTTAGGCCTTAAAGTTTTATTTGATATATAACCTGCATAACCCGTCCATGTAACTAATTCCTTTGATTTTAACTAAAACACATACTCCAATTCAAAAATACTTACACTTCTCTCATTAATTATGTTTTATTATTTTATTCATTCATCTTCAATATGTACCAATAATTATTATTGTTATCTACAAAAAAAAATATTATTCTATATTACAGTGTAATAGGATTATTGATAATTGTGATTGGGCTATACATTAGAGGTGCTCGTGGTTCATGAACTGAATTGAACCGAACCATATTAATGGTTTAGTGCAGTTCTTAAAAACCACTTTAACAAAAAGTGGTTAATTTATTAAACTAATTCAATTCGGTTCAGAACCAATTCAGAACCAGTTTATAATTTAGAACCAGTTCATAATTTTAAACCAGTTTAATTTAGTTTAACCAGTTTAAAACCAATTTTTTAAAAGAATTGGATTCTTTTTTCACCAAATTTCAAACTGGTTTTCTTATATATTAAAAAAACCTTTTTTTTTTGTGATTTTTTAAAATAAAATTGGATGCAAATCTAGATTTTTTTAAAACTTTTTTGGTTTAAATAGCAATTTTTGTATTACTAATTGTGGATGTTCTTTATCATATTTTTGCACGTACATGTTAAGAAATACGAATAGATAAACGCTAATTAAATATAACGGATATGTCTTTTTAATGGTTAATTTAAGGGGTATATAATTGTTAAGTGTCAAATTGTGCATATTTTAGATAGTATTTTGTGGCCCTTTTCAATTGGTTCTTTGGTGTTTTAGTAGTAAATACATATGTTTTAGTGTAAATATGCAAGTTTCTGATTTTTTTTGTAAATGTTTGAATATTGATCATTTTGATGCTCTTTGACAAGTCTTCTTGCTTATATTTGATGATAGGAACAATTGGTGAAGGAAAGAAGGCCTAAAAGTTAATTTTTGAGAAGCCGTGTCGGTAACTCGCGCTTAGCGCGCTTTCTGGCGCGGATTCAACGCAGTTTTGATGCAGAGGTAGTAGCTAAAGCTCCTTGACCGTGCTTAGCGCGGGCATGACCGTGCTTAGCGCGCTTTAAGGCGGTTTAGGTGTATTTTAGGTGAGATCGCGCTTAGCGCGATCTGAGGCCGCTTAGCGCGGTATTAATAAATTTTATTCTTTGATAATTAATTTGTCTAATTTTTGTAGGTATTCAAGCCTTGATTTCTATTCATTTTCATATAGAGCATTGAATAAGCTTTCTGACGCTTTCGACTGCGCCTCAAACGGAGTTACGATTCGAAAGTTATGACGAAAACAAGATGCTGGTTTTTTCTGATGACGCTAAGCGCCCTCGTAGCGCGCTTAGCGCGGTTCACGTCTTTTCAGCCCCTATTTAAGTCACTTTTCAACATTTTTTAGGTTATGTTTTTGGGGGAACTTTCTCCCAACTTCATCAAACATATTTTAGGAGTAGAGAGGCTTAGAAACAACATTAGAGGATGCATATTGTTGATTCGGAATTGGATTTGCTTCAATCGGCTCTAACAAACTGTGAGAAAATGGTTGTTCTCCTTTCTTCTCTTTGTATTCTCTATTTGTTGAGGTTTTGTATGTAAATCTCTTGATACCTTATGTATTTCATCTAATGTATGTTTGTGAATTAGTTTTAATTCTCTATTGTTGTTATCTTTGATTTCTTGTGTGTGGGTATGACAAAACCCTTTACAAATATTTGATCTTAGATTTTCATCTATCAATGAACAAACTTTTGACATGGTCTTGCAAGTTAATATTCATTGTATCTTTTGTTGTATTGTGTTGATTAAGTAGCATGAATAGCATGAGTAGGATCGATGCAGTATTGCGAGGATGCGTGATAATAGTGATGAAGAACGATATTCACCTACATTTGGAAAATTAGTTGAATACATGTAAAAAGGGTTAAGCGTATGTACGTATTCTGATCATGGCGTTTAATATGAACCAGTCATTTATCTGATTTGGGTGTCATCTTTGTTTACATGTTTATCTTTGATTTGAACCGCTATAGACATATACTCTTCAGATCTGGATCTAGGATGATTATCTGTTAGGTTCTAAACTCTATACATAGATTTAGGCTTAACATTTGCGTGAGTATCAGTTATTAATGCTCTGTGTTGGTTTTGTTGCGTGAGACATCACCAATGAGACAATACAGTTGTTCTCTCGATGTTGCGTTAGACATAACCTCTGTTGTGGGTGATACTTGAGGATGTTAGATGAATGATTGATTTGTGTTTACTATGATCGGAAGAGTGCATGTTTTATCGATTGATCTCTATTGAGTTTCTCTTCTCCAAAGAATGTGTTATTGTTATTTACTTGGTTTTTGTTTCTTTAATTTCCGCATGTTATCGTTTGAAATCTCATTTCAAACAAAAGCTTAGAAACGTAGAGACCGCGAACGGCGCTCTTTCCCTCGCACCGATCCATGTGGATACGACAACCCTCGGGAATTCTTTCAAACATAAACATTTGCTTGCCGCTTTACCGCTCCAACAATAATGTCAATGTAAACTAATTTAGAGTTTAAAAATACTGCATTATCAATGTAAATCAATTATATTCAGACATTAAATAATATTAATAATTTAAAAATGAAAGAATGATTTGGCTAGATACGCCATTTTCTCATTAATTTATTAATTTAACTTCAGTATATGGCAAACAAATTATTACAGATTCAGTCACAGTATCCCATTCACTTTAAAATAGATGGGTTGACAAATTATTTTTTTCACTCACAATATTTTTTCTGAAGTTGATGATTTAACGCAACCAAATAAAATATTCCCAAGAAAATTTATATGGAAATGAAAATATTTATTGATTGCTTATGTAATGCCAAGTCTTTATCTTGACTCCCTCAAATCATCCATCCACAACAATAAGAAAAACTTGACTTTTTCATATTTTCGAAAAGACTCGACCTTTTTATATTTCCGAAAAATCAAGACTTTTTGTATTTTTGAAAAAACTAGATTTTTTTTGTATTTTTGGAAAAAAAAACACCAATTTATTGTATTTCCGAAAAAAATCGATGTTTCGTATTTTTGAAAAAAAATCGATTTTTCGGACAAATTCGATATTAGTTTTTTGTTTTCAGAATTTTTGTTAATACGTTCCGTAAATTTTTTATTCATTTTATTAAAAACAATCTAATTTTTAAAATTAAATCAATTTATAAAAGAAAATTGATTCTGAATTGGTTTTAAACAAAATTTGAATTGTTTTAATTTAATGGTTCAGTTCATTAACCATTTAAATGGTTCAGTTTTTTACAGTGCAATGCAGTTCAATTCTAATATACAGTTCAGTTAATTATTTTTGAACACCCCTAATATACATTGTCCTGTGGGGTAAAGGTATTGAACCAAAGAAAGTTATTGAGCAAAATCAAGTAAAAGAAACAGTTGAGGTTCAACCTACAGAGATAATTACCGCAAAACCTGAAGATGCTACAAATGTTGAGACCGATAACAATGACATCAAGTCAAGTGGCTTCAAAAAAAGGATGGAGCGACATGGGAGAGAAACCAAGAACGGAACAGAGAGATATTATGGAAGATGGATGTTAGGTGCAGAATTGACCTAAATTTGAGCTATCATTCTTTGCACTTTTTCTACTCATTTTCTCATGTTTTCACTCGTTTTAGTAGTGATTGTTGTTATTCTTCTAACCTTTTGAATATACCTTTGGTGCTTGTAATATGTGTGCTACAGAAAATAGGCATTAAACATCCAATGTTGTAGGACACATGAAATGGTGCAAGCTGCCAAAGAGAAGAAGAATGATAGCAGGGTGTTCGCAGTGCGAGTGGGAAGGCGAATGCCAGCGAGCATTCGCAGTGCGAACAACAGCGAGTGATCCAGCGAATGGTGGCAGAAGGTTTCTCTTGGAAAATATCCCAAAGTTCGCTGTGCGAACGGGAACGCGAATATTCACAGTGCGAGCAAATCCTTCGCACTAGGGACGAGAATCTTCTGTGGCGGTTTGATCAGCTGAGGCACATGAAGTGCCTATTTTTCACCATTTGCAGTGCGAATGAATGGTTCGCAGTGCGAACCTGCGAAATTCTGCACTTGTATAAATAGAATTTGCACACTTTTTATCTTGATCTTTGCCATCTCTTAGTTTTTCTTGGAACATAACTTGTAGTAAAGATCAGAACTTTGCATTTCTTCATTTCCAAGGGAGAAAAGGTAGGATCTTTGCTTTCTTGTTGGAGAGGGATGTAATCTCTTGATACCTTTTGTATTTCCTCTAATGTATGTATGTGATTTGAATTCAGATTTTCTATTGTTGTTATCTTTGGTTAATTGTTTGTGGTTTTGACAACACCTTTACAAATCTTTGATCTTAGATGTTCATTTATCAATGAGCAAGCTTTTGACATGGTTTTGCAAGTTGATATTCATTTTATCTTTTGTTGTATTGTGTTGATTAAGTAGCATGGCTAGCATGAGTAGGATCGATACAATATCGCGAGGATGCGTGATAATAGCGATGAAGAAGGATAGTCACATTCATTGGGCAAATTAGTTGAATACATGTAAAAAGGGTTAAGCGTGTTTACGTATTCTGATTTAGTTTAATACGAAGAAATCATTTATCTGCTATGGTTGTTATAGTAATATCTGTTGGGGCTAGACTCTAGATATAGATTTAGACTTAACACTTGCATGAGTATCAGTTCTTATTCTCTGTGTTGGTTGAGTTGCGTGAGACATCACCAATGAGACAATACGGTTTTTCTCTCGACGTTGCGTTAGACATAACCTCTGTTGTGAGTGATACGTGAGGATATTAGGTAAATGATTGATTTGTGTTTACTTGATTAGAAGAATGCATATGTTATTAATTGATGAGATCCCATTCCAACAAGGCTCCGTTTATAATTATGTCTTTACTTTATATTTTCCGTCTTTACATTTTCCGCATTTGCTTTTGGTTTGCTTTAAACCAGAACTTTTGATCTATGAGTTTAGAAATATAGAAACCGTTGAATGGCATTCTTTCCCTCGCACTGATCCCTGTGGAGAACGATAAAACCGAGTTACTTATATATTTTTGCTTGCTGCTATACTAGCTTCACGAAAATGGCGCCGTTGCCGGGGATTAGTGTTTAGATATTGAATCGCATCGCATAGTTTCTATATTTTTAAGCTTTGTACATTTGTTATATTATACGCATTTGTGTTCCTTTAATGTTTCTCTAATGTGATAAGGAATGATGAGAACTCCTAGATTGGTTGCTTTGTGTATAAAAGTATTCAATGAAGCTTCGACCGAGTCTGGATGGATGCGAGCGTTAAAAGTATGCCTGGTAAATTGTACCGCTTTATAGAATGCTAGAATGATTTAAGAATTTTGTGCTTTGTGCAAATGTGTGTTCTTGTTTCATTTTGCAACTTGTTTGATTGCTTGTTTCACTTAGGTCCAAAAGCCACTTTTTGTGAGGAAACCTCCATTGTTTACTATATGCTAGGATGACTGATAACTTTGTTAATTCGTTTGATTCATGCTTTATCTTTTGATTATTGTGATTTTGTGGAAGCATTAGAAATGATCAAGACATTTGTTTATATTGAGCACAACCGTATCCAAAAGTATCTTACCCGTGAGTAGTGAGAATTCGTTAGCCGCTTTGAGCCTAAACAGTTTAGATCTCATTTTAGTGATGAACTTGGTTTATGTACATAATTTGAAAGTGTAGTTCATCATTGAATTTTGTGAGTTTCTAAAAATTTCTTCTTGAACCTTTGAACATTGTGTTAATTTCATTCCTTGCCTTAAAAAGTAAGGTTCATTCACTTGAGGTTTGGTTGAATTTAAGTTGGGGAGAATTAAAAAAGAAGGTGGTAGGTTGCTTTCAACTTTTGAAAAATTTCAAACAAGCAGGAGATGAAAAAGTGTAAATATGAATGTGAAAAACATAAGAAAAAGGAATGCTTGTTTGAATGAGAAAAATAGAGTGAAATAATTGTGCATAAGGAAGTTTGAGAAGGTTGGTGGTAAAGGAATGAGAATGGTGAATGAAGTTGTAATGAGTAAATATCATTTATCGGCAATTTCGATTCAATGGCCTTTAGAAATGTCCCTTTGTTGTTAACCCGACCAAGCTACAACCTTTAAAGTCCTTAGTGATCTATTTGCTTCCATGTTGTCATTTCTGATTGCTAGATGTTGTATGAATTGATTGTTATTTGCATTGTTTGTCGGGTGAGTGAAATTTCCTCGCGGTTGCAAACGCGTCAATTTCTTCATTCTTATTCTGAAGAGGAGTGTTAGAGTGATTCAAGTATGAAAACTTAGTTGTTCTTTGAACCAATTATGATATTTGTTTAAGAACTTAATTCTTTATCATTGTTCGATTCTATTGAGTAGTGAATGTTATTTGTGCGCATTTTCGTGCTTGTCGCATTTATCTTGTTTTGGTTGAATTAAATGCTTGAGCAAATCCTCTTGTTTTTATGAGAGGCATACTTTACTTGAGGACAAGCAAAAGTTTAGTTGGGGAGAGTTGTTAGGTGCAGAATTGACCTAAATTTGAGCTATCATTCTTTGCACTTTTTCTACTCATTTTCTCATGTTTTCACTCGTTTTAGTAATGATTGTTGTTATTCTTCTAACCTTTTGAATATACCTTTGGTGCTTGTAATATGTGTTCTATTATGCAGAAAATAGGCATTAAACATCCAATGTTGTAGGACACATGAAATGGTGCAAGCTGCCAAAGAGAAGAAGAATGATAGCAGGGTGTTCGCAGTGCGAGTGGGAAGGCGAATGCCAGCGAGCATTCGCAGTGCGAACAGCAGCGAGTGATCCAGCGAATGGTGGCAGAAGGTTTCTCTTGGAAAATATCCCAAAGTTTGCTGTGCGAACGGGAACGCGAATGTTCGCAGTGCGAGCAAATCCTTCGTACTGCGAGAATCTTCTGTGGCAGTTTGATCAACTGAGGCACCTGAAGTACCTATTTTTCACCATTCGCAGTGCGAACCTGCGAAATTCTGCACTTGTATAAATAGAATTTGTACACTTTTTATCTTGATCTTTGCCATCTCTTAGTTTTTCTTGGAACATAACTTGTAGTAAAGATCAGAACTTTGCATTTCTTCATTTCCAAGGGAGAAAAGGTAGGATCTTTGCTTTCTTGTTGGAGAGGGATGTAATCTCTTGATACCTTTTGTATTTCCTCTAATGTATGTATGTGATTTGAATTCAGATTTTCTATTGTTGTTATCTTTGGTTAATTGTTTGTGGTTTTGACAACACCTTTACAAATCTTTGATCTTAGATGTTCATCTATCAATGAGCAAGCTTTTGACATGGTTTTGCAAGTTGATATTCATTTTATCTTTTGTTGTATTGTGTTGATTAAGTAGCATGGCTAGCATGAGTAGGATCGATACAATATCGCGAGGATGCGTGATAATAGCGATGAAGAAGGATAGTCACATTCATTGGGAAAATTAGTTGAATACATGTAAAAAGGGTTAAGCGTGTGTACGTATTCTGATTTAGTTTAATACGAAGAAATCATTTATCTGCTATGGTTGTTATAGTAATATCTGTTGGGGCTAGACTCTAGACATAGATTTAGACTTAACACTTGCATGAGTATCTGTTCTTATTCTCTGTGTTGGTTGAGTTGCGTGAGACATCACCAATGAGACAATACGGTTTTTCTCTCGACGTTGCGTTAGACATAATCTCTGTTGTGAGTGATACGTGAGGATATTAGGTAAATGATTGATTTGTGTTTACTTGATTAGAAGAATGCATATATTATTAATTGATGAGATCCCATTCCAACAAGGCTCCGTTTATAATTATGTCTTTACTTTATATTTTTCCGTCTTTACATTTTCCGCATTTGCTTTTGGTTTGCTTTAAACCAGAACTTTTGATCTATGAGTTTAGAAATATAGAAACCGTTGAATGGCATTCTTTCCCTCGCACTGATCCCTGTGGAGAACGATAAAACCGAGTTACTTATATATTTTTGCTTGCTGCTATACTAGCTTCACGAAAATGGCGCTGTTGCCGGGGATTAGTGTTTAGATATTGAATCGCATCACATAGTTTCTATATTTTTAAGCTTTGTACATTTGTTATATTATACGTATTTGTGTTCCTTTAATGTTTCTCTAATGTGATAAGGAATGATGAGAACTCCTAGATTGGTTGCTTTGTGTATAAAAGTATTCAATGAAGCTTCGACCGAGTCTGGATGGATGCGAGCGTTGAAAGTATGCCTGGTAAATTGTACCGCTTTATAGAATGCTAGAATGATTTAAGAATTTTGTGCTTTGTGCAAATGTGTGTTCTTGTTTCATTTTGCAACTTGTTTGATTGCTTGTTTCACTTAGGTCCAAAAGCCACTTTTTGTGAGGAAACCTCCATTGTTTACTATATGCTAGGATGACTGATAACTTTGTTAATTCGTTTGATTCATGCTTTATCTTTTGATTATTGTGATTTTGTGGAAGCATTAGAAATGATCAAGACATTTGTTTATATTGAGCACAACCGTATCCAAAAGTATCTTACCCGTGAGTAGTGAGAATTCGTTAGCCCCTTTGAGCCTAAACAATTTAGATCTCATTTTAGTGATGAACTTGGTTTATGTACATAATTTGAAAGTGTAGTTCATCATTGAATTTTGTGAGTTTCTAAAAATTTCTTCTTGAACCTTTGAACATTGTGTTAATTTCATTCCTTGCCTTAAAAAGTAAGGTTCATTCACTTGAGGTTTGGTTGAATTTAAGTTGGGGAGAATTAAAAAAGAAGGTGGTAGGTTGCTTTCAACTTTTGAAAAATTTCAAACAAGCAGGAGATGAAAAAGTGTAAATATGAATGTGAAAAACATAAGAAAAAGGAATGCTTGTTTGAATGAGAAAAATAGAGTGAAATAATTGTGCATAAGGAAGTTTGAGAAGGTTGGTGGTAAAGGAATGAGAATGGTGAATGAAGTTGTAATGAGTAAATATCATTTATCGGCAATTTCGATTCAATGGCCTTTAGAAATGTCCCTTTGTTGTTAACCCGACCAAGCTACAACCTTTAAAGTCCTTAGTGATCTATTTGCTTCCATGTTGTCATTTCTGATTGCTAGATGTTGTATGAATTGATTGTTATTTGCATTGTTTGTCGGGTGAGTGAAATTTCCTCGCGGTTGCAAACGCGTCAATTTCTTCATTCTTATTCTGAAGAGGAGTGTTAGAGTGATTCAAGTATGAAAACTTAGTTGTTCTTTGAACCAATTATGATATTTGTTTAAGAACTTAATTCTTTATCATTGTTCGATTCTATTGAGTAGTGAATGTTATTTGTGCGCATTTTCGTGCTTGTCGCATTTATCTTGTTTTGGTTGAATTAAATGCTTGAGCAAATCCTCTTGTTTTTATGAGAGGCATACTTTACTTGAGGACAAGCAAAAGTTTAGTTGGGGAGAGTTGTTAGGTGCAGAATTGACCTAAATTTGAGCTATCATTCTTTGCACTTTTTCTACTCATTTTCTCATGTTTTCACTCGTTTTAGTAATGATTGTTGTTATTCTTCTAACCTTTTGAATATACCTTTGGTGCTTGTAATATGTGTTCTATTATGCAGAAAATAGGCATTAAACATCCAATGTTGTAGGACACATGAAATGGTGCAAGCTGCCAAAGAGAAGAAGAATGATAGCAGGGTGTTCGCAGTGCGAGTGGGAAGGCGAATGCCAACGAGCATTCGCAGTGCGGACAGCAGCGAGTGATCCAGCGAATGGTGGCAGAAGGTTTCTCTTGGAAAATATCCCAAAGTTCGCTGTGCGAACGGGAACGCGAATGTTCGCAGTGCGAGCAAATCCTTCGCACTGCGAGAATCTTCTGTGGCGGTTTGATCAGCTGAGGCACCTGAAGTGCCTATTTTTCACCATTCGCAGTGCGAACCTGCGAAATTCTGCACTTGTATAAATAGAATTTGCACACTTTTTATCTTGATCTTTGCCATCTCTTAGTTTTTCTTGGAACATAACTTGTAGTAAAGATCAGAACTTTGCATTTCTTCATTTCCAAGGGAGAAAAGGTAGGATCTTTGCTTTCTTGTTGGAGAGGGATGTAATCTCTTGATACCTTTTGTATTTCCTCTAATGTATGTATGTGATTTGAATTCAGATTTTCTATTGTTGTTATCTTTGGTTAATTGTTTGTGGTTTTGACAACACCTTTACAAATCTTTGATCTTAGATGTTCATCTATCAATGAGCAAGCTTTTGACATGGTTTTGCAAGTTGATATTCATTTTATCTTTTGTTGTATTTTGTTGATTAAGTAGCATGGCTAGCATGAGTAGGATCGATACAATATCGCGAGGATGCGTGATAATAGCGATGAAGAAGGATAGTCACATTCATTGGGCAAATTAGTTGAATACATGTAAAAAGGGTTAAGCGTGTGTACGTATTCTAATTTAGTTTAATGCGAAGAAATCATTTATCTGCTATGGTTGTTATAGTAATATCTGTTGGGGCTAGACTCTAGACATAGATTTAGACTTAACACTTGCATGAGTATCAGTTCTTATTCTCTGTGTTGGTTGAGTTGCGTAAGACATCACCAATGAGACAATACGGTTTTTCTCTCGACGTTGCGTTAGACATAACCTCTGTTGTGAGTGATACGTGAGGATATTAGGTAAATGATTGATTTGTGTTTACTTGATTAGAAGAATGCATATGTTATCAATTGATGAGATCCAATTCCAACAAGGCTCCGTTTATAATTATGTCTTTACTTTATATTTTCCGTCTTTACATTTTTCGCATTTGCTTTTGGTTCGCTTTAAACCAGAACTTTTGATCTATGAGTTTAGAAATATTGAAACCGTTGAATGGCATTCTTTCCCTCGCACTGATCCCTGTGGAGAACGATAAAACCGAGTTACTTATATATTTTTGCTTGCTGCTATACTAGCTTCACCAATGGACTATTGTGAGTCCACGAAGAAGGAAAGGAATCAACCGGGAACACGACAGAATAAACAAAACCCTATCATTCTACATCAATAATCTACCGGAAGATATCACAGAGAAGGAACTGAAAAGGACTTTTGAACGATGGGGGAAAGTAGTAGACGTATACATCGTGAGAAAGAGAAACAAGTCAGGAAAGATCTTAGGCTTCGTCAGATACACCAACATCGAAGACAACCAACGGCTCAAAGAACAAATCAAGGATGTAGGGTTCGGGTCCTACAAGGCATGGGTGAATATCTCGAGATTCAAAAGAAAAACTACCTCAAGATTCCAATGACAAACCAGAAGAATTTTTAACCAACATTCCCTCAACAACACCGAACATCGCCGGAAAAGAACAGGAAAGGAGAAACAAATCACACATGCTCAGAAACACAGGAAACCAGTAATTTGGAACAACGCCATAAAGGAAGGAAAGTCTTACGCAGACGCAATTCGAAACACGGAGCCACGACCATTCCAACAAGACAAGATGCAAAATAGAATAAGAGCCATCATTTCCATCAAAGAAGAAGAGATAAAATGGGTAAAATCAGGCTACATCGGATTTGCAAGGAAGAAGAACAAGACGAACTCGCTACAACAGAGACTGGAGAAAGAAGGAATCATGTCAGTGAAGGCAATACCGATGGGAGGTGAAAGATTTTTTCTGAAAGTGAACGAGAACGAAGATTTCAGTAGTCTTTTAAAGGATTACACAAACTTATTCCAACAAGAATTCTCAGTGATCAGGAAATGGGAACCAAGAGACGTTGGAGGTGCGAGATTCGTATGGATTCGCGTTCTGGGAATTCTGATACATGCTTGGAATAAAAAAACCTTCTCATTGCTACCAATCTCCCTTGGGAGCCTCATCAAAATCGACTCTGCAACAAAAAACAGAGAGAGACTAGACGTTGCCAGATTACTCATTCGAACGCCATTCATGGAGTTTATCAACAAAACAATCAAAATCCAAATTAATGGAGAATTATTCACTATAAGACTGGCTGAGGAATTATGCAATTGCGACCCTGATGAATCCTTGATAGATTTCGAAGAATTCACAACCGTAGCAGAAGATGATGAGGTAGGCTCCATAAACTCGGATGACACCTGCATTCCTCCATCAATGGCATCCTTGGAAGATGAAGAGATGCTGCAGAAAGTAGAAGAAAACTATCAGCATTTAATTGAGGTGGAGGAGGCATCGAAGAGAGCAGACGAAAACCTTGAACACTTTAATGAAGCGGCGTTAGAATTTGATACCCCCAAGAAGATCACGCATGCAGTTGAAACACTTAATCACATCATTAGTGAGAATACAGACGCTCCATTCCCCATGCCAATATCACCACAAAAACCAACCACCGACGATGACTCGCCTACTTTTGGAATAGTAAAAGACACGTGTCAAAACTTAAACCACCAGACAAGCAAAAAGCCTAGCGCGGACCTGGGAATAGGTGCACCTAATTCCAATTTCACAAGTTACAGCAACCCTAATAATAACCTTGATAAAGCAGAAGAGAGCAGGTTCAATAAATCACGTGAACAACTGCTAGCAGATGACTCAACAAATATAGACGTGGACATCTCAACCACCAAACAGGCCCATCAAAAAGGAAACGTTAACCAAGCCCACTGTGAAGCCAACCGTATCATCAATAACAAAGCCAAAAAAGCCAGCATCACCAACATCGAAGCTGGACATGTTATCATTAACCCAGATTTGGATGAGAAGTCATACACCTCAAAACAAGAAAAACTGAAACCTCCAACATCAGTTGATGAATCCTCCCTCACCCCAAAGGACAGAAGGAAGAGAAGGTCAGAAATTTTAAAAGAGAAGAGGAAATTGTTAAGAAAAAGAAATAAAGAGGCAACTAGTTGTACTTGCAGCCAAAGAACCAAGCAAAATTAGATACTAGCAAAAAACAACTTTGTTTTGACAGATAACGAACAAGACAAAAACATGTGGATTCTTTTACACGGAGAAGCTAAACAAGTGGCAAAAGATGTCTGGGACCTGGGGAAAGAATATGGACTCTTACACAAAGGAGAGGAAGCTGAAATTATCCAAGAGTTAGTGATGGGGGAAAATACAAAGCAGGAACTTCCTGAGTACGGATCGTTTCTGCCACAGGAGCTGAAGCCTTAATTCATCATAATCATGAAACTCATAAGCTACAACATTAGAGGTTTAGGTGGTCTGGTCAAGAAAAAATATATCCAACAGCTAATTCAAAAACATAGTCCTGATGTCATTTCCATCCAAGAGACCAAAATGGAAAGCCTGGAGAAAAGCGTATGTCTTCACATGTGGGGAAACTCAGAGTTCAACTTTGCATTTAAACCTTCAGCGGGTAGGTCTGGTGGCTTATTGACTATGTGGAATAGCAACAGCTTAACAATTTTGAAAACAACTATTCTGGAACATCTCGTTTAGATTGAAGTAGAATGGGGAGAAGAAAAGAAGAAAATTAACATTATGAACGTATACGCCCTCTGCGAAGCTAGAAAAAAAAGACTCTTATGGGCAGCTCTAAAGGCTATAATCATCCCAAAGAAAGAAGAAATATGGTGCCTGTCAGGAGACTCCAATTCTATTAAGGACACCTCAGAAAGAAGAGGCTCTAAAGAAGTCACCCGCAGAGAAGAAATGGCAGAATTCGACGACCACATCACTGAGACCGAGCTGATCGATCTACCTCTACACGGCAGGAAATTCACATGGTCCAGAACTGACGGATCCGCCTCAGGCAGGATCGACAGGTTTCTCCTATCAACTTCTTGGTGCAATAATTGGCTGGCATGTAAACAATGGTGCCTCGAAAAAAGCCTGTCGGACCACTGCCCAATCATGCTGTGTGAGTCTAAAAAAAACTGGGGTCCAAAACCTTTCCGAATGCTTAGATGCTGGCAGAACTTAGAAGGCTGCCATAACTTCGTTCGTGATCAATGGAAGGACTTGAAGGTAGAAGGTTGGGCCATGTATGCTCTAAAAGAAAAACTGAAATTGATCAAGGAGCGACTTAAAGTCTGGCATAAAGACCATTCGCAAAATATCGGAGACAGAATCAAAGAAGCAAAGAAGGAGCTTAACATTCTCGAATAAAAGGCCGAAGTTGTTGGTTTGTCCGAAGAGGAGATGCTTTCTAAGAGACAAAGATGGGACCAAATATTCAAACTCTCAAACCTCAATTGCAGCATTCAATGGCAAAAATCAAGAGTGGGATGGTTAAAAGAAGGAGACGCAAACACCAAGTATTTCCACGGCTGTATCAATGAGAGAAGAAAAGATAACGAAATCTTAAGTTTGGAAGATAACGACAATATTCTGACCGAGGTGAATGACATAAAAAGCGCAATCGTCAACCGCTTTCAAATGCACTTCTCAGCCAAAGGAACGAGACCTCTACCAGGCAACATGAATTTCAAGAGAGTTAACAACGTCGAAAACGAGGAACTGACCAAAGAATTCACAGAAGAAGAAATACGAAGAGCAATATGGGAATGCGACAGCTTTAAAAGCCCAGGGCCAGACGGTGTGAATTTTAGATTCATAAAGGAATTCTGGGAAAACCTCAAACCAGATTTCACCCGTATCATGTCAGAATTCCACACCAAAGGAAGGATAGTTCGAGGAGCAAACAGCTCGTTCATAGTCCTAATCCCTAAGAAAAAGAACCCATCGAAAGTGACAGATTTCAGGCCTATATCGTTAATCGGGTGCATCTACAAAGTCATCTCCAAGATTCTCGCAAACAGGCTGAAAAAGGTTATTGGGTCGGTAGTGTCAGAATCTCAGTCTGCTTTCATAACAGGTAGACAAATCCTTGAAGGAATCCTCATAGCGAATGAAATCGTTGATGAGGCAAAAAGAAAGAATAAAGAAGTGTTGATGTTCAAAGTAGACTTCGAAAAGGCATTCAACTCCGTCGATTAGAACTTTCTTTTATTCGTTATGCAAAAGATGGGTTTCCACGCGAAATGGAGAAATTGGATCTCAGAATGCTTGAATTCGAACTCCGCATCTGTCCTTGTGAATGGCAGCCCCGCGAAAGAATTCGAGATGAGACGAGGGCTCAGACAAGGAGACCCGTTATCTCCATTTCTCTTCTTGTTAGCAGCTGAAAGTCTGAATCTATTAATGAAGAAGGTAGTGGACTCAGGTGACTTCTCAGGCTACAGGTTTGAAGGCGGCATTGAATGTTTTTCGCATCTCTAATACGCCGACGACACGATCATTATTAGCAAAAAAGGACGGGGGAACATACGAATCATAAGGGCCACTCTTAAGTTATTTGAATTGATGTCAGGCCTTAAGGTGAACTTTCAAAAAAGTTCGTTGATTGGGATCAACATTCCCAAAACATGGTTAGAAGAGGCAGCAAATATCCTGAACTGCAAAGTCGGATCCACTCCTTGCAAATACCTCGGTTTACCAATCGGGGTAAACCCGAGGAGAATTTCGACTTGGCAGCCAGTGATAGACACGGTAAGATCCAGACTATCAAGATGGAAGCATAACCAGTTGTCCATAGGGGGTAGGGTGATCATCATCAAATCGGTTCTGTCTGCTGTCCCGATATATTACCTTTCCTTCTTCAAAGCTCCGACAGGTATCATCTCGAAACTTGAATCTCTATTTAAACAATTCCTATGGGGGAATGAGGAGGAGAGAAAAATCTGTTGGATTAATTGGAATAAGGTTTGTCGTCCCATTGAAGAAGGTGATTTGGGTTTAAAAAACTTGAGAGTCTTCAATTTCGCGCTTCTAGGTAAATGGAAATGGAAAAGTAGATCGATTAAAGAAGGGCTCTGGTATAAAGCTTTAGTCAGTAGATACGGGACGAACATTGGGACATTTAGTGACGGAAGATTAGGCAATTCACTTTGGTGGAGAGATTTAGTTGGAATAGATTTAGGAAACAGAATCTCTACTGATGATTATTCAGTAAAAGGAACTTATAATAACATGTTGGGGGCCAACCATAACACAACCTATCCTGCGTGGTCGAAGAATTGGAATAAATCAGTCTCGTTAAAAGTCTCGTGTCTTATTTGGAGAACCCTTCAAAACAAAATAGCCACCAAAGATAACCTAATCAAAAGAGGTGGCACCAACGACGGTTCTGTTTTTTTGCTGTAGCGGATGTGGGACTGCGGAATCGGTCTCCCATCTGTTTTTCCAATGTCCAATTTTTGCAGGTACTTGGTATGACATCTTCAAGTGGTTAGGCATCTCAATGGCCATGCACAAGGATGGGTTCGACCACCTATCCCAATTCGAAGGTCTTATCGGAGGCGGCAGAGTTCTCTCAGAGAGAATAAGGGTCATTTGGTACGCGTGCTTATGGTGTATATGGAGAGCAAGAAACGAGAAGCTGTTCAAAAACAAGGAAATCAACGTACTGAGTATAGCAGAATCTGTGAAATGATGGTCTTGGAATTGGCTGAAATTAAAATCCAACAACATAGGCCACATTTTCTCTCTGTGGTATTTGAACCCTATAGTCACTCTTGGATTTGTAGAACCAGATTGAACTGCGGATGTACATATCCCTTGCTGTCTGTTCTGCTCTCTGAAGTAGAGATCTCATTAACAGTCTCATCTGGATTGTTTGGTGTGGTTGCTCTTTGTCAATGATAACGCAAAATCAATCTCAGCCCCAATTCTCTAGGTAGGTGTGGTTTGTTCCTTTCCTCCAGGATTAACTTATGTCATTCCTGATGGAATTGCAGCCCTGGGAGTTGCTTTTGAAGCTTTCATCCTAATGAGACATATCACATCAAGCCTACTCATTCGTCTGTTATAGAATTCGAAGAGGTTCTAACAACTGTTCTGGTTGAAAAGGAGTACTACCCAATGGAGAGGTTCGGAAAGAGAGCATTGATTTCCAAGAGAGAAGGTATGAATCTGATAAAAATGTCATAGTCGTTGGTTTGCTCAGAAACAGGTAAAGGTGGTGGCCAGAACTTCAGACATCCATTTGATGGCCATGTAGTTGGTTTGTGCTGTTCAGTATTATTTAGTGATGTCCCTCAGTTATCCGGTGTTCTGTGAGGCTTTCTGCCGCAGCAGCTGTCGGACTCAAAAGCTCATAATATCGGCTATATTGCTGGTGCTATGGTGCTGGACCGTGGGAGTTGAAGCAGAGTGATATCTCTTTTGGTATTGAAAGTCTAAGCAATTGTTACGACATATTAACACCAGTGATTCATATTGTGCTGACTGTGCAAGCGAAAAGGAATCTCTCCTACACGCCATGGGGATGCACATCATGCAGGATCTTGTTATCAGTCCGTATTTATTAGGTGGCTGACTTTGGGATTGCTGCTTTTTCATTATGCAGCTGCTGTGGGACGCCTGATCTTGAATCAGGGTATATAGTCAAGTGCTGGAGTTGAATGGGGTCTTAGTCCGTGTTTCTGACGAGTATATATTTCCAGTCGAGGATTTTGAATATCGTCGAGTTATAGACCATCAATATCAATCAGCTTAGGTTGGAGGGGGTCATGTTTTTTCTCTCGTTCGTAGCAGTTAGGGCTGGACAAAATAAAACCAACCGAGATTATCCGACCAGACCGAATCCAATTGGGCATTCCGGTTCGGTTTATTTCGGATTAACGATTCAGGCGAGTGATTGTTTCGGTTTAACATGGACTACTTCGGTTCGGTTCGGATGAAAATATTGGGCCCGTCGGTCATCGAACCCGACCGAGTCCAATTAATATATATTACAACTATTACTATTCTTTCACTCATTTTCTCAACAGATTAAAAAACCCTAAATTTACTCTCTCACTCTCTCACTCGTATTTCTATTCATTCTTCGCCGCCGTGTTCCTATTCCTTCTTCTTCGCCTTCGTGTGAATCTTTGTTCACCCTTCCTTGTTTCACCTTTATCTCCTTCTTTTATCATCATTGCACCACATGTCTTTCTTCATAGTCTTTCTCATATTCATCTTACATTCATAAATTGTCTATTTTCAGATGTTGAGCTGATTTGAAGCTACAAGAGGTGGTTCTATCACTCTAATGAAATGAATTCCTGCAAAAGGTTCATTTTTGTTGATTTTAAATTTTTTAAGGGTTGTTATTTAGGTTTTAGTTAACTATGTCTCTAAAAGTGATTTAGGGTTAGAGGTTTTTTTATCTGTATTATTTGTGTCTTAAAAAAATTGATTCAACATTTGAGTTCTGTAAGTTTTAAGATAAATTTAGGTTTGTTTTAATTTTGGTTCTGTGAATTTTAAACTTAGGTCTGTTTTGATTTTGGTTCTGTGAACTTATGAATATAGATCTGTATTGATTTTGGTTTTGTGAACTTATAAATTTAGATCTATTTTGATTTTGGTTTTGTGAACTTATAAATTTATATCTGTTTGATTTTGATTTTGTGAACTTATAAATTTATGTCTGTTTTGATTTAGGTTTTGTGAACTTTAAGATAAATTTAGATCTATTTTAATTTTGGTTGTGTTTTAATTTCAAGGTTCAACTAAGTGATGTAATGAAGGGTGATTCTTCTTTTAAGGTAATGTTTGTTAAGTTTTTTTTACATTAATCTTTGATTCTTTTAACTCATAGCTGTTTTCTAATATTGCAGCTTGAACTACAACTTTAGTATGAGATTACACAGCATTGAAAACCCAAAGTCAAAGAACTCTATGCACTCTCTGCTAGTATTCTCATTACCTCTAAAAACATAGTTGTTTTCTTTTGTTATAAAAATTTGTTTTACTAATATTAATTGAAATATATCATATTGGAATTGTGAAAAAATTTATACATAACATGAGCTATGAATATTAATTTGGAACTCTGTGAATGTTAATTTGGAACTTTGGGAATATGTGAACTTGTGAATACTGAATTTGGAAATCTGAATATGGAACTCTATTTTAGTTCATGAGTTGATTTTGTAATTGAATTCAGTTTGTTTACACTTTTAATTTTTTGTTTTGAAGATGGAGTTTCTTGGATTTTATATGTTTATGTGTATGAGGGATTATGTGTATGAATTTGTTATTATGTTATTGTGAGTGTTTGAGCATGTTCATGTATGAATGATTTGTGTGTGTGTCTGTTAAATAGTTTATGAATGACTTAATTGTAGAATAGTTTATGTTTATGCATGATTATTTGTTGGATATACTTGATTTAGTTGTTAAATAATTTATGATTTTGTAGAGTTTTGCAAGATGTATCATATGAAGATGAATGCTTTGGAAGTTTTGAAGAGGTCTGATACTATATTTAGTTGAATTTTGTTACTATATAATTAATTCAGTAGGTTTATTTTGATAAAGACCTTTTGTTTTGTTTCTATAAGATTTTATCAAACTGTTTTATTTTTTTAAATTTTCTAATATCAATATCAATTTTGTTTTTATGTAGGATTTTATTGTGACTGAATTATAGCATGTGATGGTTGGTTATTTTGAGAGAAGACATAATTGGAGGAAGCATCATATCCAGGTATATTTTGTTTAATATACATCTGTTGGATTTCCACCTCACAACAACAATGTACTGATAGTTACAACTTGATCAAATCCATGTATGTTTTGTTTAATATACATACATTTTGTATTATTGAACTAATTGGCGTTATTAGGGAAACAAAGGGGTTTATGTCTATGGCAAAATCAAATCTTCCTTCTGAAACAATAATAAAATTAGTTCTTTCTTATATAAAAATTTTAAAGTGTAGTAGTTGTTGAATTTGTTCTATTAATATTAGTTTTATACTTTAAATTATAATTATGTGATTATATACTACATATTTCTACAGATTTATAATTTTGTGATAATAATCAATTTATACTTTCTATTATGTAACTCATGATAATGTGATTATATACTACAGATTTCTCCCACTTCTAAGTTTTTGTTATTTTTTTTGTGTTATGATATTTTGCAGATAAACAATACATCATTTTCATCTAATGCGGGATAATGCTTGTATATAACAATTCTGAAAATGAGATTTGTTAAATATTTAGTCCTTTGAGTTTATTCTTCATCTAATTTTGGCCAATACTTTATAGTTCAAGAACAAGGAATTACAACAAACAAAATGGTAGAGCTTTTAAATAAGGGTATGTTGATACTTGAGTTATTCTAATTAGTATCAATATTGTTTTACTGATGTTGGTTTTTTAATGTTTTATTGCAGATGAGTTTGTTTCTTATTGTCACATTAGAAATGGAAGCTTGGTAGATGAAAAAGTGATTATCTAAAATGACTATATCTTGGTAGAAATGGAAGCTTGGTGATTATCTAAAAAATATGTCTAATGTTTATGAAAAAGTGAGCTTGAAAATGGAAAACTTGTTTAAAAATGGAAGTTGGAAAAAATGACTATATCTTGAGAAGTGTCAAGTCAATTATCATAATAAAAAAAATAAACTGTATTTTGAGATGAAAAATTTAATTCATTTAGGATCTTAAATTTGTTTAATGAATTTACTCTAGAGTACTAATTTAAAAAAAAAGAAAAAAGAACTGCTGTTTTGAATGAATAATGGCTCAAAATAGTCAAATTTATTGAATTGAATAATGAAAAAAAATTAAAAATTCACAAAGTGTGCTATTAAATTTTAACTGGCCCATTAATAGAGTTTAAATATAGGCTAAAAATAGCCCAATTAATTGAATTGAAAAATGTAAAAAAAATAAAAAATTCATAATTTTTAAGTGGCCCAACAATTATCTAAAACCGAAATAAACCGATACAATTAACCGAACCCGAAAAAACCCGAACTCGAAAAAACCGATAGTTAAATTGATCGGAATTGGATGAATATATATTACCCGAGGGTTGGGCCGGATTGGGGTTTTGGGCCCGAACCCGAACCAGCCCGAACCCGAACCAGCCCGAACCGATGTCCACCCCTAGTAGCAGTGTACCAGTGGCTTGAGTTTGTTTGGTCTTCAATGGTAATGTACCAATGGTGCTAGTTTTGTTGGTTGGAGATTCTGGTTCTCCCCAATTCTTTTTAGTCTGAAACTTTGGAGCTGGGTGATCTTGGTAAATTGGGTGCTAATCTGCATTGTTAAAATGTCTGTCAGCTTGGGATTTAGAATTGGGTGCTAACTTTGCATTGATCATCTGTCTGTTAGCTCGTGGTATAGAATAGGGTGCCAATTTACATTAACCAATTGTCTGTTAGCTTGGGATGTCTGTTTATGATGGTTTCTTGTACTCCCATTCGGACAATGTTGTATCTCTGTTTATGGCATTTCTTATGCCTTTGTTTCAATTCAATTTGCTTTTTAAAAAAAAAAAAGTCAAGTGGCTTCAATGAAGCAATATTGAACACAAGCTCTCAAAATTGAAGGACACCATTAAAAAAATACAATAAAAATCCACCTTTCTAGGTTGTACTACCTTGTTTCATAGAATTTACCAACCCTTTATTTCTGTCCAATAATACTATTCTAGACCAAAATTCTCTCTATTTAAGTTATTTAACTAATCATACATCATGTTCAATAATAGACTAAAAAGAATCAAATTATTTTGATTGAAAGTCTTATTTTTTTGTATATAATGGTCTCTTATCTTGTTTTGCCCATATATGGAGTTATAAATGTCTAATTGATGTAATATTTAATAGGAGTGTTTGCGGGCCGGTTTGGTTCGGTTCGGTTTTGAGAGAATCCGATACCCGAACCAATGAAAAATAAATTGATTGGTTTGGATTGGATTTTTATATTTTTGCAATAAAGCCCAAACCAAACCGGTCCGAAAAACAATGGATTAGTTTGGATTGGATTGATCGGATATATTAAAAATAAATATACAAAAAATATTTTTTTTAAATTATTTGTTTACACACTAAAATATGAAAAATAAATATTGAACACATAACACACATATTTTTAAGTAAGTCATGACCACCATAGTCATATAATTGTTGTATATCACTTAAATATTCAATAACTTAAAACAATTTTACTGCATATGCATACTCCATTCCGTAGCATAAAATTGAAGGTTTGGAGTTTGCAAATACTTGTGATTTGAGGATTTGCAATTTGGGAAGAAGCTTGTGGTTTGCGGATACTTATAGTTTGCAATTTATGAGTTTGATTTATAATAGTTGTGATGTTTGATTTCTCTATATTTCATAGTTGATTGATAGACTTGTGATAATTTGAAAGATGTCGTTTCGTTTTTCATTGAAAATGTCCAGAGCCTATGTCTCTTTATTTCTTTCATTATGGTTTGTACTTGCTAATTGCTATAACTATAATTCTCTTTATTCAAATAAATAAGTAATAACTTAATTAAAAATAATAATTTATTATATGAATTAATTATGTTTATTGTTATTGATTTGGTTTGGGTTTACAGGTAGCAAATTAGAAATCTATTGCCCGAACCAATTAACACCGGTTTTAATTGGTTCGGTTCGGGTTTTGCCCAAACTGAAAAAATGTCCGACCCAAACATATTGATTTGGTTTGGATTCAGGTTTGGTTTGGATTTGCCTGAACCAATAAACACCCCTAATATTTAATGTGTTGGAAATATTAGAGTTACATAAAATTATTTTTGTTTAGTCAAAAGCAAATTATACTTCTTTAATGCTCGAAAATAAAAATAAAGTGGATGGCAAAATTAACACCATCAAAAAGTGTCTTTTATGCCACTCATCAAAGAGGAACGTAAGAGACATTTTCAAAACACTTTAAATATCAATATTCACTTATTAAGGGAGCAGTTCATTTACCCTCTATTTATTTTCTTTATTTTGTAATTCATGATGTAATAATTCAGCCACCCACGATTATGGCTGAATTAATTTTCTTACTTTTTGTGTATCTATTTTAATCTCTACAATCAAAATCATATACATATTAACGTATAAATATGGGGAAAATCATGAAAAAAAGAGATTTGATTGAGTAAAATTTGAGAGTGTATTCTTTTTTACTATCGAAATCATATTTTTAGCTTATCAGTTTGTCATGGCACTAAATTCTAACACGTTGATCGGAACCTACATAGTCGGTTATGACATTTCAATGACTTATCAACTTAATATTAATCTCGATTGTGGCGTCTTTCATAATTCCACCATCGCGACTCCTAATTCAGGTTCGAAAAGCTCAGAGATTTTGATCATTTATTTTCTTTATGATGTGTGAGCATTGCTCCTTTTCGTTTTGAATTGGAGCAAGTTTCATTTCATCAAGAACTTAATTTTTTTTATGAAAATCTTCCTTTCATAAGAATTATCTTCTTCTAGGATCAGGATTAGAAGTATGTTGCCTCCTTTTTCTAAAATTTCCATCTATTTCTTATTTTCATTGTTTTGTTATAAAATTCACTAGTACTTCTATTTTTTATTAAAAAATTTAAAAGCATTCTATTATTCAACTTAAATTATACGTGTCTAATAAATTTTTTAAAAAATACATAAAAGTGGCCTTTGTATTTGTGACCTTAAACAAAAGTAGTTAAAAATTCCAATTTATATGTCATCAAGTATGATTGGTATCACAGCAAATGATAAATAGATTATTTAAGGTCATGAATATGTAGGTTTAATTTAATGTATTATTGTGATTTCTTAAACACGTTTATAGTCTATGATTGTTAGGGAAAGATTTTTATTAGGGAGCATTGAACATTGTGAGATTTGTTTTTCTAGAGCAACACCTTTGTGAGAGACACGTTACATACGCACCCAAAACCTTAAGGTGATAGGTGTGTGGGTTTTCCCACTTATAAATGTTCAATTCACCACATTCCTATCCAATGTGGGACTATTATCCACAATACTCACACTTGTTAATACTTAACAATCCCCCTCAAGTGTGAGTTTATCCACAATGCTTCCACAATGCCCCCCCTTAAGCGGAAGCTTCAACAGTGCAACTGCACCCTTGTACTGCCGTAGACACTCTTCAACGGGACACATCCTAACCACCACCTATGGGGAGTACTTTTGATACAAGTAAGCTGATACTTTACTCGAACCAGACTCTGATACCACTGTTAGGGAAAAATTTCTATTAGGGAGCATTGAACATTGTGTGATTTATTTTTCTAGAGCAACACCTTTGTGAGAGACACACCACATACTCACCAAAAACCTTAAGGTGATAGGTGTGGATTCTCCCACTTATAAATGCTCAAGTCACCACATTCCTATCTAATGTGGGACTATTATCCACAATACTCACACTTGTTAATACTTAACAATGATGAATAATGGATTGATTTTCAAATATTTTAATGCAAAATAGAAGTATTAGTTAATTTTGTAAAAAAACAATCACTACTACAAAAAAAAACACCTTAAACCTCTGTTGGATATGAGGTGTTATCTCAGTTTCATATGCGAGGTAACAAAGAACGTCACTAAAATGCACCACTTTACCTCTCAGCTGAAATTCAACTGACGGGATAGGTGTAACGGTTATCTTGGAATTTTTAAATGGCAAAAATACCTTAGACTCACACTCCAAGACTTCCTTGCTTAATCAACAACTGATCAAGACTTTCAATGCTCTAGCACATAGCAAGAGACTTACCTTGCTCAAGCTTCTCAACAAGAGACTTTGATGCTTAAGCACATAGCAAGAGACTTTATCTAAACTACTAAACAACCTGTTTAGCAGAATAGAGAACAAGGTGTACTTGATACAAAATTAAAGGTACAGGGTAATCACCATAACCAAGACCTTAACTATTTAAGATTTCTAAGATATTCAATGTTTAAGAAATCTGAAGGCTTTGTACAATTTACAACATATAACAGAATTTATGCATACTCGATTGTATTGCTTTTTGTTGATCTTGTTATTCCTCCATCTAGATAGAAGTGTGAAACACTCCTATCCTTCTTGGCTTTCCTTCTCTATTTCCTCCTTGTTCTTTGTTAAAAATTCAGATTGAATCTTCAGCTACTTATATAGCAGTTGTAGAAGACTAGTCGCTGGAAGAGATAACTTGTACAAGTATTTTTGTTTCTCCATAGTACAAGAGACGTTGAAGATAGATACACCAAAAGATCTTAATCCATTGTGTAACTTGTTTAACCATTGCGTCTTCTATGTAATATTGTACTATAGATCCATTGACAGTAGATATCCGTAAAGCATGTCAACTCTTCTTTAGCTTTGTGAACATAGACTCTAGTTGACAAACTGATTTGACAATGCAGCTTGCTTTCAATGGTACAGATAACTTTAGCTTTATTACTAACTCTGAATGTTCACCAGAAGCTGATACATTTACTAAGTGTAAGAACAATATGTTGCTCTTCTGATGTTGAGGCCTTCAGAGTCTTCGCCAGACATCACTTAGAGAGTGTTCTTCAGATTCTGAACTACCAGAGGCTAGTTACTCATCTTCTCTCAAGTGTGTCATTATATCAAATTCTGAAAGTATTCTCTTTAAGCTTTAGAACCTGCATACTTGGAACACACATTAGATAACACCATTGTTCTTTCAATACTTTGTTATCATCAAAACCCAAATAATATATGTCATCAACAAATCTTGTTCTAACAATTAGGGCTGTGAGTGGGCCTCTAAAACCGAGAACCGGCCCGAGAACCGGTCCGGTAGAGCCGCCCCAAAGAACCGGCCGAAATGGCCTTTGGTATGGTATTGGATATAATTTGTATCCGTATCCAGCAGAAATAACCGTATCCATGTATCCAATGAGTAACCGGTTTCAGTATGCATATAAATTCTAAAATTTTAGGGTTTTCTCATTTTTTCCTCTCTCTTTTCCCAGACGCTCTCAGTCTCTCTCTCTTTCTCGTCTCTCACTCTCTCTCACCTCACATGCTAGTAGCTCTGTTATTTCTCTTTCATTCGTCTCTCTCTCCTAGGGCTTCAAGTTTGATCATCATTCCGGTGTGTTGTGATTGTTGGTGAACCGTGGAAAGCATTCAAGACAAATCTTTAACTTATGTAATGTATCCAAACTCTATACACATTATTTTCTTTTATGTTGTTCTGTTTCTGTACATAGTTTGTATGTTTGAGGTATGAAGTAGTTATACAACTTCTATAAATTTTGACCTAAATTTTGACCTAAAATGCGTAGATTTGAAACATAATTTTGACCTAGGGTTTTGATTTGAGGGTTTGTTTTTGAAAATTTTGTTGTTGAGATGAGGTTGTATTTTCGGCCTAGGGTTTTGATTTGAGGCTGTATCTTGTAAATTTTGTTGTTGTGGTTCTATGTTGGTAACTTGGCATAATAATAAATTGTGTTGCTGAGGTTGTATTAAGTGACTCTGTTTTGTTTTGTTTCGTATTCTATTATTGTTTGATTGATATATTTTTTTCTTGTAATGTCTTTTCAAGATTCTTCATTGACTCCAACCATGGATGATCTGATTGATATCAACATGTTGCTTGATGGGGAAGAGGAGACAATGGACGGAGGAAATAAAGAGATTGGTGAGATGATTGACTTGGGAGTTCCAGTTTCAATTCCAACTGATGTAACCACTCAAAATACATCTACCACACACCATACAACTACAACTCAAAATACAACTACTGCTGATGAGCCAACCCCTCCAGTTGACCCAGCTCAGAGTTCACAGAGCCAGATTAATGCTTTTGGTAAAGCTCCTCGTCCCAAGAAATCTACTGTTCATACTGAGATGGTACTTATTGAGATGCCTAATGGTGCCAAGAAATGGGAATGCAAATGGTGTGGTAAGCTTTATACTTATGATGTGAAATGGAAAAGTACTTCTAATGGTAAAAAAACATTTAGAAAATTGCATTCAAAGAAAGCTAAGGTTGAGAGGTAATACTGACAAAGAAGTTGCACAGTCTAGGTTAAATGTAGGTGCTGATAGTACTCCTAGTTTGGCAACTTGGACATATAACCATGCTAGGGTTAGAGAAGTTGCAGCTCATATGATTCTAGGTCATGAATTTCCTTTTTCTGTTATGGAAGGTGTTATTTTTAATGAATTTCTTAAAGAAATTTATCCATGGTACAAAAAGATTAGTAGACAACAGGTTAAGTTGGATTGTGAGACATTTTATGAGGCTGAGAGAGTTAAGATGAAAAGGTCTATGTCTATGATTAACAGGATCAGTCTTACAACTGACATGTGGTGGTCTGGTGAACAAAAAATTGGTTATATGACTCTGACTGGCCATTTCATTGATTCAAAATGGCAGCTTCACAAAAGAGCTTTATCTTTTAAGAATGTGCCACCACCACATTCTGGTGAAGTTTTGTGTAGGGAATTGATTAAGGTGATGGATGATTGGGGAATAAGGGATAAGGTTGTTTCTATTTCAGTTGACAATGCTAGTGCCAATGATAAGTGCATCTCTAGATTGAAGAGGGATTATTCTGGTAGGAGAAATCTACCATTGGATGGTAAACTGTTTCATGTTATATGTTGTGCACACATTTTAAACTTGTTGGTTCAGGATGGCCTTGATATGATTAAGGTGACTGTTGATAAGATTAGGAATGGTGTCAAATATTTGCTGAATTCTGAAACTAGGTGCAAAGCATTCAAGAAATTTGTTGATGAGATGCAACTTGAAGGCAGAATGCAAGTGTTGGATACTAAGACAAGATGGAACTCAAATTGGTTGATGTTGTCCACTGCTTACCATTACAGAGAAGTATGGCCTAGATATGCTGAAGAAAATGGAGTCTTTCTCAGTTATTTGCCTGATGCAAATGATTGGGAAGATGTTCATGACATTTGCAAATTTTTGGAGGTTTTGCTGATGTAACATCAATTATCAGTGGCACATCTTACCCTACTGCTAATTTGTTTTTGGCTGAGCTTTACAGGGTGAAGGTTTTACTTGATAAACCCTCAAGCATCTCAAATAATCCTCAGTTGCAGGCCCTTGCTAATGAAATCAAGTTGAAGTATGACAAGTATTGGTCAGAGTCTAATACATTGATTTTTATTGGTGCAGTTCTTGATCCAAGGTATGTACATCTTCCAAGTTGATAGTTAAATAAGTTGCCATTGTTTATACTTTAGGTAGCTACTATTCTGCTTGGTGTTGCCTTGTGATTAATTGTTGTTGCCTTTTGATTAATTGGTGTTGCCTTTTGATTAATTGGTGTTGCCTCATTTTATAGTTACTTGCCTATGATGAATTTGAGGCTTGTAATGCTTGTATGATCTGTCTGGTTTATATGTGACCCTGTTGTTGCCTCATTTTATAGTTACTTGCCTATGATGAATTTGAGGCTTGTAATGCTTGTATGATATGTTTGGTTTATATGTGACCCTGTTGTTGCCTCATTTTATAGTTATTTTCCTATGATGAATTTGAGGCTTGTAATGCTGTATGATCTATCTGGTTGATAGTTATCTGCCTATGATGAATTTGAGGCTTGTAAGGCTTGGCTATGATGAATCTGTCTGAGTCTAATTATGTTACCTCTTTGTGTGATATTAGTTGTACCTGACTCTAATTATGTTGCCTCTTTGTGTGACATTAGTTGTCTCTGAGTCTGCATTTTGTTACCTCTTTGTGTGAGTGTGACATTAGTTGTTGTCTCTGAGTCTAATTATGTTACCTCTTTGTGTGACATTACTTGTCCCAGATTCGGAGGCTTGCAAATACTTTAGTTGGTTGACAACTCTTCTTGTTCAAATAGGTATAAAATGATCTTCATCAAATGGGTATATCCCTTCTTGTATCCAAATGCTACTCAAGGCACTACCTATGAACAAGAGTTGGCAACCAACTTAAAAACTCTATTCCAAATGTATCAAGATACCTATGGAGTTAATGATGCCCCTGTAACTGAAACTCCTGAAATAGGAACTAGTTCTGGGTTGGGAAGGAGGAGTTTTGAGATGTTTTTAGAAACTGTTGTTGGTAGTTCTAATTCAAAATATGATCTTGAATTATATCTTGAGGAGTCTCCCTTGAAGGTTCCCCCAAACACTAAGTTTGATGTTTTAACTTGGTGGATGGGGAATGAAGCCAAGTATCCTGTTCTTAGTAAATTAACAAAGGATATCCTAACTGTTCCAGTTACAACTGTTGCTTCAGAAGCAACTTTTAGTGTTGGTAAAAGGGTTATTGATCCGAAACGATCTTCTATGTGTTGCACCCCAAGATTTGCCCTCCTTACTTTAGTACTAACTGGCTTATGTTTCATTTCATTTTTTGCATTATCATGTATGCATATCATTAGCATGGGGTCAAGGTGCCTGAGGCAGTGCTTCAGAGGGTCAAGCAAGAGTCCTAGTATTGTCCAAGAGAGCTCAGGTGGATCATCCTCTCCTAACCAGTGCATAGATTAGGGTTTTGAGATTCTTGGGTTTATTGCTTCAATGAATGGCATATATTATCTTTTTGGAGAGGATACACATCATGTTCAGAGGAATTTGGATTTGGAGACTGTGTTATTTCCTCCTAGACTGAGGGTACCAAAACTAGGGTTTGCTATAAAGTCAGTTTATTTCTGATTTTTTGGGCAAGACTTGATTCTATGGTATTCCTTGGGTCCCTAAGTACCTAGGGATGGGAAGTTGTCCATCAGTTTGGTTCAGGAAAAGTTCAATTGGCCAATGGATTGAAAATCGGTTGAATTGGGTAAAAGTCAACAGTGAGAGGAGAAGTCAACTATGGAATTTTGAGGTTCTCTCCAAGGTTTTCAAGGTCTCACATCCTCATATGGTCTCCAGGGGTCAAGTTTCATACATATTTATCAGGAATCAGGAGTTGGTGCAAAGTTTCTAAATTTGGAAAGTGACCTATAATGAAAAGTTTCCATTTTTGGCAAGTTCCTGCACTGCATTCAACTTGACTTTTCACCATCAAAAATGCTTCAAATGAACTTTTCTCCAACATGAAAGTTGAATATCTTTTTCTCCTCTTTCCAACAAGTACTAGTGGGTCTCCATATCCCTTGTGAAGCTCCAGTTATGATCAAAAGAAGGCAAAGTGGTTTTTAGGGTTCCATTTTCACAACTTTGGGCATAATTACCTATAATCAATTCCATTGCTTCATGCCACATTCTAATATCAAAGGACAATGCCTAAGGAACATTTTAGACTTTTGAATCAAGAAATTCCATGGTGTGTTCTTCACTTATTCTCCATTGTTCAAAAATGCCAAATTATTCAAAAGTCATGAATCAAAAAAGTTTCAAGGCCCAGTTTAAATGTGGTGTGATTAGCAACTCAAATGCAAGTGATCCATCATAAAACTTTCAAATATCCATGCATGGAAGAGGTGTACTTAACATAATGTGATTTTTTCAAAATTATTTAAAAAATCATTAAACAAGAAATCACCCAAGCCCAATTCATCATCAGAGGAAAACCCTAGCCTATTTAAACCCATCCATGCACTGGTTAGGGTTAGTTACACGTGATATTTTGGAGAAAAAGAAAGTGAACCCTAATTCTTGAATTCCTTGGATCTCTCAATTCACAAGGAGTTTCTTCAAAGTTCTTCCACAAACCTTCTCTTGGTAATCTATAGAGTGCAAATCAACCACCATTCGCAGCTAAAAGCAAGTGCACGTGTGGAGCAATCTCAGGTTGGTAGGTTTTTTGACCGTCATAAAAATCTCCTTTTAAGCATGAATATTGACGTGTGATGAATGGTGATTATCCTGATCTATTTATTTTTAATTTTGGACGTGTGGTTTGCTTGTAATGTGGATTTAAAGTTTTGTGCCCTAATGGTTTTTCATTCGTTTCTCATTATACATTAATGGTTTGCAAATTTTGATAGCACATTCACAATCCTCGTGAAATTCTGGTTCGAATGGTATATGGGTGCGTGTTTTCTGGGCAATTTTTGATCTGCAGGTGAAGCAATGGGGCGGCCGGAGCTAGGGCTCCGGCGAAGGTGGATGTTCGGCGAAGGAGGCTGGCTGAAGGTAGGAGATGAAATCTCCACCCTTCGTTCTCTTGATCCAACGGCCCATGGCGTGCCACCTATTATTCTCTTTTATTTTTTTTCTGAATTTAAATTAGTGATCCCGTGTTTATAACCCCACCACTCCTATTTTGTTCTCCCAATCGTTTTATTTCTTTGTTTTACTTTTATTTTAAGTTGACCACATCTGGATCGTGGATGAATCAGACGGATAATAACATGCCAGCGAATAAAAAATGTCACGCGCGGTGCACATGGGAGCCCACGGTGCTCTGAGTCCTTACGTGTGTGTGTGTGTAGCTTAGCTATTATGTGCATCAAATCTTAACCGTTAATCAAGATTACCTTTTTATTTTGTTGACAATTTGTGAACGCAGGATCAATCAGAAGGTCATGGGGTAGTCAACTGGTTGACTAAGGACCACGTGAACCATTTTTTTATTTTTATTTTTTCGCTGACTGGACTTAAGCTTTGGGTTGCTATTCGCACCCCACCTTGCAGGCCCATCATTATTTCTAACACATTTTCTTTACTCAATGCACCCCCCTTGCATTTTATTTCATTTTTATTTTATTTTAATTGTCATACTTCATTTTTAATTTTTAAAAATACATTCTTGCATCTAAAAATTCCCATAAAATTCATACATCATATTTATCATTTTATAAAATTTTTACAAATTTTATTTTTATTTTTTATTTTATTTTTATCATTTAAACTAATTATTTACTCAATTTCTTTTGCATTACTCATATCATGCATACTTAAAATTATTTATTTTATTTCTCTACAACCATAATACATTTTTAATCCATTATTTTTGCATCTATTAGATAACATCCTAAATTGCATAAAAATATTTTTATTTCATTTTTAAATTTATTTCATATTGCATTTTGGTCCTTCCCTTTTGCACATTGAACCCCACCTCTCACCTGAACTTTGCCCAATTGTTTGAATGACTAACACTTTGAATTTTTGCAGGAATTTTTGATGTGTTGTTTGTCTCTGGCTGAGGGACCTTGAAATTTAATTTGGGAATTTTAGGAGTTATTTTTATAATTATTTGATTGGTTTCCACCTGAGATCTGCTTATATGTGTATTTCTGATCCTGCCTAAGTCCTTGTTTGAAAGGCACTTGTGCCATTTGCTTTGGGGTTATTTCTATAACTTCTGAGTTCATGTTTGGATTATTATCATTATTGTTTTCCATTGCTTGATTTTCATTTGCTTTGATATTATTTATGTCTGTTTCCCACTAACCTTTTATGCAGGGACTAAGGTAAGTTCTTTAAGGGTATGGATAAGTATCCATGGCCACCCTTACTTTTTCCTTCCCTCATCTTCTTCCTTTAGGGTTTAGGTTGTCGTCAAACCTCACTAACCGTAGGTCACCCATGCATGATGACTTTAGGGTGCATAGTCTCCCTTTAGAGTTACCCTCGTGTCTTCTCTCTTCTCGTCTCAAATTTCTTTAAAACACTTAATAAGAGTAAGGTGTATTGCGCACGAGCCTTAAGTATGGGGAATGAGAAATGAAGGGGCTTCCTCTCATCTTTCTAGAGTGCTTAGCGAGCGTCCTGTCTTGGGACGATGCGTTAAGTATTCGCCCCTGTACCCTAGACTTTGGTACAATGCAGCTTAGGAACTAACTTAAGCCACTTTTGTCCTAAAAAACACAAACCAACTTCAAACCTTTTTGTCCTTCGGGATTGTCAAACTAAAGGCTATTTTCAAAAAGGGCACATTACTTTCCGTCTGAGTCGCAAACAGGCATCGACCCTAACTGCCGGACGCGAACTTAACGTCGCTCATAAAAAACACAAAAAGAACTTGGTCCGAACTACGTTGACTCTGAATTCCCCATTGCACAAAGGGGGTACGTAGGCCTAGGACGTCGACGTCCTACGAGTCTGTCTTTGTTTTCCCCCCTCTGTCTTAGTACAACCCTAGATGATAGTAACTCACCCTTAGAATAGACAACAAGCGTGGATCCCACCGAGTACGATGGGCGCGTGGGGTGCTAGCACCTTCCCCTCGCGTAACCGACTCCCGAACCCAGGTTATGGTTGCGATGACCATTCCTTTCCCTCTTCCTCAGGTTTATACGGTGTTCCCTTTCCCTCTCTTGGGATAAATTTACACGGTTGGCGACTCTGTTTTTCGCGCCACTCTCGCGTTTGTACCTGGATGAAAATCCTGGGAGCGACAGCTGGCGACTCTGCTGGGGAAGGTTGACCTATGCTGGTCCATCCCTAAGCGAGTCAATCCTAGCGCTTGCTTGTCTTTGTTCTCTTTGGGGTGCTTTGTTTTTGTTTTGCTTTATGTGTTGTATTTTATTTTTATTTTTACCGCATTTTCTGCATTTCATTTTTTTATTACTGTCATGCTGCTGTGTTGTGCTGGCTGTCTTTGTTTTGTAGGTTGGGTGGGTCTGAGAGATAAGCCCAATACCAAGGCTTGAGAATACCCTAGGACTAGAGTGGAAAGTAGTGGGACCTACGTGCCCGCTTGGTATGTTTGTGTGTTCACGAAATTCACAACCAGACGAGGCTATCTTGGGATGCATTCTAACGTGTGTGTCTTGTGCATGTTGGGGTGTTGATCTAGAGAGCTGTCGACTCTGGTGATCGATCATTGAGGACCTTAGTGGAAACATCCCTCTTTAGTGGTGACAGTGGCAGACCACATCCCGTGGCAAACTCATTCGCACCCAAGGACCCACTTTGGAACTCGCATAGGATGGACCCTACTTTTTGAAGAAAATCAGTGGAGGCACTCCTCGATTGACGATAGTACTGTACCCCGAGGGATGAATGTACTATTGTTTCTCGACCTCAGTGCCAAAGCTGATGACCTTCTGCTTTGGAGAATCGGTTGAGGCCTCCTCGATTGATGATGATGCCAAACCAGAAATGGTGAACGTATCATCATTTCTCGACCTGAGATCCCGGGATACTGAACATCCTAGTACCCACATGTGAGAGGGGATGGGCATTTGCAGGTTTGCAGGTAACCAAGACCTTCAACCTACCCTGTTTTTCTGGATTTCACATCAATGTCTGATTATTTGAGTCCCTCAGTGGTTCAGAATTCTGGTTTTCTGGGTTGTGGTTCTCGTTCAGCTAACAGCACAGCACATCCAGCAGTGTGCCTTGACCCCATGTTTGCATAAGCATATCATTTTTCTTGCATTCTGACATGTTTGGCATTTTTCAGGGCTTGCATCTTACTCTTGATTTCGATTTTCTAAGGCTACCTTAGCATGGATGTCCAGAGAAAGAAGACTGTCGCCTATTCATTCCCAGAGCCGACTTTGACACTGATTCATAAACTGATTAATATGGCTGGTTCCGGAGTTCGTACAGAGTTCAGTGGAAGGTATGGAAGACTTCTGAAATTTGTCTATAATATTTCCCAATATGAGAAGGATGCCATTCACACACTTCTTCAGTTTTACGATCCGTCTCTGCGTTGCTTCACTTTCCCGGACTACATCTTGGCTCCCACGTTGGAGGAGTTCTCATTTATTTTGGGAATCCCCATCAGGCATGATATAGTTTTCTTTTCCGAAGAACACCCCGGGGTAGAAGAGATGGTTGTTGCTCTTCATATTAGTGGGTCTGTTCTGAACAGTAATATTACAGAAAAACAAGGAGTTAAGGGTTTCTTGTTGAAGTTCTTATTTGATCAGGCTTGCATACATGTCAAAGAGAAGAACTGGACTGCTTTCCAAGCTATTCTGGCCATGTGTATCTATGGGATTGTTCTGTTTCTGAATATTCCTGATCTGGTGGATATGCACGCCGTCAGGATCTTTATTTCGAAGAATCCTATACCTACCTTGTCGGGTGATGTGTACCATTCAGTTCACTACAAGAATGAGAATAGGCGTGGTAAAACTGTGAGTTGCTGTGCGCCACTCTTAGCTACTTGGTTTCTGAGTCGTCTCCCCGAATCTGGCGCTTTCGTTGATACGAAAGATTCTCTGAAATGGTCAAAGAGGGTTATGGGCTTGACTGTTGACAACATTGTTTGGATCAATCATGATTTGCTAGGAATGGAGATTATTTACAAGTGCGGAGAATTCCCTAATGTACCCTTGATAGGGAGAAAAAGGGGAATTAACTATAATCCTTCCCTTGTTATCAGACAGTTTGGTTATCCTTTGAAAGGTCCACCTGACGAAAGAGATATCAGAGAGTCTTTATTCTTCAATGGTATTAAGGATCAGGAGATGATGAGGAAAATTGTGAATGCTTGGAAACAGGTGACCAAGAAGGGTAAAACTTCGTTTGGAAAATGTAATAACCGGGCTTTTCCTCCCTATAAAGAGTGGATCAAGAAGAGAGTAGAAGAGGAGCTTCTTCCATTCCCGGTGGAACCACCTTTGTATCCTTTGGTAATCGAGCCTCCTACCACAGTTGAGTTGGGGAAGTATAACAAATTATGGGCTGAAAAGGAAAGGCTGCGGGAAGAAAATAGTGAGCTAAAAAGAGAGATTTATCAGTGGAAGCATGAGCGGGGTGAAGCTGTTTATACCATCAAGTTGAAGACAGAGCTCCTGGTTAAAGCAGAAAAAGAGCTTGCTGACATGGTTGCATCCAGACAAAGGATGAAGGAAGCTTTGGATGGTATCAGTAAGGTTCTCAAGTCCAAGGAGGAGGAATTAGACAAGGCTTTGTTGAAGATTCACAGGTTCGATGATCACCGAGAAACTGCCATGGCTGAGAATAAGAGAAAGGAAGACGACTACATAGCTAAGATTGATCAGTTGAAGTCGACGCTCAAGAAGATTAACGCTGAGATTCTGTCAGGGATATTCAAGAGACAAGCAGTCGAGGGTCGACTTAATCAAGCCATAGCCTCCATAGAAGAACTGAAGGTCCAGGCTGAAGTGAAGAGATCTAGACATGAAGGGCCTAACATGGAGGGTGTTTCTGGAGAAGACGCTTGGGAATTACATTGCAGATACTTGGATGGGATCATACACAGGAGAGACCTTCTCATTCAAGGACTAATTCAGAGACCCAAGCATCCCGACACCAGAAAGCTGTTCGAGGAAATTCAAGACTGGTGCAGAAAGCATAGTGGATGGGGAGGATTGACGCTTGTAAACTTTGATGATATGCCATAGTTTTCTGTTTTCTTTCATTGTATGTGGATCACCACCAGGCTTGTTGGTTGGGACCTATGATTTTTATATTCAGACTTGTTATCTCGAATTCGTGATTGTTGACGTTTGGCTTTTCTCTGGTTTTCTTAATATATGAGCAGAAGTTCCATTATATCTTGTTATTAAACCGGAATCAAGGGGTGGATCGCCTTGTGAATTTTCGAACATGTCCATTTGCATTTGCATACTCATAATCATTTTGCATAATCATTTTGCATGACAGGTGTTTATCTTCGGTATTCTTATCTTGTCCTCATCTCAGAATTGCAGATCAGTACATTCACCGGTATCCTACCAGACAAAATCAGAAGAGACTCATGGATCAGCTACAGAATGAGATCATTGAGATGCGGACTCGCATGAACCAATTCATGGAATTAATGCAAGGGGTTGCTCAGGGACAAGAGCAGTTGAGGACTCTCGTTCAGCCACTGATTGCGAGGGTTGATGATGACGGTGTCCTTCATGGAGGACTTCAGACTGGTGTTACTGGTAATGGTCAGAATGGTCCTACTAGCGGAGGTGTTCCTGTTTCTGGTGTTGTGATTTCTCCGGTCGGAGCTGAAAACGCTGGGGGAGGTGGCACTGGTGCTGGCGCAGTTTAGGGTCATCAGTATGATGATGTTCGGGATGATGTATTCTCTTTGCCAGGTGGGGATACTGGTCCCCAGACTGACCAGGATCAGAGGATCCGGTTGATTGAGGAACAGCTAAGGGGTGTTGTGAATCAGGATTCTGTGGGAATGGATCTAGAGGATTTGGGGCTGGTTCCAGGCGTTGTTATTCTGCACAAGTTTCAGACTCCCACTTTCGAGAAGTATAATGGTATGACTTGTCCGAGGACCCATGTGAGGGCATACGCAAGCAAGATGGCTGCCTATGCGAAGAATGAAAAGCTGATGATGCATTGCTTCCAGGATAACCTATCTGGGGCATCCCTGGAGTGGTACATGCAACTGGAAAGGAAGGATGTGCGTAGTTGGAGAGATCTGGCAGGGGCATTTATCAGACATTACCAATATAACACTGATATGGCTCCTAACAGAACACAGCTGCAGAATCTGTCACAGAAGAACAATGAAAGTTTCAAGGAGTACGCTCAGAGGTGGCGTGAACTGGCAGCGAGGGTTCAACCTCCCATGCTGGAACGTGAAATGATAACTATGTTTATGGCCACCTTGCAGGGTCATTACTATGAAAAGTTGGTACCATGTATGACGGGAAAGTTTGCTGATTTGATCTTGGTAGGAGAGATGGTGGAAAGCGGAATTAAGACGGGAAAGATATCGGGCAGTGATGGGTCTTCATCTGGAGGAAGTAAGAAGCCTTATGCCAATGGTTATAAGAAGAAGGAGGGAGATACAAACTCTGTGTCATCATATCGTGGTAGACATGGACCTCGTCAGAACTACAATTAGCAGGTGGCTTCTGTAACCATCCCAGCAGCACCTCAGCAGCCAGCAGCGTCTCAACAACAAAATCAGGCTCCTTATCGATCACAGTCTCAGAATAGGCGGGATAGGCATTTTGACACTCCACCTATGTCCTACTCTCAATTATTCCAGCACTTGTTAAAACTGCAGTTAATTCAGACGAGAACATTGGCTCCACCTACTGGTAACCCACCTCCCGGCTATGACGCCAACGCCCACTGTGAGTTTCATTCTGGGGCACCCGGACATCATACTGAGAACTGTAAAGCTTTTAAGCATAAGGTTCAAGATTTGGTGGATTCCAAAGCCATCAATTTCTCCAATGACGTCCCGAATGTGAATCAGAACCCGATGCCGAATCACGGTGGGCCGAAGGTCAATGCTATTATTGAAGACTGTGAAGGCTTGAGTTTGATTTCAGATGTGAACGAAGTCCAAACTCCCTTGGGTGTAGTGAAGGAAAGACTGTTGAAGGGAGGGGTATTTCCCGGTTGTGATGAAGGTTGTGTAGGATGTGTGTCGCTGCCAGGCGGTTGTGAGTCATTAAAAGCAGGTATTCAGAAACTGATCAACGAAGGGGTATTACAGTTTGACAGAGGTTGTAAGCAGAGTAAAGTTACTGACAGAGAGATTGATGTTGCCACGATAACAATTCCATTCAAGACAATAATTATATCAGCGCCGGCGAGACCAGCGCCGGTCACTATCACTGTTCCTGGACCAGTCCCGTATGAGACTACCAAGGCCATCCTATGGAACTATGGGGCCGAGGTGTTTGTTAATGGTAAGAAGCAGGAATTGGAAGACACATCAGTTGTGAATACAGGGGTTGGAAATCTTGTTGAAGCAGGGGCTATCACTAGGAGTGGTAGGGTCTTTATTCCGTCTGAGAATCAAACTGGCAGTTCAAGACAAGACAAGGGTAAACAGATGATGGATGAGTCCGTACAGAGGCAGGAAGCTAATAACTCTATGACAAAGCAAGGTGGGGATACTTTCTCAGAAGACGTAGAAGAGTGTATGAGGTTGATCAGAAAAAGTGATTACAAGATTGTTGACCAACTTCACCAAACTCCATCGAAGATTTCCATTCTATCCTTACTGTTGTGCTCTGAGGCACACCGAAATGCATTGCTGAAGGTTCTGAATATGGCTTATGTACCGCAGGAAATATCCGTCAATCAGTTAGAAGGGGTCATGGCTCTTGTGAATGCTGGTAATGGTTTGGGTTTCACCGATTTAGATCTGACTCCGGCTGGGAGGAATCACAACAACGCTCTGCATATTTCAGTAGAATGTCGTGGCTCCTTAATGTCACATGTGTTAGTCGATACTGGGTCGTCCTTGAATGTGTTACCAAAGAAGGCTTTGATGAAGTTGGATACTCGTGGGTTGATTTGTACACCAAGTGACTTGGTGGTACGTGCTTTTGATGGCTCCAAGAGGTCAGTTTTTGGAGAGTTAGTTTTGCCGATCAAGGTGGGTCCTGAGGTTTTCAACACCGCCTTCTACATAATGGATATTCAGCCTGCCTGTAGTTGTCTATTGGGTCGCCCTTGGATCCATGGTGCTGGGGCAGTAACTTCTACGCTGCACCAGAAGTTGAAGTATATGGTGGATGGCCATGTTGTGACTGTTTGTGGTGAAGAAGATATCATGGTGAGTCATCTATCGACCTTCAAGTATGTAGAGGTAGATGGTGAGATACAGGAAACTTTGTGCCAAGCCTTCGAAGCTGTGAAGATTCCCGAGGAACCCCCAAAGGCAGTCAGTCAGCCTGAGGCGGTTGCCCAACCTGAAGTTGTCATACAACCAGAAGTTCCAATGTCCTCTTTCAAAGAGGCGCGTGCTATAGTTAAAGCTGGTGGTTCTCAGAAGTGGGGCAGTGTTATTGATGTTCAAAGGAAGCAAGATACTCATGGACTGGGATACAAGCCACCTAGGCGTTCTGAAGAGCCTCCCAAGTTTTATGGTCCAGTCTGTTTCACCAGTGCCGGCGTTTTCTTCGACAGAGTCAATGCTATTGAGGATGAAGGAGATACTGATTGTGACATGGATGAATGGATCCGTCCCTGCATTCCTGGTCAGGGTCTAGGCAACTGGTCCTCCGAAAAAGTTATCCAAGTGACGCGCCCGGAGTAATTTACTCTTGTTTTCTGTTATGTTGAGTCCTACGCTCTGCCCAAGGCGTAGTGATATTTATTTGTAGGGCTTGGATGTTTTATTTGCTATTTTTATCATCAATAAAGGACATTTTTTCATTCAAATATTTTGATCCCTGTCTTTCTATTTTTACTTTTTGCATTAACCCACATTAAAATGGCAATGTGTTTTCTTGTTTGTTGCACTCATAATGAACATAAAACATCCATCATGCAGGTTCCTTTGTTCAGATTCCACCCATGACTTAGCTATGGCTCGATATGACTTCGACAATCCCATCTATCACGCCGAAGAAGAGACTGACGAAGACTGTGACTTACCAGAAGAATTAGCCAGGCTATTGAAACAAGAGGAAAAGGTTATTCTACCTCATTAGGAGGAAGTTGAGACTGTTAATCTGGGAACCGAGGATGTTAAATGAGAGGTAAAGGTTGGGGCTGCCCTGGAAGACACTGTTAAGAGAAGATTGGTTGAGTTACTTCGAGAGTATGTGGACATCTTCGCTTGGTCTTACCAAGACATGCCTGGGCTTGACACGGACATTGTTTCACACCGGCTGCCGCTTAAAGAGGGTTGTACTCCAGTCAAACAGAAGCTAAGAAGGACGAAACCAGATATGGTTGTCAAGATCAAGGAAGAGGTTCAGAAACAGTTGGACGCCGGATTTCTTGCTGTGACAAATTATCCTCCGTGGGTTGCTAATATTGTACCTGTACCTAAGAAGGATGGAAAGGTCAGGATGTGTGTTGATTACTGAGATTTGAATAGGGCGAGCCCAAAGGATGATTTCCCGCTCCCCCACATTGACGTGTTAGTGGACAATACCGCTCAATATTCTATGTTTTCCTTCATGGATGGCTTCTCTGGGTATAACCAAATCAAAATGGACCCAGAGGACATGGAGAAAACTACATTCATAACACCGTGGGGAACATTTTGCTACAAGGTAATGCCCTTTGGATTGAAGAATGTTGGGGCAACCTATCAGCGGGCGATGGTGACTCTCTTTCATGATATGATTCACAAGGAGATCGAAGTTTATGTTGATGACATGATTGCGAAGTCACAGACAGAGGAAGAACACTTGGTAAACCTCCAGAAGTTGTTTGAAAGGTTGAGGAAGTTCAGATTGAGGTTGAATCCGAACAAGTGCACTTTCGGCGTGAGGTCTGGTAAATTGATGGGATTCATTGTTAGTGAAAGAGGTATAGAGGTTGATCCTGCAAAGATAAGAGCCATACAGGAGATGCCTGAGCCAAGGACAGAGAAAGAGGTTCGTGGTTTCCTGGGGAGGTTGAATTACATTGCCAGGTTCATCTCTCATCTGACAGCTACATGTGAACTAATTTTCAAGTTGTTAAGAAAGGACCAAGAGGTCAGGTGGAATGAAAATTGTCGAGAGGCGTTTGAAAGGATAAAGACGTATTTGCAAGAACCCCCAGTCCTTATGCCACCGGTGTCTGGGAGACCGTTGATTATGTACCATACGGTTCTTGAGAATTCGATGGGTTGGGTGCTCGGTCAACACGACGAGACGGGTAAAAAAGAGCACGCCATTTACTACCTGAGTAAGAAGTTCACTGATTGCGAATCAAGATACTCTATGCTGGAAAAGACATGTTGTGCACTCGCATGGGCAGCCAAGCGCCTAAGGGAGTATATGTTAAATCACACAACCTTGTTGATTTCGAAGATGGATCCGATTAAGTACGTGTTTGAGAAGCAAGCACTTTCTGGAAGGATAGCCCGTTGGCAGATGGTTTTGACAGAGTACGATATTCAATATGTTTCTCAGAAGGCCATTAAAGGAAGTTTTCTGTCAGTATATCTTGCTGAACAGCCAGTCGAGGACTATCAACCTATGAAATTTGAGTTTCCGGACGAGCATGTTATGTTTCTGAAAATGAAGGACTGTGAAGAGCCTCTGCCTGACGGAGGACCAGAGATTGGGTCTCAGTGGAAGATGATTTTTATTGGGGCTGTCAACTCATATGGTAATGGAATTGGGGCAATTATTACGACCCCGAAGGGTTCTCATATACCTTTCACTGCCCGGTTAGCATTCGTGTGTACCAACAACGAGGCGGAGTATGAAGCATGCATCATGGGGTTAGAGGAGGCAATTGATTTGAGAATTAAGAACCTCGATGTCTATGGTGATTCCGCGTTGGTAGTTAATCAGATTACAGGAGAATGGGAGACCCGTCAGGAGAATTTGGTGCCTTATAACAACTATACCAGGAGGTTGTTACCTTTCTTTGATAGGGTGGATTTTCATCATGTGCCTCGAGCTGAGAATCAGATGGCTGATGTGTTGGCGACATTGGCATCCATGTATAAGGTGAACCGTTGGAATGAAACTCCTTCGATTAGAATCATGCGTCTGGACAGACCGGCTTTTGTGTTTGCAATTGAAGATGTGTCTGATGGTAAACCGTGGTATCATGATATTAAGGTTTTTCTGAAGGGACAAGAGTATCCAGAGGGTGCCTCCACCAAGGATAAGAAGACTCTGAGAAGGTTGGCAGGAAACTTCTTCCTGAACAAGGATGATGTGTTATATAAGAGGAACTTCGATATGGTCTTGCTACGTTGTGTTGATGAACACGAGGCAAGCTTATTGATGGAGGAAGTTCACGAGGGTTCTTTCGGTACTCATTCCAGTGGACACACCATGGCTAGAAAGTTGTTGAGGGTAGGATATTATTGGATGACTATGGAGTCTGATTGTTTCAAGTACGCTCGGAAGTGCCATAAATGCCATATTTATGCAGATAAGATGCATGTACCGCCTACGCCTCTAAATGTGTTGTCGTCTCCTTGGCCTTTTGCAATGTGGGGCATTGATATGATTGGAAAGATTGAGCCCACTGCTTCCAATGGGCATCGTTTCATTTTGGTTGTCATTGACTATTTCACAAAGTGGGTAGAGGCAGCCTCGTACGCCAACGTCACCAAGCAAGTGGTAGCCCGATTTATAAAGAAGGACATCATCTGTCGTTATGGGGTCCCGGAGAGAATCATTACTGATAATGGCTCGAATTTGAATAATAAGATGATGAAGGAACTATGTCAGAGTTTTAAGATCGAGCATCATAATTCTTCTCCCTATCGTCCGAAGATGAATGGTGCTGTTGAGGCGGCAAATAAGAATATCAAGAAAATTGTGCAGAAGATGGTGGTAACGTATAAAGACTGGCACGAGATGTTATCTTATGCCCTACATGGTTATCGTACTTCAGTGCGTACGTCGACTGGGGCAACCCCTTTCTCATTGGTATATGGTATGAAAGCAGTTTTACCCTTAGAGGTCGAGATTCCGTCTTTGAGAGTTCTGGCAGATGTGAAGCTTGATGAAGCTGAGTGGGTGCGTTCCAGATTGGATCAGTTGAACCTTATTGAAGAAAAGAGATTGGCAGCCATCGCACATGGTCGTTTGTATCAGAGCAGGATGAAGCACGCCTTTGACCAGAAAGTACGTCCTCAGAATTTTCAGACAGGCGAATTGGTTTTGAAAAGGATCCTTCCTCCTCAGACAGATCACAGGGGCAAATGGACTCCAAACTACGAAGGGTTGTATGTAGTCAGAAAGGTTTTCTCTGGAGGAGCCTTACTACTTTCAACTATGGATGGCGAAGATTTTACATCCCCTGTGAACGCAGACGTAGTCAAAAAATACTTCACGTAAAAGAGACCCGCTGGATACAAAAAGAAAGTCCAGGCAAAAAGGGGCATCCCGGCGAACCATAAAAAGGAAAAGGTTCGGGCAAAAGTTAGGGATAAAATGTAAAATGAAATGTGTAAACCCGCAAAGTTGAAAACCTGAAAAGGCGACTTTGGCAAAAATGGGTATCCCGGTGGATTGAAAACCCGAAAAGGGAGATCCAGGCAAAAGTTAGGGATTTATAAGCGAAACGTTATGGTCTGCGTTCCATCTGTGAACACTCTCAATACCTGGAAGTTCTGAAAGAAAGGAATCAGTACAGTTAGTCTCTTTAAAGGTCAAGACATTTATGGACAAGCAAGACATATGGGTCATAGCTGAGTCAAATCATAGTGGATATTTGTTCCCCACATTGCCGACACGTGTATTTTCTTTTTTGCTTTTGTGCAATTACCTCTTTTTAGGAATTGCTTCCCATTGTAAATGCCTATTTACAGGCCACTCTTCAATAAAATATTCATTTCACTCAAAGAGCTTTCCATTGTTTGTTTTACTTTTATTTTTACTGTTTTGTTTGCAAAAAACGTCCGATATTTTTGATAAACATTGCATATAAAGTTTCGAGCTTTGCGGAGCATAACGAAAAGCAGTAGAAATTACTTAGGCGTTAACAGGGATAGCCAGGTTGTGGCATATTCTTTTGTTGTTATTTGACTCGCAGGGCAACAGGATTGTACTTCTCAGCAGGTTGCTCTCCCCAGCATTGAGATTGCTCCTTCCCCAGCAGGACAAGCTTTCCTCAGCAGAGCAGACTGCCTCCAGCAGGAGACGTGGAAGATATTTTCTCCGGATCAAGGCGTTATTTCCCCACATAATCAGGGTGTTCACCTTCCCCATCCAGTCAGGAAGTGTACTTTCACCAAACAAAGTTATATTCTAATCCCCAGCAAGGCGGGAGTAAAGTCATTCTCCCCGTCAGCAGGCTAAGTTCAGCAGTATCCCCAAGCAGGAGGGTATTATGGACTGTTTTCCCCAAGCAGGATGGTATTATGGGCTGGCATCCCCCAGCAGGTTCTGAGCCCAATTGGATATTAGCAATCTTCAGTAACAGACTTCTGGTTCCGTTATTGGCATTCATTCTCAACTCCCCCAGCAGAGGAGAAGTCTCAGGTTTTGGATGTTACCTTCAGTAAAGGACAGGGTCCCCGGTAGTTCTTTTGGGATTTCATCCCCAGCAGAAGTGGTTGATCTGAAGAGTCGATCAATATGACCCTTCTCAGCAGAGTTCCTGGATTCAGAGGACAATTTATTTTTGTCATCCCCGGCTGAATTGGTTTTTTCTCTCCGGCATTTATTTTGCTGGAAAGACCCTTTTTTGCATATCATAAGCATTCGCATTGCATCCTCAAGCACATAGCATTTCCATTTCGTATGGAGCATTACGGCAAAATTCAAGCATTTGCATTCGAAGCATAAGCCAGGTTTGGTACTTTCTTTGCCAGTTCTCTTTCCCAGCAGAGATGGCATAACTCAGGAGATTCTGGAGGGATGCGTTCCTCATACTTGTGCTCCCCAACAGAGTCTTTTATTTAGACTTCTCCTTTCCCCAACGGAGCCATCTTATCTGTGGATCATGGGTCCGTTAGAAGTTTGTCTGGCCTTTCTCTTTTGTGAAATCATGTTCTCGCTTGACATATTGTGGGCTAAACCAGAAGTTTTGTTTCACGTTATCCCCAGTGGGGATGGCATTTCTTTCGCTAGTTTCCCTTTATCAGCAGGGATGGCATTTCTTTCGCTAGTTTCCCTTTATCAGCAGGGATGGCATCAGTTTGCTAGTTTCTCTTTATCAACAGAGATAGCAATCTTTTGAAGATTTTCGTCCGTCAGTTTCCCTTTATCAGCAGGGATGGCATTTATTTTGCTAGTATCTCTTTATCAGCAGAGATAGCAATCTTTTGAAGATTTTCCTTCGTTAGTTTCCCTTTATCAGCAGGGATGGCATTTATTTTGCTAGTTTCTCTTTATCAGCAGAGATAGCAATCTTTTGAAGACTTTCTTTCGTCAGTTTCCCTTTATCAGCAGGGATGGCATTTATTTTGCTAGTTTTCCTTTATCAGCAGGGATGGCATTTATTTTGCTAGTTTCTCTTTATCAGCAGGGATAGCAATCTTTTGGAGATTTCGTTCGTCAGTTTCCCTTTATCAGCAGGGATGGCATTTATTTTGCTAGTTTCTCTTTATCAGCAGAGATAGCAATCTTTTGGAGATTTTCTTTTGTCAATTTCCCTTTATCAGCAGGGATGGCATTTATTTTGCTAGTTTCTCTTTATCAGCAGAGATAGCAATCCTTTGAAGATTTTCTTTCGTCAGTTTCCCTTTATCAGCAGGGATGGCATTTATTTTGCTAGTTTCTCTTTGTCAGCAGAGATAGCAATCTTTTGAAGAGTTTCTTTCGTCAGTTTCCCTTTATCAGCAGGGATGGCATTTATGTTGCTAGTTTCTCTTTATCAGCAGAGATAGCAATCTTTTGAAGATTTTCCTTCGTCAGTTTCCCTTTATCAGCAGGGATGGCATTTATTTTGCTAGTTTCCCTTTATCAGCAGGGATGGCATCAGTTTGCTAGATTCTCTTTATCAGCAGAGATAGCGATCTTTTGGATAGTTCTTCGTCAGTTTCCCTTTATCAGCAGGGATGGCATTTATTTTGCTAGTTTCTCTTTATCAGCAGAGATAACAAGCTTTTGGATAGTTCTTCGTCAGTTTCCCTTTATCAGCAGGGATGACATCAGTTTGCTAGTTTCTCTTTATCAGCAGAGATAGCGATCTTTTGGAGATTTCTTTCGTCAGTTTCCTTTATCAGCAGGGATGGCCTATTTCGAGATTCCTTTGTCAATTCTCTTTATCAGCAGAGATGACTTTATACCCAGCATAGCTAGCACTCATCTGCGTTGCGACAGTACAGCATTTATGGCTAATTCTCCAGCAGAGGATTGCAAATTTTCGGGTTCTTTGGTATTCAATCTCCATGCATCCCGAATGTCTGAGAGTCGTCGCTATCATACCTTCAGGACCAAGTTGATTGAATAAGGGCAGCTGTTGCACCCCAAAATTTGCCCTCCTTACTTTAGTACTAACTGACTTATGTTTCATTTCATTTTTTGCATTATCATGTATGCATATCATTAGCATGGGGTCAAGTTGCCTGAGGCAGTGCTTCAGAGGGTCAAGCAAGAGTCCTGGTATTGTCCAAGAGAGCTCAGGTGGATCATCCTCTCCTAACCAGTGCATAGATTAGGGTTTTGAGATTCTTGGGTTTATTGCTTCAATGAATGGCATATATTATCTTTGTTGGAGAGGATACACATCATGTTCAGAGGAATTTGGATTTGGAGACTGTGTTATTTCCTCCTAGACTAAGGGTACCAAAACTAGGGTTTGCTATAAAGTCAGTTTATTTCTGATTTTTTGGGCAAGACTTGATTCTATGGTATTCCTTGGGTCCCTAAGTACCTAGGGATGGGAGGTTGTCCATCAGTTTGGTTCAGGAGAAGTTCAATTGGCCAATGGATTGAAAATCGGTTGAATTGGGTAAAAGTCAACAGTGAGAGGAGAAGTCAACTATGGAATTTTGAGGTTCTCTCCAAGGTTTTCAAGGTCTCACATCCTCATATGGTCTCCAGGGGTCAAGTTTCATACATATTTATCAGGAATCAGGAGTTGGTGCAAAGTTTCTAAATTTGGAAAGTGACCTATAATGAAAAGTTTCCATTTTTGGCAAGTTCCTGCACTGCATTCAACTTGACTTTTCACCATCAAAAATGCTTCAAATGAACTTTTCTCCAACATGAAAGTTGAATATCTTTTTCTCCGCTTTCCAACAAGTACTAGTGGGTCTCCATATCCCTTGTGAAGCTCCAGTTATGATCAAAAGAAGGCAAAGTGGTTTTTAGGGTTCCATTTTCACAACTTTGGGCATAATGACCTATAATCAATTCCATTGCTTCATGCCACATTCTAATATCAAAGGACAATCCCTAAGGAACATTTTAGACTTTTGAATCAAGAAATTCCATGGTGTGTTCTTCACTTATTCTCCATTGTTCAAAAATGCCAAATTATTCAAAAGTCATGAATCAAAAAAGTTTCAAGGCCCAATTTAAATGTGGTGTGATTAGCAACTCAAATGCAAGTGATCCATCATGAAACTTTCAAATATCCATGCATGGAAGAGGTGTACTTAACATAATGTGATTTTTTCAAAATTATTTAAAAAATCATTAAACAAGAAATCACCCAAGCCCAATTCATCATCAGAGGAAAACCCTAGCCTATTTAAACCCATCCATGCACTGGTTAGGGTTAGTTACACGTGATATTTTGGAGAAAAAGAAAGTGAACCCTAATTCTTGAATTCCTTGGATCTCTCAATTCACAAGGAGTTTCTTCAAAGTTCTTCCACAAACCTTCTCTTGGTAATCTATAGAGTGCAAATCAACCACCATTCGCAGCTAAAAGCAAGTGCACGTGTGGAGCCATCTCAGGTTGGTAGGTTTTTTTACCGTCATAAAAATCTCCTTTTAAGCATGAATATTGACGTGTGATGAATGGTGATTATCCTGATCTATTTATTTTTAATTTTGGACGTGTGGTTTGCTTGTAATGTGGATTTAAAGTTTTGTGCCCTAATGGTTTTTCATTCGTTTCTCATTATACACTAATGGTTTGCAAATTTTGATAGCACACTCATAATCCTCGTGAAATTCTGGTTCGAATGGTATATGGGTGCGTATTTTCTGGGCAATTTTTGATCTGCAGGTGAAGCAATGGGGCGGCCGGAGCTAGGGCTCCGACGAAGGTGGTGGTCCGGCGAAGGAGGCTGGCTGAAGGTAGGAGATGAAATCTCCACCCTTCGTTCTCTTGATCCAACGGCCCATGGCGTGCCACCTATTATTCTCTTTTATTTTTTTTCTGAATTTAAATTAGTGATCCTGTGTTTATAACCCCACCACTCCTATTTTGTTCTCCCAATCGTTTTATTTCTTTGTTTTACTTTTATTTTAAGTTGACCACATCTGGATCGTGTGATGAATCAGACGGATAATAACATGCCAGCGAATAAAAAATGTCACGCGCGGTGCACATGGGAGCCCACGGTGCTCTGAGTCCTTACGCGTGTGTGTGCGTAGCTTAGCTATTATGTGCATCAAATCTTAACCGTTAATCAAGCTTTGGGTTGCTATTCGCACCCCACCTTGCAGGCCCATCATTATTTCTAACATATTTTCTTTACTCAATGCACCCCCCCTTGCATTTTATTTCATTTTTATTTTATTTTAATTGTCATACTTCATTTTTAATTTTTAAAAATACATTCTTGCATCTAAACATTCCCATAAAATTCATACATCATCTTTATCATTTTATAAAATTTTTACAAATTTTATTTTTTATTTTTTATTTTATTTTATTTTTATCATTTAAACTAATTATTTACTCAATTTCTTTTGCATTACTCATATCATGCATACTTAAAATTATTTATTTTATTTCTCTACAACCATAATACATTTTTAATCCATTATTTTTGTATCTATTAGATAACATCCTAAATTGCATAAAAATATTTTTCTTTCATTTTTAAATTTATTTCATATTGCATTTTGGTCCTTCCCTTTTGCACATTGAACCCCACCTCGCACCTGAACTTTGCCCAATTGTTTGAATGACTAACACTTTGAATTTTTGCAGGAATTTTTGATGTGTTGTTTGTCTCTGGCTGAGGGACCTTGAAATTTAATTTGGGAATTTTAGGAGTTACTTTTTTAATTATTTGATTGGTTTCCACCTGAGATCTGCTTATATGTGTATTTCTGATCCTGCCTAAGTCCTTGTTTGAAAGGCACTTGTGCCATTTGCTTTAGGGTTATTTCTCTAACTTCTGAGTTTATGTTTGGATTATTATCATTATTGTTTGCCATTGCTTGATTTTCATTTGCTTTGATATTATTTATGTCTGTTTCCCACTAACCTTTTATGCAAGGACTAAGGTAAGTTCTTTAAGGGTATGGATAAGTATCCATGGCCACCCTTACTTTTTCCTTCCCTCATCTTCTTCCTTTAGGGTTTAGGTTGTCGTCAAACCTCACTAACCGTAGGTCACCCATGCATGATGACTTTAGGGTTCATAGTCTCCCTTTAGAGTTACCCTCGTGTTTTCTCTCTTCTTGTCTCAAATTTCTTTAAAACACTTAATAAGAGTAAGGTGTATTGCGCACGAGCCTTAAGTATGGGGAATGAGAAATGAGGGGATTTCTCTCATCTTTCTATAGTGCTTAGCGAGCGTCCTGTCTTGGGACGATGCGTTAAGTATTCGCCCCTGTACCCTAGACTTTGGTGCAATGCAGCTTAGGAACTAACTTAAGCCACTTCAGTCCTAAAAAACACAAACCAACTTCAAACCTTTTTGTCCTTCGGGATTGTCAAACTAAAGGCTATTTTCAAAAAGGGCACGTTACTTTCCGTCTGAGTCGCAAACAGGCATCGACCCTAACTGCCGGACGCGAACTTAACGTCGCTCATAAAAAACACAAAAAGAACTTGGTCCGAACTACGTTGACTCTGAATTCCCCATTGCACAAAGGGGGTACGTAGGCCTAGGACGTCGACGTCCTACCGAGTCTGTCTTTGTTTTCTCCCTCTCCGTCTTAGTATAGCCCTAGATGATAGTAACTCACCCTTAGAATAGACAACAAGCGTGGATCCCATCGAGTACGATGGACGCGTGGGGTGCTAGCACCTTCCCCTCGCGTAACCGACTCCCGAACCCAGGTTATGGTTGCGATGACCATTCCTTTCCCTCTTCCTCAGGTTTATGCGGTGTTCCCTTTCCCTCTCTTGGGATAAATTTACACGGCTGACGACTCTGTTTTCCGCGCCACTCTCGCGTTTGTACCTGGATGAAAATCCTGGGAGCGACACTATGAAAACTAAGACAGTTGAAATGGTACTTTGTGGGGGTGATTGGGTGAAGGAGAAATATGGTATTAAAAAGGGTTGCACTGCAAGTATTGTAAGTATCTCTTAGTTTATGTTGTAGTTATATTGATTATTACATTTAAGTTGCCTTGTTTAACTTATATTTTTTATTTTGTAGCTTGAAGAACCTCAAGATGAACCTCTAACATATGACTTTGGTCAGGAATAGGATCCGGGTGTCGCTTCTTTGTGATGTTGTTTTGTAATTATAACTTCAATGCCAAATTGCCAATGATGAAATTGTTCTGAGGCATATATCATTCACAAATGTATTTGTGATGTTGTTTGTTGTTTTGTAATACTAGTATTTTGTAATTATAACTTTGAACAATCATGTTGTATTGTATGATGATGATTGATGACATTTGTTAAATTTTGTAATCTTGTTAAAAAAATTATGTTTTTTTTTGCAAAAAAAAAAAATCCAAAATATGCAATTTTATTGGATGGGCCGGGTACCTGAACCGAAAACACTGGTTCGGTTCTAGTTCTCACTTCCAAATAACTGGTTAACCGGTCCGGTTTCGGTTTACCCAAAAATTATGGACCAATAACGGTTCTAATATTTGATCCATCACTGTTTCGGACCGGTCCGGTTTTACCCGATAGGGGTATCGGTCCAACATCCAGTTCCTTAGATAACCGGTCCGGACTGGACCGAAAACAGCCCTACTAACAATATTGACTTGTATATTATGTTGTAGTGCGGGGTCTATTATCTGCAATGGGTGTGTTACCTAATATTATAAAGAAACTATACAAAACTAGCACATACACCTATTTATGGCTTGTCACATAACTTTCATGTATACTGATTCAATTAACCATGTTGTAGTATGACATATATGGTGATTCAATTAAACATGTTCGAGGATGTCATCAGAACACATCTTTAAATTCAGGCACATAGATAAGTTTTAAGTAAATCTGAAAGAACATATATGCTCATGCAGAAAATGGGAACTCGCAAGGGGCTTCCATTTGTGCATGAAGTATCTTCCATGAAGAGTAGGAATCTCAAAGTTGATGACTACATCCTTGATTATTACAGTAAATCAATGTACATTTCAATCTATAAGCTTGTGATCTATCCTATAAATAGATACAATTTGTGGATCAGGAAAGAATATTCGATGCCCAACCCCCAAAGTATAAGAAAATGCATGGAAGACTAAAGAAGGGGAGGAATCTTGAGGAAAGGGAGATTGATGGCCCTGGTAGAAAAATGAGAAGGACAAGCTTAATGTCAAGCGCATAGGTGCAAGCAGCAGAGTCATAACAAAACTACTTGTAAAATGACAAAAAATACTCGGACTACTCAACCACCTCAAGCAAGTCAGGCTACTCAACTAACTCAATTAAGTCAGGCTACTCAACAAGTCCAACCAACTCAACCAACTCTAGCAAGTAAAAAAAAAGTTACTCTCCTAAGTCAAGTGTCTTAACCATCACAAGCTAGTCAACAAAGGGAAAAAAGATGATTATTAGGAGGGAATCAATATCAGTTGTGACCCTAAAACCTACAACCAGATTAAGTGTAACTTTGAATGCGGTTGGCCAAACTACAAGGATGACTACTCCAACAAAAAGGAACACTCTAAACAAGAAGACCAATTAGCATATTTAGGAGTTGTCTGGATGTTTGATTAGCATATTTAAGGAGTTCGTTTCTGTTTTATTAGAAGTATCTTATGGTTATGTAATCTAAACAAGTATCTTTGTAGCTTTGAAGCTATCTTTTAGTACTCCTATGTTTATGTATTTTGAACAAGTACTTTATGGTTATGTATTCTAAACAAGTGTTTTATGTTTGTGTATTCTGAACATATATCTTATGTTTATGAAAAATGTAATTTCAGGTATTGTTGAATTATGTTAAGAGTTCACCAACTGATACATATTGGTATAACAGGTTTATGTTTATAACAAATATCTTATGTAATGTCTGGTTTTGACAAACTGGTATAAGTGGTTTATGTTGAAACTGGTTCATAGTTAACCAAATGATACAAACCAGTATAACAAATTTATGTTGAAAATGGTGCATACTTATCCAAATGATACAAATTGGTATAACAGGTTTATGTTAAAATTGGTGCATACTTAGCCAAATGATACAAACTGGTATAACAGGTATTGTTGAAACTGGTGCATACTTCACCAAATGATACAAACTGGTATAACAACTTTATGTTGAATATGTTACTCTAGTATAACAAACGGATGCCATAATAAGAGTTAACCAAATTATTCATTTTGTTCATAACAATCAATATAAATAAGATGGTACATTTTTAGATTTAACATTATGGTACATAAACATAGGTTCATATTGATACATAAACATGGTTGATAAAATGGTACATTTTCATAATACAAAAACAGAAAGTACCAAATGATACCATTACAAGATGGGAAAATAACTGATAAGATTCCTACTAATACATAAGGCCATCATGTTACAAAATTAAAACATCCTTAAAACTAACATAATTAAAAAAAGATAAAACATAAACTTCCAAAAAAAATCCAATTGTTATTGTTCTTCATTTCAATTTGAAGTTCCAACAATTCTACCTTTTGTTGCTCATTTGTCACCCTGAGCTTTTCAACTTCCATTTTTGTTGCATCAATTTCCTTTAATAACTTTTCCAACCAGTGCTTTTGCTTCATAAAAAATTGGTCATTCTCATATTCTTCTTCCTCATAGAGCCAATAAAAAAAATCCACACTCAACTAGAGTAGATCCCTAGGTAAATCAAGCAAACCAAATAAAAGGGTTATACCGGAATTTGAGAAGAATGAATGATTTCCAAAACTGAAAAATCTTACCTTAAAATGTGGACAACCCCAAAATTGTTTTCCAAAATTGCTATATGTTGTTGCCCTATGAAGAACAACTATGTCTCCAAAATGAAAAGTAGGGTTTCAATGCAAATTGGAACTAGTGCATACCTCAGTGTCATACCCCAAATTTTGACCACTAAGATTTCCCATCATTGTGCAAATCATCATCACAATATGGGTGTATCATTATGCCTCATTACTCTCCCCAAAGATAGGTGAGCATCCACTACAATCAAAATTAGGGCTTCAAGCCCTCTCAGAGCTATTAGACAAAGGATCAATCAAGGAATGACATGATATTCAACTTATCTAACCTCTCAAATATCCCTAATAGATCAAGAGGACTCCCACAACAAGAATCAAGCACAATGTTGCAGCATTCCAGGTAGATCAAGCCTCAAGATCACCAGTGTCACCAAATTAAGGTTTTGGTCGACCAGGGCCTCCAGGTGGAAATTTTCCTCTGGGCATGAGCTAATGCTTCAAAGCATAACCTAAGATGCTCTAAGGGACATCATGAACCCAATCATCAAGTCAATTCTGCCTCAGGGGATGCATTTATCAAAAATCGGGAATTAGGGTTTCTTGACCTAATTCACCCCTAAGTTGACTTTTAGGACAACTCATGAGCCAAGACCTTAAGAGATGATTTGAGGGTCTCCAATACACTACATTGATCCATTTGCAACAATGGATTGATCCAAGAAGCTTGATCAACAAGTTTCAAATTCATCAGAATCACAATTAGGGTTTCTAAGTTATGGAACAAAGTGGCTAGGGTACAAACTTTGGAGGATCATAACTCCTAAACCACAAGGCCATTTTTCCCCATCCAAAGATGGATTTGTAGCTCTCACGGCCCTCTACAAAAGCTTCAAATACAACTCATTCCAATTCCTCATGGATTTTAAATTTTGGATCCAAAAAGTATCAAAACCAACTATGATCAAACAGTTGTTGTATCATATGAGGGCTTTCCAAAATGGTCAAGAACTCCATCAAATTCCACTTGAGCCATGAGATATGACAATGGCAATATGCCTTGCTGAAAATTGTCAAAGCAAGGCAGATTTGTGCATTTTGCTCGATTTGCCAAATTTGTGCAAATGACAAACACATTTATCCATCTGAACACCTCAAGGGGAGACCAAGGAGGGACAAACACTGATCCATAAGCCTCCCAAGTCCTTGGAACCAGAAGTAGCATGCCAAACCTAGAAATCCCTAAAGAGGGGACAAGACTCCAATTTTATTTTGGAGCATTCAATGGATGCACCAAGGTGGCATGAGCTGAGCTATTTCCAACTGAATTCAGTCAAGACATATCCAAGACCAAGGGAACCAGCAGCCTGTGCCCTAACCTCTAGTCAATGGCTAGAGAAGACTTGGATTCTCATTGATCAACATTGGCCAAACCTATGCAACAGTTGTCATTCACTATTGCTTGCAAAATAAACTTGCTCTACTATAAATAGAGCTCAATTGTGATCAGTTCGAGTACACCAAAGCCATCAAACAGATGCTTTCCTCAAAATCTCCTTCTCACTTCCAAATTTGCCTTCCAAAGCAAGTCACTATCGGGTTTTGAGTTTGAGAGCAATTCCAACCAAACCAATCACACACACACACCTCATAAACATTATATAGAAGTGATCCAAACACTCACATAACATCTGGAACACCAAAATCACAAAATCACTAGCCAATTGCTCAAGTTCTTGACAGATTTGCAGTTGGGGTACCATCTCAAGTTCCAGATCATTTCCATTCATTCCAAGCATCCAGACACACTCCATAGCACCTAGGGAAGTTGTCCATATCCTTGGAACCAAGTTGTAACACCTCTAACCCAAAACACGATCATCAACTGCAAGAGGTAAGCATGAGCTCTTCTAACTCTATGATCCATGCAATTTTTGTTGCACAATAATTTGGCCATATGTTCATAATCATGCATAGAGTGTTTTCCCTCAATCAATTGCTTTGTTTGAATCGTGTGTGGAATTTCTGAGCCTTCATGCAAATTTTAGGGTTCTTGAGGTTTCTCTTTAATTTGGCCATATGTTCTTTGATTTCTTGGAAAAATCTTAGCGAGTACACTAATTAAAAACCCAACATCCAGTACCTCCACCAAATCAACCCAGAAGCATCAAATTTAAACACAGTACCTAAAACCTCACAAATAGTCCAGATCCTGTTCTTAAGCAAATAACCTTAAAAGACGAACCCCCCTATTTTCATAGCATCTGTAAACCAACAGTTTTGACTGTTTAAATTCAGTTTGCAAGCAGAGTTAATTTGAGACATCTATTTCCCTTCCTTAATCAGCTTCATAGGATAAAAAATGAATCGAACTGTAGTACCAAAACGATAGTGATTCGAAACCATAAAAACCGCGCTACACTCAGAATCAAAACTTTTGACGCTCTCTATTTAACACTGGACCAACAACGACCATAACTCATAGTTAATAAAACTCGCGATTTCAAACAGTGGGGATGGAAGGAGCAAAGAACGTTTTACCCTAATTTGTTTTAGGGTTATTTGTCTTCTACAGAAATGAAGTTTTTCATAAATAAGAAAGACTAAAATGAAGAAGATGAAGTTGTTGGAAAGAATATAGACACAAAGAAGTATAAAAGGGGGGGGGGAGGTTAATTGACCTTCGCTCTTTAAAACCATTTTCAAAAACATTTTAGATGCCATAACCGAAATAAGAGATTTTAAGAAGCGCGGAAGAAAAACATAAAACTGGAGAGCTTGGGAACATCTCAATGAATTAAACCAAGTGAAATAATACATGATATATCTAAGGACTTGATTGCTTCTAAAGCAAGTCAATCACAAGCAACCAAAGTCACTTTAAACAAAGCGATTTAAAAACACTTTACATACATGTCCATTCAAGACATAATTGTGTCTATGATAATCCAATAATATTGATGCATCACAGACCTAAGCTTATATATTAAATCTCTATAAGCATGGTTTATCCTATATGACATACAATTGATGCAATAATAAACTAATGCAATAACAATATATATATATATATATATATATATATATGTATATATATATATATATATATATATATTGGTTCGCCATTCGTCTTTGCTTTGCCTATTCTACTCTTCAATGGTGTTAATTAAACATTGGAAAATAATCGCGTTCTTCCACTATTTTGATGAGTTTGATATAGACACAATAATTCCCTCCGTTGATGCAAACACTCAAACTCCAAACAAAACTAAAAACTCTAAAGATCTTGATCCAATAACCTTGTTATCCACAATCGCATGCTCCATGTATTCGTGTGTGGAAATCCACCTGATCCCACCGAATTCTTGTCTGAGCGATTTCCATTAACTAAGAGTTTATCGGACAACTCCTAACTTTTTTCTGTGAGTAATCTTTCTCCAACGCCACCAAAGAAGGACAACTTTCAACTCCTCCTTATGGAGCGTTGATACTTGATCTCTTCAAAGTATACCTTGGAGTATATTGAAACTTTCTCCTTGTATATAATAATAAAAACAAACTGCATTTAAGAAATGATATATGCACCTATTATAAACAATAAAACTCACACAAAAACATTAGATACCTTAATCTACCACTAGATATAAAGGTCCTTAACAATGAAAAAAGACTAAGGATGAAGATAATGAACAATCCTATAATATCTCACAAACACACTAATTCACAAGGTCTTAGTCAAGTAATTAGATGTAGGTGAAAGAAGAAAACACATACAAAGTTCTTTCTAATATATTGGTAACTGGGTCTTAGTTCTTGATTGATATCATGAGATTGATTAATCATGAACAACACAACAAGATTAATCAACCCACTCTCTTGAACTCACTCACAACAACAACAAATTGTACAAGAACAAGATGCAACAAAAAGGAGTGAATCTGACATGGATTACACTAGTGAAGTTGTTTTAGAGAAGAAGAGAAAGATTAATGGTGCTAGAAATAGACACACTAAAGAAGATAAGAAAAATTTGTATTTTTGTCTCTATGGGTTTTACCTGTAACACCCTAAACCCCGTACATAAATTTTAAAGATAAAATCATACATAGGATGTTACTTCACCAAATACTCTCGTACATAAACATGCAATTAAAGAATTCACAGTGGAAGATAAACGAAAATACGCCATGAGTCTGAATAAAAACATTTCTGAAAAACTTCATAAAAGAGAGTTCCAGCTCATAAAATAAAATCAAAAGCCCCCAAATCCCCGATGTTACAGACCAGAGCATTTATTCGACTAAATAGAGAAGAACAGTAAATGATAAGAGGACGTCGAAGCCATCACACGAACGTCACATCTATCACTCCTGTTGATTACTTGTATAACATTGTACAAAGCCAATCCAACAAAATAAACAAAGGGTGAGAGTACACTTACAAGTAATAACAGAGAAATTTAGCAACATGATGATAGACAATTACAACAGTAAGATTAATAGACAAACACATACACCAATACAAACACAAAGATCATTCTCAACATATGCAATGCTATAATGCACGAACTTCATCACCTATATGCATGTGGTACCAAGTTTTAGTGGATATCAGATATATGTTACTGATTTCTTCCACGATCTCCAGTCCTACACCTGAACCGATGATCCCCACCAAATAGATATTAGACCTGCCTCTGGTCTCTCAACTAGACCAACGATTCCACCAAATAGATCTGAGGCCACCAAAATGGGCAAAAGTCTCACCAAACTCCAATGTATGCATGATAGTATGAACAAGGAAAACATTCATTTCGCCCAAAGAAAAGTTTTAATATAATCCACCAAAAATTATTTATAATATTAATCACCAAAAATTAGTTTCATATACAAATCACACATTTCCAATAAAAGGCCACCAATATAGTCCCATTGGACTAATCGCAAAAAAAATAATTACTTTTAATACTTATAATAACCCAAAATTACAACACACCTCAACAAAATTGTTATACTATTCTATAGCCCAAACAACACTAAAACACTCAAATTACACTAAAAAGTTCGAAAGGGGTCCCAAAGTATAACATTTACGAGTCATAACTCTATTATAACTATAGTGGTTGGTGGTTTAACTCAATACTAATAATTTTTTTTTTATCTTAATTCATCTAAAATTCTGGCATGCAGATCACAGATGTCTTAAGAGATGTCAAGACATTGATTTCTGCTAAAACTGAACAAGGACAAAACAAGAACCTTCAATGAAACTGCAGTTTCAAAAGCAATGTCGTGACAAATGTTTCAACATCAGTCAAGACATAAACTTCTGATCAAGATAGCAGACTGATTGAACAAAACAGAAAGATAAATAACACAAGAATATGATGACCCAATTTAGTGCAAATCACATACGTCTGAGGGATATCAAGCCATGAATGAATTCACTATTAGCAGTATTAATTTAGAGCTAAATTCCCCCATTTACAACTCCTAACTTAATCCCTATCCAGTACAGTTCTATCTAGAAATCACCATCTAGATAAGAGAAACTCATCTTAATTCCTAAATCACCTCAGTGATATCTAACAGTTACAACCTTCGGCAACTGCATCAATCTGTTCAATTAAATGACACCCCTTCCAATACAATATTCAGTCAAGACTCTTGACTAACAAACAATGCATGGATTTGCTTCAGAGCTTAATCCAGGAACAATACATAATTCATTACCTACAGGTTTATGAAACTGTAAAACTATGTCTACCACAATGTATCAAACGATACAGAGGGTGGCTTACAACTCAAGAAAGTACACGACTCTCAAAACCCTAAATCCTTATTTTCTACTTTACAAAAGTCTTAATAAGAATTCTTAAAAATTTGTGGCTACCCTAGGTCTTGGTCTTCCTTTTATAATCTTCAGCTATCCATGGGCTTCGAAATATCTGTTTAATTATTCCTTGATCCATGTTCTGATTGCTCCTTAAATCTTGGACCAGATCTCCAACAACATGATATATCAGACCAAGATGTCGAGTCCACAAGCTAGGACATCTTGTCTGACATGTCTTCTTCCAACAGACTTCATCATGTTGGAACATCTTATTCAACATTGTGTTTTACCAAAATTTAGTCAAATCTTTTAGAGCTTTCAATCTCCCCGTTTTGACAAATTTTGGCTAAAACACATTTTGTACAATAAACCCAGGGTGCTAATGTTGAGGAGAGTATAAAGTCCTGAAGTCATTTCAGCCAAAGGCATTCACTCTTCCCATCTAGCTGTACAGTTATGTGTATCCTTTGCCCTGGTGTACATGAGGAGGAAGATACACGACACTCCCCCTCAAAGCCAGTCCCAATTTAGCATCCTTCGTTATCCAGATAAGGAGTCAGAGGACTTGACTCCAAATTCGGATAACTCAGAACACAAGACACAAGGACTTGACTCCAAATCTGGATAACTCAGAACACAAGACACAATTGTGTTCATAACTCAGATCACAAGACACAAAAAGAAACTGAGACACAGACAGGATGTTAGAACATCCCATCCAACATCATTGTAAAACAACTGCAAGAATGGACTCCTCGCCCAAAAGGATATCAGTTATGTGTTGTAAGGACCAACACATAACTGAGGAGAATATATACCCATTCTCCCCCTTTTTAGCCAAAAATTGGCAAAAGAACCCAACAAAGTTCCATACCCACATGGTACTTACCCAAACACGGACAAAAGCCATGAGGACACCTGAGAAACAAGAAGCATCGACCCCCTATAAATACCCAAGCAGTTTCTCTTGAAATTAATGGTCCATAGATGTTACCGAAGAACAATTCAATGAGGATATAAATTTAGATAGGTAACTTCAACATAAATGATTGTGCACCGCCCAACTAGGATTTGACTGTTTCAACATTAGGGTGAACCGCCCAAAGAACGCGCATGTATCAAGACACATGTTTAACACGTCTTCTCTAAGACACACTCTCCACCTTCCAAGACAATCAACTTGGAAACAACCACGAGTCCAAAATAATGTCCTGACACCTTGTCAGACTTTGTCCAGTCCATCTTGTAGCCTCTGAAGCATAGTCACAATGTCGTCCAATGAGCCACAAGAATACTCCTTTCAACCAGAAGTAAAAGCACCAGACCAAGATGTTAATACATTCTTTCTAGCATCTCCCAGTTAACAACAAAGACTTCCATGAGCCTTATCTCAATCTGCAGAGAAAAATAAATTCTCCCAGACATTATCCAATCTTATTTCTTAGTCCTCTCCTAAGAATTAAAAACAAAGTTGATATAAGTCAATAGCCTTAACAGATCAAACTCCCAAACAGAGCTGACAAAGCCACAACATCAACACACCATGATTTCAAGACATCTAGCCTGACATTACATCCTCACAAGAATCACATAAGCATCTTCATGCTCATAAGAGAAAACAGACACTAGGATCACACTCCTTGTATCATAACCAACGAATTCTTGGATTGAGACCAGATAAGACAATTGATCACTCTCCCCCTGAACATATCCATACCCTGCACAAATTCACCTTGAATTTTACAGCCATAGACAACCTTGTTCCTTGAGAATGAATGCAATCAAATCTGGACTGCTCATATCCACGTAAGAGACATACACATTCTCTTAGCTTCTTGGTTAGACACCATGTCATGTACACCAAGCACATTCTTCATAGAAATTCTTCACCCTTCTCCCTTCACAAGGTTCAGGCTAATACCATCTTCTGCAGCAAGATCACACTAATGGGATAAGCACCACTTGATCTGATATCCTTCAACGAATGATAGCCATGACATACATTCTTACCATACTTCAGAATTGGTCAGTATTTCCTCATCACAAACTCCAAATTATCTCCCATGGATAAACACCTTTCCTTTTGGAGAGATAATCAGCTGAGATGATGTTGCAACATCCATTAAGACATCAGTCTTAATCAAAGTAATCATCTACCTTGGTTCTTGAAACAACATCCATCCATTAATAATCACACACTTCCCTTGCAAGGATCACAAGACGTCACAACAACAGCAGATCAAAGACCATCACAGAAGACAGAATACCACAGAGAGAAATAAACTCTCACACGCCTCAAGAAGCTTCACTCCAGAAACTCAAAGTTCAGACATCCCAATCTAAACAGACTCCTTAGTAAGATTTGTTTCTCCTCTGTACTTCAGTCTTCTATCCTTCAAAACTCCACCTTGCTCAGTCCCCCTCGAGACACAGTACATCAGTACTAGAAAAGTCTAATGTTTTAATAGAAGATGACACCACAAGCCTAGAGCAACAGGCTTGAGTAGATAATTTCTTGAGTCACACTCAAGTACCACCTTCCACCAGTATTGACCAATCAGAACACCTTCCTCAAGGTCCTTGATTAGCTTAAGCTTCTGGTACGAATATCTTCTTACTTCAGACAAAACTCTGGACACTCACATCCAACATCATAGATGAGACTTCAAGAAGATATAAGCAATTACCAACACCCCTGATCCAAAGATGTTGAGATATACTTTGACAACATCCTTATAGCTGCAGAGTAACCACTCCTAAGAAGGCCAGCCTATACCATATGGTACAACTCCATTGCACACAAATGACTATAGCAGGAACATCCTGATGTTCAGTCCCATGTCAAAACATTTGATATACATCAATGACTTAACTAGCCAACTGATGAAATCACATATGCCTGACTCAGTCTTGAAGGTCTAACTCTTAGACTTCTAGATAATATCCCACCTTGAGTGGCATTTCCACCATTTCAGAACAAGAGTTCCATGTTCTCATAGACTTATTCATGAAATCAAGTTTAAGTAAACAACCTCCATGAAATCAAGATTCTTAAAAATCTGTTGCTACCCTAGGTCTTGATCTTCCTTTTATAATCTTCAGCAATCCATAGGCTTCAAAATATCTGTTTAATTATTCCTTGATCCATGTTCTGATTGCTCCTTAAATCTTGGACTAGGTCTGCAACAACCTAATATATCAGACCAAGATGTCGAGTCCATAAGCTATGACATCTTGTCAGACATGTCTTCTTCCAGCAGACTTCATCATGTTGGAACATCTTGTTCAACATTGTATTTTACTAAAATTTAGTCAAATCTTTTAGAGCTTTCATCATCCAAATAATTATTAACTCGACATTATCAAAATAATTATGAACTCAATATTAATAATATTAATTATATATATATATATATATATATATATATATATATATATATATTGATTTTTACAAAAAAAATGCTTTTCATACAAAAAATAATTATTTATAGAAAAATAATTCTACACCGTCAATTTTTGATATTTTTCTAATATATATATATATATATATATTTTAAGGTTAATAGAAATTACAGTGTCTCAAAATCTCCAATTTTATCAAACCGACAATTTTTGATATTGTTCCAAATAAAAATATTTTTGTAAGTTTAACATAAATTAATTTCAATCGATCACCTGAACCGTTTAGATTTTCCCGAATCCCATTTGATTACAGATATTAATAACAATATGTATCCAAAAACAGACAAATCAAACATTTCACTTCAATTTCACAATCATACAAATATATATATATATATATATATATATATATATATATATATATATCAACTTCAATATTATAAACACTATTGAGATATTGTTCGAACTGCAGTAAAGCGGCAAGAAGCAAAAATTTAGTTTTGAAGGAATTCCTTCTGGAGTTTATATCGTCTCCACAGGGATCGGTGCGAGGGAAAGAATGTCGTTCAACGGTCTCTATATTTCTAATTTTGTGGTGAAAAAGTTTGGTTGAAAGATTTAAGGTACCAAAAATAAAGGCAGAAAATATAAAGACGGAAAATATAAAGTAAAGACTGAATTATAAACGGGGCCTTGTTGGGATTGGATCTCATCGATTGATAACACATGCATTCTTCTGATCATGTTATACACAACTCAAATGTTCGTCTAATACCATCACGTATCACCCACAACAGAGGTTATGTCTAACGCAAAGTTGAGAGGCTAACCGTATTGTCTTATCGGTGATGTCTCACACAACAAAACCAACACAGAGCATTAAGACCTGATACTCACGTGAATATTAAACCTAAATCTATGTCTAGAGATTAGACCTAACATATATTCAAATAACATTCATATCAAATTAATGGTTTGATTTATATATAACACCATGATCAGAATACGTACACATGATTAACCCTTTTTACATGTATTCAACTAATTTTCCAAATGTATGTGAACATAGTTCTTCATCTCTATTATCATGCATCCTCACAATACCGTTTATGTCAAAAATGTTATCGTGGTCTTTACCGTATTGATCCTACTCATGCTACTAATCAACACAATAAAATAAAAGTGATACTAGTGAATATCAACTTGCAAGACTTTGTCAAAAGTTTGCTCATTGATAGATGAATATCTAAGATCTAAGATTTGAAAAGGTTTTGTCAAGACCAACAAATAAGAATTTAATGACAACATCAATATTGAATAAAAACTAGTTCACAAACGTATATTAGATGAAATACATAAGGTATCAAAAGATTACATCCAAACCCAACAAGAGATTTAAGATTTTACCTTCTCCCTCTTTGGATTTGTGTTTCTCTCTCTAGAATATACTTGGAATGAAGAGAGATAAATTTTTGATCCCAAAAAGTACAATTTATGTCTAAAAAAAGCAAAAAAATTACTTAAATAGTATTTATAAAATATGTCATATTCGCCTAGAGAACAACCTATTCGCCCAGTGAAGTCTACTTTTGGGCACTTGACCGCCCTTGGAAAATATCTGAGTTCGGCGTGCAAACACTTCTTCGCACAGCAAACTGATTCGCTTCAACTTCGCCTAGCGAACTTTGGGCCCTTTTCCTACTGCCTCTAATCTGAGATGGTTCGTTGGGGTTTCGTTTCTACTTCACCCAGCGAATATTCACTGGCTGCTCGCTATTGTTCGCCCAGCGAACATTGCAGAAACTTCACATTTTCTTTGGCTTCCTTGTCCAATATTTTGTTTCTTACTCATTGATGCTTTATGCCTAATTTTTGCACAATAATTGAAGAATCACACAAGAACATGGAATAAATCCATTAAAACATGAGATATTAGTTGAAAAATGCCAAAAAAGATAGTTCAAAATAGGTCATATTTTGCACTTAACAACTCTCCCCAACTAGATTTTTGCTTGTCCTCAAACAAAGTATGCCCCTCATGAAAACAAGAGGATTTGCTCAAGCATAAGATTCAACCAAAAAAAGATTAGCGGTTCAAATTCAAACAAGATAAATTTACTCAAATAAGAGGATTTACTCAAACATGAAAATGCACACAAGCAACGTTCACCACTCAATAGAATCGAACAATGACAAAGAATTTAGTTCTTAAACAAATATCATGCAATGTGTCCAATAACAACTAAATTCTCATACTTGAATCAATCTAACACTCCTCTTCAAAATAAGAATGAAGAAATTAACTCGTTTGCAACCGCGGGGAAATTTCACCCATCTGACAAACAAAGCTAATAACAATTCAATTCATACATTCATCTAACAATAAAAAATGAAAACATGGAAACAAAAAGATCACTAAGGGCTTTAAAGGTTGTAGCTTGGTCGGACTCACAACAAAGGGTCATTTCTAAAGGCCATTGAATCGAAATTGTCAATGCAAAAGAAACATTCACTAAACATGGTATTTACACATCACAACTTCATTCACCACTTTATTTCCTCTATTGCAAACCTTCTCAAACTTCCTTATCCACAATTATTTCATTCTCTATTTTTCTTTTTCAAACAAGCATTCTTTTTCTTTTGTTTTTCACATTCATATTCACAATTATTCTTTTCATGCTTTTTTGAAATTTTTCAAAATTTTGAGTAACCTACCACTTTTCTTTTTCATTCTCTCCAACTTGAATTCAACCAAACCTCAAGTGAATTCTCCTTTCTTTTTATGGCAAGGAAATCAATTTAAACAATGTTCAAAGGTTCAAGAAAAATTATTAAAATCTCACAAAATTCAATGATGAACTAAGCTTTCAAATTATGTACAAATATCAAGTTCATCACTAAAATGAGATCTAAGCTGTTTAGGCTCAAAGGGGGTTAACGAGTTCTCACTACTCACGGGTAAGTTACTTTTTGGATACGGTTGTGCTCGATATAAACAAATTCCTTGATCATTTCTAATGCTTACACAAAATCACCATAATCAAAAGATAAAGCATGAATCAAACAAATTAAACAAAGTTATCAGTCATCATAGCATATAGTAAACAATGGAGGTTTCTCACAATTTGTAGCTTTTGGACCTAAGTGAAATAAGCATTCAAACAAAGTTTCAAAAAGAAACAAAAAATACACATTTGCACAAAGCACAAAATTCTTAAATCAATCTAACATTCTATAAAGCGGTACAATTTACCTTACTTGCATTCACATGTTCAACATCCTAACATCACCATCCAAACTCGGTCGAAGCTTCAATGAATACTTTTATACAAATAGCAACCAATCTAGAAGGAGTTCTTATCATTCCTAATCAACATTAGAGAAAACGTAAAAAGAAAAAAGTATATATATAATATAAACAATTGTACAAAGCTCAAAAATATAGAAAATATTGCAATGCAATTCAATATATAAACACCAATCCCCGGCAACGGCGCCATTTTGTTCGAACTGCAGTAAAGCAGCGAGAAGCAAATATTTAGTTTTGAAGGAATTCCCTCCGGGGTTTATATCGTCTCCATAGGGATCGGTGAAAGGGAAAGAATGTCGTTCAACGGTCTCTATATTTCTAAGCTTGTGGTGCAAAAGTTTGGTTGAAAGATTTAAGACACCAAAAATAAAGGCAGAAAAATATAAAGTAAAGACTGAATTATAAATGGAGCCTTGTAGGGATTGGATCTCATCAATTGATAACACGTGCATTCTTCTGATCATGTTATACACAACTCAAACGATCGTCTAATACCATCATATATCACCCACAATAGAGGTTATGTCTAAAGCAAAGTCGAGAGGCCAACTGTATTGTCTCATCGGTGATGTCTCATGCAACAAAACCAACACAGAGAATTAAGAACTGATACTCACGTGAATGTTAAACCTAAATCTATGTCCAGAGTTTAGACCTAACAGATATTCAAATAACATCCATATCAAATTAATGGTTTGATTCGTATATAACGTCATGATCAGAATACATACACACGATTAACCTTTTTTACATGTATTTAACTAATTCGCCAAATGTATATGAACATAGTTCTTAATCTCTACTATCACGCATCCTCACAATACCGTTTGTGCCAAAACGTTATCGTTGTCTTTACCGTATTGATCCTACTCATGCTACCCATGCTACTAATCAACACAATAAAATAAAAGTGATACTAGTGAATATCAACTTGCAAGACTATGTCAAAAGTTTGCTTGCTCATGATAGATGAATATCTAAGATCTAAGATTTGAAAAGGTTTTGTCAAGACCAACAAATAAGAAATCAAAGACAACATCAATATTGAATCAAAACTAGTTTACAAACATATATTAGATGAAATACATAAGGTATCAAAAAATTACATCCAAACCCAACAAGAGATTTAATATCTTACATTCTCCCTCTTAGGATTTGTGTTTCTCTCTCTAGAATATACTTGGAATCAAGAGAGATAAAGTTATAATCCCAAAAAGTACAAGTTATGTCTAAAAAAAGAAAGAAAAGTACTTAAATAGTATTTACAAAATCTGTCATGTTTGCCTAGCGAACAACCTATTCGCCCAACAAAGTCTCATTTTGGGCACTTCAAGTGCCTCAGGAATAGTTAAACCGCACTTGGAAAATATTTGAGTTCGTCGTACGAACACCGCTTCGCACAGCGAACTGCTTCGCTTCAACTTTGCCCAGCGAACTTTGGGCCCTTTTCCTACTGCCTCTAATATGAGATGGTTCGCTAGGGCTTCGTTGTTACTTCAGCCATCGAACATTTGCTGGCTGCTCGCTACTGTTCGCCCAACGAAGATTGCAGAATCTTCACATTTTCTTTGACTTCCTTGTCCAATCTTTTGCATCTTACTCATTGATGTTTTGTTCTTAATTTCTGCACAATAACACACACATCAAAGAATCCAAAGGTATTTGCAATATAATTGATGAATCACACAAAAACATGGAATAAATCCATTAAAACATGAGAAATTAGTTGAAAAATGCCAAAAAAGATAGTTCAAATAAGTCATATTTTGCACTTAACAGATATTACCATAGGTTATAGGCTAAGGGTTAAGGGAAACTCCATTTGCCTGAAATACAAAATATGCAGAATAGAATATAAAAACACAACAGCATATTACCGATAAAGAAAATATGATTATTAGGCAAAAAATCTCTTGGCGCACTAATGAGAGGGAAGGGAACCCTCATCATCCTGCTACCTAAAAGCTACTTAAGCAATTACCCCTCTTATCTTAATCGAAACTTTTTCTCACAAGTCTTTTCATTCCTACTGCTACCTTCCCAAATCTCTCTTTCTCCCTCTCATATGCGCCGTTTGGCTAATTTTAAAATTTATAGTCCCAAATCCCATTTGGACATTTCACCTCCTACTTACTCTCACACCCCTATATCATTGTTAAGTTGAAATAATCAGTTTTTTTATTCTTAAAAATTATTTCAATTAAATAATTTTTTCAACTTAAAAAAATAAATAAAATAATAATTATAATATTACCGTAAATGATATTCTAAAACACTACAATTAAATAAGTATTTCAATTAAATAATTATTTACCTAAAATCTATAATTAAATCCAAAAGCTCTATTTATTTTTATAATTACTAAATATCTTAAAATTAACTAATAATTCAATAAATCTTAATTTCTAAATCTCAACTATTTCAGTAATTATTAAATTACCAAAATACCCTTATAACACCTAAATCATTAAAAAATAACACAATTAATCAAAATAAATCACAACATATGCAACTAACAAATATCCTAATATTTAATTAAAATAAAATAGGGGTGTTACATTACCCACAAGTTTCACTCACTTGTTACTTTCATCAAAGAAACAACTATTTAAGTATATTATGGAAAATCAGTCTTATGAAGTTTTGATTCGAATCAAGAAGAAACTGTGATTCAAATCAATTTGACCATAGTCCAAATCTGGCTTCATGGAGGAATTTGATTAGAGACAGGATATACACTTGATTTGAATCACATGAGGTTCAGATTTGAATCATGTTTATTTTTTGATTCAAATCAAATTGTCCAAAGGCAGGTCCCATTTTCACAAGGCTCTTGATTCGAATCAAGCTTATGACTTGATTCGAATCAAGTTACTCGACATCCAGATTTAAATGTTCTAACTTGTGACTCCACCCACACATATTGTAACAACAAAGAAGTGAATTACTAGGCTAAAAAAGGAACATTATCAGGAATTTAACTCTCTAATTATATTGAATAATGAGAGGTCTTAATGGTACCCTTTCTAAATAGTTGAAGCAATTACAACAAAACTCGAATAATAATAAAGTACAAACACGTGAATATTAATTGATAAGCAAATTACAAATATGTAAACAAATTATAACAACTATTCTCAAATTAGCAAAAAAATCAAAACAAGTAAGCGATACCATATGATAACGTGACTGCACTTTCAGTCCCCCCCTTTTTGATGTTTGGCAAATTTGCAGATATTATTTTTTATCAATATACGTGAGTGTTATTTGTAATTTGATGGACGGATGAATCCAGTGAGTTTCTTTAGCATACATTAGTCTGTGATACTTCGCTTGACTGGTAAAATTTGTAAAGTCCCCCCTGCATTAAACACTTAATGCGCATAAATATTAATAATATCTCGATATCTTCCCCCCTTTGATAAATATCGAAAGGAGAGAAAAGATAGATAGAAAGCACACACAAAAACAGTTTAATCCAAGATAATACAAAAGCATAAATTAGAATTTCATAACAGTGGACTAAACAAACACCATATAAATCGCATACGAAATAAATTATAACAAACACACAATTCTAAATGATCAAGAGGAAAATAGAATAAAGATAATTATAGAGATATCATATATATGTGACTGAAAGACTTTTCACAAGATACATAATACAAAATGAAGTCAAAGATCACAAAATTGATAGATAACCCTAAATATCATAAATATCCATATATGCTAATGATATGATATGCCTAAAAAAAAAACTAAATCAAGGTAGATCAGTTGCTTCATCATGAGGAGGTGGAGCAGCTACAGGATCTGGAATGAGGTTAGAAGGCTTTGAATCAAGATCAGGAGAACCAATAGGAAAGAATAAATAGAGGATCTACCAATGTGCTCAATTGCAGCTTTCACATAATCCACTTGAGCAATGACTCGAGCTTCACCACTCTGCATCTCTACCTTCAGTTTTTCCTTTAGCTATATCATGGTACATTCACCTTTCTTAGCGACACTATTAATCCGAGCCATGATTCGCTCCTCTCTAGCCTAATTATCTTCCTAAATCATCTTAACTTGCTTGGATATCACACCATTGCCAGATGCACCAGCCTCGTCATAAGTATCCTTTGGCAAATCCACAATCTTGTCATCATATACCACCCTGCCAAATTTATTAAGATAGTAGTATACACCATCAGTGTCCTTGTAGTACATCATGATAGAAACTCTAGATACATCCATAATATTTGGAGCCTTAATCCAGTCTTTTTCTTTGGACACAATCCCATTAACCTCAAGAATCAACTACACAAAGGAAGAAAAAACAAAGGTCTATTTAGATTATCCTTGTAATGAAGCATTTGTTCAATAATGAAAGTTACCCAATCAAATTCAAAATTTGAAAGAAGAGCCCACATAAGGTAGATGTCAAAGTTGTCAGCCCTGCCCCAATTCTCAGATTTCCTCTAGAACACCTTAACAACTATCTTGTGCAACATTTGCTTGTTAAATTTCACTTGAATAATAGAGAAGTTTGACATACCAATTTTCCCCGCCACATACTTGGAAATAGACAAGACAAAACAAACTCTAGTATACTCAATTATTTTAACAACCGTTACACTCAGATTAGAAGATGTCAAACAAACGTATTTTGTAAAATTCATTAAGTTAAACCTAACTAGCATGTACTTTAACATGTTTAAATAACACTAGAGGTTCACACTAGATTACAATAAAAAACGTTGACATAGTCAGGGTTGTACTTCGCGTTTACTCCAATAAACTTCAATAATTTATGATCAACAAAAGGTTTCAGAAACTTATCTGTCAGCTCATTTTCATAAGTGTTATCAACATAATACTCAGGATCAATCAACTTATTCAGAAATTTCCCTTGGTACAGTTGCAGACTATCCTTAGGAAGAAGGTGTTTTACCTTGTGGCACAATGCAACAACAATTTGACTCTTAGAAGATTTCTTCTTTGAGATGCTTGCATTAAGAGTTACTTTAATATCTTGAAATTTTTACCTTGCCCTTTTAGGAATTGGTGGAGAAGATGGAGTTGATCAAGGGATTGGCCTTTTATCCTGTTGTTTGCCACAGAAACTCTTTTGGGTAAGATAAGAGGCCATTGTTGATGTTGAAGAGAAAGGGTTTTGGGTTGATGAAGTGAAGATGGTGAATGATGATCAATGTTGATAATGAAATTAATGTCGAGTGGCGATGATATGAAATGATGCTGAATTTTTCTCAAAAGGATTTTGGTGGTTTGAAATATAAATGAAATGAAAATGGAAAGAGAAGAAGAAAAACTGAATGAAATTCAAAAATAAAACATGAACTTTGGGTTGTGATTCGAATCAAGTGCATTGGATGATTCGAATAACGAGCCTTTTATTTTTGAAGAAATAATACCATGATTAGAATCAAGTGTTAAATGTGACTCGAATCATGGGTTATATTTTTGATAAAATAATGCTTTGATTCGAATCACTTTGAACAACCCCAAAATGTCACATTTCCCAGACTTCTGATTCAAATAATGTTTAAACCTTGATTCGAATCAAGCAGTAAAATTTTGAAATATCAAAATGTAATAACGGCTTTAATGTAATGAATGAATTTTATTATGTTTGTTTTTTAATGATAAATACTTTTAACGCAAATGTTTAATGCAAATTAATTTTGATGTAAATTCTAAAACTATTTTAATGCAATAAATTGACGATGATTCATGAATGAATGAGTGATGCATATGGATGCAATGAACGGATGAAATAAAATTAAGTCGTTTCATTGAATGATTTGATGATTTAAAGCATGCGATGCACAAACATATCACATACACATTTATGTCTCAGACATACAACACATTTAGGCATTGGAATAATTACAACTATGTATACTAAAATAGAAATAAAGAAGGGTTGGAACGACCATACCAATTTTGACGATCTAGGATTAGTTTATTGCACACGAGAATGATTAGTAATCAGAAACAAAAATATCATAAGCTAATAATACGATCAAGCATATACTAATTGGATACAACTCCTCTTGCACGTCTAAAGAATACTATCAGACTCTTCTTCATAAGACTTCAGATGAACTTTGAATGACGATGATTTGATTATCATTGATTGACATACTTTGTCAATCCCAAATATTTAATTCAACTCTTTTATAGTCATTGGCATTTCAAGGAATACACTTATCCTCAAATCTTTTGTAATTGTTGACACTTCGGAGAATCATTTCCAATATCCAAAATTTGTCTTCATCTTCTTTTTACAATAACCTTTGAAGAATAGGTCACTTAAAAGATGCTTTTTGTTTCTTTCTTTTTATCTCACATTACTTCCATCATGTTTTAGTGTGAATATATGCCCATATTTAATTAGGATCATTCAAGAGAAAACTTCAAGACATAGTTTTAGGTTTGCAATTACACTGCACATACCTTAAAATATTGTCTGTTCACTCCTGAATGAATCAAAACTTAGAAAATATCTTAAATACAATTAATGTTTGAAAACATTATAGTAAGGTTATACTTTGAGTTGATCTATGAAATGCATGCAATAAATAATCAAGAAATAGTAAATCATTGTAATATCATTGTAATTCATTGAATTGCATAAGTTTCCAAATGATTAGAAAAACTCGTCTAAGATCGAAGGAATCATATCCTTAATTTTTGGAGTCGCAAGACTTTGATCAAAAGCCATGCTCTGATACTAGTTGTTGGGTGATAATATGGACACAAAGAAGTCTAGAGGAGGGGTGAATAGACCTTCTCCCTTTAAGAAAAATTTCAAAAAAAATTTAGGTCCCATAAACGAAATCAGAGATTTTAAGAAGCACAGAAGTAAAACATAGAAAGCTTGGAAGCATCCCATATGAATTAAACCAAGTGAATTAATAAATTATATAACTAAGAACTTGATTGATTATAATATAAGTGAATCACATGACAACAAAAGCCACTTTAAACAAAGAGATTTAAAAACATTTTACATAGATGATCATTCAAGACATAATTTTGTCTTATGATAATCCGATAAGATTGACGCATCACAAACCTAAGCTTATACATTAAATCTTCATAAGTATGGTATATCCTATATGGCATACAATCGATGCAATAATGCACTAATGCAATAACAATATTAATAGATACTAGAAAACTAAAAGGAGATAAGTGAAGATGTAAAAATACACAAAGATGTATAGTGGTTCGGCGTCCGTCCTTGCTTTGTCTACTCCAATCTTAAATGGTGTCAATTAACCATTGGAAAATAATAACAATCTTCCACTATTTTGATAAGTTTGATACAAGCATTTTGTTTAGAATGAACTATCACACGATAATTCCCTCTAGTGATGCAGACACTCAAACTACTAACAAAAACAAGATCTCTAAAGATCTTAATCCAATAACTTTGTTATCAATAATAACCTGCTCCAAGTATTCGTGTTTGGGAATCCATCTAATCTCACTAATATCTTGTCTGAGTGATTTCCATTAACTAAGCGTGTATTGGACAACTCTCAACTTTGTCTACAAGCAATCTTTCTCCAACGTCACCAAAGAAGGACAACTTCCAACTCTTCTTTATGAACCATAAACACTTGATCTCGCCAAAGTATTCCTTGTAGTATATTGAAACTTTATCCTTTATGGATAGCAACTAATACCAAACTGCATTCAAAAAATGATATTTGCACATGTTACAAACCACAGACTTCACACAAAAACATTAGATACCCTAATGTACCAATAATCTCCCTTAACACTCAATCTTTAGAGATGAATATCATCAACAATGGAAAAACACTAAGGATTAAGATGATGAACAATGCTAGAATATCTCACAAACACTCTAATTCGCAAGGTGTTAGTCAAGTAATTAGATGTAGGTGAAAGAAGAACACACACACACACACACACACACACACACACACACAAACAAACACAAGGTTTTCTCTAATTTCTGGGTAAATGGGTCTTGGTTCTTGATTGATATCAAGAGATTGATCATTAATGAACAATACAAAAATATTAATCAACTCACATTCTCTAATTCACTCACAACAATAACAAATTGAATAAGAATAAGATGCAACAAGAAGAAGTGAATCTGACATGGATTACACTAGTAAAGTTATTCTTGAGAAGAAGAGGAAGATTAATGTTGCTAGGAATAGCCACACTAAACAAGAGAAGACAAATTTTCATTTTTGTCTCTTTGGGGTTTACCCATAAGTTTCACTCACTTGTTACTTACATAAAAGAAATAACTATTTAAATTTAAGATGGAAAATTGGTCTTGTGAAGCTTTGATTCAAATCAAGAAGAAACTGTGATTCGAATCAATTTGAGAAGAGCCCAAATGTGGCTTAATGGAGGCATTTAATTAGATTCAAGATATACACTTGATTTAAATTACATGAGATTGTGATTCGAATCATGTTCATTTTGTGATTAAAATGAAATTGTCCAGAGGAAAATTCCAATTTTCACGAGACTCCTGATTCGAATCATGCTTTCCACTTGTGATTCATGCTACACCTGCTGAAATGACAAAGAAGTGAATTGCTAGACTTAAAAAGGAACATTATCAGGAATCAAACTCTATAATTATATTAACTAATGAGAGATCTTAATGGTACAATTTCAAAATAGCTGAAGTAATTACAACAAAACTAATAAAGTACAAAAAGGTGAATATTAATTGATAACAAATTACAAATACGCAAACAAACTATAACAACTACACTTAAATTAACAAAACATCAAAACAAGTAAGCGATAACATACAATAACGTGACTGAACTTTCAGTCTCCCCCTTTTTTATATTTGGCAAATTTGGGGATATAATTGTTGATCAATCTATTTGAGTGTTATTTGGAATTTGATGGATGAATGAATCTAGTGAGTTTCCTTAGCGTACATTAGTGTACGATACTTCGTGTGAGGCTTAAAAGATATAAAGCTCCCCCTGCATTAAACACTTAATGCGCGTAAATATTGATAATATTTCGATATCTTCTCCCCTTTGATAAATATCAAAAGGAGAGAAAAGATAGAGATAAAGCACACACCAAAACAGTTGAATCCAATATAATACAAATGCATAAATTAGAATTTCATAATAGTGAACTAAACAAACACCATATAAATCGCATATGAAATCAATTATCATAAACACGCAATTCTAAATGTTCAAGAGGAAAATAACATAAAGAGAATTATAGAGATATCATACATAAGTGACTGAAAGACTTGTCACAAGATACATAATCCAAAATGAAGTCAAAGATCATAAAATAGACAGATAACCCAAAATATCATAAATATCCAGATATGTTAATGCTATGATATACCTGAAAAAAAAATCAATCAAGGTAGATCAGTTGCTTCATCATGAGCAGGTGAGCAACTGCAAGATCTGGAACGGGGTTAGAAGGCTCTAAATCAAGATTAGGAGAACCAATAAGAAAGAATATAAAGGATCTACCGATGTGCTGAAGTAATTACAACAAAACTAATAAAGTACAAACAGGTGAATATTAATTGATAACAAATTACAAATACACAAACAAACTATAACAACTACACTTAAATTAACAAAACATCAAAACAAGTAAGCGATAACATACAATAACGTGACTGAACTTTCAGTCTCCCCCTTTTTTATATTTGGCAAATTTGGGGATATAATTGTTGATCAATCTATTTGAGTGTTATTTGGAATTTGATGGATGAATGAATCTAGTGAGTTTCCTTAGCGTACATTAGTGTATGATACTTCGTGTGAGGCTTAAAAGATATAAAGCTCCCCCTGCATTAAACACTTAATGCGCGTAAATATTGATAATATTTTGATATCTTCTCCCCTTTGATAAATATCAAAAGGAGAGAAAAGATAGAGATAAAGCACACACCAAAACAGTTGAATCCAATATAATAGAAAAGCATAAATTAGAATTTCAAAATAGTGAACTAAACAAACACCATATAAATCGCATATGAAATCAATTATCATAAACACGCAATTCTAAATGTTCAAGAGGAAAATAACATAAAGAGAATTATAGAGATATCATACATAAGTGATTGAAAGACTTGTCACAAGATACATAATCCAAAATGAAGTCAAAGATCATAAAATAGACAGATAACCCAAAATATCATAAATATCCAGATATGTTAATGCTATGATATACCTGAAAAAAGAAAAGAAAAATAAATCAAGGTAGATCAGTTGCTTCGTCATGAGCAGGTGAGCAACTGCAAGATCTTGAACGGGGTTAGAAGACTCTAAATCAAGATCAGGAGAACCAATAAGAAAGAATATAAAGGATCTACCGATGTGCTCAATTGCAGCTTTCACATAATCCACTTGAGCAATGACTCGAGCTTCACCACTCTGCATCTCTACCTTCAGTTCTTCCTTTATCTTCATCATACTATCTTCGCCTTCCTTAGCGACACTATCAATCGAAGCCATGATTCGCTCCTCTCTAGCCTGATTATCTTCCTAAATCTTCCTAACCAACTCAGTAAGATAATTCTCCACATCAGCAGATAACACACCAGTGCCAGATGCACCAGTCTCATCATAAGGATCCTTTGGTGGCTCCACAATCTTGTCATCATATACCATCCTGCCAAAATTCTTAATATAGTAGTATACATCAATAGTGTCCTTGTAGTACATCATCATAGAAACTTTAGGTTCATCCAGAATATTTGGAGCCTTAATCCAGTCTTTTTCTTTGGACACAATCCCATTAACCTCAAGAATCAACTGCACAATGGAAGAAAAAACAGAGGTTTATTTGGATTATCCTCGTAGTGAAGCATTCGTTCAATAATCAATGTTACCCAACCAAATGCATAATTCGAAAGAAGAGACCACAAAAGGTAGAGGTCAAAGGTTTCATCCCTACCCCAACTCTCGGGTTTCCTCTAGAACACCTTAAAAACCATCTAGTGCAACATTTGCTTGTTGAATTTCACTTGAATAATAGGGAAGTTTGACATTCCAATTTTCCCCGCCACAGACTTGGAAATAGACAAGTCAGACCAAACTCTATTATACTCAATTAGTTTAACAGCAGTTATACTCAGATCAAAAGAAGTCAAACCAAGGTATTTTGTAAAATCCGTGTAGTTAAACCTAACTACTGTGAGTGCAACTTTTCGTTGGATGTATTTTACATGATGTCAAAACTAGGATATTTTAACGTTTATGTACATTGGACGGTATCCTTTGAATCTAGTTGTGTATTTGATGATTAGGAAGCTTAGCAACATGTTGGAAAAGGTTTAGAAAAGGTTCATGTATCAAAGAAAAGGTTTCATGCATCAAAGAAAATGCTTCTTGCGTCAAAAATTAATTTTCATGTGAAAAAACCTATGAGTCAACACATACGCTCTATAGGTCGACACATTGTTGAAGCGGTAAAGCGACAAGCAAAAATTAAGTTTGATAGAATTCTGGGTTTTATCGTATCCAAATGGATCGGTGCAAGGGATCAAATTTCGTTCAATAATCTCTATGTTTCTAAGTTTGGTTTGAATGGTTTAAAAGCGTAAAAAGCAGAAAGTAAAACATATGAACAAGTCAATAAAGTTCGGTAGATAACTCGTCAGGAATGACGTTCATTCACCTATCTAATACACAAATCTACCAATCAGTTATACATAACCTAAATCACTCGTCAACATCATCACGTATCGCTCACATCATTGTTCATGTCTACAACACTGACGAGAGTTCTACCATATTGTCTCATCGGTAATGTCTCACGCGACTATACAACACGGAGCATTAAGAATTGATACCCGTTGTGAATATTAGATCTAAATCTATTTCTAGAGTTCAGAACCTAATAGATGTTCATCCTAGTTCCAGATCTGAAGAGTATATTAACGGTTCAAATCCAAACATAAAGCAAGCAAACAAAGATGACATCGATATAGATTTGTAAAATAAATCGTATACAACGCCATGATCAATAAATAAACATAAAATCAAAGTAAACTTACTTACGAACCTTAACAATAAAGGTTATAAAGAGAAGAAGGAAGATGAAGAGGAATCTCTCGTTGTGTCCAGCAAAGTGACGCATTTCCAACTCCGGATCATTGTTATGCAACCTCTAATGTTGTCTAAGCTACTCTACACAAAGAATTTGGTTGATGGAGTTGGTGTTAAAAATTAACAAAATCATAACCTAAAAAATGATTAACAAATGACTTTATATGGGTCAAAAATCACATATCACGCTAATCCCGCTCAGAGGGCCCTTAGCCCGGCCTGACAGCATTGAGAAAAAAATAGTTTATTGTTTTCACCATAACTCGAGAACTATAACTCCGATCTACACACGGTTAGAAGCGTTGGAAAGCTTATTCAATTCCATATATTACAATGACTAAATAAAATGTTTTTATGATGATTTGAAATATGTGACAATTTTATGATTAATTGAATGTTTAATGTTAAACTCTGAATATGCAACAATTGGTCTCACCCGGCGAAATAACTAACATTCAGGTTCTTTGCTTTGTGTTTTCTTTGCCTTTGATGTCAGTGGTTCAATCATGCATGAATACCTACAAAAAAAAGATAAAAATAATCAAAACGAAATGATATTTACACAAACCGACAAAAACTACACTAATATACTAAACAGTTACTTATTCACACTAAAGTTAAGGATTTCACTAGTGAAACTAATGAATCAAGCCAATAAGTGTCAATTATTCACACTTAAAATCACCACAATTTGGAACTTATCACACAGAGAAATAAATTTTCTCTATAGGTCGACACATCCGTTTTTCAGGTCGCTCATGTACTGCATTTTTAAAGCCTATAGACTTTGTTTGATGTGTCGCCTCTACAGTTAGATACATGCATCGTATGTTCCAACACATGACTTACATAGGTCGACACATACATTAAAAAATCTTTAAAATTTGCATTGTTTTCTATTTCTTTTGCTTCATACTTGCTCACGTGTGTGTGTGTGTGTGTGTGTGTGTATATATATATATATATATATATATATATACATGTTACATGCATTATTTCTTTTCAATGATTTTGTGAACATTATAAACGAAACATGAAACATACAAAAAGTCATCTTCATTTTCAACCTTTATTTTATGCATACACATAAACAAAGTACACTTAATCATTCATTGTTTGGGTGCCATCTAGAATCAAGTTGATAGCGTCCAATTTAGGTCCGTGAACTGTAAATTGGGTTGAGATCTTTAGGGGGGTTGAAATAAGAAAACCAAGGTGGGGTTTTCCTTCTAGATCAATTAGGGATTTGAAGGTTTTGGACAAGATTACGCAATTTGGATTCAATCGAGTGAAGGCTTTGAAGAACAGAGGGTTCTTTCAAAGGAGTAGCGTGAAACAGTGAATCAAATTGGTAAATCTTGGGTACGATAATTTGCAATTTGAATTCAATCGAGTGAAGGATTTAAAGAATGGGGGTTCTTGCAAAGGAATAGCGTGAGACGGTGAATCAAATTGTCATTGTTAGATGACTTGATCAAGCTCAGATCAAGGGAAGAGAAAGTGATAGAATCAACATCAAACTTAGAGTTTGTAGGTTTCCATTACTACATTTCTCTTATAAACTAACTTTACAAAGTAAGGTTAAATTTCATATCTCAATTCGATTTTGAATTAAGGATAGACGTACCCATAGCACGGCTGATTGGGGAACTTCCTAAATAAATCCTTGTGCTCTCTCTCTCTCTCTCTCTCTCTCTCTCTCTCTCTCTCTCTCTCTCTCTCTCTCTCTCTCCCTCCCTCCCTCCCTCTTACATTTTATTTGCAAATTATTGATTTCATTGATTGAGCGATCAATAAGTTGGTTAATTCTTTGGAAAACCATTTTTAAAATATTTTGTTGAGTTGATCACAATGCTTTAGGTTGTGGTCGGATTTTAAGATAAAAAACTATACAAATTTCTAAACAAAATCGATTGCACACAAGGTGTTCGATAATTTGTCCCAATAGTATTTTTGTATGATTTATCATTCGAAATAATTTTACTTGTTGAGTAGCTTTCAAGAGATTGTGATTAAAGCATATTGATTGAATTGCTTATAATTATCATTGATTAGTTTTCATATAAGCATATCTGAGCTTTTCTATAGCGGTTCGGTTTAGACGAATCGATCTGAGTCACTTTCGCTAGCCATTGTTTTGTAAAACAGTTTTTGTAAAGCAACTTTTAATGTGTGATCTATTCACCCCCTCTAGATAAGCCGTCTTCGTCTAACAACTACCTTGCACTTTAACCTTCTTTCAATACCACTAGGGATCCACGCTAGATTACAATAAAACACTTTAACTTAGTCAAGATTGTACCTCTTGTTCACTCCAATAAGCTTCAATAATTTATGATCAGCAAAAGGTTTCAACAACTTAGCTCTCAGCTCAAATTCAAAAGTGTAATCAATATAATGCTCAGGATCAATCAACTTATTCAGAAATTTCCCTTGGTACATTTGTAGTCTATCCTTAGGAAGAAGGTGTTTTACCATGTGGCCCAATGCAACAACATATTGAATTTTAGAAGAATTCTTCTTTGAGACCTTTGCATTAGGAGTTGCTTTGATATCCTAAACTTTTATCCTTGCCCTTTTAGGAATTAATGGAGAAGTTGAAATTGATGAAGAGATTGGCCTTTTACCCTGTTGTTTCTCAGAGAAACTCTTTTGGGTAAGATAATAGGCCATTGTTGATGTTAACGAGAAAGTGTTTTAGGTAGATGAAGTGAAGTTGATGAATGATGATCAATGTTGATGATGAAATGAATTATGGGTGGTGATGATATGAGACGATGATGAATTTCACTCAAAAGGGTTTTTGATGGTTTGAAATTAATATGAAATGAAAATGGAAAGAGAAGAACAAAAGCTGAATGAAATTCAAAAATAAAACATGACCTTTGGGTTGTGATTCGAATCAAGTGCAATGGCTGATCCGAATCATGATCCATTTATTTTGAAGAAATAACACTATGATTAGAGTCAAGTGTTAAATGTGATTCTAATCATGGGTTTTATTTTTGAGAAAATAATGTTTTGATTCGAATCAAGCGCAATGGTTGATTTGAATCACTTTGAACAACCCCAAAAATGTGACATTTCCCAAACTTCTGATTCAAATAATGTTTAAACATTGATTCGTATCAAACAATCAAAATTTGAAAAATCTAAATGTAATAAAAGGTTTTAAAGTGATGAATGAATTTGGTTGTGATTTTTTTAATGATACAATTTTTTAATGCAAATGTCTAAAAGAGACTTTAATGCAAATTGATTTTGATTTAAATGCTAAAATCATTTTAATGCAATACATTAATGATGATTCTTGAATGAATGAGTGATGCATATGGATACAATGAACGGTCGAAATAAAATTAAGTCGTTTCATTGAATGATCAGATGATTTAAAGCATTCAATGCACAAACGTATCACATACACATTTATGTTTCAAACATATAACACATTTAGGCATTGGAATGATTACAACTATGTATACTAAAATAGAAATAAAGAAGGGTTGGAACGATCATACCAATTTTAAAGATCTAGGCTTAATTTGCTGCACACGAGAACGATTAGTAATCAACAACAAAAATATCATAAGCTAATGGTATAATCAATCATATACTAATTAGATACAACACCTCTTGAAAGTCTGAAGAATATTATCATATTTTTCTTCACAAGGCTTCAGATGAACTTTGAACGAGAATGATTTAATTATCATTGATTGATACACTTTGTCAATCTCGAATATTTGGTTTAACTCTTTGACAATCATTGGCACTTCAAGGAATACACTTATCCTCAAATCTTTTGTAATTGTTGAAACTTTGGAGAATCTTTTCCAATAACCACAAGCTTTCTTCATCTTCTTTTTAAGATAAACTTTGAAGAATAGGTCACTTATAATATGTTTTTTGTTTCTTTGTTTTTATCTCACATTACTTTCATCAAGATGTAGTTTTCGTACCTCGAAAAATACGACCCTCGCGATGGACGCGGAAAAAACTGTTCGAAACAGAGTCGCCACCGAACTTTATTCATTCCAGAGAAGGAAAAGGAAAATATCGATAAAACCTTTAAAGGATAAGAAAATGGTCATCGCAACCAAATTCTAGGTTCGGGAGTCGATTACGCAAAGGGAAGGTGTTAACACCCTCTACGTCCATTGTACTCAACGGGAACCTCTTGAATCGATTCGAGAGATATGTTAGCTACGTTTGTTTGTTTTCTTCTAAGGTGTTCAATCCTAAGGGGAAAATGGGTGGTTTTTTATTAGGGTGCTCACCAAGGATTGGGGCCCTTGTGCCTACGTATTCCCTCGTGCAATGGGAAAGTCAGAGCATTCGTAGTTCGTGGGACTACGGTTGGTTGGTGTTTTTTAAACGAACGAGTGTTTAATTCACATTCTAACTGATAAACGTTGGCTTGTCTGCTCGTCAAGGGAGGCTGAAGCACTAGTTCATATGCGCGGAAGAATGGACTAAACAATGTTCTTTTTGTGAAAAGTTGTTTGATCTAGATTAAGTGTGTTAAGATTTGATTGAAAACAAATTTTGATATGCGTATGTTTTAGGGTTTCAGTCGTGTAAGAAGTGTTTGGTTTATTAAGTATTTTGAGGGAAGAATGACGAATATTCGATAAACGAGACGTCGGCCTCGCAACCAATTAATCGGGGCATTACTGAGATGCTACATCTCAACGACACCTTTTTCATTCTATTAATTATGAAATCGTGTTTGTTGGACAATGAGCTTCTTTGTCCACGTAATTAGGGCAAGTGTTTTAGGAACGAACACAACCCAAAGCGTGTGCCTCAAGAGCATTCATTCAAGGGCCCAAGAAGTGCTAGACCTCAAGAGTCCACTACATTCGTAATTTGATTAGGAAAATAATTTGAATTTGATTAGAGTATCTTAATTAGACGTGTTAATCGGGTTGGGGTTTGAACGAGCTAAGAATTTTAAGGAGGATTAAGTGTTTTAATAGGATTGAGATTTAAGTGTTTTTAGAAACAAAAGATGGAACAAACACAACCCAAGGTGTGCGCCTCAAGAGCGTTTGTTCAAGGACCCAAGGAGTGCTAGACTCCAAAAGCCCACTACTTCCATAATTTATTTAAGAAAAGAATTTGTGTTCTAACCTAAGTAAAATATGATTTATAGTTTAATTTGATTTAAGAAAAATATTTTGAGGATTAAACAAAGGATTAGGACCTTAATTAGTTTTAAGAAATATTTTTTTTAAGAATTAAGAACTTAATTAGATTAAGCATTATAATTTGAGAAATATTGTATTTTAAGGGTTAAGTGTTTTGATTAAAATTGGAAGTTTTTAAGTATTTTAGAATGGAAGATTGAAACGAACACAACCCAAGGCGTGCGCCCCAAGAGCGGTCGTTCAAGGATCCAAAGAGTGCTAGACTCCAAAAGCCCACTACTTCCATAATTAATTAAGAAAATAGATTTAGAAATATTATACAAAGTGGATCATGACTTTAATTTGCTTTAAGAAAGTGTTTGTAGGGATTAAGTAATTTTTATTATACTTAAGTATTTTAGGTGTTTTAAAAAAATTATAGAATTAAGGAAAGGTAGAGAAATAATTAACCAAATTAAAATCTTAAATAGATTAATTAAAATTAATTAAATAATTAATTAACAGTATTTTTGTCTTCTTAAAAAAACAGAAATTAAATAAAATGTTTTTTTAGATTTTTAGAATTAGGGAAATTGGATTAATATAATTAATTAAATTAAAATCAAATATTTAATAAAACTAATTAATAAAATAATTAGTTAATATTAAATAACTAATTTTAATAAAATTAATCAAAATTAGTAAATAGGTTTAATGGCCTTTTTAAAAAAAAAAAAAAATGATGAAAGTTTTTTTTGTTTTTCTTATGTCAAAAAGAAATATTAAAACTAAAAAAACAAAAATAAAATAAATAAAAAAGAAAATGGGCCGAAATCAAAGTCAGAAACTGGGAGTGCGAATAGGAATTTCCCCAGGCCCAGAACCTAGTAGGCCCACACGTAAGGGAGAGTCCATGGTGGGCTCTGGTCAAACCGAGTTGACCCCAGAACCAATCTGGGGCGTTGATTCTCATGGAGTCAACGTTGACTCCTGATCTGAGAGCTGAGGTACGAGGGTGCATGGTAGGGAAGAAGGAGGTTGCACTCACGGGATTATGATGAGAGAATGATCATGGTGACACATGTCACAGACGGTGACAAGTGTCACCGCCTCCTCCACACGTCGTAACAATAACAATAGTAAAAAGGAAAAAAAAAAGGAGAGGGGAGCCTCAGATCATGCATCAAACTCTCCTACCTCTCACCCTTCTCTCTGAACTCTCTCCTTACTCATCTGGCCGGAAACCTAAAAAGGGTCGGAGAAGCAGCGGCGCGCGGCGGCCACCACCGTCTTCTCCGACGACTCCACCACAAAACCTCAAACGACCAACACCAACCCCACCTATTTTCTTTTTGTCTACACAAATCTAAACCCAGATTCTTCAAAAACTTAACCACAACCTCAAATCAGACTCGTTCCCAAATGAAACCCTAACTCCTAAACTAAACCAGAATCAAGCAAATCAACAAGGAAAGGCGAGCAATCAAGTCATGGAGCAACAAATACACAAATTTCAACAACGGAATTCATATTCGAGATTCATAAATGCTACCTCTCTAAGATTCCTTCGGGAGCGATTTTAAGACGTGCCCATGTATTGGTTTCTGATCCCTTCTCCTTCAACTCGCTTCCTTCCTCTTCCTTCTCTACTTCTTTGATCTCTCTGTGTGTTGTTGTTTTCGTCTGAATAGGCTAGGTTTTAGCTCGAATTAGCTCAGAGTTTCGATGAGAAACTCTGAGTAATTTTTTTTAGAATTCTTAGAGCTTTGGTGAATTAGGGTTTGTGGGATTATTTTGCAGAATCGGAAATTTTTAGGGTTCTAGTGATTTCGGATTTTTTCAGGTGTCTCCCCCCCGCTCCAAGACTTCCTTCCCTTTTATAGCTTAGACTTCTCTTCTCTTTGAGCGAAGTTCAAATTTGAATCAACGCCTTGACTGTTGTGCTCTGTGATCCCCAATTGTTTGTTTTCCAAATTAGTTATTGATGCTTTTTTTCTGATAAATTCTGCTACGCTAAGAATTGCACCATTGCCTCCACTGTTTTGATTCCTTTATTCTGAGGCTGCTGATATTTCCTTTATTCATGTCACTGCTTTTTTTGTACAAGGACCTACTTATTTACTTTCTTTCATTTTTTAATGATTTATAAACCATGTTCCTGCTCTGAATCATTTTTACTATGGACTTTGTACGGTTGTCAGCTTTGACTTTGTGGTGAAGTTTTTTAACATGATTTTGGCTTACTGTTTTGCAGGAGATAATAGTAGCAGGAGGTATAAGGCACAAGTTTATGTTTGACTTGGAGCAGACGCCTGCTAGTTTCACCGTAGTAGAAAGTCTTTTATCCTCCTTCCCTTTTGTATTTTTTTATTTATTTTGAAATTGGTTTGCAAAGGCAAATTGGTTCAATTGTGCACAAGACTTTGTTGATGCTTTTCATTTGTTGTAGGTTTTGGAGAGTGACTAAGAGTTGTACTATGGGGGTCATGGTGAGTAATGTGTTGTTGGCTTTTAGCGTGAAGTGTACAGGCTGGAATTAGCGGTGACCTGAAAGAAGATTTTGTACCAAGGTTTTGTGTGGCATTTTATAGCATGCTAGGCGGAATCATGTGCTTGGCTAAAGGTGTGGAAAGTGGTATTGCACAAATGAATGGCGTGGAAACAAAGTTTGGAAGACTTGGCATATGTTTTGGTTTAGGACTAGCTTGAATTTTAACATGTAATTGTTGAGTTTTTGCAACTTTTGTATTAATTAACATGTAATTGAACTTTTGCTGTAAAACAACTTTGCAACTTGTAATAAGAGAGCCTTTGAATCTAAGCAACAATACCATTTACTTTGAAAATGCAATTTTCAACTATTTTATCCAATGTGTACCTATCTTGAAATGGATCTTGTACCATATTCATTAGTAAATGGCAAAATTGTCTAACCAATTGGAACTCCAAAGCTAGGAGCGTTCCTTGCTTCGTGTCAACCAAGCCAAAATTGTCATATAGAACAACCTGGATATTCAAGAAAATAATACTCGTTTCCAAACATAGCCTTGAAGCATGGTTCAAATTTGAAACTCAATCGATTAAATAAGATTTTGACGCCACTTGAGAATTTAATTTCACTTGAAAACCTTACTCCATATCACAAACAGGCTAGGTCCACCAACTAAGTCGTATTACATCCTAAATTTACTCAAGAATTCAACCAACCAATTCAACGCGTGTTATCAATCTTGAATTCAACCGAAGCCTAATTTGAAAATAACTTAACCATGTCTTGACCACTTGAAACCATTTTCTAATTATGGTTGTAAATAAGCTTTCAACAAATCAAGGAAAATTTTAGCTTATTTTATCACATGATAAGACTTGAAGTCGGCTTGAGATGTGGCTTAAGACAATCAATTGCTCAGGTCTTCACTACTTGGCCGTGAGAAGGATAATATATATTTCCCTTCAATCTCCACTTGAAATTAAACACAATTGAGAGAGCATTTAATCACAATAAAACACACACAAGACCCTTATGAACCAATTTTTGCAGAGGACCCTGGCTATGATGATCCAGAAAGAAGTACATGAAGCAACAACATGCTTAGCATAAGAAACATGAGAGGATAGGACAAATTTGGGGTATGACAGATGCCCCTATCTAATTGCCTTGAACCCGAAAAAATGAACAGCTGCAAAATGTTTATTTTAAGGGTAGAAGTCAATTAGATACAAGAAGACCCCAAAATTTGTCTGACAGAAGGTAAAGTGCTATGGAGTAAGAGCTGGCAGAATGACGTAGCGGGGTTCAAACTGAACAAAGTAACTAAAGATCCTTTATGCGGTCGAAGCAGTCCCTTGTCCGTTAAGGTTCCTCGATGATACCAAAGCAGTACCTCAGAAGGCAGACGATTCTCTGGGTCGTCGAAGCAGTCCCTTATCCGTTAAGGTTTCATCGATGATACCAAAGCAGTATCTCTGAAGGCAGACGATTCTCTGGGTCGTCAAAGCAGTCCCTTATCCATTAAGGTTCCTCGATGATACCAAAGCAGTATCTCTGAAGGCAAACGATTCTCTGGGTCGTCGAAGCAGTCCCTTATCCATTAAGGTTCCTCGATGATACCAAAGCAGTATCTCTGAAGGCAGACGATTCTCTGGGTCGTCGAAGCAGTCCCTTGTCTGTTAAGATTCCTTGATGATACCAAAGCAGTACCTCTGAAGGCAGATGATTCTCTGGGTCGTCGAAGCAGTCCCTTATCCGTTAAGGTTCCTCGATGATACCAAAGCAGTATCTCTGAAGGCAGACGATTCTCTGGGTCGTCGAAGCAGTCCCTTGTCCGTTAAGGTTCCTCGATGATACCAAAGCAGTACCTCTGAAGGCAGACGATTCTTTGGGTCGTCGAAGCAGTCCCTTATCCGTTAAGGTTCCTCGATGATACCAAAGCAGTATCTCTGAAGGCAGACGATTCTCTTGGTCGTCGAAGCAGTCCCTTGTCCGTTAAGGTTCCTCGATGATACCAAAGCAGTACCTCTGAAGGCAGACGATTCTTTGGGTTGTCGAAGCAGTCCCTTATCCGTTAAGGTTCCTCGATGATACCAAAGCAGTATCTCTGAAGGCAGATGATTCTCTGGGTCGTCGAAGCAGTCCCTTATTCGTTAAGGTTCCTCGATGATACCAAAGCAGTATCTCTGCGGTAAATTTACTTAGGGAATAGTTGATCAAGATTCCTGTCGGAGAAAATGCGCTCGCTTTGCAGGAGGGAGCTCACAAGAAACTTTCTAAGATATCTCTGCTTGGGGAGTAATAACAACAGCTGTTGGGGATCTTCATGATCAACTGCATGGTTGAAGAATGACTTGTTGGGGAATAGAATTCCTTGAGTACGTGCGGGGTATCAACTTCTCTTTAGAAGAATACTACTGTCTTTGAAAGAAGACTGACCGAGATGCTTGCGAACTGATCCTGGATCCTGTTATGCTATGTTGCTGGGGATGGAAATGCCATGCATTGCAAAATGCACTGAAACACACTAAGATGCAACTATTGGGGAATCTAATGCACGTATGATATGATAGCGCTTGATATGATTATGTAATGTTATGCTTGCATGTCATGCACAAGACGATGCAAATGATCGGACACACTGGGGATAAGTTTCCTTGTCGTGGGTATCGCCAGGGATTGGATTTGGTAATTGCCCCAATGAAATTGGACTTCGGTTATTTTGGTGTTATGAGGATGCCAACGATGGTGGACTTTTTATGGTTGCCAATGAAGACTGGACTTTAAAGGGTAGATTTGAAGGTGCCAATGAGCGTGGACTTTTGAGTAGTTTCCAATAAAGACTGGACTTTAAAGGGTAGATTTGAAGGTGCCAACAAGTGTGGACTTTTGAGTAGTTGCCAATAAAGGATTGGACTTTGGGTTTTATGGGGATGGTGAGAGTGTTTGACTACTCGACCCCTTTTGAGCAAGCCAAATATGACTAGGGAGTGTGATTGCCCCTGTTGGGCTTGAAAGATTCACTGTTGGAGATTACATTAAGTAAATCCTTGAGAAGCTATACCGCTTTTGGTGAGGAGCCAAGACGGCTGACAACTGATTTGATGCTTTCATGTGGTGAAGTTCTTTTGGAGACTATCTAATTCCTTTTTAATTCTCCCAACACCAAAACAAATTTTATTGCTTCCAAATATTGTCTTTATTAACCGGAGTTTCAAAACACAGTTTATCAAAAACAAGATCAGTTTGCAAACAAACAGATAAAGTAAAAAAAAATTAGCACAATTTGGTGAGAAATCTCTCTTTGTATTGATTTGCCCCTGGAATGGGTAAGTATGTACAGGGATGCAATTCCTTAATGAGGTAATTGCGGTGCAAGAAAAAACATAATGGCAATACAAATTAATGAGGTTCCATTGAGTTTCAACACTGCTATGGTCCCTATGACTTTGATAGCTTCAACACCTTGCTTCGTAGGACGACAGTTGAGTTGATTCCTCTCTTCAGTGGTACATCAGGATCAAGTGGATGTGTAGACTAGATACTTTGCCTTGGAACCTATCCCTAACTTTTGCCTGGATCGCCCTTTCGGGTTTTCAATCCACCGGGACGCCCTTTTTTGCCTGAACCGCCCTTTCGGGTTTTCAATTCAGCGGGCCTATATCTTTTATCTTATCCCTAATTTTTGCCTGGACTGATTTTATTTTTTCAGGTCCACCGGGATTGCCATTTTTTGCCTAAGTCGCCTTTTCAGATTTTCGACTTAGCGGCTTTATTATTCCACTTTTTTAGGCGTAGTATCGCTTAACGTACTCTGAATTAACCGGGTATGGTAATTTATCATGGTCCATAGTTGCGAGCTTCAAGGCACTGCCAGAGAATGCCTCTCTTACAACATATGGGCCTTTGTAGTTTGGCATCTACTTGCCCCTGGATTCATTATACATAGTCATGATCCTCTTGAGCACCAAGTCACCTTCCTGGAATGTCCGAGGATGCACTTTCTTGTCAAAAGCTTTCTTCATGCGTATTTGATAGAGCTGGCCATGGTATATTGCAGCCAAGCGCTTTTCTTCAAGAAGGTTGAGTTCATCAAACCTCGTCTTCACCCATTCTGCTTCGTCAAGCTGAGCTTCCATCAATACTCTTAATGAGGGGATTTCGACTTCTATCGGAAGGACCGCTTCCATGCCGTAAACCAATGAGTAAGGAGTTGCCCCTGTTGAAGTTCGCACTGAGGTACGGTAGCCGTGCAGCGCAAATGGTAGCATCTCATGCCAATCCTTATAAGTGACCACCATTTTCTGAATGATCTTTTTGATGTTTTTGTTTGCTGCCTCAACGGCTCCATTCATCTTGGGCCTGTATGGTGTCGAATTATGGTGCTCAATCTTGAAACTAGCACACAGTTCATCCATCATTTTGTTGTTGAGATTAGACCCATTGTCAGTGATGATACGGTTAGGCACTCCATATCTGCATATAATGTTGTGTTTCAAGAAGCGAGCGACCACTTGCTTGGTAACGTTCGTATACGATGCAATCTCAACCCATTTGATAAAGTAGTCTATGGCAACTAATATGAAGCGGTGTCCATTTGAGGCCTTTGGCTCGATCATCCCAATCATATCTATTCCCCACATGGAAAATGGCCATGGTGAAGTCAAAACGTTCAAAGGAATTGGAGGTACATGAATCTTATCAGAGTATATCTGGCATTTATGGCATGTTCGGGCATGATGGTAGCAGTCAGCCTCCATGGTTAGCCAATAATAGCCTACTCTCAATATCTTCTTTGCCATAGTATGCCCATTTGCGTGGGTACCTTCATGAATGTCTTTCAGAATCCGCCCAGCTTCATGCTTTTCCACACATCTGAGTAGTACAGTATCATGATTACCCTTGTATAACATATTCCCATTGAGGAAGAAATTTGATGCCAATCTACGTAAAGTTCTCTTATCCACCGCCAAAGCGCCCTCTGGATATTCTTGTTTTTCCAGATAACGTTTGATGTCATAGAACCATGGCTTTTCATCTGACTCTTCATCGGTGGGCAAACAGTGAGCGGGCTCTTCAAATCGCTGTAGATCAATATGTGGCTGATGGTTGGGCCATATCAGTTTATACATAGAAACCAAAGTTGCCAGAGCATCTGCCATATGATTTTCTTCTCTAGGCACATGGGTAAAGGTGATATCATCAAATCTGGGAAGTAGTTTTGCCACATAATCTCGGTACGGAACCAAGTTGGCATGTTTGGCATCCCAATCACCTCTAATCTGGTGTATTACTATAGCAGAATCTCCGAACACATCAAGAGTCTTGATTCTTAAGTTGATGGCTTCTTCCAGCCCGAGTATACAAGCTTCATATTCAGCCATGTTATTGGTGCATCGAAAGCAGAGCTTAGCTGTGAACGGTAAATGGAAATTCTTGGGTGATGTAATTACTGCCCCAATTCCATTTCCATGAACATTTGAGGCACCGTCGAACATGAGAGTCCATCGCTCCCCTGGTTCGGGCCCTTCATCTGGACCTGGCTCTTCATAATCTTTTAGTACCATTATGTCTTCGTCTGGAAAATCTAACTTCAAGGGCTGATAATCATCCATCGGTTGATGGGCAAGATGGTCCGCCAGTATGCTACCCTTGATGGCTTTTTTAGTGACGTATTGAATGTCGTACTCAGACAAAAGCATTTGCCATCGGGTTATTCTGCCGGTGAGAGCAGGTTTCTCAAAGATGTATTTAATGGGATCCATCTTGGAAATCAGATAAGTAGTGTGGGTCAACATATACTGCCTGAGACGTTTGGCAGCCCAGGCTAATGCACAACATGTCTTCTCAAGTAAGGAATACCTTGTCTCGCAGTCATTAAACTTCTTACTGAGGTAATAGATAGCATGTTCTTTCTTTCCAGTCTCATCGTGTTGCCCCAACACACATCCCATAGATTCGTCAAGTACAGTCAGGTACATAATGAGTGGCCTTTCAGGAACAGGCGGTATCAGGATCGGTGGTTCTTGCAGATACTCTTTGATTTTATCAATTTCCCCTTGGCAATCATCATCCCACGCCATTGACTGATTCTTTCTTAGCAGCTTGAAAATAGGTTTGCAGGTGGCAGTAAGATGTGAAATAAATCTGGCAATGTAGTTTAATCTTCCCAGAAATCCACAAACCTCTTTCTCCATCTTCGACGCAGGCATATTCTGAATTGTCCTCACCTTATCAGGATCCACTTCGATTCCTTTCTGACTTACAATGAAACCCAACAATTTTCCAGATCGTACCCAAATGTGCACTTGTTGGGGTTGAGTCTCAGTCTAAACTTCCTCAATCGAACAAACAGCTTTTGCAGATTGATCAAGTGCTCTTCTTCGGTTTGAGACTTGGCAATCATATCGTCAACGTATACTTCAATCTCTTTATGGATCATTTCATGAAAGAGCATTACCATTGCACGTTGATACGTTGCCCCAGCATTCTTAAGTCCGAATGGCATCACCTTATAGCAGAAGGTGCCCCATGGTGTGATAAATGTGGTCTTCTCCATATCCTCTGGATCCATCTTAATTTGATTATATCCAGAAAATCCGTCCATAAAAGAGAATACGAAGAACTGAGATGTATTGTCAACCAATACATCGATGTGAGGTAATGGGAAGTTGTCCTTAGGACTAGCTCTGTTCAAATCTCTGTAATCCACGCACATGCGAACCTTTCCATCTTTCTTCGGTACCAGCACAATGTTGGCAACCTATTGTGGGTACTTTGCTACTGCCAGGAATCCAGCATCAAGCTGCTTTCGTACTTCTTCACGAATTTTGAGAGCCATATCCAGATGGGTCCTTCTTAAATTTTGTTTGACAGCATGGCATTCCTCCTTGAGTGGTAACTTGTGTACAACCATATCAGTATCCAACCCAGGCATGTCTTGATACGACCATGCGAATACGTCAACGTACTCATGGAAGAGCTCTATCAACTTGGTCTTGACTTTAATTTGAAGAGATGCACCTATCTTTACCTCTCATCTGTCTTCCTCAGTACCCAGGTTAATGACTTCAATGTCCTCTTGGTGCGGTAGGATGACTTTCTCCTCTTGCTTGAGTAGCCTTGCCAACTCGTCGGGGAGTTCGCAATCTTTCACTCCTTCCTCTTCAGCTTGGTAGATTGGGCAATCAAAATCATATAGGCCCGTAGCAGCGTCTATGTCAAGGACCTCAGTGGTGTTTTTGCATGTTCATGATTTATGCAGTTTATTTAAAAAAGTGTGTGCATGAAAAAAATTGCCATTTATTGTAACGTAAAAAAAAAAGTGAGCGAAAATTGAATGCAAACTGAAATTCATTAATGATAATCAAAGTTTGAAAACATCAGGTGGCCCATACAATGCTCCACTACGCCTTGGGCAGAGCGTAGGGTTTTTGATAAACAGTAAAATTACGTTTGGTGTGTGAAGAACTGAGGGACTTCAATGGTCTTCCAATTCTGGAGCTCTTCACCAGGCTTTGCTTGTCGGATCCAGCTTGCAGAAGCTTGCTCATCGCCAACATGGTCTTCAATGATCATTGCTACTGGAGAACCAAAGATGTAACCAGCACTTGTAAAAATCTTCTCAACAGGAAGGATCTGATTTCTGTTGTATGGAACAAAAGCTGAATTGCGGGATGGCAGATAACCTTGCCCAAACTTATCAAGCTTTTTAGTAACCTCTACCACTTTGGCCCAGCCTTGGGCACTTCCTTCTTTCACCACGGCTTTAACCTCTTCGTATGAGGCCATTGATGATATTAACTCTTGATGCTCTGGTACTCGCTGCACAACCAGTGTACTCACCACCTCAAATGACTGAAAAGGTATCTCAACCATTTCACCCTCGACATCAATGTAGCGGAACGATGTCAAATGACTTACTAGAATGTCCTCTTCGCCGCCTATCACAACCATCTTGTCATTGGTAATGAACTTCAGTTTTTGATGGAGAGTGGACGTGACTGCTCCTGCTGAGTGAATCCAGGGCCTTCCTAGCAAGTAACTGTAACCAGGATAAATGTCCATTACTTGAAAAGTAATGGTAAAAATAGTAGGTCCAATCTTAATTGGGAGGTCCACCTCTCCGATAACCGCACGCCTAGATCCATCAAATGCCTTCACTATGAGAGTACTTGGCCTCATGACTACCCCATTCACAAGTATCCTCTCCAGAGTTGTCTTCGGGAGCACATTTAAGGAGGATCCAGTATCCACCAAGACTCTAGATATCAAAACGTCTTCACACCTAATGGAAATGTGAAGAGCGTTGTTATGGTTTTTCTTTTCAACAGTCAGATCATCATCATTAAACCCCAGAAAGTTGCCAGTGGTGACACTAGCTATCACATCATCGAATTGTGCTATAGTGATATTCTTGGTAATGTGTGTAGCACTCAACACCTTCAGCAGGGAGGATCTATGTGCCTCGGAACTGAGCAACAAGGAAAGCATAGATATCTTGGCAGGAGTTTGATTCAGCTGATCGACTACCTTGTAGTCGCTCTTCTTTATAATCTTCAGAAACTCTTCAGCCTCTTTCTGTGTGAATGCCCCTCTTGGAGACGACAACCCTTCTGGTAATTCAGCACTCGGAGTTTCAACTGGTATAGCAATCGCCTTACCCTTGTCATTGTTTAGCATATCTGCTTGCTTTGCTGCAAAGATTCGACCACTACGGGTCATTCCACTTGGTCCTACTACAGCGTCACACTTAGCACCACCATATTCAACGACTACCTTTTCTTTCCCTTGTTTAAAAACTTCAGACTCAGGAACACTAACCGGATACTCAATAGTTATTGGAATAGGGCGTCCTGGCCTTGGTTTGCTAACATCCGCCTCATCAAACTGAATAACCACAGGTGCAGGACGAACTGGTCTTTGTTGGAAAACATTAGCTTCATCATATTCAATGATTACCGGAGCAGGATGAACTTGTCTTTGTTGACGACCTTCAGGTGCATCATACTGAATGTTAATGACAGCCACACTTTGTTCTTTTGCATCCCGGCGTTCGACTTGAATTACACCTTGATCCAGGAATTTCTGCAAATGTTTCTTAACCACCTCATCAGTCAAATTATCAAGCTCATCTTCAGGGATCATTCCACATCTCTTCAATTTTTCTCCTATAACCGCCATAGGAGTACGAATATCTTCAACCCTTGTAACCAATCTCTGCCCGTTGCTTTCCTCCACAACATTAACAGACGGTCCCCCATGCGGGGGCATGGGATTGTGTTTAACATTAGCGCCTCGCTAAGTGAAACTAAGATCTTTGGACTCAACCAAATCTTGAACTCTGTTCTGAAATGCGTAACAGTTTTCTATGGTATGCCCGGGAGCACCCTTGTGAAACTCACAATGGGCATTGGCATCGTATCCGGGAGGATATGGGAAGACTGCTGGTCTCAAATCCCTGAGTTTCAAAAGCCCACTCTGATACAGTTGAGAAATTTTTTTGGCTATACGGCATTGGCACAGGATCGATATGCCTTCTTGGTCTTGGCTTTCTCTGTGGTGGGGCATTCTGATATTGCGGCGGAGGAACATTCTGATAATTTGGCTGCTGAGTAGGTGGTTGAAGTGGGGCTTGTGCAACTGCGGCCACTTGCTGATACGGTATATTCACTGGGGCTCTATCCCCTCGTCCTCTCATGACAGCATTGGACTCTTCATCCTTTCTCTTTACAAAGGGCTTTTTTCCTCCACTTGTAGTAGCAACAGCAGTTTTGTTCTTCTTCAACTGACTCTCAATCCTTTCTCCTACAGACACAATCTCAGCAAAGTTAGGGAAGCTTGATCCTAGCATACGGTCCAAATATTGAGGCTGTAAAGTTCCCATAAACATATCCATTAACTCTCTGTCCAGCAAAGGTGGTTGAACACGAGCAGCCAGCTCCCGCCAACGTTGAGCATACTCTTTAAATAACTTATCGTTGCACTGAGCCATGTCTTGCAGTTGAGTGCGGTTTGGTGCCAGATCAGTGTTGTACTGGTAATGTTTAAGGAACGCCTCGGAAAGATCTCTCCAAGTACTGATTTGCCCCTTCTCCAGCTACATGTACCATTCCAATGATGCCCCACTGAGGCTATCTTGGAAATAGTGAATTAGGAGTAGGTCATTTTTAATATGAGCAGCCATCTTGCGACAGTACGCCCGCAGGTGAGTTTTGGGACAGCTGATTCCCTTGTACTGGTCAAAAGTTGGCACCTTAAACTTCTCAGGAATCGCAAGTCTGGGAACCAAGCACATATCTACCGCATCCAAGCCGGGGGTAGCCTAAACCTCCAAGGCCTTGAATTTTTCTTCTAATGTGCGCAATCTGTCAGCAGATGGATCAGGTCCAACATGTTGAGGAGGTGGTGGTGGTATGTAGAAGGCATCAACTTGCTCATCCGCATCGCTCACAGATCCATGATGAGCCGAGTGTTCTGACAAGTCTATGTGAACAGGAGGAGGGATTCCCTTAATTACTCCAGAAGTTCCTATCTTTTCAGCTAGCTTTCTGGTATCGGCCACAGTTTCAGCATTGCTTTCTTTCTGAGCTAGTACCATCATGGTCTCCAGCAGTTGATCCATTTTGGCCTTCAGCAAGTCAATGTCATTCCTCATTGTGTTTTGATTCTCCTTTATTTGTTCCAGCATCATCCTGAAGCTTTGGCGAGTCTCGTACCGGTGTTGAGTAGTCAGGTTTTCTGTTGGAGAAGTGGTAAAGTGTATGAGTTGATGGTGTTCAAACGCACATGGGATGTGAATGCAAAATGCTTTTATGTTTATGTTTTATGTTTTTATGTTTTGTTTTTAGGGAATTGAAATTCTGGTACAGACATGTGATGTTAAGTGCGATGTCACAACATTAATATCTGCTGTATGAACAAGACACTAAAAAACCTGTGATGTTATGTGTGATGTTACAACAACACACTCTGCAATATAAGACAACAGAAAAACACAGAATTGCACACAAGGATTGTTCACCCAGTTCGGTTCAACAACCTACATCTGGGGCATACCAAGCCAAGAAGGAAGTCCACTATTAGTAGTATCAAATTACAGACTCAACAGACCAGTTGACAATCTACCTAATTCAATCACTACCCAATGACCCTTCTACCTAAGTCCTCCCTAGGTAAGAGACTCCATCTCACTCCCAATCATCGCAATGATGTCTAGCAGTCAACAACTCTGCCACTGCATCAACAGCTTGATTACCAACAACTCTACAAACACATAAACATAGAAGACACACTTCCATGACCCACCTTGGAGTTGCTTCATAGCTTCCTCCAAGAACAATACAATACTCATTACCTACAGGTTTATGAGTAATAACACAGTGACCATCTCACAACCCGAGTGGTTCACTTAGACAAAGCCCTAATGATCTACATCTTGGACCCGTACCTATTCTAGATTACAAGCATTCTATTTATAACTTTTTCCCAACTGGATTTGGGCCTTCAAATCACAATAAATCTTCTGCTACAAATCTGCAACAGATTATGTTCTTCAATAGATCTTCAATCAAATCTTCAATTAAATCTTCAATCAAATCTTCATATTTTAAATACTCAATCTTTACTAGATTTTATCTTTAATCTTCCACACCTTTAAATCAGCTCCACATAATATTTCCAGGATATTATGTATCTTTTAAATCTTCACTTTTTAATTCAGCTGCAAGATCTTCTCCACACAAATAGGAACAATTCTCCATGTCTATTTGCACAAAAATAGTAACAAACTATTCTCCACAAGATATGCAGAATTAATTGTATCAGAATAAATCTTCTCCAATAAATTCGCCTGCAATCTCTCTAGCTCTCAACAGAAAATCTTACTAACAATAAACCATCCTAACACGCGCAGCCCTCGCTCCACAAACTGATGTTCTGGTATAGCAATGTCAAGACATCACTTATAACATCAGCATACAAAACTTCCAACCCTGCAACAGCTAATGATAAGAACCAATGTTATGACATCAGACATATGACATCAACATTGTTCAACTTTGTTTTACCAAAATTCCAGCCAACACAAGAACTAACAATCTCCCCCTTTGGCTAATTTTGGCTAAAACAAACTCTGCCATCATTAGAGAACCCAGCAGTGGATAAACTCACTAACCACCTAGCAGCAGCAACTCTTTAACACGCTGCACAAACTCACTGACCAGCAGCAACAAAAACCAATAAGCTGCATAAACTCACTTTCACATCAGCATAGGGAAAACTCTCCCTCAAACCAAGAACCAGCTCACAGCTGTTCATACACTCTCCCCCTCAACTGCTGCACCATATCAGAAAAGGCTTCACAACCACACCTTGGCTACTCTCTCCCCCTTTTTAGCCAAAAATTGACAAACATTGGTGTAAATGTATACTTCTGATTCAATCCATTGACACACAAATCTATAGAACCAGGTCTAAACTGTCAAGTACACCATGAACTTCACCAGTAACACAATGTCATGACATCTTGTCTGACATTACAATCTGGATAAACAACTTCTTCACCAAAAGATCAATTCTCCCTATCTAAGATAACCAGTGCTCCTTTGCAAGAAGAACACCTTAAATGAATGGAAAACATAAGACTCATCTTCATGTCTTCAAGAGCGCACCCTCTGTTCAACACACCTGCTGAACGTATTCATTTAATGCTTAATCCTCAAACAATACAAATACCAAAACTCACATGATACCCTCTTGGTTTGTTATCTTCTCATGCTCTAAAACTCACATCTTGCCAAGCTGATCAACTTCTCTCTGTAATATCCACAATAAATAAAATCGTCCTTCAGACTCCTCCACAGAAGCATGTGCACATATGATTCAAACAGTTAGCTTCATATGCCTAGAACCATTCATGTCCACACCAACATGCCATCCAACAGCTTAATGTCATATCATGTTATCTGACATTATATCCTCAGAAGAGGCAACCAATCTCCACAAGCTTGATCATCATGCAAGCTTCACAATATATGCACCTTTGCTGCAGAATCCATAGACAAGTACTCCCCCTGTCATGGTTTAACTAATGCTCTAGATGGAGATGAACATTTGAGCACACTTGTTGAGCACATTCACATACTGTACTTTCACTTTTGGAGATCACAACCAAGTATCCTGACTTGTTTGACACTGCTCACAGAATCCACAAATTCTCTGCTTTACTGAGATCTAATCTCTTCAAGAGATACTTGTAGCAGAAAAAAAAAGGACATCTCTTACAAAATGTTCTGATCAGATCACATCACAATCTCTTCTGACAAGAAACAACAGTCACTCACACATGAAGTCACATCATGCTATTCGTGAGGAACAAAAGGATCACCATCCTCCTTTAAACAAAATTGTTGGATAAAGATCAAAGTCACATAGATCCCTCAATTTTCCAAAAGCAGTCATTTCCTATCATACTTTTCATCTTCAGATTTCCAAGCAATCAATACCTGATCTACTTCAGTCTTCTCTACATTCTACATCCAAGGCAGACCTTCTACTTCATCATTCTCCCGTATGACTATGTAGGACGCTCCTTAGGCATAATGTATGCACCAAACTCCAGAACCAGAACAAAATCATCCTATACCAAGGATATCCAACCCAAAAAATGTTCAAACATCTGTTAGGACATTCTTGACACATCACATATACCACACACCATGGTTCTGGATATGCTCCACTACTGAACTTACTATCAGCATAGTAATCCAAACTGAACACTGCGTCACCAGCTTAACCAAAGAGAGCTTCAGAAAGCCAGAGAGGACTACACTCTCATCCACCAAAAGAAGGTAATACTTTTCATCCTCAACCTAGAACTTCTGCCAAAAGCTCCAAGAGAATTAGAACCTCCTTACATTTTCAACTAAATACTCTTCTGCATAAGAGCAATCAGCTTCAAGCATCCTGCTTGAATCCACACAATGAAACCAACCAAATTCCACCTTTTGATTGATCTCAATCTTCTTCAGAACTCCCACAAGATATCCTGATCCACCTATGAAACCAGATCTTCAAGTCATATGAATTACTTGCTCCAAAGCAAGACATTTTGGATTCACCAAGCCTCTTAGTCATGTAACATCTTCTCAAACCACAGCTCCCGCAAATTGTATGAGATAGATCTTTTTGAAGCATCCATAACTTTCATTACTGTAGATCACCTCTATCTTAAGCTGATATGCCACATCACCAGCTGAGACCTTCTGATGTTAAGCTAGATGTCAAAACATTATGATATCCAACTGTTGAATTCAGCTCTTCCTTCTGCCACTTAGAAGAACCTCCTCCCTTTGCAGAAATAGATTTTCCATGCACTCATAGACTTGATTCAACAATCAAGTTTGAGTAGACAACCTCCATCCTGCTCAAAAACTCCAAAGACTTCAAACCTACCACATCTGAATCTTCAGAAACTAAGTAGTCCAAGACTTCCCCATAGCAATACTAAAGAAAAGTTACTTCCCTTAGTAGAGCCGTCAGTAGAAAGCCAGAGATAATAGCCACTTATCCTCGACCTTCACAACTAGAGCAAACACCATGCTCCATACCAAACTGTTCCAAGCTGTAACCATCAAGATTATGATGTCTTCATAGTCCCTTCCATCTTCATCTTCAACAGCACCAACACACCACGAAGAGAAATAAAGAGGCCACACAGAGGAAAGTATATTCTCAACACTTCAACAGTCCTGCACTTTTTACATCAGACATGTACATATTTCTCCCGTCAATGTATTTTGTCGTTAGGTTGAAAGCACATCCTCAAAAGCAGATAAATACTCAACTCCTATCAAGGTAACCCTTCTCACACAACCGCCATCTGCTGAAACTAACCATCACGACACACCACCTCATACCACAAAAACTCTTCCAGGTAAGGTCAGTGTCTTGATCTTTTACTTTACCCTGAGCAAAGACCTGAATTGATGTTTTCAACATTAGTTCTGACATTAGTCTTAATCACAACTCCAAATCATATTCATCCACATATATCTCTTGCAGGGAACATAAGAGAGCATATCAGCATCTTCCAAGATTAGGACCCAACAAAAACTGCAGTAACTTGCATAACACACTCTTTTAGGAGGCTTCTTCTAATAAGCACAAGGTTCAGAACCTCCTAACCAAAGAGTAATAACTGCCATCCTTCTGCAGAGAAACATACCATAGACCAATCTGCTCCTTTGAATCCTTCAAGGCACAAAATTGAAAGAAGCTCAAGCAAACACCAATTGTCCACCGGCTGAATTACCCTGCTACTGCACATAAACTCTTGGATGCCTTTTCCATTCTCTTCAACCAGCTCCTGCTGAAATGCTATGACATTATGAACATCATCTCAAAAATTGTTCAACTTCACAGCTTCAGTGATCCTTCAAAATAGCTACAAAACTAATAGGTCCTTTGACTTAGCAATTTACCATAAACTGCTAATGTGAAGCACGATGTCGAGGACATTAGAATTGGACATATTAAGCTCAACTTCTTTCTTGATGCAACCACAAACCAAGCTTAAGAGATGACTGATCAAGATCTTCACTCCCGCATGAAAGATTTGACAGTGATACTCTTTTGCTTTGGCTCTACCCTCTTCTTCAAAACAAAACTGAAACATCCATGTCATACACTCTTTAATAAGATCCATTCACCTTTTGATCACTTAATCCTCAAGTATCTTTGAAGCTGTCTTGCAGAGAATATCCTGCTGAGGAGACCCAAACCCTAATGTCTTTCCAAGAGAATTCATTCTTGGAATCTCACTACCAGAGATACAAGAACCAACCAGGGTTACATCAGATACCATGCAGCGGAAACTACTCCTCAACAACCTTTAGGCCACTATTCAAAAAATCCTTGCACACCACGTGCCAACAATACTCTATCATGAATAGTCCATCCTTCACTCCAAGGGATCATCCAATCAACCTATCTTCCTTGCTCATGAACCAGAAAGTATCTTTCCCTAGATCTCATCCAGAAAACAGACAGGATGCCTGCTCTGATACCAAATTGAAATTCTGGTACATACATGTGATGTTAAGTGCGATGTCACAACATCAATATCTGCTGTATGAACAAGACACTAAAAAAACCTGTGATGTTATGTGTGATGTTACAACAACACACTATGCAATATAAGACGACAGGAAAAACACAGAATTGCACACAAGAATTGTTCACCCAGTTTGGTTCAACAACCTACATCTGGGGGCATACCAAGCCAGGAAGGAAGTCCACTATTAGTAGTATCAAATTACAGACTCAACATACCAGTTGACAATCTACCTAATTCAATCACTACCCAATGACCCTTCTACCTAAGTCTTCCCTAGGTAAGAGACTCCAACTCACTCCCAATCATCGCAATGATGTCTAGCAGTCAATAACTCCGCCACTGCATCAACAACCTGATTACCAACAACTCTACAAACACATAAACATAGAAGACACACTTCCATGACCCACCTTGGAGTTGCTTCACAGCTTCCTCCAAGAACAATACAATACTCATTACCTACAGGTTTCTGAGTAATAACACAGTGACCATCTCACAACCCGAGTGGTTCACTTAGACAAAGCCCTAATGATCTACATCTTGGACCCGTATCTATTCTAGATTACAAGCATTCTATTTATAACTTTTTCCCAACTGGATTTGGGCCTTCAAATCACAACAAATCTTCTGCTACAAATCTGCAACAGATTCTGTTCTTTAATAGATCTTCAATCAAATCTTCAATTAAATCTTCGATCAAATCTTCATATTTTAAATACTCAATCTTTACTAGATTTTATCTTTAATCTTCCACACCTTTAAATCAGCTCCACATAATATTTCCAGGATATTATGTATCTTTTAAATCTTCACTTTTTAATTCAGCTGCAAGATCTTCTCCACACAAATAGGAATAATTCTCCATGTCTATTTGCACAAAAATAGTAACAAACTATTCTCCACAAGATATGCAGAATTAATTGTATCAGAATAAATCTTCTCCAATAAATTCGCCTGCAATCTCTCTAGCTCTCAGCAGAAAATCTTACTAACAACAAACCATCCTAACACGCGCAACCCTCACTCTACAAACTGATGTTCTGGTATAGCAATGTCAAGACATCACTTAAAACATCAGCATACAAAACTTCCAACCCTGCAACAGCTAATGATAAGAACCAATGTTATGACATCAGACATATGACATCAACATTGTTCAACTTTGTTTTACCAAAATTCCAACCAACACAAGAACTAACAGGAATCATTCGTAAAGTTGTTGTTAACAAGCATTCAAAATAACACGAAGACAAGAACATAGAGGAAAGTTAAATTCTCATTCATCCATTAAGTCATTACACAATTCCGAGGTACCAAAGTTTCAACTAATACAAGCCAAATACAAATAACAAGAAAATAAGATGATGGTCTTCAAGCTGCGGGTCTTCGTGCTTCACGCTCCTCAAGTTCTTCCTTAAACCTCTTCAGCGTTGCCTTACAAAGGCAAAAAAACTCCACAATGGCCTGAGGGGTAGAGTCTTCTAGTGCTTCGTATGCATCCCTATGCTTCCAAATCAGGTCCTTAGCTAGCCAGTTACAAAATTCAATCAAACTGTTGAGTTTGTTGCGGTACATGTCTCGGCTGTCCCTCAGGATAATCATAGATCGCTCAAAACTATCGTAATCCTGGAGCACTTTTTCCCTTTCTGCCAACCAAATGGCCTTGTCTTCGAGAATAACCCTCATCTGATTCTGCTGATTTTCAACGACCCTTTTGACACCATCCAACTCCCTTCGTAACTTATCCCAATCAGTAGGTCTGACCCAGGCCGTCCTCATAGAGTCTTCCTTAAGCTCGCGCTCTCTTGCTTCAGAAGCTCTTGACAAGCGTAGATCAGTACCTAGTTGTCAAATTTGCGCTCCCATTTCTTCTCTGAGTTCTTTGTTCTTCCTAGTGGCAAAGAGCCAAGCTCTTTCATTTTCCGCACTTTTCCTATAAGCTTTATCCAAGTCTTCTTTAAGCCTATCTAACAATCCATCAGCTTGGTTAAGACACACCTTAACCCTCTTTTTTTGGTGCTCCTCTTTATTGGCTTTCTTTCCTACCTCCCCAAGTTGATTCTTTTTGCGCTCTAGCTCATACCTCATATTATTTTTCTCATTTATCATTGTTTGCAGCTTCGATTCCAACTCTTCGTTCTTCTTCCCAAGTTGGGCTATTTTGGCTCTAAGACCTTCCACCTCTTCCCAAGAGATGGGCACAGGCTGTGGGCTAGCGGGCCTAGGAGGAGCCTCAATGGAGAAAGGAAGTTTGACCATCTTAATCCACTCCAGAACCCATGGTTGATACGACACCCTAGGTGTTCCATCCCTTTTCCTCAACTTGGACCCCTTAGTATGAATCTTATGCCAGGAGCGTACAATCTTATAGAGGAGTGAAGGATCTTTAGTACCCCTGTCATGAAGAATCATTTCTTCCAACTCTTTGTCTTCAGGCTTTCTCAACATAGGGTATTCAAACTATCGTATAGCCAGTATGGGATTGTAGCTTATACAACCTTTTGACCCAATCAGCGGCACATTATCAAAGCTTCCACAACTCATAATGATCTCATCGACATCCAGCTTGTTGGGATACCATGTGATATTTATTTCAGAGAGGGACACTAGCAACTGAGCCCATTCCCCACTATCCAAATAGGGACGATGGTATGGCGCTTGAACACGTGTGAAGTGAGCCATTTATATAGGAGGGGAATACAGAATATCAACACTGAACCCTTCCTTTCATGGCGGAGATGTGAGTTATAGAAGATGTCAGCTAAGAGTGGATGAACCGGGCGTTGTCCTTTCTTCCAAACAGCCCAAAACATGCTGATGGCAGCAGAGTCAATGAATTCTTCAAAAGTGGGGAAGAGTATAAGCCCATATATAAGGAGAGCCAATACGTTCACCAGAGCATCCCATTGCTTATTCTTCAAAAGCTTTATTGCTTCTTTTTCCAGAAAAGTGCTTCGAAAACCAAAGAAATCTTCTCTCTTTTTCCAACCAGTCTTGACCGTTAAAATAGGGATTTGGAGGACCTCGGCTAGCACTTCTTTCTCAGGTGTCTGGCCAATCATAGTGTAGGGTGCCTTACCCTTCATGGAGAAACCCAAAAATCCTTCAAATTCTTCAATGGCAGAAGTCAAGTAGAAATCTTGGAATAGAAAGCTTCTCATCGGTGGGTCATAAAACTGTGCTAGAGCCATAATGGCAGGAACTTGCACATTGACAGTAAGGAGATCAAGAACCTGACCAAATCTTCCCTCTAGAGTTTTCTTGAAGAGAGTAGGCATTTCTTTCAAACAGTTCATCACAACGGTGGTATCTGGCATGATAGCTTTCAGCTGCAGAGTTTTCCTTTTTCCTGAATCCTGTCGCTCCCAGGATTTTCATCCAGGTACAAACGCGAAAGTGGCGCAGAAAGAGTCGCCAGCCGTGTAAATTTATCCCAAGAGAGGGAAAGGGAACACCGCATAAACCTGAAGAAGGGGGAAAGGAATGGTCATCGCAACCATGGTCTGGGTTCGGGAGTCGGTTACGCGAGGGGATGGTGCTAGCACCCCACGCGTCCATCGTACTCGATGGGATCCACGCTTGTTGTTTATTCTAAGGGTGAGTTATCCTAAAATCTATGGCTGCGCTAAAACGGGGAAGGGGAAAACAAAGACAGACTCGGTAGGACGTCGACGTCCTAGGCCTACGTACCCCCTTTGTGCAATGGGGAATTCAGAGTCAACGTAGTTCGGACCAAGTTCTTTTTGTGTTTTTTATGAGCGACGTTAAGTTCGCGTCCGACAGTTAGGGTCGATGCCTGTTTGCGACTCAGACGGAAAGTAACGTGCCCTTTTTGAAAATAGCCTTTAGTTTGACGATCCCGAAGGATAAAAAGGTTTGAAGTTTGTTTGTATCTTTTTAGGACAGAAGTGACTTGGGTTAGTTCATAACTCAACTTGAACCAAAGTCTATGACACGGGAACGAATGCGTCGCATGGTCGTCCCCAATGGGACGTATGCTCAACACTCTAGAAGAGAGAAGGGGGACCCCTCAATCTTCATTTCCTATGTTTAAGGCTCGTGTGCAAGGAAAGTTGACCTTATTAAGTATCTTAGAGATGTTAAGAGATGAGAAGAGGGACTCAAAAGAAAAAAAAAACACTACGGGGAGAATCTATCCTAATGTTATCATGCAAAGATGGCCCTAAAGGGAAGTTTGGAAGGAGACTATCCTATGGAATTTAGTCCTAATGTTATCATGCAAAGGTGGCCCTAAGGGGAGGTTTGACAACAACCTAAACCTAAAGAAAAGAAAATATGAGAGGAAGAAAGAGTGAGAGTGGACATGGATAACTATCCACACCCTCAAAAAACTTACCTCAGCCCCTACATAAAAGGTTAGTACAAACATATATAAGTGACAATAAGACAAATGAAACTCAAACAAATCACAAACCAAAGAGAAATGGTTATAAACCAAATGAAACTCAACCAAGACAGAATGTGGATAACCTAAACATGAATTATGAAGTCAAAGAAGCAATCTCAAACAATGGCACAAGTGCCTTCTCAATCAAGTAATCAGGCATGGTCAATGATGTGCATACAAGAAGACCTCAAACAAAGAGCATTCACATAATTAGCAAAACATCTTCTAAAATTACCAAATTAATTATAAAAATAGCTCAACCAGAAACAAACAACATATTAAAAACTCATGCAAAAATTCACAAGATAGGTCACCCAAACAATTATGCAAAGTTCAGACAAGAAACATGACTCAATATGCAAAAGAGGAGGACTAAAATGCAATATGAAAAAGTTTTAAAAATTAGAGAAAATTTTTTTAATGACATTCAATGTGTTAATGAAACAATGCAAAAAGAATGAGTTCAAAATGTTTTATGGACGATGAGAAATAAATTTTACAATGCAATGTGTGCAAAATGAAACAAATTCAAAAAAGAAATTATTAAAATAACTAATTCAGACACCAAAAATAAAATAAAATAATAAAATAAAATTTGGGAAAATTTTATAAAACTATAAATATGCTTCATGAATTTTCTTGTAATTTTTTTAATGCAAAAAACTATTTTTAAGGATCAAAAATGAAGTGCAATGATTAAATAAAATAAAAATATGGAAATAAACATGGGGGGTGTGTTTAGTAAGCAGTCCACATTAAAAATGAAACATGGGCTTAAGTGGGGGTGTAATTAGCGAGCCCAAACCACTGAAATCCAACAAAAAAAATAAAAGGAACACGTGCTCCCAGTCAAATGATTTAACTCAGTACTTACCTTTAGATCAATCTGACGCGTGGCATTCAGTCAAATAAATAAAAAGTAATAATGATTAATAGCTCAGATCACAAGCACACCATAATAACGATGCACGCACCCACACACAATTGCTCAGAATACCAAAAGAAGCCACGTGATAGGCACATGATTTTTTTTATTCGCTGGCATCATAACGTCCACACGATTCATCCCACGCACCAGATTAGATCTTACAGTCAAATATTCAACAAAATCAAAGGCTGAGACATGATGAACACAATAATAACCATGGTCCAACACACATGCAAGCATTAAAATAAAACAAAAATTAAAAGGACGTGGCACATAGTGGACCGTCAGATCAAATGAATCAACGGCCAAAAATTCATCTTCTTCACACAAACCCTAGCCGGCCGGAAAAAGAACCAGACGCCGGAGCCCTAGCTCCGGTCGTCATCTCCGGTGACCACCACCCCCAAAATCCCCAGAAATCACCCACGAGTATATCAAACTGATCATAAAAACACGAGGGTTAAGAATATCACATCAAAAATCCCAACCAAACAACATACAAGGAGAATCGAGCAAAACAAAGTATGGATCCAAAACTTAAATCTCACCATATGCATATAATACACGTTTAAACTTAAAATAAAACACATCAGAATCATCAGCAACAATCACAGATCATTATGCATATTTAAAAGTGGAGTTTTAAGATCATGCTAAACGCGCCAACCTGAGATCGTGCTATCCGTATCCTTATTGTTAGCTCCAGATGGTGAGTGCTTCGTGCTCTATGGATTCCAAGGATCAAGACTGTGAAGAAATTTTGTGAAAAGCCCTCATGGGTTATGAGATTCCAAGCAATGAAGGATTACGGTTGAAAGTTTTGTTCTCCTCAAAATCACGTGTCCTCCCTCTAACCAGTGCATGAGTTAGCTTAAATACTTAGGGTTAATCCACTGATAATCACTTGGGCCTTGTTAATTCCTCACTTAATGAGTTTTGGGTGATTTTGGAAATTTGCATAATGTGAAATACACCCTCTTCCATGTATGTACACCCAAACATTCTATGATGGATCACTTATATTTCAATTTCTATTCACACCTGTATTGGATTTGGGCCTTGAGATGTCTTGGTTCATGAGTTTTCAATGATCTTGCAATTTTGCATAATGGAAAATAAGTGATGAATAAACCATGGATCCACTTGATTCAAAGGCCAAAAATGATCCTTATGGATTGTTCTTTGATGTTAGAATGTGGCTTGAAACAAAGGAATCAATTATAGGTCACTATGTCCCAAAATGCAAAAGTTGTGAAAATGGAACCATAAGGAAACCCTAAAAACCACCTTGCCTTCTTTTGGTCATAACTTGAGTTTCACAAATGATATGGAGACCATCTAGTACTTGTTGGAAAGGGTAGAAAAAGATATTCAACTTTAATGTTTGAGGAAAATTCACTTGAAGCTTCTTTGATGATGAAAAGTCAAGTTGAATGTAGTGTAAGAACTTGCCCAAAAAGGAAACTTTCAAATTATAAGTCATTTCCATATTTAGTAACTTTTGTACCAACCCTTGATTCTTGATGAATGGTATGAAGCTTGACCCTTGAAGACCATGTGAGGATGTGAGACCTTGAAAACCTTGAAGAGAACCTCAAAATTTCACAGTTGACTTCCCCTCTCACGGTTGACTTTTCCCTAATTCTCCTGATTCCCAATCCATTGGCCAATTGAACTTCTCATGAACCAAAATGATGGACAATCTTCCATTCCTAGGTACTTAGGAACCCAAGGAACACCATGGAATCAAGTCTTGCCCAAAAAATCAGAAATAAACTGACTTTATAGCAAACCCTAATTTTGGTACCCTCAGTCTATGAGGAAATAGCACAGTCTCCAAATCCAAATTCCTCTGAATATGATGTGTATCCTCTCCAACAAAGATAAGATATGTCATTTGGTGATGATAAAAACCCAAGAAGCTTGCCCAAGAATCTCAAAACCCTAATCTCTGCACTGGTTAGGAGAGAGTGATCCACTTGAGCTCTCTTGGACAATATAAGGACTCTTGCTTGAAGAACATCTTCTCCTCTTGAACTGCCTCAGGCACCTTGACCCCATGCTAAGAACTAATGAATTGCACACATGATAATGCAAAAATGAAGTGAAATATAAGCCAGTTAGTACTGAAGTAAGGAGGGTAAATTTTGGTGCTACAGCTGCCCCTATTCAATCAACTTGGTCCTAAAGGTATGATAGCAACGGCTGTCATGCGTTCAAAGGGTTCAGGGGATTGAATACCAAAAGAAACCTGAAATTTGCAATCCTCAAAGGAGGAACGACTCCACTGGGGAACAAGCAATAAATGCTGCACTTGTCACAACACGTACGAGTGTTGGAAATCAATACGAACAATGTATTGGAATGTCATGAAAAAAATACAAACGGGTGTTAACTATGCTGGGGATATACACGGATGGGTGTCCAGGAATCGAAGATATCAAATGCAGACGGGTATCAAAAAGGTACACGGACGTGTGTGAAAAGGGTTCAATACGGACGGGTACTGGAAAGGTAAAAGGATCCAATACGGACGGGCATCGAAACAAAAGTTCGAACACGGACGGGTGCTAAAAGGATAAATCTACTGGGGGTTAATCTCGCTGGTGAATGGAAGGCAACACAGACGGGTGTCATCAAAAGGTCAATACGAACGGGCATTGGCTTAAAAAGTTTAAACACGGACGGGCGCTGAAAGGACACGGACGGGCATCGAAAGTCAATACGGACGGGCATTGAAACAAAAGGTTCAAACATGGACGGGTGCTGAAAGGATAAATCTACTGGGGGTTAAGCTCGCTGGTGAATGGAAGGCAACACGGACGGGTGTCATCAAAAGGTCAATACGGACGGGCATTGGCTTAAAAAGTTCAAACACGGACGGGCGCTGAAAGGACATGGACGGGCATCGAAAGTCAATACGAACGGGCATTGAAACAAAATGTTCAAACACAGACGGGTGCTGAAAGGGCACGGACGGGCGTCGAAAGTCAATACGGACGGGCATTGGCTTAAAAAGTTTAAACACGGATGGGTGCTGAAAGGACACGGACGGGCATCAAAAATCAATACGGACGGGCATTGAAACAAAAGGTTCAAACACGGACGGGTGCTGAAAGGACACGGACGGGCGTCAAAGGTCAATACGGACGGGCATTGGCTTAAAAAGTTTAAACACGGACGGGTGCTGAAAGGACACGGACGGGCATCAAAAATCAATACGGACGGGCATTGAAACAAAAGGTTCAAACACGGATGTGCTGAAAGGACACGGACGGGCGTCAAAGGTCAATACGGACGGGCATTGGCTTAAAAAGTTTAAACACGAACGGGCGCTGAAAGGACACGGACGGGCATCGAAAGTCAATACGGACGGGCATTGAAACAAAAGGTTCAAACACGGACGGGTGCTAAAAGGACATGGAAGGGCGTCAAAAGTCAATACGGACGGGCATTGGCTTAAAAAGTTTAAACACGGACGGGTGCTGAAAGGACACGGACGGGCATCAAAAATCAATACGGACGGGCATTAAAACAAAGGGTCCAAACACGGACGGGTGCTGAAAGGACACGGACGGGCGTCAAAGGTCAATACGGACGGGCATTGGTTTAAAAAGTTTAAACACGGACGGGTGCTGAAAGGACACGGACGGGCATCAAAAATCAATACGGACGGGCATTGAAACAAAAGGTTCAAACATGGACGGGTGCTGAAAGGACACGGACGGGCGTCAAAGGTCAATACGGACGGGCATTGGCTTAAAAAGTTTAAACACGGACGGGTGCTGAAAGGACACGGACGGGTGTCAAAAGTCAATACGGACGGGCATTGGCTTAAAAGGTTTAAACACGGACGGGTGCTGAAAGGACACGGACGGGCGTCTGACGGTAAAAGACCTTGAGGGGATAGACCAAAGGACCACCTGGACGAAGGGGTAAAAATGAAATCATGGATTGACGATATTGGCAAACAATTCTGTAAGGGAATATCAAATACTGCCTAAACCAACACCTGTGGAATAAAGCCAAAAGATATCTCCTGAAATCCGACTTTCCCGACGAAGGAAAACTCAAACCTGGCTTATGCTTCGGATGCATATGTTTGAATTTTGCCATAGTGCTCCACACGAAGTGGAAATGCTACGCCTTTAGGAGGATGCCATGCAAACCAAATGCTTATGCAATGCAAAAGCGGTGCCTCAGCAAAATAAATGCTGAAGGCGAAGGCAGACTTCACTGGGGATGACAAAATAAATTGTCCTATGAATTCAGGAACTCTGCTGAGAAGGATCACACTTACTGACTCTTTGGATCCACAACTTCTGCCGGGGATGAAATCCAAAAGCATATACACTCTACCGGGGGTTACACATGTCCTTTACTGAAGGTGACATCGAACCTGAGATTCCTCCTCTGCTGGGGGAGTTGAGAATGAAAGCCAACTATGGAACCGGAAGTCTGTTACTGAGGATTGCCAATAACAGATGGGCTTAGGACCTGCTAGGGGATGTCAGCCCATAATACCATCCTGCTTGGGGATACTGCTGAACTTGGCCTGCTGATGGGGAGAATGACTTTACTCTCATCTTGCTGGGGATTAGAATATGACATTGTCAACGAAAGCATGCTTCCTGACTGGATAAGGAAAGTGAACCCCCTGATAATGTCTTGATCCAGAGAAAATACTTCCCAAGTCTCCTGCTGGGGATAGTCTGCTCTGCTGATGAAGGTGCAATCTCAATGCTGGGGGGAACAACCCTACTGGGGGAGTACAATCCTGTTGCCATCCAACATGTCTTGTCTCTATGGTCATAAACGGCCCTTTGAACTTTCCACTAGCCCCAGACCACCAGGTCTAATGGAAGAAATCATCTCAAGAGGATTTTACAGAAGACCGGGTGTTCGCACTGCCCCAGGGTCTCCAAACTCTTGGAGAGATTTATCATATCTCGACATAACTGTCCCAGTCTTCATAATCCATGAAGTACATTACCTCGAAAGGGATTGTAATGACTTGAAAATACTCTGCTTTAGTATTTTGAACCTTGAGGAGGTGTTTTTAATTAACCATTTTCAGGAGTGGGCAATCTCCCACGCTCTAGAGGTGGCCTGCCCTAATATGAGCTTTGAAGTGACTTTGCCCCTAATCTTAGAATGAATGCCCCAGAATAACTGAATTTCGGAGAGATTTCTCGACGTGACTGCCCTAGATTGGCTACATCTTAACACGACTTACTGGGGAAAGCCCACTCTACACTGAGTCTCTTGGAAGCATGCCCTTTGATATGATTGTCCTTCAGAATTTTCAAGCATCCCAACTTGGCAGAATCAAGCTTCTTGACTGACGTTTACTGTGTAGACTGCATTGATGCTTGGGCACATGTATGCAAGCAGAATAAGTTATTTATGAGAATGATAATTCTAATGCGACAAATATGTTAACCTTGAAGTTTTTAGTGAAGATGTGTCGCCAAGCCCTGTGAATGAATCACTAGCTGGGATACGACCTTGATTTTGAATGGCAAAACAATGCGCACATGCAATGCCAATAAATCTTATTAGCACAACTCATAGGAGTCAGGAACGTTGTCCTGTTGAAGTACGCTTTCGGAATAAACCATGTTTCAATTAGGACTTTTAAGGGTTATAACGTGGTCTGGTTCACGGTTTCAGAAAAAGGATTTATGGCTCAAAATTTATCGGTGCCCACCCACTCTTCGTGATGTTCTCCAGTCCTATGTTCAGTTAATCTGACACAAACGCTCATCTCTCAAAAGGTTTATGATCTTTAAGGAACCCATGCAACTAATGGTTAGACACCTAAGGAGGTTTTGGGGTGACAGTCACCTCTTTTTATCTTTTGTGTCTGTAATCACACGAATTTGTTCTTATCGAGGAAATGCTTTTCGCTTTTTATTTTTTTTTTCTTTTTTTTTTGAGCCCTAATTTTTGCCTAGACTGACTCTTTTGAGTTTTTTGATTTTGAAGTCCAGCGGGATGCCCTAACTTTTGCATAAGTCACTTGTTTTCAAGTTTCGACTTAGCGGGCTTTCTTTTTTTTTTATTCCCCTTTTTTGAACAAAGCGTGTGACACTGGTTGTCTTACTTGCTTGACAGGGTTGTGACTGCCTCACTTCTTGATTGTTGATGGATGACCATTGTGGTTTCACATCTCTTGACCTCTTGACGGTGGGATAGAAGGCAATGGATCCTCGGATGCACACTCTCCTTGAAATTTGAACGCTCGGTCAAACTAACTGACGCCTACCCTACCCCTGGGTTAAGTATGGGGACTTTTTCGTACGAAGGACACTCCTACTTCAAGGCTCAAAGGGGTTAACGAGGGTCTATCTCCCTTATATCTCCAGTGTTTAGGGGTTTGAAACAATGCCTGTACATCCTCAACAGGGTTCTATCCTTGAACATACAACCAGAGATTTTGCGTTTTCATCTCATCATCCTCCCTCGAGAGTTCTAGACAAGAAAATTGGTATTGCAGTGCATATAAACATTTAAGAGTGAACACATATGGATTACTTCAAGGAAAACATACTCATTGCATTAATATCATCATTAAAAAACAAACAAGTCTTACATGCATACAATGCTTTAACAAGAAATGAAAAACTACAAATGAAAATGCAGTAAAGAAGCTGAAGATTGTCATTGCTGAGGAAGCTTGATTCTGTCTGGACGTACTTGCGGACTGAGTGCTTATTTGAGAAAGGAGGCTTTAATTGATGTACATATCATCTTCAGTGAATGCAATGATCTCTGAGTCTACCAGGTCTTGCACCTTGTGCTTGAACACGTTGCAGTTTTCAATTGAATGACCTAGTGTGTCTGAGTGGTATTCACATCTGGCATCTAGATCATAATCAGGAGGAATAGGGTCAGGAACGGGCTTGGCATCCCTTAGTTGAACCAAAGAACTTTCAAGTAGACGGGTAAGAACAAGGCTGTGAGGAACAGGGAGTGGATCAAACCTTCTCTCAGGCCTTCATGATCTTTGTTGTCTCCTTCCAGAGCAGTTCTCTTGTTGACCCCGATTCGAGCGCATAATCTTTTCAGGCACTTTTCTCTTCAGACTTGGTCGAGGCGTAGGTAGCATTTGCGCATGTGGGGATTCTAAGACCAAGGACTGCAAGAAATGCCCTTGACCTGATGTGGCTTTGGGAGAAGCAACAGGGATACCCACTTCTTATTCAACAGCTAGAGCGGGACCACCTTGTATGCTTACGCCGCTTGGTGTGAATTCAATTTTCCTTGAATCAATCAGATCATGGACAGTGTGCTGAAGGGCCCTACACTTCTCCACAGTATGCCCTGGTGCCCCAGAATGGAAATCACAACGGGTTCTTGCATTGTAGCCTGGCGGGGGATTACCAGTAACGGGGGCCAAAGTCCTTTTATGTACCAGTTGCGACCGAAGGAGATGCTGCAATAGTTGAGAATATGGCATAGGGAGTGGATGAAAAACTCTTTCAGGCTGCTTCGGTCTCTGTGCACACTTTTTATTCTTAGGCTTATCTTGGGAGATAAGACCTGGATGTTGTTGGGAAAGTTCTGGAACCTCAGCTTGTGGAAGACATTCACGAGGCAGTCCACGATCTAGATCAAATCCCAAAGATATGGGAGGAGTAAGGATCTCTGTCGCGGAAGCGAGCACATGACTGTCTTCCTTCGTTAACACCCTATTCAAAATTTCCATGACCAAACCCATCTGAGTCTTCATCTGATTGACCTCCTTCTTCAGCATCTTCTGCTCCTGGGACATGACCAGCATGTCTTCCCCAAATTGCCTCATCTGAACCTTCATTTCAAGCATCTTTGCACAAAGTTGTTCCATGGCTATCCCCTGGTTATCACAGACTGAGTAGAATACCGATGAACTGGCTGATCAATCCTGTACTGCGGAGGAGAACAAAGTGAGAACACCAGAGATAAACACCTGTTATGCAAAATGATTATGCAAAATGATTATGAATATGCAAATGCAAATGAACATGTTGAGAAATTCGCAGGGCGATCCACCCCTTGATTCCAGTTTAACAATAAGATATAACGGGACTTCTGCTCATATACTAAGAAAACCAGAGGAAACCAAATGTCAACAATCACAACTCACGATAATAAGTCTGAACACAATAATCATGGATCCCACCCAACAAGCCTGGTGGTGATCCAAATACAACAAAGAGGAAAAGAACTACGTCATGTCATCAAAGTCCACAAGTGCCAATTCCCCAGGTTTTGCCATAGAACAACCTTGTGAACAGGATCCAGAATAAGTGATGGGAACTTGTACACTATGATGTTCTTTCTCTTCTCAGTACTCATCCTTGATAGTCTTCAAAAACCAGAATCAAAGTTAGGATGCAGCCCTACAAATGAATAAACATGTCAGGATGCAAAAATGATGATGCAAATGCACACATGGGATCAAGGATGCCACACCGACTGGACAACTGCTGCACTGAACCACTGTATAATCTCAAGGATCTGCCCAAATACCCAGAATACCAGAATAACCATAGTACCACACTGATAAATCTGCTGATCAGAAAACCGAGTATGTTGAAGGTCAAGGTTACCTACAAACCTGTAAACACCCTGCCCTCTCACATGTGGGTACTAGAAAGCCGAGGATCCTCAATATCACGGGCTCTCAGGTCGAGAAATGATGATACGTTCATCCCATGGCAAGTCCTCAGCTTCGGCACTGAGGTCGAGAAGCAATAGTACATTCATCCCTCGGGGTACAGTACTATCGCCAAACGAGGAGTGCTTCCACCGATTCTTTTCCAAAAGGACACCCTATAGCAAGTTCCCAGCATTGGGTCCTCGGATCGACATGTGTAATGGGTTTGCCATTTCTGGTCTGCAATTATCACGTCTCGGGAGGAGTGCCGTTACTGAGTCCCCGGGAATGGTCGCCAGAGTCGACAGTTTTCCAGGTTACATTCAATCATCTGCACCAATGCGCAGGATAGAACATTACCAAAGAAAACCTCGTCTGGATGTGGAGTTTCCATGTATACTACGTCTGGCCAAATGCCACATAAGTCACACTACTTGCCATGCTAATCCTACGTGTATGCTCAAGCCTGGGTATTGGGCTTATCTCTCAGAACCCCCAACCCGCCAAACAAAAAAATACTGCAGCAGCTGATAATAATATGCAATGCAGTAAATACGGTAAAAATAAAATACGACAAATAAAGCAAAATAAAAAACAAAACACCCAAAGAGAACAAAGACAAGCAAGCACTAGGATTGACTTGCTTAGGGATGGACCAGCATAGGTCAACCAGAATTCCCCAGCAGAGTCGCCAGCTGTCGCTCCCAGGATTTTCATCCAGGTACAAACGCGAAAGTGGCGCGTAAAACAGAGTCGTCAGCCGTGTAAATTTATCCCAAGAGAGGGAAAGGGAACACCGCATAAACCTGAAGAAGGGGGAAAGGAATGGTCATCGCAACCATGGCCTGGGTTCGGAAGTCGGTTACGCGAGGGGAAGGTGCTAGCACCCCACGCGTCCATCGTACTCGATGGGATCCACGCTTGTTGTCTATTCTAAGGGTGTGTTATCCTAAAATCTATGGCTGCACTAAAACGGGGAAGGATAAAAAAAAGACATACTCGGTAGGACGTCGACGTCCAGGCCTACGTACCCCTTTTGTGCAATGGGGAATTCAGAGTCAACATAGTTCGGACCAAGTTCTTTTTGTGTTTTTTATGAGCGACGTTAAGTTCGCGTCCGGCAGTTAGGGTCGATGCCTGTTTGCGACTCAGACGGAAAGTAACGTGTCCTTTTTGAAAATAGCCTTTAGTTTGACGATCCCGAAGGATAAAAAGGTTTGAAGTTTGTTTGTATTTTTTTAGGACAGAAGTGACTTGGGTTAGTTCATAACTCAACTTGAACCAAAGTCTATGACACGGGAACGAATGCGTCGCATGGTCGTCCCCAATGGGACGTATGCTCAACACTCTAGAAGAGAGAAGGGGGACCCCTCAATCTTCATTTCCTATGTTTAAGGCTCGTGTGCATGGCAAGTTGACCTTATTAAGTATCTTAGAGATGTTAAGAGATAAGAAGAGGGACTCAAAAGAAAAAAAAACACTACGGGGAGAATTTATCCTAATGTTATCATGCAAAGATGGCCCTAAGGGGGAGTTTGGAGGGAGACTATCCTATGGAATTTAGTCCTAATGTTATCATGCAAAGGTGGCCCTAAGGGGAGGTTTGACAACAACCTAAACCTAAAGAAAATAAAAGATGAGAGGAAGAAAGAGTGAGAGTAGACATGGATAACTATCCACACCCTCAAATAACTTACCTCAGCCCTTGCATAAAAAGGTTAGTACAAACAGATATAAGTGACAATAAGACAAATGAAACTCAAACAAATCACAAACCAAAGAGAAATGGTTATAAACCAAATGAAACTCAACCAAGACAGAATGTGGATGACCTAAACATGAATTATGAAGTCAAAGAAGCAATCTCAAACAATGGCACAAGTGCCTTCTCAATCAAGTAATCAGGCATGGTCAATGATGTGCATACAAGAAGACCTCAAACAAAGAGCATTCACATAATTAGGAAAACATCTTCTAAAATTACCAAATTAATTATCAAAATATCTCAACCAGAAACAAACAACATAGTAAAAACTCATGCAAAAATTCACAAGATAGGTCACCCAAACAATTATGCAAACTTCAGACAAGAAACATGACTCAATATGCAAAAGAGGAGGACTAAAATGCAATATGAAAAAGTTTTAAAAATTAGAGAAAAATGTTTTAATGAAATTCAATGTGTTAATGAAACAATTCAAAAAGAATGAGTTCAAAATGTTTTATAGATGATGAGAAATAAATTTTACAATGCAATGTGTGCAAAATGAAACAAATTCAAAAAAGAAATTATTAAAATAACTAATTCAGACGCCAAAAATAAAATAAAATAATAAAATAAAATTTGGGAAAATTTTATAAAACTATAAATATGCTTCATGAATTTTCTTGTAATTTTTTTAATGCAAAAAACTATTTTTAAGGATTAAAAATGAAGTGCAATGATTAAATAAAATAAAAATATGGAAATAAACATGGGGGGTGTGTTTAGTAAGCAGTCCACATTAAAAATGAAACATGGGCTTAAGTGGGGGTGTAATTAGCGAGCCCAAACCACTGAAATCCAACAAAAAAAATAAAAGGAACACGTGCTCCCAGTCAAATGATTTGACTCAGTACTTACCTTTAGATCAATCTGACGCGTGGCATTCAGTCAAATAAATAAAAAGTAATAATGATTAACAGCTCAGATCACAAGCATACCATAATAACGATGCACGCACCCACACACAATTGCTCAGAATACCAAAAGAAGCCACGTGATAGGCACATGATTTTTTTTATCTGCTGGCATCATAACATCCACACGATTCATCCCACGCACCAGATTAGATCTTACAGTCAAATATTCAACAAAATCAAAGGCTGAGACATGATGAACACAATAATAACCATGGTCCAACACACATGCAAGCATTAAAATAAAACAAAAATTAAAAGGACGTGGCACATAGTGGACCGTCAGATCAAATGAATCAACGGCCAAAAATTCATCTTCTTCACACAAACCCTAGTCGGCCGAAAAAAGAACCAGACGTCGGAGCCCTAGCTCCGGTCGTCATCTCCTGTGACCACCACCCCCAAAATCCCCAGAAATCACCCACGAGTATATCAAACTGATCAGAAAAACACGAGGGTTAAGAATATCACATCAAAAATCCCAACCAAACAACATACAAGGAGAATCGAGAAAAACAAAGTATGGGTCCAAAACTTAAATCTCACCATATACACATAATACACGTTTAAACTTAAAATAAAACACATCAGAGTCATCAGCAACAATCACAGATCATTATGCATATTTAAAAGTGGAGTTTTAAGATCATGCAAAACGCGCCAACCTGAGATCGTGCTATCCGTATCCTTATTGTTAGCTCCAGATGGTGAGTGCTTCGTGCTCTATGGATTCCAAGGATCAAGACTGTGAAGAAATTTTGTGAAAAGCCCTAATGGGTTATGAGATTCCAAGCAATGAAGGATTAGGGTTAAAAGTTTTGTTCTCCTCAAAATCATGTGTCCTCCCTCTAACCAGTGCATGAGTTAGCTTAAATACTTAGGCTTAATCCACTGATAATCACTTGGGCCTTGTTAATTCCTCACTTAATGAGTTTTGGGTGATTTTGGAAATTTGCATAATGTGAAATACACCCTCTTCCATGCATGTACACCCAAACATTCTATGATGAATCACTTATATTTCAATTGCTATTCACACCTGTATTGGATTTGGGCCTTGAGATGTCTTGGTTCATGAGTTTTCAATGATCTTGCAATTTTGCATAATGGAAAATAAGTGACGAATAAACCATGGATCCACTTGATTCAAAGGCCAAAAATGATCCTTATGGATTGTTCTTTGATGTTAGAATGTGGCTTGAAACAAAGGAATCTATTATAGGTCACTATGTCCCAAAATGCAAAAGTTGTGAAAATGGAACCATAAGGAAACCCTAAAAACCACCTTGCCTTCTTTTGGTCATAACTTGAGTTTCACAAATGATATGGAGACCATCTAGTACTTGTTGGAAAGGGGAGAAAAAGATCTTCAACTTTCATGTTTGAGGAAAATTCACTTGAAGGTTCTTTGATGATGAAAAGTCAAGTTGAATGTAGTGTAAGAACTTGTCCAAAAAGGAAACTTTCAAATTATAGGTCATTTCCATATTTAGTAACTTTTGTACCAACCCTTGATTCTTGATGAATGGTATGAAGCTTGACCCTTGAAGACCATGTGAGTATGTGAGACCTTGAAAACCTTGAAGAGAACCTCAAAATTTCACAGTTGACTTCCCCTCTCACTGTTGACTTTTCCCCAATTCTCCTGATTCCCAATCCATTGGCCAATTGAACTTCTCATGAACCAAACTGATGGACAATCTTCCATTCCTAGGTACTTAGGGACCCAAGGAATACCATGGAATCAATTCTTGCCCAAAAAATCAGAAATAAACTGACTTTATAGCAAACCCTAATTTTGGTACCCTCAGTCTAGGAGGAAATAGCACAGTCTACAAATCCAAATTCCTCTGAATATGATGTGTATCCTCTCCAACAAAGATAAGATATGTCATTTGGTGATGATAAAAACCCAAGAAGCTTGCCCAAGAATCTCAAAACCCTAATCTCTGCACTGGTTAGGAGAGAGTGATCCACTTGAGCTCTCTTGGACAATATAAGGACTCTTGCTTGAAGAACATCTTCTCCTCTTGAACTGCCTCAGGCACCTTGACCCCATGCTAAAAACCAATGATATGCATACATGATAATGCAAAAATGAAGTGAAACATAAGCCAGTTAGTACTGAAGTAAGGAGGGCAAATTTTGGGGTGCTACAAATCCATGGTTACTTTGAATGCAAGATAAACAGTAGATACAAATGATTCCCTGAAAATAAAAAGTTTTCTTTTGTAAGTCATGATGTATATGTGAATGATTATGAATGCGTGATGTTGGATCCAGGTTATCGCAAGTAACTTTCCAACCCTCCTAACAGGTAGGCTTTATAAGGATAGTTATAGATTCTTTACCCATAATCCCCCTCACAGGATAGCTCTTACGTTGATGGATAGGGTTCCCAGGATCACGGACACTAATCGCATCAACATCCCGCAACAGGCTAGCTGTATTGTGACGGGGATACGAAAAGGTATATCCTGAGTGTAGTCTTCATGCTAGGCCCACGAGAAGCGAGTTCTCGGAGACTAACACTAACGACCACCGAGATAGAAACTGGTTCTAAGAGTGGTTCCTAGAGTCACGGACCCTTCATGAATCAAGTCGTGCGACAGGCTAGCTGCGTTACAACAAGATCTACGAATAGGTCTACTCTAAGGGAAGCTTTCATACTACACACACAAGGAGCGAGTCCTTGGGGACTAACACTAATTACTTCCAGAATCTAAACTATGTGTTCTCTCTTCTTTTTCCAAGACTCGGGTGTAGAGCCTTACATGTGATATCAACCCAAAATCCAACAGACAATTATGCTAATCAACATATAATAAAGAGAAATCAATATAAAGCAAATAAAGAAGTAATAAGAAAAAACAAACAAGAAATCAAACAAGCGACGCTAACACTCTCGAATCGAGTCAAGTTAGGCTTGACTCTCTCTAGCATAGGGCAATGCGAGTATCCCCAGCAGAGTCGCCATCTGTCGTACCTCGAAAAATACGATCCTCGCGATGGACGTGGAAAAAACTGTTCGAAACAGAGTCGCCACCGAACTTTATTCATTCCAGGGAAGGAAAAGGAAAATATCGATAAAACCTTTAAAGGATAAGTAAATGGTCATCGCAACCAAATTCTAGGTTCGGGAGTCGATTACGCAAAGGGAAGGTGTTAGCACCCTCTACGTCCGTTGTACTCAACGGGAACCTGTTGAATCGATTCGAGAGATATGTTAGCTACGTTTGTTTGTTTTCTTCTAAGGTGTTCAATCCTAAGGGGAAAATGAGTGGTTTTTTATTAGGGTGCTCGCCAAGGATTGGGGCCCTTGTGCCTACGTATTCCCTCGTGCAATGGGAAAGTCAGAGCATTCGTAGTTCGTGGGACTATGGTTGGTTGGTGTTTTTTAAATGAACGAGTGTTTAATTCGCATTATAACTGCTAAACGTTGGCTTGTCTGCTCGTCAAGGGAGGCTGAAGTACTAGTTCATATGTGCGGAAGAATGGACTAAACAATGTTCTTTTTGTGAAAAGTTGTTTGATCTGGATTAAGTGTGTTAAGATTTGATTGGAAAAAAAAGTTTGATATGCGTATGTTTTAGGGTTTCGGTCGCGTAAGAAGTGTTTAGTTTATTAAGTATTTTGAGGGAAGAATGACGACTATTCAATAAACGAGACGTCGGCCTCGCAACCAATTAATCGGGGCATTACTGAGATGCTAGATCTCAACGACACCTTTTTCATTCTATTAATTATGAAATCGTGTTTGTTGGATAATGGGCTTCTTTGTCCACGTAATTAGGGCAAGTGTTTTAGGAACGAAAGATCAGAACAAACACAACCCAAAGCGTGCGCCTCAAGAGCATTCATTCAAGGGCCCAAGAAGTGCTAGACCTCAAGAGTCCACTACTTTCGTAATTTGATTAGGAAAATAATTTGAATTTGGTTAGAGTATCTTAATTAGACGTGTTAATCGGGTTGGGGTTTGAACGAGCTAAGAATTTTAAGGAGGATTAAGCGTTTTAATAGGATTGAGATTTAAGTGTTTTTAGAAACGAAAGATGGAACGAACACAACCCAAGGCGTGCGCCTCAAGAGCGTTTGTTCAAGGACCCAAGGAGTGCTAGACTCCAAAAGCCCACTACTTCCATAATTTATTTAAGAAAAGAATTTGTGTTCTAACTTAAGTAAAATATGATTTATAGTTTAATTTGATTTAAGAAAAATATTTTGAGGATTAAACAAAGGATTAGGACCTTAATTAGTTTTAAGAAATTTTTTTTTTAAGAATTAAGAACTTAATTAGATTAAGCATTATAGTTTGAGAAATATTGTATTTTAAGGGTTAAGTGTTTTGATTAAAATTGTAAGTTTTTAAGTATTTTAGAAATGGAAGATTGAAACGAACACAACCCAAGGCGTGCGCCCCAAGAGCGATCGTTCAAGGACCCAAAGAGTGCTAGACTCCAAAAGCCCACTACTTCCATAATTAATTGAGAAAATAGTTTTAGAAATATTAACCTAAATGTTTTATGATTTTAGTTTAGTTAGGAAAATAATTTGGATTATACAAAGTGGATCATGATTTTAATTTGCTTTAAGAAAGTGTTTGTAGGGATTAAGTCATTTTTATTATACTTAAGTATTTTAGGTGTTTAAAAAAGATTATAGAATTAAGGAAAGGTAGAGAAATAATTAACCAAATTAAAATCATTAAATAGATTAATTAAAATTAATTAAATAATTAATTAACAGTATTTTTGTCTTCTTAAAAAAAACAGAAATTAAATAAAATGTTTTTTTAGATTTTTAGAATTAGGGAAATTGGATTAATATAATTAATTAAATTAAAATCATATATTTAATAAAACTAATTAATAAAATAATTAGTTAATATTAAATAACTAATTTTAATAAAATTAATCAAAATTAGTAAATAGGTTTAATGGCCTTTTTTTTTTTAAAAGAAATGATGAAAGTTTTTTTTTGTTTTTTCTTATGTCAAAAAGAAATATTAAAACTAAAAAAACAAAAATAAAATAAATAAAAAAGAAAATGGGCCGAAATCAAAGTCAGAAACTGGGAGTGCGAATAGGAATTTCCCCAGGCCCAGAACCTAGTAGGCCCACACGTAGGGGAGAGTCCATGGTGGGCTCTGGTCAAACCGAGTTGACCCCAGAACCAATCTGGGGCGTTAATTCTCATAGAGTCAACATTGACTCCTGATCTGAGAGCTGAGGTACGAGGGTGCATGGTAGGGAAGAAGGAGGTTGCACTCACGAGATTATGATGAGAGAATAATTATGGTGACACCTGTCACAGACGATGACAAGTGTCACCGCCTCCTCCACACGTCGTAACAATAACAACAGTAAAAAGGAAAAAAAAAGGAGAGGGGAGCCTCAGATCATGCATCAAACTCTCTTACCTCTCACCCTTCTATCTGAACTCTCTCCTTACTCATCTGGCCAGAAACCTAAAAAGGGCCGGAGAAGCGGCGACGCGCAGCGGCCGCCACCATCTTCTCCGGCGACTCCACCACAAAACCTCAAACGACCAACACCAACCCCACCTATTTTCTTTTTCTCTACACGAATCTAAACCCAGATTCTGCAAAAACTTAACCACAACCTCAAATCAGACTCGTTCCCAAATGAAACCCTAACTCCTAAACTAAACCAGAATCAAGCAAATCAACAAGGAAAGGCGAGCAATCAAGTCATGGAGCAACAAAAACACAAATTTCAGCAAGGGAATTCATATTCGAGATTCAGAAATGCTACCTCTCTAAGATTCCTTCTGGAGCGATTTTAAGATGTTCCCAGGTATTGGTTTCTGATCCCTTCTCCTTCAACTCGCTTATTTCCTCTTCCTTCTCTACTTCTTTGATCTCTCTGTGTGTTGTTGTTTTCGTCTGAATAGGCTAGGTTTTAGCTCGAATTAGCTCAGAGTTTCGATGAGAAACTCTGAGTAATTTTTTTTAGAATTCTTAGAGCTTTGGTGAATTAGGGTTTGTGGGATTATTTTGCAGAATCGAAAATTTTTAGGGTTCTAGTGATTTCGGATTTTTTCAGGTGTCTCCCCCCCCCCCCCCCCCCCCCCCCCCCGCTCCAAGACTTCCTTCCCTTTTATAGCTCAGACTTCTCTTCTCTTTGAGCGAAGTTCAAATTTGAATCAACGCCTTGACTGTTGTGCTCTGTGATCCCCAATTGTTTGTTTTCCAAATTAGTTATTGATGCTTTTTTTCTGATAAATTCTGCTACGCTAGGAATTGCACCATTGCCTCCACTGTTTTGATTCCTTTGTTCTGAGGCTGCTGATATTTCCTTTATTCATGTCACTGCTTTTTTTTGTATAGGAACCTGCTTATTTACTTTCTTTCATTTTTTAATGATTTATAAACCCTATTCCTGCTCTGAATCATTTTTACTATGGACTTTGTACGGTTGTCAGCTTTGACTTTGTGGTGAAGTTTTTTAACATGATTTTGGCTTACTGTTTTGCAGGAGATAATAGTAGCAGGAGGTATAAGGCACAAGTTTGTGTTTGACTTGGAGCAGACGCCTGCTAGTTTCACCGTAGTAGAAAGTCTTTTATCCTCCTTCCCTTTTGTATTTTTTTATTTATTTTGAAATTGGCTTGCAAAGGCAAATTGGTTCAATTGTGCACAAGACTTTGTTGATGCTTTTCATTTGTTGTAGGTTTTGGAGAGTGACTAAGAGTTGTACTATGGGGGGTCATGGTGAGTAATGTGCTGTTGGCTTTTGGCGTGAAGTGTACAGGCTGGAATTAGTGGTGACCTGAAAGGAGATTTTGTACCAAGGTTTTGTGTGGCATTTTATAGCATGCTAGGCAGAATCATGTGCTTGGCTAAAGGTGTGGAAAGTGGTATTGCACAAATGAATGGCGTGGAAACAAAGTTTGGAAGACTTGGCATATGTTTTGGTTTAGGACTAGCTTGAATTTTAACATGTAATTGTTGAGTTTTTGCAACTTTTGTATTAATTAACATGTAATTGAACTTTTTCTGTAAAACAACTTTGCAACTTGTAATAAGAGAGCCTTTGAATCTAAGCAACAATACCATTTACTTTGAAATTGCAATTTTCAACTATTTTATCCATTGGGTACCTATATTGAAATGGATCTTGTACCATATTCATTAGTAAATGGCAAAATTGTCTAACCAATTGGAACTCCAAAGCTAGGAGCGTTTCTTGCTTCGTGTCAACCAAGCCAAAATTGTCATATAGAACAACCTGAATATTCATGAAAATAATACTCGTTTCCAAACATAGCCTTGAAGCATGGTTCAAATTTGAAACTCAGACTATTAAATACGATTTTGACACCACTTGAGAATTTAATTTTCACTTGAAAACCTTACTCCATATCACAAACAGGCTAGGTCCACCAACTAAGTTGTATTACATCCTAAATTGACTCAAGAATTCAACCAACCAATTCAACGCGTGTTATCAATCTTGAATTCAACCAAAGCCTAATTTGAAAATAACTTAACCATGTCTTGACCACTTGAAACCATTTTCTAATTATGGTTGGAAATAAGCTTTCAACAAATCAAGGAAAATTTTAGCTTATTTTATCACATGATAAGACTTGAAGTCGGCTTGAGATGTGGCTTAAGATAATCAGTTGCTCAGGTCTTCACTACTTGGCCATGAGAAGGATAATGTATATTTTCCTTCGATCTCCACTTGAAATTAAACACAATTGCGAGAGCATGTAATAAAACACACACAAGACCCTTATGAACCAATTTTTGCAGAGGACCCTGGCTATGATGATCCAGAAAGAAGTACATGAAGCAACAACATGCTTAGCATAAGAAACATGAGAGGATAGGAAAAATTTGGGGTATGACAGTAGTGTGAATATACTTCTATATTTAATTAGGATCAATCAAGAGAAAACTTTAAGACATAATGTCGGGTTTCCTGTTACACTGCGCATACCTCAAAATATTGTCAGTTCAATCCTAGATGAATCAAAACTAAGAGAATATCTTAAATACAATTAATGTTTGAAAATCATTATAGTAAGGTTTTACTTTAATTTAATCTATGAAATGCATGCAATAAATAATCAGTAAATAGTAAATCATTGTAATATCATTGGAATTCATTGAATTGCATAAGCTTCCAAACAATTAAAAAGACTCGTCTAGGATCGAAGGAACCATATCCACAACTTTTGGAGTCGCAAGACTTTGATCTAAAATCCCACTCTGATACCAATTATTGGGTGATAACATGGAAACAAAGAAGTCTATAAGGGGGTTTAAATAGACCTTCTCCCTTTAAGACAATTTTTAAAAACATTTTAGGTCTCATAAACGGAATTAGACATTTTAAGAAGCTCGAAAGTAAAACACAAAACTTGATAGCTTTGAAGCATCTCAATGAATTAAACCAAGTAAATTCATATATGATATAACTAAGAACTTGATTGCTTCTAAAGCAGGTGAATCACAAGACAACCAAAGCTGCTTTAAACAAAGCGATTTAAAAACATTTTACATAGATGATCATTCAAGACATAATTGTGTCTTATGATAATCCAATGAGATTGAAGCATCATAGACCTAAGCTTATACATTAAATCTTTATAAGCATAGTCTATCCTATATGACATACAATCGATGAAATAATGCATTAATGCAATAACAATATTAATGGATATTAAAAAATTAAAAGGAGATAAAGGAAGAGGAAAAGATACACACACACACACACGCATATATATATATATATATATATATATATATATAGTGGTTCGACATTCGTTCTTGCTTTGTCTTCCACTCTTCAATGGTATTAATTAACCACTGGAAAATTATAATGATCTTCTACTATTTTTTTAAGTTAGATACACGCATTTTGGTTAAAACGAACTATCACACGATAATTTCCTCTAATGATGCAGACATTCAAACTGCTAAGAAAAACAAGATCTCTAAAGATCTTGATCCAATAAACATATTATCCATAATAAACTGCTATAAGTATTCGTGTGTGACAACCTAGTTGATCCCACTGATTTCTTGTTTTAGCGAATGCCATTAACTAAGCATTTATTGGACAACTTCCGACTTTGTCTGCAAGCAATCTTTCTCCAATGCCACCAAAGAAGGACAACTTCAAACTCCTATTTATGGACCATTGATACTTGATCTCGCCCAAGTATTCATTGGAGTTTATTGAAACTTTATCCTTTATAGATAATAACTAATACCAAACTGCATTCAAGAAATGATATCTGCATATGTTACAAATAGAAAACTTCACACAAAAACATTAGATACCCTAATGTACCACTAGTCTACCTTAACACTCAATCTTTAGAAATGATGGTCATGAATAATGGAAAAAGACTAAGGATGAAGATGATAAATAATGCTAAAATATCTCACAAACACTATAATTCTTGAGGTGTTAGTCAAGTAATTAGATGTAGGTGAAAGAAGAAGACACACGCACAAGGTTCTCTCTAATTTCTAGGTAAATGGGTCTTGGTTCTTGATTGATATCATGAGATTCATCAATCATGAACAACACATCAAGATTAATTAACTCACACTCTCTAATTCACTCACAATAACAACAAGTTGCATAAGAATAAGATGCAACAATAAGAAGTGAATCTATAATCGATTACACTAATGAAGTTATTCTAGAGAAAGAGAGAAAAGTTAATGGTGCTAGGAATAGACACACTAAAGAAGACAAGACAAATTTTCATTTTTCTCTCTATGGGTTTTACCCATAAGTTTCACTCACTTGTTACTTTCATAAAAGAAACAATTATTTAAATTTAAGATGGAAGATTGGTCTTGTGAAGCTTTGATTCAAATTAAGAAGAAACTGTGATTCGAATGAATTTGAGCAGAGCCCAAATGTGGCTTCATGGAGGCATTTGATTAGAGTTAAGATATACACTTGATTCGAGTTACATGAGGTTATGATTCGAATTACATGTTCATTTAGTGATTCAAACCAAATTGTCCAGAGGAAAATTCCAATTTTCACAAGGCTCCTAATTCAAATAATGCTTACCACTTAATTCGAATTAAGTTACTCAACATCCATATTTAAGTGTTCTAACTTGTAATTCAAGTTACACCTATTGAAATGACAAAGAAGCAAATTGCTAGGCACAAAAAGGAACATTATTAGGAATCAAACTCTCTAATTATATTGAATAATGAGTGGTACTAATGGTACAATTTCTAAATAGCCTAAGAAGTTACAACAAAACTCGAATGTGAATAAAGTACAAACACACGAATATTAAATGATAAGAAAATTACAAATGCGCAAACAAACTATAAAAACTGCACTCAAATCAGAAAAAACATCAAAATAAGTAAAAGATACCATACGATAATGAGACTGAACTTTCAGAAGCAAGAATGCTAAGTCAGCTGCCACGACTACACAAATAGACATCGTTTGAGACTATTTGACGAAAGGGACTTACATGGCGCTGTTTGGAGAGTTAAGGGATGAAACCAATCTTTTTTAAAGCTCAAGAATAAAAATGGACATCGAGGTCAAGATAAGGAACCAAAAGGTGTATTCAGTTTCCAAAAAATTAATGGATTTTGAGGATTAACAAATGAAAATGAACAAGTGACGATTTAAAATTTTAGTTTTTTTTTGTTTTAATTATTTGTTGGGTTTTAATGAATATGGTGAAGGATGAAGAAGACGGTGAAAGTATTAAAGAATGATTCTTTTAAAATAATTAATTAATTAATAACATGGCATTAAATGATTGAGGGGCATGAAAAAATAAAAAATAAAAACTAAAATAATTGGCTACTCAGCGAGCCACATATGCGTATTTGTTGAGTCATATGTTATAAAGGTCTAAAATGGTAGAATATTTATATTACAATGTTTGAATCTAAAAAAAATACAGGGGATAAATTAGAATTCTCCTAAATGGCAGGGGTAAAAGTGTTATTAACCCTAGATATTATTCATAAACAGAAGGTGAGAAAAAACTCCACGCATGGTATTCAAGTTATAAATGAAGACCATGATATAATCCATGACTCATAAAAAAATGAAATATACGAGGGATAATCAATAGGAGTAAGGACAAAACTTACCATCAATTATAGGCTTCTCAAGAAAGTCTTATTCAATATTCAAATCACTACTACAAAACGCTAAAACAACAACGCCAGGCTTACAACGCAACCTTTTACGCTGTTGTAATAGGTTAAAAATTCCGCGCCCAGGCAAAAGCTAAGTCATTTAATGACGGTTGACTTAAACCACCGTAGTAATAAATAAAATGTAGCAAGCTTCGATTCCCAGCAACTACATTTTTTCCATTTTTTAGAGTACATTTAGCGTGTGTCACTTAAGTCCATTATTTAAAAAATAAATTGTAAATGATTTTACGACGGTTAAGATGAACAACCATAGTAATAAATGAAATGTAACAAGCTTCGATTCCCTGCAACATATTTTTTTTCCATTTTTTAGGATACATTTACCGTGTGTCACTTAAGATTCCACTACGGTTTGTTTCTCCAACTGAGATTAAAAGCTTTACTGATAAATTAAAACAAAACTTATTCTGTATTTCTTTCATAAGACGCCCTAATCGAACAAGTGAGCCAGAGACGCCCTAACATTTACCCTCTTCGTATCCATTCATTTGGAGCTCAAATATTGATCGTCTTCATTCATTTGCTTCTTCAGCTTCGAAGTAAGGTACTCTTCAACATCTTCATTCCTTTTTTCTTGGTTTATGCTCAAATATTGACCGTCTTCATTCATTTGCTTCTTCGGCTTCGAAGTAAGGTACTCTTCAACATCTTCATTCCTTTTTTCTTGGTTTATGCTCAAATATTGACCGTCTTTGTTCATTTGATTCTTCAGCTTTGACGTACGGTACTCTTCAACATCTTCATTCCTTACATTCATTTGATTACAGCTTCGAAGTATGGTATTCTTCAATATCTTCATTCCTTTTTTTCTTTGTTCATATTGTATATGCTCAAGTCAGAATGAGATGTTTCATATGCTTTACGTTTAGTATGAGAGTACATCTTCATTGATTTTTTCTTTATTCATATTGTATATGCATATGCTTGAGTTTTTGGATTAGATTTTGGTGTGTCATTCACATTATTATACATGTATAAATTTTAAAAGTTGTAATGGATCGTAGTTGGATGAAAGCCAATAGATTAAGTCCGGTTTATGAGAACGGAGTTCGTGAATTCCTTGAATACGCTGATAAACATCTTCCCGACAATAATGGTATCTTTTATTGTCCTTGTGTTGTTTGCACGAATATAAAAAAGGGTACAAAGAAAGAAATACGCAATCACCTTTATTGTGATGGTATATGTCAAAATTATATAATATGGACGTGGCATGGTGAGGTGGATAATAAGGAAAGTCGGGCATCGCAAAGTCAAAGAGTGGAGGAAGATGAATATATGGAAGATCAACTAGAGGATATGTTCTGTGATATTGGGGAATCTTCTTTTATGAATGCTCATATTTATGATAATTTATGTAGTGATAAAGACACCCCTTTATATAAGGGATGCACAGAGTTCACACGATTGTCGGCGGTGTTAAAGTTGTTTAATCTGAAGGCAAAAAATGGATGGTCGGATAAAAGTTTCACGGAATTACTTGAATTGCTACAACAAATGTTACCAGAAGATAACAAATTGTTGGGTAGTTGCTATGAGGCCAAGAAGATATTGTGTCCACTGGGTCTGGAGTATATCAAGATACATGCTTGCCCTAATGATTGCATATTATACCGGAAAGAGTATGAAGACTTGTTTCAATGTCCAAAATGTGGTGTGTCGCGTTACAAGTTGAAGGCTAACAATGGTGATGACAATGATCACTATGACAATGTTAGTAGGAAGCATCCTCCTGCTAAAGTGTTATGGTATTTGCCAATAGTTTCACGATTAAAGAGACTTTTTGCTAATTTGAATGACGTAAAGAATCTTAGATGGCATGCAGATGAAAGGATTTGTGATGGAAACATTCGGCATGTAGCTGATTCGTTGCAATGGAAGAAAATTGATTCATGTTTCCGAATTTTGGAGTCGAGCTAAGAAACCTTAGGCTTGGGCTTGCCACCGATGAAATGAACCCCTTTGGTAATCTGAGCACTAATTATACTTCGTGGCCTATTATTCTCACTATTTACAACCTATCTCCTTGGTTGTGCATGAAGCGCAAGTATATACTATTAGCTATGATGATTTCTGGACCACGACAACCTGGTAACGACATAGATGTTTATTTAAGTCCATTAATTGATGATTTACGACTCTTGTGGGATGAAGGCGTTGAAGTTGATGATGCATATTCTGGGAAAAAGTTTAATATGCGTGCAATGTTATTTTGCACAATTAACGACTTTCTGGCTTACGGTAACTTGGCTGGATATAGTGTCAAAGGACATAAAGTGTGTCCTATATGTGAAGATGATACTTGTTATCACTAACTTGAGTTTGGAAAAAAGACCGTTTACCTTGGGCATCGAAAATTTCTAAAACCGTGTCATCCTTATCGTAGATTGCGAAAGGCTTTTAATGGAGAACAAGAGTTTGGTGAGGCTCCTAAACCTTTAATCGGGGATGAAGTTTATCAACGGCAGGAACACAGTAATGTTGTCTTTGGGAAGAGAGAAAAAGAAAAAGGTGGGAAGAGAGAAAAAAGAAAAAGGTGGGAAGAAAGGAAAAGAAAAAGGGGCAGTTGCAAAAAATATATGGAAAAAGAGGTCCATCTTCTTTGATCTTCCATATTGGTCAAGTCTTGATGTTAGACATTGTCTTGATGTGATGCACGTGGAGAAAAATGTGTGTGATAGTTTGATTGGCTCGACACCTTCTTGTTTTACATTCGAAAAGAAAAACTATAAAACATGCTTGTTTTACGTCGTAAGCTCGACGCCTTTACGGTGCTTAATTAGAAACTTCCTTCATTCATGCCATGGTGATGTCTCACCGCGCAACCAAAAGCAAGCGTCCTAACCAAACACTTAAACAAACGTTAATCTACAAGTATCAGTATAACAAGTGAAAATATACAATATATACGATATTTACAAAACTCAAAAACAAAGAAACTATCGCAATGCGATTCAATATCAAAACCAATCCCCGGCAACGGCGCCATTTTGTTGATTGCGGAATAGGGCAAGCAAGCAAAAATATTTATTTTCGGAAAGAATTCCCTCCGGGATTTATGTCGTGTCCACAGAGATCGGTTCGAGGGAAAGAATGTCGTTCGACAATCTCTCGCGTTTATGAGTTTGGTTTTAAATGGTTTCAAACAAGAAAATAGAAAAGTAAACATTAAAACATAAAACAAATTCATTCTTCAGAGAGAAAAACTCGTCCGGCAATGCATATAAATCACTCCTCACAAACTTAAACTTACCGACCAGTTATACTCCACCTACAATACTCCTCAATATCACCCAGCATCGCTCACAACAAAGGTTATGTCTAACGCACAGTTGAGATAACAACCGTGTCACTCTCTTCGTCACTCTCGCGAGCGAAGCCTCGAAACACGGAAGGCATTAAGCTTCGACGCCTATTGAAGATTGTTAGCTCTAAATCTATCTCTAGAATCCAGAAACTAACAGACAATCATCCCTAATCGAAGTTTGCGACGGTTATCTCTAACGCACCCCAAACCCCACGCATAAAGCAAAAATCAGAGACAATCACCAATAAAGATTTGTAAAGCAAGTTTTATACAATGCCATGGGCGACAAATATACATGAGATCACAACAAATACATATACACAACCCAACCATAAAGAAAAACACAAAGAAGAAGAGAAATGAACCAAACATCTCGCGGATTGTCAGAGCCGGTCGACGATCAATCCACTCCGGATCATCCGTATGCATGCTCCACAGTTGTTTTCTAAGCTAATCCTATGAAGAAATGAAGTTTGATGGAGTTGGAGCAAAAAACCCCCAAAACCATCCCTAAAAAAGTAACTGAATTGAACTATATACATTGCAAATTCTGCATGGTTCGCAGTGCGAACGATCATTCGCAGTGCGAATGACTCAAAAAATGGCACTTTAAGTGCCTCTGACCACCAAACCGCCTTTGCTTTCCTTCGTTGGTTCGCAGTGCGAATGCTCGTTGACTGGTTCGCAGTGCGAACCTTGGCTTATTTCTCTTTTGTAACTCACTGCCAGCCTTCGCTGCGACCTTCGCTGGACCTTCGCAATGCGAACACTCACTGCCAGTTCGCAGTGCGAACATGACAGAAAACCAGCCCTTATTATGGCCACAACTTCTTCACCGAAACTCCGATTTACGCACGGTCGGAAGCGTTGGAAAGCTTATTCAATGCTCTTCAAGAATATGGCAAGATAGCCATTATTTACTTCCTACAAAATTGAGATAAAAATCAATTAAACTAAGTAATATTTAAACAATACGCAATATATACACTAAAACGTAAAGTAAACGTATTTATAAACAAAGTGGGGTTTATTTGAACCGATATAGACAAAAAATATCGATAAGTACAACAAAACTTATATACAATAATAGGTACAATGTGCACTTATCAACATTCCGGTCGGAAAACATTGTGTTGTTGTTTGCTTGTGATCATAGAGATTGCAGTGTGCTGCAGCGGCAACCTTTTCAATCATAATGGATATTTTAATTACCCATATTAATTACTTTTGGTTGCCAATTGATCTTTTAATTACCCATATTAATCACTTTTGGCTGTTACATTCATCTTGGAAATATATGATTCTAGCATTAAAAGGCTACACAGATTATAAGATGTCCTTTTGCATTTTCACTTTTTTGACCACCAATATGCACAACAAATTCTGCTCATCAATTAGTTTAAAATATTTATATCAAACTTTACCACACGCATCATAGAATATAAATGATATCATTACAAAAAATCTCTCTGTTAGGATTCTGCAAAATAAATAGTATCTATGTTAAGCCATTTAGTAGATAGTTAATACTAAAATAGGTCTCTCTCTTTTCAGATTAATAAAAAATTAATCCATATAAACAAAATAAATTAAATAATTAATTTTCTTATGATAAAATAATAATAATTAATAAATAGAAATCAAGAATTTAAAATACATTATCAAAATTCATACACATGGTTTCTTTAATAGATTTGTATTTTTTATTCGAGTCAATTTATGAAGATTATTCAACATAATAAGTAATCAATTGATATTTTATATTATAATAATTTCAAATTATTAAAATGGTAATATCATTAAATATCATCAATAACTATTTTAATCAATTGTCGGATAATTATAACAATATTTCTAAAGAGGTTTCCAAACATATGGATACAATACAAATTATTAAAGATGCTCATAATTTGTAATTAATTTAAAAATAATTTATGAATCAAATATTAAAAAAACAATTTTAAAATATAAACTACAAAATAGAGTTTACTAATAAGTTACAAATATTTTTATTAACGGAAAAAAGTCTATTGTTGATACAACCATTTTTATAATTGAGAATAAGTTATAAATATTTTATAAACAGGAAAAAATCTACTGTTGATACAATTTTTTTTCTAAACGAGAATAAGTTACAAATGTTTTTATAAATAGAAAAAAGTTTATTGTTGATACAATTATTTTTCTAAACAGGAATAAGTTACAAATATTTTTATAAACGGAAAAAATCTATTGTTGATATAATTATTTTTATAAATGGGAATAAGTTATAAATATTTTTATAAACAGAAAAAATTCTATTGTTAATACAATTATTTTTCTAAATAGGAATAAATTACAAATATTTTTATAAACGGAAAAAATTATATTAATGATATAGAAAAAAGTGATGTTCAGAATGAATTATTAACTAGAATGAGATCCACACGATGCGTGGGACTGAAATGAGTGTTTTTAAGTAATACACACTAATGATTTTTTTTATAAAACTATTTTATACACAATTTTAATGGATTAAAATATTATAAATGTTTTTTTTAGAGTTATTGATAGAGACAAAAAAGATAGATACGCAAAATATAAATAGATATTTGTAATAATACTTACATAAAATGTATATATTTGTGTTACTAATATTTATTTATTCAATTAAAATAATATTTACAAATACTATGTTATTATTTCATATTTATAAAACTAAATTATTGCATAATAATTTTTATAAAAAATACCAACCGATGCTTGCGGGTATTCGTTCTATTTTTTTTTTTAAATATAAATTATATTTTTTATATTTACTATTTTTTATTAATTCTATTTTTTTTTAAATTTTAAATATAAACAAATGCGCGTCACTGATCAGTATCCGTGTGAACGTACGGGTATCTCACCAGACTATGAAACTCAATTTGAACTTAGTATGTGACACATGATATCAAAAATATGTGATTGTTGATATATATATATATATATATATATATATATATATATATATATATATATATTTATATATATATATACATATATATATATATATATATATATATATATATATATATATATATATATATATATATATATATATATAAAATAATCAAAATCATTTTAAAGGTGTATAATTGATTTTTGAGTTTGATTATTTTTTAAAATGGATTACACTAAAGTTTTTAAATTTTTTTTAAAAATATATCGTTCATATCCATTTATAAATATCATTAAATATATTTTATTATGTATTAAATATTTATGAAAAATATTGATCATTTTTACATTTTATCATAGAAATGAGTCAAATATTAATATTTGAAATTTCAATTTTATTTTCATAAATTGTTAATTATTTAAAATTTTATTACTTAATTATGATCTTTATGGGTGTCCTATAAAACATATAATTTTATTAAGAATTACATAAATTAGGAGAGTGTAAGAGAAAATATATATCTACGAGCAAAACTGAATTGCTGAAACGGAAAAAATAAATTTATTAATAATATAAAAAAGCATATGAGACAAATATTTTTATACACAGGAAAAATTTATATATTTTAGATTGAACTTTATTTTTATATATGATAAAAGTATATTGTTGATCCAAACACTTTTATAATTTGGGCCGAGTTTTTTATTAATCAAAATATTTTTATAAATAATTGTATAAATATTTTTATAAAAAATATAAATCAGTGTTCGCCAATATTGATTCTATCTTATCTTTTTTTAAATATAAATTATATTTTTTATATTTACTAATTTTTATTAATCCTATTTTTTTTCAAATTTTAAATGTAAACAAATGCGTATCATCAATGGGTACCCGTGCGAAGGCACGAGTATCCCGCTAGTTCTTAATTATGATGAATGATAAAACTAACACATTTAAAATTTGTTAATGCGTATTATTAGTGAAGGATTCTTAAATTACATGAGTAAAATGAGAGAATGTAAAACTAATTAATAATTAAATAAATAAAATGAATAATGTAAAGCGATGTTATTCACATAAAATAAAGTTGTGTTGTGTTACTCATATAATGTAAAAATATGTTATTATGAATAGATATGAATAACATCTTAAAATATTGATAACTTGATTAAAGCCACACACATTATTGCATATAATTTTGTTTATTCTATAATAGTTGCTCTACAATTAATATGAATCAGGTACACAATTTGACAACTATATAAATATAAATACGATAATCAAAATCTAAGATTTACATGATGATGACAATTTCGTTAATTAATTTACATTAACTTAACTAATGTCCAAGTAAAATGAGAAAGAAGAACAAAAGAAATAATCTTGTTAACTAAAAGTTATGTATTGGAGCAATTTAGCCCCTTTTAAATACAAAAAATATTCTTATACCATTTTTTACACCTATATCATATTTTACTGTTTATCAATACGGTGAACAGTAAAATATTATAATATTAAATATATATATTTTTTAAATTAAATTATACTAATATAAAATTGTATGATTGACCAACGTCATAACTTTATTAATCAATATTTTACATTTTATTAACCAACTTTATTTACAGCTAAAAAATATTTTTAATATCTAAAAGTTTATTAACCAACTTCATAATTGCAATAACTAACTTTTTACTTTTCATTAACTAATATTATTTTATTATTAAAAATTATTTTTAATATTTAAACGTTTATTAATCAATTTCATCACTTCATTAATCAATTTTTTAGACTTTGTTAACCAATTTTATTTCATAATTTAAAGAATTATTCACGAACAACTGTTCATGATACTGTTCATAAATATATTTTTTATTTAAAAAATACACTGTTCACCGTATAAATATGATAAACAGTATATACGGTATAAGTATTGATGTAGAATATTGGTGTATGAATAGCATTGTTGTTTTAAATATTACTACTGTAACAAATTTTATTAGAATTAGTTTATGAGAAACAAATTAGATATGTCAATTCTTATCTTCATTCTTTATCATCTTTGCACTTTATGTCTATCATGAAAATACTGTGTTCTGGAATTTAACTTTTTTGCTAACACTTTACTTGTTCAGCGGTGACGCAAAAATTAGTGTAAACTTTACTATATGAAAAACTATGTACACAAAAATTAGTGTAAACTTTACTATATGAAAAACTATGTACACATACAGACAACTTGCTCATAGAATATAGAAGAGGTAAAATTTCTCAAAATTTTAGAGCTAAGTATCCTAACCAAAGAAAACAAAAATAAATAAAGAAAAGTGTTGAAATTTGGTTATTGCAATAATTGATGCTTCCTCCTTAGCTATACGCGGTGATTGGATGTTGACTTTGGTATGGGGCCATGGATTAATTAGTCCTATAAGTGTGAATGAGTGAATCAATTCTATTTCATGTAGAACTATATTCTGTCACCGTCCATCCCATCATTTTCTGCGTAAATCAACTTGGATGCCACTCTTTCATAGTCAGCTTTTATCTTTTTGCGTCGAATAAACAAAGTACACAAAGCTTTTAGATGATAAAACCATTGGCTCTTGGCATCTTACATAGCTGGAATGCGGTGCTGCTGAATTCTTTACTTTGTCAATCACTCATTAACCACACTAACTGTATTGTAGTACTAGTATCTAAGACTATTCTAGTGTTGTTAAATTAACAAGAGATATCAACATGTAACAAACTAATTGCCAATTAAAAAAAACATGTAACAAACTAACCATCTACAAACGGTTTATATATATATATATATATATATATATATATATATATATATATATATATATATATATATATATATATTATCCGCTTAAAAAATACAAAGATGATAATTTGCTCGCTTAGCTAAAAGCAAGATATTTTGTTTGCGTGTTTATCTGAAATCTAGTGAATGTTTTATTTTTTTATCCTTAAATCATTGTATTTATAAAAGATCCTCTGGGCTAAGTTAGGAGTTGTTCCTCCTAAATATCCTACCAAAAGGTGGGGAGAAAGACAAAAAATTTCTTAGAATGTGGAGCAGAAGGTTCCACACCCCCCTCTTTCATACTGATATCTACAACCATTCTTTCCAAGGCACCTCATAGACCACGTATGACAAGTGGATGGATTAATTGGGGAGACCTATCACTACGCTAAACAAAGAAAAAGAGGGCGCTTTTTTTGACTTATGACAGCGCTTAAAAGCGCTGTCTAAGACTGCGTTGTCGTAGGTAAAGACAGCGCTTTTTTATTTATGAAAAAGCACTCTCTAAAAGGGGGACTTTAGACAGCGCTTTCAAAAGCGATGTCTAATATATACGTTTAAAATTTTAAAGAATTTTTTTATATACTTTAGAGAGCGCTTTTTTCTTCAAAAGCGCTCTATAAAGGGGGACTTTAGACAGCGCTTTTGAAAGCGCTGTCTAATGTATACGTATAATGATTTTTTTTATATACCTTTAGAGAGTATTTTTTTCCTTAAAAGCGCTCTCTAAAGGGGGACTTTAGACAGCGCTTTTCAAAGCACTGTCTAATGTATACGTATAAAATTTTAAATTTTTTTATATACCTTTAGAGAGCGTTTTTTCCTTAAAAGCGTTTTTTCCTTAAAAGCACTTTTTCCTATACCTTTAGACAGCGCTTTTTCTCAAAAGCGCTGTCTTTTGTCTATGTATAATTTTGAAGATTTTTTTTAAAAATCTCATTTTAACCATTTTTTTTATGCAGAAACCTGTATAATTCACATTTCCATAAACCTGTATAATTCACATTTCAATAAACCAGTATGGATACGCATTTCCATTAACAAATTCTATTTCAAAACTAGAATTTACATTAATGCAGAATTCGCACAATTCCTTATATTGTATGGTTTCAAACCTGTATAGAATTTGTACATTTCAATAAACTAGAATTTACATGCAGAATTCGCACAAATTCTATTGTATGGTTTCAAACCTGTATAGAATTTACATTTCAATAAACTAGAATTTACATTCACAAAACTATACATTCAAGAAAGAATTCTTCTTGCAATAAAGAATTCGCTCAATTCCTCCTTAGTATCTTGCAATTGTTTCCTCGTGTAATAAGGATACGCCATATCATCGAAATACTATATAACAAAACAAAATAACTAAAAAATATTAATATCTGGAAGTTCATTAACCAATTTCATAAATTCAATAACCAATCTTTAATTTTCATTAATTAATATTATTTTATTATTAAAAATTATTTTTAATATCTGAAAGTTTATTAACTAATTTCATCACTTTATTAATCAATTTCATTAACCAACTTTGTACACTTTATTAACCAATTTTATTTCATAATTTAAAAAACTATTTATGAAAACTGTTCACGAACCACTGTTCATACAATGTTCATGATACTGTTCATAACACTGTTCATAAATATATTTTTTAATTAAAATAATACCCTATTCATCGTATTTATATTTATAATTAAAAAAATATACTATTCACCGTATAAATATAATAAATAGTATATACGGTATAAATATTAGCGTAGAATATTGTGTATGAATAGCATTGTTGTTTTAAATATTACTACTGTAACAAATTTTAATAGAATTCTTATCATCATTCTTTATCATCTTTGCACTTTATGTCTATCATGAAAATACTGTGTTCTGGAATCTAACTTTTTTGCTAACACTTTACTTGTTCAGCGGTGACGCAAAAAATAGTGTAAACTTTACTATATGAAAAACTATGTACACATACAGACAACTTGCTCATAGAATATAGAAGAGGTAAAATTTCTCAAAATTTTAGAGCTAAGTATCCTAACCAAAGAAAACAAAAATGTTCATCATATTTACATTAATATATATCATAAAACAAAACTAAATCTCCAAAAGGCAACCAGACTGAACATGTCCAGAATAGTTTTCTGGGCTCTCAAATTTAGTCCAAACACCACTCTTCAGGCCCAGCACAAAGCCCATACAAGGTTTCCCAAGCCCACTTGACCCAATCAACAACAACGCCCCATCACAAGCTCCTAAACACGCAACGTTTTTTATAGCACTAGGCACCTTCGCCACGTTCTTCCACGTGTCACCTTCCAATACCACCACGTCACTACCTTTACACATATACATTCTCCCTTCCACGTCACAACCATCCACGCAAGTTCTCGGACACGTGGCATCAGCTAAAAAATCCTCCACCACTGGACCCCATTTCCATGTGGCAACATCGAACTCCTCCGCACTCCGCTCAAATCGCCCTTGCATCTCTGTATGATATCCTCCGACAACCCTAACCCTCCCGGAGCTAGATACTCCGGGAGAGAACACAACCTTACATTCATCCCGTTCTTTTGCCATATCAGGAAGTGGGATCCACGTATCACTTGCTATGTCATAAGCAAATACAGATTTCAACGCATTTTTCTCTTCATCGTGTCCTCCTGCCACGTAGATCATTCGTTCATGATCCGACGCACAAGAAAAAAACGTGCGGGCCCCACCAGGCATATCGGCCCCACGGCGCCAAGTACCAGATAAAAAGTTATAAATAAAAACCGAATTTGAGGCTTTCCATGAATCGGGTGCCCACCCGCCCATAACAACTAAATCATACCCGACACCAGCTATTTGACAGAATAAGGGCAACCCGTCACATAACTCGGGTCCCAATGGTAACTCGCTCCAAACACCAGTTTCAGTTTCCAACACACTCAGCTTATAAACCGGGTTCGTCATGGCCATAACACCCTTTCCGAGTGAACCGGTTTTACTTTTTTCCGAATCGAACTTGGACTGAACTGTAACTAGGATTTTCTGTGCATGACCCGTACTCTTCCTTAACCGGCGAAACTCCGGCATCTGAATCTCCGTTTTCCATCCCTTGCTCACAGAGGCTACAGCCGGAAACTGTTGATACGAAATTCGAATCAAACAGTCTCGTGCTATGTCTTCCGGTAAACCTGAAATCAACTCCATAACAGTTTTTAAGAATTTAATGAGAAAGATGATAGTGAAGAGTTTCTTTTGAAGGTAAATATATATAAGCAAGAGCGTGAATGAATATCTAAATTGGATAAGAATATAGAAAGTGAATATAGAAAGTGGAAGGTGATGTGTATCTATACTACTATACGGTTTTATAGCGGTATGCACATGGAGATTGAGATAAGAATAAATTTTCTAGCGATAATTATGCATAGAAAATGATAAAGTATTGCGTGGATGTTCTAGAAGGTTTTAAGAATCGGCAACATAAAAGACAAGTGAACATTAAAAGCAAAGTTGTCATTTATTAGATGCATTGGAGGATTATGGAGCATTGATTAGGTTGGGAGAATATAGCCATATTTAAATAATAACCGTCATGTTACTAAAAATATTTTATTTACATTTTATTTATTTTTATAATAAATAAAAAAATAAATAAATAAAGTATTGAAATTTCGTTATTGCAATAATTGATGCCTCCTCCTTAGCTATACGTGATTGGATGTTGACTTTGCTATGGGGCCATGGATTAATTAGTCCTATAGGTGTGAATGAGTGAATCAATTCTATTTCATGTAGAACTATATTCTGTCACCGTCCATCCCATCATTTTCTGCGTAAATCAACTTGGATGCCACTCTTTCATAGTCAGCTTTTATCTTTTTGCGTCGAATAAACAAAGTACACAAAGCTTTTAGATGATAAAACCATTGGCTCTTGGCATCTTACATAGCTGGAATGCGGTGCTGCTGAATTCTTTACTTTGTCAATCACTCATTAACCACACTAACTGTATTGTAGTACTAGTATCTAAGACTATTCTAGTGTTGTTAAATTAACAAAAGATATCAACATGTAACAAACTAATTGCCAATTAAAAAAAACATGTAACAAACTAACAACCTACAAACGGTTTATATATATATATATATTATCCGCTTAAAAAATACAAAGATGATAATTTGCTCGCTTAGTTAAAAACAAGATACTTTGTTTGCGTGTTTATCTAAAATCTAGTGAATGTTTTATTTTTTTCATCCTTAAATCATTGTATTTATAAAAGATCCTCTGGGCTAAGTTAGGAGTTGTTCCTCCTAAATATCCTACTAAAAGGTGGGGAGAAAGACAAAAATTTCTTAGAGCGTGGAGGAGAAGGTTCTTAGAAAGTATAACATATTTCTTCACCAGAGTTACAAAGCTGGTGAATCAAATCAATGTATGTGGAGAGGTGTTAACATTAAGATCAGTTTTTGCAAAGATCTTGAGGTCATTGGCTCCAGAGTTTGACCACGTGGTAGTAGCCATAAAAGAGTCGAAAGACTTGTCAGTATTGACGAAGTAAGAGCTTCAAGGGACGCTTGAGTCTCATGAACAAAGAATGGCTGAAAGAGCTGCAGGAAAGTCAAAGAGTGATATGGCTTTGCAGGCGCATTCAGAAAAGGAAAGGAAAGGCAAAGGAAGCGGGAACGACAACAAAGGTAGAGGAGGAAACTGGTAGAATCAGAGAAAACCCTGGAATCAAGGCAACCAAGGAGGTGGTGCTGCAGGTAGAGGAAGAGGTGGTGGTCGAAAATCTGACAAAAGTCACATTCAGTGTTTTAATTGTCAGAAGTATGGCCACTATTTTAGTGACTGTCTAGAGAAGAAGAAAAATCATGAAACTGATGCAAAGATGGCAAAACACGAAGAAGAAGAGACGTTGCTGATGGTCACAACAAGAGATGAAGAAAGATTCCAAGATCAGTGGTACTTGGACTCAGGATCACACATGACTGAAAGGATAGATTGGTTTGTCAACATAAAGCCCTCATCGAAGAACACGGTAAAGTTTGCAAATGACAACACTCTAGCAGCTGAAGGTGTTGGTGATGTTCTGATTATGAGGAAAGATGGCAAGAGGTCAATAATTTCCAATGTGTTGTACATACCAGGCATGAAGAGTAATTTGCTCAGTATATGGCAGCTGGTCGAAAAGAACTACAAGGTAGTTGTTGAAGACAAGATGATGAGAGTCCTTGACGCAGGTGGTAGGTTGATCTTGAAGGCTCCAATGTCTCAGAATAAGACCTTCAAGATTGAACTTAAGGTGATGGAGCACAAGTGCCTAACAATTGCAGCCAGCAGAGATGAGTGGTTATGGCATTTTGGACTAGGTCATCTCAACTTCAATGACATCAGAGAGTTAAAGAGAAGAAATATGGTTTCAGGATTACCTGAAATCGACATTCTAAGTGAAGTCTGTGAAGAGTGTGTTCAGTCAAAACAACACAAGAATAGCTTCAGCAAGGATGCAGGAAGGAAGTCGAAGGCAATTCTGGTAGTCATATACTCTGATATATGTGGTCCAATCCATGTGGACTCGATTGGTGGCAACATATACTTTGTCACGTTCATAGATGATTACAGTCGAAAGTTGTGGACTTACGAAAAGTGATGTGATCGAGGTATTTTCCAAATTCAAAACTATGGTCGAAAGACAGAGTGGTCGAAAGTTGAAAATTCTGAGGATTGATGGTGGTGGAGAGTATGTTTTGAAAGAGTTCGATGCATTATGTCAAAAAGGGATTGTTCATGAGGTGGTGCCACCCTACACTCCACAGCAAAATGGCATTGCAGAACGAAAGAACAGGACCATCATGAACATGGTGAGAAGTATGTTGAATGGAAATCATTTACCCGAAGAATTATGGGGAGAAGCGGTTTCGATAACAACATATATTTTGAACAGATGTCCAACGAAGAAGCTTGAAGGAATCACACCAGAAGAATGTTGGTCTGGTGTCAAGCCTAGCCTCAGTCACTTGAAGGTGTTTAGATCTATAACGCATAAACATGTGCCAGATCAGTTGAGAAGGAAGTTTGATGACAAGTCGAATCAGATGATCTTGATAAGATATCATTCGACTGGAGGTTTCAAACTGTTCGACCCAGTGAATAAGCAGGTAGTGATCAGCAGAGACGTGATCATAGATGAGCTTAAAGGATGGGATTGAACTGAGAATGTCAAGAAGGATTTAGTGAGAATCTCCTATGAAGAACCAGCCACTGAAGTCGAAAGAGAAGTTCGACAGGAACAAGTCAGAGATGAACCATGTCCAAGCAGACCTCGACGAACAAGACACATGCCTGCAAAGTTGTAAGAATGTGTAATTACATCAGATGATATGGTTGATGAAGAAGGTGAGTTGGTACATTATGCTTTCTACGCAGATGTCAAACTAGTCAATGCAGCTGAGGCACTGAAAGATTCGAAGTGGGTGAAAGCAATGAATGAGGAGTTAGAGTCCGTCGAAGTTAACAACATCTGGTCACTTGTTGAATTGCCTCAAGGCAAGAAGACAAATGACATGAAGTGGGTTTACAAGGTGAAGGTGAATCCTAGAGGAGAAGCAAGTCGACACAAAGTGAGCTTGTGGCCAAAGGATTTCTACAGAAGGAAGGAATCGACTTTGATGAAGTGTTCGCACCTGTTGCTAGGATCGAAACAATCGGGTTGGTTGTTGGTCTAATAAATATGAACAATTGGCACACATGTCAGATGGACGTGAAGTGTATGTTCCTTAATGGCCCATTAGATGAAGAAGTTTATGTCGCACAACCAGCTGGGTATGTGAAATGAGGCGAAGAAGGAAAGATGTACAAGCTGCATAAAGCCCTGTATAGACTTAAGCAAGCTCCGAGATCTTGGAATAAGAAAATCGACAGCTTCTTAAGGGAGAAGGAATTTGTGAAGTGTACGACTGAGCATGAAGTATATGTAAGGAGAAGCAATAATGAATTGCTTATACTATGCCTCTATGTCGATGATCTGATGATAATAGGGAGTTGTAAGAAGGAGATCGAAGATTTCAAACATGACCTAAGTGAGGAGTTTGAAATGTCAGACTTGGGAAATCTCTCATATTTCCTTGGCATCGAATTCTACAGGACTAGTAGAGGTTTGATGATGCACCAAAGAAGATATGCAGGTGAAATACTCAAGAGATTTGAGATGCAAGATTGCAACCCAACTTCGACTCCAGCTGAGACCAGACTGCAACTGTCGAAGGATTCAGATGAAGATTATGTCGACCCTGTTAGTTCTACAGCTATGCAGTATGTATGTTGGCTTAATTTTGTTAAAACCTTTATGTTAGCTCTTATGTCACTGAAGGTGTTTTAACATGTTGTATGTGTATCTGCCATAACAGATTAGTTACAAGTTGTGAAATGTCAAGTAGGATGTCTTGACATGTTGTTCTGCACTAACTGGTTATGTTCAGTTTCTGTCATATTAGTTAAATGTCAAGTGTGATGTCTTGACATGTTGTGTTGCACCTACCTAGTATGAGTGCATGGTTGTAATGGTGTGATATATATGTCATGAGCACTTCACTGAACCTGAATGGTTAAGGTTGTGTGACGTGGCTGTTTTTGGAATGTCATGACAAAACATCTTAATCTGGTACAACAGGTACTGCTGCTCTGTGATGGTTAATCAAGATGTTAAAGGAGATGTTACAACATCATTGTCTGTTACAGCAGGTGCTGCTATTGTATATCTCTTGACATATTTGATTTGATCTAATGAGATCTTTTTGGATATACCTCATCATTATACACAGGTCAAGGAGATTAATTAGGAACAAAGTGCAGATTTAATTGGATTTCATAAAAAGGATCTTGGAGACTTTTTATGAAACTATTTGGAGATTTGTTCCTATTTTTATGGAGAAGATCTTGCAGCTAAATTAAAAAGTGAAGATTTAAAAGATACATAATATCCTGGAAATATTATGAAGCTGATTTATAGGTCTGGAAGATTCAAGTCAGAATCAAGAAGAATATTGAAGAGTAATGACTTTCTAATTATGGAGATAAATTAGGAAGGATTTGATTAAAGACCTATTTTATAGGAGAATATTTTGCAGATTTGTAGCAGCTGATATGCTGTGATTTGAAGCCCAAATCCAGTTGGGTATAGGTTATAAATAGAAGCATTGTAACCTAGAAAAAGGAAGCCAGCCGTCATGTAAATTATAAGGGTTGTGTTGGTCGATGAACCACTCGGTTTGTGGGATGGTCATCATGTTTATCTCTAAGCTTGTAGGTAAGAGATGTATTGTTCTTGGAGGGAGCTTTTAAGCAACTCCAATATGGTGTTCTCAGTCAAGAGTCTTGGCTGAGTATAGGCATAGAAGTGTGTCTTCTATTTTTCTGTGATTGAAGAGTTGTTGGAAATCAAGTTGTTGATGCAGTGGCTGAGGTGTTAACTGCTAGACATCATTGCGATGATTGGAGGTGAGATGGAGTCTCTTATCTAGGGTGGACTTAGGTAGAAGGGTCATTGGGTAGTGATTAAGTGAGTAGATCATCAACGAGTGTGTTGATTGTAGGGTCTATGAATTGATACTGCTGATAGTGAACTTCCTTCCTGGCTTGGTATGCCCCCAGATGTAGGATGTTAGACCAAACTGGGTAAACAATTCTTGTGTGCACTTTACTTTTCAGTAACTTCTCTTATTGTCTATATCTTGTATATGTTGTTGATAACATACCAGATGTCTCGACATGTTATGTGACATCTGGGACTGCTATACCAGAATTTCAATTGGTATCAGAGCAGGCATCCTGTTTGTTTTTCTGGGTGAGATCCTAGGGAAGATACTTTCTGGTTCATGTGCAAGGAAAATAGTTTTGCTGAGAAGTTGTATAGACTTGGTCAGTTCATATGTTGTTTGAATGGTCCCTTGAAGTGAAGGATTAACTATTCATGATAGGGTGTGTATTGGCTCTGTTTGAAGTTGTCAGGCATGTAGCTTTGATGGTGAGCTGCTTTGTGGGGTGATTTATTTTCAACCTATGCTGACCTATTGTACCTGGGGTGTGGTGTTTGTGCAAAGGTTATTAATTTTTGTCTGAAGGTTGTAGAGGGGTTTTCTTTATTTGTGTTATGTTACATATGTATCTGTCAGAAAACTCCTTGTGGTTTTGTGTGTTAAGGCTGCATCACTTTGTTCTCTTCTAAAGGTGTATCACATGATGTGGTGATCCTTGAGGATATCTTCAACTAGCCTGTTAGAGTTGTCAAAGATACTTGAGGTTCATCCCAAGTCCACTCATAAAGGAACTTTTATATGAGCTTGTTGAAAAGAGATCTGAAGAAAGTTAAAAGCAATTTATTCTTGCTTCCAACCTTACAAGGCCAATCTCTGGGCTTTGATAAAGGATCTCTTTGTGTGTTTCTTGAGAAGGGACCTTATGTCCTATCAGATGTTGGAACATAAAACCAGCAGATTGTGCAGAATCTTGTTGGATAAAGGTATGGCATAACAGATGCTTGGGGGCTAAACAAATGTGTATTGATCACATCTGTTTGGAACCTACTCCTGGCTTGGAAGAGGAGGCATCTGGGCTGTGTGTCTAGGAAGTTTCTTTCAAGAAACATGTCTTAGATAAGTGTGCTGGTCAAGAGATGATCAACATAGTGTCACTCATTGGATTAGTGTATTTCTGATCCAAGTGAGTAGGAGTACAAAGGCTGTTTGTTTTTGTGAAGGTCAAGCTCAAATGTCAAGGACATTTTCTCTGAAATCTGAAAGTTCCTTCTGATCAAAGCAGCCAGATGTATGCAATCTTGTTTATGGCCATGGAGCAAATTGTGTTTGAAAGGAGTTCTATGTGTGTACCAACCATAGGATGTGCAGCTATTGGAGGGGAGAATGAATAATTCCCTCAAGAGTTCTTAGCAGTTAATAAGGGGGAGTCTTTCATCTAATGTTGGAAGAACTAGAAGAAATAACAGACATAATGTCTTGACATCTTTGTATTGAGAATTTAGTTTTCTCAATATGTCTGGTGGTGTTTCTCATAAATAGGATGGAGGTTGTTTACTCAAACTTGATATCACTATCAAGTCTATGAGAGCATGGAACTGTTGTTCTAGTGGAAGAGAAACTCAAAGGGTTGTGCTTAGAGGAGGTGTATTAACCTAACTGGTTGACTGATGTCTTCATTGTTAGAATTCCATCCAAACCATCTAGGATGAGCATTTCAGATTTGTGTTTGGAGAAAGGAGGAAGTGGTGTTTTTTTTGGGACCAAAGAATTATGGTTCCCTGGTATTTGCATGAGAAGTTTCTTCTTAAGCTGGAGTTCAGGTATGTGGTGTCCTCACATAAGGGAACATTGTTTGCAAGGATTGAAGAGCATCCTTGTAGGTTGAAGTGTTGGGAGAAACATATTTTTTTAACAATCTGTTTGTGATGACCAGTCAATTTTTTTTGTATGCTCCAGAAACCTGTTAGAGGGAATCTCCTCTTTAGGTACAGAAGGATGGCATCCAACATCTCAAAGTCAGACAGGGGGTCTGAACATTAGAAGTCTGAGAAGAAGTTTCTTGAGATGTAGAGTATGCAGGTTCCTGCATGTGTGTATGATCTGGTTTTGAAGGTTGATCAGCTACTGATGGTTAATCCTCTTGTGTCCCTTGCAAGATATGTATGTGGATTACTATGGTTGCTGTCTTCAAAGCTATAGTAAAATCCATGTGATTTAGATTGATGTCGGAACTGATGTTGAAACATACCTTCAGTTCATTGCTTCCTCAGCCAAGGAAGTTTGTTTAGCTCAGGATGGAGTGAAAGGTCAAGACACTGATCTAACCTGGAAGGCTATTGTGGTGTGAATGCTTTTGTCTGAATGCTTTTGTGGTATGAATGGGTGTCATGATAGTTTTTCATGAAGAAGAATCAGCAGATGCTTGGTGTGTGCGAAAGAAGAATGTCAGACCAATTGTCCTACCTTGTGTGAGAAGGTAGTCTTATCTGACTAATGATAAATACTTTGACAGTAGCTGAGTATGTGTCTGTCCTCTGATAAGGGTGTGTATCTGACTAATGATAAATACTTTGACGAGAGCTAAGTATTTGTCTGATGTGAGTATGCAAGGCTGCAGTCTGAACTCTTTGCTTCAGAGAGGGGTGCTAGTTTATTTCTCTCTATGGTGTTCAGGTTTTTATGTTATCTGAATAAGCTGCTCTGGCTGTGTTTTATTGGGAGCTTCTTGAAGGACTTCTATGTGCAATGAGTCCTTTGAATGGTGATGGGAAGCTGATGTCCCAAATGATGATTGTAACATCATGATTGTTGATGGTTATATTTGGAAGATGATTGAGATTGTGCACTTGGAGTTGGATGATCAAGCATTTTTGTCAGAAGAGGTCTGACTATGTGGTTTAGAATGTGGAGATTCTGATCTTGTTTTAGTAGTATATTCTGGCAAAGCATGACTACTATTTTTGAAGACCTCACTAGTATCAACAACTACTAGTGGATGTAATGGCAGATGTTCTAACTTGGTGTTGGGACATTATCTGGGTTTGATTTCCTTGGTGAAGGATGATTGTGGTCTAGTTCAGGAGCTTGGTGCCTACATTATGCCTAAGGAGCGTCTACATAGTTATACGGGAGAATGATGAAGTAGAAGGTCTGCCTTGGATGGAGAATGTAGAGAAGACTGAAGTATATCAGGTATTGATTGCTTGAAAGTCTGAAGGTGAAGATACTCATCAACTAATCAAGAGTATTCCAAATTATCATACGGGAGAATGATAGGAGAGCTGGGTGATTATCGATGGAGGGCCATACTAAGGCCAGTTGAAAAGCTTGGGGGAAGAGAGTATTGTTCTTGTGTTCTTGTGATCTTCTGTGATGTGATGGGTTATGATGTGTTTTTGTTCTGGTTGTTTCTGGTCCCTTGGCTTAAGAGGGAGCTTGGAGATTCTATTTTTATTTGGAATGTGGTGTTTTTCTTATGCAGCTGGATTCTGTTCATGATGTCAAGACTGATGTCTTAACATCTGTTGACAGAACATTATGTTCAGAATGTTATAGTTTTTGTCTCCAGAGAACACGAGCTTCTATCTGATTTATGTACTGTTGTGATACATGGTTTGCTTGAAGGTCAAGCAGTAGGTGAATGTGTTCAGCAGGTGTGTTGAACAGAGGGTGCGCTCTTGAAGACATGAAGATACGTCTTGTGTTTTCCATTCATTTTGGGTGTTCTTCTTGCAATGGAGCATTGGTTATCCATAACAGGGAGAGTACTGTAACCTGTCAGATTGTACAAGCTTCTGAGTTGGGTGTGTTCTGTTACTGACTTGCTTGCTTTTGGTTGATTGTCCTTAGATGCATAATTGCTTGGTTTGGCATATTATGGCTAATAAGGGGGAGATGGTTGTATGTAGTAGTAGAGTTCCTTGGTTGTTTCCTTGAGCGGGAGCTGGTTGTGTTATCCAAAGGTTGTATGGATATTGCTCTGGTGTGCTATTGCTTTGTCAAATATGGCTAAAAAGGGGGAGAGTGTGTGATTGCATGATGTGATGATGTCTGATGCCACTAACTGATGATATGCTAACTGGTGAGCTAGTATGAATGGCTGTGTGAGGTTGTGATTGTGTGCAGATGTAGTGTTGATTTGTTGTTGTGAAGTTGCTATATTGATCTGTTGTTGTGAAGTTGCTGCTGTTGATCTGTTGTTGTGAAGTTGCTGCTGTGTGATAAATGTTTTTATCCGCTGATGTGTGTACTGATTGGGCTAACAATCTGTGACTGTCTTCTGATGCTGGTATCTCTGATTGTTTGTTTTAGCCAAAATTTACCAATGGGGGGTTTGTTAGTTCTGCAGCTATGCAGTATGTATGTTGGCTAAATTTTGTTAAAACCTTTATGTTAGCTCTTATGTCACTGAAGGTGTTTTAACATGTTGTATGTGTATCTGCCATAACAGATTAGTTGCAGCTTGTGAAATGTCAAGTAGGATGTCTTGACATGTTGTTCTGTACTAACTGGTTATGTTCAGTTTTTGTCATATTAGTTAAATGCCAAGTGTGATGTCTTGACATGTTGTGCTGCACCTACCTAGTATGAGTGCATAGTTGTAATGGTGTGACAGATATGTCATGAGCACTTCACTGAACCTGAATGGTTAAGGTTATGTGACGTGGCTGTTTTTGGAATGTCATGACAAAATATCTTAATCTGGTACAACAGGTACTGCTGCTCTGTAATGGTTAATCAAGATGTTAAAGGAGATGTTACAACATCATTGTCTGTTACAGCAGGTGCTGCTATTGTATATCTCTTGACATATTTGATTTGATCTAATGAGATCTTTTTGGATATACCTCATCATTATACACAAGTCAAGGAGATTAATTAGGAACAAAGTGCAGATTTAATTGGATTTCATAAAAAGGATCTTGGAGACTTTTTAGGAAACTATTTGGAGATTTGTTCCTATTTTTATGGAGAAGATCTTGCAGCTGAATTAAAAAGTGAAGATTTAAAAGATACATAATATCTTGGAAATATTATGTAGCTGATTTATAGGTCTGGAAGATTCAAGTCAGAATCAAGAAGAATATTGAAGAGTAATGACTTTCTAATTATGGAGATAAATTAGGAAGGATTTGATTGAAGACCTATTTTGTAGGAGAATCTTTTGCAGATTTGTAGCAGCCGATATGTTGTGATTTGAAGCACAAATCTAGTTAGGTATAGGTTATAAATAGAAGCATTGTAACTTAGAAAAAGGAAGCCAGCCGTCATGTAAATTTTAAGGGTTGTGTTGGTCGATGAACCACTCGGTTTGTGGGATAGTCATCATGTTTATCTCTAAGCCTGTAGGTAAGAGATGTATTGTTCTTGGAGGGAGCTTTTAAGCAACTCCAAGATGGTGTTCTCAGTCAAGAGTCTTGGCTAAGTATAGGAATAGAAATGTGTCTTCTATTTTTCTGTGATTGAAGAGTTGTTGGAAATCAAGTTGTTGATGCAGTGGCTGAGGTGTTGACTGCTAGACATCATTGCGATGATTGGAAGTGAGATGGAGTCTCTTATCTAGGGTGAACTTAGGTAGAAGGGTAATTAGGTAGTGATTAAGTGAGTAGATCGTAAACGAGTGTGTTAATTGTAGGGTCTATGAATTGATACTGCTGATAGTGAACTTCCTTCCTGGCCTGGTATACCCCCAGATGTAGGTTGTTAGACCAAACTGGGTGAAAATTCTTGTGTGCACTTTACTTTTCAGCAACTTCTCTTATTGTCTATATCTTGTATATGTTGTTGATAACATACCAGATGTCTCGACATGTTATGTGACATGTGGGACTGCTATACCAGAATTTCAGACCCAACCCAATACAGAAGACTTATTGGGTCACTTAGATACTTTTCTCACCCAAGGACTGACTTAGCATACAGTGTGGGTATGGTAAGTAGATTCATGCAGAAGTCAAAGATATCACACCTAGCTGCAATGAAGAGGATACTGAGGTATCTAAAAGGGACTCTCGACTATGACATTTTGTTTCCTGCAGCTGATGAAGGGAAAGAATGCAGGTTAGTGGGATACACCAACTCTAGCTGGTGTAGTGATGTTGAGGATAGGAAATCCACAGCTGAATATGTGTTTATGTTAGGTGGTGCACCAGTTGCTTGGAGTTCGAAAAAGGAGCCAGTAGTGGCATTGTCATCATGCGAAGCAGAATATATAGCTGCTTCTCTTTGTGCATGTCAAGCAACCTGGATGGTGAACATGGTCAAAGAGATTACAGGGAAGAGGCATGGAGCAATTACCATGAAGATCGACAGCATGTCAGTTATCAACTTGGCGAAGAATCCAATAGCACACGGTCGAAGCAAGCACATCGAAATGAGGTTCCATTATCTTCGAGAGGAGGTAGCAGAAGGGAAGATGAACTTGGAACACTGCAGAACTGAGAATCAGATTGCAGACATCATGACAAAGGGAGTGCAGGTCGAAGTTTTCAGAAAACTAAGAACCATAATGAATGTATACAGCTTAAACACAATGAATTAGGTGGTGTGTTGAGTTGTAATTCTTTGTGTCGAAGCAGTTTAGCTCAACAGAAGCAAGGAGCAGACGAATTGTGATAATGTGTGTGTCAAGTTGTAATAGTGTGTTGAAGTGTCGAAGGAGTTTACTTCACACAAGTTTCGACTTAGGCCTATTTTAGTAATGTTAACTATTTTGGGCTTTTATAGTTTTGGGCCTTGGCTTGGGGTGCAAGCTAACCTAAATCTATAAATAGGGAGAAACCCTTATTTTTTGTAATAGACTCAGAATTGAGAACTTGTATTCACAGTTTGCAGTTGCAAGTGAAATAACAGATTTTTAACAGTTTGTGGGCAGAGAATTCTCTGCAGTAAATTGTTCATCTTCTCCTTCAACGATTTTTTCTTTCTTTTCTTTCTGTTCTTTCTCAATCCTGTTCATTGCCATTGCATGTTTGTTAACAATCTTGAGATCAATATTGAATAGGAATTCCCAAAAGGTTTTGGGTTAATTCCAACAATAAGATGTCAAAACTAGTCTTTCAATTTATAAAACACGAATTTAAAAAAATATTATTTTAAAAGGCATTTTTTATAAAAATCATTTTAAAAATACAAAGAAAATATCTACTTTTATAAAGGTAAAACAAACGGGCTCTCAATTGATCAATAAAAATCAATTTAGACATCTCATTTAAATTGATTTTGTGTTAGTTAATTCATTGATTAGCTAAGTTGTTCATAGCTCCATTTTTTATTTTATAGTTTAAATATAGAGTAACACGTGATACGCAATAAAATTTGTGCTTTCCAATATTGTTAAAACTCTAATGTTTTTTAGAAAATCATTTTTGAAATCGTTTGTAGGGGTAAGGTATATTTAACACCCTCCCTAGAACTTTCACAACCATGTTATCCACCAACATACTCACTATTAACTACATTAGTAATTGAAATTTATTTATTTAGCATTATCATGACTTAACAAGCTGGTAGCTAACTCTAAGTTGATCAGGCTTAAGGTTAAACATACAACATAAACATACAAGACCTAAATATTACATAAAACCCACATCACCACGTTCCAAAAATTTCAAAGAATTTCACATTACCCATCAAAACATAATTAGCTCATAGTGAGCTTAGCTACAACTAAGATCTTAGAATTCAGGTTACACATTCTTAAATAAAGTATAAATATGATAAATCTAACTGGCCAAGATAATATCTTAAAATCTTTCAATTTCATATGACCTTTGTGTAGTAGCTTTCTGTTTTAGGTTCACAACTTAAAAGGATGTGAAAATGGGAAAATATTGGGTGTAGCCTCTGATTTTCCTATTGCAGGGTATTGTCCAAGTTTTGTCAATCCTTCTCGATATAGGGCTTTTTTTCCTTTTTAAAGTATTTTTTCACGGTACTTGGATTGATCTCTTTTATCCATTTAGGTTTGACCCGGATAATAAGGCATATTCCTTTTTTGGTGCACTATACTACAACAAATAACGTTTTTTATGACGAAACTTTCACCACGAACAATAAAAAACCGAGGGTGTATGTAACGGGAACGCCTTTTTTTTGTAAAAAAATAAAATCAATTTGTTACCTTAGTTTTATGCAAACCCGACATAAATATATGCTTAGGGTTTGAGATTCTATTCCCAGCTCCTGCAGTTTCATATTTTATATGAAACAAAAAAGGCACCTTTAATTTTCAAAGTTTTTATGTTGGATATGTTACCTCGATTTTCATGACAACTGAGATAAAAACTCTCTATTTTTTATTCTTTTTGAAACAAAAAAAGGCTTCTTTATTCCCTCAGTGTCTACCTCATTCACTTCTAGAGCCCTACCGAAAGAAAACTTCTTCTCTAGCCAACAAAAGAACACTTATTCTCGAAGGAGCCCAAGCGAACAAAAAAACTCTCTCACCATTATTCTTCGGTATGTTAATGTTGTTATTATTCTTGTTGTTGCTTTGGTCCATTAATGTTGTTCTTGTTAATCTCTTTATATTTTTTATCACTCAGTATCTACCTCATTCACTTCTCGAGCCCTAGCAAAAGAACACTTATTCTCCAAGGAGCCATAGCAAACGAAAAAACTCTCTCACCATTATTCTCTGGTATGTTATTATTGTTGTTGTTCTTATTATTGCTTTGGCTTATTAATGTTGTTATTGTTATTTTTCATTATTGTTATTGTTGTTGTTGTTATTGTTGTTGTTGTTGAGACGTTTTACTTTTGTTGGTTGTGTACTATTTTTTTTTATTTTTTCATTGATCAAAAGGAAAGAGTACATAAAACAATAATAAAGAAGTTGTACAAAGAGGTCCACATGGAAAGATTACATAAAACATAACTTTTTCATTACATAATTTTTTCCATATCGGAACAATATCCTCTAGCACTACAAGAATCTTCTCAATCTACGACTCGCTCCTCACTACCCTCTTCTGAATCATAGTAAATAAATCTTCCTCAAAACCTTTCTCTTCTTCTTCTTCAACATCTTATTCTACTTCTTCTTTTTGGCCTTCCTCACCCTCAGTGCATCCCTGACAGTAGTCGACCCAGATAGCTGGACCTCCTCAGTTAACTATTGATGGCATTGTACTATGGTGATGGTTTTGTTCTCAAAAGTGACTCCTGTTGAGATGATTCTCTTAGCCTTCTCAAATGGAGAACTCATGCTGCTATAGGAAGTTAAGAAGAATAGTTTGAAGATGAGGAAATTCATTATATGAAAGTGTGCATTTATAGAAGAGGTTAAAGATGAAACATCTGATGATTTAATGCTTTCAATGATTACTTCTAATGGTTGATATTCTTGAATGACTTGTGACTGTCTTAGGAAATGAAGAAAATTTTCAATCATTATAGTTGTTTCTCTCTTTTAGGAAGAGCAAAGGTTGTTCTTGTTTTTTTTTTTATCAAAATTCTTGTTTCTTGAAGGACGGATCTTTTCAAATGGTTGTCACGTATGCCTAAGTTTAATGTAATTACTTGGAGCACATATCTTTCTAAATGTAATTTTCATTTCTAAACAAGTTTTTTATGTCACTGTTCCTTCTAACACTATATGGTCAATTTTTCTTCAAGGTGAACATCTTCTCGATAGTACTGATGAAAATCAAACATCTGAAGAAAATGATCCAGATGATGTGCATGCTATTCATCGTGATCATGAAGACGGGATATGGGAAAACTAGTAAGTACATGTTTTATATACCTTTGGAATTTATAATTAATCATTTTACTCCTTTTAAATCATTGTACTATATATTTAAAGTTGTTGTTGATTGGCCTAATTGGTTTCAAAAGTTGTTCTATATATTCATGAATATGGTTCTGTATTACAGGTGAAATATGGTTCAACATATTCAGGAATATGGTTCTGTATTACAAGTGAAAACCGAGGTAATAACATTGAGATAATACATCGGTTCTACATAACATCGATTTTTATTATTGGGCACGTCATCCAGTTTTGAAAAGTTATAAAAAAATGCTGATGCTGGGAATCGAACCCACGACTCATTAATTTCTAACCTCGGTTTTTAAAACACCAAGATGAAAAGTGATTGATTTTCATTTCGTCGTTCATTACCTCGGATCTGTGACCGAGGTTAAATGCATTTTGCAGCCGACATTAAAAGCATTATTTTTAGTAGTGCTAGGATAATACAATTTCAAATTCAATACAACTTTTAGTCTTTTTCCTTGCACCTTTTCATTTTTATCCACCTTGAAGTTTGGAGTTAAATTTAAGGTTCTTTAGTGGATGAGACTAAATAAATGTAGGAAGAAGCATAATGGTCACGCTAGATGAAATATGGTAAGGAGAAATAGGTGTGGTGGGATGTATTTGAGGAATTTGATATGGGTGGTAGTTTGGTGTGTTAGTATTGTAGGTAGGATGAAGAATGTTTAGGTCTATTGAATTGTATGATGTTAGAGGTATCAGGCTCTGTAGGAAGCTGATCATGAGTAGGAATATCATCAATGATACCTGCAACATGGTTAATGATGTCTCCAATAGAGGAATCTTAATCAATAAGCTCATTATGTTATTATTAACATAAGGCAAAACAAAATTTATTAAAGAAAAAACATTTTCAAGGAATATCTATTAGAAAGCAGAATAAGGATTTCCATTTCTGTTGTGTGTGAAGTTGTTGGCTAAGAGATTTCGACCAAGTAAAAAGAATGAAGAAATGGTGAGATATCCAAAACCAGTTGTCATACCCCAAATTTTGACCACCAAGATTTCCCATCATTGTGTAAATCATCACCACAATATGGATGAACCATCATGCCTCATCAATATCCTCAGAGATGTTTGGGCATTCACCACAAACAAGAATTAGGGTTTCAAGCCCTCTCTGGACACTTAGACAAAGGATCAATCAAGAGTTGACATGAACTTCAACTTTTTTAAACTCTCCAACACCCATAAAGGATCAAGAGGACTCCTACATCAATAACCAAGCACAAAGTTGCTACATTCCAAGTGGATTAAGCCTCAAGATCGCCAGTGTCACCAAATTAGGGTTTTGGTCGACCAAGGCCTCCAGGTGGAAATTTTCCTCTGGGTATGAGCCAATGCTTCAAAATATAACTCAAGATACTCCAAGGGACCTCATGGACCCAATCATCAAGTCACTCTAGCCTCAGGGGATGCATTCACAAAAAAACAGGAATTAGGGTTTCTTGACCTAATTCACCCCTAAGTTGACTTTTGCGACAAAACATGAGCTAAGACCTCAATACATGATTGGAGGGTCTCTAATACACTACATTGATCCATTTGCAACAATGGATTAACCCAGGAAACTTGATTCACAAGTTTCATTTTCATCTGAACCACAATTAGGGTTTTGAGGAAAAAGTCAACTGTACTTTTGAATTTTGACCAAGACATGCTCCCAAACCTTGGGACATGATTCAATACACCCTATAACACCTATGGAATATGTCCATTTAGTTTGATTTAGGTCAAGGACTTAATTTCACGAAGGATCGCACAGTTTGGATTTCATCTGATGAAAAGTCAACTGTACAAAAAGTCAAAGTTTGACTTTTTGATTTTTTGGTCAATCAAGGTTCTTTAACCCTAAAACAATGTTAATGTGTGATTTGAATCATCATTCATTAAGAAAAATCAAAGAAAGTGAGTTAACTTGTTAAAAGGGTAACCATAAAAAACTTAGAATTTTTCTAAGTTATGGAACAAAGTGGCTAGGGTACCAACTTTGCAAGGCCATATCTCTCAAACCCTAAGGGCTTTCTCTCTCATTCAAAGCTCAGATGGAAGCCCTCATTACATACTTCAAAAGTGTCAACTACAAGAATTTCCAATTCTTCATGGATTCTGAGTTATGGTTGGATTAAAATGACAAAAACTTGGAATTGACAACTTTTCCAACACTTAGAGAAAATTCTGTCTAAGTCAGAAAAACATGTGAAACACCAAAACTTGGAGGGTTGTTTCACATAGTTCTAGGCTGAATCAATTCAAGATGTAAACATCAAAGTTATTGTGCATATTGCTAGCAATTCAAAGGATCCATCATCATGAAAAAACTCCATGGGAATCAAGAGATATGGCAGCTCAAAGTCATGTTGCTGCAACTGTTTTGAAAAATTAGTTTGCATGTTTTCTTGCTTTACACGATTTCTAAGTCAAAGCCAAGGATCACTATGCCACATTCATCCAATCTGATCCTAATCCATTCGATCTAACCTGCTAAACTGAGTAAAAAATCCAAGGGATCTTCCAACTTGAGGTTAATGCATTTTGGCACATATGCCTTGAATTCAAAGGCATTTATGTGAAATAGTGAACTTTCAACAAAGCTCTCTACTCAGTCAAGATGCTCACTTAAAAAACAATTAAAACATCTGAAAAATGTGGATTTGGTCAAGACATAACCCTGCTCTTGGGAGAGGCTAGTTTGCCTTGCATAAGAAGAAATGCCACCAAGCCAAAACCATTGAATTTGATATGATCTAGCAGCCATTCACTATTCCTCCAAGACAAGAGTTGATCCACTATAAATAGAGGTCCTAACTGATCATTCAAACTACACCAAAGCAGCTTACAACATTGCTTTCTCTCATTTCCTTCTTAAACTCTAAATTTCATTGTTTTTGAGCAAGCACTATCGGGTTTTGAGTTGGAGGCCAATGCAGCTTAAACCAATGATTCACACACATCACATATAACATATAGAAGGTGTCTGAACAACCACCTCCCATTGTAACATCAAAATCACCAAATGGCCACTCAATTGCACAAAACTCATGACTTGCTACAGAAGGAATCAGGTTGATCATTCCAGAGGTTTTCCAATCAACCTAAGCACTCAAACACATCCATTGGGGTACAAGGAAGCTGTCCAAAGCATTAGAACTCAACTGTAACACCTTCATCATCAAATTCGATTCTCACTTGCAGAGGTAAAACTTGAACTCTCAAACTCAATGAATCATGCATCATAAACATATTTTCTTGTTACCATTGTGTTTCTGGATGTATGTAGATCATTTCCCCTCAATCAATTGTTGTTTACAATTCGTGTATAGGATTTCATTGAGTTCATGCCAATTTTTGGGTTCTTCAGCTTTTATTAGATTATGTTTTGATTCACTTGATTTCAATAACATCGAGTATTGCCATTGTATTCCTCATCTGAAAACACACAATTTTCATATTTGGATCATGAGGAATGGTTGAGAAATGAGTGAGATAGGGGGCTTCACGTATTTGAGCTTGAGGATGAAGATGGACATGGCGCCATTCTTCAGAAAATCAACTAGTTTTGATATATATTATTCAGTTGCCACAATATAACTGAATTGGCATTGCGCCATAGTGGAAACACTAGTATGTTTGTGTGTGTGAGCGAGTGAGAGGTCTGGGGTTCGAATCCCCCTCGCCCCAGACCTTTTGGTATTTTTTTCAATCATTTTCAAAGGTATTTTTCACATATTATTATCACTTGCCATCTCCTTTCAGCTACATGCAAGTGGCTCAGTTGGTTAAGTTTTAAGTCATCCTCCCCAAGGGTGTGAGTTCAAACCTTGGGGGGCCATTTCTATCTTTTTACCACTCATTTTCATTCATTTTCTTTTCACCATATTTTAATAAATTTGGAAAATTAATTTCTCATTCAATTTTAATCATTTTTTATTGGTTCTTTTTGCAAAAAATCACAAAAATGTTAAAATATCTTATTCCACACAAAAATCAAACTTATGTTATTTATTTAATATAGTTGGTATTTTTGTAAATAAATTCATTTTTAATTATTTTTAAAACATTTTTAAAGTGAATTTTTATCTTGAAAATCAAAACCAAATGAGTTTTAATTCATCTTGTGATTAAAACATCATTTTTCAAATCTCAACCAAAAATCACAAGTTGTTTATTCAAACTTATTTGGTGTTTTATCATTTTTTGTTGATTTTCTTTAAGAAATTACTTTTAAAAATGATGAAATTAGGGTTTCTTTGATTTTCGCCCTAACAAATCTTTTTCAAACTCTTTGGGCCTTTCCTCGAGTTGTAAGCCCCATCACTTATACAAAAAAACACTCACAGGCCTCTAATAGAGTGTAAGACCCAATCCCTTTTTAACCAAAACCATTTTTGGGCCTCAGGTATTGTATAAGTCCCAACACATTTTCAAAAAAACCTCGGCGCGATCGCCAGTTCAAAATCAAATAACCTGGGCCTCCCCTCGTGTTGTAAGTCCCATCTTTTTTTCAAAACATCCTTGGGCCTCTTGATAGAGTGTAAGTCCCACCCCTTTGTAAATAAAACATTTTTGGGCCTCACACATTGTATAAGTCCTTCTGTATATTTTCAAAAGTTTGGCGCAGTCGTCGCCTTTTAAAACATAATCAATTGTGTTTCTCCTTGAGCTATAAGACCCATCTTTACTCATTTTCCAACTACTTGGGCCTCTAATAGAGTGTAAGACCCAACCCTTGTTGTACAAAAACTTTTTTGGGCCTCAGATATTGTATAAGTCCCGACACGATAAAAAATTCTCGGCGGGATCGCCATTTCAAAATCAAATCACTTGGGCCTACCCTCGTGTTGTAAGTCCCATTTCTTTTCTTTAAATAATCTTTGGGCCTCTCCTTGAGTTGTAAGACCCATACCTATGTACAGAATACCTTTTGGGCCTCAGTCATTGCATAAGTCCCAGTACAATTTTATGAAAACAACATCCCTTTTGATTTAGGTTCAAATATATAGTTATTATCAAAACTTTCTTTAATTTTTTTGAACAACTAACAATACAGCATGGAAGCTTGCTCACCTGTAAGTTTTATCCGCTTTCATTTACCTGCTTTAATATATATATATATATGTATTATGGGAAGCTGCACACTGTGAGTCTTCTTTCATTCTTTTAAATACATGTCAAATATATATAACTGTATTGTGGGAAGTTGTGCATGGTTAGTCTTCTTTCATACCCTTTTAAATACTTGTCATATATCAACTGTATATATACTAGTATAGTTATTTAGAGTTTTCCCCGACAACTATGTCTAGAACTAGGTAAAGCCATGTTGGTCACTCTTAAATACAGTCAAAACTAGATTCCCATAGGATTTCCAGATACAATCTTGCCTTCTCTTGGGCTTAAACAATATGGAACAAAGAGAAATGCAGTTTTCCTCGTGAACATTTTCTCAGACTGTCAACCCTAGAAATCGTCAAAGAAATTTTACTCCCCTGAGTTGATCTATTCTCGGTGAATAGCATCTCTTGAGTTTCTTCAAACCTCATAACTTTTGCTAAATGATCTATTCTCGGTGAATAGCATTTCTTGAACTTTTCTTGGTTTGGGACCCACTGGCTTCCTAAAAGCATCCCCGCCTCCTCTTGGGCTTTGTACAAGGACCCTTCGGCTTCTTAGAAGTTCTTATGCCTTCTTTTGGGCTTAACACAAGGACCCTGAAGACCTACTAAAGGTATATGACAGAACTTAGTCATCCTTCGTTAGAGCTGTCTTTCTAAAAAGGAGTCAAAACCTCAGACTAATTTTAGGGTTGATACTCATCCCTTAAAAGAGTCGGCCTCCTCTTGGGCATCATACAAAAGATAAAACTCTTCCACACCAATAGACTTGGACAATCTAAATCCCCTCTTGAATCTCAAAGACATTCTCAAGTTCCCTACAAACATAGGATGAAACCCCGGTCATTCTAGATAGATCTCCAACAGAGCTAAAACCCAGTCTCTCTCCTAAAATCCCCCAGCCAGGGTCAGTTTATCACTAGTATAACACTATCTCAAATCATAACCTCAAGGCATCTGATACCTCAACTCTTCTGGAACCCTCAGCAAGAGTTGATTCCCCATTTGGACCTGCCTCGGGATCTTAATAATTCCCAGCAGAAGATAGCCTCCTCTTAGGCTTTGTATAAAGATCCTTCCTCAGAACAGTCAGCCTCCTCTTGGGCTTTGTACAATGATGCTCCCCAGCGAAGCTAACCTTTTCAGACTCTCTTGTTAAGTCAACCACTTTTCAGACTCTCTTATTGAGTCAATCACTTTTCAGACTCTCTTGTTGAGTCAATCACCTTTTCACACTCTCTTGTTGAGTCAACCACTTTTCAGACTCTCTTGTTGAGTCAATCATGTTCCAGACTCTTTTGTTGAGTCAACCCTTTTAGCCTCAATCTTGGGCTTTGTACAAGATAGATAAAAATACTCTCTTGTTGAGTCAATCTTTTCCAGCCTCCCTTTGGCTTGGTAAAAGATTTCCCCTGGCACAAGTTAGCCTCCTCTTAGTCTTTGTATAATGATTTCTCCAGCTTGTTCAACCATAATCCTGGGCTTTGTACATGATAGATAAAAGCACTCTCTTGTTGAGTCAAACCCTTTTAGCCTCAATCTTGGGCTTTGTACAAGACATAAATCGTCATAAACTTCTCTTAAGCTCGGGATAAATAACTTCCCCAGCAGAGTCAATTCCTCCCATCCTTATGTTAAGCTTCGGGGAATGATTTCCCAAGCAGAGTCAAACTCGTTTCAGCCTCAATCTTGGGCTTTGTACAAGATAGATAATACTCTTCCGTAGAGTCAAACTCATTTCAGCCTCTATCTTGGGCTTTGTATAATACACTTAAAATATCCTCAGCCGAGTCATTAAAGTCTCTTTCAGCCTTAATCTTGGGCTTTGTACAAGACAGATAAAGATTTCTTTCCCGCCGAGTCAGTCTTCTTTTCAGCTTCTATCTTGGGCTTTGTACATGATACATACAAACCTCCCCAGCGGAGTCAAAATCCTTTTAGCCTCAATCTTGGGCTTTGTACAAGACAGATAGAACATTTTCCCCAGAAAAGTCTCTTTCAGCCTCCTCTTAGGCTTTGTATAATGATATCCCCAAAGAGTTAGTCTCTTTTTTTGCCTCAATCTTGGGCTTTGTACAAGACACCAATATATACCCTCTCTTGTTGAGTTGGTCTTATCCAGCCTCCTATTAGGTTATGGGTAAGGATTTCCCCAGTGAATTCAATCAACCTCTTAGCTTCAACCTTGGGCTTTGATCAAGGCACACAAAAATCAACAATCTCTCCTTAGAGATGACAACTTCTCTCTCAGTCAAAACTTTTAGCTTCAATCTTGGGCTTTGAGCAAGACACAAATATACCTTTTAGCTTCAATCTTGGGCTTTGAATAAGGCACCAAATATCTTTTTCCTCCCTTAGAATAGGAGGAACTACGATTGCTCTGATTTCCCTGTTTCTTTTAAACGGGAATATGTAGGCAAAAGATTGCGAAATCTTAGCGAGCATACTAATAAAAAAAACCTAGGTCCAGCACCTTCATACCAATCAATCCTTAGGTCCAGTACCTTACCAAAAACATCAACAAAAACTCACTCACTCACCCATACTTCCCAAGAAACTTTCCAAACCCATTAACGGATAAACACTATCAATTACCAAGTGAAACCTAAAGCTAATATCCTGTGGATAACCACATATAGGATGGGTAATTGACAACTCCCCATTGTATAACCTGACCCTAGACCCCCCAATCTCTTTTAAGCGTTTGTTAGATTAAACATCCGCGTGCAAGGTTAGTTTTAAATAGCTTCCCTTTCCCTTTCAGCTTCATGGGATAAATAAGAAATCAGAAAGTAACACCCTCTCCTACCATTACGGTGAGGAAAACCCAACGATAAGGTGGTCGTGTCACCGATAAAAATCGCTCGCTACACCAGTCAACGCCAAAAGGAAGTTGGAGCGTATGGACCGACACAGATGAGGATCTTGTCGGAGAAAGACTTGAAGGCAGTGTTGTTGAAGGATGTTAAGTGGTGGCATACGAAACCGGCACAAGAATAACACATCTTTGAGTGGGAAAAGTTGAAAACTCCAAGAACATGGGAAGTTAGAAAAATAGTGGGGTGACACGTGTCACGACCAAAACTAATCTGGGAAGATGAACAGTTATTTTGGTAGCCTATATAAAGCAATAGTTATTTCCATTTTAGGGGTCGCATTTGTAACATTGTAAAGGGAAACACTCTAAGTACCAAGCGTTAAGAGAAACGAGTCACTCCCGCAAAATGTATGATAGCGTCCGCACTTGTTATTTTCATGCAATTTATTTGAAAGAAGTTTAAGTTATTGTCGTTTACTTGCATTTTTCTTCTTTTTCTTTTACTTTGTTTCATTTATCAATTTGAAATCCTTTTCTTTTAATCCGTTCAAGTCATTACAACCCCTCTAGAAAGAAAATCGTCATACCCACAACACGTACACTTCAGCCCATTGTTCTGGGATTCTGTGGCCGATACCACGAGTAAACCTGCGATAGGAGGCCAGCAGTTATTCGCGCGAAATAAATTGGCACACCTGGGGGGACGCGTGTGAGTTAAGTGTATGCATTTGTGCAATGGTAAGATGGTGACACCATGTTCGAACGAAGAACCGTCTTCGACAGAAAGTACAGTTGTAACACAAACAACTGATGTTGGCTCTAGGACCGTGTCAGTGGTTTCAAATACCCCTAGCGGGCCAACCTCGAAATCACATCGACACGACCTGAGGCCGACAATGGCAGGGACAATAGGGCAGTATGTGCCTAGTATCACAATGCCCATCCCTCGATCCTTTGGGATCCCGACAGAGTTCATGTCGAGTCTACATTCTAGTGGTCCGGTGTTTGGGGAAAGTTCGTCCCCAGTTTTCTCACCATACCAAGGCCTAGGGCCTTTGGCAAACCAAGTCACTCGACCCCTAGGTTTTAGTCTGTTATCCCAATTAATACCCACGTTCACGTCAAGTTCTGTTGCAGTCATGAGGCAGAAGATGGATGAGAGTAATCACGAGATGGTTCATATGTTGACTCAACACATGGGCACCAAATTGAGGCCATTAATACAAGATTCGGACCAGAGTTACCAATAATTGGCAACTCAAATGACACAGATAGGTGACTTCCTAGGCGCTCCTAGGGCACAGGGTCGACAGACCCCTCATCCTCGACCGGAGACGCCCATTCGTCAAGATGAGGTCTTTGACGAAACAATTGAACAACCCCAAGAGTTTGAACAAATCCCTAGAATGGCCCAAAGGCCTCGTGTGCTAGTGCATAGAAACCAAGATCCTGACTATGTGGTCAGACAAGTTCGACGTGATGCTTTGGCTGGAGAACCAAACTTAGAAGCCATGGTCAAACGCATTATAGTCCGTAATGGGGTGAATCCATGCCTTTGACGGCCAACGTACATGTCCCCATTACCAGAGTTTGTCCTACAGACGGAGTTACCCAGGGGTTTGAACAAATCCCTAGAATGTTCCCAAGTTTATAGGTGAGACAGAGGAATCTACCGTCGAGCACGTCGCTAGGTATCAAACCGAAGTCGGTGACATAACAAACAATGAGGACTTGAAAATGAAGTATTTCCCAAGTTCCCTCACGAAGAATGCAGTTACATGGTTTACCACGTTGCCCCCTCAGTCTGTCCACACGTGGCACAATTAGAAAGATTGTTTCATGAGCAGTTTTACATGGGATAGTCGAAAATTAGTTTGAAAGAGTTGGCCAGTGTCAAACGGAAGGCCACAGAATCGGTAGACCAATATCTAAACAGGTTTAGACTTTTGAAAGCGCGATGCTTCACTCAAGTCCCTGAACATGAGCTAGTCGAAATGGCAGCAGGCGATTTAGATTATTCCATCAGGAAAAAACTGGACACGCAATATCTTATGGATATGGCGTAGCTGGCGGACCGAGTCCGACAAGTCGAACGCTTGAAAGTTGAAAAAACTCAGACTAACAGATACCGTAAGAAAGAAAAAGTGTTGTATGTGGCGGCTGACGAATACTCCTACAACGATGATGAAATCGTCGATGAAAGCGAGGTCAACGTGGCTAAACTCAAGCCAGGGCTCCCATACACATGCAAACTACTAAGACCATCAAACGGGAAAAATCCCGTTGAAACTGGAATAACAGATAAATACATTGCTAAAACTTATACTTTTGATGTTTCTAAATGTGACAAAATATTTGACTTGTTAGTTAAAGATGGTCGGATAATTGTTCCTCCTAGTTTAAAAGACCCCCCTTAAAACAAAAGAAAAAGAGGGGATTTTGTAAATTTCATAATTTCCTTGGTCATAAAACAGCTCAATTTGTTCTTTTCAGGGATTTGGTGCAGAAGGCTTTGAAGGAGGTCCGACTTCAATTTGGCGAAAGGCCAAAGATGCAGGTTGACACTGACTCGCTGAAGGTCGAAGAGGCTTTGTATTCGGAACTGTATAAGTGCATGATGGTTGAGGCTACTGAGGGTCTCAGCAAACAACCAACAACTGGATTTATGGAATGCATGATGGTCAAAGCCACTGAGGGTCCGACAAAAGAGATGAGGAAAAACTCAAAGCAGTTTATCCTCAGGCTGGCGAAAGTTTGGCAGATTTCCAAGAAAAATGTAGGGTGAGCGGGTCGAAGGTGGCATTATGCCCTAGGTGCAATGTTGTTCTTAATGAGAAAACTGATGAGAGATACGAGGCGAGCAAGAAGGAAATTCTGCGAGAAGATAAGCCACTTGTCCCAAGGTTTGTGTTCGACTGGAGTGGTGCTCCTCGCCGAAACGAGGAATACCAGAAGCTGTACGTGGTGTCCCCCAAATATAAAGGGAAAAACCCATGACCAGGACTCAATGGAGACACTATCAGCGAAACAAGAAAGTTGAGAAAGAGGCTGCTACTTCACAGTTGAAGCCTGTCGGAACTTTTGGACAAAAGCGGCAACACCCAAGAGGAAGATGGGTAGAAAAGGACAAAGTTATGACAAATCAGACCATGGCAGTAACCGTGGAAGCGTCAGGGGAAAAGGTAGTAGTTTCGACCCAAAGCTCAAAATGTACTTCGGTGATTGAAAGCAAGAAGGAACCAGAATACACCCCTCAGTCGGATGAGGAAGAGCCAAAGTATTCTCCTCAGTCGACGATGAATATACCCCTTCACCAGACGGGGACTTCGATGAAGACATGTACAATGACACCTATGGTGAAGACTTCATCTTGAACTGTGGTATCGTGTCAATACTACCAGCAGAATATGATGTGGTATCAGAAATCTCTGAAGCAGAAGAGGATTTAGGTCCTGACGAAAATGCGGAGGATAAACCGCTATGTTATTATGTAATGAACAATGGTGTGGTCGAGGAATAAAGCGTCATGTTTGAGAGACCCAGTCCTAGGATAATTTACCATCTAAAGTTGTTATTCATAAAGGCGAAGGTTGACGGAGTGGCAGTCAATAAGGTGTTTATGGATGGTGGGGTAACTGTCAATCTAATGCCTCACAACTTATTCAAAAAGATTGGAAAGACGGAGACTGACCTTCAACAACACAACATGGTTCTGTCCAACTACGAAGGAAAAACCAGTAACATCCTTGGAGTTGTCCAAGTGGATTTAGTTGTAGGTACGACCAACAGATAAACACTCTTTATGGTTATCAACTCAAAAGCGAATTTTAACTTGTTGTTGGGCCGGGAGTGGATTCATGGAATAGGGGCAGTGTCGTCAACAATGCACCAAAGATTGACCATCTGGAGGAAAGATGGCATCATCGAGAATATTGAGGCTGATCAGAGTTATTATAAGATCGACAAAGCAAAGGGCAACAAGAAGTCCTTTGATCAACACCTAGCAAATGTGGATCCTTGCGATGACGGGTCGGGGTCCTATATCTCCGTCGACATAAGTCGCATCCTGAAATTAGATTCCGACTATGGGTTTATCTGGGATGCTGCCGACGAAACCATGGAGCCTATAGAAAATAACCCACCCACGGGGTGGCCAGTAGTCGGAAAGAATGACTGCTGAGTCACAAAGCATGATTCAAATTATGGCCTATCTGACTGAAAACAAAAGAATGTCGACATCAGAGGTGGAAGAACAACAGAATATAGCTAGCAGAGCCGACTGCGATGCATAAACAAATGGCCCACAAGGCCAGACATCAGCTTCAGAAAGCCGAAGGCTTGATTGTATTTATGACAATGAGCCTTTGGGGTTTGAGAAAGACCTAAATAGTGAACTGTAAAGAATGCAGGCGCATGACCCACTCGAAGGGGTTAACTTAGGAGATGGGGTTACCAAAAGACCTACCTATGTGAGCACCAAAGTTGGGTCAAATATGAAGGCCAATCTAATTGAGGTATTAAAGGAATACAAGGATTGCTTCGCCTGGGATTATGGAGAAATGTCTGGTCTAAGTCGAAGTGTGGTGGAGCATCGATTTCCAATTCTGCCAGGTAAAAGGCCAGTAAAGCAGCAGCCTCGATGTTTCGCTCCAGAGGTGATGTCGAAGATCAAGCAGGAGATCGAGAGACTGCTCAAAAGTTGGTTCATCAGAACTACAAGGTACGTTGAATGGATAGCAAACATAGTGCCCGTTATCAAGAAAAATAGAACCCTTTGAGTCTGTATAGACTTCGGGGATCTAAACAACGCTACCCCTAAAGACGAATATTCAATGCCTATAGCAGAGATGCTTGTCGACTCAGCGGCAGGTTTCGAATATTTGAGTATGCTCGACGGCTACTCCGGCTATAACCAAATTCTCATAGCCGAAGAGGATGTTCCCAAAACCGCGTTTCGATGCCCTGGGGCTTTGGGAACATATGAATGGGTTGTAATACCTTTTGGTTTGAAAAATGCTGGGGCAACCTATCAAATAGCTATGAACGCTATATTCCATGACTTTATTGAGAATTTTATACAGGTGTATATTGATGACATTGTGATAAAATCCTCGTCGGAGAATGGTTACCTAGACCACCTTTGGCGTTCATTCGAGAGAATGGAAAAATATGGATTAAAAATGAATCCACTAAAATGTGCCTTTGGTGTCCATGCAGGGGATTTCCTGGGATTCGTGGTCCACAAGAAAGGCATCGAGATAAACCAGAACAAGACGAAAGCGATCTTGGATCTCAAGCCTCCTTTGATAAAGAAGCAGCTCCAGTCTTTGTTGGGGAAGATAAACTTCTTGAGAAGGTTCATATCGAATCTAAGTGGTAAGACAAAGGTATTTTCGCCATTACTCAAAGCCAAGAAGGAAAATGAGTTCCGTTAGGGACAGGAGCAGCTGGAGGCTTTCGATGCAATTAAGGAATATCTTACAAGGCCTCCAATTCTATTGCCACCTAGTATGAATAAAAACATGAAGTTGTACATTGCAACGTCGGATACGACCATAGGAAGCATGTTAGCACAAGAGGATAGTAGTTGCATCGAAAGACCCATTTATTACCTTAGTAAAATGTTAATAGATGTTGAAACTAGGTATACTATGATTGAAAAATTATGCCTATGCATGTACTTCTCATGTATAAAATTAAAGCAATATATTAAACCAGTTGATGTTTATGTTTCATCGCATTTTGATGTTATTAAGCATATGTTATCTAAACCTATTTTGCATAGTCGAATTGGGAAATAGGCACTAGCATTGACTGAGTTTTCCCTGACATACGTTCCTCTAAGGGCTATTAAAGGTCAAATAGTGGCAGACTTTTTTGTCGACCATGCACTAGTCGAACCATCGATATGTAGTATCGACATTGCCCCGTAGAAGTTATACTTCGATGGGTCGAGACATAGAAACGGGGCAGGCATTGGAATTCTGATAGTATCCCCACAGGGAATTCCAACTAAGTTCAAGTGCAAGGTCGACGGAAAATGTTCCAATAACGAGGCAGAGTATGAAGCCTTAATCACTGGCCTCAAAATACTCAAGGACTTAGGTGCCAAGGAAGTTGAAATAAGAGAAGACTCAGAACTGGTGATCAAACAAATCACGAGAGAATACAAGTGGGTCAAAGAGCACCTTTTGATTTACTTCTCGATGGCGAAGCGACTTTTGAAACATTTTGAAGTCGTCAGCATTACGTACGTGCCCAGGATAGAAAACCACGAGGCTAATGAGCTAGCACAGATCGCCTCTGGTTACAAGGTGTCGGAAGGAAAGCTGAATGACTTTATTGAAACTAGGGAGAAGATGGTGTCGAACATACACCCACCATCAGACTGGTTAATATCGAAAGCAGTGAGGGCCAACGCATCGTCAGAAAGCTTGATCAAGGGGTTGGAGAGTTACGAAGCTTTTGATAGGAAGACTAAATATAGAGCATTAAGTTACATCCTGATGGGAAACGAGTTGCTAAAGAAGACTCCAAAGGGAATATTGCTCAAATGTTTAGGGGACACAGATGCCTACTTGGCAATTTCTGAAGTTCATAGTGGGACGTGTGGAGCTCACCAAGCTGGCCACAAAATGAAATGGTTGCTGTTTCAACAGGGTGTCTATTGGCCAAGCATGCTCAAAGATTGCATGGACTTCGCGAAGGGATGCCAAGACTGTCAGAAACATGCAAACATTAAGCATTTGCCAGCCAGCGAATTACACGCCATCATCAAACCATGGCCTTTTCGAGGTTGGGCTTTGGACGTGATAGGGGAGATTCGACCAGCCTCGTCGAAACAACAAAGATTCATCCTCGTAGGGATAGACTATTTCACAAAATGGATAAAGGTTGTGCCCCTAGTAAAAGTAGATCAAGAGACTGTGATAAAATTCATCCATAATTATATCATGTATAGATTCGGGATACCTGAGACCATCACGACAGATCAAGGATCTGTATTCGTTGGACAAAAAATGCAAGAGTTCGCAGCAGAAACAGGCTTCAAGTTGGTTACTTAGACACCATATTATGCTCAGAAAAAATGGTCAGGTCGAAGCAGCTAATAAAGTGGTAATTGGGCTCATCAAGAAACACGTGGCCAAAAAACCAAAAAATTGGCACAAAACGCTGAATCAGATTTTATGGGCTTGTCGAACATCCCCTAAAGAAGAAACGAATTCGACTCTGTTTCGTTTGGCTTTCGGGCACGATGCTGTGTTACCAGTAGAAATATGCCTACAATCAGTCAGGGTGCAACGACAACATGAAATTCCGTCGAAACAATACTGGAGTATGATGCTGGATGAGATCGTGGATTTAGACGAAGAAAGAATGGCAGCGTTGAATGTGTTATTGCGTCAGAAGGCACGAGTTGCCAAAGTATATAATAAGAAGGTCAGAAAGAAGACCTTCGTTGTTAACGACTACGTGTGGAAAGCGGTGTTACCCATGGATCGACAGGATCGAACGCTGGGAAAATGATCACCAAACTGGGAAGGACCGTTCAAAGTGAACCAAGCTTTCAGTAACAATGCATATGAGGTCCAGGAGGTAGGACTGGACCAACGAGTCTTAAGGGTAAATGGGAAATATTTGAAGAAATATAAACCTATGCTACAAGAGATTCACATTAAAACATAACTTTCTCATTAATAAAAGCCAAAATAGGCTAGGAGGCCAAAATGGCTTACAAAATTTCTTGAAAAATTACAGTTGTTCGACATGAACACTAAGGAAAAGCTGGGAATCTGGCTTTAAAATCTTCAAAAAGAGTTTTCTCATGAATAACCTTGCTCTCGAGAAGCACTTTCTTTTTCTGCATTCGGCCAATGGCATCCTTTATCTTGATGGCCGCTTCGACATGCGCAATTCCATGGGCGATTTCTTGGTCGATTGTCTTCTGAGTGGGCAAGGGCTCAGCTGAATCTAAAGAGGCTTTTTGTTGTTTGACCTCAGTAATCTTTCTTGTCAGTTCTGCTATTTGAGCCTGGTAGTCAGATATCTGCTAGTCGAAAGCACGAAGTTTGTCGGAACGCTCCTGCTTCTTAGCCTCAAAATCCCTAAGTTTCTTCTCACAAAGTGAGCTGAGATACCACTCACGTTTCATGTCATTGTTTTTCAGCCTGATTTGAGCGTCGTCTGATGACACATGGAAAGGTCCTTGGCCAATTGCGTGAAAAAGGCCTCGAACTCAATTAATTACGTGGCCATGGGAGCATGAAGTTGGAATTCAACAAGTTCATCCAAGATCTTGAACATGTCACTAGCTACAGTAGCCTCTTCTGCGACGGCCGCCAGAAATTCTTCCTCGAATAAGTAGGTCCTCAATTGTTGGAGCTTGAGGGAGAAAGAGGCATCCAAGTCGGGAGTTGGTATGGTCGTCGAACTAGTGGGCTAAGCGTCCTCAAACTCTTTATGAAGCTTGTGCAATGCCTTCAGGGTCGCTGCTGGGTTTGTTTGCTTGGTAGCCAAAATCTCCTCTGGGGTAAGGATTTTGTCGACAATAGGCGGAGGTGTGTTTGAGCCACTTTCAGGGACTTTAGGGTTTATATCGACATCAGTAACAGTGGCAACAATCGAAGGATTTATATTATCACTAGGGTTTACACCGTCATCTCCAGTCTTAGGGTTGACATGTTGAGGAGGGGACGTTTTTGCCAGTAAGTTCTCCTCTGTCGAGGTCATCTGGAATTCGTCGACTGTCTGAGGACTTGGCATGGTTGTGGTTTCAGGAGGATTGGTGTTGGCGGCTGGTCCAATATCAGTTTTTTCTACAGTGGTCGAAGCAACCACGGTTTCCTGCAAGACAAGTTTCAGTGAGAAGATTATCCAAATACCATCTGAAATAATGAAGCAGAGAGAATGAATACCTTTGCAGATTGTGGAGGAGGTGTTTTAGGAGGTGCTTCAGCTTGAACGAGCTTGAAGACTTCATCAAGGTTCTTAGGGACAACAGGGTCCACAGTCGAAGTAGCCGCTTTTGAAGGCTTTTTCTTGGTTAAAGCTCTTTTCTTTCTCACCAATGAAGTGGCCGGAGGAGATGCTGGAGCTGTAGTAGGGAAGACCCGGGATTGGGTACTTTCGTCCGACGCAGACCCCTCAGGAGATGGGGTTTTTTCAGAAGCCTATGCAGACAAAAGTCAGACGAATGGCAGAAGCAAATGGGAAGGAATAAGGAGACAAGATATACCTGTGGAATTATGGTCTTGGGTTTCTTGGCAGGCCTGGTAGAGGTCGACACAGCAGTCGGTTCCCATTTTTTACTCTAGAGATAAGCTGAATTGGTTAGTTCAAGATAATGGATGAAATAGAATTGAAGAGTCCAGAGTTTACCTTCTTTGATGGGTCTTCTGAGGCGTCAGCAGCTTGGGGGTCCTCGACAGGGGCGGGAATTGGTGGATTAGGAGCTTTGCCAACAAGGAAAGCAAAAGCGTCGACCACGTTCTCCAGGAAAAGGTTTGGCGTGAAAATTTGAGCTTGGTAGTCCGACCACCAGATGTCGAACTCTTGTGTAGTGAAAAGGGAAGGTTGGAACGCAAAGACGGGCAGTGCAAGATGTTACGTAGATTTGGAAAATTTTAGGCAAGCCTTATGACTCGCCTAGTTCAAGCGTCGACCAGACCGCGTGATGTCGGCAGAATGTTTCACCGAGGATTTTGGCAGCATTTGGCTCAACCCAAATTGTCGGGCCACCAAATTAGGTTGATAGTTCATAAAACCGTAGCATGTGTTCCCCGTCTCGATTCGAAAGGATAGCATGGTGGGAGTTAGGAATGCCCTCCATATGGAGTTCGACTACGCTGCGGCTTGGGGGGAGACTCCAGGAAATGGATTCTTAAACCATGTCGGACCAAATTTGCATTCTACAAAAGGTGTCATGCTGGGGACGAAGGAAGTGGTTTCCACAAACATATTGAGATACCTCATAAAAAGGGTCTTCTTTGGGGTTTCTTGGGTGGTCATCAAGGCAATTCACATACCTTCGATGGGACGCTCTTTGTTCAAACGCTCCATTGTGGCAGAGGCGGGGTATCCCAAGTTATGCTCGAAAGTGGCATTGAGTCATTATTGCAATAACCACATGGGCCCTGAAATGTTTAAAGCCTTGGTAGTTTGATGGAGGAGTTTCAACCGTATGTCTGACAAACCAAGGGAATGGTAAATGGAGGCTAGTAGAAGCTTTCCCAGAGATACCTGTTGATGCGTCCGCAACCGCACGAAAATATCGAAGTAATATAAAAGATTGTCGAACCCACAGAGACCAATGTCAACCTACCGTTATCTATTGCTGCGATGTAAAGCTAAGGCTAATGATAATTGATAAAAGGGAAACTAAGACTATAACTAAAGTAAAACTAAGAAAATATGATAATAAAGAGAGGCCGAAATATGGATTCCGCGTTCCTAAAGGACTTTGTAGAATTCGGGTACTAATTACAACTATAACTTAGTTCCGTAAAATATGCCAACTTAAAGACTTCGCCTCACGCTCTCGCTGTATTAACTAAAGTCATGTTACCTAATCCCAAGATTTTGCTCTCGCTCGCTCGATAACTAGGAAATATATTTTGAAAGCCGATAATATCCTAAACGTATCTAAAGCGCTCTCGCTGTATTTAGATATGTTGCCTAATTCCCACTATCCGGTTCGACCCCCACGCTCTAGCAGTGCCGGCTCTAACCTTAATTGATTTCTCACTCTCGTGACAAAATCGTGTTAAATACCCTCTCACTCTCGTGACAAAGTTATTTAAATTAGAATTGGAAATTAAAACCAAAACAGAATTTTAATCATAAGTTTGTATCTATTATTTTCTACCGAGTCCCGACGGTAACGACGGTCCTCATACGCCGGACTCTAAACTATTTAGCTAGACATAATGACCGAAAGAAATAAGCAATTTTGGATCTTTAGATTAAACAAAAACATGATAAGCGATTTAAAATAATTTAATATAAGGCAAGACATAATTAAGCAATTAATTGAAGACAGTAAAGTAAACTATAAAATAGAACCTGTAATTAAATGGAACTGGAAACGATGCTTGAACTGAAGTTGTAATATACAGGCAGGCTTTGAATCAAATACATAAATTAAACTACAGAAATAAATCCTAAAACTATATTTGCAATAGTCCCCCAATGTGGAGAACTATTACTTTTACATAAATGAGAACTGCTAAAAACTAAATAAAATAAATTTGGCGAAAAAAGAAAGAAGAGAGATGCCTCGTGTAGCAAATTGCCTCCTTTTATAGCTTGAGAAGTTGTTGTGAAAGAGAGAAAAAATCTACCGTGGAAGTTAGTGGCCAAAAATATCTCAAGCACCCCTTGACTGGTTGAACGTGGTTGGAGTGGAATTGGTACCGTTGAGTGGTCCACGTACTTAAACGTGAATTCTGGGAATTATTCATGTGTCGGTCGCCACGCAATACATGACGGTCGTCACAACTTGAAGTACTATGACGGTCGCCATGGACCTGTGACGGTCGTCATAGTCCTATATTTATTTAATGGTGGGCGCCACCCATAAGGTGTGACGTTCGTCACACTTATGTTGTGTGGTGGGCCCCACCCATTTTTTTTATAAATAATTCTTCTTTTCTTCTTCTTTCATATTTTCTTCAAAACATCTTCTTTCCTTCACATTTCCTCCTTTAATTCTTTTCTTTTCTTTCTTTTGTAAATTAATCCAAGTCACCTGAAAAAGACAATAAATACCGGCATAATAAAACATAAATCAAAGAAAATAAATAAAACGAAACTAAATTGCATGCAAACCGGGTCTAAAAATACGATACATTTACGTGTTATCAACACCCCCACACTTAAACATTTGCTTGTCCTCAAGAAAACTATGACTTGCGAGAAAAATAGTGTATACGGATACTCATCCTAGGCTACCAACTCTACTTTGGTTAAGTTTGTGTCGATAGGTACTTGCTCACACTCTAAGGACATCGTAACAACACAATTCCACTTTGGCGGTCATCAACCTCCCTCCTATACAAACCAATCCGAATCATGTCATTATACCTAAGCCTAACCTTCTTTCATCCCTTTTCATTCTGGCACAATCACATTAAGCCCGTTATCCTTTCACACTCATGGTAGGATGACCTGTTAGTGACTATGATCTCATTATCATCATTTTTTTTCTTTTTGGCACATTGGCTTAAAAATCAATAAAATAAAGAAGTTTGCATTGTTGGGCTAAATGATCGAGTGAGGATCACCTAACTTAGAAGGAGCATTTCTTTTCATTCATTCATTTTTTTCTTATTTTACCTTTTAAGCTTGAGATTATACACTTATTTGCATCGGCTTCCTACTTAGTGTGTGCTTAGGATGGCGCTGACTGTTAAATAAACTACTTAGGGACTACTAAAGGGGTGAGAACCTAAGGCTACGGCATAACAAGTACTCAAATCGATTTCCATAATTTAGAGGCTCACGGTGTTAAGACGATACCGATCTTGCATAATTTTCCCAAGTCTCACAATCTAACCTCAATTTCGTCTGTAACCTAAGATTTTCAAAAGAAACACTATTTTTAACTAAAAAAATTTCAAAATATTTGGTATGGCTCAAGAGAATGGGAAAGTCGATAAATAACATAAAATTAACATAAAGACTCGACAGCACATGCACAGACGGACGAAACATTTAGAACAGAAAAAAAAAAATTTTAACTCATGCTAGAAAATAGTAAATATAACTAGAAAACAGTAAATGTTCCTCCCCCACACTTAAACCAAACATTGTCCTCAATGTTTTGATAAAAGGTGAAAAGGAAGGATAGAACCTGTATGAATACCACGACCAAATTCGCTCTAATTCTTCCCATGTTGTCCTTGTCTTCGCTAGCCACTTCTACTACGGTGTCTTGCACTACGAGTTATCTGAATTTGCTAAAACTTCACTTTACTGAAGCCGATCATCATACTATTTGTTTCCGAAGGAAGTACCTACAAAAAATGGTTGGAAAAATACGGTGCGGTGTGTGCAGGTGGAACCTGGCCATGCAAAGAACAAAGAGGATGTAAGTTATGAACGGGAGAGACATGCTTTCTCCCATCATACTCGTCATTGGTGTCACCACCAGCAGCGACATTCGTAGGAATGTGCTTGGGCACCAACTCATCTTAAGGGATTGTCACCTAGAGATTTTTCGCCTAAATATGGCTGAGACGTGACAAGCGATACAATTCTTTATTTTCTGCAAACACAAACAATAAAAGTAAAACATTAAATTAAAAACTCGTGGGTTTCCTCCCACGCAGGGCTTTGTTTAATGTCGATAGCTCGACGACTAGGAGTGTTAATCTTCGGTTTCCATGGCCATTTATCAAGCCATCTCACATATCCCTCACCTTTTCTTTTCTTCCTTCTGTGGGGTGGTTCATTCTTTTGAACTTGTGGTGGTGGTTCTGGATTTATCCTAAGTATTAGCTTTTCGAGTTTGGCCTTAGTTATCTCATTCACCATCTCAAAGTCTAACCTTACCCTCTTAGCAGTAATGATATCCCTAGTTTTATGGTCCTCGAATTTTCTCTTTTTATGTGTGACCTCAAACAAAGATGCATCGGTGTGGATATTTTCCAATACCTCCACATGCGTTTTGGATTGGGATTCTACCTTTGGTGGGGTATATGGAAGAGGAACGACATTAGGTGCTTTCTTCGCTGCCTCTTTGACAACCTCCATTTCAGGTGATCCCAGTGAATTTTTCTCAATCTCTACTTCTTCCTCACCAGAACTCTCCTCAACCTCAATATCACTCTCCTCAACCTCATTATCACTCTCCTCAGGATTCTCAATTTGTTTTTCATTAATGGTTGTTACAACATCCACATGCTCCTCAGGGGAGGGTCCTATATGTGTATGTGCAAGCAGGGAGATTTGAGTCTCCAATGCCTCAGTGTGAGTCGCGAGGGACTCGACTATTGTGTTTATCTGCCTAAGGTTTTCATAAGTATCGAGATGTTGTCTTCTAAGCTCTTCATTCTGGAGAGTTTGTGTCTCCACAAAGTGCTCTATCATGGATTCTAGCCTCGAATTAGTTGTTATTTCAATGAAATCCTCCATTAATGTTTCAAGGTTGGAATTGACGGATTCTTCCGGTTCCTCAAAATAATGGGAGTGGTAATTATAGGGAAAATTTGGTTGCGGTTCTTCAAAATATTGGGAGTCTTGCGGCTGGTAATTATAGAAAAAATTTGGGTGCGGCTCCTCAAAATTTTGGGATTTGGTCAGTGTCGCATTGAAATCCTGCATTAATATTTCTAGGTTGGAGTTATGAGATTCTTGCGGCTCCTCAAAATATGGGGATTGGTAGTTGCAGAGGAAATTTGGGTGAGAATGAGTTAGTGATGCATTGAAATTCTCCATTTGTATTTCAAGGTTGGAATTATGGGATTCTTGCGATTCCTCGAAATACTGGGAGTGGTGATTGTAGAAAAAATTTGGGTGATACATAGTTTTTTAATTTTTAAAATTTTTTTTATTAAATATTTTTTATGGGAGTGCCGTAGTCTATACGGTGCAACAACAGAATAACAATATTGACTGTTGGTCCCCGGCAACGGCGCCAAAAACTTGATACGTCCACAAGCACACGGAAATATCGAAGTAATATAAAAGATTGTCGAACCCACAGAGACCAATGTCAACCTACCATTATCTATTGCTGCGATGTAAAGCTAAGGCTAATGATAATTGATAAAAGGGAAACTAAGACTAGAACTAAAGTAAAACTAAGAAAATATGATAATAAAGAGAGGTCGGAATATGGATTCCGTGTTCCTAAAGGACTTTGTAGAATTCGGGTACTAATTACAACTATAACTTAGTTCCGTAGAATATTCCAACTTAAAGACTTCGCCTCACGCTCTCGCTGTATTAACTAAAGTCATGTTCCCTAATCCCAAGATTTTGCTCTCGCTCGCCCGGTAACTAGGAAATATATTTTGAAAGCCGATAATATCTTAAACGTATCTAAAGCGCTCTCGCTGTATTTAGATATGTTGCTTAATTCCCACTATCCGGTTCGACCCCCACGCTCTCACAGTGTTGGCTCTAACCTTAATTGATTTCTCACTCTCGTGACAAAATCGTGTTAAATACCCTCTCCCTCACGTGACAAAGTTATTTAAATTAGAATTGGAAATTAAAACCAAAACAGAATTTTAATCATAAGTTCGTACCTATTATTTTCTACCGAGTCCCGTCGGTAACGACGGTCCTCATACGCGGACTCTGAACTATTTAGCAAGACATAATGACCGAAAGAAATAAGCAATTTTGGATCTTTAGATTAAACAAAAACTTGATAAGCGATTTAAAATAATTTAATATAAGGCAAGACATAATTAAGCAATTAATTAAAGACAGTAAAGTAAACAATAAAATAGAACCTGTAATTAAATGGAACTGGAAACAATGCTTGAACTGAAGCCGTAATATGTTGTCAGGCTTTGAATCAAATACATAAATTAAACTACATAAATAAATCCTAAAACTATATTTGTAATAGTCCCCCAATGTGGAGAACTATTACTTTTACATCAATGAGAACCGCTAAAAACTAAATAAAATAAATCTAGCGAAAAGAGAAAGGAGAGAGATGCCTCGTGTAGCAAATTGCCTCCTTTTATAGCTTGAGAAGTTGTTGTGAAAGAGAGAAAAAATCTGCCGTGGAAGTTAGTGGCCAAAAATATCTCAAGCACCCCTTGACTGGTTGAACGTGGTTGGAGTGGAATTGGTACCGTTGAGTGGTCCACGTACTTAAATGTGAATTCTGGGAATTATTCCTGTGTCGGTCGCCACGCAATACGTGACGGTCGTCATAACTTGAAGTACTATGACGGTCGCCATGGACCTGTGACGGTCGTCATAGTCCTATATTTATTTAATGGTGGGCGCCACCCATAAGGTGTGACGTTCGTCACACTTATGTTGTGTGGTGGGCCCCACCCATTTTTTTTAAAATAATTCTTCTTTTCTTCTTCTTTCATATTTTCTTCAAAACATCTTCTTTCCTTCACATATCCTCCTTTAATTCTTTTCTTTTCTTTCTTTTGTGAATTAATCCAAGTCACCTGAAAAAGACAATAAATACCGGCATAATAAAACATAAATCAAAGAAAATAAATAAAACGAAAATAAATTGCATGCAAACCGGGTCTAAAAATACTATACATTTACGTGTTATCACCTGTCGACCCTCATGAATCTGGATGGCCAGGTTGATATAACTTTTGGCTATCTGCAGAGAACCAGGGCAGAACAAGTAATAAGATAGCCACAGTGTCAGGAACGTGATATGTTCTTCATCGGACACCTCTTTAGAGCGTTTGTCGTGGTGATCTTTGATGTAGTTTTGGAAACTAGCACGCTCGAAGTCGAAGGTGTTGTTCGTTTCCAAAGTCGGGTCGAATGTTTCTCCCAGTGGCGAAAGACAAGTGATGGCCACCACGTCAAAAAGTGTCTGTGTAAGCATACCACAGGGGAAGTGGAATGTGTTGGTCGACCCTTCCCAAAAATAAATCGACGCAAGCAGCAAGCAAGGGTTGACCCTGTGAGTGTTTGTGGAAAGTTGAATGGCGTCGAAAATGTCAGTCGTCTTCCATTGTTCTTTGCGCTGGCCTTCGACTCTGTTGAGCCAGGCAATATAGTCTTTATTTTCAGGTGTAGGCATAGATCTGAAGACTCTAGACTTAGGCATCATGTATTTTAGGTCCAAAGTACCACCTTTCTCGAAAGCTGGTGGGATGGTTTTCGCAAAACAAGGAAAGAACTCTAAAAGTTCTTGGTGATTCGGCTTTTTGTCCAGATATGGGTCGTGAAAAGCATGAAGCTTACCAGCTACTGCAAAGGGGATAATCATCTGATGGCGCCAGTTGTCCATCACCGCTTCATCAGTGGACGACGGTTGAGGAAGAGGTCTGAGGGATTCTTGTTCAGAAAGAACAAAGGAAATAGGGTTATTTCCGGTGGTATGAGTGGTAGAAGTAGTATTGTTTATGGTTAAAGCCATTGGAAAAGAGAATACAGGGGGTTTTTCAAGAACAAGGAAGAGTTGAAGAAGCAGAAGCTATGGGGAGAAGGTGAAAAGAAAACTAGTTGGGTTTTAGTATTTATAGAGAGAAACGTATGCAAATGAAAAAGCTCACGAACTGTTCAACTTCTGAAGTGAGTGGGGGTGGTTTCGAGACCCATAACTTAGGAAGGGACTAGCCATCATGGTATTGTCTTGGAAATCGTGGTATAAAAGTTGCCATCATTATGTCAGACGGCGGGTGACACATGGCTCGTAGGAAGACAAAACGCTGGTTGTTGAGTCGGAACCAAAGCGCCATCGACCAAAACTAATATGGGAAGATGAACAGTTATTTTGTTAGCCTATATAAAGCAATAGTTATTTCCATTTTAGGGGTCACATTTGTAACATTGCAAAGGGAAACACTCTAAGTACCAAGCGTTAAGAGAAACGAGTCACTCTAGCAAAATGTATGATAGCGTCCGCACTTGTTATTTTCATGCAATTTATTTGAAAGAAGTTTAAGTTATTGCCGTTTACTTGCCTATTTCTTCTTTTTCTTTTGCATTGTTTCATTTATCAATTCAAAATCTTTTTCTTTTAATCCGTTGAAGTCATTACAACCCCTCTAGAAAGAAAACCGTCAAACCCACAACACGTACACTTCATCCCATTATTCTGGGATTCTGTGGTTGATCCCGCGAGTAAACCTGCGATAGGAGGCCAACGGTTGTTCGCGCGAAATAGAAGTTCATTATTATGAAAGTTAGTTACAAGGCTATCAACTATTTTCCTTTTATAGAGCCAAAAAGGTGACCTGTTGTAGCAGGTAAAAGCTATACAAACTGACATTTGTCACTTATGATAGTTACAACAAACAAAATTTTAGCCTAACTTAGCATACATTTAATACCCCCCCCCCCCTTAGCTCCAAAAACTTTGTAGATGTTAAAGGCTTTGTGAGGACATTATTCAGTTGATCAAAGTTAGGAATATGGAGAAGTTGATTTAGTTTTGCCATGACCTTCTCTTTAACAAAAAATAGGTTATATCCATGTGTTTTGTTCTAGAGTTCATGATGGGGTTATGTGCCAGCAGGACAAAAAATTGGTTATCATAAAGAATAACATGAGCCTTGGTGGTGATGCAGAGCTGTTGAAGAACTGTTTAAATCCATAGTAGGTCAGCAGTTGCCTGTGCTAAGCTTTTGTTTCATACTCACTGTTAGACCCAACAATAACAAGTTGCTTTTTAAGCCACCAAGAGACCAAGTTAGTGCCAAAGTAAATGGTTGCATCTGAGGTTCTTCTTATATCATCAGGATCAGATTCCCAATATGTATCATAGAAAATCTGAAGAGAATGAGACATATTATGATAAAGAGAGAAGAAAAGTAAGCCATGTCCAATGGCACCTTTGAGATATATGAGGATTAACTTCACTACAACTCAATATATTTCATGAGGATGTACCATAAATTGGCATACCATGTTGACTACATAGGTAATGGTACTTGTGATAGTGGCATACTGAAAGGTCTTTACCACATACCTATACATGTAAGGATCAGGCAGAGCTATAAAACCAATCTTGACGAGCTTGCAAGTGGACTACAAGAGAGTGTTTACAAGGCAAGAATCAAGCATATTAGTTTTATAAAGTAATTCTTTTAATTACTTTGCCTGTGTTAGGAGAATATATCCATGAGGTGCTTGCCTTACCTCAATTCCAAGAAAGTAGTCAATGTCACCAAGGTGTCTTAGGGAAAAAGTTGAATGGAGTTTTGTGATAACCTTTGTCAGAAGAGGTTTAGAACTTCCAGTCTGTATAATGTCATCAAAATACATAAGTAGAAAGATAGTGTGTCATTTAGATAAAAATGTGAGGAGAGAGGGATCACATTTACTTGTTGTTCTGGATCGACCTTATCTCCATAATCTGGCCACTGTGAGGCGAAGCGCTCCGGATCCAAATGTATCGATCAAACCATCAATCGACTTCTGGAACATTCTCTTATCATTGGACTATCATACACCCAACTGCAGGATATTTATGCCTTTGGCACATTCAATGGTTTCCCGCATTCCACGCCTGAAAGATAGAAAGGACATTATTCCTTTTTCCTACATATATGGAATGATGACATTTCCGGTAACATGTTTAAAACACAATTTGAATAATCTCTACTCTTTCACATACTAAATTGAGTGTCAAAGTGCTAATGTTGCAGGTACACCCCTGCTCCATCACACTGGAAGCTTTACTCCGTCGTAACTTCCACAACTTTTTATATTTCTTGTTCCAAAACAAAACAGTGACACCGTCTATGGGCATCGACTCTAGGTTCCCGCATTTTTGTTAAAAATAGTTCATTTTTTACCTCATGAAAGATCTCTACCATAAACCAATCATGCACGAGTAATAGCATCCAAGAAGATGATTGGAAAATCTAATTCGGCTTCGGATCTAATCTTTCATGCATTATCATTGATCGACTCATTGTGAAATGTCACTTTGTATGATGATCCACCATTCTCCAATTTTTTTTGCTATATGTCGATTCAAGAGTTCAACAAGTTGATAGATCAAAGTTAGGATTCCTAGATAGTGAAAAGATTAGTGGAATCACGAATTCCAAGCTACCTCTAGTCATCACAACTGTCATTGTCGATCAAGCATTGACCAGACTTCTAGTGTAGAATATAAGTTATTGAAATGTCCTTTATGAGAATGTATTAGAACTTCTAAGCATTTAGCAGACGCATTTAGATTCGTTCGGCGAAGAAGATCTACATTTTTATTTTACTATTAAAGAAACACAATTTAGAAAGAAAAAAAATTGTTATTAGTTGGCAGTGACACACATGTGTTTCCTTGTTTCCCATTGGACCTTTTTTGTAGATAGGCAATGATGTGACATTGATACTCATGTGAGAGAATAGAACCCTGACCCCGGTGGCGCCAACTAGGAAATAAAAACGCCAAAACACGAATGTAAAAAAAAACTGAGGTTGAATTGAGTTGAAGTGGTTTGTGTTTTTCTTTTCTTTCGCGTAAAAAACCTAATCAAATCCTCTATATCAGAGTGAGTGAGAGAGTGAGGGGAAAATAGTTCATCTTCCTTGATCCTTATTCCCATTCAATAATTTCTCATTTTCCCACTTTCTTTCCTTTTTCTCATTTTTCTCTCAGGTACAGAATTCCTAAATCTTTTCTTTCTCATTCAATTCTTGATTCTTGATCACCATATCCAAAACCCTAATTCTTTTATTCAATTTTGAATCTTTTTTAAATCAATTCACATCTTATGCATTTGGGATATATGATTTTGTTTGTGATTTCCAATTCAAAGGAGTTTCAATGGGTTTATGCAAATTTTGATAAATAAATATATTTTTTTTAAAATTTTTTATCATCGTGAATGCTGTAAATTTTGTAATCTATTATCTCTTGATAGTTGTTGATTTCGAGTTTATTTTTTGTTGTAATTGTTTTATAACTTTTAATGGCTAATAACCCAACACAACGTAATGTTGGGGCTCATCCCTTCAATCCCTGACAAAACTTCAATTACCATTCCTCCTCCTACAACTTTTGCAGCACCACCTAGATTTCATCCACCATTGTTACATTTACAGAAAGACCAAGGTTCTCCTCATTCCAATGTTGTATCATTGGTAAATGGTCCTGTCTCAACTAGAAGTTAAGTTTCTCACTTGAACACTCCTCAATGGTACCTTTGAGATATATGAGGATTTTTTTCACTACAACCCAGTGTATTTCAAGAGGATCTGCCATAAATTGGTATACCTTATTTACTACATAGGTAAAGGGGTTTGTGATAGTGGCATACTCTAAGGTCCCTACCACAGACCTATACATGTAAGGATCATGCAGAGATGCAAAACCAGTCTTGGTGAGCTTCCAAGTGGACTTCAAGAGACTGTTCATAAGGCAAGAATAAAGCATATTAGTTTTCTAAGGTGATTCTTTGAGATACTTGGCATGTGTTAGGAGAATAGATCCACGGGATGCTTGCTTTACCTCAATTCCAAGAAAATAATCAAAGTCACCAAGGTCTCTTAGGGAGAGAGTTTAATGGAGTTTTTTGATAACCTTTGTCTGAAGAGGTTTAGAATTGCCAGTCGGAATAATATCATCTAAATATACAAGTAGATAGATAGTTTATCCATTAGATAAAAATGTAAAGAGATAGGGATCACATTTACAGGTTATTCAGGGCTAACCATATCTCTATCATCCGACCACCTTGAGATGGAGCGCTCCGGACCCAGGCGTATCGATTGGACCATCAATCGACTTCTAGAACATTCTCCTAATCATTAGACTATCATACACCCAATTGCAAGAGATTCATGCCTATGCCACATCTAATGGTTCCTCGCATTCCACGCCTGAAAGATAGCGAGGTTGTTATTTATCATCCCCACATATATGGAATAGCATCATTTCAGGTAACAAATTTCAAACACAATTTAAATACTTTCTACTCTTTCACATACTAACTTGAGCGTCTAAGTGCTAAGCTTGCAAGTACACCATTGCTTTGTCGCACCGGAGGCTTTACTCTGCTATAACTTCCACAACACTATATATTTCTGGTTCCATAATGGAACAGTGGCGTCGTCTAAGGGCATCGACTTTCGGTTCCCGCGTATCATTGTAGATTAACGCATTATGAAGTGTCAATTTGTCTGATGACCATTCTCTGATTGTTTCTTGCTAGACGTCGATTCAAGAGTTCAAAAAGTTGATACATCAGAGTTAGGATTCCTAGATAATGAAAATATCGTCAAAATTGTGAACTCCGAGCTACCTCTAGTCATCGCGACGTCATTGCCATTCTTTGATTGTTTCTTGCTAGACGCTGATTCAAGAGTTCAGAAAGTTGATACATCGGAGTTAAGATTCCTAGATAGTGAAAAGTTCGACAAAATCGCGAACTTCGAGCTACCTCTAGTCATTGCGACACCATAGTAGCTGGAAGTACCGACGAAGCTAGATCGGAGGATGGATCGTGAACCTTCGACATGGTTTACAAGGAAATTACCATTGGCTTCTCATACAAATCTAGATCCGGATTTATGATCCTTCCTTTAGTTGCTTTTGCAAAGTTCTCAAAGGAATCAGAGATTTGAGAATCCTACGAATCGTAGTTGAAACAATGAGTGAATGGATTGATTGCGACAAATCTTTGCGTTCACTTCTGAACACTCTCGATTCTGAGATCTGAAGAGGATGTGAACGCTGGAGTTGGAAAGTGAACATGAATTTGTGAAAATCGTAGGAATCAGAAGTCGTTTCCCACAGACGGCGTCATTGTTCCGTTCAAGAACTAGAAATGAATGTAGTTGAAGAATTAATGATTTTGAACGGTGGTGTTGATCTCCATCACGGCGGCGCAGGATGAACTTGTTTTATATCTTAGATCAAGTTTAATAAATTTGAAATGAATTGAATCTTAATCATTTGAGCATTTGGTCGGCCCATAACCCATTCTACTATTATTTTAAAATTAATTTTTAAACTATCATGTCTTTTAAATAAAAAAAAATATATGTTATAAAATATTTGACAAATACAATTGAAGATTCTTTAAAACGTTAAGAGAAATGCTAACGATTATTTCAAATGTACTTTTTAAGAGCTTAAAATAGTATGATTTTTTTTAAAATGTGTATATTCAATACATTAAAAATTAAAATAATTGATTTTTGTAAAAAATATTTTTTGTATTAGGTATCTTAAAGAGTGATCCCGAACATGCATGACCCAAAAGTTAATTATATTTATTAATTGAATTGGTAAATTCCATTTATTTTATTTTTTAGTTATTATTTTGCAAAATTTTATTTCTATAAGTATTTTATGAATTTTATAAATGTGTTATGCAAAAGAATACGAGGGTCTGGCAATTCAATTGAGCAACCATTTCAAAATTATTATTTTTTGTTTAGGAATTAAATTAGAAATAATAACAATATGGAAATAAAATTTGAAAAGTATGTTATTTTGGTAAAAGGTTCACTAGGTTGTTATCCTTTTTCCTAAAAATGAAAACTACATATGAGGTTATCCGAAACTGAAATTGTCAAACTGTTACATCAAGTTATCAATCAATGCGACCATGTCAAAAAAGTAGAAGTGGAATTTAGCAACCTAGATAGGATTAGTTTCACAAAAGGTAAAAAAGAAAATTTATAGATAAGATTGGCATGCCAAAGTGATGCAGGGTGAAAATTTCTCGTGGGCCCATTTCTGTAGGTAATCGGTGAGTTGCGTCTTTCGGATAAGATAACGAATGGTTTCACGCTTTGGGATGGTATAAAAATCTATACCTGCGGATTTCTGCGGATAAAATCTGTCACGAATATGGAATAAATAGTTTAATGAATATTTACGGATAAAATAAATAAATATTTAAATATCCGTTTGTTAATGGATATGAATACGAGTTTAATGATATCCGTACCAAAAAATATTCATATCTATTAATAATTTATACAAATCATTTAAATATTATTAATATATTATACCTTATCTTTTCATCTTCTAAAAAACAATTTGTCTTCTTATATTTCTTTCTTTTTTCCAAATTTTCTTTAAAGAAAATTTTTCACATTTTATTCAAATTTGATTAGTCATTTCTTATTTAAACTCTTCATTACTTTATATATCACTTCAATAATTTCGTAGTCCAACAAACTAGTGTCGTCGTTCCTCTGTCAAACCAGTATCTCCCTTCCTACTCCTCTATCATCTGCTCTTCCATCATAACTCATAATCACAATATCTTTTATTTGTTTGGTTAAAAATGAAATGTATGGATATTATATTTGGATCTAATTATGTTTTAGTGAATAAGAAGAAAATTAATGTGATGAAATTTTATTGTTAAATTAAGAGTGAATTATATCGATGTTATGTGACAATAATTTTTTGTGTCTTTAAAAGAAGTTAAAATTATTTTTTCAAAAAATATTTTTTATAAAAAATTATTATCCATGGATATCTGTAAATATCCACGGATATCGCAAAACCCGCGGATTACCCGCTTAACGGATATCCACATGGATATGAGGCGGATATGGATATCATATTTATCCAATGAAGCGGATACAGATATCATAGTATCCGTCCCCATGAATATCCATTTACATCCCTATTCACGCTTCAGCTCCTATCACAGTTATCAATATTCTAGAAATTCTAATTAAGCTTGTTTTTAAAATTATTTTCTCAATTCCTAACACAAATTCATTTTTTTATTACATTAAAGAATTAATTACAAGAAACTACAATTCTATTTGTTAGTTCTTGTATTGGCTGGAATTTTGGTAAAACAATGGTGTTGTTAATGATGTCATATGTCTGATGTCTTAACATGAGTTCTTAACATTGAGTTGATGTTAAGTTCAGAAGGGTTGCAGTTTTGTATGCTGATGTTAAACCTGATGTCTTGACATCAGTTGACAGAACATCAGAACATCAGTCTGATGTGGTTTCTAGGGCTGCATTTGTTTAAGTGTATTTTGAGAAGATCTGGTGGAGAGATTGCAGGCGAATATCATGGGACAAATATATTTTGTTGCAATCTTATATTGAGCAGATATTGTTATTATTTTCGTGCAAAAAGATATGGAGAATAATTAGATTTAATTGAAGATTTAATTGAAGATTTGATTGAAGATCTATTTAGTAGCAGAATCTTTTGCAGATTTGTAGCAGCTGGTTTGTTGTGATTTGAAGGCCCAAATCCAGTTGGGAAATAAGTTATAAATAGAAGCATTGTAACCTAGTTTTAGGTGGCCAGCCATCATGTAAATTATAAGGGCTGTGTTGGTTGATGAACCACCCGGTTTTGTGGGATGGTCATCATGTTTATCTCTAAGCCTGTAGGTAAGAGATGTATTGTTCTTAGAGGAAGCTGTTAAGCAACTCTAAGCATTGTTCTTAGTCATGAGGGTCATGTCTAGGTATTGTTATAGGAGTGTGTCTTCTATTTTTATGTGTTTGGAGAGTTGTTGGAAATCAAGCTGTTGATGCAGTGACTGAGATGTTGACTGCTAGACATCATTGCGATGATTGGAAGTGAGATGGAGTCTCTTACCTAGGGAGAACTTAGGTAGAAGGGTCATTGGGTAGGGATTAAGTGAGTAGATTGTCAACTAGTATTGTTGAGTCTGTTATTTAATACTGCTAATAGTGGACTTCCTTCCTGGCTTGGTATGCCCCCAGATGTAGGTTGTTAGACCGAACTGGGTGAACAAATTTTGTGTGCACTTTTCTTTTCAGCAACGTATTTAACTTTCTATAATTGCCTTGTTGTTTATGTTAGACCAGATATCTCGACATCATGTAGGACATCTGGGGTCTGTTATACCAGAATTTCAATTGGTATCAGAGCAGGCATCATGTCTGTTTCTGGGTGAGATCTAGGGAAGATACTTTCTGGTTCATGAGCAAGGAAGATAGTTTTGCTGAGTTATGGACTTGGTCAGTTCATCCCTTGAAGTGAAGGATGGACTATTCATGACAGGGTATGTATTGGACCCATCTGTTGTTATCAGGTGTATAGCTTTGGTGGAGAACTGCTGTTGTGAGTTTGATTTATTTTCAAACCTTTTTGGTGTGCAAGGATTATTGAGTAGTGCCTGAAGGGTGTTGAGGAGTTGTTGTGTGTTCCGCTGCATGGTATCTGATGTAACCCTGGTTGTTTCTTGTGTCTCTTGTGGTGAGACTTTAGGAAGGTATTTTCTTGGAAAGACTTTAGAGTTTGGTCTCCTCAGCAGAAGAAGAATATATTTCAAATCAGGTATTGAAGACCAATCTGTCTAGAACACTGATTCCTTCCTTCTCAAATTTTCTTGATGATGAAAGAAGAGGGTGGAGCCAAAGCAAAAGAGTATCACTGCGGGAGTGAAGATCTTGATAAGTTATCTTTTAAGCGTATTTATGGTGTCCAATGTAGTTCTGGTATATCTGAAGATGAATTCTCTTGTGAAGATACATGTTTCTGATTTTCAAAATCATGAACTGGAGGAAGTTTCATCAAGAAAGAAGCTGAGCTTGATATGCCAATCCTAATGTCTCGACATCGCGCTACACATCAGCAGTTTATGGTAAATGCTGAATCAAAGTCCTATTAGATTGTAGCTGTTTTGAAGGATCACTGAAGCTGTGAAGTTGAACAATTTTTGAGATGCTGTTCATAATATCATAGCATCTCAGCTGGAGCTGGTTGAAGAAAAGGTAGTAATCTTGATAGCAGAAGAGAAGGAGATGATCCATGTTTAAGCTAAAATGTCTAAGGACAATTTTATAGGGAAAATGCATCTAGGAGTTTGTGTGCAGTAGCAGTGTAAATCAGCCTGTGGTCAATTGGTGTATGCATGAGCTCTTTCAATTTTGTGGCCTGAAGGATTTGAAGTAGCAGATTGTCTATGGTATGTTATCACTCTTAAGTTAGACAAGAGGTATGAACCTTGTGCTTATAAGAAGAAACTTCTGGAAGAGTGTGTTATGCAAGTTACTGCAGTTTTGTTGGTCTGATCTTGGAAGTTGATCAGATGTTGATATGTTCTCGTGTGTTCGCTGCAAGAGATATGTGTGGATTACTATGGTTGTAGTCTCCAAATCCTAGTAGATGTTTAATGTGATTTAGACTGATGTCGGAATTGATGTTGAAACATCACTTCAGTTCTTTGCTCAGGGTGGAGTGAAATATCAAAACACTGACCTAACCTGTAAGGCTTTTGTGGTATGAATGGTTGTCATAATGGTTGTCATGAAGAAGATTCAGAAGATGCTAGAATCTGAAGAAGGGTTAAACCACAGGGATTTAAGATCAATTTCTATTTGTGATATTCACAAGTATTTAATTGATTATCCTTGAAAGACAAGATTAAGGATGTTCTGTCAATTGTTTTAACATCTTTTCATCAGAGGTTTGGAGAATCATGGAAAGGGTTCTACATTCGCTCACAAGTCGCCTAGGTGTTGACCTGGGATTATTGCTTAGCATCTGTTCCTAGAAAGTATTGTGAATGACTTGTCCAGATGGTGGTGCTGTTGAAGATGAAGACGGAAGACTATGAAGACATCATAATCTTGTTGGTTTCAGCTTGGATCAGTTTATTTCTGATTTAAGTGGTTTGGAGCATGGTGTTTGCTCTGGTTGTGAAGGTCGAGGATAAGTGGCAGTTATCTCTGGCTTTCTACTGACGGCTCTACTAAGGGAAGTGACTTTCTTTAGTATTGCTATGGGGTAGTCTTGGACTACTTATTTTCTGAAGATTCATATGTGGTAGGTTTGAAGTCTTTGGAGTTTCTAAGCATGATGGAGGTTGTCTACTCAAACTTGATTGTTGAATCAAGTCTATGAGAGCATGGAAATCTATTTCTGCAAAGGGAGGAGGTTCTTCTGAGTGGCAGAAGGTAGAGCTGAATTCAACAGTTAGGTGACATAATATTCTGACATCTAGCTTAACATCAGAAGTCTCAACTGGTGATGTGGCACATCAGCTTTTGATAGGGTGATCTACAGGAATAAACAATAGGATGCTTCAAAAAGATCGTTCTCATGGCAGTTTTGCAGTAGCTGCAGGAAGGAGAAGATGTTACATGACCATGGCTTAGGGAGTCTAAGTGTGTTTGCTATTGAGCAATTGGAACATGTGACTTGAAGATCTGGTTTCCTTGGTGGATCAGGATATCTTTGTGAGAGTTCTGACAAACATGAAAAAGGTCAAAATGTGGCATTTGGCTGTTTTCATATGAGGATTCATGCTTGAGGTGATCAAACTGTGGCATTTGGTTGATCTCAAAAGTGAATTCGAAGAATCAAGATAATCAGAGTGTGGCAGCTGGTTATTATTGAGGATTGTCTTGGAACAAGTTACTCTTGGGCTGAAGGGTGATGAGTTGAAGACTCAAGGAGATTATTTTTCTTGAAGGTGGATGAGAGTTTATTCCTCTGGTTCTTTGGATTACTATGCTAGAGTAAGTCCAGTTGGTGGAGCATATGAAGAATCATGGTGTTGATGTTTTGGTGTGTGGAAGATGTTCTAACTAATGATAGGACATTATCTGGGATGATTACCCACATTGTATCTAAAGAGAATCTACCTAATCATACGGGAGAATGATGAAGTAGAAGGTCTGCTTTGGAAGGAGAATGTAGAGAAGACTGAAGCAGATCAGGCAGAAGAAAAGCCTGTGAAGGGGACATAGGCCGATTGTCAAGTCATGCTAGAGAGTAGTTGATCAGCCTGGCAAGATGTGGAGTTTTGGATCATGTGAAGATAACAAACCAAGAGGGAATTATGTGAGTATACTAATTTGCAGTCTGAACTCTTTGCTTCAGAGAGGGTGTGCGAGCTCATGGTATTCAGGTGTGTATATTAACCTGAATAAGTTGCTCTGACTGTGTTTTATTGGGAGCTTCTTGAAGGACTTCTATACGAAATGAGTCCTCTGAATGGTAATGAGAAGCTGATGTCCCCAAAAGATGTTGTTGAATGGTGATGTTGTAACATCATGATTGTTGATGGTTATATTTGGAAGATGATTGAGAGTGTGCGTGTGAAGTTGGATGCTCAAGCATTTTTGTCATAAGAGATGTTTCTGACTATGTGAATTAGAATGTGGAGATTCTGGTCTTGTTTTTAGTAGTTTGTTCTTGCAAAGCATGACTACTAATTTTGAAGACTTCACTAGTATCAACAACTACTGGTGTATGTAATGGTAGAGGGATTGTGATGTGATCTGACCAGAACATTTTTTTAGAGAGTTGTTCCTTATTCTGCTACAAGCATCTCTTAAAGAGATTAGATCTCAGTAAAGCAAAGAATTTGTGGAGTCTGTGAGCAGTGTCAAACAAGTCAGGATACTTGGTTGTGTTCTCCAAAAGTGAAAGTACAGTATGTGAATGTGCTCAGCAAATGTGCTCAAATGTTCATCTCCATCTAGATCATTATTTAACCATGATAGGGGAAGTACTTGTATATGGATTCTGCAGCAAAGGTACATATATTGTGAAGCTTGCATGCTGATAAAGCTTGTGGAGATTAGTTGCCTCTTATGAGGAGATAATGTCAGATAACATGTTATGACATTAGGCTGTTGGATGGCATGTTAGTGTGGACATGAATGGTTCTAGCCATGTGAAGCTAATTGTTTGTATCATGTGCGCACATGCTTCTGAGGAGAAGTCTGAAGACAATTTTATGCAGTTTTGGAAAAACTTTGTGAGGGTCTTTGTTGATGGGAGATGTCACACTTGTCTTGATGTGTGTTATTAATTCTAAGTAAGAGGAGTTTACTTAGAGTTCAGTGGAAGGCATTGTGAGTGTGCTTCAGAACTTGTGGATGATTGTGTGAAGCATTCCTGACTAGATGGATGAAGACTATGTCTAGATTTTCCAAATGCTATGATGTACTGGTCAAGGAGCATCAGTTGTGAAATATAAAGGGAGAACTTCTGTCTGTACTAGTGTGGTACTTGGATTGTTTGAGGATTAAGCATTTTGTGAATGCGTTCAGCAGATGTGTTGAACAGAGGGTGCACTCTTGAAGACATGAAGATGAGTCTTATGTTTTCCATTCATTTAAGGTGTTCTTCTTGCAAAGGAGCACTGGTTATCTTCGATAGGGAGAGTTGATCTTTTGTTGAAGAAGTTGTTTATCCAGATTGTAATGTCAGACAAGATGTCGTGACATTGTGTTACTGGTGAAGTTCATGGTGTACTTGACAGTTTACACCTGGTTCTATAGATTTGTGTGTCAATGGATCGAATCAGAAGTATACATTTACACCAATGTTTGTCCATTTTTGGCCAAAAAGGGGGAGAGAATGTACAGTAGTAGCTGTTGAGTCTGGATTTTGTTCTGAGTATGTTGGTTGGCAGATTCAGAGTTTGTCCAATTGTGGCTAAAAAGGGGGAGAGTTGGCCTAGTTGTCTGTTGTGGTTCTAGGCTCAAGGGGGAGTGTGTAGTTTATGCAGCTGTTTTGCTGGTTGCAGTTTTGAGGGGGAGTTGCCGCTGCTAGTTGTGTGCTGATGTTAGTTTATATGGTGTTTTTCCGCTGGTATCTCTGGTGTAGGCTGAGATTGTTTTAGCCAAAATTAGCCAAAGGGGGAGATTGTTAGTTCTTGTATTGGCTGGAATTTTGGTAAAACAATGGTGTTGTTAATGATGTCATATGTCTGATGTCTTAACATGAGTTCTTAACATTGAGTTGATGTTAAGTTCAGAAGGGTTGCAGTTTTGTATGCTGATGTTAAACCTGATGTCTTGACATCAGTTGACAGAACATCAGAACATCAGTCTGATGTGGTTTCTAGGACTGCATTTATTTAAGTGTATTTTGAGAAGATCTGGTGGAGAGATTGCAGGCGAATATCATGGGACAAATATATTCTGTTGCAATCTTATATTGAGCAGATATTGTTACCATTTTCGTGCAAAAAGATATGGATAATAATTAGATTTAATTGGAGATTTGATTGAAGATCTATTTAGTAGCAGAATCTTTTGCAGATTTGTAGCAGCTGATTTGTTGTGATTTGAAGGCCCAAATCCAGTTGGGAAATAGGTTATAAATAGAAGCATTGTAACCTAGTTTTAGGTGGCCAGCCATCATGTAAATTATAAGGGTTGTGTTGGTTGATGAACCACCCGGTTTTGTGGGATGGTCATCATGTTTATCTCTAAGCCTGTAGGTAAGAGATGTATTGTTCTTAGATGAAGCTGTTAAGCAACTCTAAGCATTGTTCTTAGTCATGAGGGTCATGTATAGGTATTGTTATAGGAGTGTGTCTTCTATTTTTATGTGTTTGGAGAGTTGTTGGAAATCAAGTTGTTGATGCAGTGACTGAGATGTTGACTGCTAGACATCATTGCGATGATTGGAAGTAAGATGAAGTCTCTTACCTAGGGAGAACTTAGGTAGAAGGGTCATTGGGTAGGGATTAAGTGAGTAGATTGTCAACTGGTATTGTTGAGATTGTTATTTAATACTGCTAATAGTGGACTTCCTTCCTGGCTTGGTATGCCCCCAGATGTAGGTTGTTAGACCGAACTGGGTGAACAAATTCTGTGTGCACTTTTCTTTTCAGCAACGTATTTAACTGTCTATAATTGCCTTGATGTTTATGTCAGACCAGATATCTCGACATCATGTAGGACATCTGGGATCTGTTATACCAGAATTTCACTATTTTTTTTTTAAATTTTAAATAAGAAACTATGATTTCTAGCTAAAATAGCAGATAAATATTTTAATAATAATAATATGTTAGATATTAAATTAAAGAATTTGAGTAATTTTAAATCAATCTTAATGAATAAGATGCAATCACATCGATCGAATTCCTTCTTATTTTTTACTCTTCACTCGAGTGAATCATCCAACCTAAATTGCAAGATTGTATTGCTGCACAATGGTGATGAAAATAAGAAAAGAAAATTGAATTTTGGAAATAAGAAAAAGTTTAAGGTTTTCACAAAATAAGGAAGAAGAGAAATTTTTGCAGAGTAACTCTCTGCTTCTAAACTGAAATTTTATTCTTTGCAACTGCAAGTGTTCAAGTGTTACAATTCATAATAGGGTTACTCCCTATTTATAGATTTGGTTTGTTTGCTCCCTAAGCAAAGCCCAAACACAAAAGGTCCAAAATACTTAATTATGTTAGCACTACAAAATTAGACCTAAGTCGAAATTCCTGTCGAGGTACATTATTTCGACGTTTCAATACTCATAAAATTTTGACACACAACATTTCGACGACAACAGACTCTGTCGAAAATACTGCTTCACACAAAGAAATATAATTCAACATAATAAGCATTATATTTGAAAGGATTCAGTAACAAAGGATTAAAATATGTTCCATCTTCCTCCCTAAGGCGATTTCTGAGTAGTCGTAGCGATTTTTGCCAGGGTTTGTTTAGGAAGTTAGGCCTCATTTTCACCGACGAAGAATTGATTCAAGATGGTTTAAACTCCTAATCTAAGGATTAGGGACCTACTTGGAGAGATTCTAGTAGGAGTTTACTCAATAGTACCATGGGTCGGGGACGGGGGAGACTGAAGAAAAAGGTTCCATTGCCAACGATTCTTGCCACTCTATTGTAACAGAGTATAAGGAAGGATGATTCTAAGGGAGGATCCAATGTGGAAATCGAATCCAACTCAGGGAAGAGTTATAATGAGAAAAACGAAACCCTAAAAATTAAGTCACCTGAAGTAATGAAGAACACCGCTACTGCAGAAGAGGAACCAACACATAAATTGTGGGCCGACATCATTAATGGTAATAGAATGCCATCAAATAGGGTAAATATTAAATTCGTAGCTCCAAATATCGTGGAAGGTGAAATTGAAGTTGATATAGAAGAAGGTGATGTCGAATATGAGGTAAAGTTTTAGGACTCTGCCTTAATTATGTATGTTATAGGCAAAGATCTTAGTATTAATGCAGTGAAGCAATACATGACAGCACTTTGGAATTTCGTTCAATTGCCTTAGATGTACTATCATGATGAAGGATATTTCCTGCTGAAGTTTAGATCACACAAGGACAAAAATTTAGTTTTCATGAGGGGACCCTACACCATTTAAAATATGCCCATGATTCTTAAGAACTGGAGCCTAAACTTTGATTTCAAAATAAACATGTTGTGCACTTTGCCTGTTTGGGTAAAACTTCCACACCTACCTTTACATCTGTGGGGAGCTAGAAGCTTATGGAAGATAGGCAGTGCCTTAGGTAACCCCTTATTTACTGATGTGTGCACTGTGAATAAATTGAGAGTATCGTATGCTAAGATTCTGGTAGAGATTTATGTCACGTAGAAATAGAAAGAAAGCATCATCATCAATGATAGTGCATGAAATAAGAGAATTCAGTCAGTGGAATATGAATGGAAGCCAAGCTTTTGTGAAAGCTGTCAAAAGGTGGGGCATCAGTGCAAACATAAGAATAAGAAGCAATGGCAGGAAAAACCTCCTCAAAGTAGCCAAATCAAACCAATAGAGACTAAAGAAAGCAATGACAAACCAGGGACATCTGATTAGGAGAATGTAAAAAGTAATGGAAAAAGCAAAGTCAATGGGATTCTTATTGCTAGCTCGAATGAAGACATAACTTGTCAAAATGGTTTTGAAGCCCTCGTGAATGGATATCCTGGAGGCTCACATGTTGTATTTACATTATTGTATCATGGAACGTGACGAGGATAATTCGGGTAAGTGTTATGAGGTTAGCTCCCGCCTCAATAGAATAAAACCTGAGTTAGCTATTCTTATTGAAACTATAGTCAACCCTCATAATGTTATGAAGGTTAGGAATAAACATAGTAGGAATTAGAATGTCACTGATAATTACTATAAACACAATAATGGTAGAATATGGGTCTTATGGGATGATAATAAAGTTAAGGTGACTAACCAGGATAGCTCCTCTCAGTACATCCACTATAGCATCCACCGCCCAAATGGTGAGCTAAAAACCTAGCTAACAACAATATATGGCCTCAAAACCCTAGACCAAAGAAAGAAGTTATGGAAGGATATAGAAAAAATTCACTCAGGTATCACAGGCCCTTGGTGTCTCATGAGTGATTTCAATAATGTTCTGAAGGATCAAGATAGAACTGGTGGCAACCTGGTCAATGAGAATGAATACAAAGATCTTATGGACATGATGGAACAAACTGGCCTCCATGAGATAGATAGTATTGGAGACCATTTAACTTGGACCAACAACTAAACTAATGGGATGATATATTCGAGGATTGATAGGGTCTTAGGCAACCTAGACTGGAAGCAACAGAATATGGATCCCATGCTCCATATTATGAATCAAGGGGTCTTTGATCATGCATTCTTCTACTTGCAAGAGAAAAATCTTAGAGCCCTTAGTAAAACTCCCTTCAAATTCCAAAATGAGGTGGTTAACAAAGTGGGCTTCACTGATGCTGTGAAGCAGAACTGGGCCAGAACTTTAGAAGGATCATTTATGTACATCATATGGAAGAAACTCCAAAGGCTCCAACCTGTTATTAAAGAGATAATTATTTCCTATAGAGGCATAACCCAGTAGTTAGAGAAATCTAGAAAATACTTGCCATCTTCTCAGATCAAGCTCCTTCAAAATATAATGAACATTTAACTTATTGAAAGAGTTAAAGTCTGCACCAAAGAGGTCCTTAATCTGAGCAATGTTGAGGAGTAGCTGTTGAAGCAGAAATATAAAGTGGAGTGGCTTAGACTTGGGGATGGCAATAATGCATACTTCCATCCTTCTTTGAAGTCTAGAAGAAGACAAACTCAAATTGCCAATCTGAAAAATGAAGTATGTAACATTCTTTATCAACAGGAAGAGATTGAGCAGTAAGAATCTTATGGGTATTGCTAACAGGAATTTGACTAGCATTGATATTGTTGCTACGAGAAAAGGTCCTCAATTATATGTTGATCAGAGGAATTCCTTGATTGTTCTAGTCACTGAGGAAGATATTTTTACTATTCTTAAGGGTATTAAGGAATTATCTGCCCCTGGTATATATGGCTTCAATGCTAAGTTCTTTAAATCCACATGGACATCATCAAAAAAGACACTATCAGTGCAGTTAAGGAGTTTTTTAGAGGAATAAAGTCTATAGAGACATCAATTGTACCTTAGTCACTCTCATCCCTAAGACTTCCATAGTAATATGGTCAAAGACTTCAGGCCTATTTCTTGATGTACAGTCCTTTACAAAATTATCTCTAGAATTATGGCAGCTAGGCTTGGTAAGGTTCTTTGCAGTGTTATTCATAATAGCTAAGTTGCCTTTGTTCATGGGCAGAACATTCATGATCATATCCTTTTGGCTTATGAATTAATAAAAGGTTATAGTACTAAAAGCAGAGCTCAAAGGTTATGTTACAAATGGATTTTCAAAAAGCCTATGACACAATTGAATGGGAGGTTCTAGAGACAATTCTTAAAGAGCTTAGTTTCCCTCACCAGTTTATTAGCTAGATCATGCTAACTATCAAAGTTGTATCTTATAAATTTCAGGTGAATGGTGAGCACTCTCAATTGGTGAAAGCTAATAAAGGTCTCAGATAAGGGGACTCCCTATCCCCTTGTTATTTGTTATTTGTTATTGTCATGAAGCATATGCATAGTGTTGCAAATTTTGAAGAGCAAGCCTAAATTCAACTTGAGTTTTGCAGATGACTTGTTACTGTTTATAAGAGGTGATAACAAGTCAGTAGAGATGGTGATGCAAGCTTTTAATGACTTCTTGAAAGCCACGGGTCTGAAAGTAAACCCTTCCAATGTAAGGTCTTCTTTGGGAATGTGGAGTCTAAGGACAAACAGAAAATTCAAGAGATTACAGATTTCTCATGGGGCATCCTCTCTTTTAGGCATCTTAGAATTCCTCTTACCAGTAGAAAAATTGCTAATACTCATTATCTGCCCTTTATTGAGAAAATTGTGGCTAGGATCAACCATCGGAGCTCTAGGTTACTGTTCTTTGCAGGCATGACTCAACCTATCAAAAGTGTCATGTTTCCTCTAACTAATTACTGGTTGCAATTGTGCCTTTACCTAAGAAAGTTATTAGAAAGATTGAAGCAATTTGTAGATCTTTTATATGGTCAGGCAATGAGAAAGTCACAAGAAAATCCCCCATAGCTTGGAAGAGAGTTTGCTCCACCAGGAAGCAAGGCGGTCTCAACATCATAGTCGTGAAAGCTATTATAAAACTTAAATGGTAAAGCTGACAGCTTGTGGATCAAGTGTATACACTGCTACTATGTGAAGAATTAGAATATCATGGCAATGAAGGTGAAAAACAATACCTCATGGATCCTTAAAGTTGTCATGAAGAAAAGGCAAAATGTTTCTCAACTCTAAATTTGGAATAACTTGATGCAGGGAGATAAAATTCAACCAGAAGAATGTATGAAGCTATGACAGACTCTTATCAGGAGATTAGTTTGAGGAAAATCATTTTTGGTAATGCTACTAGACCCAGAGGATTGTTCATCCTTTGGCTAGCTTGCCATGAAAGAATGGCAACCAAGGGTAGGCTCTTTAGATTTGGGATGATAAAAGATGACAGATGTTGTTTTTACAGGGATAGAGAGACCTTAAACCATGTTTTTTTCCAATGCAGTGAGTTGAAAGAGATTTGGCACCACATCTTGTGTTGGATGAAGATTGATCATTCCCTTGGTACTTGGAATGATGAAATCAAGTGGATAACTAATAAGAGTAAAGTCAAGGGCCACAAAGCTAGTATTTTCTAATGTGTTTTTGCAGAGACAATCTATGAGACTTGTAATTAAAGGAATATGACCTGTTTGGGAAAAGTTTCTAGTAAACGTTCAAGAAGACCTAAAATCATTGATATTATTTGTATAGGTGTTGGACTAAACCAAAATTTAGGAATTACATTAGTAGACTTGTGAAGTTGGAGCTCGTATGTTGGTGTAATTGTTTTTTTGTTGAATAAAGAGTTTTTTTTTTAAGTAAGCATTATACTACCTCCGTTTTTTATTATAAGTCATTTTGAAAAAATATTTTGTACCACAATATAAGTCGTTTTATAATACCAATAAATAATTAATGTTATTTTTTCTATTATATCCTTAAATATTTACTGTTCTCTCTCTTTCAATTATGTAATTTGTCTTTTCAATACCATTAATGAAAGATAATTTTATAAAATCCTTTATAATTTTTCTTTTTCATATAATAATTATTACATTTTTTAATATATGTGAAAAGTAAAAAACGATTTATACTAAGAAAAACAGAGGAAGTATTTGTTTGCGTGTGTTTCACCAATTAGTTTTCGGGAAAAAAAAAGCTTTTTTTTTTCTTCCAATATTTCAACTTCAATTTAATTCTATATGGGATTGTAATGACAGGCTTTAGAAATAGACAGGCTTGCAAATTGACATAGTGGTCTGAACATAGATTTGCTTTCATGAAATCTTTCGTGTGTCAATTGGTGTTCCCACTTGCTCTCTTGAATTCTTATCTGAAGTTGAAATTGATTATTTGTATTTATATGATTGTCATCAGTGCGTGATCTCAAACTGCAAGCCCCACTCAACCAATATTAAATAAATTTTATTTTAGGATATTTTGAGATACAAAATTATTTATTAAATTATTATAATTAATTTTTTAAAACTTTTTTTAATAGATAATAAAACCAACACATTTGATTTTTATTAAAATATTATTGATTTTATATTAATTTTATTAATTTTAATTTAAAATTATTATGTTATGCAGAAACAATACTTAGAATAATTATTAATATTATTTTATAAATAATATACATATTTGAAAAAAAAAATCAAATATTTATGTAATTGGTATATCATTTTCTATATATATAATTTATTTTTTAGGACTTTTCCAAAGCTTATCAAAACTCGAGGTGAATTTTAAAATACGATCTCTAATATATATATATATATATATTCTTTGAAATTTAAATTATATATTAATTTATTATAATTAATTTTATTTAATATTTTTTAGTTAATAAGAGAATCATTACATCTAATTTTATTTTAAAAAAAGTTGATCTCAAATAAATTTTAACTTTTTTTTAATTTAATTATTATTTATTCTTTTAATTTGAACAAACTATTTATTCTCATCTATAACAATATAAGATTAAATTTTCACTAATGTATCAATATATTTGAATTATAGTTTCTTAGCATAGATATAATTATTTATTTTTAATTTTTTTCTAAGTGAATTACTAAAAACAATATCTCATATTAAATAGTCACGCCTAATTAAAATTCAAAATTTTCAAATATATAAATTGTTAAACTTTCAGATTCATTCTTTATTTTAGATTTATCGTTAACTTCACCTAATATATATGGTATGTCAATCGACAACAATAATTAAGTAGTGTAGTTAACAAAATTAATTATTTCTTTTAATTAATAATAATCGACAAAGTAGTTTTTTTAATGCAAAATTGATATATATATATATATATATATATATATATATATATATATATATATATAGAGAGAGAGAGAGAGAGAGAGAGAGAGAGAGAGAGAGAGAGAGCAAAGGTAGTGCACTGACAGTGTAAACTTATTTTACACCATCATCCAATAGAATTATAACATTTCGCCATGTCATGTCAGTATTTTAAAATTAAACTTGTGATTTGACGGGATACACACCCGTGATTGGTTGACGGTGTAAAAATATCTCACACTGTCGGTGTATAATCTTTTCTCTCTCTCTCTCTCTCTCTCTCTCTCTCTCTCTCTCTCTCTATATATATATATATATATATATATATATATATATATATATATATGGAGCATATCAAATGAGAGTGACATTAAACTGAGAGATGAGAAGAACAAACAACAACCGTTAGATCAAGTTAATAAGAGAGATGACATTGCAAGTTAATAAGAGAGAAAATTTAATAGCCACATTAATGAATATGTTTAATCATAATTTTTTACTGATCAAACGGTTGTTATTTGTTCTTCTCATCTCTCATTTTAAAATCCCTCTCACTTGATATGCCCCATATATATATATATATATATATATATATAATATGTATCCTATGGGAATTTCATTTTTATGCGAGAACATGAAAATGAATATAAACCATTAGATTTTAAAATAAATGGTGGAGATTATGTGTGATTATTTTTCTCTTTCCTCCATTATTAAAATAAATGATGGGGGAGAGAAAAAAAATGATACATAATCTTCTTCATTTATAATAATCTAATGGTTTAGATTCATTCTCATGTTCTCACAAAAAAATAACATTCTCATATGATACTAAGGCAATTTTTCTTTCCCTTTTCTCGGTTGTATGTCAAGTAACCACATATTCGGGGACGAGTTATAAATCCCGATTGACGAAATCGAGTGTTTTCTTCGCATTATACACCAATTAGAATAACTTTGCGCCTAATACATCATTCTTATGACTGTACAAAATGGTATGCATCCTCTTAAGGACTTTGACGTCCCATCTCAGGATGAGCCTCATTCGAGCACTGCTCCCCTGATGATTCGAGCTCAAAATTTTGAGCTTAAACCCTTTCTGTTGCAAATTGTGCATCAGAACTAGTTCTCTGGTAGCCCTACGGGGGACCTTAATCTGCATCTTTTTAGGTTCATTCAGTATGGTGACACGTTAAAGAATAATAGCGATGATCCTGAAGCTAGCAGACTACACATTTTCCCCTTTTCCCTAAAGAATAGAGCTAAAGCTTAGTTGCAGTCCCTCCCATCCAATTCCATTACTACATGGAATGAGCTCAAGAAGGTATCTTTAGCCCGATATTTCCCACCGTCTAAAACGGCAGTTTTAAGAAGCCAAATCACTTGTTTTAGACAAGCTGATGGAGCCCCTCTTTGAAGCCTAGGAAAGGTACAAAGACATGATGAGACTTTGCCCGCATCATGGCCAAGAGAAGTGGTTAATTATCCACACTTTCTATAATGGTCTTATCTATAACATAAGGATGCTAATTGATGTTGCGGATAGAGGGGCTCTAATAGACAAACCCTTCTCTGAGGCCTACCAACTTATTGAAAACATGGCCCAAAATCATTATTAGTAGGGTACTAAGCGTACCCCTATTGAAAAATCTCAGACAAAAGGCGATATGTATGAGGTGAGAGGCCTAGATCATATGAATGCTAAGGTCGATGCCCTCACACAGAAGATTGATAATCAAACCATTACTTCCGCAACTACTATTGTGCAGTGACTCCCAATTGCAAAATTTGTGGAGTCCAAGGATATGTCACATTTAACTGTCAGTTGTTATCTGAGTCTTCCTATGAGCAGGCCAATTATGCGCATGGTAACCACTACTCTAATACGTATAATCCTGGATGGAGAAACCATTCGAATTTCTCCTATAAGAACAAAAATGTTCTTTTTTCACCAAGCCCACCTCCTCTTACTCCTACTGGATTTCAGAATAATAAAAGGATCCATTGTTTCTCTTTCTACACCTAAGAAGTCTAATCTAGAACTCATGATGGAAAATTTTGTCATGTCTCAGACCCAACAAAACAAAGAGTTTATGAACTAGAGTGTTCATACTAATGAGATGATCAAATAGTCGGAGAATAAGGTTGACTCCATGGTTACCCATAATAAGATGTTTGAGACTCATATCTCACAAGTAGCTCAACAACAAGCAGCCACTATTGCCTAACTAGCATATTTCCAGGCCAACCATAACCTAACCCAAAAGACCACACTTATTGCCACCACACTGTGAAGCGGGACAAAATTAGACGGCCAAGTTGATCATAGAGTTAGAGACCCGACAGTAGGATGAAGAGTAAAGAGAGAACCTGAGAAAGTTATTAATAGTAGCCCAACAAAAGAACCAGAAGTTGATAATGGGTTAACACTTAAAGCTAAGGAAACGGTTGAGAAGGAACAACCGTATGTACCTCTCCCTATAAGCCACCTATTCCATACCCTCAGAGACTTGCAAAGTCTAAGACAGAGAGTCCGTTCAAAATTTTCGTGGAGCTCTTGAAGTAGCTCCACATTACTATTCCCTTTTTGGAGGCCATTACACATATGTCCTCCTATGCCAAGTTCCTTAACGAGATCTTATTCAATAAGAGGAAGTTTGGCAATTACAATACTGTGGCACTCACTAAATAGTGTAGTGCCATCATACAGAATAATATGCCACCAAAACTGAAGGATCCATGGAGTTTTTTTATTCCCTATGTGATTGGAAAATTTGTCATCAACAAGGCACTTTGTGATTTAGGAGATATCGTAAGCTTGATGTCTATCTCGATCTGTGAGAGGATAAATTTAGGTGAATTAAATCCCACTAAGATGTCCCTCCAGTAGGCTGACCATTCAGTCAAGTATCCCATAGGTATTCTAGAAGATATTCTAGTTAGGATCGGGCAGTTATACATCCCCATAAACTTTGTAGTGATGGAAATAAAGGAATACTCCAATATTCCAATATTATTAGGAAGACCCTTTTTAGCCACCATTGGTGCGATAATTAATGTGAAACGAGATAAACTTACTTTTGAGGTCGGTGAGAAGAAAATTGAGTTTATTATTTCCCAGTTTATGAAAGCTCCCGCTGTTAATGATACATGTTATTTTGTAGACATCATCGATGAATGTTTAAAGGAGTTGTCTTTAAAGGCACCACCCGCTGAAGAGCCGGTTGCGCCTTCGAAATTAAACATAGAGGAAGACAAGGCTGAGTTATTATTAGATGAAGGTCTTGAATAATTCCTCGCCCTTGCCCCAAATCTGATGCCCGACACAGAGTATCCAAAAATAGAGCTTAAGGAATTACCTCGGAACCTTATATATGAATTCTTGAATACTGAACTTAATCGCCCTGTCATTGTCAATGCTAACCTTGGTATAGAAGATACTGATCTTTCTATTTTGAAGAGATATCATGCGGAATTAGGATACACCATAAGTGACCTCAAGGGAAACAACCCATATGCGTTCATACACCAGATTATGCTAGAAGATTATTCTAAAACCTCTCGAAAGTACCAAAGACGGATGAATTCCAACATGAGTGAGGTTTTTTAGAAGGAAGTCATGAAACTTCTTTATGGCGGGATTATCTATCCCATCTCAAATAGTAAGTGGTGAAGTCTGGTATATGTGGTACTGAAGAAAGGTGGTATGACTATTGTGAAGAATGAGACAAGTGACTCTTTAGCTACACACATGGTGACTGGTTGGCGGATGTGTATTGATTACAGAAAATTGAACAAAGAAACCAGAATAAACCATTTCCCTCTTCCTTTCATTGACCAGATGTTAGAGCGCCTAGCTAGGCACTCACATTTATGCTACTTAGATGGATATTCGGGATTTTTCTAAAAACCTCACTTTCGCTTACTGGCGGATGCCGTTTAGGCTATGTAATGCTTCTGACATTTTTCAAAGATGCATATGATGGCAAACTTTGCTGATTTTGTTGAGGACATAATAGAAGTCTTTATGGATGATTTCTCTGTGTGTGGATCTAGTTTTGATAATTGTTTATTAAACCTAGAGAAGGTTTCAAAGAGATGTGTTAAGTTGAATCTTGTATTGAACTGGGAGAAGTGTCATTTCATGGTAAAGAAGGACATTATTCTGGGACACTTAGTGCCCGCTAGAGGTATTAAGGTTGATATAGCAAAAATTGAGGTTATAAAAAATTTGCAACCTGCATAGACCGTTTGAGAAGTTCGTAGCTTCCTTGGACACGCTGGTTTTTATCAGCGATCCATTAAGAACTTCTCAAAGATAACCAAACCCCTTACAGGCTTGTTGATGAAGGACACAGAGTTTATCTTTAATAAATGCTGCCACGAGTCCTTTCAATTATTAAAGAGCACACTTATCTCTGCACCTATTATGCAACCTCCTAATTGGAATGAACCTTTTGAAATTATGTGTGATGCATCTAATTATGCAGTAGGCATTGTTTTAGGTCAGTGTAAAGCTAAAATGTTGCATGCTATCTATTATGCTAAAAAGACGCTGGATGAAGCTCATATTAACTAAAGAAAATAGCTTCTGGAAATTGTGTTTGTTGTTGATAAGTTTCGGTTTTACCTTGTAGGATAGAATATTATCGTTTACACTGACCATGCGGCCCTTCGATACCTGCTAACCAAAAAGGATGCAAAGCTGAGACTGATTCGGCGGATCCTACTGCTATAGGAATTCGACATGGAGATCCGGAACAAGAAAGGAAGGAAGAAATATGGTGGTGAATCACCTGTAGAGGACTAATGATGTTAAGAGTGATGATGTTCTGATTAAAGATTACTTTTCATATGACAAACTGGTAGCCTTTGTCAGAGTTGAGGCCCTTCGTTATGCCCATATCACTGATATCCTTGAGGCAGGCAACTCTGGTATTAGGAAAACACTTGAGGAAGTTGCTGCTGTAGAAAAATCATCGCTGCCTTGGTATGATGATTACATCAACTACCTCGTGGCCGATGTTTTACCTCATGATCTCACCTACCAACAAAAGAAGCGTTTCTTTCATGACCTTAAGCAGTACTACTGGGATGACCCTCTCTTGTTCAAAAGAGGCTTCGACGGTATCTTCTATCGTTGCATACCTGATAATGAGATTGAGAGCATCATGACCCACTGTCATTCATCGCCCTATAGAGGGCATATGAGCATTTCTAAGACTGCTGCAAAAATTCTTCAAGTTGGCTTTTATTGGCCTAGTATCTTAAGGGACGTGCATATCTTTACCACAAAGTGTGACCAGTTCCAGCGCACTAGAAACATTTCACGGAGGCATGAGATGCCTCAGAAACCTGTCCTAGAAATAGAGATTTTTGATGTATGGGGAATTTATTTCATGGGACCGTTTTCATCTTCAAATGGGAATAGATACATACTTGTTATTTTGGACTATGTGTCTATAGGATTGAGGCCATTGACTCTCTGGCTAATGATGCATAAGTTGTGATAAAGATGTTCAAAAGTATCATATTCGTGAGGTTTAGAACCCCTAGATTGGTCATCAGTGATGGTGGCTCACGCTTTATTTACAAATGCTTTAAAAACCTCTTAACCAAGTACGGAGTTAACACTGAGTAGAGACCCATTACCATCCGCAGATAAGTAGACATGTGGAAATCTCAACTTGTGAGACTAAAAAGATAATGGTTTCCACCTCTAGGAATGATTGGTCAACTAAGATGAGCGACGCACTCTGAGCCTATAGAACATCCTATAAAACTCCTATTGGAATGACTCCCTTCAATCTCGTATATGGAAAATCATGCCATCTCCCTATAGAATTAGAGCATAAAGCCTATTGGCCTATTAAAGCCCTTAATATGTATCATACAGCTACTGGGAGCAGAAGAATGTTTGACTTGCACGAGCTAGCAGAGCTACGATTGAATACCTATGAGAATTCCTTAATTTATAAAGAGAGAACAAAAAGATGGCATGATAAACGCAACTCTATGAGGATATTCAACGAAGGCGAGCTTGTTTAATTATTTAACTCTAGGTTAAGGTTATTCCCTATAAAATTAAGGTCCTGATGGTCAGGACCGTTTGAGGTGAAGAGAGTTAGTGATTCTGGTGTTGTGGAGGTTTGGAGTGAATCCACAGGAAAGTTTGTAGTTAACGGTCAAAGGCTGAAACACTACCACTCGTCAGATAATGTTCTAGATCAAGGTGGTACCTTGATGTTGAGTCCCCATTTATGGCTGATTAAACTCAATTGAGCTACCTACATAAAATGAAGCATTGCTTGGGAGGCAACCTACAGCTTCTGAAATTTTAATTCATTTTAATTTTCCTTTAATAATTGGTAGACTTGGTTGAGATAGGGCCGGTGGTCAATGAACCATTATGTCATGAGAAAAGTTTCCTCTTGTGCCTTAAAAATGCCTTAAAGGCGCTACGATTTCTCTTTCCCAAGAATTAAATGAAAAAACGTTGTTTCAGTAGCATGAAGGGTTACCCATCAACTAGCTGACGGACTTCATGCCTTCCTAGAGCGGTGACGGGAATGTCCTCGTCAACTTGATGCCCATCAAGTTGTTAAGGGCGCGTTTGGTTGCTTTTAATTCCCTAAAAATGCTTCTTTCCAAATGGTGATGCCCTGGGCGTCATTCCCCTGACGCTCGTCAAGGTGTTAAAAAGGTGATTTTAAAAGAAAATTCTGACCATGCCTGATGACTTCTCGACAAGTCTACCGATAATGTCGCAGTAATAAAAAATATTGAACCCACAAGGACTGTTTTCGAACAAGACTAGATTTGTGCAATTTAAAGGAAAATAATAAATAAGGGGGGTTTACAAGTTTCAGTGAGAAAAGTAATTAAACGAGTAAACAAGGTCACAAAAGTGGTCAGGCTGTGTTGTAGAATCCCATATTCTTCTATTGTTGATGTTTAATGCCCTGTATGAATGATAGAATCACAATAACCCCACGGAAAATTAACAAAACCGTTATTGATGATCCCTCACGAAATAACTCACTAACCACTACTCGTAGCTTTCTATCCCCAGTTCGCCAGCGTAAGCAAGGATATGCGATGTATATAACATTAATTCCCTATGCCACTACTCGGGGTCTCCTATCCCTATTTGACTGGCGTAAGTAGAAAAAAATTCCCTAGGTCCAACACATAGGCTAAGGGTCAGTAATCCATATGCGTCCAAAATCAGATTAACAGAGTATCTCAAAGAAAAAGCATAAAGATTAAGAAACAACTAAATATGATTATAGATCAATAGGTTCATACAACGATCAAATTAACATAGAATCCAACAATATAGAAATAGGTTCATCATAACGCAACATAGCAAAAGAATTTAGCTACACATTATTCAAAAAATAATACCACAATCGATAAATGAAAATAACATAAGAAGTACCTTGAAGATATGACCTCCAATGACTTCAAATGCTATAAAAATCTCCACTTGTGCTCTCAAAATCGTGCTCTAGTCTCCAAAATTTGTAACCCTTGTCAAACTGCTCAAAATCCCCTTAAAAAGCACTTAGAACGGGTCAGAATGCGTCAGAAAAATCCCAAAAAATACCTATCGCGCACATTATATAAGCGTCGCACGTGCGATGCAACTTCTTCTCCTCTATTTCACACGTGATAGTGCGCGTTGTCGCATGTGATTATTCCGGTAGCTATGTAAAAATCACCTTTTTGCACCTGAATTTCCACTAAGTCCCATTCTTCCATACTTGGTTATTTTCACTCATTCTTGGGTCTTTATTCATCATTTTGGATCATCTTTCGCTTATTTTCCCCCAGTTCTTTGACTAATTAAATGCAATGACAGACTGTCATCACAACCCCAAACTTGAATCTTTGCTTGTCCTCAAGCAACTCACATGCAACTGCATGTTTCAACAGACAACAAGTCGTACAATAACAATTGAACATTACCATGTTTTTTCGTTCCATGACCATTATTTTGGTTTCCAACTTCCATTCGACAAATTCAGAAAAAACTTTCAACATTGACGAGTACTGAACCTGTATCTCAGCTCACTTTACTCGCTCAATGGATAGGGTTATCACTCAATTAACATGCAAAATAATTTATACTTAGTTTGATCATGTTCTAGTATAGTTCCTCATAGAAATCATAACACACACATAAGAGGTCTTTTCAGGTTGTAACTTGGCTTATGTTCAGGTAGGTGTTGAATGTCAAATATGCTTTAGATTGATCCATATTTATTGGCAATTTTCATCTTATTTGTTATGTTTTGTTGGATTTACTCCTTGTTTTCATGCTATTCTTCAATTATGTGCAAGCTCTTTTGGTTGCTTTGATTTGTGTGTTATTGTGCAGGAATTAGGCATAAAATATCAAAGTGTAAGACACAATGGACAAGAAAGCCAAAGGCAAAGAAGAGATTCAACATGTTCGTTGGACGAACAACCAACGAGGAGTAGCAGCGAATATTCGCTAGGCGAGCTCATGGTGAAACCCCAGCGAACCATCTCAAAATGATGGCAGTAAGAAAAGGGCAGTAAGTTCGCTGGACGAACTTGAAGCGAATGTTCGCTGGGCGAGGTTGCAGCGAAGGACCAGCGAACCATCCCAGATTTGAGGCAGTGGCTAAAGGACCACAAGTTCCCTGTGCGAACTTGTAACGAAGTAGTTCGCAGGGCGAAAAATTACTCGCACAACGAACTTTGTAAATTTCTCAAGGGCGGTTTAACTGTTCAAAGGCATTTTAGGTGCCATAAAGTAAAGTTCGCTGGGCGAACTTGAAAGATTATAGTTGTACTATATAAGTACTTTTCACACTTTTTGAGGATCATAACCCGTTTTTCACCTAGAAACCTCATTTTCAGCATTTCTTCACCAAAGAGTGAGATTTTGCAAATAGAAGCTGGATTTGCATCCGAGTTTGATTCTTCGAAGTGGATACTCATTCATCTTCTCTCAAGACTTGTAAAGCAAGCTACCATGGTTATGGGTAGCTAATTTCCCTTATATCAAAGGTAGAGGTAGTATACCTTAGCTTTATGTATTTCTTTTGATTAGCTTTGTATGTGAACAAGTGATGATTAATATATGATGAATATTTTTTTTCTTAATGATCCATTCTTGTTTTGTAAGACTCTAGACATAGATTTTATGAAACTCGACCTAAAATATTTATCTATCGATTTATAAATTGGAGAGATCGGTCTATGGTTGATATTCGCTTTGTATTGAACTTAAAGCTTACTATTTGGTTGTTATATGGAGAGATCGTGTAGCGATGAATACAATATTTCTCACGACATCGCTCTAGAGATAGAAGATGTTGAGAGAATACACGATGATATTAATCGGAACCGACTTCACATGCAAGATTGAAAGAATATGTATAAGTTAGGGTAGATGAAAACTACTTTTGATATACTTTGTTAATCAAACACTTTAGAATTTATCAGCTTTGCTACTAAAAACATGACAATTTATGAATAAAACTTTGAAAACCATTTTTCTTAGAACGGTAAACTATTGAATGGTAAGCATCAAAATATCAGGACAATCCATGTGGAGACGATAACAAAAACTCACCTATAACTACGATTCGAACAAAATGGCACCGTTACCGGAGATTGTTGTTGATATTGTAAGCATTGTAATAGTTTATTGATTTTAAGATCTTTGTATTGTTTTTCTCACCTCTGTTTATTTTTCTTGTGTTGTTTAATTTGTTTGGTTAAGTGTGCAAATTTTGTTTATGCGAGGGAGTGTACCTGCAGACCAACTTTTTTTCGATCCTGAGATTGAGAGAACCGCTCGTAGGTTCAATAGCATAATTAGGATAAGGATGCAACTTGCCAAAGAAAGACAAGAGCACAAAGAAATTTCTTCATCTACACCTATTGTTACGCCAAACATGGCAGAAATACCACCACCTCCACCCCCTGCTTCAACCCCATGTGTTAACAGTCCAAAACACAACGCTCAGTTTACGTGCAACACCTACAACAAGAGGCATTCTGAGAAGAAGACGGGAATCCTAGCTCTTTTATATGAAAATGTCTTTACGGGTATGGACCATGAGGATCCGTTCACACATCTCACGAAGTTTTACGAGATAACGGGTGCAACTGGAGCTCCGGAAGTCGAAGAAGAATCTTTGTTCAAGAGACTATTCCCGCATTCCTTAATTAGGAAGGCGGATGAGTGGTATCTTAACCAATTTACTCTTGTGATGACGGATTGGAATGTATTGGAGGAGAAGTTTCTTGAACGATTATTCCCTCAATCTAGATTTATTGAAGCCAAGACTTCAATTTCGGTATTTGTGCAAGGAGGAAGCGAGTCTCTCAACGAAGCTTGGGAGAGATTCAAATCTATACTGAGAAAGTGCAAGGGTCATGGTTTTGATGATTTGACTCAAGTTCACATTTTCCGCAACAAACTTTAACCCGTTCATAAAACTCTTTTGGATGCTACGACGGGTGGTTCTCTAATGTCAAAAACGTGGAAGATGCAGTGTCTATCATTGATAGGATGACACTAAATGATCATCAAGGTCAACACAACTGTGGTACTTCACAAAGAAAATCGGGAATTATCGATTTAGGAATGAATGATGTTATTATTTCTAAAAATAAGTTACTCTCGCAACAAGTGGAGTTGTTGACAAAGCAAATGTCAAAGCTTCCACAACAAATCAAAGAGATGCAAGAAGTTCCCAACCAAAATCAACATGTGGCAAGTTGCAAACTTTGTAAAGGTGATAATCCTACCGGATATTGTCCATCGGTCGTTGTAGAAGCCAACTATGAGGGAAACCAAAATCATGGATATCAACTAAGACCATCGTATCAAAGCAATAACCAAGGCTATCAACTGAGAGGTAATAGACAAGGTTACCAACAAGGGTGGAGGCAAGAACCAGGATCTTCTAACCGTCAACCTTACCAAAGTTACAACCAACCGCAACAAAACCAAGGCAGAAGTTCAAAGATAGATGAAACTCTCAATCAATTCATGCAACTATCAATGTCCAACCAAAAGAGCACTAATTCTTCTATTAGGAATCTTGAGGCACAAATTAGGGAATTGTCTAGACAATTGGTCGATCAACAAAAAAAGCCTTTTCGACTAAGCCGCAAGTGGATCCTAATGAGGTATGCAAATCTATACTTACTAGGAGTGGTAGGAAGATTTATTTGGGCATTGGTGAGAATGAAGTGGAGAATGAGGTTGTAGTTGAAAAAGAGGATGAAATTGTTGAGGAGGAAGTTGAAAAAAATGTGAAGGATGATGGAGTTGAAAAGAAATGGAGAGAAGAGAAAAAGAATAATGATAGAAAGGGGAAGGAGAAAGGGAGCATCCCTATTCAAAATTTACCTTAACCTCATAGTCCTACAAAAAGGGATAACGCAAGGCAATATGCTCGGTTTATGGATATCTTTAACCAATTGCAAATAAATATTCCATTTGCCGAGGCATTGAAGCAAATGCCTAATTATGCGAAATTTATGAAAGATATCATCACCAAGAAGAAGCGATATATTGACCAAGAAACAGTAGTTGTTGATGCTAGTTGTAGTGCAATTGTTCAAAGGACTCTTTCTAGGAAACAAAGTGACCCGGGAAGAGTTACTTTACCGGTTACCATCGGAAATATCTATGTTGGTAATGGGTTGATTAATTTAGGCTCTAGCATAAATTTGATACCGTTGTAAATGTTAAAAGATTAGGACACATGGAGTTGAGGGCTACTAGAATGACTTTGCAATTAGCTGATAAATCTACTACCCGTCCTCACGGTGTAGCTGAAGATGTATTGGTGAAAGTTGATAAGTTTTTGTTTCCCATTGACTTTATGGTGATAGGCATGGATGAGGATGATGATGCTCATCTAATTCTTGGAATACCTTTCATGAAAACAACAAGAATGACTATTGATATGGATAATGGTCTTATGAAAGTGCGAGTACAAGATGATGAAGTTTGCTTTAATCTCTTTGAAGCCATGAAGAATTCAAAAGAAAAGAATGATTATTTCCATCTTGATGCAATGGAGGAAGTGATTGAAGAGGTGAAAAAAAAAGCTCATGTTGCTACCCATTGGAAAAAGTTCTTACTCATACTTTGCTTAGTCTCCATGAGAGTGAAGAAAATGAGATTGAAAAGTGTTTTCTAGAACTAGAAGCATTAGAAAAAGTTCCTCCCTTGGAAGAGCTTGACGAAGAGTTGAAAAAAGAAAAGGTGAAGGACATAAAACTTGAGTTGAAGATTTTGCCCCCTAATTCAAAGTATGTGTTTCTTGATGACGGGGAGCACAAACCGGTGATTATAAGCAATGAACTAACTAATGAGGAGGAAGAAAAATTGACTGTGGTGTTGAAAAAGAATCAAAATACTATGGGTTGGACTCTTTCCAATTTAAAAGAAATAAGCCCATCATATTGCATGCATAGGATATTAATGGAGGGTGACTTTAAGCCAGTAGCTCAACCTCAACGCTGCTTAAACCCTACCATGAAAGAAGTGGTGAGGAAAGAGGTGGTGTAGATGCTTGAGGCCAGAATGATTTATCCTATTTCAGATAGTCTGTGGGTTAGTCCGATGCAAGTGGTACCAAAGAAAGGTGGGATGATGGTGATTCAAAATGAAAAGAATGAATTAACACCAAGAGTCGTGACCGATTGGAGAATGTGTATCGATTACCGTAGGCTTAACAAAGCTGTGAGGAAATATCACTTTCCCTTACCTTTCATGGACCAAATGCTTGAGAGGCTTTCCGATCAGAAATTATATTGTTTTATTGATGGTTATTCGGGTAACAACCAAATTATTGTTAACCCGAAGGATCATGAGAAAACTGCTTTTACATGTCCATTTGGGGTATTTCCTTTTAGGAGGATGCCTTTTGGGTTGTGTAATGTGCCTGCTACTTTTCAGCGGTGCATACAGGCGATATTTTCTGACTTGATTGAAAAATCCATTGAAGTTTTCATGGATGACTTTTCGGTTTTTGGGCCGTCATTCAATCTTTGTTTGAAAAATCTGGATGTTATTTTGGAAAGGTGTGTGAAAACAAATCTTGTACTTTATTGGGATAAGTTCAAATTCATGGTTACCGAAGGAATTGTGCTCGACCACAAACTTTCTTCAAAGGGCCTTGAAGTTGACCAAGCCAAAGTGAAGGTTATAGAGAAATTGCCGCCACCCTTTAATGCGAAAGGAATGAGAAGCTTTCTCGACCATGCAGGATTCTATAGGAGATTCATTAAAGACTTCGCAAAGATTGCAAAGCCCTTGAGCAGTTTTCTCAACAAAGATAAGTCTTTTGAATTTGATAACTCTTGCATGCTTACTTTTAATTCTTTAAAAGAGAGTTTGACTACCGCACCCATAATCATGACTCCCAATTGGAAACTTGATTTTGAACTCATGTGTGATGCTAGTGATTATGTCGTTGGTGCGGTACTTGGTCAAAGAAGAATGAAATTTTTTCATGTTATACACTATGCAAGCAAAGTGTTGAACAAAGCTCAAATAAATTATGCCACTACGGGAAAAAAGCTTCTTGCGATAATGTATGCATTGGAAAAATTCGGGTCTTACCTCATCGAGTCTAAAGTGGTTGTTTACACAGACTATGCGGCAATTAAGTATTTGCTAACCAAACCGGACTCTAAGCAAACGCTTATTAGATGGGTCCTTTTTTTGCAAGAATTTGATCTTGAAATTTGCAAAAAAGAAGGGATCTGAGAATTTGGTTGCAGACCATTTATCCCGTCTCGTGAATGTGGAAGTAACTAAAAATGAATTGGAGGTTACAGAGGAATTTCTGGATGAAAAGTTGTTTATGGTGTAAGTTAGGCCTTGGGTTGACGATATTGTAAATCACAAAGTCGTCGAAGTGATTCCGGAAGGCCTAACTTGAAATCAAAGAAAAAAAGTTCTTGCACGATGCCAAGTCTTTTGTTTGGGATGAGCCGTATTTGTTCAAACTTGGTGTTAATAACCTTTTGAGAAGGTGTGTTACAATTGAGGAGTCAAAGAGTATTCTTTGGCATTGTCACAACTCACCTTATGTGGTCATTTTAATGGTTTAAGAACGAAAATGAAAGTTCTTCAATCGGGCTTTTATTGGCCTTCTTTGTTTAAAGATGCTCATGTGCATGCCCAAAGTTGTGGCAATTGCCAACGGAGTGGAGGAATTACAAAACGGAATGAGATGCCGTTACAAAGTATGTTTGAGATGGAAGTTTTTTACTGTCGGGGAATTGATTTTGTCGGTCCATTTCCGCCTTCATTTTCTTGTGAGTACATTCCAGTTGTTGTGGACTATGTGTCCAAATGGGTGAAAGTGTTATCTTGTGCTAAAGCAGACGGTAAAACCGTGATAAAATTATTGAAGAAAAACATTTTTTCACGTTTTGGTATGCCTAAAGTGTTGATAAGTGACGGAGGATACTGCTTTTGCAACGCTTCTTTAGAAAAAGCCTTGGAGCATTATGGCGTGAAACACAAAGTGACATCGCCATATCACCCTCAGGCTAATGGTCAGGCTGAAGTATCAAATCGTGAGATCAATAAAATTCTTGAGAAACCGTGTCTTCTTCAAGGAAGGATTGGGCACACAAGATTGATGAGGCTTTGTGGGATTATCGAACTGCATTTAAATCTCCGATCGGTCTCACATCGTTTAAGATGATCTACGACAAAACTTGTCATTTACCGGTAGAGTTGGAGCATAAGGCTTTTTTGGCCTTAAAATTTCTGAACTTTGATCCCACTTTAAGTGGTGAAAAAAGGAAAGAGCAACTTCATGAATTGGATGAATTGAGACTCCAAGCTTATGACTTCAACAAGCTTTACAAGGAGAAGGTAAAAAATTAGCATGAAAAGAAGATTGAGAGGAAAGACTTTCATGAAGGACAAATTGTCTTATTGTTCAATTCGTGATTAAAATTGTTTCCAGGAAAGTTGAAGTCAAAATGGCCTGGTCCATTTCAGATTAGGGAAATCAAGCACTACATAGCAATTGTAATTGAATAACCTTCATTGAAAGAAATTTGGACGGTCAATGGGCAAAGGTTGAAAGTGTACCTTGGTGTTGAAGTTGTTACAGATGCGGGAACAATTTCTATTGGCGATCCTTGAGTCGCTTTCGACCGCCAAGCTCAACCGACGTTAAACAAAGCGCTTGTTTGGAGGCACCCCAACATTGTGAGTATTTTTGTTTTTCTTACTGTATTTGTTAGTTTTATTATTATGAAAGAGTGTTGTGTTAAAACAAAACAAAAATTGAGAAACCAGAATTTTTGAGTTACTGTAATGTTCGCCCTGAGTTCGCTAGGCGAACTTGGGGCGAATTAGTTCGCTAGGCGAATAATTATTTGCACTGCAAACATGACAGATTCTGGAAGGATGGCAAGATTATGCTAGAACACTTTTGTATTGTTTTTGTAGTACTGTTGCATTGACTCTTCTATATTGGACCTGAGGACGGGCCTTTTTGAAAAGAAGGGGGCAGTTATAGTCAACTCTAGTTATTTGTTTTTATGGTTGTTGGTAGTTTGTTTTGCTATTTAATCTTACTTTCTTTGGTGCTAATGGAATCAAGAAAAAGGTTTGAAACAGACTAGAACTCAAAACACGATAGCTCAATTTCTGAAGAAAATTTGAGAATGTAGCAGGGGTTTTCTGGCTACCAAAAGCTTGAGAATGAAGTAAGTGAGGTCCTATATTTATAAAAGAGGATGATGGAATGTTGAGAGGGGTGAAATGATCATAATTTGATGGAATTCATGTGCACACTCATCATGAAGAAAGTGTGACTTGAAGTTGCTCAAAACTCAGCTAAATCATGCGTTTTATGAGTCATTTAACTTCTGGAAACTTGATTAAACATGTTTAGGTCCAAAATACGTGGTAATTTGGCTTGTAAACAAGTTTTGATTGAAGTAAAAAATCTGATCATGATGAAAACTTCAGTTCCAAGCAACCACGTTCAACTCAATGGGGTATCTTGTACACGAGGCTTTTTGATCCCATTCTTTTTGCAATTGGTTAACATCATAACAAAGATCACATTGTGCCAAGAAATTTTTCATTTGGATCCTTGAGCAAAAATTTATTTCATGTTGAAGTTGGCACAAAAATTTGGCAAACCAAACTTGAAATATTCTAAGTCCAAATGGTTGAAAATGACTTATAATGTATCAATGAATTCCATGGCCTTCCATGCACAATTAAACTTTGACCACTGAAGCAATCTTGTAGAGGGTATCACAAATAATATTGTGCAAAATGAATGAGCTCCATATGTTAAAAATTGAAGAAGTTATGATTCTTGAAAGTTGAGAAAAAGTCACTTGAAAATAGGCAAAATTTCACTAAATCCACAAATGACCTATAATGTCTTCAAAATTTTGATGATCCTCCAAGCATAATTGGCTCTTTTCATGTATATAGAAGTTGGAGAGGATTTTAAGAAGAGTTATATCCAAAAAGAAGCATTCAAAATGTTGAGAATTGAAGAAGTTGTGATTTTTGGAACTTTGACTTTAAATGTTGATTTTTTAGGTCAGACTTCCTTGAATCAACTTGGACTTTCCTTGTATTTCAAAGCACATGAATAATAATATGAACTAAAAATAATTTTTTCTTAAATTTCCTTTGATTAAATTGACCAAAGCTTGAGGTAACTTGTTGATGAAGGCATGGAAATAAACACATGAACTGTTGACTTTTCTTGAAAGATAAGCTACTAAACCTTGAGATATCTTTGATCAAAATGAGATTGAATGATACTTGAAACCTTGTACTTTGATATTATAAGCCATGATTTAGTGAGATAACCCTTGGGAATCAATGGTTGACCACACTTTAACCTTGAAGGGGAAAAACCCTAACTGATGAAGTATGCTTGGTGTTTTTGATATAGCACCCTACCTTGTAAATAAACAAAAGGATACAAGACATATTTTTTAATATTTTGATTAGTGGTTAGTGACATAAAGCATATAAATACAAAGGAAAAAATACAAAGAAATGTGCTTGGTGATCTTTATAAAGCCAAACTCAAGGGTGAGAGGGCTAAAAGAAGAAACAAATTTGTGATCTTGATGCATTGTGAAGATGAAAATGAGGTGAGATCTTAGGGGTAAAATTTAGGGTATGTCAGTTACCAAGAAGACAACCACTAAAACTAAAATTTGTTATTCTTCACAAGCACCAACTCTAACACAACCAAGCCAAGATTAAATTTAGCATGTTGAAGTACTTTTGTAATGTCTGTGATGAAAATATGTGTCATGAAACACTTTGTGTCATGCCTAAGTTTATTTTGTAATGACTAACTTTTGTTATGCACTTTGTAATGACCAACTTTTGTCATGCCTAAGTTTATAATTACAATTTATTGTAATGAACAAGTTCTTATGTTAATGGAATGATATTTTGAAACTAAGATGTTTGCATATCAAATACTAATATTGTGTGATCAAATACTAATACATGCTGATATATACATACTGATACATACTAATATAAACTGAAATGGCTATGTGATGTTGTGATCAAATACTGATACAGACTGATATAAAAACATATACATAATCATACATACTGATACAAAAAACTGAAATGTCATTAAAAGCCAAAATGTCATTACAGTTTCATAGCAATATAGAAGTGCATTTACAATTTCAGAGTACATATTATACACAGTTTCAGTCATATGTCATAACTTTTACAAACTGCATTACACAAACTACATTTCATAGGACTATGATCTGCTTCATTACATCACACATGACTAATCCTATTAGTAATACAAAAGTGATGGACATACTAAATTTCAACATGTTATTCATAAACTTCATTTTAATCTTCATTTCGTCCTCTTTTTTCTCGACTTCATTGCATTCCATTTTTTCTTCAGTTGAATTATGTTGCAGAGAAGAGATTACATCCTTGGCTTTTGGAGACATTTCTTCATCATACCAAAAAAAAGGTTACACCTCTTATAACCCTACAACTGGATTTACAGAAGAAAAAAATTGATGGATTTGAGGGATTTGAAGAACCATTCGACATAAAATGGACAATAACAACCAAAGCATTATCTTAAACACCCTACAATTATAGAAACGACGACCTAAGTTTGAATCTGTCCAAGATGTCATCAATGGAGATTCCAAACCACATATGCACTAGCCCGGATATGGACGCAAAGGCTTCCGGTAACTCGATTTAGAGCATTGAGACATGATGACTTTAAACCGTTTGACTCAAATCGACTGAAACCGCCCACAATTTAAAAGGAAATAAGACATGTTGTTTTAGGGTTTAAAAAAAAAAAGAAAGAAGCTCAAAGAAGACGACCATTTTCCCCTTCAATATATGTTTTTAAATAATACTTTTTTCATTTTAATAGATAATATAAATAATTAAAATGATTTAAAATATGATTTAAATATCAATTCATAAAATGTCCAAGAATTTTAATTTTATGACAAAAGTTAAAAATTACCACATCATAGAATTACATCATAGAATTACATGTCAACTGAGTAAAAGACTCATTTGTGAAAGAGGAACACTAAAAAATCATGGAATATGATAATAGGGATTTTTTTTTAAAATAAGAACTTAAAAAATTATCAAATTTGATATAGGTGACAAAAACTTGTATTTAAACCTACTTTTAATTCAAAATCAATTTTTTATGTTAGAATCAATCCTAGGCTAAATTATTTTAACATGAAAGCTAAGACCACCATGTGCAATTATGCTATGCATACTGCATAGTAACGACACGCGTCCCCGCCTATACCGACACGGTTAACATAACAGTGTGCGGTACTTAGCATATGGGTTATGTTATGGACACACTTGACAACTAAGTTATGATATTATAAAAATGTTTGTATCATATACTACTATAAAAAATGTCAATATTAATGCAAGTAAAGTACTACTCCACATGACTATTACAGCTAGATAGTATCATTTGTCCTGTTTCGATCATTTTTTCTTCTAGAAACAATGGCGTCTTTTTTCCAAACCGCCAGTGCCATCAGCCTGGGCTCCACCACTATGTGCTACAATACAATTATTGCTACGTTAAGGAAAACGATATAATTAAAACCAGCGAAAAATACTAATTTTTAATATTTTATTATTAACTATTGTTGATGACACCGTATAAAATACATTCTATATGTAGTATTTTTTAATTTTGTCAAAATTTAAAATTACATTTTTTGTTTCTTCCTAATAATAACATTCGAAAAACAGGGTATATAAAGTCTATCTTTTACTATCCGAAGCTATCGCTTAAGATCCTATTATATATTTCTTTCAAGACGTTTAAAAAATTATCTACTTCAATAATTGAGTTAGATAACACAATTAAAATGTATTTTAACATCATAAATTTCATAATTGTTTTAAATTATATAATAATGTATATTTGTATCTTTAATCATTAAATAACAATTTTTTTTAACTTATTATGAAAATTGTTCGTAAAGTATCATCCAGAACCTCACAAAATTTATCTGAATTGTAACTTTTAGACAATTGGAATGGTTGTTTGAATTTTTATATTTTCAATTGTTGTAAGTAAGATGCACCTTAATGTTGTCAACCAAATAAATGTTTCAAAGAATAGCGTGTTAGAAGATTCTTAACGCATTCTTATACACGTTGATGTTGGAAAGAATTTATCACTGAACATAATTTTACGTTAGGTGATCATATGTTTAAATGAGTTCACGTGAAAGCTGTCAAATTATGTTTTGGGATAGTAATCAAGAGGTATAATTCAGATTTTGAAAGAAGACATACATTTCTTACGATGAGATGCGAAAGTTGAAACACAGTGACACCAAAATAAGGAAATGTGAATGTCCTTTTAAATTGTACGCGGACCACACGGTGAAAAAATGTTTGTGTTGAAATTCAACCACAACCTATGGAGAATTCTTATTCAATCTTGATCTCAAGATTGTTAACAATCACACAATGACAATGAAAAGAAAATGTTTGTAAGAAAGAAAGAAAGAAAACAATAGCGTTAGAGAAGAAGATGAAAAATTCTGCAGAGTTATCTCTGCCCACAACTGTGGAATTTTATTATCACTTTGCAACTGCAAAACCGTGATTATCAAACTTGATGATTACAATGATAAGGGTTCCTTCCTGTTTATAGATTTAGGTTAACTTACATCTCAAGCTAAAGCTCAAACTATAAAAGCCCAAAAATATATAATCTAATCTTTCTAAATAAAGTCTGATCTTTCTAAATCAAATCTAATCTTTCTAAAACAATGAATTACATATTCAACACATTACCTAATTCATTGTGTCTAAACTATATACATTCATCAAAGACCTTAGCTTCTTGAACACTTCGACTGGCACTCCCTTCGTCATGATGTCTGCAATCCGATTCTCAGTTCTGCAGTGTTCCAAGTTCATCTTCCCTTCTGCTACCTGTTCTCGAAGATAATGGAACCTCATTTCGATGTGCTTGCTTCGACCATGTGCTATCGGATTCTTCGCTAAGTTGATAGCTGACATGCTGTCGATCTTCATGGTAATTGCTCCAGACTCTTCGCAGTGATCTCTTCGATCAGGTTCACCATCGAGGTTGCTTGACATGCATAAAGAGAAGCAACTATGTATTTTGCTTCACATGATGACAATGCCACTACTGGCTCCTTTCGCGAATTCTAAGCAACTGGTGCACCACCTAACATAAACACATAGCCATCTGTGGATTTTCTATCCTCAACATCACTACACTAACTTAAGTCAGTGTATCCCATTAACTTGCATTATTTTCCTTCATCAGCTACAGGAAACAAAATTCCATAGTCGAGATTTCCTTTCAGATACCTCAGTATCCTCTTCGTCGCTACTAGGCGTGATACCTTTGGCTTCAGCATGAATCTACTTACCATACCCACACTATATGCTAAGTCGGGCCTTGTGTGACAAAGGTATCGAAGTGACCCAATAAGTCTTCTTTATTGGGTTGGATCGACATCATCTTCATCTGACTGCTTCGACAGTTGCTATCTGGTCTCACCTGGAGTCAAAGTTGGGTTGCAATCTTGCATCTCAAATCTTTTGAGTATTTCGCCTGCATATCTTCTTTGGTGCATCATCAAACCTCTACCACTCTTGAAGAATTCGATGCCAAGGAAATATGAGAGATTTCCCAAGTCTGACATTTCAAACTCCTCACTTAGGTCATGTTTGAAATCTTCGATCTCCTTCTTGCAACTTCCTGTTATCAACAGGTCATCGACATAGAGGCATAGTATAAGCAATTCACTACTGCTTCTTCTTACATACACTCCATGCTCAATCACACACTTCACAAATTCCTTCTCCCTTAAGAAGCTGTCGATTTTCTTATTCCAAGATCTTGGAGCTTGCTTAAGTCCATACAGGGCTTTATGCAGCCTGTACACCTTTCTTTCTTCGCCTCGTTTCACATGCCCAGCTGGTTGTGCAACATAAACTTCTTCGTCTAAGGGGCCATTAAGGAATGCACATCTCACTTCCATCTGACATGTGTGCCAATTGTTCATATTTGCTAGACCAACAACCAACCTGATTGTTTTGATCCTAGCAACAAGTGCAAATACTTCGTCGAAGTCGATTCCTTCCTTCTGTCGAAATCCTTTTGCCATAAGTCTCGCCTTGTGTCGAGTTACTTCTCCTTTAGGATTCACCTTCACCTTGTAAACCCACTTCACGTCAATTGCCTTATTGCCTTGAGGCAATTCGACAAATGACCAGGTGTTGTTGACTTCGATGGAGTTTAACTCCTCATTCATTTCTTTCACCCACTTTGAATCTTTCATTGCCTCAGCTGCATTGACTTGTTCGACATCTGCGTAGAAAGCATAATGTACCAGCTCACCCTCTTCATCGACCACATCATTTGATGTAATTACACTTTCTTGCCACCTTGCAGGAATGTGTCTTGTTCGTCGAGGTTTGCCTGGGTCTACTTCATCTCTGACTTGTTCCTGTCGAACTTCTCATTCGACTTCAGTGGCTGGTTCTTCACAAGATATTCTCACTGAATCCTTCTCGACATTCTCAGTCCAATCTCATTCTTTAAGCTCATATATGATCACATCTCTGCTGATCACTACCTGCTTATTCATTGGGTCGAACAACTTGTAACCTCAAGTCGAATGATATCCTATCACGATCATCTGATTCAACTTATCATCAAGCTTCCTTCTCAACTAATCTGGCACATGCCTATATGTTATAGATCCAAACACCTTCAAGTGACTTAGGCTAGGCTTGACACCAGACCAACATTCTTCTGGTGTGATTCCTTCAAGATTCTTCGTCGGACATTTGTTTAATATGTATGTTGTTGTCGAAACTGCTTCTCCCCATAATTCTTTGGGTAGATGCTTTCCATTCAACATTCTTATCACAATGTTCATGATGGTTTTGTTCTTTCTTTCTGCAATTACATTTTGCTGTGGATGTAGGGTGGCACCACTTCATGCACAATCCCTTCTTTTTTCACATAATGCATCAAACTCTTTCGACACATACTTTCCACCACCACCAGTCCTCAGAATTTTCAGCTTTCGACCACTCTGTCTTTCGACCATAGATTTGGATCTGGCAAATACCTCGATCATATCACTTTTCTTCTTGATGAGGTGAGTCCACTGCTTTCGATTGTAATCATCTATGAACGTGACAAAGTATCTGTTGTCTACAATCGAATCCACCTAGATTGGATCACATATATCAGAGTATATGACTTCCACAATTGCCTTTGACTTCCTTCCTACATCCTTGCTGAATCTATTCTTGCGTTGTTTCGATTAAACACACTCTTCACAGACTTCACTTGGAATGTTGATTTCTGGTAATCTTGAAGCCATATTTCTTCTCTTTAGCTCTTTGATGTCATTGAAGTTGAGATGGCCTAGTCGAAAATGCCATAACCACTCATCTCTGCTGGCTGCAGTTGCTAGTTACTTGTGCTCCATCACATTGAGTTCAATCTTGAAGGTCCTATTCTGAGATATTGGAGCCTTCAAGATCAACCTACCTCATACGTCGAGAACTCTCATCATCTTGTCTTTGACAACTACCTTGTAGTTCTTTTTGACAAGCTGTCATATACTGAGCAGGTTAATTTTCATGCCTGGTATGTATAACACATTGGAAACTATTAATCTCTTGTTATCCTTCCTCACGATCTGAACATCACCAACACCTTCAGCTGCTAGAGTGTTGTCATTTGCAAACTTCACCGTGTTTTTCGATGAGGGCTTCATGTTGACAAACCAATCTTTCCTTCTAGTCATGTGTAATGAGCATCCTGAGTCCAAGTACCACTGGTCCTGGAATCTCTTTTCGTCTCTTGTTGTGACCATCAACAACATCTTTTCTTCTTCATATTTCGCCAGCTTTGAATCAGTTTCTTGATTCTTCTTCTTTTCTGGATAATCACTAAAATAGTGACCATACTTCTGACAATTGAAACACTGAATGTGACTTTTGTCAGGCTTTCGACCACCACCTCTTCCTCTACCTGCAGCACCACCTCTTTGGTTACCTTGGTTCCAGGGTTTTCTCTGATTCAACCAGTTTCCTTCATGCTGATTTTGACCAGTCGTATTGGTGTAGCCTTCTCTACCTTTATTGCCATTCCATCTTCCTTTGCCTTTCCTTTATTTTTCTGACTGCGCCTGCAAAGCCATATCACTCTTTGAATTTCCTGCAGCTCTTTCATCCATCCTTTATTCATGAGACTCAAGCGTCCCTTGAAGCTCTTCCTTTATCAATACTGACAAGTCTTTCGACTCTTCTATGGATACTACCCCATGGTCGAAATTTGGAGCCAATGACCTCAATATCTTTGACACAGCTGATCTTGATGTCAACACTTCTCCACATACCTTTATTTGATTCACCAGCTTTGTAACTCTGGTGAAGAAATCTGGTATACTTTCATTATCTTCCATCTGAAGCAATTCATAAGTCCTTTCATGAGTTTGTAACCTCACCTCTTTTACCTTTTATGCGCCTCCAAAGGATTTTTCAATAATCTCCCAAGCTTCTTTTGTTGATTCTACATCACTAACCTTTTCAAAGTTATCTGGATCAACATATTGATGGATTATAAAGAGAGCTTTATAATCTTTCTTCTTCAATTCTTTATATGCTGCTTTCTCCTGATCTGTCGCAATTTCAGCAAGCGGTGATAATCCCTCCTTCACAAGATCCCAAAGATCTTGGTAACAGAAAACCACCTTAATCTACTTGCACCAATTCTCATAATTATCTTTCTTGAGAATTGGAAGATTTGCTGGAAAGTGACCGTTCGGGTGAATCATCGCCATCATAGTTGTTCTTTATTTGAATCAAAATCGGAGCTCTAGATAACAGATGTTGGAATTCAACCACAACCTATGGAGAATTCCTATTCAATCTTGATCTCAAGATTGTTAACAATCACACAATGGCAATGAAAAGAAAAGGTTTTAAACAAATAAAGAAAGAAAATCATAGCGTTGGAGAAGAAGATGAAAAATTCTGCAGAGTTCTATCTACCCACAACTGCGGAATTTTATTATCACTTTGCAACTGCAAAACCGTGATTATCAAACTTGATGATTACAATGATAAGGATTCCTCTCTATTTATAAATTTAGGTTAACTTGCATCTCAAGCTAAAGCCCAAACTATAAAAGCAAAAAATGTCTAATCTAATCTTTCTAAATCAAATCTGATCTATCTAAATCAAATCTAAAAATAATGAATTACATATATAACAGTTTGGATATTTAATACTACATCCGTTCCTTTTTATAAGAGACAACTCACTTTTTAAATTCATTGAATAATTAATGTATTTGGTCAGTTTTTAAACTAGATACATTGATTATTCAATGAACCTAAAAAGTAAGTTATCTATTATAAAAAGGAACGGAGGTAGTATGATTTATGGTGTACATAATCATGGATTTGATTGCAAGTTAATAGGTCATCTGATTGTCACTCATTTAGATTCTGAAAAGAAGAAAATTGTTGTTGATATGACAGTTAACACGGGTCAACCTTAAAACGTATTCGTATTTTGAGGGTCAAACCGATTCCTAGTGATAATTCTATCAAGCGATCACCTTCATTATTTGAGCATTTTGACTCATTTTACCTAGATTCTCCTTTTTCATTGTCCAAAAAAATTTTTAGTGAGGGTGATCGTATTAACAAACTATCGCTTTATGCATTTGTACCAAAAATAAAATACATTGAGTATAAGCATGTTTTCATACACAAATAAATTGACATGATTGTAGATGTTTTGAGTGATGTGGTGATTGTGGATTTCACGTTGTTTCAACTGTAACAAGTTTGGGGGAGGAGAATGATTCACTTGTTCATCAACATCTTATTAAAGAGTTGACTTTTCATAAGTAAGATTACACGAGGTTATACGGGAATACAAAACAATACTACGATACACTGGAAACTTTGATTCCTAAAAGAATTGGTTTTCCAAAACCGAGTGAAAATGTTTGTGTTTCTTTGAAATGAGTCATCTTGTAGCAAATGTGTATGCCATAGTTTTTATTGAGTTGACAAGCATGATTTTTTTAAACTTTTTGTCGCTCCGAAGTACCCTAGCAAATTATCTTGTTGTATGTATTATATGTTATATGTAATTTAAATTCAAGTTGTTAGTTTGCACTTGCAATTGAGTTTTATTTGGGTTAATGTATATAAACCCAAAGTTAGTTATATTTGTAACAAATTTTGAGTTTTGGGATATGAAAAATAAAAGTTAGTTACAAAATCTCTCTCTCTCTCTCTCTCTCTCTCTCTCTGTCTCTCTCTCTCTCTCTCTCTCTCTCTATGTGTGTGTGTGTGTGTGTGCAAATTCTTTCATCTCCATCTTCTTCTTGTGCAACAATGACTTTTTTTCTTTCAAAAAAGACTTCAAAAGTCATAATTCAAACATATATTAGTAATTAATTGACAACTTATTCATAAGTGTAAGAACTTATTTGCAACAATTTAATTCCTCAATATGGAATAAAATTTGAAATACTTATCATTTTTTTAAATTCTTTTTTATCCTTTATATTGCATGGGTTTTGATAGTAACAAAAAATTACTTAAAAGTTATAACTAGATTATTATATATATATATATATATATATATATATATATATATATAATGCAAAAATAAACAAGACCATTTTGGAATTTGTAAGATATGGGATTAACTATTAGACGGATAGATGTTATGAATAATGCATGTCTTTTGAAGTTTGGTTGGATCATTCGAAGTAATGAACAATCTCTTTGGTGTGAAGTTATGCGTGACAAATAGATGAGGAACAATGTTGGTTATGAAGATGTAATTGTTAAGACAAATGATTCTAGTTTGTGAAAGAATATCAGTAAATTATGGCCTATGTTTGCTCAGTTTGCGTATTGGTCCATAAGAGATGGTGCTGGTATAGATGTTAGGTCTCATTGTTGGGTTGAAAGTTGATGGATATTAATATAGATGGTGTCGATACGACTTCTTATCAACATTTTTTAGAGGACTTATTGGATAAACATGGTCAATGGAATGTGGATCTTTTAAAACATTTGTTTCCTCAAAATGTGGTAACTAGAGTTCTAGCTATTCTCCCTCCCGATGGCAATAGGGGAAGAGATATTTGTTGTCAGCCAAGCGATAAACAAAGTGAGTATAGTGTTTCATTAAGTTATAAATTAATGTGTAATTTCGGCAGGAAAAATGGCGAAGATAATTGAGGTTGAGATGGAAGCTTAACGTCCATAAACGAATAAGACCTTTATTTGGTTGGTGTATCATGGTAGGTGTCATACCCCAAATTTTGACCACTAAGATTCCCATCATTGTGCAAATCATCATCACAATATGGATGAACCATCATGCCTCGTCAGTCTCCCCAAAGATAGGTGAGCATTCACCACAAACAAGAATTAGGGTTTCAAGCCCTCTCTAGGCACTTAGACAAAGGATCAATCAAGGAATGACATGATCTTCAACTTGTCTAAACTCTCCGACACCCATAAGGGATCAAGAGAACTCCCACATCAAGAATCAAGCACAAAGTTGCAACATTCCAAGTGGATTAAGCCTCAAGATCGCCAGTGTCACCAAACTAGGGTTTTGGTCTACCAGGGCCTCCAGATAGGAATTTTCATCTGGGCATGAGCCAATGCTTCAAAAAATAACCTATGATACTCCAAGGGACCTCATAGACCCAATTATTAAGTCAATTTAACCTCAAGGGATGCATTTACCAAAAATCAGGAATTAGGGGTTCTTGACCTAATTCACCCCTAAGTTGACTTTTGGGACAAAACATGAGCCAAGCCCTCAAGACATGATTTGAGGGTCTATAATACACTACATTGATCCATTTGCAACAATGGATTAACCTAGGAAGCTTGATCCACAAGTTTCAATTTCACCTGGACCACAATTAGGTTTTTTAGGGAAAAATCAACTGTACCTTTGACTTTTGACACAGACATGCTCCCAAACCTTGGGACATGATTCAATACAACCTATATCACCTATGGAGTTCATCCATTAGGTTTGATTTAGGTCAAGGACTGGATTTCACAAAGGATCGCACAGTTTGGATTTCATCTGATAAAAAGTCAACTGTACAAAAAGTCAAAGTTTAACTTTTTGATTTTTTGGTCAACCAAGGTTCCTTAACCCTAAAACAATGTTAATGTGTGATTGAAATCATAATTCGTCAAGAAAAATCAAAGAAAGTGAGGTTTCTTGCAAAAGGGGTAACCATAAAAAAACTTAGAATTTTTCTAAGTTATGAAACAAAGTGGTTAGGGTACCAACTTCCAGGGATCATAACTTGAGATCCAAGCAACCATTTTGGGTGATCCAAAGATGGATTTGTAGGCCTTGCTACACTCTACAAAAGTGTCAACTACATCTCAGTCCAATTCCTCATGGATTTCAAGTTATGATTGGATCAAAGTCACTAAAAAACATGAAAGTGCATTTTTTCCAACACTTAGAAGAAATTCTGCCCAAGGCAGATTTCAAGTGAAACACCAAAACTTGAGGTACTTTTTCACACAGTTGCAAGATGAATCAATTCAAGGTGTAAACATCAAAGTTGTTGTGCATATTGCTAGCAATTCAAAGGGTCCATCAGCATGAAAAAACTCCATGGAAATCAAGAGATATGGCAGCTCAAAGTCATGCTGCTGCAACTGTTTTGAAAAATTAGTTTGCATGTTTTCTTGCTACACGATTTCTGAGTCAAAGCCAAGGATCACTATGCCACATTCATCCAATCTGATCCTAATCCATCTGATCTAACCTGCTAAACTGAGTAAAAAATCCAAGGGATCTTCCAAGTTGAGGTTAATGCATTTTGGCACATATGCCTTGAATTCAAAGGCATTTATGTGAAATAGGGCACTTTCAACAAAGCCACTCTACTCAGTCAAGATGCTCCCCCAAACAATAAACCTATGATACTCCAAGGGACCTCATGGGCCCAATTATCAAGTCAATTTAACCTTCGGGGATGCATTTACCAAAAATCAGGAATTAGGGTTTCTTGACCTAATTGACGCGGGTTTCCTCGCCACGTCCAAATATCCTCAAAGGTTAGCCAACATAGTACCAGTTCTAAAAAAGGAAGGAAAGGTCAGAATATGTGTGGACTACGGAGATCTAAACAAAGCCAGTCCAAAGGATGACTTTCCCTTACCGCACATTGACAAGCTGGTAGACAGTACAGCGAAGTTCAAAGTATTCTCCTTTATGGATGGATTCTCGGACTATAATTAAATCAAAATGGCACCGAAAGACATGGAGAAAACTTTATTCATCACCCCATGGGGCACTTTTTGTTACAAAGTAATTCCGTTCAGTTTAAAGAATGTCGGGGCAACCTATCAAAGGGCCATGACAACTCTCTTTCATGACATGATACATAAAGAGATAGAGGTATATGTCGATGACATGATTGCCAAATCTAAGACAGAAGAGGAGCATGTGACCCACCTGTCAAAACTATTCGAGCGTCTGAGAAAGTACAAACTCCGCTTGAATCCCAACAAGTGCACATTCGGTGTCCTTTAGGGAAACTTTTAGGGTTTATTCATCGTCATCCAGAAAGGAATTGAGGTTGATCCTGACAAGGTCAAGGCCATTCAAGAAATGCCTTCTCCAAAGACTGAAAAACAAGTCAGAGGATTCTTGGGACGTCTGAACTACATTTCTAGATTTATATTCCTCATGACAGCGACATGCGCGCCAATCTTCGAACTACTTAAGAAGATACAAACATTTCTCACTGATTCCCGGGGCAAGTGGACTCCGAATTATGACGTCCCCTATGTGGTCAAGAAAGCTTACTCAGGCGGTGCCTTGAGACTCGCAACCATGGACGGAGAGGAATTTTCCTTCCCCACGAATGTTGACGTAGTCAAGAAATACTTCGCCTAAACTAAAAAAAAATGTCTCGGTGGATTGAAAACCCGAAAGGGCGGTCCAGGCAAAAGTTAGAGACATAATAAAAAATCATCCCGCTGGATTGGAAATCTCAAAGTACAATCCAAGAAAAGTTAGGGATTCATGGCAAGTAACTACGTCCAACAAAGGGGCAAATCCCTTAGCAGCAGTAATGCCATCCATCAGGAAAACTCCAGTCAAGGTCATCTGCGGCAGAAGCTCAGGATGTCCCGAATTCAAAGTTGGTAAAAGGATAGCGGTCGTCATGTTTCAATGTAGCCTTTTCCCTTAAATTATCATTTTCTAATTTTGTAAATACTCCATGGAATCACGTGTTTGGATGATTTCCATCCTATCAATGAAATTTGAGCCCTAGTGCTTTTGTTTGCAATTCTCATTTATTTTAGCTTTACAAAATGATATTTTAATATGATCAACGATTCTTGAAATAAAACAAAATGAATTTACTTGTCAAAATTTTTTCTTCTTTTAAAATAAAGATGACAATTTTTTTTACTGTTGAACATCGAAAGAACATCGATCGCTTCTCCAGAAGTAATCGAGCTTCAAAGTGCAGAATCAAAGTACTCCTTCTAAGGCAGTACACCTGAATAAAGGATCAGTTGTGTTAGATGCAAATATTCCATCTGACATCCCCGACAGAGTTCTTACCTCTTAAGTCCGACCAACGGTTGTTCCCCACGGGGACTATCTCTCCTAAGCAAGGTAGAATTGCTATTTTTGGACTAGATGATACTTTCCATCCCTTGCAGTGGTCGGGTATCCAGTCGTGTTTATCTATTAGTTTGTATGTCGCGTCAGTTTTGTCAGCATAAGCATACATACATCATGCATTATTGATTTACATTCATATTTATATTGCATCAACATCACTCTAGTCGGTCTTATCCCCTAGTGATAAAAGTCCTCTCAAACGAGTTGTCAGTTCTTTCCTCGCCAGGAAGCGAATCATCTAAGCAATCTCTCCCCAGTTTATTTCTGGGATGAAGTTGGTCCTCAACCACTTTGATAACTTGAACCTCTGAAAGACCAGAAGGCATTCGACGAACGCCACTCTTCGCCATTGAAGATGATATTTCCGCTTTCCCGGATTAAGGAAAAATCCCTAGAGAAAGCCTCATAACCAAAGACTCTCAGCAACACATTAACTTTTCTCTCCAAGAGAGTCAATGATAATGAAGTCATCGACACCTCAAAATTGAATTACATCACATGGCATTTCTTCGAAAAGATCTCAAAGAAAGGTATGATGTAATATCCCCAAGCAAAAAGCAGTCTCTCAAGAGACTCGTTTTCCCCAGTAGAGTCGACAAATGGCGTCTCCAAACAGGGAAGTTTGTGCACCTCTACAACTCAGACGAATGGGTTCCCCGACAAGTCTGACATCAAAATTTTTTCCCATCAAATGGCATCTTCCCAGGAAAACTCGGCGAGAAGTTTGAGGAAAACTGTTGCGGATAGCGTCCCTTGTCAAAATAGTTTATTGACAAAAGAAACTGAGACCAGTTCCTTGGTAGGAAACCAGCATCGAGGGGAAGTTTGTTTCAGAAACTTAGACCAGTTCCTTGGTAGGAAACCAGGATATAGGGGAAGTTTATTCCAGAAACTGAGACAAGTTCCTTGGTAGGAAACCAAGATCGAGGGGAAGTTTGTTTCAGAAACTTAGACCAGTTCCTTGGTAGGAAACCAGGATCGAGGGGAAGTTTATTCCAGAAACTGAGATCAGTTCCTTGGTAGGAAACCAGAATCGAGGTGAAGTTTGTTTCAGAAACTTAGACCAGTTCCTTGGTAGGAAACCAGGATCGAGGGGAAGTTTATTCCAGAAACTGAGACCAGTTCCTTGGTAGGAAACCAGGATCGAGGGGAAGTTTATTTTGGAAACTTAGACCAGTTCCTTGGTAGGAAACCAGGATCGAGGGGAAGTTTATATCAGAAACTGAGACCAGTTCCTTGGTAGGAAACCAGGATCGAGGGGAGGTTTATTTCAAAAGAAAACTGAGACCAGTTCCTTGGCTGAAAACCAGGATCGAGGGGAAGTTTACCTTTTCTAAGCATCATTGCTTAGCAAAAGAAGATGGATGGGCAAACTGCCATTCATAACCACCATCAAAATTTCGGGTATTCAGATATTTAATCCTCTTGCACCCCAAATGCCCGAATGCCTTCGCCATTCACACCTTCGGCTCCAAGAAAATTAAATAGGGGCATCTGACATACCCTAAATTTTGACCACTAAGATTCCCATCATTGTACAAATCATCATCACAATATGGATGAACCATCATGCCTCATCAGTCTCCCCAAAGATGGGTGAGTATTCACCACAAACCAGAATTAGGGTTTCAAGCCCTCTCTGGGCACTTAGACAAAGGATCAATCAAGGAATGACATGATCTTCAACTTGTCTAAACTCTCCAACACCCACAAGGGATCAAGAGGACTCCCACATCAAGAATCAAGCACAAAGTTGCAACATTCCAAGTGGATTAAACCTCAAGATCGGCAGTGTCACCAAACTAGAGTTTTGGTCAACCAGGGCCTCCAGATGGGAATTTTCATCTGGGCATGAGCCAATGCTTCAAAACATAACCTATGATACTCCAAGGGACCTCATGGGCCCAATTATCAATTCAATTTAACCTCAGGGGATGCATTTACCAAAAATCAGGAATTAGGGTTTCTTGACCTAATTCACCCCTAAGTTGACTTTTGGGACAAAACATGAGCCAAGCCCTCAAGACATAATTTGAGGGTCTCTAATACACTACATTGATCCATTTGAAACAATGGATTAACCTAGGAAGCTTGATCCATAAGTTTCAATTTCACCTGGACCACAATTAGGGTTTTGAGGGAAAAGTCAACTGTACCTTTGACTTTTGACCAAGACATGCTCCCAAACCTTGGGACATGATTCAATATAACCTATATCACCTATGGAGTCCATACATTAGGTTTGATTTAGGTCAAGGACTGGATCACAAAGGATCACACGGTTTGGATTTCATCTGATAAAAAGTCAACTGTACAAAAAGTCAAAGTTTGACTTTTTGATTTTTTGGTCAACCAAGGTTCCTTAACCCTAAAACAATGTTAATGTGTGATTGAAATCATCATTCATCAAGAAAAATCAAAGAAAGTGAGGTTTCTTGCAAAAGGGGTAACCATAAAAAACTTAGAATTTTTCTAAGTTATGAAACAAAGTGGTTAGGGTACCAACTTCCAAGGATCATAACTTAAGATCCAAGCAACCGTTTTGGTTGATCCAAATCTGGATTTGTAGGCCTTGCTACACTCTACAAAAGTGTCAACTACATCTCAGTTTAATTCCTCATGGATTTCAAGTTATGATTGGATCAAAGTCACTAAAAAACATGAAAGTGCATTTTTTCCAACACTTAGAAGAAATTCTGCCCAAGGTAGATTTCAAGTGAAACACCAAAACTTGAGGCACTTTTTCACACAGTTGCAAGATGAATCAATTCAAGGTGTAAACATCAAAGTTGTTGTGCATATTGCTAGCAATTCAAAGGGTTCATCAACATGAAAAAACTCCATGGAAATTAAGAGATATGGCAGCTCAAAGTCATGCTGCTGCAACTGTTTTGAAAAATCAGTTTGCATGTTTTCTTGCTTTACACGATTTTTGAGTTAAAGCCAAGGATCACTATGCCACATTCATCCAATCTGATCATAATCCATCTGATCTAACCTGCTAAACTGAGTCAAAAATCCAAGGGATCTTCCAACTTGAGGTTAATGCATTTTGGCACATATGCCTTGAATTCAAAGGCATTTATGTGAAATAGGGCACTTACAACAAAGCCACTCTACTCAGTCAAGATGCTCACTTAAAAAACAATAAAAACATCTGAAGAATGTGGATTTGGTCAAGGCATAGCCCTGCTCTTGGGAGAGGCTAGTTTGCCTTGTATGAGAAGAAATGCCACCAAGCTAAAGCCATTGAATGTGATCTGATCCAGCAGCCATTCACTATTCCTCCAAGACAAGAGTTGATCCACTATAAATAGAGGTCCTAATTGATCATCCAAACTACACCAAAGCAGCTTACAACATTGCTTTCTCTCATTTCCTTCTTAAACTCCAAATTTCATTATTTTTGAGCAAGCACTATCGGGTTTTGAGTTGGAGGCCAATGCAGCTCAAACCAATGATGTACACACATCACATATAACATATAGAAGGTGTCTGAACAATCACCTCCCATCTGTAACATCAAAATCACCAAATGGCCACTCAATTCCGCAAAACTCATGACTTGTTGTAGAAGGAACCAGGTTGATCAATCCAGAGGTTTTCCAATCAACCTAAGCACTCAAACGCATCCATTGGGGTACAAGGAAGTTGTCCAAAGCATTAGAACTCAATTATAACACCTCCATCATCAAATTCAATTCTCACTTGCAGAGGTAAAACTTAAACTCTCAAACTCAATGAATCATGCATCATAAACATGTTTTCTTGTTACCATTGTGTTTCTGGATGTATGTAGATCATTTGCCCTCAATCAATTATTGTTTACAGTTCGTGTATAGGATTTCATTGAGTTAATGCCAATTTTAGGGTTCTTCAGGTTTTATCAGATTGTGTTTTGATTCACTTGATTTCAATAAATTGAGTATTGCCATTGTGTTACTCATCTAAAAACGCACGATTTTCATATTTGGATCATGAGGAATGGTTGGGAAACGAGTGAGATAGGGGGCTTCGTGTATTTGAGCGTGAGGATGAAGATGGCCATGGCGCCATTCTTCAGAAATTGAATTTGTTTTACTATATATTTATCACTTGCCATGTTATAACTGAATTGGCATTGCGCCCTAGTGGAAACACTAGTATGTTTGTGTGTGTGAGCGAGTGAGAGGTCTGGGGTTCGAATCCCCCTCGCCCCAGACCTTTTGATATTTTTTTCCAGTCATTTTCAAAGGCATTTTACACATATTATTATCCCTTGCCATTCTCTATCAGCCCACACAAGTGGCTCAGTTGGCAAAATTTTGAGCCATCCTCCCCAAGGGCGTGAGTTCAAACCTTGGGGGGCCATTTCTAATTTTTTATCACTTGATTTTATCTTTCTTTCACCAATCTTTTAATAACTTTGAAAATTAGTCATACCTCTTTATTCATTTTCAAACTCTCTGGGTTTCTCCTTGAGTTGTAAGACCCATACCTTTGTACGAAAAACCTTTTGGGCCTCAGTCATTGCATAAGTCCCAGTACAATCTTATCAAAATAACTTCCCTTTTGATTTTGATTCAAATATACAGTTGTTATCAAAACTTTCTTTAATTTCTTTGAACAACTAACAATACAGCATGGAAGCTTGCTCACCTGTAAGTTTTTATCCACTTTCATTTACTCGCCTTCAAATATATATATATATATATATATATATATATATATATGTAAGTTCCTGGATTGGCTGGAATTTCGGTAAAACAACAAGGTGTTCAATGCTGATGTCATGGTGTTGATGTTGCAGCATTGAGTCTTAGTACTGGGCTGTACTAAGTTGTGAAGGTTAACTATGTTTGATGTCATGGGCTTGATGTCATAACATTGCACTTAACACTGGGTTGTGTTAAGGTTGCTAGTTGCTGAAGTGGATGTCTGATGTCACATAGGTGATGTTGTAATATCAGACCTGCAGAACTGAAGCTAATGACAGCATGGGCTTGTTGTTATTAGGGTCGCGTATTAGCTAGAATTGTGGAGAGTGTTGACTCGTTGGATGAGAATATCTTGGGCTAGATATTTTCTATTACATGGGAGATTTGATTGCAGGTTTGTTGGAGAATTAAAAGGTGGAAGATTTAAAAAGATTTTGGGGATAAATCTGTTTTAAAAGATTCAGTTTTTAATTAACAAATCTGATCAAATATTGTGACAAATCCAATCCAAATTCAAGGAGCTATATAAAGCGCACAAGACCAAGGAAGAAGGTACAGAAAATAGATTGAAGATCAAGAGCTGGAGGCTTAGAGTCTAGGGTTTGTTTAGAGTACCTGTAATCACACTATTCTAGGTTGAATAGGTGTTGAATTTTCTGTCCTCTCTAGAAGCTGTGAAGCAATAGAGAGTTGTTGATTGATCGAAGCTAGGAAGCAAGATCAAGGGATCTCAAAGAGGTTGTTCTTTGAGTGTTTTAGGGGATTGAGTAGTGTTCTCATATCTAAGTGGTTTCTTAGGTAGAAAGTCACTAGTAGAGTATAAGTTTAGGAGATTGTCAACTGGTGTGTTGAGTCTGTAAATTATATCTACAAGTAGTGAAATTCATCCCTGGCTTGGTAGCCCCCAGACGTAGGTAGTTAGACCGAACTGGGTGAACAATTCCTTGTGTTTTCCTGTTGCTTATTCTGTCCATTATTGCAGAGTGTGTTGTTGTGACATCGCACCTTAACATCACACGTCTGGTACCAGAATTTCAATTGGTATCAGAGCAGGCATCCTGTCTGGCTCTGGGTGAGATCTGGGGAAGATACTTTCTGGTGTGAAGATGGACAAAGAGGTTGGAGGATTTGTCAACAGACCCCCTATATTGGATGGCTCAAACTATGAGTATTGGAAGCCTAGAATGACTACTTTCTTAAAGTCATTGGACAGCAGAGCTTGGAAGGCTGTCATTAAAGAATGGAAAGCTCCTGTGGTGTTTGAAAAAGATGATGCTGACAAAGATAAAAAAGGCACCTCTAAGCTAAAGGCTGAAGAAGAATGGACCAAGGAAGAAGATGAGCTTGCCCTTGGAAATTCAAAGGCCCTAAATGCTATCTTCAATGGAGTTGACAAGAACATATTCAGGTTAATCAACTCATGTGAAACGGCCAAGGCTGCTTGGGATATTTTGAAGGCTACTCATGAAGGTACATCTAGAGTTAAGATATCTAGACTTCAGCTTCTAACATCTAAGTTTGAAAGCTTGAAGATGAAGGAAGATGAGACTATTCATGACTTCCACATGAGTGTTCTTGAGCTGTCAAATGCATCCAGTGCTTTTGGTGAGAAGATGACAGAAGAAAAGCTGGTTAGAAAGATCCTTAGGTCCCTTCCTAAGAAGTATAAGATGAAGGTGACTGCAATTGAAGAATCTCAAGACATTAGCAAGATGAGAGTTGATGAGCTCATTGGGTCTCTTCAAACTTTTGAACTTGGTTTGATCGAGGAAGAACCAGAGAAGAAGCCAAAGAGCATAGCCCTGGTGTCAAATGATCAAGAAGAAAAGAGAAGGAGTTCTGAGTCCCAGGAGGATCTGTCTCAGGCCATAGTTATGTTAGGAAGACAGTTCAATAAAGTGTTCAAGAAGATGAACTATAACTACAGGCCTAATGTCAAGAACATCTCCTCTGACATCAGCAAGACAAAAGAGAAAGATGAAGAGAAGACTGCCCAAGATAAAGGAGTTCAGTGCTTTGAATGTGAAGGGTATGGACATGTCAAGAAAGAGTGTCCCACATTCTTGAAAAGGCAGAATAAGGGCTTGACAATTTCCTGGTCTGACTCTGACAGCGAAAGTGAAAGTGAGTCAGCAAAGCATGTTACAGCTTTGACAGGAATTATTGAATCTGATGATGACAGTGATGGAGAAGTCACTTATGATGAGCTAGCTTCAACCTACAAAGAGTTGTGTATAAAGAGTGTTGAACTATGTCAGGAGAGGGATCAACAGAAGAGACTGATTGATCAGCTTGAGAATGACAAAGCTGAATTGGAGAAAGAAGTCTTATGTGTCAAAGCTCATCTTGATCATATGACGAAATCTGTTAGAATGTTGAACAATGGGACAGCCAATCTTGACAAGATTCTACAGGCAGAAAAATTTGCGGGTGACAAAGCTGGGATAGGTTATGTGACTGGAGACAAAGGAACCTCAGAAGCAAGTACTTCAGGTTTAAAGAAGGAAGTATCACAACCTTTGTCTCAACATCAGCCAAAGAAGCAGGATCCTACACCCAAGAAAGCTGATGTTTCACAACCCAAGAAGATTGAGAAGAAGACCGGTCCTAATCAGAAGAGAAAGCAGCCACAAGGAGCTAGTAAGTGTATGCCCCCACAATACCACAAGAGCATGAAGGCTGCAAGGTTCAAACAAAACATGTTCCATCAGATGTCTCAACATCAGGGTAACTGGTATGGATATAATTATGCTGTGCCTCATTACTATGGAAGAAGAAAGCCACACCATCATGGGAGACAATCCAGGAAACAACATTCTCAGCCTCCTTATGGAAGAAGATACCAGCATAATAGAAGGCAGGCCAGTTATGGTAGGAGGAGACCACATTATGGATGGCAGCCTAAGCAATCTCATCATGGCAGAAGATTCAGAGATGAAAGGGTGAGATGCTTTTATTGTGGAAGGTTTGAACATATGCAGTACTCTTGCTACAAGCTGCATGGATACCCTCAGCCTCAAAACAGATGGAGAGAGTACAGGCCCAAAGTTGTTAAACAATGGGTACCTAAGGAGAAGATGAAGTGTCTATTGGCTCACACATCAGATGAACATTTTGCTATGGATGCATGGTACTTTGACAGTGGATGTTCAAAGCACATGACTAGATCCAAGAAGCATTTGGTAGAGTTCAATCCTTGCCATACAAACGATGTTATTTTTGGCAATGGTGAAAAAGGAGTAGTAGAAGGAGTTGGAAGAGTGAAGAATCATGATGGTCTTACTCTTGATAATGTGCTCCTTGTTCAAGGGTTGAGTGCTAATTTAATTAGCATAAGTCAACTTTGTGATGAAGGTTACAAGGTAAGCTACACCAAAGATGAATGTGTGGTAGCTGATGAGCAGAATGAGGTAGTGATGAAGGGAGTAAGATCCAAAGATAATTGCTATCAGTGGATACCTCAAGTGGACAACTTATCTAGTGATGTTAAAGTTGATGTTGTAACATCATATGGTGACATCAAGTGTGAAAGTATGGTGAAAAGTCAATCTGGGTTAATAACGTGTGAGTTGGATGATGCGTTAAAAGCCAAATTGAGTAGTCAGTTATGTGAGCAAGATGAAGAAGTCAACAATGCTGATGGAAGGATCAAAAGCTGTGACCTTACGAAGTGTTGGGAGCTGAATACTTGCAAGGCCAAGAAAGATGACAACCTGACTAATGACTCCTATAGTTCAGAAGAAAAATTTCACAAGTTGACAATCCTTAGGTTGGAAGATGCAGATGTTAGAGCTGATGTTAAAACATCTCAAGTCAAGAAAGGTACTTCTAACCTTAAAATAAAGAAGAGTGATGATGAACTAATTGCAAAAGTGGTTTCTGGGGTTGCTAAACGACTGAAATCAAGGAAGAGGAAAGCTATTGAGTCACCTCCAAATATGAGAACTGATAAGCAGAAGATCTATGTGGATGGTACTACAAAATCCAGGAGTAAAGTGTTCATCTCTTCCAGAAATAGGAAGATCAGAGATAAGTCTGATGATAGTGTCCAGGATATCTCTCAAATGAAGGAAGCCGTTGTTGTTAGAACTTCTGAGAAAATTCAAAAGGCCATACTAGATAACATTCCTGTGCTTTTCATAAAATGGTGGAAGTATGATCTGGAGAAAGAATTTGACAAAGACATTCTGGATATGGTTGAATTGGCTAAGATATGGTTCAGAGAGGGTGTGGGAACTTATGGTATTCAAGTGTGTATGAATAAGTTGCTCTGACTGTGTCTTATTGGGAGCTTCTTGAAGGACTTCTTTGTGCAATGAGTCCTTTGAATGGTGATGAGAAGCTGATGTCCCAAAAGATGTTATAACATCATGTTTGCTGGTGGTTATATCTGGAAGATGATTAAGATTGGACATGTGGAAGAAGTGTTTCAGATTATGTGGTTTAGAATGTGAAGTTTAGCATGACTACTGTATTTGAAGACTTCACCAGTTTCAACATCTACTGGGGGATGTAAGGATAGAGGAATTGTGATCTCTTGAAGAGACTGGATCTCAGTAAAGCTTATAAGTAAGCTGAGGATTTGTGGAGTTTGTGACACAGTGTTGAGATTGGATTATTTTGCTGATAGTAAATCCAGTAGTGGAGCATATGTAATACCCTGGTGTCAAGAGTGTCAAGAGTATCCTTGGTGAAGGATGTATTTATCTGAAGCTTAGTGCTTACATTATAGCTAAGGAGCATCTATATAGTCATACGGGAGAATGATGAAGTAGATGGTTTGCCTTAAATGGTTCTAGTCATATGAAGCAAATTGTGTGAATCTTGTGCGCACATGCTTCTGAGGAGATGTCTGAAGACAAGATTGAATCATGGCCTTGAATAGATTGTACACTTGTCTTGGTGTGTGTCATTCTAAGTGTGAGGAGTTGACTTAGAGTTCAGTGGCAGGCATTGTGTGCTTTAGATCTTGTGGATGACTGTGTGAAGCCTTCATAACTGGATGGATGAAGAATATGTCTGGATTTTCAATATGTGGATATTGCTGACAGAAGAAGTATGGTTTTGTACAGGGTGTCATAGGCTGTACTTGTTGAGGTTTGTCAAATTATGGCTAAAAAGGGGGAGAGTTAATAAATGCCATAAAGAGAAGATGTTGATGCTGCAAAAAGAACAAGGTGTTTAGTTGAAAAGTGTTGATGCAACTGTTGAGGGGGAGTGTTGGCAGTATAGATAGAGCTGCTAATGAAGATATTTGAAGAGTGCAGAGTGTAGCAAAGCAGACATCAAGGGGGAGATGTGCTGCACATTGTGAGCTACTGAACAGCTGTGATGCTGGTTCAAGTTTTTGAGGGGGAGCACCAATTGGCTGTTGTCAATAATGAAGATGGTGCTGCAGCAGATCAAGTAATGAAGACTATATGAAGATTGTCAAACTGCTGCAAGTTAATGTTTCAAAATATTGAAGATATTCCGCTGCTGAAGTCTCTGAAGATGCAGAGATTGTTTTAGCCAAAATTAGCCAAAGGGGGAGATTGTAAGTTCCTGGATTGGCTGGAATTTTGGTAAAACAACAAGGTGTTCAATGCTGATGTCATGGTGTTGATGTTGCAGCATTGAGTCTTAGTACTGGGCTGTACTAAGTTGTGAAGGTTAACTATGTTTGATGTCATGGGCTTGATGTCATAACATTGCACTTAACACTGGGTTGTGTTAAGGTTGCTAGTTGCTGAAGTGGATATCTGATGTCACATAGGTGATGTTGTAACATAAGACTTGCAGAACTGAAGCTAATGACAGCATGGGCTTGTTGTTATTAGGGTCGCGTATTAGCTGGAATTGTGGAGAGTGTTGACTCGTTGGATAAGAATATCTTGGGCTAGATATTTTCTGTTACATGGGAGATTTGATTGTAGGTTTGTTGGAGAATTAAAAGGTGGAAGATTTAAAAAGATTTTGGGGATAAAATCTGTTTTAAAAGATTCAGTTTTTAATTAACAAATCTGATCAAATATTGTGACAAATCCAATCCAAATTCAAGGAGCTATATAAAGCGCACAAGACCAAGGAAGAAGGTACAGAAAACAGATTGAAGATCAAGAGCTGGAGGCTTAGAGTCTAGGGTTTGTTTAGATTACTTGTAATCACACTATTCTAGGTTGAATAGGTGTTGAATTTTCTGTCCTCTCTAGAAGCTGTGAAGCAATAGAGAGTTGTTGATTGATCGAAGCTAGGAAGCAAGATCAAGGGATCTCAAAGAGGTTGTTCTTTGAGTGTTTTAGGGGATTGAGTAGTGTTCTCATATCTAAGTGGTTTCTTAGGTAGAAAGTCACTAGTAGAGTATAAGTTTAGGAGATTGTCAACTGGTGTGTTGAGTCTGTAAATTATATCTACAAGTAGTGAAATTCATCCCTGGCTTGGTAGCCCCCAGACGTAGGTAGTTAGACCGAACTGGGTGAACAATTCCTTGTGTTTTCCCGTTGCTTATTCTGTCCATTATTGCAGAGTGTGTTGTTGTGACATCGCACCTTAACATCACACGTCTGGTACCAGAATTTCAATATATATATATATATATATATATATATATATATATATATATATATATATATAACTGTATTGTCGGAAGCTGCGCATGGTTAGTCTTCTTTCATTCTTTTAAATACACGTCAAATATATATATATATATATATATATATATATAACTGTATTGTGGGAAGCTGCGCATGGTTAGTCTTCTTTCATTCTTTTAAATACACGTCAAATATATATATAACTGTATTGTGGGAAGCTGCGCATGGTTAGCCTTCTTTCATACCCTTTTAAATACTAGTCATATATCAATTGTATATAAACTAGTATAGTTATTTAGAGTTTTCCCCGGCAACTAGGTCTATAACTAGGTAAAGCCATGTTGGTCACTCTTTAAATACAGTCAAAACTAGATCCCCATAGGATTTCCAGATACAGTCTTGCCTTCTCTTGGGCTTAAACAATATGGAACATAGAGAAAGGCAGTATTCCTCGTGAACCTTTTCTCAGACTGTCACCCCTATAAATTGTCAAAGAAATTCTACTCCCCAGAGTTGATCTATTCTCGGTGAATAGCATCTCTTGAGTTTCTTCAAACCTTAGAACTTTCACTAAATGATCTATTCCCGGTGAATAGAATTTCTTGAACTTTTCTTGGTTTAGGACCCACAGGCTTCCTAAAAGCATCCCCGCCTCCTCTTGGGCTTTGTACAAGGACCCTCCGGCTTCTTAGAAGTTCTCATGCCTTCTCTTGGGCTTAATACAAGGACCCTAGCGACCTCTTAAAGGTATAAGACAGAACTTAGTCATCCTTTGCTAGAGCAGTATTTCCAATGTCAAACCTCTGACCAATTTTAGGGTTGATTCTCATCCCTTAAAACACCCGCCTCCTCCTAGAGGCATCATACAAAAGATAAAACTCTTTCACACCAATAGACTTGGACAGTCTAAATCCCCTTGAGTCTCAAAGACATTCTCAAGTTCCCTCCAAACATAGGAAGAAACCTCGGATTTTGGATTAATCTCCAGCAGAGCTAAAAGTTATGGGTTCTAAAACATAATCTCTCTCCTAAAATTCCCCAGCCAGGGTCATTCTATCACTAGTACAACATAATCTCAAATCAGAACCTCAAGGCATCTGATATCTTAACTCTTCTGCAACCCTCGGCAAGAGTTGATTCCCCACTTGGACCTGCCTCGGGATCTCAATAACTCCCGGCAGAAGATAGCCTCCTCTTATGCTTTATATAAGGATCCTTCCTCAGCACAGTCAGCCTCCTCCTGGGTTTCGTAAAATGATTCTCCCCAGCGGAGCTAACCTTTTCAGACTCTCTTGTTGAGTCAATCACCTTTTCAGACTCTCTTGTAGTCATCCACTTTTCAGACTCTCTTGTTGAGTCAATCACCTTTTTAGACTCTCTTGTTGAGTCAACCACTTTTCAGACTCTCTTGTTGAGTCAATCACGTTCCAGACTCTCTTGTTGAGTCAACCCTTTTAGCCTCAATCTTGGGCTTTGTACAAGATAGATAAAAATACTCTTTTGTTGAGTCAATCTTTTCTAGCCTCCCTTTGGCTTGGTAAAAGATTCACCCTGGCACAAGTTAGCCTCCTCTTAGGCTTTGTATAATGATTTCTCCAGCTTGTTCAACCACAATCCTGGGCTTTGTACATGACAGATAAAAAATTAACTCTCTTGTTGAGTCAAACCCTTTTTAGCCTTTATCTTGGGCTTTGTACGAGATATAAAATTTCATAACCTTCTCTTAAGCTTGGAACAAATAACTTCCCTAGCAGAGTCAATTCCTTCCAGTCTTGTTTTAGGCTTCGAGGAATGATTTCCCAAGCAGAGTCAAACTCATTTCAGCCTCTATCTTAGGCTCTGTACGAGATACCTAAAATATCCTCAACCGAGTTAGTAAAGTCTCAAATTAAGCCTCAATCTTGGGCTTTGTACAAGACAGATAAATATTTCTTTCCCGCAGAGTCAGTCTTCTTTTCAGCTTCTATCTTGGGCCTTGTACAAGATACATATAAACCTCCCCGGCGGAGTCAAAATCCTGTTAGCCTCAATCTTGGGCTTTGTACAAGACAGATAAAACATTTTCCCCGGAAAAGTCTCCTTCAGCCTCCTCTTAGGCTTTGTATAATGATATCCCCAAAGAGTCAGTCTCTTTTTTGCCTTAATTTTGGGCTTTGTACAAGACACCAATATATATACCCTCTCTTGTTGAGTTGGTCTTATCCAGCCTCCTCTTAGGCTGTGGGTAAGGACTTCCCTAGTGGAGTCAATCAACCTCTTAGCTTCAACCTTGGGCTTTGATCAAGGCACACAAAAATCAACAATACCTCTTTAGAGATGACAAGTTCTTTATCAGTCAAACCTTTTAGCCTCAATCTTGGGTTTTGAACAAGACACAAATAAACCTTTTAGCCTCTGTCTTGGGCTTTGAACAAGACACCAAAACATCTTTTTCCTCCCTTAGAATAGGAGGAACTATGATTGCTCCGATTTCTCTGTTTCGTTTAAACGGGAATACGTAGGCATAAGATTGCAAAATCTTAGCGAGCATACTAATAAAAAAAACCCTTAGGTCCAGTACCTTACCAAAAACATCAAACAAAAACTCACTCACTCAAACGTCCCAAGAAACGTTCCCAACCCATTAACAGATAAACACTATCAATTACAAAGTGAAACCTAAAGCTAATATCCTGTGGATAACCACATATAGGATGAGTAATTGATAACTACCCATTGTATGACCTGACCTCGGACTCCCCAATCTCTTTAAACGTTTGTTCGGTTAAACATTCGCGTGCAATGTTTGTTTTAGATACCTTCTCTTTCCCTTCCAGCTTCACGGGATAAATAAGAAATCAGAAAGTAGCGCCCCTCCTACCATTATGGTGAGGAAAACCCAGCGATAAGGTGGTCGCGTCACCGACAAAAATCGCTAGCTACAGTAGGATGATGACAAATGAGAGAAAAAAATAAAATACAACTATGAGGGCCTTTTTTATAGTCATTGTGGAACAGAGGTGGAATCCATTATACATGTCTTACGTGGCTGTCCTTTGGTTTTGCTATTTCAACTAATGTGGTTAAGTTAAATATGAGGGGCTCTTTTTCTCTAGTAATATTAAAGAGTGGGTGGATACTAATTTGTGTTTGGATTTTGACATCAGTGGAGACCCGTCATGGTGGGAACTTTGGGCAACCTTTTGCCATACACTTTGGATGTGAAGGAATAAGGAACAACATGGTGATAATTTTTTGATACATAGAATTCAGTGGCGGCATGTTACTAAAGTTGCTCGTGAGTATTTTTTGGTAGGGAAACTGCATGGTAGTAAGATGAAGTTGGATCGAGAGGCTAGGCAAATAAGATGGCATCCTCCTCCTTCGGATTAGGTGAGATTGAGCACGGATGAGGCTAGTAAGAATGACTTGATAGCTAGATGTGGTGGTCTTTTAAGAGATTGTACGTGTGAGTTGCTTGGAGGCTTCGCAATATATTCAGGTTCTTGTAGTGCATATATTGCTAAACTTTGTGGTGTGTTGGAAGGATTAAGATTACCAAATGAGTTTGGGTTTTGAGAAATTGAGCTTCATATAGATTTCAAAGTGGTTGTTCAAAATATTTTGGATTATGGACAGGATAGTTTAATTGGAAAGTGATTTATTCGACAAATTCATGTTCAAACTGAATTGAGAGGTGTGAGTTTGTCATATTTACTATGAGTCGAATACTTATGCAACATTTGGTGCAATCTAGGTGTTAATTTGATGTTTTATGAGCGAGTTCCTGCTTAAATTTTTCTTTTTTTTGTTAGCTCATACGTTGATGTTATGTAATTTTTCTCTTCGACCCTCTGTTTTTCTGACACAAAAAAAAAAACTACAAGAAAAAAGAATAAAATGATTTATTTTGTAAGAAAAATTTTCTAAATAATATTTGGTGGGATATTAAATTTAGTGTAGTTCCAGAAATTATACTTTAAAATAATTATTGAGATGTAAATAGATTTAAAATTTATATTAAACATTTTAAATACTATTTATAAAAATAAATTATATTTTACTAATATACATTTCAATCAAGAAATACAACATTCAAATTTAAAAATAAAAAAATAAAAAATTCTTCATTTAATTATGAGAAAGAACAGAACAAAGGAAATAAAATAACTGTATGAGATGGAATGCTAATGATTTTAGTATTAATAGCGCTTAATTAATAATCATAATATTCTAGCAAGGGAAATAAGGGTAAGAGTTTGAATGATAATTATAGAATTGTATCGAGACGACAACAACAAGATGTCGTTGTAGTATAGTGGTGAGTATTCCCGCCTGTCACGCGGGTGACCCGGGTTCGATCCCCGGCAACGGCGTTTTTATTCTTTTTTCGTTCATTTCGTTTTGCACACATAATGGGCCGGATTTTTAATTATTCTGGGCCCAATTAACTGTTTCATTTCATTTCTTAAAAATAAACCACAACATATGGCTGTACCCACACACTCAACAAAGTATACCCTTGCATTTTCTCAACTGACAGAAATTAGAAAAAAAATAAATAACAAAACGCTTTTTTATACAAACCAACAAAAAACTGAAAATACATTGTGTTAATCCTATTAATACAATGCAGAAAAATTTGTTTGTACCGCACACTTTATAATAATTTTGTCAAAATTAATTTATTTAATTAAGATGTGTTGAGAGTGTTTGATTTATTACACTGACCATGAATTACAACTAAAGTCAATATTATATATTCAATCACATAGGCTCACACATTTGTCTCTAAAAACTTTTATAAAAATAGGCTTCTATCATACTTATACATCAAACTATAGCTTAGTTGAATCTATATATAAATATAGGTCGGTGTCAGCTCCCGAGATTTTTATCCAAGTACAAACGCAAAAGTGGCGCGTAAACAGAGTCGACAGCAATGTGTATTTATCTCAAGAGAGGGAAAAGAAACACTGCGTAAACCTGAGGGAAAGGAAGAGCATGATCTCGCGACCAAAAGAAACGGGTTAGGGAGTCGGTTACGCGAGAGGAAGGTATTAGCACCCCCTCGCGTCCATCGTACTCGATTGGATCCACGCTTGCTGTTATCGATCAAATGGTGTAGGGTATCTGAAACTCAACTGCTACTGGAAAGGAGAAGGAACGGGAACGAAAAAGAACGAAGAAACGAGGAAGAAAAGAAAAAGAAGTGACTCGATAGGACGTCGCGTCCTAAGCCTACGTATTCCCTCGTGCAATGGGAAAGTCAGAGTCAACGTAGTTCGGACTACGGTTTGGGGGAAAAGAGAAGGGATTGTGCTCGGAGAGATCTTGCACGATCTCCTGCCTACGTATCCCGCTCGCACGCGAGAATCAGAGCGACGTAGATCCCCTCACTAGGGATGACTTTACTTTGTTTGTGTTTTTTAACGGAAGACGCCAAGGTTCGCGTTCCAGCAGTTAGGTGTCGCAGCTCGTTGTATGGAGTCTTAGGCATTTACCTGTTTGCGGTAGAACGGAAGTGACACATCCTTTACGAACGGAGTGAGGAGATGAGAAGAGAATTGTTTGTTTGTTTATTGATTTTTAGAAGAAGTGTTTTGATTATGATGTATTTATAACGCATATTGCATTAAAGTCTATGACATAGGATCGAATGCGTCGCATGGTCGTCCTAACAGGACGTATGCTAACACCCTAGAAAGGCGGAGGGAAACCATCCTCCTTCCATTTCCCACGTACAAGGCTCGTGTGCAATTCACGTTAACCTTATTAAGTGTTTTAGAAGTGTTATGAGATGAGAGAAGAGGACTCAAAGGTTTTAAGAAAGGAAAAAGTCTAATCGGGGAGACTAACAACCCTAAAGTTATCATGCATAGAGATCCTATGGTTATGTGAGGCATAAGAACCACCTAAGTCTAAAGAAGAGAAAGGGATATCACTACCTAATGCTTATCCTACCTCACCTTAATCAAAAATTAAGGATGAGCTAGGATCCCTAAGGGATGTGAGAAAGTTCTACACAATCAAGCATTATATCATGATATTCACAAAAGAGAATGATAAGTAAAAGAGATGAGATGAAAGAAGAGATGAGAAGAGATGAGTATGGATTAACATCCACTTACTCAAGTGACTTACCTCTGCCCCTACACAAAAGGTTAGTGCATTATTATCACAAGTAATTGAAAACTAGCACAAGGAACTCAAACCAAACAAAACTATTTGATTCAAGAAGACAAGTTAACAAGAAAATGAAGTTCACACCAAAAAAGAAGGGTCCTAATGGTTAAGGGACATACCAAGTCAGTAGGTATATGCTAAGGTACCATGCTAATGTAAACATGTCATATGATATCAAACAAAGTCGAACTATGCACCAAACAATCATGCAAATGTGAGTTGAACATTAACTACACAAGATGTATATAATTGGAAAGTAAACATGAATAAATGCGTATGTAAACATCAAAGTCAGAAGTAAATTTCATTTAAGAATGAGTGAAGATGTTATTCAAATGGCATATGATTCACAAGAGCAAGCATTGATCAAGCAAGCAAAAGATGGGAGCAAACATCATTAAAGTTCCAACAATGCATCATACAAGACATGTAAGTAAGAAATGAATATGCAAATTGAATAGCCAAACAAAATGAATGCAAGTCAGTAGCTTAGGACATTTGAAATGACATTTAGAGGTTAAGAATGTAAGCAAAAAATTCATACAATTGTCATGTTGAAGCATTTAGAAGATTAAGAGCAAACAAGTTCAAGTTAGGTCAAACAAGTTCAAACAAAGTATGCAAAAGTTTGTGAGCTTTAGAAACATGTAACATGAAATTATAGGTCATGAAATATGATTGAAAATGGTTGAAAACAGAAGTGAATCATGGTCAAGGGATGATTTGGGATCACTCATGTATTGGGGCAAACATATATTCAAAGAAGATTAGAGAAGAAAACACAATTACACAAGATATTTCACTTTAGAACAGGTGCACAAAAACCATATAAGAATGAACTTTGAATGACTTATGACATGGTAAAAATGACCCATAATATTCATACAACATGAATTAAAAAGTCCTCAACAAGTAGTCAAAGAAGATTGGCACATAATACAAATCAAAACCTAAGCACAAATCATCTAATGCTTACACAAACACACATGCATTTTAATGGATCAAAATGGAATTTAAAGGCTCAACAAAATTGGGAGATTCAATTTATTTGAAATGAAACCAGTGGGTAGACATGTCACAAGAAGATGGCTCAAAAGTCATTGAGGAACATACTTAAAGAGGTCTCACACTATCATACAAAGCATGCACACAAATGGCTCAAAAATATCACTCAAAAGTCATCAAGAAATGGTTTAGAATTCACAAAAAATTCCTAACATGCCTCAACATATCATGCCTACATATACCAAATATTAGGCAACAATTCAATGCACAACTATGTCAAATAAAATCAAAATGAAACCAAGTCATGATTAGAAGCACAGACAAAAGAAAATGAAAGAAAATTCATGAAAATATGGTGAAATGTCATAAAATCAGAAAATAAAATGATCAAAAATTATTTAAATGTGTTGTGATGTCTCATGAATTTTTGTGTAATTTTTTCATGCTTAGAAACAATCTTAAAAATTAAAAACCAAACAATTATGGAAAGAAATAATGCAGGGAGGTGCAACATTAGAAAAAACTTAGTTAAACATGCATATTGGGCCCAAGATAGGGGGTGCGCGTAGCAAGCTAGGTTCAGTCCAAGTATACGTGATCAGATAGGTCCATCACATGGATGTTAGTCAACTTCTTTGACTCATCCTGAACCACTGGATGAAGTCAAGTGTGATGATCAAACAAAATCAAACAATCTAACGTATCAAGATGCACGCACATGATAGGTTAACATGCAACAACCACACACGACCAGTCAGTCACAAAAAAGAGGTACGTGAGGGAGAGTGTATTTCATTAATGCGCTGGCAAGCTTTGGTTCATTGGATCAAAAGATCAAACGGTCGCGATTTAATCTGAGATTAAAACCCTAGGGTTTAACATGTGAAGAACACCACCGACCGGAGAAGTCTCCGATCATCTTCTCCGGCCACTCACCACCGTGGTTCAAGTTACAGGTCATCAGAAATGGACAAATCGCACATCAAAATAATCCTTAAGTCATGTAGATCACAAATCCACCAATGAAAATTGCAAACAAATCATACACAGGGAGATTTGAAGAGAAACATTTTGCCCTAGTTTTTAAATCTATGCTCCTACAGAGCCTATCAACTAGCCGGATATCTACATTGCTTCTATTAAGCTTAACAACACATAAAAACAACCAAACTCAGAGCATAGAGAGATCAACCAAATTGAGAAAAAACCATGTGATGTGAATGCTTCCTTTGCTAAAAAAGAAGGCCAAAGGGGAGGTTCCTAGCTTTGCCTGAGCTTTGGATAAGCCAAATAAAGGCACTATGCACTTGAAATTTCTTGAATCTTAGTTGATGAAGATAGAGAAAATAAGAGTACGATGCTAAACCAGATCCAACTCTACTCCATTGATAATTGCTAATGAAGAATAGAGGAGAAACTTGCAAAATGAATGGATGAAGCTTCGAGGGAAAGCAACTTGAGAGAGAGTGTGAAAGTTTTCAGAACAATTAATTAATTAATTAATCAATTAAAATTATTAAAATTAATATTTTCATCACCAATGTTTTATTTCTCAGCACCTGGCACCTATTCCCAACCTCTTAAACCAAAAGAAACCGAATCGGACGCGAAAACGGGAAAGAAATCGTGAAACGGTAAAATTCTGCAACTTCGCTGGCCATACGCGTATTGCCAGCTCGGTCGCCCAACCCATACGCGTATTGACTTCCTTCGTACGCTTATTCCCTCACAATGCCCAAGTCCTTACGCGTATTGCCTTATGCCGTACGCGTACGGACAAAGACGTCTTCTCACCGAATTTCCCAAATTCCAACACTATACGCGTATTGCCATCCTATTACGCGTACTACCTAACTCCCATATGCGTATTGATGCGTATCATGCCATTCCATACGCGTATCGCCTTACCTGATACGCGTATCGCCAGATCTATTACGCAAATCACCATAAGCCTCACTATTCTGCATTCTGCTACGATTTCTACACTTCTTCACTTCCAACCAGTCCTATAATCGTTTCTACATTGATTTTAGGTCCAATTTTCATCTTCACACTTGTATCTAGAATTACTACAGGTATTATAAGTCTATAATCTCAAATCATTCTCCTAACTCAAGTCAAAATCAACAGGTCTGCAACATATGTGCATACAACAGCAACAACCACAACAATTCATGAAAATACATATCAATTCATGCACGATTTTCAGAATCACAACAGACATATACAACAATCATCAATTCAACAGTTTTGCATACAAATTCCTACGGGGTTAAGGACTCCCCACTACCCTATCATGAATATATCACCAATATTAAACCCGTTTCTCCCCCCTTACCTCGAATCTTGAAGAATTCCTGCAAAAATCCTGATCAAATGCAAGCTCTAGCACACCCTTGATCTTCCTTTCTCCTAAGTCTTTCTCTTTCTCTCCCAAAATTTTGATTAACTCTCAAACCCTTAATTTTCACTAATCACCACTTAATTACCAAACTGCCCCTCATCAGCCCAATAATGAATTATTTTATTTTATTTTAATTTAACAAAATTGTCACACTAATATTAATATTACTAACAATAATAATAATAATAACAATAATAATACTAAAATAATAATATTACTATTATTAATTAAGTTATCATTATTATTAACTATACCACTATTAATATTAATCTAAAGGCTTTTATCTCACCAACTCACCTTCCTAACTAAGGGCAACCCTTCAACGCACTCAAAACACTCCCCCAAACAAGGTCACACAAATAAAATAACACAAGACGTCTAAATAATTAAAATGGGGTGTTACAGAGATGATAGAGCAGAGGCCTCACGGGGGATAAAATAAATATCCACTTCATTGGGGGAGCTTAGATCAACGTTGTAAGCTGAAGATGTCAGAGTCGAAACTTCATAGGGATGAAATAAACATCCACTTTGCCGGGGAAGATTGAAATTGTAAGAAATTCACTAAGGAGTGAAATAACATTGGCTTCACTGGGAAGGTTAAAGCCAAGGAAATTCATTTAGGAATGAAATAGCATGCACTTCACTGAGAAGGTTGAAGTTGCAAGAAATCCACTAAGGAGTGAAATAACATTCGTTTCACTGGGAAAGTTGAAGCCGAGGGAATTCACTGAGGAGTTCTCAGGTCACCAACTGGGGAAACCTTGCATCAAATCTGACATAACTGCTTGAAATGGAGTTTCACCGGGGAATTGTCATGACCGCTGTAGTAGAGACTTACTGGGGAATCATCACACCAATTGAGACAAAAGCTCTTTGGGGTATGGGTAAAGAATGTTGTGAGAATAATGTAGTTCTGCATTGATGAACTGTGTGGTAGTCGTCATTTTGAACAACAGTTGTTGTGAACAGATAAAATAATCTTCAATTCTCAAATGCCCCAGATCACATGGTTTATCTGAAGAAGTCATCCCAAGAGGATTTTACAGAAAACTTGGCATCCAATTGTTCTAATGTCTTCCAACTCTTGGAGAGATTTGTCGAATCTCGACGTAACTGCCCCAGATTGATTGTATTCTGTATAAATGAGTCTTCAAATTTGGAGAGATTTATCAAATCTCTACGTAACTGCCCCAGATTGACAGTGTTTTGAGTCTGCAAACTTGTCCCTTGAGGTCAGACTGTGAAAGAAACAACTGGGAAACAACTTGCCCCTGCTCAGCAAAGTCTTTAGGCAACATGCCCCTGAATATGGTCATCCTTTTGAAATAATTCTCCATTTACTCATCAGAGTTTCAAGTCTCAAAAGATCGAGCTCATCGCTGATGCTCGAATGCATGCTTCTATGGTATCAAGCAATGTTAGCATGCAGAAAAATGTTAATTCTGAAACTGATAATGCAGCACACATGTTTGTCTTGAAATTTTTATTAAAAAGGATATCGCAATAACTTGTGACCGAACCACTAGTTAGGATACGAAATTGATTAATTTTACAAAGCCAACACAGAATGTTGAGCGTAACTCATAGGAGTCAGGAAACGTTATCTCATCGAGTATGCTTTTCAAAATAAACCTTGCTTCAATTAGGTATTTTGAGGGTTGTAAAATGGCTCGATTCATAGTTTAAGAAACAAAGGATTAAGGCTTAAAGTCTATTTGTACCCACCCAATCTTCGTGATGTTCACTCCTTTTTTGAAGGTTTAGGCGCTCGATTATCTTAACTGAAAACTACCCTGCCCCAGGTTAAAAGTGAGGTTTTTTTTACTTGGTGACGAAAACTCCTACTTCAAGGCTCAAAGGGGTTAACGAGGGTTTAACTCCTTTATATCTCCGGTGTTTAGGGATATGAAACAATGCCTTACATCATCAGCAGAATTTTATTCAAAAGCATACGACAAGAGATCTTGCGTTTGTGATTTCGTCATCCTCCATCCAATTCTATATCAAAGCAAGAGATTGAGTGGCATTGGCATTATACAACAGAAAAAGCATTTTATGAGTGAATACAAATGGATTTCTTCAAGACAAACATATTTATTGCATTAATCATTCAAAACAAACAAGTTCTTACAACGCCAAAACAAATGCATTAATGAACGCAGAAAATTACATATGAAAACAGCAAATAAGCTTAAAATATGATGAGACATAGCCTAAAGAAACCGTCCTCTATATCAATCCACCATGTGCAAGGAGGGGATTGCTTCTTGTTTAAGCAAGAGATTGATCTGAACTTTGGGGTTTGCACAATTTGAAATACAGGACCCCCTTTTAAATCATCTCTTTCACTTTCTCCTTCAAGACATAACATTCCTCGATATCATGGTCAGGTGTCCCTTGATGGAAGGCACAAAAGGCATCAGCTGTGAAGTAGCTCCTATGGGTCATTGGGATGGCCAGTGGAGTTTCCTTCTTGATCAAACTGTTTTGTAAGAGGATAGGGAACAACTCGGTGTAGGGCACAGGGATGCCCCTAGATTCACTACTTTGCTCAGCTGGCCGATTGGTGGAGGAGGAAGAAAAACCATCCTGGCGTTGAGATATGACCAATTCCTTGACCAAATTTATTAGACTCCTTCTGTTAGTCTTCAAGTTTGCAACCTCGTCACGAAGTTCTTGATTTTCCAGCTCTTGGGTGTCTATCAAATTCTTCATTGCAGTAGAAAAAGTTTTCATGTTGGCCTTCAAAGTGGCAATCTCCTTCCGGAGTGCTATGTTTTCTTGTTCCAAATGATCCATTCTATTGGCTTGAGTACCGCACTTGTGATGACTTGGCTGAGGAGAAACACGAATGAGAACCTAGAATGCAAGGAATGCAAATGCAAATGATGCGTATGATGCAGCACAAACTTCAAGGAACTCGAAAGTGTATTTGTAGACATCGTAATCAGAAACTCATTTTATTTATTAAATTTAAAAGCTTTACATAATGGCCAGTACACCTTCAAGGTTCGATACAATGTAATCAAATACGAAACAATAAAACCAAAGGAAACTAGGATTTCAATCCACATGATGATGATCATTCTCTTCCGCAGAGTTGTTCAGTCAGCTTGTCAATCTGTTCTTGCATCCTTGCCTTATCAAGGGTAAGCTTCTCTACTTCCGCCTTCAACCTCGAAACTTCACTTGGATCAGTCACAGAAGGCTTGGGACGAGGATAGAGTATCCTCAAGGTGAGAGCCTTTTCACGTGCCCATGCTAGGCAGACTTCAGTAACTGTACAATCAGGATTCTTTGTCACGGTCATTCTTTGCTTGTTTATGCGATGCCACGCATACATAACTCTAGTTTTCAACTCAGGGTTCTCTCCTTTATAGAGGAAAAGTCTGGTCAGATTGTCCGGATCAGGTACTTCATCCATTGGGTGACTAAGTTGTTGACGAGCGAGCACAGGGTTATAACTGATACATCCTTTTGTTCCAAGAAGAGGCACATTGGGAAAGTTCCCACAGCTATGAATCATGATAATACCTCCATACATCGGATCGTTCCATTCAATGTCCAAGTGAGTGAGGGCCATGAGTTTCATGGGCCATTATGTACCATCTTTCATATCCTAAAAAGTTGTAGACCTCGGTAGGTGCGAAATAAACCACCTATAGAGGATAGCAATGCAATATGTAATCCGTCCTTCTCGCAGAACCTTCGTGTGGATGGCATGATAGGCGTCGGCTAACAGGGTAGGAACCGGATTCTTGAGCATGAAGATCTTGATTACATTGATGTCGACGAAGTCTTCAATGTTGGGAAATAAGAACAAACCATAGGCCAGCTGTGCAAAAATGTTCTCGAAAACCTCGTTATTCCTCACATCAGCAAAATGTTGAGCCTTCTCAAACAAGAACTGAGCAGGAAAACCAGCAATTCCTCCTTTGGCTGTCATGTAATCTCAAACATCAGACAACCTTATCCGGGATGCTCTTGCAATATCTTCCTCACTGGGTCTCCCTTCTGCGCTGGAGAATGGGGGCGAGTCGTTGACAGGGATGCCCATCAGAGCAGAATATTCCTCCAACGTAGGCATTAACTGGAAATCAGAGAAAACAAAGCAGTGGTAGATCTGATTATAAAGTTAAATAAGTGTCTCTAGCAGACTAGCAGCCATTCAAATCTGCAACAGTGGGAGGATCCTTCCATACTTCTTGGTGAAAGCCTCAGGATCTTTGATCTGATTTCCTAGTTCCCTTAACTGCTCAACATCGGGAACCTTGAAGGTGTATGGCAAAACTCTATTCTTTCCGTAATCCATCTTACGATGCCTTCAAAACAACTTTTAAGTTCCTTGAAGGGGTTAGAAGGAAAATGCAAATGCGATGCAACAAGATTCATGGAACTCAACTATTTATAATCATCAAGGAATATCAAAAGGCTCATTTTATTAATCATAAAAAATGGTTACAACCATCAATATCTGGAATACCAAAAGACGGATTCATTAATAAAATGATTACAACGCGTCGGTACACTTTTCAAGAGTCATAACAGAAAAGCTAAATACAAGCTAATAAAGAAAGATCTAAGGAGACTCTTCCAATGGTCTTCTCTTGAGTCTCTGGATTTCTTCTTCCATCTGGGCTTTTTCCAAGATGAGCTTGTCGACAATTAATTTCCAAGGTGTTGACTGAGGACTAGAGTAGGATAAATCTTCTTGTGCTTTCCTTTTCTTACAAGAAGTAGCTTTTTCATTCTTCATTTGGAGTTGTCGTTGGAGTTCCGCATTCTCCTCCAGGACCACTTGGTACTTATGCTTCCAAGCATCTTCTATTTGTTGAGCTTTGTTCAAAGCAATCCTCAACTCTTCAGCTTCAGACGCAAAGATGAAGATAGGTTATTCTTTTAGGACCATAGGTTCTTGTCAGGAATAGGGCATCTTCAAATCAATAGCTTTTTTCTGAACCCATTGGAGATAGGGTTCCAAAGAGACATAATTAGGCTTCCCTATTTCATTCTTACCCTTCTTGTACTTATGATTCCAAGCACTCAAAACCTTTTCTTAGTTCTTTGCTTAGTTTCCCTTCTTCGAAGAAAATACCTTCCACATGAACACTGACAGACTTGTCTTTCAAAGGATATCCCAGTTGTCTGCGGACTAAGACCGGGTTGTAGCTGATTAATCCCTTGATGCTAAGAAGAGGTACATTACCAAAATCTCCACAGTTGTCGATAATCATCACCCTATCATAAACACGGTTATACCAATCGATGTCTGAGTGGGTAAGAGACATGATTTTCTGTGACCACCATCCCTTCTTAGTATCCCAAAAGGCGTGGGCTTTGGGCAAGTGCAAAATAAACCATTTGTACAGCAACGGGAAGCAACAGGTGATCATTCCTCTTTTGTGAGCATTCCTTGAGTGAACCGAATAGTACGCTTCTGCTAGCAATGTTGGTACTGGATTCTTCTTCAGAAAGATTTTGATGGCATTGAGGTCCACAAAATCTTCAAAACTTGGGAATAGGAAAATGCCATAGATAAGCAGAGCGAAAGTAGCTTCGAATGAGTCCATACTTAAATGATTAGCATAATACTGAGCTTTTCCAACCAAAAACTCTGCAGTTAATCCAAAAATTCCCCCTTTTGTAGTCATATTAGCTCGAATGTCAACCAAATCTAAGTGTGTAGCCTTAGCAATTTCTTTCTCCTCAGGGTCTTTCTCGAAGATAGGAAAAGGAGACTTGTCTTGAATAGGTAAACTGACTAACTGAGAATACTCTTCGAGTGTAGGTACCAACTGGTAGTCTGGAAAGGTAAAACAATGATAAACTGGGTCGTAGAACTGAAGTAGAGTAGAAAGAATCCCCTTATCAATCTTCTCTTTCAACAAAGACAACAGTTCCCCATATCTACTCTTGAATCCTTCTTTATCTGTCACCAAGGTTTCTAATCTTCTTAGATCGTCCAGGTTAGGACTCTGGTAAGTGTACTTCATTGTTTTCTTTTTTCCGGTGTCCATGATATCCCTACGATGATTACAAACAAAGCTAAGTTCCATGAAACTTTATGAAATGATGCTCATGAATGCATGTATGCAAACACACAGATAAACCCATAGCACATATAAGCGAGCAAACAGAAAAAAAGTCCTAGGTTTGAAAGGTCATGAGCGTGGAGCCAAGGTCTGCCCATCCCAAGAAGGTAAGTACTAGGGTTTATGATCTACAGAACAGGGTTCTAAAAAGTTCCCAGAGTCAACAACCCATCTTTCGGATATTATCGATTTCCCAAATAACTCGGTAGTTAATAATATTCTCAAGAGAGTCTCATCCGAGTGTAGTATCGCGTATCAACTATTTTGGGAATCGACTCCCTCATAGCCATTGCACTACATCCTAACAGGTCAAGTGGGGTTAAAGGTAACTACGGTTCTCAGTCTCACGGGCTCCTAGGTCGAAAATAATACCGTCTTCACGAATAAACTCGTTAAACAATAATAAGTTCAAGAGGGCCTAAACTGAGTGGTGATTTCTCAATTTAACTTCTTCGGGAATCAACTCCCTCAAAGTCTCCTCAAATGTATCACCTTCCTATCATAATTGCACTCAAGTCCGGGTGTAGGACTTATCTCACCGCACAAAGCAGTAACCCAAACATATACCAAGCACAACAAATATACAAATATAAAAGCAAGTAAGCAAGTAGATAACAAAAATAAAACAAGTTAGGGGAAACCCTCGAAAATGAGTCCCCAGTGAAGTCGCCATTTCTGTCGCGGTGAGAATTGGATATCAAGCTATTAAATTAACTTGAATCGCAAATCATTATCCACCACCGGTCTTTAATTTATCCAAGGGAAGGGAAAAAGAACGAATAACCCATGAGTATGCAATGCAATGCAAGAAATAATCTAAGGTTTAGGGGATTGGTTATACCTAGGGAAGGTGTTAGCATCCTAAATATTTGTAGTACTCTACAAGAACCTCTTGTTTTATTATGTTATTTGCTAATTGTTATCCGTTTGCTAAGGGTTAAGGGATATGAGACCTAAAGTGTTATTTCTAGGTATGTTCTCCAAGATATCGCATCTTGTGCCTACGTATCCTGACGGGAGTGAAATCAGAGCATCTGTAGTTCCCCTCTACGGGTGAATAAAGTTGTAATGGTTTAGGAGAAAAGACGAGTCGTCATCTTAAGAAGAGTGTTTAAACCACCACAGATTTATGAGAATGAACCTTTGCTTCATCTTAGGAGAAGGGCTCCAACTCGGATATAAAATCGACGAGTATGCCACATACCTCTCCTAAATGGAAAAAGAATCCACATCTTGACTATATTGTGGGGTAGGAGATGTATATCTCTTCTAGAGATGACTCACATCTAATTCTCTTGTAGGGAGAATCAGGGAACTAAGTTGTTTAATTAACTTAGGGGGGACTAACCTAAGGAACTATCTTAAAGTAGTTATCTAAGGATATTTATCTTAAGAGGGCATAAAAGCCACTAAGAGGGAGTATGATAAATGCAAATGATATGTAACATGCACGATATGATATTCATGCATGGGTTCTTCCCTTGGATAGATGCAAGTAATTAAATTAACAAGAGTAAAGCATTAAGCATAAAGTCATGATTTAATATTCAACATATAAGATATGCGATATAGCGTACAACCAATTCATAAAGCAAGATATCATATCACGAATCAAATATACATTAAGTTAAGCACAAATAAAGATTAGGAATGCATAAGTACATAAGGGCATGGGATTTGATTTGATATAAATCAAGAGTTCAGTCATAAATTTAAACTAAGAGTTAATCACAAAATCGAATTAAGCATGAATCCCTAATTTAATCAACAATGAAGATCAAATTAGTTTATCAATGAAATCCAATAAACCTAACTCAATACTAAATTAAAAAAAATTAAATTAAATTAAGTTTAAAAACATATAAAGGGTATAAAACGAGAAAATGGGTGTGTTTTAAAAACAGTGACCATGGGCTCCAAATGAGGCCCACACGGATGGTGTGACAATAAAAAAACAACAGAAAAAGACAATAAAAGAAAACCGATGGGCTGGGTTCACTTGGTCCAATATCATCTGAAATTCTGGTATCAGACCTGTGATGTTAAGATGTGATGTCACAACAACACACTTTGCACAATGGACAGCAATAACAGTAAAATAACACCAAGAATTTTTGACCCAGTTCGGTTACAACCAACCTACTCTGGGGGCTACCAAGCTAGGGATGGAATTCACTACTTGTAGATATAATTTACAGACTCAACAACCCGTTGACAATCTCCTACACTTATACTCTACTAATGACTTCCTACCTAAGAAACCACTTAGGTATGAGAACACCACTCAATCCCTTACAAACTCTCAAAGAAACCTCTTTGAGTAATCTTGATCTTACTTCACAGCTTCGATCAAGCAATCACTCTCTATTGCTTCACAGCTTCTAGAGAGGACAGAAACACAACACCTATTCAAACCCTAGAATAGTGTAAATATAAGCACTCTAGACACTAAGCCTCCAGCTCCTGATCTTCTGAATGTTTTCTGTCTACTTTCTGTCCCTTTTCCTTTGGTCTTGTGCGCTTTATATAGCTCCTTGAATTGGTCTTGGACTTGCTACAATATCTCCCAGATTTGTTATTTAAAACTGAATATTAAAACAGATTTTATCCTAAAATCTTTTTAAATCTTCAACCTTTTAAATCTCCTACAAATCTGCAGCAGATCTCCTATGCAACAGCAAATATCTATCCCAAGATATTCGCATCCAATGAGACAGCTTGCTCTCCACAATTCCAGCTAACACGCAACCCTAACAACATCACAACCTGATGTTATTAATTCTGCAGATCTAATGTCACAACATCGCCTATGTGACATCAGACATTCAACTTCAGCAATAACTTACTTAACACAGCCCAGTGTTAAGACTTCAATGTTGCAACATCAACCCTTGACATCAACATTGAATATACTTTGTTTTACCAAAATTCCAGCAAATCCAGGAACTAACAATCTCCCCATTTGGCTAATTTTGGCTAAAACAATCTCTGCACTCTGCAAATAAACTCTGCACTCTGCACCTTCAGAGACTTTAACAGCGGAAAAACTTCAATCAAAAGTCTTGAAACTTTCATCAGCAGCAGTTTGACAATTTTCATAGTCTTCATCACTTGATCTGCTGCAGCACCATCTTCATTATTGACAACAGCCAATTGGTGCTCCCCCTCTAAAATATGAACCAGCAACACAGTTGTTCAGTAGCTCATAATGTGCAGCACTTCTCTCCCCCTTGATGTCTGCTTGGCTACACTCTTCAAATGCTATGAAATCTTCACTAGCTCAGTCAAAACTCCCCCTTAATGCAGCAACAACTTTAGCAGCATTTGGCATGGCAATCTATGCTATGCAGCAACAACTTTAGCAGCATTTGGCATGGAAATCTATGCTACCATCTCCCCCTTTTTAGCCACAATTAGGCAAGCTTCAATTAGAGGCCCTATAAACTATAGTTAGTACAACCTAGCTCTCATTGTTAGCCTCACAGTTAGCAACCAGGCAAAACAAATCATAGAAGGAAACTAAAAACATAAACAGTGCATGAAACAGCACAATATTCAAGTTACATAACCAGCATAGCAAGAGCAAAAAAAAAACAAAAACAAACTAAACTATTATCTTATGACAGCAGATGGTGGTTAGTCTTCATCCGAGCTGGTACCATCAGCATCTTCATCACCTTCATCAGACCTGGAATCCTCAGTGTCGCCATTCCCATTATCTTCCCCCTGTTCCAAGTCTTTGATCATCTGCTCAATCTTCATTTTCCTGACAGTGCTGGTTTTGATAACTATATCAAGATCCTTGCAGGTTGACTTTAATTCTTCAATCAGCTCAGATTTTGTACTGACATTTTTAACCCCAGATCTTGATTTTGTAACAATGTTTGGAACATGATACCCAGCAAACAGTTTGGGATGCAAAGATAAAGCTGACTCCCTCTTGCATGCTACCTCTGTACTGGTTAAGATTCCAGGATGTTGATCTAAGATCATTCCACAGATAAGGGAAGGGAATGATATAGGCATTTTGATAGCATTGGTGGCACCATGCTTCACCACTTGATCAAATATATAGCTTCCATAGTTGAACTTGACCTTTTTCCCCACAGCATAGATGAACCTTACTAATCCCACAGTTATGGTGGTTTTGTGATTAGTAGGTACCCAGTTAGCAGCACCAATTCTATGCAAAATAGCATACTTGATACTGAGTTTGCTAGCTGTCAATTTGTTTTTCAGTGGCCGCACCTTAACTTGAGTGGCAGTGATCTCTCTACACACTTCATTATCAGTCACCTCCAGCTCACACTCCTCTTGCTCATCTCTTCCCAGATATTTATTGACAGTACTAGGAGAAAAGTCAATACACTGTCCCCTAACAAACACTTTCATGTAGTTCACACTTCTATTGTCAGAAATGTCTATGGGAATGTTGACAACAAATTCCTTCACAAGTCCACTTGTAACACGGTGGTTTGAACTGACTTTTAAAATGATCTATAATGTCTTGGCTCATATCTCCCGAATGAAGCATTTATGGACTTGGCTTGTGAGACACAAAGTTGTAGGGAATTAAATTTCCTTCAAGATGGGCTTTGGTTGAGGAATTTTTGATGAAGTATGTGGAAGTTAGGACTGGTCAAAGTGCAGTTGACTTTTCCTACAGAAACCCTAATTTAGTAACCCCCGATTCTTGATGATTCTGAGGTTTCCTTGATGAATCATGGTCAACCCTTGATCAAATAATGAATCTCACCCCATAATCTTGATGTTGACCAAAAATCTTGAGGTTTGACCTTGTGTTGACCACAGTTGACTGATTTTTGACTGTCTGAGCATCTGACTGACCAAACTTGTAAGGAAAGTCTTGAAACTTGTTATGAGGATTTTTTGAAGTGTATGGGACACCATGAAGTCCTTTTGAAGCTTTGGAAGTCCAATATACTTTGAGAAGTACGCAACCCTAGTTGGATTTATTGCTTAGGAGGAGGCTTTGTCTGATGAAACTTTTGAGTACTCTTGAGCCACTGAAGATCTTATGAATCACTAGGAGACCTCTTGAGGCATATTGTCTTGACTGTGTGAGGGCAAATTTCGGGGTACAACAGCTGCCCCTTTTCAATCTTCTTAAACCTGAGGAGTAAGATTGGTATTCGTGCCGATCGGGATCTGAAGGTGGAAGAGGATTGAACAATAAGAACCCAAAAATTTGCACTCGCCGGTGCGCTCTGTTGGTTGATCGTATTGCTTGAATGGGCTTAAAAGATGCCATTCGAAGTGTATGACAGGATGAAGATGGGCTTATAGATGCCAGCCAAAGTAACTGTTGATAGGAGTATCAGAATGAGTTTAAGTTTGACTGTATCTGAGGAATATACTAGAATGAGTCTGTGTCCAACTGTATCTAGCAGACGTGCTGGGAAATGCCAGAATGATTCTTATGCCTTGAATGTATCTGTATGATGTTCTAGAATGAGCCTATGTCTTGACCGTATCTATAAGGAGATCAGAATGAGTCTTTGCCTGACTGTATCCGAAAAATTAGTATTAGAATGAGTTTTCGACCGACTGTATCTAAAAGATTAGTATTAGAATGAGTCTTCGACCGACTGTATCTAAAAGATGAGCTGGAATAAGTATCAAAATGAATATGTGTCTTGATTGTATCTGAATTGTGTCTAGAAGATGTACTGGGGAATGTCAGAATGAGTCTACGCCTTGATTGTATCTGAAGATGTATTGGAATTAGTATCAGAATGAAATCTATCTCTAGATCGTATCTGAACCGTATCTGGAAAATATACTGGAATAAGTATCAGAATTAGATCTTCGTCTCGATCATCTCTGAATCATTTTTTTTTGAAAATCTTCTGGGATAAGTGTCAGAATTAAATCTCTGTTGATTATCTCTGAGCTGTTGAAGTATCAGAATTAAATCTCTGGGTTGATCATTTCTGAATTGTTGAAGTATCAGAATTAAAGTTGTCCTTGAATTAGTATCAGAATTAAATCGTTGTCTCGATTATCTCTGCACCGTATCTAGAAGATGATAATGTTTGTCTAATTGTGAACTCACCTGAAAAAGGCAAAGTTAGTTTTATGCAATGTCATGATATATGTAATGCATTGCGTAATGATGCTCTTAAACTAAATGAAAATGTTATATGCGTTTTGTATGCGTATGCTATGATGTATGGGTATGAAATGTCGCTTAAGGTAGCGGTGGCTTTGAATAGTAATGTCTGATTGGGGAAAATAAATCCCTGACTGTTGCTGGGGATGGAGAAAGTAAATCTTCAGATCCTGTCTAGAATGACTCTACTGGGGATTCAAACTTCCCGTCTGGGAATATTCCGCTGGGGATGTTTGATTTCCGCTTGGGGATAGAAGTATTCTGTCAGGAGAGTCGGTCGTTCGTCATGTTTTTTATTGAAGGATTTGATTCTTATGTACCCTGACTGGGGATAAAAGAGATGGATAATCCTCGGATGCACTATCTGACCAAGTTTCGGACATGGGTGTCAACTTTTCTGGGGATAACATCCTTGAATAAATTCTGCTAGGGAATTGAATTCTGTATACTACATAGAGGGAATAACCTCCGATGGGGATTAGAATTTCATAGGTTGTGTTGAGGAAATTTCTGTTGTATGCTGGGGAAATGATCAACTTCTTTATCTGCTAGGGGATCTGTGATCATGCCAAGCTGTCTATCAAAGACATGGACGTGAATCGCTGGAAGATGCCCCGATTTCTTCTGAGGGCATATTAATTCTGTAGGGGAATATATCTCTGTTGGGGATGAGCTTGTGAAGATAGCTCAATAGAGATAATTCCACGGAGATTGCTTTGTGGGGACATTTCCATGAACTGGCTCTGTGGGGGTTCGTGGATATCTTGAACACTATCCCAACTCCTAGAATCCTTAGTAAATGTTATTCCTGTTTTCATGTATATATATTTTTTGGTAAACATCAATCATACTCAAGTGCATATGTTCATTCAAAGCGACAATTGGACGTTTACGCAAACCAAATAGGGAAAATAAAAGCAATTTTTGAATTTGAAAATAGCCTTGTATTGATTTTAAAATTGGCCTATAAACAGGCAGTTTTATACAAGGAGACAGAAATCCTAGTAAGAGGAGATTGTCAAAAAATTGAAAAAGGTACAAAGTGATAAACAAAGAAAAACAACTATGTGGAAATGATCTCGTTGAGTTTCAATTCTGCTATTACCACTATATCTTCAAGCATCTCATCCCTTGTTGTCGGAAGAAAGGTGACTGGATTGATCTGCACCGTTCGAACTTGATAAAACTAAGCTGGAAGCAGATAAGTGGTCCAACGGGACATGGTCGTACGCTTTAATCCCTAACTTTTACCTGGACCGCCTTTTCAGGTTTTCAGTCCACCGGGATACCCTTTTTTGCCCAAGCCGCCTTTTCAGGTTTTCGACTTGCCGGATGTACAATTCTTTTGTATATAGATCCCTAATTTTTGCCCGAACCCTTTTGGTTCGTCGGGATGCCCTTATTTTTGCCTAGGCCAGTCAACCTAGCGGGTCTCTTTTTATGCGTAGTATCTTTTGACTATGTCCGCGTTCACAGGGTGCGGGAAATCTTCACCGTCCATGGTAGTAAGCATCGTAGCACCGCCAGAAAATATTTTCTTGATTACAAATGGACCTTCATATGTGGGAGTCCATTTGCCCTTGGGATCACCCTGTGGTAGTATGATACGCTTTATTACCAAATCACCGGCCTGGTACAATTGGTGCTTGACTTTCTTGTTAAAGGCCTTGATCATACGCTTCTGATACATCTGGCCATGACAGACAGCCGTAAGCCTCTTCTCATCAATCAAATTTATTTGGTCAAGTCGAGTCTGAACCCATTCCTTTTCGTCTAAGCCTGCATCTTGCATAATCCTTAGGGAGGGAATCTGAACTTCAACGGGTAAAACTGCCTCCATACCATAGACTAAAGAGAAAGGGGTTGCCCCTGTTGAGGTACGTACTGAGGTGCGATAAATGGTAACATCTCATGCCAATCTTTGTATGTCACCGTCATCTTTTGCAAGATCTTCTTAATATTCTTGTTGGCAGCTTCCACTGCGCCATTCATCTTTGGTCGATATGGAGAAGAATTGTGATGCTTAATCTTGAACTGCGTGCAGAGTTCAGTGATCATAGTGTTGTTCAGATTAGTACCATTGTCTGTGATAATCCTTTCAGGGATGCCATATCGACAGATAAGGTTATGCTTGATGAACCGAGCTACAACATTCTTGGTAACAGAAGCGAACGAGGCTGCTTCCACCCACTTCGTAAAGTAATCGATAGCGACAAGGATGAAACGATGTCCATTGGAAGAGGTAGGTTTAATCTCTCCAATCATATCAATGCCCCACATTGCAAAAGGCCAAGGAGCAGTCAGAACATTCAACGGGACCGGTGGTACATGTACTTTGTCAGCATAGATCTGGCACTTGTGACAAGTTTTGGAGTGATGATGGCAATCAGTTTCCATGGTAGACCAGTAGTAACCTACTCTCAAAATCTTCTTAGCCATTGTATGCCCACTGGAGTGAGTGCCAAAAATTCCGTCATGCATCTCTTCCATAATCTTTTTTGCTTCCTTTTTGTCTACACATCGAAGCAAGGTTGAATCGTGGTTGCGTTTGTACAAAATTCTGTTACTCAGAAAGAACTTAGCAGAGAACCTCCTTAGAAACTTCCTGTCATTGGTAGATGCCCCTTTAGGATATTCCTGAGTTTCAAGATATCTTTTCACTTCGTGGAACCAAGGTTTCTCTTCTACCCCATCAGTATCAACTTCATAACAGTATGCCGGCTCATCTAGTCTGTCAATAGTAATCGTAGGAGCCTCGTTGTCCCATCTGACTTTGAACATAGATGACATGGTAGCTAACGCGTCTGCCAACTGATTCTCTTCTCGTGGGATATACTCAAAAGTGATTTCTTCAAAGTATGGAATCAAAGTCAACACGTGTTCTTGGTAAGGAATGAGATTTAGATGCTTCGTGTCCCATTCTCCTTTAATCTGACTGATCACTAGGGCTGAGTCCCCATATACATTCAAGAATTTGATCCTCATATCAATGGCAGCTTTGATACCCATGATGCATGCTTCATATTCAGCCATATTGTTGGTATAGTGAAAGCAAAGTCTAGCAGTAAACGGCGTATAGCAACCCTTAGGAGAGATAATTACGGCACCAATACCATTGCCGAGTGAGTTAGAAGCTCCATCAAAAACCATAGTCCATCGAGATCCCAGTTCATGTCCTTCATATAGTCCAGGTTCTTCATAATCAGTAACAAGCATAATATTCTCATCTGGGAACTCAAAATTCATAGACTGATAGTCATCCACTGCTTGATAAGCCAAATGATCAGCTAGTACACTTCCTTTGATTGCTTTCTGCGTAGTGTACTGGATGTCGTATTCTGTCAAGACCATCTGCCATCTTGCTATTCGTCCGGAGAGAGCAGGTTTCTCAAATATGTATTTGATAGGATCCATCTTAGAGATCAATAAAGTGGTATGAGTCAACATATACTGTCTTAGTCGGCGAGCAGCCCATGCCAAAGCACAACAAGTTTTCTCAAGCAGTGAATATCTTGTTTCACAGTCGGTAAACTTTTTGCTAAGGTAGTATATTGCATGCTCTTTTCGACCAGGCTCGTCATGTTGCCCTAACACACACCCCATTGAATTCTCTAGCACTGTTAAGTACATGATTAGAGGTCTTCCTTCAACTGGTGGCATCAGAACCGGAGGCTCTTGGAGATACTCCTTGATCTTATCAAAAGCTATCTGACATTCGTCATTCCACTTCACCACTTGATCTTTTCTCAGTAATTTGAAGATTGGCTCACAAGTGGCGGTCAAATGGGAGATAAATCTGGAAATATAGTTCAAACGTCCCAAGAAACCTCTGACTTCTTTCTATGTATGGGGAGCGGGCATATCTTGTATAGCTTTTACCTTTGCAGGGTCGACTTCAATACCTTTACCACTGACGACGAAACCCAAAAGTTTACCAGATCTAACCCCAAAGGTGCATTTGTTTGGATTCAATCTCAACTTGTACTTCTTCAACCTCTCAAACAGCTTGTGTAGGTGGTCAAGGTGCTCTTCTTCATTCTGAGATTTGGCTATCATATCATCAACGTATACCTCTATCTCGTGATGGATCATATCATGGAATAAAGCAAGCATAGCGCGCTGGTATGTTGCCCCTGCGTTCTTCAAACCAAATGGCATTACCTTGTAACAAAAGGTGCCCCATTGTGTAACGAATGTAGTCTTCTCCATGTCTTTAGGTGCCATCTTGATTTGATTATAACCTGAGAAACCATCCATGAATGAGAATATCTTGTGCTGAGCAGTGTTGTCTACCAGAACGTCAATATGTGGGAGAGGAAAGTCATCTTTGGGGCTTGCCCTGTTCAGATCCCTGTAATCCACACACATACGGACTTTACCATCCTTCTTAGGCACTGGTACCACATTTGCAACCCACTGAGGATATGATGTGACAGCTAGAAAACCTGCATTGAATTGTTTCATAACCTCGGCTTTGATCTTTTCAGACATCTCAGGGCGCATACGACGAACCTTCTGCTTTATCGGAGGACAACCTTCCTTCATCAGTAAATGGTGAACCACGATATCAGTATCAAGTCCTGGCATATCTTCGTAAGACCAAGCGAAAATCTCAGCATAATCACGTAGCATCTGAATCAGTCTTTTCTTGACACGGTCTTCTAATCTGGCACCTATCTTGATTTCTTTCTTATCCTCCTCAGTACCTATATTTACGACCTCGACTGGCTCTTCATGCGATTGTATGATCTTTTCTTCTTGCTCTAATAGTCTAGCAAGCTCTATAGGCACTTCACAATCTTCCTCACCTTCGTCCTCGGCTTGGTAGATCGGATTTTCGAAGTCATAATTGACAATAACAGAACTGTTATCAATGGGATCCATAGTGGATGTGGATCTGCAATTTATCGCGTGGGTGTGTGTAAGAACACTTAGCTATTTTGATGAATAAAGTAAAAGAAAAGACAAAGAGCGCAAAATTTGAATGCAAAACGTCCATTGATTTATTGAATGAAAATATGCGGTGAAATGACAACCCTAACAAATTGGCCATTGTGCCCCGGGCAAGGCATAAGGCTTAAAAGTTTTATTGTTCAAATTAACAAAACCAAACTTCAAAAATAAGAAAAACAGAAAATATCATTTACTCCTGACTAAAGGAGATAGGAATAATGTCTTCAGTCTTCCAATTGTTGAGCCCACTGCCAATGGTAGGAAAGATCCAACTGTCTAGATCACAGTCACTATCAGCATCCTCCACAGCATTGACCTGATCTTTATGAACTCCTTTGCTGGTAATGCGAATAGCACGAGCACGACGTATAACCCTCTGAGCCTTTGAAGTGAAGCCCAAACCAAATTTGTCAGACTTGTAAGGGATGTCAGGAAGCTGACCCCAAATGGTACAACCACCTTCTTCAACCACGGCTCTAGCATCCTTTAGGGAAACCATTGTAGGAGGTACTCTAGTAACCTTGGGAACAGTAGGAACTGGTTTAGCAATAGGAGCAGTCTGAGGAGCCAATTTAAATGTTTGACAAGGAGTCTCGAGGAATTCGCCGTCCATCTCAACATACTTGAAGGTATTCAAATGACTAACCATATACTCTTCTTCACCATAGACGGTGACAATCTTGCCTTTCACGGGATACTTCAGCTTCTGATGTAAGGTGGAAGTCACAACGCCGGCCCCATGTATCCAAGGGCGCCCAAGAAGACAGGAATAGGCAGGACGAATGTCCATTACATAGAAAGTAGAAACAAAGACTTGAGAACCCACTCTGATTGGAAGATCAACTTCTCCATGCACTAATCTCTTTGAACCATCAAAGGCTCTCACCACAACATCACTGGGTCTCAGCACAACCCCTTCACAGTCAAGCTTGTCTAGAGCAATCTTCGGCAATACATTCAATGAGGAACCCGTGTCCACCAGTACATGAGATAGAGTAGTGCCCCTACACTCAATGGAGACATGCAGGGCCTTATTGTGGTTCCTTCCGGCAGGAGTCAGATCAGCGTCAGAAAATCCTAGACCATTATCAGTTGTCAGGCTAGCGACACAATTTTCAAACTGGTCGACAGAGATTTCCTGTGGCACATGCGCAGATTTCAAAAACTTCACCAAAGCCTTAGCATGGGCCTCGGAGCACAACAACAGAGATAGCATAGAGATCTTGGAGGGGGTGTGCCCCAACTGTTCAACAACATTGTAATCACTCTTACGGATAATTTTTAGCACTTCCTTCATTTCTTTGGAGGGATCTTCGATAATAGTTTCACCCGGGGTCTTCGTTTGGGCAGGCTCAACCACCGGTTCTTTGTCTCGAGTCTCAGTAATTGATTTGGAGGCAGAGATACGAATTAGAGTAGTAACAGTATTCGGAGAGATTTCTGGGGAGAAAACTCTTCCACTTCGGGTAACCTTACTAGTCCCAATGATATTATCAACATCGGGATTAGTAACTTCAGTAGTCTCATCAGTCAAAGGCTCTTGCTTGACACCATGAATGTAAACATCCGCACCATACTTCCAAGGGATAGCCTTGCTAGAGGAATATGGAAATGGGCCGGGCGTAGTAATAATCAGGGGAGCCACTCTAGGCTCGGCAGTAATCTTCACAGGAACCTTAGAGGTGATCCTCACAGGAGTTTTGGAATTAGTAACCACAAATACGTCCTCAAACTTTATACCTCGGGACAAATTTTCACATAAGCTCTCCATAGAAGGAATCTTCTCAAACAGTATAGTACGGTCGTCCATCAATCGCTGAATGCCCTCTTTCAGCTTCACACAACCATTGGATTGAGATGCACAATAATGACATTTTTCAACGCAGCCCGAAAATAAACCGGCTTGCAGCAACTTCTTCTTAACAATTGATAGAGGAGTAGTCAAGTCAACCATAGTAGCAACATAAGAACCATCATCAATAGCACTAACGGTGTCGTCATGATTTGGCATAGGAGCGGTAATCACATTAGGAGTCTCAGGGGGATCAAACTCAATCTCCTTAGCATCAATCATGTCTTGAATCTTATTCTTCAGCGCCCAACAACTGTTTGTATCATGTCTAGGACTATTAGAATGGTATGCACACCTTGCATCAGGATTATAGCTAGGAACGGAAGTATTAGGATTCCTAGGAGGATCCTTTAAAGTAACCAACTCTGCCTTCAACATAAGTTGCAACGCTTGAGCCAATGACATGTTGATCTTTGTAAACTATCTCCTGGGTGTATCCTGCTTACGCCGACTAACTTGTTGTTGTTGTGGCGCTGGTGCAGAGATCAGAACTGCCCTAACAGATTGGTTGCGACCTTTCTGACAGTGTACAGCATTAGATTCCTTCTTCCCATTAGGTGGCTTCTTTGTAGTGTTTGAAGATGTAGCCACTTGTATTTTACCACTTCGAATTCCATTTTTAACACGTTCTCCTGTCAATATCAGCTCGGTGAAACCGGATGACGAGCTTCCAAGTAGATGACTATAGAAAGGACCGGTTAATGTGCTCACGAACATGTCAATCAACTCTCTGTCAGCCAAAGGGGGTTAAACTCTGCTTGCGAGATCTCTCCACTTCTGTGCATACTCTTTAAAGCTTTCCTCAGAACCCATTGACATACTCTGTAGTTGCATTCGGGTTGGCGCCAGATCAGAATTGTACTTGTATTGTTTATAGAAAGTTGCAGCCAAATCTTCCCATGTACGAATGTTGGTACTTTCGAGTTGATAGTACCATTCCAACTGTGCTCCAGACAAACTCTCTTGAAAGAAATGTACCCACAATTTCTTGTCAGCAGTGTGTGGTTGAATCTTTTGGACATATGATCTCAAATGCAGCTTCGGACAAGAAACACCATCATACTTAGCAAAAGTGGGAATTGTGAACTTATAGGGAATGACAACCTCTGAGGCTAGACCCAGATCCTCAAAATTCAAGCCAGGCACTTTATTGATTTCCATAGCTTTCAGACGTTCTTCTAATAGCTTATACTTCTCATCAGCAGGAGGGTATTGTTCAGCCAAATAATCTTCTTCCTCTTCATCAGAATATTTGTCAGAACCATAGTTGCTTTCTTCCTTAGTTTTAACACTTTTACCATCTTCATCCTGTTCATCGTCTTGATCTACTGGAATCCCAATTTCCTTGACCTGTTTAGCCGGACCTCTGAATCTCCTCCCCAGGTTGATGATGCCAGTTGATTTTCTGGCTTTCTTCTTCTTGGTCAGAAGTGCTTTCAGTTCTTCTTGCCCCTTGGACAAGTTCAGGATCAGCTCTTGGAACTGGGCGTTCTGGGCCTGGAGATCTTTGACGGTTTGCTCGAGAGCCATTTCTTCTGAAATAAACAATGAGAAGATGAGAGACCTGTCTTAGAAACCTGCTATGCAATGATTATGAGATGTAGATGCATATGCAATGATTTCAAGGACTTTAGAGTTTATCTTTGCAAACAGAAACAAAAGGGAAACTTTTATTAGTAAACTCGAAATTCAAACTTTTTTTTTATATGCCTCTTGGGCTACAATGAAAGGAAATTTCAAAAAGCAAATTTAAAAATGCCTAAGGCCTCAAGTCTCCCACGGGCGCTTCCTCTTTGTGCCGATGTAAGCATTGATGCTCTGCTCCTCATGAAGTAATTTCGTCAACTCCAACACCTTCTTCTCACTAGCATAGAACTGAGTCTCAAAGGTGTCTCTTTCTTCTTTCATCTGAACCCAGGATTTCTGCAGCTCTTCAAGATCGGTAGGCATGTCTGGATGGAGAATGACTTGAGGAACATCTCCCTCAACCTCAGGGTCAACAATCACTGGTCTGACAGCTGGATATGGCATAATGAGATCTCGAGCACGAGTGCGTACCCATCTGAGGTAAGGCTCTAAAGGAATAGAGTTCTTCTGTCCCAAGGTCCTGCTTTCAATCTTGTACACATTATTCCATGCGCGTATAAATCTTTGACGGTAACCTTGAGGATCATCTTCATAATCGAACACAATACCCTAAATAAGCATGTCATGAGGACCATTCCTTCGAGCATAACCAAACTGGCGCAAGGCTAGCGAAGGATTATAAGTGATGCCTCCCCTAATACCAAGGAGTGGCACATTAGGGAATTCCCCACAATGATCAATAAGAGTGAAGTCTTCAAGAGATCGGGCACACCAATAGATATCTAAATGGGAGAGTGACATTATCCTTCGAGACCACTGCAACCTTTGTTCATTCTTCAATACTGACCGGGGAAGGTGCGAAATAAACCACCTGGCTAGTAAGGGTACGCAGCATATGAGAGTCCCTCGCTCCTTGATAGTACGAGTGTGAAGCGAATGCAGAATATCTCCGAGCAAGGTAGGTACCGGGTTATGAGTCAGAAAATTTTTGATGGCGTGCGCGTCTATGAATCGGTCTGGATTAGGGAACAACACCAACCCATAGATCAACAAAGCCAAAACTTCTTCAAAAGCATGGTAACTCATAGCTCTTAGGAACAATTGAGCCTTCTCAATCAGGAACTTAGCAAGAAACCCCTTGACTCCACTCTTTGTTTCCCAATTAGATACAATGTCTGACCTCTTCAGATGTAAAGCAGCTGCAATGACTTCAGGCTTTGGAACATTTTCTAGACCGGTAAATGGCATCTGATCGAGGATAGGTATTCCAAGTAACTTAGAGAACTCCTCCATCGTGGGCACCAATTGGTAATCCGGGAAGGTGAAACAGTGGTGCTTAGGATCGAAGAATTGGAATAAGACTCTCATCATGTCTTCTTCAAAACCTGAGGTAACTAAGTCGAGTAGAAAACCATGCCTTTTGGTGAATCGAGAACCCTCGGGAACTTTTGAGACCAATTCTTTAAGCTGGGAAGGAACCCTTACAAAGTTGATTCGGATGAAATTTCTAGGAACGGAAGCCATGACCTGCAATCATGAATAAAGATAAATTCCTTGGTCCTTGAAATGGTTAGTGAAAATGATATGTTAGGATGTTATGATGTCATGATGTCATGTACATGTTAATAATAAACAAGTAGCACCCACAAACAAGTTATACAAGAGCCTTAGGTTTAAAGGCTTGTATGAAGTCCAAAGGTAAGTACCCTTCCCCACTGAGGTTTAGTTGGCTCAACCTGTCCTAGAATAGCAACCGGGTTCTAAAGGACTCATATCACGGATCTTTCTCAAAGGCTTTATTTTAGTGCGACACTCGAGTGGCCGACCAAAACATCCCGAAAGTCTGATCTCAATGAGTGTAGTCTCGAGTATCAACCAACTTTGGAACATGCCAAAACGGCTATCTCACTACCTTCTAATGGCCAAGGCTAAGTTCAACTAGGGTTCTAAGGGCAAATTAGTGCTTAATGACACCACGCGGCAGCCTAATGTTATCCCCAATCCAAGCCTCGAGGAACATCAGTACAAACCAAAGTGTCACACTAACGATGGCTACCATATCAACCGTAGCGGTACATGCCGTACAGTCTCTTTGGTCTCTTGCCATTTACCTAAGATCCTAGATTCGGGTGTAGGATCATTTACCCAAGTAATACCCCCTAAGACAAAACCCTTAAAAGTAAAGCACACAAAACAGATAATAATTAAGGAAGTTAAAGTGATCTAAACCCTAAGGTAACCCCTCTTTTAAGAATGAATCCCCAGCAGAGTCGCCAGTTCTGTAACACGGTGGTTTGAACTGACTTTTAAAATGACCTATAATGTCTTGGCTCATATCTCCCTAATGAAGCATTTCTGGACTTGGCTTGAGAGACACAAAGTTGTAGGGAATTAAATTTCCTTCAAGATGGGCATTGGTTGAGGAATTTTTGATGAAGTATGTGGAAGTTAGGACTGGTCAAAGTGCAGTTGACTTTTCCTACAAAAACCCTAATTTAGTAACCCCCGATTCTTGATGATTCTGAGGTTTCCTTGATGAATCATGATCAACCCTTGATCAAATGATGAATCTTACCCCATAATCTTGATGTTGACCAAAAATCTTGAGGTTTGACCTTGTGTTGACCACAGTTGACTGATTTTTGACTGTCTGAGCATCTGACTGACCAAACTTGTAAGGAAAGTCTTTAAACTTGTTATGAGGATTCTTTGAAGTGTATGGGACACCATGAAGTCCTTTTGAAGCTTTAGAAGTCCAATCTACGTTGAGAAGTATGCAACCCTAGTTGGATTTATTGCTTAGGAGGAGGCTTTGTTTGATGAAACTTTTGAGTACTCTTGAGCCACTGAAGATCTTATGAATCACTAGGAGACCTCTTGAGGCATATTGTCTTGAATGTGTGAGGGCAAATTTTGGGGTACAACACCACTATAGCACTTAGAGAATCTGGTCACAGTCTTTAGAAGTCCAGCTCCATGAATGAGGTCCATAATTTCTTTCATCTCCAAGACATCTTTTCCAAGCTCTCTTTCTAGAGCTAGCCTCTTATGGCACACAAACTTCCACAAGGAAGCACTGCTCGCATAATGAAAGGATATGTTGTCCACTGGCACTTTAGGGACCTTATCAGAGATTCTCTTTAAAATGGTCTTTCTGACTGGTGTGATGTCATGAACATCTTCTTCAACTTCATCCTCAGACTCAGATTCTTCCCTAACCTTTCTCTTTTTGGAGGGTGTGACAACCTTGCTCCAAGGTTTTGTGGGACCAACAACAGTAGACTTCTTAGGAGAGGATTCATTAGTCTTTCCTTTCCTAGTCTTTAGTCTCTTGGCAATACTTAGAACAGCATTTCCAATGACTTCATTATCAGATAAGTCAACCACATTGATCACATCTTCATTCTTTTCTTCTTCAGGAGTAGTCTTATCAGTATTTTCCTCACATACATCTTCTTCTTCCCTTCCTCTTTCAGACTCCTCAATGACAGACACAGCAAGTCTATGAAGATCAGACCCATTTCCTTGCATGTCTACCTTTTTTGCTGGCATCTGATTCAATGGTATAGAAATTCCTTTCACGGGTATTCCTTTGTCCAGTATTTTGGTTGCCAAATTACCCATACTCTTGTCAACATCAAACTTTTCTACCACAGTTTGAGACGAAGATGACCTAGGTGTTGATTTATCACTAAATAGGATACTGGTAACTAGCTTCTTTGTTTCAGAGTTTCTAAAAATAGTTGCGGCCTTTTTAGAGGTAAGTTTAGACGGTATAGGTTTACCTGACTCTGGTAGCATTACGGAGATGGGTTGTATATTCAGAGCTTTGTCTTCTGTAGAAACCTTAGCGTTATTCCGCGATGAACTTTTTGAAGGAGAAGATGTCTGCTTTGACATAGTTCCTTTGAGGCAGTATAGATTTAGATGATTCTTCTTGTTGAAGGAGACGAACAGAAGAGAGATGTGAGTTTTGATGAACTGTGATTTTGCTATAATAGGAAATGAGGGTCTGAGGTAAGGCGCCGGATTTTGAGTAATCTTTAAAGACCAATTATTAATTTTCTTCCTCCATAAAGACTTTCCTTTTAAGCTTTTCACATCAGGACTCATTAACTCTGAGTGACCTTTCAGCATCCTGATATCATAGTCTGATGTTATAACATCAACTAGAACATCACTAGTTGAATTTCCTTCAAGAGAGGTCCACTGATAGCAGTTGTCTTTGGTTCTGGCACCCTTCATAACAACCTGATCATGCTCATCAGAAACCACACAATCATCCTTAGTGTAGTTTACCTTGTAACCTTCATCACACAACTGGCTTATGCTGATCAAATTTGCATTTAAACCACTGACAAACAGAACATTGTCAAGTTCAGGTCTGCCATCACCTTGCACCTTCCCAATTCCTGCAACAACACCTTTTTCTCTATTGCCAAACATAACTTCAAGAGGGGGGCAAGGTCTAAGTTCAGCAAACATGGATCTACATCCAGACATGTGCTTGGAACACCCACTGTCAAAATACCATGTCCTTCTTTAGGCTCTCTATCAGCCATGTGAGCCAATAAGCACTTCACCTTCTCCTTAGGTACCCATTGTTTAACAACTTTGGGCCTGTACTCTCTTCATCTGTTTTGAGTCTGAGGGTATCCATGCAGCTTGTAGCACGAGTACTGCATATGTCCAACCCTTCCACAATAATAACATCTCACCCTTTCATCTCTGAATCTTTTTCCATGATGAGATTGCTTAGGCTGTCATCCATAATGTGGTCTCCTCCTACCATAATTGGCTTGCCTTTTATTATGTTGGTATCTTCTCCCATAAGAAGGCTGAGAATGTTGTTTCCTGGATTGTCTCCCATGATGGTGTGGCTTTCTTCTTCCATAGTGATGAGGCACAACATTGTTATATCCATACCCATAACTATACCAGTTGTCCTGATGTTGAGGCATCTAATGTGACATGTCCTGTTTGAGTCTTGCAGCTTGCATGCTCTTGTGATATTGGGGAGGCATATACTGACTAGCTCCTTGAGGCTGCATCTTCCTCTGTTGGGGACCATCCTTTTTCTCAACATTTTGAGGCTGAACAGTCTTCTTGGGGGTAGTATCATGTCTCATAGGTTGGGATACCTCCTCCTTTGCTCCTGAGGTGCTTGCCACATATCCTATACCAGACTTATCACCTGCAACCTTTTCTGTCTGAAGGATCTTGTCAAGTGTGTCTGTACCACAGCTCAGCATCCTAACAGACTTGGTCATTTGATCAAGGTGAGCTCTAACTAGTACAACTTCATTTTCAAGATCAGTCTTTTCATTCTCTAGCTGAGCAATTTGTTGCTTGTGGCACTTGTTTTCTTGACAAATCTCAGCACTTTTTAAACACAGCTCTTAATAAGTAGATGCTAACTCCTCATAAGTTACTTCTCCATCACTAGAATCATCATCAGAAACAACAGCTCCTGTTAGGGCTCTCACATGCTTTGCTGACTCACTTCACTTTCACTATCTGAGTCAGACCAGGAAACCGTCATGCCCTTCTTCTGCTTTTTCAAGAAGGTGGGACATTCTTTCTTGACATGTCCATACCCTTCACACTCAAAGCACTGCACTACTTTATCTTGGGCAGTTTTCTCTTCATCCTTCTTGCTGGTGTCAGAAGTCATGTTTTTGACATTAGGCCTGGAGTTATTATTCATTCTCTTGAATACTTTGGTGAACTGTCTTCCCAACATCACTATGGCCTGAGATAGGTCCTCATGGGATTCAGAACTCTTTCCTTTCTCTTCTTCACTATTTGACACCAGGGCTATACTCTTTGGCTTCTTTTCTGGTTCTTCCTCATTCAACCCAAGCTCAAAAGTTTGAAGAGATCCAATGAGCTCATCAACTCTCATCTTGCTGATGCCTTGTGATTCTTCAATGGCAGTTACCTTCATCTTATACTTCTTGGGTAGGGACCTAAGGATCTTCCTAACAAGCTTTTCATCTGACATCTTCTCACCAAGAGCACTGGATGCATTAGCCAGCTCCAGAACATTCATGTGGAAGTGATGAATAGTCTCATCATCCTTCATCTTCAGGCTTTCAAATTTTGATGTTAAAATCTGAAGTCTTGACATCTTAACTCTAGATGTTCCTTCATGAGTAGCCTGCAAGATATCCCACGCTTCCTTAGCAACTTCACAGGTATTGATTAACCTGAAGATATTCTTTTCCACTCCATTGAAGATGGCATTTAGAGCTTTGGAATTTCCAAGGGCAAGCTCATCTTTCTCCTTGGTCCACTCTTCTTCAGGCTTAGGCTTAGAGATGCCTTCTTTATCTTTGCCAACATCATCTTTCTCACACATGACAGGTGTTTTCCATTCTTTAATAACAGCCTTCCAAGCCCTGCTGTCCAAGGATTTTAAGAAGGTGGTCATCCTTGGCTTCCAATAATCATAATTTGATCCATCCAAAATAAGGGGTCTATTGACGAATCCTCCAACTTTGTCCATCTTTACACCAGAAAGTAACTTCCCTAGATCTCACCCAGAGACAGACAGGATGCCTGCTCTGATACCAATTGAAATTCTGGTATCAGACGTGTGATGTTAAGGTGCGATGTCACAACAACACACTCTGCACAATGGACAATAATAACAGTAAAATAACACCAAGAATTTTTTACCCAGTTCGGTTACAACCAACCTACTCTGGGGGCTACCAAGCCAGGGATGGAATTCACTACTTGTAGATATAATTTACAGACTCAACAACCCATTGACAATCTCCTAAACTTATACTCTACTAATGACTTCCTACCTAAGAAACCACTTAGGTGTGAGAACACCACTAAATCCCTTACAAACTCTCAAAGAAACCACTTTGAGTAATCTTGATCTTACTTCACAGCTTCGATCAAGCAACCACTCTCTATTGCTTCACAGCTTCTAGAGAGGATAGAAACACAACACCTATTCAAACCCTAGAATAGTGTAAATATAAGAACTCTAGACACTAAGCCTCCAGCTCCTGATCTTCTGAATATTTTCTGTCTACTTTCTGTCCCTTTTCCTTTGGTCTTGTGCGCTTTATATAGCTCCTTGAATTGGTCTTGGACTTGCTACAATATCTCCCAGATTTGTTATTTAAAACTGAATATTAAAACAGATTTTATCCTAAAATCTTTTTAAATCTTCAACCTTTTAAATCTCCTACAAATCTGCAGCAGATCTCCTATGCAGCAGCAAATATCTATCCCAAGATATTCGCATCCAATGAGACATCTTGCTCTCCACAATTCTAGCTAACACGCAACCCTAACAACATTACAACATGATGTTATTAATTCTGCAGATCTAATGTCACAACATCGCCTATGTGACATCAGACATTCAACTTCAGCAATAACTTACTTAACACAACCCAGTGTTAAGACTTCAATGTTGCAACATCAACCCTTGACATCAACATTGAATATACTTTGTTTTACCAAAATTCCAGCCAATCCAGGAACTAACATCATCAACATCATACAAATAATAATCTCAGGTTTCAAACAAAGTTCTTTTATCCCCTTCTCTCTATCGATGCTAACCCCCTTCATCTCATCTCCTTCGCGCCTTCATTCTCCTCTCGAAGCTTTCTCTCATGCCGACGCAACACCGTCGTCTCATATTCTTCCCGACCGTAGCCCTTTAACTCATAACAACCTTTGCCCAAAATCCAATTTTCTCTCGCTCACGCTCTCCGTGCGACTCGTTCACACTCTCTCTGCGATTTAACAACAACATAACTCTCTTTCCCTCTTCGCACCAATTCTCTCCCGCTCGACACTTCCCTCTTCTCCTTCGTGCGTCGAACCAAAAAATGGATACGATGTTTTTTAGAATCGAGGCACAATCAAACAAATCATGGCATCCAAACAACAATTAAACAATACATATACAAAACAAGGGCAAGGTTGGAAGAAATGACCTGTCAGAGTTCGTCCGACGCGTCTTCGGCGAAATTCGGTATGTTCACAATATCTTTGTTATTTACTGCTACCGCTGAGTTTTTGGTTCTGGTGTGTTGTTACTACCCTGATCATGTATGCTACGATATGTTGTTGTTGCTTTGAATTCTCTTCTTTTCCAACTCGTCTACCCATGCTGCATGTGTAAATTATTAATGTTGCGCCTGTAATTACTCAATTCGTGCTACTGTTGATGTTTTCTCTTTGTTGTTGTGAACGACTATTATCTTATTGCGCACGTGATTTATTTAGAAACTGCCTTGTTGCCGCTATAATGTGTATATGTGATAATGGTTTTGTTTGTGTGAATGTGTTTATGAATTCTTTCAGATGCGGTGTATGTTTCTGAATGTGGAACTGTATGGTTTTGTTTGTGTGAATGTATGTGGTTCAGTTTCTGAATACGGTGCGTGTCTGTATGTGTATTTGCCTCTGCGAACTTCTCCTCGTGATATGCTCTGTTTGAAAAACATGTATGATGCGTGTAGTTTCTTCAAATTGTGGTGAATTGTGTTCTGGATTTTTTTCGTGTGAATTTTTTTCCTGCCCAATACGTATGGATTGTCCTTGTTGTACCCCAAATTTTACCCTCAGATCCTCTGATCATTGTCATATCATCTTAGGTCATCTGTCTTAGCATTTGCAATCGTGTGGTCCATTGATCATAGCATACTTCTTTTTCGTCTAATTTTGTCGCCTTTTCTCTGTTTTAGTTAATTTATTTTTATGAGTTTTAGAGCTTCATTTTTAATTAGAATCTTTTTTTTTTATTACTTTTAATTACTAGTTTAGTTTCGAATTAATTCCTTTTTTATTGTTATCATTCTTATTTTTTTTATTATTCTTATTATTTATTATTAGTATTTATTCTTATTCTTATTTATTTATTATTAGTATTTATTATTATCATTGTTATTATTTTTTTTATCATTTATGTTTATTATTAGTTTTATTTATTTGTTATTACTATTTCATTATTATTATTATTATTTTCTTTTTTATTTATTTTTTATTATTATCATTTTTATTATTATTATTATTTAGATTTATTCATTATTGTTTATTTATTATTATTATTATTGTTTTTTCATTATTATTTTATTCATTATTTCATTTAGAATTTTATTATTATCCTTATTGCTATTTTTATTATTATTATTTATATTATTGTTTTTATTATTATTATTATTATTTGACACTTCTTCAATACCCTTCCAAAGGAAAGTCTTTCTATTGACCTCAGAGTCATAGATAGCTCATTACCCTTTTAACCTAACCTTCCCGTAATCTCTTATAACTCTTAAACCTTTCTTTATCCCTTCACAAGAGATAGCCATTAATCTCTTCTCCTTCACCAACCTTTAACCCTTCATAATCCTTTCCCAAGAGATAGTCATTAATCTCTTCTCCTAAACAATCAATCCTCACAAGCTTTGATTTCAAGCTTTTCACCCTGCTTCCCCTTGGCCTCATAGCCATTTACATCATAACTTAGACTTAGAGAGTTTCTTAAACTCTATATGAGCTCACACTCATTACCCTTGGAACTTTGGCCACAATCAATGGTTCCTCAAATCACCCCATTGAGGGGAACTACAGACGCTCTGATTTCTCAAAGTACCTCTTGAGAATACGTAGGCATAGGATTGTGAGATCCTAGCGAGCCACCTTTTCTTTTTTTTCACCTTCCTATTTCTCACCCTTTTACCCCTTAGTGAGGGGAACTATTAATGCTCTGATTCCATTCCCGTCAGGATACGTAGGTACGAGATGCGATGTCTTGGCGGGCAACTTAGTGTACATACCCTTAGATCTTTACCTTAGCACTTTTCTCCTTAGCAAGCAAATAATAACATAACACAAACTTAAACAAAAGGTTCCTGTAGAGTACTACAGATACTTAGAATGCTAACACCTTCCCTAGGTATAACCAACCCCCGAACCTTAGATCTCTTAGTTGTGTTCCTACATAGCGCACTTAGGGTTTTTTGGTCTTTACCCTTTCCTTTGGATAAATCAAAGCTCGGTGGTGAATTTCATGATTTATGATTCAAGTTAATTAATAGCTTGATATCCAATTGTCACCACAACAGTCCTCCTCTTATAGACTTTGTGGAATTTGAAATTTCAATTTTGCAATTAAGTGCGAGATGTCTGTGTCGGAAACTGTTTTGGAAAGAAACATGTCCATTGTTTGCTTTGGAAAGTAGAAAACAGTTGTTTATGAACCGATTTTCTCTTTGATGAATGTGTTAAACTCCTTTCCATTTCCGTTCGATTATGCTTGAAACATGTTTCTTTAGAAATTAATAGCTTGTCCTGAGTGCATTATTACTGTCATGATTGTTGTTCAAGACTTACCACTTTCAATTTAATTTGTATTTGGAAACTAATAGTAATTTCATTGACTTGGTCAGGTTGTAGTTCTGCCAAGAGCAGTGCTTTCAAGTCTCGCTTCAACTGGCCGTTTAGTTGCTCAAAAAATGTCCATCGCGAGATGCATTAACACTTGCCTCTGACAAGAACAAAATTCTACAAGACCACCAGCCCTTTGAATAATGTTATATTCAGGATTTGTCTTGGACTGGGGACGGAAGCTAAGGTGGAGTGACATACACCACTCTCGGTTCGTAAAGGTCTTGCTTCCTATTATGTTTTTTTCTTCTTATTGACCATGCTCCTCATTTTAAGATCAAGGCCTTTGTTCATCTCATTTTCTTAAGTTTATTCAATAGTATTCGTGTGTTTTAAATTTGAATCCATTGCACTATTTGCATTCAGGCTAAATTCATCTGACTCAAGAGTTGTTGCCTTTGTCCTCCATAGTACAATTCAAGACCAAAGCGGATGAATTACAACCAGTAGGATCAGGTACTTTCTTAAGACGTTTACTTCTTCGTACAGATGCATCTTGAGCCGCATTGGTTATACTTCTAGCTTTCCTTGATTTCTTTTACAGATCGAATCAGCTGTTGCAATAAGCCTTTGATATTTAGAAATCTAGCAGCATATCAATGGCCATGAATATCATTCCTGCTTTCTTTCGTAACCAGAGCAGAATTGTTGTAGCTTATAACTTTCTAACAATTTTTTTTTTCATGTGTGCTCCCTGAGTGTGGCAGCAGGACAAAGCATCATGGCCTGAGTCGAAGCTTGAAGCTTGCATTGAGGAAGACTTTGGAGGTGATGGTGAAATGGACGCTGAAATGTTTAGTCAAGAAATGGCTTGATGGATGTCTTTAAAGATCTTGGCGAGCAACCTTGAAAGATTTATAAGTTTGTAGTGTACCTCCTTGCGAATTGTCACTGGTACCGTGCGAAACATTCTTGATGGGTTTCAAAACCTTCTTGAATAAATTTGGTTCCTATAGATTTAACTTTATGACACTTGAAAATCTTCATTTAGGCCATGTGCAACCTTTGGAGTGAATGAAGTTAGTTCTCTATATTATCCTTCGCAGCTTGACGACATATATTTATAATGAGTGAAGTTATGTTCATACTAGTTTTTAGAGTGAAATGCTTTAAAATGGCATGTGAGTTTTGGCCAGCTGATGTTGTTTATAATGCCTTTGCGGATTCAACGTATATAGTAATTAGCTGGTAGGAGAGGACAAATGACCAACTTTCTCTGCATTGATGCACAGATAGTATAAGCTAATCGAATTCTAATTCTAATTACCACAACATTACGGAGAGTTGAAAAAAGCCTCCCCTTTAGCAAATAGGCCACTGAGATCTCCCCCAAACTAGGGGTATATAGGCAATCATGTTGCTCTGGCTGCAATAACAGCCATCCCCTTGGCAAAATTCCCAAAGTGGCATCATATTGCTTGCTACTTGAAAAAAAAAGTATCCTATCAAATATGCACTGTAGTTTTAATTTCACATTTTTTATTACCTTGTTGGTGGTTATGTAAGTTAAGCATGCTCTTTAATTCTTCTGAAAACGGCTTGTAACCTGTATAAAACCTTGATAAATTTTTCCACAAAATTTTAATGAACAACACCTATTCGAATGAACTTATAAATAACATGATCAGCAAACTCTTGATTCTTTGCACTTTTGACATAACCGAATATTTTAATCCGTAACCATGAACTAGTTGAATCCAATCAAAAGAAGTTCTTCACTCTTGTACTTAAATTTTAGAAGTCACCTTTGAATATGCAAATTGATTATTGTACTTGATGAATCTTTTTTCCAGACTTAGTTTTTTTTAATTCAGTTAAATCGAACCATTTGAACTTAAAACATTAAGAACCAATTTGACGCCCTAGGGAAACCATAAACCGAATCAAGTTGTTAGTCACCTTGTGAATACTGAATTCGAAGCGCACTTGGATGAATACCTTAATCTCAAATCTAAGTTAGTTTGCATTTAGAGCGACAAAAAGAAATAAGGCCCTGATCACAATGAATCCACAGATGCATATCTTTTATACCATGGGTTAAAGCTCTTGCAATTCAATATACAAGTCTTTCATCTAATCTTTTCCGATGATCTTAGCATGCAACCCATATCTTTTATAATGCCTTTGCAGATTCAACGTATTGTATAGCTATTAGCTGGTAGGAGAGGACAAATGACCAACTTTCCCTGCATTGATGCACATATAGTAGAAGCTAATCGAATTCCAATTCTAATTACCACAACATTACGGAGAGTTGAAAAAAGCCTCCCCTTTAGCAAATAGGCCACTGAGATCTCCCTCAAATGAGGGGTATATAGGCAATCATGTTGCTTTGGCTGCAATAACAGCCATCCCCTTGGCAAAATTCCAAAAGCGGCATCATATTGCTTGCTACTTGGAAAAAAAAGTATCCTATCAAATATGCAGTGTAGTTTTAATTTCACATTTTTATTACCTTGTTGGTGGTTATGTAAGTTAAGCATGCTCTTTAATTCTCCTGAAAACGGCTTGTAACCTGTATAAAACCTTGATAAATTTTTCCACAAAATTTTAATGAACATCGCTTATTCGAATGAACTTATAAATAACATGATCAACAAACTCTTGATTCTTTGCACTTTTGACATAACAATATATTTGAATACGTAACCACGAACTAGTTGAATCTAATCAAAAGAAGTTCGTCACTCTTGTACTTAAATTTTAGAAGTCACCTTTAAATATGTAAATTGATTATTGTACTTGATGAATCTTCTTTCCAGACTTAGTTTTTTTAATTCAGTTAAATCGAACCATTTGAACTCAAAACATTAAGAACCAATTTGACGCCCTAGGGAAACCATAAACCGAATCAAGTTGTTGGTCACCTTGTGTTAGATGTCAAACATGCTATATATTTCTATTTGATACTTGACATTTTTCAACTTTTCTATGTCAAATTGTGGATTTTACTCATGAATTGTTGTTATTCTTCAAACATTGTGAATATACCTTTGTTGCTTGTAATATGTGTATTATTGTGCAGAAAAAGGCACTAAATGATCAAAGATGTAAGACACAAGAAATGATCCAAGTTGCCAAAGAAAGGAAGAAAACATCAACAAGTAGCAACTGGCGAAGCTCCAGAGAATGGTCCCAGGATTTGGACAGTAAGAAAAGGGACTAAAGTTCACTTTGTGAACTTCCCAGCGAACGTTCGCTGATTCATTCGCTTTGCGAAGACCTTGCGAAGGACACCTTTGATGAAGCAGTAGCTAAAGGGGCCTAAATTTGCTTTACGAACTTGTAGGTGAATAGTTCGCTTTGCGAACAAAAGTTCGCATTGCGAACTTATGCAGAACTCATAGGCGGTTTGGCTTATCGGTAGGCACTTCAGGTGCCAAATTCATAGTTCGCTAGGCGAACTAAAAGTTCGCAGTGTGAACTTGTCTATTTTCAAGTAATACACTTTATGTATTTTCTTGGGATCATAACCCCACTTTATCACACCAAAACCCATTTTTTTGATATTTCTTCATCTAAAAGAGATTCATAACATTGAGAAGCTGGATTTGCATCCGATCTCGATTCTTTAACGCGGATGCTTTTTCATCTCCTCGCGAAACTTGTGAAACAAGCTACCATGAATATGTGTAGCTAAACACATCTTGTGTCAAGATTAGTGGTAGGTAATCCTTCATTTTGTATGTATTGATCTTGATTGTAGTATGTGAACTTTGTTGATGATAAATATAGAAGAAAAACTTTGTTTGAATGGTTTATATTTTGTTTTAGTTCATGATTGAGAAATATGTTCTAAAACTTGACCTAAGTTTCAATCCATTGATAATCATGAGGCTAGAGATAGTTTTGAAAGTTGATGTTCATAAATATTGATCTTAAATGTTATCATATTGGTAGTTTGAGTGAGAGATCATCAAAGGATCAATATGATAAATCTCACAACAAGTGTTAGAGATAAATTTTGGGAGGTTTCCATCTTTGATTCCAACTTAAACAAGTATGGCTCATCCCAAACATAAAAGTTAGCATCCGAAGAATCGAGATCAGATGCAAATCCAGCTTCTCAATGTTAAGAATCTCTCTTAGATGAAGAAATATCAGAAAAATAGGTTTTGGTGTGATAAAGTTGTGCCTAAGAAGGGAGGAATGACCGTTATACGAAATGAGAAAAATGAATTGATTCCGACGAGAACTGTAACGGGTTGGAGAATGTGTATCGACTATCGGAGGCTTAATACCGCTACAAGAAAAGATCATTTTCCACTCCAGTTTATGGATCAAATGCTTGAGAGATTGCGAGGTCAAGAATTTTATTGCTTCTTAGATGGATATTCCGGTTATAACCAAATCTCATTTGTTCCGGAAGACCATGAGAAGACGGTGTTCACTTGTCCCTTTGGAATTTTTGCTAACCGGAAGATATCGTTTGGCTTGTGCAACGCACCGGCAACGTTTCAACGGTATGTACAAGCATTTTTTTTCGACCTTATTGAAAAAATGATGGAAGTATTCATGGACGAATTCTCCGTATTCGGAGCGTCTTTTGATCTTTGTTTGAAAAATTTGGAGACCATTCTTGAACGGTGTGTTGAAACAAACTTGGTACTAAATTGGGAGAAGTGCAACTTCATGGTAACAGAGGGGATTGTGCTTGACTACAAAGTCTCCTCTAAAGGACTTGAAGTGGATCAAGCTAAAATTGAAGTGATCGAGAAGTTGCCTCCTCCAACCAATGTCAAAGGAATTCAGAGTTTTCTAGGCCATGTGGGCTTTTATAGGCGGTTCATCAAAGACTTCTCCAAAGTTGCAAGACCTTTGATTAATATACTCAACAAAGATAAGTGTTTCTCCTTTTATGATGAATGTTTAAATTCCTTTCAAATTTTAAAAGAGAAACTCATCACCGCACCCATAATCGTTACTCCAAATTGGACTTTAAATTTTGAATTGATGTGTGATGCTAGCGATTATGCCATTGGTGCGGTGCTTGGGTAAAGAAAGACCAAAATTTTTCATGCTATACATTATGCGAGTAAAGTTCTAAATGAGGCACAAGTGAATTATGCCACCACAGAAAAAGAATTACTCGCCATACTTGTTTAAGTTGGAGGCACATTCCTATCGGATGCTAACTTGGAATCAAAGACGGAAATTCCTATCAGATGGTAACTTTTATGTTTGGGATGAGCCATACTTGTTTAAGTTAGGAGGTGATAATTTGTTGAGGAGGCGTGTCACTTTTGACGAAGCTAAAAATATCCTTTGGCATTGTCACAACTCGCCATATGGAGGGCATTACAATGGTTTAAGAACGACAACAAAAGTCCTCCAATCGGGCTTTTATTGGCCAACATTGTTTAAAGATGCCAACCTCCATGCAAAAAGTTGTGACACATGCCAAAGAAGTGGCGGGATTGGAAAAAGAAATGAAATACCCTTGCAAGCAATTTTGGAAGTCGAGGTTTTCGATGTTGGGGTATTGATTTTGTCGGACCATTCCCACCATCTTTTTTAAACGAGTATATATTGGTTGCGGTTGACTATGTTTCTAAGTGGGTGGAAGCAATTGCGTCACCGAGGGCCGATGGCAAGACTGCGATAAAATTTTTAAAGAAAAATATATTCTCCCGTTTTGGCACCCCTCGTGTGTTAATCAGTGACGGAGGTTTGCATTTTTGCAATTCACCGCTCAAAAAGGTCTTAGAGCAATACGGTGTAAAGCATACGTTTACAACTTCGTACCACCCACAAACCAATGGTCAGGCCGAAGTGTCAAATAGAGAGGTAAAAAGGATTTTAGAAAAGACCGTGTCGAGCTCGCGAAAAGATTGGTCGCAAAAGTTGGATGAGGCTTTGTGGGCGTATCGCACCGCTTACAAAGCTCAAATCGTCTAACTCCTTTTCAAATGGTTTATGGCAAGACATGCCATTTACCCGTTGAATTGGAGCACAAGGCTCTTTGGGCATTGAAAATGTTAAATTTTGATCCGAGCTTGGCCGGCGAAAAAAGGAAGGTTCAATTACACGAATTGGAAGAAATGAGAAATAATGCGTACCACTTAAGCAAGCTCTATAAAGAGAAAGTGAAAGGATATCATGACGAGAAGGTTTCTTAGAAAGAATTTCGGGTCGGCCAGATGGTTCTTTTATTCAATTCCCGTCTGAAATTATTTTCGGGAAAATTAAAGTCCAAATGGTCTGGACCGATTTTGGTCAAGGATGTCAAGCACTATGGTGCCATAGTTATAGAGGACTTGCAAAAGAAGGAAAGTTAGACAGTGAATGGCCAACGGTTGAAAACCTATCTCGGAGGAGAAATCGATCGAGAGAATTGCGCAGTGTTTCTAGATGATCTTTGAAATCATCTTGGACTGTCGAGCTGAAACGATGTTAAACAAAACTCTAGTTGGGAGGCACTCCAACATTGTAAGTATTTCTGTTTTTCTACTGTTTTTTATGTGTTAAGTTGTTTAGAATTGGTGTAGTATGGTAGCAGCTGCAGAGAAAAAGAAATTTCAAAATTTTGTCATGTTCGCTGGCTAGTTCGCTTTGCGAACCTGGGGCGAGCATTCGCTGACCAGTTCGCATTGCGAACTTAGCGAGAAAGCCAAATGTTTTTCAACTGCCACCTCATTAAAAAAGGAGTTTTTATTTAGGGTAGGCCAGACACTTGGGCCCATGACCCACCACTTATTCTGAATTTTTGTGGGTAACCCTACTCCCTTTGTCACTCTCACTTTGCCTCTTTCACAATCACAAACACTCACTCACAAGTTTGAAAATCTCTCACGTGCTTTGTTCCTATCATCTCTCACAAGTCTTTCCAAAGTGCTAACAAGTCCAGGTTTGATGCTAATTCTCTCTGTTAATTTATGTTAAACAATGTGGTTAGGATAGGTTAGTTTGAACATTAGAGATAAATTATTTCTAGGTTTTATGAGTGGTAGCAATGCACCTTTGGTTATAATGCTTTGTTCTTGTTGCATGTTGAAATTTTATCAAGCATTATGAGTAGAGTTGTATTGTGAAACTAGTCTGATGTTGGAAAAGTTGGGATGTTGTTATTTTGAAATGATTTACAGGTTTGCTGACTTGTTCGCTTTGCGAACCTGGGGCGAACATTCGCCAGAACTTCGCTTTACAAACCTAGGGCGAACATTCGCCAGAACTTTAATTAGCGAATCTGTGGCAAATGTTCGCCAGGACTTCGCTTTGCGAACTTTACGCAAACAGACCAGATTTCTGAATCTTTTTACTGTTTCTGTTTGGGATTTTTGAATTTTGTTTTGTTCCTCATCTAATGGACTATTTTGCTGGTTGATTGTTGTTTGTTTGTTGGTTTTTGCAGATGGCTCCAAAAATCATTCCATCAAAAAGGAGAAAGACCTGTAGCTCTACATGACCGGATCCAATTCAGTTCGACAATACACGTTTCCTAGGGGCAAAGCAGGCTGCAAGGTATATGACACTAGAAAGAAGAACAAACTTGTCTGAGAAAAGATTCAATCTGAATCCACATGGAAGCTATCGGGTGGTAGCTCAACTCCTCGAAGGTAAAAAGTGGGGGAGGCTGATTACACATGTGGATAGCTATAACGTGGAGATGATCAGGGAATTTTATGCTAATGACCTCCTGGATGATGGGGAGGAATTTGGGTGGAAGACCTTAGTTGGGGGAAAAGAGATGAAATTTGATCGGGAGATCATTAACACAGTTCTTGGGAACCCGCTTCACTTGAGAGAAAATGAGATAGATACTTATCATAGAACTTTGAGGCTGCATAGGGACACCGATAAAAACACTAGAGACCTTTTGAGATATGGAAAGACTGTTGAACTGAACCCATCTGGGGTTCCAAAAAGGTACCATCGTGAAGATATGCGTCCTTTGGCCCAGTTGATCTTACTTTTGGTTCTTACAAACATTAAGCCAAAGTCGCATTCGTCGACCATTACCATACCCCTTGCACATTTTGTCCACAACATTATGACTAAGATCCAGATTGAAGTAGTCAGGATCATTGCTGATGAGATGAGGGTGATTGTGGAGAGTGGACTTGATTCTGCTTCATAGAAGAACTGTCTGCTTGCCTTTCCTAGTCTTATTATGACTCTTTGTGTGCATGCTGGGGTTAATGTCCCCACACGCCGTCAGGTAACCATTTCGACTGCTATAGATGACCGGTATGTGGACAAGTATTGTAAACCAAAGGGGTTGCGGGGTGAGTCTTCAGGTGCTGGTGCTGATGTCGGCATAGGTGCTGGTGATGGTTCAGGTGGTTATGGTTCTCAAGTTTATTACCCGTATCAGCAGGAGATATGCCAGTACAATTGAGACTGGATGACGGCTTCTCAGCATGCTATGATGGATTTACATGATTCGATGCAGGTATTACATCTGTAGATCTGTGAGCCCTCTGTGGATGACTCTATGATGACTAGGGAGCAATTCCTAGCTCATGCTGGTTGGCCTGAGGCCAGGCCAGTTTTGGAGGGGGAGCAGAGGCAGCTGGTGAGCCTGAAGATGTTGATGTGGAGGATGATGGTAATGATGAGAATGTTGAGGTATCTGGATCAGAGTTTGGTTCTGAAGAGAAGGAGATTGAGGTTTTCGGTTCCGAGTTCGAAGAGGACTGATTTTGATGATGTCATTTTGTACTTCCTTTGTTCTTCAAAGTGAAGTTTTCTTGTTTTTCTTGTTATTTTACTTATGTATCAGTTTTAGTATTGTACCTTATCCACTATGTGGATTATTTTTAGATTTTGATGTACTTTGTACCCTTATGAGGTACTTATGACTTTTGTTGGTGTTTTCACACCATAACATTATTATTATTAGTATTATCTTTTCAGTTAAAATTGTTCAGTTTTCATTTCATTTTTAGTTTAGTTTTCTTTTATTGTGTTGTGTTATGTTGGTGTGCTTGTGGGATTTAATGTTTCCAACTTTTGGATGTGATTTTGAAAGAGACTTCTAGGTTGGTGTTGTTGTTCATCAAAGAAGATCCTTCCAAGTTTGGATGGCAATGATAGAATTTAAGCATGTTATTGTTGGCAAGGTACATAGTTACCTATTTCTAGAATTTAGAATGTGTTAGAACTTTTTGTCTTTGAACAAATAAAATTTTGTTTTTTGTTACAACTTTATTGATTGCTTATGTCACTTAGGTCCAAAAACCACAATGGTGAGAAACCTCCATGTTTTACTAAATGCATAGGATTGGTGATGAATTTTATTTTATACTTTTAATTCATGCTTTATCTTGTGATTTATGTGATTTTGTGGAAGCATTAGAATGATCAAGGCATTTGTTGATATTAAGCACAACCATTTCCAAACAGTGATTTACCCGTGAGTAGTGAGTATTCGTTAGCCCTCTGAGCTTAAGCAGTTTAGATCTCGTTTAGTGATGAATTTTTTGTTGTACATAATTTGAAAATCAAGTTCATCATTGAATTTTTGAGAGTTTCTAAATTTTTTTTTCTTCTTGAACCTTGGAGCTTTGTTTTTATTGATTTCCTTGCCTTAAAAAGCAAGGAGCATTCACTTAAGGTTTAGTTAAAAGTAAGTTGGGGAGAATGAAAAAGAAGATTGGTAAATTGCTCAAACTTTTGAAAATTTTCAAGCAAGCATGAAAAGAAAAAGAAATGTGAATATGAATATAAAAAAAAAAGAAAAAAAATGCTTGCTTGAAAGAGAAAAATAGAGACCAATAATTGTGCATAAAGAAGTTTGAGAAGGTTTTTGATAAAGGAATGAAATTGGTGAATGAAGTTGAGATGTGTGTGAATACCTTGTATAGTGAATGTTCTTTTGCATCGGAAATTTTGATTCAATGACCTTAAGAAATGTCCCTTTATTGTTAACCCGGCCAAGCTACAACCTTAAAAGCCCTTAGTGATCTTTTTGCTTCCAAGATTTCTTATGTGATCGATTAGATATTGTATGAATTGCTTTGTATTTACATCATTTGTCAGATGAGCAAAATTGCCCCGCGTTTGTAAGCGCGTTTTTCCTCAAGTCCTTTTTCGAAGAGGAGTGTTAGAGTGATATGAGCATGATAGTTTAATCATTGCTTGAAACATTGTCTGATATTTGTTTAAGAATCAAGTTCTTTTGCATTGTTCGATTCTAAGAATTTGTAATTGTTGTTTGTTTACAATTGTTGTTTATTTGAGCCATTTATCTTTTCTTGGTTGAGTCAAATGCTTGAGCAAATCCTCTTGTTTTCAATGAGAGACATACTTTACTTGAGGACAAACAAAGAGTTAGTTGGGGAGAGTTAGTTAGATGCCAAACATGCTATATATTTCTATTTGATACTTGACATTTTTCAACTTTTCTATGTCAAATTATGGATTTTACTCATGAATTGTTGTTATTCTTCAAACATTGTGAATATACCTTTGGTGCTTGTAATATGTGTGTTATTGTGCAAGAAAAGGCACTAAATGATCAAAGATGTAAGACACGAGAAAGGATCCAAGTTGCCAAAGAAAGGAAGAAAACATCAGCAAGTTCGCTTTGCGAACAACTGGCGAAGCTCCAGCGAATGGTCCCAGGATTTGGACAGTAAGAAAAGGGACTAAAGTTCACTTTACGAATTTCCCAGTGAACGTTCGATGATTCATTCGCTTTGCGAAGACCTGGCGAAGGACACCTTTAATGAGGCAGTAGCTGAAGGGGCCTAAATTCTCTTTGCGAACTTGTAGGCGAATAGTTCGCTTTGTGAACAAAAGTTCGTATTGCGTTCTTATGCAGAACTCAGAGGTGGTTTAGCTTATCATTAGGCACTTTAGGTGCCAAATTCATAGTTCGCTAGGCGAACTAAAAGTTCGCAGAGCGAACCTATCTGTTTTCAAGTGTACTATAAATACACTTTATGTATTTTCTTAGGATCATAACCACACTTTATCACACCAAAACCTATTTTTTTCTGATATTTCTTCATCTAAGAGAGATTCTTAACATTGAGAAGCTAGATTTGCATCCGATCTCGAATCTTCGACGCGAATGCTTTTTCATCTCCTCACGAAACTTGTGAAACAAGCTACCATGAATATGTGTAGCTAAACACATCTTGTGTCAAGATTATTGGTAGGTAATCCTTCATTTTGTATGTATTGATCTTGATTGTAGTATGTGAACTTTGTTGATGATAAATATAAAAGAAAAACTTTGTTTGTATGGTTTATATTTTGTTTTAGTTCATGATTGAGAAATATGTTCTAAAACTTGACCTAAGTTTCAATCCATCAATAATCATGAGGCTAGAGATAGTTTTGAAAGTTGATGTTCATAAATATTAATCTTTAATGTTATCATATTGATAGTTTGAGTGAGAGATCGTCAAAGGATCAATATTATAAATCTCACAACAAGTGCTAGAGATAAACTTGTTGAGAGGATATGTGGTTATATTCATCGTTAACAAGTTCACATCCTTTATCGAGTAAATACGTACGAAACGGATTATCGGACCCTAATCTTGACATGCTTTTACCAAACCCTAAAAACCAATTTCTTTACCGTTGATTACTAAAATTCTTATGCAAATGATCCGATACAAAACAACCAAACTCTTTGTTACTTTAAAAGTTTAAAACGTTTTCGACTATAGAACAGCGGCAATACACATACAATCCCTGTGGGGACGATAAAACACCCCCCGAAATACTTTTCAACACCTTGTGAATACTGAATTCGAAGCGCACTTAGATGAATTACCTTAATCTCAAATCTAAGCTATTTTGCATTTAGAGCGACAAAAAGAAATAAAGCCCTGGTCACAATGAACCCACAAATTCATATCTTTTATACCATGGCTTAAAGCTCTTGCAATTCAATATACAAGTCTTTCATCTAATCCTTTCCGATGATCTTAGCATGGAACTCACATCTCACAGAATCCTTGTAAATAAAGATGTAACTTGTAATGAAGCTTGCCACGAAAACCCTAAACCGTCCTCAAATACCCATTCTGAACACCAACGGGAAGAAAGCCATATTTCTCCTTGAGAAATACACTGAAGCTTCTGAGAAATCTTGAAGAGAACGACCAGTAGAAAACCCTATGACCCTTTGAGTCAGAAAAATTGGTCGCGTCTTGAAGTACTTGACTGAGAGAATGAGTATTTAAAATCAATGTTCCTGCACAAGCTCGTTAGTCACAATAAACACGCACGTAAGGACCTATGACCTAAAGATGCTATGCAAAAAGGAAAGGGATCTTAGGATCCAAAAATTAGGGTGTGACACATAGTTCTAAATTCCAACAACAAATCTTCGTTAGAACAATACTGATAGTGTTACACACACATATCAAGTACAAAAGAATAAGCACACTAACAACTTAGTTAACTGACCGACCTTGCTCTGATACCACTAATGTAACACCCTTCTAATTCCCGCGGAAAACATATAATAATACAGAGTGAATAATCATGCCTTTCACAAAAGGGTGTCACACATAATTATAAAACATCATACAACACCTGTCATGCTCATTAACACTTAAGTAATTTCATGTTTTTCAAAAACTATCACATTAGCATGTAGCAGCGGATTCAAGTTAATCATATTTGTCATAAAGAAAGTTTCATTCTCATCATATTAATAAACAATACTTAAGCATAAAAGGCAAACTTCATAATGTTCAAATAAACATAAAAGCATAAGCTAGAGTACATAATGTATCTCTAAAACATAAACCAAACGATCCCTGTGTTACATGATCAGAGCATGACTCAACCCAACATAAATAAATAAACTAATCAGCTATTCCAGCGACTACCTCACGCTACGAGCAACTCTACTCCTCGGTACCTGAGCGATGTCATACAAAACATCATTCCAACAGAAGGGTGAGAATTCACATCAATATTGAAATCATAAGATGATATTTAATTTAAAGGCATACAAACATAATTATAGTCATTCTCACACTTCCAAGTTTCATCAATAAGTATCACTCAAGTAACCATACAATTCACCATTTCATCAATTCAACAAGTCACATACATATGCATACTTCCATATAACAAACATATATGCAATATGACTCGATGCAAAACTCAATGCAACTCATGTCATGTGGTACCAACACTTGTTATTATTTTTTGGTTTTTACACTTAAACCGGGTCCGTCCCTTAGACCAATAACAAACAAAAGCCCGTCCCCCAAACTTTCAAACCCCACTCTAGGTTTGGAACAAGTCACTAGCTCCCACAGAGCTAGCAATCATTGCCTCTTGACACAAATGATGCGTATGCAATCAACAACCATATGCATTTAAGACCATTCCCTAATCTTAATATCATGCATATCTCAAATATTTCATCACAATTGAATTATTACACAATTGCACACACCAACACATTTTCATAATTAAAGTATTCATACTTTAAACATCATCGCCATAATCAACAAATAATACACAAGGATCGATTCGATCCAATCACAACTCACAAACACAAATTACCGATTAAATATAGAATAATTAATCAATCACTAATAATCGAATCCAATATCCAATAAAATTCCACTATAAATATTAATCAATATTTAAATAAACAATCAATATTTAGATAAATAATTAGTATTTAAGTAAATAATTTATATTTAATAAATAATCAATAATTAAATAAATAATTAATATTTAAAATTAAATAATCAGTGATTTAATAAAATAATAAACATTAAATAAAATATTTAACCTCATGTAGCACTTCTAATTCATGACATTAATAATATATATATATATATATATATATATATATATATATATATATATATATATATATATATATATATAAAGAATCTTGTGGTACACCTTCCAGTATCCTGATACAAGTGCCAACTAATTAAGTAGTGGATAGTATGCAGTATAAAAAAAAGGGCAGGCATATACTACCCCAGTTCCAGCGCAGCAAAATGAAGGATAGTGTGGAAGTGAATTCTAATGTATTGCCAAATAATTTAAATAATGGTCACACGAGGAAAATTAATTTTCTACTAGGGCTGGACATAATTTAAATAACCGGCCCAAACCGGCCGATCCATTAAACCCGCGTGTGCACGGTTCAGTTGGGTCGGTTTTTCGGGTTAGCGGACAGCCTATTATTGGTTTTAGCTGGGTTTTAATGGGCGGTTCCGGACAGTAGGTTTGAGCCCATCGAAATTCGAATCCGACCGGCCCATTAACTCATAACATATATTTCTATTTTCATTTATCTCTTGTATTTTAAAATTCACTAGATCTAGGGTTTCTTTCTTCACTCTCACATCAACACACGCCGCCACTGTTATCTTAATCCTTGAGCTCTAGCCGCCGCACCACCACAACGCCACCATGTAAGTTTGTTTCACTCCTTTCTCCTTGTTCTTTTTATGCTTCTCTTTCACTCCACCACCAGGCACCACCATTAGAAATATTCCTTTTTTTTCTTCTAAAATTGAAACCCAAATCGAATTTACCTATGTTTTCTAATTTGATTTGTTTTACTCAATGTTTATTTTGTGTTTCCAACAGAAAGTGGAGAAATTTTTCATGGTTGGACAAGAACAATAGAAAACTAATCCAGATGACAAGAGCAAGAAGGTTTCATTTTTTATGCGACCTGACTTTCTTTATACTTCTATGTTGTTTGGAAAAACAAAATCTTAAGGTTAGATCTATTATAACAATGTTTTGGATAATAATTATGCCAAATCTATGGAGAAATATAAACATAGATGAATCAAGTTGCCATTGTTCTGAATATATATCATCTAAATTTTTTCAAAATGTAGACTTGATATTCTTTATACTTTTTTGGTATTTGGAAAAAATCTTTTATGTTTACTATATTTACTTTAGAGTGCTTTAGATTGCTTTACTTTTCATTCGTGGTCTGAAGCAACATGAAGTTTTGTTTCTGTGTTAGTTGTTTGGTTTTCTATGTTAGTGTTGCATGCTGTTATTCTTTTCCAGTTTCCTTAAATCTCTAGGCAAGTTGAATTTGTTGAGGTTAAACTTTTATAAACTTTCACACGTATTGACTTAACACAAACGATTTAAAATTTCTGCTAACAATATGAATCTTAACTTGTCTCTTGCAAATCTGTTTTTTTTTTGTTGTTTTAATACTTATTTGACATGTTTGATAGTTGAAAAGGGAAGATATTGAAACTTTGTTTTGACATGTTAGAGAGAAAATTTATTTTATTGTTTTATTTGCAGGTGTGATAGCATGTATTGATATCGTATTTTATTATTCTGAAACTTTTTTTATTTTATCATTCTGAAACTTTTTTATTTTAATGAGTTGAAAAGGAAAATAACAAAATGCTTAGTAATGTATTGGAAACATGTATAACTTCTGAAAATATTGATTGGTATAAACACAATCTTTGAAATACTTTATACTCTTATTTTTCAAATTAAAGTAATAGTAAGGGAGGCTGCATTAATACTGCTTATAAATTAGTTTGTATTTTTCGATAAGTTTGTATTTTATTTTGTGCAGTGAGTTGTTAGAATTTATAAGAGGTACATGCTAATGTGCAAATGAGGGAGACTGTCTTAGATCTGATAAAGGGCCATAGAAAAATCCTGAAATATTGAAGGTCATTTTCTATTCTTGGTTGATTTTTTTTATAAATTTTAGCATATGTAATAGACTAACATATATAGTTATTTGCAAATGTTTTGATTAGTTGAGTTGAATTACTGCTACTGCATGTATAGTTCTTTGCAAATTTTGTGATTGTTTGAGTTGAATTAATTTTTGATTTTTTGGGATATATATGATTGATTAAGCATTACTAAGGAGATATAATTATATGGGGTATAATTATATGGAATTGTATGTGTTTAGATGTGTTTTTTATTATATGGATTTTGTGTTTTGTATACGTGTTTAGAAATGGAATTATATGAAATTAAGCAGTAATAAGGAGATAGAATTATATGGAATTATACTAAGGAGTTGAATTAGTTTTTGATTATGCAAACCTGCAAATATGTGTTTTTATATTCAATACTAAATTAATTACAGCAACAGAAGTAGTATAGAATCCTGAATTATTCTTGTTCAGGAGGTCATGGATTGGAATACAGAAACAGCAGCTTATCGAGAACCAACAATAATCAAGGAGTTTGGATCATGTTAAGAGTTTATTTCTAAAATATTTAAAGTTTTGATCAAAAATATATGTTTGCTTATAGTTTGATCAAAGTTAATTTGGAAGATTATAAATTAGGTTGTGACTGAACTTTGTTATTATGTTAAACTGCGCAATTTGTTATATTTATTATTGTTTTAAAGTAATTATTTAATATTGCTTTAATTTAAAAATTAAAATTAAAAAATAACAAATTTTTATGTCAATTAAATATCAAATTAACCGTATAAACCGATCCATTTTAACCGATAAACCGATTAAACCGATTAAATTTCAGTCGGAATTAGGCCTTGTAGTTTCATCCATGGTTTTAAATGGTTTGATATTTTGAATCCGAATCCAATCCAAACCGACCGCTGTCCACCCCTATTTTCTACTATCCTAGAAATTAGGTGCTACAACAATTGATAGGAGTGTTTTATCCTTTCATTGCCAATTGAATTTAAGTGGGTCAATCCCAACAACATGGGCATGCGCAGCAAAATGAAAGATGGGAAAGGAAAAAGAATATTATGTTACAGGAACAAATCCCTGCGCAATAAATTAATGGAAAAGGAGAGCCATTTAATTACCTACCTAGCCATTTGTTAGATCGCTACACTTAAAGAAGAGATTAGCTCACACATATGCGCCACATTATTGGAGAAACAAATAGCTACAGGATCATTAAATTCCATACTAACACATTAGCCACTTAGTACATACATTTGTATTTATTTCCACTTAAGCCTCTCCTCTCTCCTATTTCCTGCGCAATGAATGGGTGGTGTAGACAACCCATGAATTCTCACATTGCCATATAATTTTCTCCTTATAAAGTAAGCCACTTAAATATATAATAGCTTTTCATTGCCAATTCACTTTCCCCTGCTTCTTAATGTCATGTGCTACATTTTATTATATATATATATATATATATATATATATATATATATAATATAATACTTCATTGTTTCCATTCCTCATTATTAATATATAAAGCATGTGAATGAAATGAAAAGATAGAAATGAATCATTAATTCAACATTATGCGTTGCGCTACTGTTCTAAACATAAAAGGAATATCCCAAACCATTACTTCCATTTCTACACTCTAATATTAATGGGTCTCTATAATATACCAATAATAATTCCAAAACACACCAAATTAATAATTTCCAGAATTTAATATTAAACCTAATAATTTAAATCTCATAGGAAAATTTTGGGAATTTTAATCTAACCCTATTTCTACCCAATAATCCCAATAATGAGTAAAAACTCATCCTTACCTTATTTTTGGATGATTCCTTGAGTTGGGTTTGATTCCTTCTTCTTCTCCACTCTTTCTCTTCTCTTCTACTCTTTCTTCTTTTCTCTTCTATTTTCTCTTTGTTCACAAATTCTCTTCTTACTAACTTTTGTTTCTCTAAAACCCTAATTTGTCCTAAACCAAGTGGGTCTAACTCAACCCATCACACTTAATATTCACACCTCACACTAAACCCAATTAAAGTCTAGCAATTATATTATTATTCCACCAATAGAATTAAATTAAATAATTTACTTAATTCCAATAATCTAATTAAATCAAATAATTAGATAAATCCAATAATTCAATTATTTTCAAATAATTAAATAAATCACACATTTCAATTTAATCAATTAAATCAATTAATTCACATAAATTAAATAAACCAATTAATTTATATAAACTCAATAAATTATATAAATCAAACAATTCATATAAATTCACTAAATCAAGTAATTCATTTAAATCAAATAATTCAAATAAATTAGATAAATCACATAAATCAAATAATTCATAAAATCACTCAATTAATTAATATAAATAATTAATTACTAAAATTGAGGTGTTACACATCACACATGACTGGTAAGATAGATTGGTTTGTCAACATAAAGCCCTCAATGAAGAACATGGTAAAATTTGCAAATGACAATACTCTAACAGCTTAAGGTATTAGTGATGTTTTGATTATGAGGAAAGATGGCAAAAGGTTAGTAATTTCCAATGTATTGTACATACAGTCATACCCCAAATTTTGACCACTAAGAGTTCCCATCATTGTGCAAATCATCAGCACAATATGGATGTACCTTGATGCCTCATCAATCTCCTCAAGGATTGTTGAGCATTCACTACAATCAAAGATTAGGGTTTTGAGCCCTCTCAGAGCACTTAGACAAAGGATCAATCAAGAAATGACATGATCTTCAACTTGTCTCGTCTCTCAGCCCATATAAAGGATCAAGGGGACTCCCACATCAAGAATCAAGCAAAAGGTTGCAGCATTCCAAGTGGATTAAGCCTCAAGATCGCCAGTGTCACCAAATTAGGGTTTTGGTCGACCAAGGCCTTCAGGTGGAAATTTTCCTCTAGGTATAAGCCAATGCTTTAAAACATAACTCAAGATACTCCAAGGGGTCTCATGGACCCAATCCTCAAGTCAATTTTGCCTCAGGGGATGCATTCACCAAAAACCAGGAATTAGGGTTTCTTGACCTAATTCACCCCTAAGTTGACTTTTGGGACAAAACATGAGCCAAGACCTCAAGACATGATTTGAGGGTCTCCAATACTCTACATTGATCCATTTACAACAATGGATTTATCCAAGAAGCTTGATCCACAAGTCTCAAATTCATCAGGACCACAATTAGGGTTTCGAAGGAAAAGTCAATTGTGCCTTTGACTTTTGACCAGGACATGCTCCCAAACCTTGGGACATGATTCAATATACCCTACATCACCTATGGAGTCCATCCATTAGGTTTGATTTAGGTAAAGGGCTTGATTTCACAAAGGATCGCGCAGTTTGGATTTCATCCGATAAAAAGTCGACTGTGCACAAAATCAAGTTTAACTTTTTGGAATTTTTCACAATTATGGTTCTTTGACCCTAAAACAATGTTAATAAGTGATTTGAATCATCGTTCATCAAGAAAAATCAAAGAAAGTGAGTTAACTTGTAAAAGAGGTAACCATAAAAAACTTAGAATTTTTCTAAGTTATAGAACAAAGTGGCTAGGGTACCAATTTCCAAGGACCATAACTTGAGATCCAAGCAACCATTTTGGATGGTCCAAAGTTGGATTTATAGCTCTCATTGCATACTTTAAAAGTGTCAACTACATTAAACTCTAATTCTTCATGGATTTTTAGTTATGGAGTGATCAAAATGGCTGAAAACACAAAAATTACATTTTTTCCAACACTTAGTGAAATTTTCACTAAGTCAGAATCAGCCTTACTTTTTCCAAAATGTAGGGGCAGTTTTCACCTTGATCCAAGTCAAACCAGGTCTAGGGGTGGACATCAAAGTTGAAGTATGCCATGAGGACTTTCCAACAAGTACCTGAGCATCTCCAAATTCCATTTGAGCAAGGAGATACAACTCTTGGAACATGGCATCCTGAACTGGTTTTTACAAGGCAGAATTTGTGCATTTTGCTCGATTTGTCCAAATCTGATAAATCCAAGGCTTGTCATCAATTTGGACACATCTGAGGATCAAATCCAAGGGGGATGATCTGATCTCCACGCCTCACAAGTCCAAGAATCTACAATAGCCATGCCAAACCTAAAAAGGCTACAAAGATTCCAAGACTCTAATTTTGTTTTCCAAGCATTCAATGGATACACCAAGGTGGCATGAACTGAGCCTATTCCAACTGAATTCAGTTAAGGCTTATCTCTGAACCAAAGCTACAAAGCCTGTGCTCTAATCTCAAGTCAATGGCTAAAGGAGACTTGAGATTCCCTTTGCATAGCATTGGCCAAAGGCCTGCTGTAGTTGTCATTCACTATTGATGCCAAAACAAACTTGACACACTATAAATAGACCTCATTTTTTATCAGTTTGAGTACACCAAAGGCCTATAACACTTGCCTTTCTCAAAATCACACTTTCACTTCCAAAAATGCCTTCTAATGCAAGCTACCATCGGGTTTTGAATTAGAATGTGTTTCCAACCAAACCAATCACACACACACACATACACCTCATAAACATCATATGTAAGCTGATCAAACACTAAACCAACAACTGGAACACCAAATTCATGAAATCATCATCCATTTGCTCAAGGTTTCAACAAAGTTGCAGATGAGGTGCCATAATTTGTTCCAGTTCATTTCAAATCGATCAAAGCATTCAGACACACTCCATATGGTGTAGGGTAGCTGTTCAGATCATCACAACTCATCTGTAACACCTCCAACTCAAAAATCAAATTGCTCTTGCTGCCACGACCTTCAAGTAAGCCTAAACTTGATAATCTCATAATTTATGCATATTTCCTCGCACAAAACTTTTGCCAAATGTTCATAATCATGCATAGAATGTTTCCCCTCTATTGATTACTTTGTATGAATTGTGTATCAAATTTCTCAGCCTTCATGCACAAGTTAGGGTTCTTGAGGTTTTGTTTTGATTTCTCTTTCCATGCTTAAAATAAATGAAATTAAATACCATAGACATGATCGTGAGTTGAAAACGAGCAGATTGATATGTGGATTGTATGATTCCATCAAGTATTCAGTGAGATTGATGAGAAAACGCAAATCTGGGCAAAACAGGACACGCGGGCAAGAACAAGATGTTCTTGGCGCCCTTTTTCAAATATTTGAATATTTGAATTTTGTTATTTTTATTTAATTGATTCAAAAATTAATTTACCTCTGAATTTTAATGATTTTGAGTTGATTCTTTTTTTCAAAATTCACAAAAATGTTAAAATATTTTATTTTACGAAAATTTCCCAAAAATATTATTTATTTTATATATTTGATATTTTTGCAAAGAATTAATTTTATTTGTTTTTTAACATTTTAAAAATTTTCTTTCTCTTGATTTTCCAAACTTGATTAGTTTTCAATCATTTTGTGGGTAAAAACATGATTTTTGAAACATTGACCCAAAATCACAACTCATTTCTCACATGTTTTCAATGATTTTTATTAATTTTTAATCAAAATTAATTCCATTTTTAACAAAATTAGGTTTTGATTGATTTCACCCTCATCAATCTTTTCAAAACACTCATGGGCCTCTTGATAGAGTGTAAGTCCCACCCCTTTGTAAATAAACAATTTTTGGGCCTCACACATTGTATAAGTCCCTCTGTATATTTTCGAAAGTTCGGCGCAGTCGTCGCCTTTGTAACAAAATGAACTGGGCTTCTCCTTGAGCTATAAGACCCGTCTTTATTCATTTTCAAACTCTTTGGGCCTCTAATAGAGTGTAAGACCCAACCCATTTTCAACCAAAATAATTTTGAGCCCCAGACATTGTATAAGTCTCACTGCATTTTTAAAAATCTCGGCGCGATCGCCAGTTCAAAAATCAAATAACCTGGGCTTCTCCTTGAGCTATAAGTCTCACTTCTTTTCTTTAAAAAGCAATCTTTGGGCATCTCCTTGAGTTGTAAGACCCATAGCTTTGTACAGAAAACCTTTTTTGGGCCTCTCCTTGAGTATAAGCCCCAACAATCTTTTCAAAACAACTTCCCTTTTGATTTAGTTTCAAATATACAGTTGTTATCAAAACTTTCTTTAATTTCTCTGAACAACTAACAATACAACATGAAAGCTTGCTCACCTGTAAGTTTTATCCGCTTTCATTTACCTGTTTTAATATATATATAATTGTATTGTGGGAAGCTGCACACTGTAAGTCTTCTTTCATTCTTTTAAATACATGTCATATACATATATATATATATATATATATATATAACTGTATTGTGGGAAGTTGCGCACGGTTAGTCTTATTTCATATCCTTTTAAATATTGGTCATATATCAACTGTATATATACTAGTATAGTTATTTAGAGTTTTCTCCGGCAACTAGGTCTAGAACTAGGTAAAGCCATGTTGGTCACTCTTTAAATACAGTCAAAACTAGATCCCTATAGGATTTCCAGATACAGCCTTGCCTTCTCTTGGGCTTAAACAATATGGAACAAAGAGAAAGGCAGTATTCTTCGTGAACCTTTTCTCAGACTGTCACCCTAGAAATTGTCAAAGAAATTCTACTCCTTGGAGTTGATCTATTCTCGATGAATAACATCTCTTGAGTTTCTTCAAACCTCATAACTTTCACTAAATGATATATTCTCAGTGAATAGCATTTCTTGAACTTTTCTTGGTTTGAGACCCACAGGCTTCCTAAAAGCATCCCCGCCTCCTCTTGGGCTTTATACAAGGACCCTCCGGCTTCTTAGAAGTTCTCATGCCTTCTCTTGGGCTTCATACAAGGACCCTAAAGACCTCCTAAAGGTATAAGACAGAACTTAGTCATCCTTTGCTAGAGCAGTTTTTCCAGTGTCAAATCTCAGACTAATTTTAGGGTTGATTCTCATCCCTTAAAACACCCGCCTCCTCTTGGAGGCATCATACAAAAGATAAAACTCTTCCACACCAGTAGACTTGGACAGTCTAATCCCCTTGAGTCTCAAAGACATTCTTAAGTACCCTACAAATATAGGAGAAACCCTAGATTCTGGATTATCCTTCAGCAGAGTTAAAATTTGTGGTTCTAAAACCCAGTTTCTCTTCTATAATTCCCTAGCCAGGATTAGTTTATCTTCGGTATAACACTATCTCAAATCAGAACCTCAAGGTTTCTGATCTATCAACTCTTCTGTAATCCTCAGCAGGAGTTGATTCCCCACTTGGACCTGCCTCGAGATCTCAATAATTCCCAGCAGAAGTTAGCCTTCTCTTAGGCTTTGTATAATGATATTTCCTCAGCGAAGTCAGCCTTCTCTTGGGCTTCGTACAATGATTCTCCCCAGTGGAGCTAACCTTTTTAGACTCTCTTGTTGAGTCGATCACCTTTTTAGACTCTCTTGTTGAGTCGATCAGCTTCCAGACTCTCTTGTTGAGTCAATCACGTTCCAGACTCTCTTGTTGAGTCAACCCTTTTAGCCTCTATCTTGGGCTTTGTACGAGACAGATAAAAAAAACTCTCTTGTTGAGTCAATCATTTTAGCCTCAATCTCTGGCTTTGTACGAGATAGATAAAAACACTCTATTGTTGAGGCAAACCCTTTAGCCTCAATCTTCGGCTTTGTACAAGACATAAATCTTTATCTCTTAAACTTGGGGACAAACATTTCCCCAGCAGGGTCGATCCCTCCGAACCTTCATTTAGGGTTTGGGAGATAAATCCCCAAGCAGAGTCAAACTCTTTTTAGCCTCCGTCTTGGGCTTTGTACAAGACAGATAATACTCTCCAGCAGAGTTAAATCCTTTTAGGCTCTGTCTCGGGCTTTGTACAAAACACACATAAATATCCTCGCCAGATTCGGTTAAATATCCCATTTCATCCTCAATCTTGGGCTTTGTACAAGACACATACAAATTTCCCCGGCGGAGTCAAAATCCATTTTAGCCTCAATCTTGGGCTTTGTACAAGACAGATAGAACATTTCCCCCGAAAAAGTCAAACTTCCAGCCTCCTCTTAGGCTTTGTATAATGATATCCGCAAAGAGTCAGTCTCTTTTAGCCTCAATCTTGGGCTTTGTACAAGACACATATATAAACTCTCTTGTCGTGTCAGCCTTTTCTAGCCTCCTCTTAGGCTTTGTATAAAGACTTCCCCAGTGGAGTCAATCAACCTCTTAGCTTCAACCTTGGGTTTTGATCAAGGTACACAAAAATCAATATCTCCCTTTAGAGATGACAAGTTCTCTCTCAGTCAAAACCTTTTAGCTTCAATCTTGGGCTTTGAACAAGACACCAAACATCTTTCCTCCCTTAGAATAAGAGGAACTACAATTGCTCTGATTTCCCTGTTTCGTTTAAACGGGAATACGTATGCATAAGATTGCGAAATCTTAGAGAGCATACTAATCAAAAACCCTAGGTCTAGTACCTTCATACCAATCAAAACTTAGGTCCAGTACCTCACCAAAAACATCGAAAAAAACCCGAACATCAACAAAAACTCACTCACTCTCTCATATTTCCCAAGAAACTTTCCCAACCCATTAACGGATAAATACCATCAAGTACAAAGCGAAACCTAATGCTAAGATCCTGTGGATAACCACATATAGGATGGGTAATTGACAACTCCTCATTGTATAACCTGACCCCGGACCCTCCAATCTCTTCAAAGCGTTTATTCAGTTAAACATTCACGTGCAAGGTTAGTTTTAGATAACTTTCCTTTCCCTTTTAGCTTCACGGGATAAATAAGAAATCAGAAAGTAGCACCCCCTCCTCCTCATTACGGTGAGGAGAAAACCCAGCGATAAGGTCGTCGCATCACCGACAAAAACCGCTCGCTACACATACCAGGCATGAAGAGTAATTTACTCAGCATATAGCAGCTGGTCGAAAAGAACTACAAGGTGTCAATTGAAGACAAGATGATGAGAGTTCTCGATTCAGGTGGTAGGTTAATCTTGTAGGCACCAATGTCTCATAATAGAAGCTTTAGGATTGAACTTAATGTGATAGAGCATAAGTGTCTTCCAACTACAACTAGTAGAGATGAATGGATATGACATTATAGACTTGTCCATCTCAATTTCAAAGACATAAGAGATTTGAAGATAAGAAATATGGTTTCAGGATTACCAGAAATCGACATTCCAAGTGAATTGTGTGAAGAATGCGTTCAGAAAAAACAACATAAGAACAGCTTCAGCAAGGATGCAGGAAGCAAGTCGGAGGTAATTCTTGAAGTCATATACTATGATGTAAGTGGTCTTATCCAGGTGGATTCGATTAGAGGTAACAGATACTTTGTCACGTTCATAGATGATTTAAGTCAAAAACTGTGGACTTACCAGATCAAGAAGAAAAGTGAAGTGATCGAGGTATTTGCCAAATTTAAATCTATGGTCGAAAGACAAAGTGGTCAAAAGCTAAAGATTTTGAGGATTGATGATGGTGGAAAGTATGTGTCGAAATATTTCGATGCATTATATGAGAAAAAAGGGATTATGCATGAGGTAGTGCTACCCTACACTCCACAACAGAATGGAACTGCAGAAAGGAAAAATTGAACCATCATGAATATGGTAAGAATTATGTTGAAAGACAAGCATTTACCCAGTTAGTTATGGGGAGAAGTTGTGTCGAATGCAACATACATCTTGAATAGATGTCCGCCGAAAAGGCTAGAAGGAATTACGCCAGAAAAATGTTGGTCTGGTGTTAAGCCCAGCCTAAGTCATTTGAAGGTGTTTGGATCTATAGCATATAGACATGTGCCAGATCAGTTCAGAAGAAAACTTGATAAAATGTCGAGTCAAATGATCCTAATAGGATATCATTCGACTGAAGGATACAAGTTGTTTGACCCAGCTAACAAGCAAGTAGTGATCAACTGGGACGTGATTATAGATGAGCTTAAAGAATGGGATTGAACTGGGAATGTCAAGAAGGATTTAGTGAGAGTCTTATGTGAAGAACCAACTAGTGAAGTCTAAAGAGAAGTTCGACAAGAAGAAGTCAGAGATGAAGCAGGCCCAAGCAAACCTCAACGAATAAGACACACGCCTGCAAGGTTATAAGAATGTGTAATTACATCAGATGATGTGGTCAATGAAGAAGATAAGCTGATACACTATGCTTTTTATGCAGATGTCGAACCGGTCAATGCAGCAGAGGCATTGAAAGATTCGAAGTGGGTGAAAGCAATGAATGAGGAACTGAAGTCCATCGAAGGCAATAACACTTGGTCACTTGTCGAATTGCCTCAAGAAAATAAGGAAATTAATGTTAAGTGGGTATACATGGTGAAGTTGAATCCCAAAGGAGGAGTAACTCGACACAAGGCAAGACTTGTAGCAAAAGGATTTCTTCAAAAAGAAGGAATTGACTTCGACGAAGTTTTTGTACCTGTCGCTAGGATCGAAACAATCAGGTTGGTTGTTGGTCTAGCAAACATGAACAACTAGCAGGTATGTCAAGTGGATGTGAAATGTGCATTCCTGAAAGACCTATTAGATGAAGAAGTTTATGTCGCACAACCAGCTGGATTTGTGAAACAAGGCGAAGAAAGAAAGGTGTACAGGCTGCATAAAGCCCTGTATGGACTTAAGCAAGCTCTAAAATCTTAGAGTAATAAGATAGATAACTTTCTAAGGGATAAGATATTTGTGAAAGGCACAACTGAGCATAAAGTATATATAAGGAGAAGCAATAGTGAATTGCTTATACTATGTCTCTATGTCGATGACCTGTTGATAACAGAAAGTTACAAGAAGGAGACCAAAGATTTCAAACATAACCTGAGTGAGGAGTTTGAAATGACAGACTTGGGAGACCTCTCATATTTCCTTGGCATCGAATTCTACAAGAGTAGTAGAGGTTTGATGATGCATCAAAGAAGATATGCAGGCGATATACTCAAGAGATTTGAGATGCAAGATTGCAACTAAACTTCGACTCCAGCTGAGCCAAGACTGCAACTGTCGAAAGATTTAGATGAAGATGGTGTCGACCCAACCCAATATAGAAGAATTATTGGGTCACTAAGATACCTTTGTCACACAAGGCCTGACTTAGCATGCAATGTAGGTATGGTAAATAGATTCATGTAGAAGCCAAAGGTATCACACTTAGCAGCAACGAAGAGGATACTAAGGTATCTGAAAGGAACTCTTAACTATGAAATTTTATTTCCCGCAGTTGATGAAGGAAAAGAATGCAAGTTAGTGGGATACACCGACTCAAGTTGGTGTAGTGATATTAAGGATAGAAAATCCACAGTTGGCTATGTGTTTATGCTAGGTAGTGCACCAGTTGCTTAGAGTTCGAGAAAGGAGTCAGTAGTGGCATTGTCATCATGAGAAGCAGAATATATAGTTGTTTCTCTCTGTGCATGTCAAGCAAAGTGGATGGTGAACCTGGTCGGAGAGATTACAGCGAAGAGTCATGGAGAATTTACCACGAAGATCGTCAGCATGTCAGCTATTAACCTGGCAAAGAATCCGATAACACATGGGTGAAGCAAGCACATCAAAATGAGGTTCCATTATTTTTTAGAGCGAGAAGCAGAAGGGAAGGTGAACTTGGAACACTGTAGAACTGAGAATCAGATTGCAAATATCATGACAAAAGGAGTGCAAGTTGAAGTGTTCAAAAAACTAAGATTTGTGATGAATATAGATAGTTTAGACACAATGAATTAGGTGGTGTGTTGAGATTGAAATTCCGTGTGTCGAAGCAAGTGTAGCACGACAGAAACAAGGATGTGTCAAATTTAGTCTAGTGTGCGTGTGTCGAGTTATGTTAGATGTTGAAGTGTCGAAACAGGTTGCTTGACACAGGATTTTAACTTGGACTAAAATATAATTTTCGGGCTTTTGTAATTTTGGGTTTTACCTTAGGGGGAAAAGTAGCCCAATTATAAATAGAGGGAGTAACCCCTATTTTGAGTAAGAAGAATAGAGAATAATATTGTAACACACAACAGAAAACGCAGTTGCACAGTTGAATAATATTTTTTTCTCAGTTTGAGAGCAGAGAGTTACTCTGCAGAAATCATCTCCTTTTCCCTTATTTTGTCAAACCCTAATTTTCTTCCTTATTCAATTTTCTTTCTTCTTCTATTGATAATTGTTGCGCAGAATCATTCTTACAATCAAGGTGTGATTGATTCACTCAAGTGAAGAGTGGAGAACAAGAGATTTCGATCGGTTGATTGAATCTTGTTCATCAAGATTGATTCAGAATTACTCAAAGTTTTGGGTTAATTCCAATAATTTGTAACTTCGGTCATCAATGACTTAATTTAAGCCTATGTTTGGTATGAGTGAAATAGAGAAGAGAGAAATAAGGGGGAGAGAAGTTGAAAAGAAATACCAAACTTTTCCTGATTAGTATGCTAAGAAATTCAAAAGAAATGTTGAATTATGGTGGGATTCACCACTTTTTCCTTTCTCATCTAATCTGCAAAGATTTTTTGTTGCATCCTATTTTTTTTTTTTCACTTTCCACACATTGCCCCGTATCCTTCTATTACTTTATTTATTTTTCAAAACAAAATTAATGACTCTATTATTGTTGTTCTACGTAAACAAAACAGTACACACATTTTTTTATTTTTTTTCTACATAAATTGCAGATATTTCTTTATTTTTTTCACATAAATTGATTGTATAATTTTTTGTATCCTCTATACGTGTGGTTTATAATAATTTAACTCTTAATAAATAAATTGTTTTTAAATAAAATAAATAATCTAAAATAGTTTAATTAATTTTATTATATTTTTAAATTATCAAATCACATAGATCAACACAAATAATTTAATTAATTAATTGAAATTAATTAATGTAAAATAAAAAAAATGAACTAATGAGTTTTTTAATAAAAGGATATTTTAGTACTTTCAAATTTTATTAACACTTCTCTCTCTCTTCTATTTCTCTTCTTTCTCTTTTAAACTAAACAATATCTCAAATCTATTTTATTTCTTTCATCTTTTATACCCTCTCTTCCTTATTTCTCTCTTCTCAACTTCTCACAACAACCAATCACACCCTAAAAGATATTATATTTTTAAAAATAATATTTTTTAATGAAAATCCAAAATTCTTTATTACCAAATATTATAAAAAAATTAAATATTTTTGTAATATTATTTATTTGTTTTTCGATGTGTCCTTATTCGCACCGCTTTGAATTTTGTTTCATGGTGGTGCATTAAATTCATATTCATGATTCATATTTGGACATATTTGTCCAATATTTTCAACCCTGTTTTTTAAAATCTAATTTCTACTTTGATGCATTTTTTTCAGTATCTCTGCTTTTGCTTGCTACATTAACGTTATTCGGTTGCGTCAGTTGCCGATGAGTTAGAGCTAGATTTAACAGAATGTGATACCTATTAAAATAACATACCATAATAGACATAGTAGAATCTGATGCAGGAATGTTGATTACTCATATACTCATATAGGAAAACAAGTCCCGCGTGGGGAAGGGTCGACGGAAATGGTGCAAATTTGGTGTCTGATATCAAAATGACGTTATTATATTTTATGAAATAAAAAACTGGCTCACGAGTCCAACACTGCTTTGTTATGACATATTAGACTTTTAAGCCATATGAGTTTGTTTTAGATCCGAATATAATATTTTAATATTTTATGCAAAAAAAATTTTATGTTTTGGATTAAAAGTCTATTAAGGTTTCTTTGTATGTTTTATTTATGTTTTGGAATAAAAGCATATTAGAATTTCTTTTTATCTATTTAAATACTTTTGAGTGTGGCCATCAAGGTTATCTTTGATCATAATAAAATTCAAATACTTTCTTGTGATTTTCGACTGCGTTAGGTTACATTAGAGCATGTTTTCTCATGTTTCTTTTTGTAGCTTGATCAACCATGGTGTTAGACGATAGATTTCGGTCTAGAGTGGGGGTGAATAGATCACAAATTTAAAACCAAAAACTCTTGGCAAAATTTTGTTTTCAAAATGTATGGTACATCGAAAATAACCCGAATCGAATCGTCTAACCGAACCTATTATCGAAAAGCTCAGATATGCATAATAAAAATCGATGGAATGATTATGAACACGAATTATTCAACAATAATTAATTCACGGATCAATCAAATGCAAAGCTATTCGTAAAACTTAATTCCAATGAACACAAAGCAATAAAAATACTCAAATATAATTTATCAAACACTTTGTGTGCGATTAATCATGTTTGGAAAATCTATTTGTTTTATTGATGGTAAAAGCCAATCACAATCAAAACGATTGTGATTATGTCAACAACAACACTTTAGAAAATAGTTGAAAACAATTTCTAATCGAATTAATCGAAACAACAACGAAATTCATTATTTGCAAGAACAACAATTAAAGAGAAATAAATCGATAAAGAGACACAAAGATTTGTTTAGGCAGTTCCCCAATCGGCCTCGCTATGGGTATGTCTGCCCTCAATCCAAAATCGAATTGAGATACTTGCAATTAACCTTATCTTTGCAAAAATGTTTATACAGGAGGTGAAGAATTATAACCCCACAAACCTTATGGTTTGTTGTTGATTCAACCACTTTCAAACCCTTGATAAATTCGCCAATAATGCGGCTACAATCCTTTGATTATCCAAAACACGCACTTGTTGAACCCAAGATTCCCGAACACGATTCACCGTCTCGCACTACTCCATTGCAAGAAAACCACCTTGTCCCAAGGCCTTCACTCGGTTGAATCTGTGTCAACGTGTTCTTGTCCAAAACCTTCAAATCACACCAATCTTGAAGGAAAATCCCACCTTAGTTTTCTTATTTGAAACACACAAAGATACCAACCCAATATTCTCGGTTACACCAACCTAATTGGATGTTATCAACCCTAATCTAGATGGCCACCCATTCGAAAAATGATTATGTGTAGTTTAATTGTGTGTATACATAGAAGGGAGGTTGGAGATGATGAGAATGTTTTGTAATCTGGTTTCGTATAGGTAATTCACTAATACCTTACTAGATGGAGATGCATGTATGAGTATATATAGGTATGTGAAGAAAAATGTGCAAAAGAAATGCAATAAGTTGAAGCAAAAATGAAATTTTTAAGATGAGAAATCGTATAGATCGGTCTGTCAAAGCAATAGGTCGGCCTGTTAAAGCAATCAGGTCGGTTTGTCAAAGTAATAAAGTCAGCCTATGAAGGTTTTGTGTTGTGTACAGGTTGGCCTATGAGAGGCAACCTGTGGGCAGAAGTTACAGGCTTCAAAATTTCTCAATGAGACCAGTTTTTTCTATAACAAAAGATACAAAAGCTTCAAAGTTTGCATCTTGGGTTTTCATATGTTCTTGCATGTTGTGAAGCTGATTCATTTTAGCATCTTGCTTGATTAGTAGATTTTGAAGAAGCGAAGTAATAAATGATTGATCTTTATGAACATCATTATTCCTCTGAACAACTACATGTTCCACATCTTGCATATGATCATCATCCCCAACAGGTTGCTCAGTAGTGGAGTCAACAAATTCTCTAGGATCGTCAAAATTGTACATCTTCCGTCCATGCTTTCCCAATCTGAGGTAATATGTTTGACGCTCTTTATACCAAAAGTACCCCATATTTGTTAAGGTACGTTGGGAGAATTCTTGAATTGGGCTAGGCGAGATGAGCAACAGGTTTGGCACACCGATATTAAAGAAGTTGAGAAGTTTTAAGATCATGGAAGTGTAGCAGAAGGATGTACCCTTATTACAATCCTTGATGATGAACATTCTGGAGACAAAGTAGTGCGGCCAGTTGATGCGAATCTTGTGCATAAGAATATACACAAGATGGATTTCTGCATTGTCCACTCTTGAGTACCCTCCTTTCCTGGGGTGCAAAATATGGAAACTAGCCATAATAGAATCCTTGGAACCATCTTGAGTTGGCTGACTGCTACGAACTTATGATAGTCTTCTGGCCTCAGAGCCTTGAGCATTTCATTGAGATAAGTATTCCACTCAAAATCCCTATGGATTTGGACATCCGCCACCAAAGGATCATGTTCATCCCCAGCATCAGAATCACTAATTGTGATGTCAAACAACCTCTTCTAAATGTCATTAGTAAGCTCATAAACTTTGTTTCCAATAGTGAACTTAAAAGTAGATTCGTTATAATCATGCAATCCAGAATAGAACACCTGGACGAGATCTTCGTTGTAGTCTTTTGACAATTGTAGAAAATAGTTAATTTGTTGGTGTTCAACCATTCGAACCACTGCATGAATATCCAAACTTCCAACAACTGCTGGCTTCCACACATGTTGTTTCATGACCAGGCGATGCAGAAACTTTTCTTCAAAATCTGCCATACAATTGTCTAAAACTAGAGACAACACATTTTTCATAATCATGGATGATATGGAAGCCTTTCCCTTATCACTTTTGCTTCTTGCAATTTTGGGAGCCATTTGGATGTGTTAAGAGATATTTGACAGTAATGTGATGTTTGGAAACAAAAAGGGAGTGATGATAATTTACAAAGAATGATGGTTGCAGAAACTTAAGGTTTCGAGAAAGTGGAAGGTTGAATGAATTAATGACATGAATTAATCGCCAATAATGAAGTGTTAAGGTCACTAAAGGAGTTACATTTGTTGACTGGAAGTTGAATAGTAGAAGCTAACAGGTTCATGAATCAACCGTGAATGCAGGAAGATGAAGAATTATGGTGAAACAAGCAATAATTCGCCCACTTACTAACATAGGCCGACCTGTACGAAAGGTGTGCCGACCTATACTGTAAGTTTTGCGAAAAATACAAAATTTAATTCACATAGACTGACCTATACGAGGTCAGGTCGACCTATACTGTACCAGTCAACATAAAGACTAAACTCAATTGACATGGGTTGATCTGTACGACTATGTGTCGACCTAAAACCTTCCAAATTTCAAAAATTTGAATCCAATGGACTTTTAGAGACCAATGATGACTCAATTTGATCTTGTACAGACAATAATGACTCATCCACCCTAACTTAATGAGAAACACATGCATTTGATAGATTTGTATGGTTTGTTTGCTTGAATTGTAACACCCCACATTCTCATTTTATAAAATATATGAATAATACGAAAATAATCAGAGTTCACCCTATAAGTAGGATGCTAAATCATTAAAACCAACATCAAAACTTCTTTTCATCAATGAAGTAAAACAGCGGAAATAAAATGTTTTATTCAAATTTCGGCCATTTGCCAACAACACCAAAAATCCACATCAAGTGGTCCACCATATTCAAATAGAGAATGATACGTAACAAAACAAATAAAGAATAATAACTGATAAGATCCCCAAAATATCCCGTGTTACGTATCAGAGCGACTGCTAAGACTCGATCAAGCAACACGCACTCCATGCATACTCAAGTACCTAGATTATCTGTATTTCCGAAGAAGCACAGACGCAACAAACAACAAAGGGGTGAGAACTATAATCAATAATAAACGGTGAATAATACATGCTAAAGGTAGTACTCACGCCATCATATATCAGTAACACACCATCACGACATACTTGTCATTTTCATTCAGATTTCACAAAACACATAATAATGCAATGCGACTCAAAGACATCAACACAATGCATGTGGTACCAATACACCATGGTTCATTCAATCGAAACCGGATAAATCACATACACCCCTACTTGGAAATGATTTATCTCCACCACACTCCACATTGGAGTTCGGATGAATCACATACACTCCTCCTGAGCAATGATTCATCACCACCGACACCATGAATGCATGACAGTAAATATGCATACAACACACATGTATGACAATAATCATACATCTTCATGATCCTCCTGATCACACGTGAGATACCTGCTCACCATCACACACATCACAACAAGAAATTCCTTACACGGCGTTCAATTAGCTAATTATCTAATTAATCCACCAAAATTACTAAATTAATTATTTTCATCACCAATTACACATTTCTCAGGTTCTGGCATCTAGACCCAACCTCTCAAACCAAAAGAAACCGCTTCGGACGCGAAAACGAGAAAGAATTCGCGAAACAGAAAGATTCGGCACTCTCGCTAGCCATACGCATATTGCCTTATACTGTACGCGTATTACCCAGCTCGCTCGCCCATCCCACTACATATCATACGCGTAAAGCCTCTCCTCCCGCCCTGCCATACGCGTATTGCCCTACCTATTACGCGTACGAGCAGAGACCTTATTCCCTCAAAATTCCACTTCCAGATCTAGTTATGCGTAAATACTCCATGTACGCGTAGTGCCAAGTTTCCATACGCGTACTGTAACACGTACGGGCAGAGGGCCGTGCCAAAGCCTCCTTTGGCCCTCCAATACGTGTATTTCCTCCGTCCGTGCTCAGCGTTACGAGTAACACACTCCCTGTTACGCGTAAGGCCAGATCTATTACGCAAACTTGTTACCTCCACACTAGTCTGAGTTCTGCTACGGGATTCTACCTTTTTCACTCCAAAACAATCCTAAAATTAGTTCTACATCAATTTTAGGCCCTATCATTCATCCTACATCTTTCACCTATCATTACTAACCAAAATTACAGGTCTTAGATCTAATTTCGTCCTCTCAACCTGCATCAAAACCAATTCTACAACTACATTCACATAGAACAACAACAACAATAGGGAATTTCATAGATCATCACAGTATAACACGAAATTCATAAAATCAACAACCAATTCACACCAGATTCACAACAATGCACCAATATCAGATTCAAAATTCACACACAGAACATACATACGAAATTCCTACGAGGATAAGGACTCCTCACTACCCTTTCATGTTATTACCACCAATATTGAAATACATTCTCCCCCTTACCTCGAAATTGCTCAGAAAATTCCTGCGAAAATTGGATCTGGAGATTGCCCTAACAGTTCTTCTTCCCTTGTTCTTCCTCCTATAACCCTTCTCTTTGTGAAAATAATATTATGGCTAAACTGCCCCTAATTCTGATTAATGTTTATTTTCCTTATTTTCCTCCCACTAACCATATTACTAATTAAATTAGATTTTTCTTTTATTATCATAATATTAATAGTGATACTAATAATAATAATAATAGTAATACTCAAATTAATATTTCATAATCTTAAGTTCAATACTATTAATAATAATAATAATAATAATAATAATAATAATATTAGGCATAATAATAATAATAATCTACTCCATACTAATATTATTGGATATGCCCCCACATTATTCATTACTATCTTATTATTATCCCTACGCACTCAAGCACACACCCTTAACAAGGCCAAACAATTCAAAATAACACACGACGATTAAATAATTAAAATAGGATATTACAACTCTCCCCCACTTAAATTATTTCCATCCTCGAAAATGTACCTGATGGAAATAATTCTGGATACAACTCTCGCATCCTGCTTTCCAATTCCCAGGTCACACTCCCTCCAGCAGCTCCTCCCCAAGCTACTCTCACCAGGGGTATCTCCTTTCCTCTAAGTTGCTTCATCTTGCGATCCTCGATCCTTATCGGCATCGCCTCCACAGTAAGATTACCTCTAATCTGCACCTCATCCCTTTGGATAACATGAGATGGATCAGATACATACTTCCGAAGTTGCGACACATGAAACACGTCATACAAGTTCGAAAGTTCAGGCGACAACATCACTCTATAAGCAACTGTACCAACTCTCTGTAGGATCTGATACGGTCAAATAAACTTAGGATCCAACTTCTTTAATTTCAATGCACGCCCAACACCGGTCATTGGGTTGACTCTCAGGAACACGTGGTCACCTTCACTGAATTCCAAGTCTTTCCTCCGATTGTCATGATAACTTTTCTGCCTACTCTGAGACGTTTTCATCTTCTCGCGGATCATCTGAATTGTCTCAGTAGTCTGTTACACAATCTCAGGTCTAAGCACCACATTTTCACCAGTCTCATACCAACACAGAGGCGTCTTACACCTCCGACCATACAAAGCTTCGAAAGGTGCCATTCCAATGCTAGAATGGTAACTATTGTTATACGTGAACTCGATCAATGGTAAATGAGTATCCCACGCACCACCTTTCTCCAACACACAGGCTCTCAGCAAATCTTCCAACGACTGAATAGTCCTCTCTGACTGACCATCGGTCTGTGGATGATTATCCGAGCTCAACTTCAATTTAGAACCCAAGGCTTCCTGCAGACTCTTCCAAAACTCTAAAGTAAACCTCGGATCTCTATCCGATACTATGCTCGATGGAACACCATGCAACTTCACAATTATCCTGATATAAGTCTCTGCCAGCTTTGACAACGAAAAACTAATGTTAATTGGTATAAAATGTGCGGATTTCGTAAGTCGATCCACCACTACCCAAATAGCATCAAAGCCTCTCGCCGTAATTGGCAAACCAGTAACAAAATCCATAGCAATATTGTCCCACTTCCATTCTGGAATCTCTAACGGTTGCATTAACCCCGAAGGCTTCTGGTGTTCCGCTTTTGATTTATGACATGTCAAACAAGCATAAACAAACTGAGTTATGTCCCTCTTCTTACCAGACCACCAAAACTCTTCAAGTCATGATACATTTTCGTAGCTCCCGGATGAATACTCAAGCTACTCCGGTGACTCTCCTCTAAGATTGCCTTTCTTAATTCATCATTATCTGGTACACAAATTCTGCCCCGGAATCTCAAAACTCCAACGTTATCCACTTTAAAATCACCATCAAGATCATCTCCTCCTGTAGGCATCAAGTCCACTAGCTTCACATCAATTTTCTGATTTTCCTTAATTACATCCAAGAAGTCATTATTCACCTTAAGCATACCCAGCCTAACATTCTCCGATGTAGTTTCACAAACCATACTCAAGTCTCTGAACTGTTCAATCAATTCCATTTCTTTTACCATTAATGCCGACATGTGAATTGTCTTTCGACTTAGTGCATCTGCTACAACATTAGCTTTCCCCGGATGATAACTCAAATTAAAATCATAGTCTTTTAAGAACTCCAACCATCTTCGATGCCTCATATTCAATTCCTTCTGATCGAACAAGTACTTCAGACTTTTGTGATCACTGAATACTTCAATTCTCGATCCATACAAATAATGTCTCTAGATTTTCAGTACAAAAACCACCGCAACTAATTCAAGATCATGAGTAGAATAGTTCCTTTCATGCACCCTCAATTGCTGCGAAGCATACGCCACTACCTTGCCATCTTGCATTAACACACCGCCTAATCCCATCTTAGACGCATCACAATACACCACAAAAGGTTCACTTGGACTTGGTAGAATTAATATTGGTGCCGTAGTCAATTTCTTCTTCAATTCCTCAAAACTTTCCTCACAAGCCGCATCCCAAACAAAAGCTTGATTCTTTCTAGTTAACTGAGTCAATGGTAATGCCAAATTGGAAAACCCTTCAATGAATCTTCGGTAATAACTTGCCAAACCCAAGAAACTTCTGATCTCCGTCGCTGTCTTCGGTGGCTCCCACTGAAGCACTGCACTTACTTTAGATGGGTCCACCGCTATGCCATCACCGAAAATAACATGACCCAAGAAACTCGCGGTCTTCAACCAGAATTCACATTTCGAGAACTTTGCAAATAATTTATTATCTTTCAACACTTGTAATGCAATTCTCAGGTGTCCTGCATGATCTTCGTCAGACTTAGAATAAATCAGTATGTCATCAATGAATACCACAATAAACTGATCCAAATAAGAATGAAAGATACAATTCATATACTCCATAAACACACTCGGCGCGTTAGACACTCCGAAAGGCATCACTGCATATTCATAATGTCCATAGCGAGTCCTGAGCGCATTTTTCTGAATATCATCTTCTTTTACTCTAATCTGGTGGTAACCCGATCTCAAATCGATTTTGCTGAAAACACGAGCTCCCATAAGCTGATCCATTAAATCATCGATCCTCGGAAGTGGATACTTATTTTTAATGGTCACTTTATTCAACTGACGGTAGTCAATGCACAGCCGCATACTACCATCCTTCTTTTTCACCAACAACACTGGAGCTCCCCACGACGACACACTTGGTCTAATAAACTTCTTAGCAAGCAATTCTCCAATCTGAGATTTCAACTCTGCCAATTCTGATGCAGATATCCTGTACGGTGCCATAGATATAGGTCTGGTACCAGGAACAAGATCAATAGTAAACTCAACTTCCCTCGTCGGAGGCAGTTCTGTAATATCATTTGGAAACACTTCAGGAAATTCACTCGCCACCGGTAACTCATTAACTGAAGTCTTGCTTTCAACAGATAATGAGGCAAACACCGCAAACATCTTAGCTTCATCTTCCAACAACGTCCTCAACTCCCTGCTAGACAGAGAATCCGCTAATGCTTCCTTTTCAGGAGTAAGGAACAATAACGTCTTCCTAAAGCAATCAATGTAAACCCGATTGAATTCCAACCAGCTTATCCCCAAAATAACATCGAGATTACCGAGTGGCAAAAAAATCAAGTCCACTCTGAAATCTCTACCAAACATAGTCAACAGACACTTCATACACACCAAGGATGTAACTACAGAACCAATAGACGATGTTTCAATCGTCATCCTCTGATCTAGAGTAGACGACATAATTCCTAATCTCTTCACACAATCAACAGAAATGAACGAGTGGGTTGCACCCGTGTCAATGATAGCAATCAAAGGAATATCATTAATAAAATAAGTACCTTTGATGGAACGCTCCACATTGGTGGATTGGGCTCCCACCAAGGCAAACACCTTCCCACTGGCCTGAGATTTCTTTGGCTTCTCACAGTGAGTGCTGATATGGCCCTTTTCTCCACAGTTATAACAGGTAGGCATAGTGGCCATACAATCTGCTATAATATGACCTGGTCGCCCACACTTGAAACACTTCTTCACTTCATTCGGACAATTATTAGCACGGTGACCCGCGCCACCACATCTGAAACACTTGAGAGTATCAGGAACCACTCCTCCCTCTTTTGGTTTCTTTTCCACGACAGCTTTCTGTTTTCCCTTTTCAGCTGGAGCACTGTAAGGAGTACCCCCAAACCTCTGTTTACCCTTCCAGTCACTCACAGCCTTATAGTGAGCAATTCGGGGCCTGTTGTCATTATCATAAATTCGGCTTCTCCTAACCAGTTCTGGATAATTCCTTATCTTCTGATAAGCAATGCCCTGTTTGATATCGGGACGCAGCCCATTCTCAAACTTCAAGCACTTCGAATTCATAGCTTCTTCTATATTTTAATGAGCACAATACTGTACTAACTCTTCAAACCGAGCAGCATATTCAGCAACAGTCATGTTACCCTGTTTCAGCTCCAGGAATTCAATCTCTTTTGCACTACGAATATCTTCCGGAAAGTACTTTTCCAGAAACTCAGCCTGAAACACTGTCCAAGTAATCTCAGTACCCGCAACTTCCAACCTCTGACGACTATTGTCCCACCAGACTTCAGTCTCTTCTTCCAGCATATGAGTACCAAACCGTACTTTCTGAGCGTCACTGCATCCCATGGTCCTGAAGATCTTCTCAATTACCTTCATCCATTTCTGTGCAACCTCAGGATCCAGAATACCTCCTTCATAAGTAGGCGACTTAATGCTCTGGAACTGTGCTAAGTCGCGGAACTGCGAACCCCCAGCCTGATTGGTGTTCTCTACCGCTTGTGACATAGCTTGCATAGCAGTAGCAAGAGCAACATCATTCCTTCCTGCCATACTGTTCAATAATTAACATACGGTTAAAACACACAATCTACTCCTATTCTAAGGACAGACTCTACTACTACGCCTGGCCAGACGGACCAACCAGGCTCTGATACCAATTGTAACACCCCACATTCCCATTTTATAAAATATATGAATAATACAAAAATAATCAGAGTTCACCCTATAAGTAGGATGCTACATCATTAAAACCAACATCAAAACTTATTTTCATCAATGAAGTAAAACAACGGAAATAAAATGTTTTATTCAAATTTCGGCCATTTGTCAACAACACCAAAAATCCACATCAAGTGGTCCACCATATTTAAATAAAGAATGATACGTAACAAAACAAATAAAGAATAATAACTGATAAGATCCCCAAAATATCCTGTGTTACGTATCAGAGCGACTCCTAAGACTCGATTTAGCAACACGCACTCCATGCATACTCAAGTACCTGGATTATCTGTACTTTCGAAGAAGCACAGACGCAACAAACAACGAAGGGGTGAGAACTATATTCAATAATAAACGGTGAATAATACATGCTAAAGGTAGTACTCACGCCATCATATATCAGTAACACACCATCACGACATACTTGTCATTTTCATTCAGATTTCACCAAACACATAATAATGCAATGCGACTCAAAGACATCAACACAATGCATGTGGTACCAATACACCATGGTTCATTCAATCGAACTCGGATAAATCACATACACCCCTTATAGGCAATGATTTATCTCAACCACACTCCACATTGGAGTTCGGATGAATCACATACACTCCTCCTAAGCAATGATTCATCACCACCGACACCATGAATACATGACAGTAAATATGCATACAACACGTATGCATGACAACAATCATACATCTTCATGATCCTCCTGATCACACGTGAGATACCTGTTCACCATCACACACATCACAACAAGAAATTCCTCACACGGCGTTCAATTAGCTAATTATCTAATTAATCCACCAAAATTACTAAATTAATTATTTTCATCACCAATTACGCATTTCTCAGGTTCTGGCATCTAGACCCAACCTCTCAAACCAAAAGAAACCGCTTCGGACGCGAAAACGGGAAAAAATTCGCGAAACGGCAAGATTCTGCACTCTCGCTGGCCATAAGCGTATTGCCTTATATCGTACGCGTATTGCCCAGCTCGCTCGCCCATCCCACTGCGTATCATGCGCGTAAAGCCTTTCCTCCCGCCCTGCCATATGCGTATTGCCCTACCTATTACGCGTACGAGCAGATACCTTATTCCCTCAAAATTCCACTTCCAGATCTAGTTACGCGTAAATACTCCCCGTATGCGTAGTGCCAAGTTTCCATACGCGTACTGTTACACGTACGGGCAGAGGGTCGTGCCAAAGCCTCCTTTGGCCCTCCAATACGCGTATTGCCTCCATCTGTGCCCAGCGTTACGCGTAACACACTCCCTGTTACGCGTAAGGCCAGATCTATTACGCAAACTTGTTTCCTCCACACCAGTTTGAGTTCTGCTACGGGATTCTCACTTTTTCACTCCAAAACAGTCCTAAAATTAGTTCTACATCAATTTTAGGCCCTATCATTCATCTTACATCTCTCACCTATCATTACTAACCAAAATTACAGGTCTTAGATCTAATTTCGTCCTCTCAACCCGCATCAAAACGAGTTCTACAACTGCATTCACACAGAACAACAACAACAACAACAACAATAGGGAATTTCATAGATCATCACAGTATAACACGAAATTCATAAAATCAACAACCAATTCACACCAGATTCACAACAATGCACCAATATCAGATTCAAAATTCACACACAGAACATACATACGAAATTCCTACGAGGATAAGGACTCCTCACTACCCTCTCATGTTATTACCACCAATATTGAAATACATTCTCCCCCCTTACCTCGAAATTGCTCAGAAAATTCCTGCGAAAATTGGATCTGGAGATTGCCCTAGCAGTTGTTCTTCCCTTGTTCTTCCTCCTCTAACCCTTCTTTTTGTGAAAATAATATTATGGCTAAACTGCCCCTAATTCTGATTAATGTTTATTTTCCTTATTTTCCTCCCACTAACCATATTACTAATTAAATCAGATTTTTATTTTATTATCATAATATTAATAGTGATACTAATAATAATAATAATAATAATAATAATAATAATAATAATAATAACAATAATAATACTCAAATTAATATTTCATAATCTTAAGTTCAATACTAATAATAATAATAATAATAATAATAATAATAATAATATTAGGCATAATAATAATCTACTCCATACTACTATTATTGGATATGCCCCCACATTATTCATTACTATCTTATTATTATCCCTACGCACTCAAACACACACCCTTAACAAGGCCAAACAATTCAAAATAACACACGACGATTAAATAATTAAAATAGGGTGTTACATGAATCATGCAATCATGTAAAATTTATGTATGAGTTGGTTCAAGATATATATGACATATGAAGACAATTTTCAGTAGCTACTGTAAACATATAAAATGTAACAAACAACAGTTACATTGGAATTTTTAGAAGTAGACACGTATCATACATTTCACACAAATAGTTCATCACGTATATTTATGAAATAAATAGGTAAAAGAAATACTTACGTACTTAACAAGAAAAAGGTTTGAAACGATATTACCTCACCATACACTAGACGGAGGATGCACTTGCATTCCACAAAGAACTTTCGAATGAAAGTTGAAATAAATGAAACATGTGCCATACAACACAATCAAGACCAAAACGCTCTTACCACTTTTCTTTTTGTACAAGTATTTGATTGTGTGACCAATAATATATCTAATAAGTGATTGACTTGATGATTATCCTTGATGTTGGATTATCAATCTTGTTCAATCACGATGATTGTCTTACTCCTCCTCATGTTTCATCACCTTAGGTTGATCACTCCAAATTTGATGCACTTGAGTGTGTCTTATTGAAGATAAACCTACATTATTGAACATAATACCTTTCCGACACTTCTCGGATAGAACATTAGTAACCATTCACACATTTTTACCACTTAAAGAAAACACTAAACATTAACCTGATTGGTAACACAATCCTCCTTGTTAGTCACAAAGATGAAAACAATAAGGACATGTCACCGTGTTATTTCTTGATGCTCCACAAACGAGATCCCATACTCTCTTTCATAGAGTCAATACATTTTTCCTGCAGGGTTAACAAATACTGCTAGGTACCCAATCTTCATTACGTCCTTGGGGATTAGTAAAACTTTGGTTGCATCTAGGCAACCATTGAAAGGCACCATTAGGAACGAAAAGTTTCCTAAATTTGTACTTAGCAATGGTATGACCCTTTTTGCAACAATAATGACAACACAAGTTAAGAGAAAATAACATTTTCCTATTTGGCTCCTTTTTTACGTAACTATGCATTCGATAAGGATTATAAGATGGTAAGTCATATTTGGAAGTATCTATAGCAAAAATAACCTTAGGTTGCAAAGCGTTATCTAATTTAGCTTTAAGAGTCCTTGACTTCTTTTGCGAAATGTGATAAGTTTCACAACCAAACCACAAGGATTTAGGATCCTCATCTTAATCCTTTAGAATATCTAACATGGATTTCCTTAGTGCTTCCACATTATTTTCATTATCTGAAATCTTAGCTTCAAAGTGTGAGATAATACATTTATTTGAAGCTAATCTTTTGAAAGCATCTATGACTTGTCTTTTTAGATTTTCAAAGGATTCTTGAAGTTGAGAAAAAGCTAACTCATGAGAAACTTGAAGTTTAGAGCAACTTGCAACTTTTTTCTTTCAGTTGTTTGCCATATAGCAAAGCTTGGTCGATTCATCACTTGAGGAAGAACTATTATCACTTGATGAGTCACTTTCGCTCTCCCAAGGCTCTTCTAGATTTTCTAGACGGTTTGTGACGGCCCCTTTCCTTTTCTTCCTTGATTTTAGGACACTTTGGCTTAAAATGACTGAGTTTACCACAATTGTAACAAGTACTTTGAGACTTTCCCTTTTTGTTCCCATCTTCTTTTGAGGAACTTGATAACCTTCTTGATTTGTCATGGTATTTGTCGGGATATTTGTTACCATGTTTCAACATGTACTTGTTAACTCTTTTTATAAATAGTCTTATATCTTCTTCGACGTATTCGTTGTCATCATTTGATTCATAATCCCTTTGCTCATTTTGAGAAGGCATTGAACTAGAAGTCTTTAGAGATATGGACTTCTTCCTTTCTTCTTTGTATTTCCCTTTCTCTCTTTGTACTTTCTTTTCACATTCTTTCTCGTATTTCGCTAAGCAAGTAAGCTCTTGCTCATGCTCTTCCAACTTACCAAACAAAGTCGTGAGATCAAGCGATTTAATATCATTTTCCTCCTTGATGGAGGTGACCTTGGGCTGACATTCACTACTTAAACACCTCAAAACTTTGTTAGTAGCAAGTTCATTGGAAACTTGATTACCTAGCGCATTTAACCGATTTATGATATGAGTGAACCGTTTTCGCATATCCGCAATGGTTTCATCAAGCTCAATATGGAACAACTCAAAATCTTGATTTAACATGTAGATCTTAGCTTGTTTGACATCATTAGTTCCCTCATGGGAAATCTCTAATGCGTCCCACATAGCTTTGGCGGTTTCACAATGAGAAACACGATAAAACTCATCAACACCCAAAGCGGATGCGAGGATGTTTTTTGCTTTCCAATCATGTGACCATAATTTCCAATCATTAGCATCCCATTGTGCTTCCGGTTTAGGTAATGTAACACCCTTTGCATTGGTTGTAGTTATTTCATTCGGACCATTTTGGATAACTTCCCATATACCTTTGTCAATGGAGTTGACATGAATACGCATAAGAGATTTCACATATCCATAATTTTCGCCGGTGAAAATTGGTGTTCTATTATACACTCCCTTAGGATCCGTAGCCATTCTTCTAAAGAGTAAATATCAAGCACGAAATTAACCGGAGCTCTTGATATCACTTGTTAGATTATAGGCTTCGATCTAGAGGAGGGTCAATATATCACAAATTTTAAACCAAAAACTCTTGGCAAAATTTTGTTTTCAAAAAGTATGGCACAACGGAAAAACAACTCGAATCGAATCGTCTAACTAAACTTACTATCGAAAAGCTATATGCGCAATGTAAACCTTGTGAAATGATAATGAACACAAATTGTTCCAGAATGATCAAGTTACAAATCATTCAAATGCAAATCTATTCGTAATGCTTATTTCCAATGAACACAAAGCGATAAAAATACACAAAACAATTTATCGAACACTTTGTGTGCGATTGATCACGTTTGGAAATTCGATTTGTTTTGTTGATGTAAATAGCCAATCACAATCAAAGTGATTGTGATTATATCAACAACAACACTTTTAAAGATAGTAGAAAACAAATTATAATCCAATTAATCGAAAGAACAATGAAATCGATAACTTGTATGAACAACAATTTAAAGAGAAATAAAGCAATAAAGAGACACAAAGATTTGTTTAGGCAGTTCCCCAATCGGCCTCGTAATGGGTACGTTTTCCTTCAATCCGAAATAAAATTGAGATACTTGCAATTAACCTTGTCTTTGCAAAAATGTTTATACAAGAGGTGAAAAACTTTAACCCCACAAACCCTATGATTTGTTATTGATTCAACCACTTTCAAACCCTTGATCAAAGCTTGATTAAGTCACCAACAATGTGGATATAATCCTTCGATTATCTCGAGCATGCACTTGTTAAACCCAAGATTCCCGAACACGATTCACCGTCTTGCGCTACTCCCTTGCAAGGAAACCACCTTGTCCCAAGGCCTTCACTCGGTCGAATATGGTTGACGTGATCTTGTCCAAAACCTTCAAATCACACTGATCTTGAAGGAAAACTCCACATTGGTTTTCTTATTTGAAACACGCAAAGATCTCAACCTAATATTCTTGGTTACACCAACCTAATTGGACATTATCAACCCTAATCTAGATGGTCACCCAATCGAAAAATGATTATGTGTAGTTCAATTATGTGTATGCATAGAAGAGAGGTTGAACGTGATGAGAATGCTTTGTAATCTGGTTTCGTATAGGTAATTCACTAGTACATTGCTAGATGAAGGTGAATGTATGAGTATATACATGTGTATGGAAATTAGGCAAAAGGAATGCAAGAAAAAATAAGATGCAAAACAAAATTTCTGTTTTTGAAGGCTACAAATCGGCCTATGAAAGTAATAGGTCGGCCTGTTAAGGTCGTCAGGTCGGCCCGAAGGAGGCGACCTAGGGACATAATCCACAGGCTTCATTCTAGGAGCATGGGAGCCGACCTTTAATCGTATGTTTTGGCCTGTACTGAAGCAAAAACTTATATAGGTCGTCCTGAACATGTATAGGTCGGTCTGTGCAGTTGTGTTTTCACAAATGACTTAGTTTCGATGTGTAGTCCATGCCTAAGACTTTTAAAAAACATTTGTATGCAACCTAGGGCTAAAATGATTCAATGCACATCTAAATTTTCGTTGATACCATCCATTATACAAAAACATTAAGTCTAAGTCTTACTCCTAGTTTTGACATCATTCAAAACATTGCTAAGTTGAAGAATACACTCACATATATATACCCAAGTTTTAGGTTGCGCTTCTATTATAGGTTCCTCGATGCTTGCTTCTAGGTGTTTTACCGCTACCTCTTTCTTTTCTTCCTTTATTATTGGATCTAGTGTTTTCGGTGTTCCTTCCAATCAATGCTCAAACCTATTTAGTCGAGCATTAAACGGTGGTGTAAAGACTCACACCATTGCCAAAGGTGTCGTTGTCGCTATTTTCTTCGGCTGATAATTTTCCTAGTACATATAATTATCCTTATTTTGATTTAGATTATATAAAGAACAATACTAATTTAACATACCTATTAAAGACAAAATATATGTTATGTACATTGTCCGTTACAATAACTTTTTAAACTGCTAAGGTAAAAAAAGTGATAAATATGTTAAATAATTAGTATAATAATTCTCATTTTATATTTATAATATTAAAAATATATTAATTTAATTAATTATTATAATATTTATAAATTATAATTTTATTTTCAATAATATAATTATTTATTATTATTATTATTATTATTATTATTATTATTATTATTATTATAAAAATAATACACATTTGTCAAGCGTATAAATATTACGCTGCAACAATTATGGTAGTGACTCATTTATATTTGTGGAATTTTAATAATAAATTATATGATAATAGACGCTGTATCAAGAAAATAAAACGACAGGGTTATTTATGGAAAAAATTTTAAAAGGGTTCAAAAACAACAGGAGGTTATTTATGGAAAAAATGTTAAAGGGTTTAAAAAAATTTCGTGGACGGCAGGATTCGAACCTGCGCGGGCAAAGCCCACATGATTTCTAGTCATGCCCGATAACCACTCCGGCACGTCCACTCATTTATTCTTGTTTTCGAAAATATTAAAATTTTAACGTATCATCGGTAAACAGTTCAAAACCCCAGAATTCAACTCACCGATAAAAAAAATTATAAGCGAAACCTTTCACACTACCAAAATCAAAAGCTGCAACGAAAGAAACAAAGAAGAAGAAGCAACGAATCAACCAAAGAGGTTTTTCTTTTTCTTTCTTTTTAGTACCATTTTATTTAGTTTCCTATCTATATATTTTTATTATTATTCATTTAAACAAGTGCAATGCATGTTTAACAATCCTCAAATTCTATTGTATGTTTCTATCGATTGATGAAATTTTGAAACAATTTGTGAATTTTATACTAAACCCTAAATGCAGGTTTTTTTACTGGAACTTGGGTGTTTTTCAAATTTGGTACTGTGTAGTTATTGTCATGTCTGATATTAACAAAGGTTCCAAGAGAAACCTTCCATCATGGATGAGTTCAAAAGATAATGATGATGATGGAAATTCTGGGAAGAAACCAATTTTAGATGGTGATGGTGAGAAATCCAGTGACATTGAGACTTCCAAGAAGAAGACCAAAGTTCAATCTGAAAATGCGGGAAAATCTTCGGCTTCTTGTTCGGAATCTAAAGGCTTTGACAAGCTTCTGGTACTTGATTTGATTAATAAAGAAGTATTAAGGATCATTTGTGTTTTTGTGTGTTTTTGGTTGTGATTGTGTTGTTGTTGACTGAGCTTATTTTATTAACTCGTTAAACTGGTTTATGGATGGACAGGAAGGTGTAGTTTTTGTGCTGTCAGGCTTTGTGAATCCCGAGCGTGGGATTTTGAGGTCGCGTGCTATGGAAATGGGAGCAGAGTTTAAGCCTGATTGGAACTCTAATTGCACTCTTTTGGTTTGTGCATTTCCAAATACTCCCAAGTTTCGACAAGTTGAAGCTGATTGTGGAACTATTGTGTCCAAGGTTTTTCTCTGTTCCTTTCTTTTTACTCTTTACATGTGAATGGTCTCTAGCAAAACTCTTTTCAAAATACTGCTTATCTTTTGGGAAGGATATCCGTGGAAAGAAAAAGCTCCTCAAGAGTGTATCACTATGTCTTGTACTCTTTAGGAATCTATATTTAATTATTTGTTATTCTCGCTGCTTTTGGTATGGATAAGTACATTGTTCTATGTGTTGTTTTATTAATGTCTCATGGCCAGAGTTTGTAGACTGTTTAGTTTATCAACAGATAAGATCTCTGGTATCGATCCATTATTGACAGTCCCATAGAGTTAAATTGAAACTGATTCCTTCAATTTTGAACCAGCTAATAGCCAAGAAGCTTCTAGGGCATCTCAATGTATAATGTCAATTTTCTTTGAATATGTAATAATTTCTCTTTGAGCATTTCTTTTGATATCTGCTCTCTGTGTGCAATTCAGTGTCAATTGCTGTAGGCTGTGGCCGTATTGTCCTTAATTTGCAGTGGTAATTAGAGATTGGTATTTGAGACATAGGATAGTGATTTTCTTTCTTGGATGAAGCAAAATTAGGGATGTTTTACCTTGATTGACATTTGGACATTAAGCTTTTTGCTCAAGGAAAGGATACCACTCAATACTATTTGTTGCATAATCCAGACAATGCCGTTTTTTACTAATATTGGCAGTATTAATTTGTCAAAATTATTGGTATCAAGATTATGCTGATTTTGGTTGAATCATTGTCTATACATTTTGTTAACGAAAATTAACTTGATGTATCCTTTATTTTGTTTTTCGGTGTGTGTTAGGATTGGATACTAGAGTGTTACAACCAGAGGAAACTCGTCGAAATTGATAGTTACCTTATGCATGCTGGGAAACCATGGCGTAAAGGAAGTAGATCACACGAAGTCAATGAAGGTAACATAACCGTGTATTCACTAGTAAATTGATAGGACCTGTAACTAAAGTTATTTTGCCATTTAATAAAGGGTAATGCTAACTTGTGCCCTAAGGGCACAAGTTAAGAGATAAATATAGTCAAAAATTCTTGAAAATTGTGTTGTGAATTTAATACAACTTTATAATTAATGATTTTATTGTTCTTTTCCATAAGATCTTTCTATACATGGGTTTTTTAACATGTGCCCCAAGGGCACAAGTTAGCATTATCCTTTAATAAATGCTTTACTGATTGCTACATGCATCTTATATATAACATGAGATTTGAGCTCAAAAGATGCTAATAGTAATAAGATTGCACGGAGCTGGGACCTTTGTGACTTGCATCTTAGATCTCACATTCCATAGTCTTCTCTTTTCTCTCTCTTTTTTCTGGAAAAAGTAAATCCTAAAAAGTAAAGTTTACCTGTTTCTGGAGCAGAATCACTAGTAACAAGAGAAAACTCCATTATCTGCTAACTTTATTGATAATATGCATTCTTAATTATTTCTGAAGTTACTTAAAGACATCTTTGTTTTTAAAGCTTTCTTTACAACCATCTTTTTACCAAAGATATATCTATATAACTGCAAAATTGTAACAACAAATCTTTATAAGCTGATGCCATATGCGTGTTTGCCTACCTCCTACGGAAGTCTCACACCATTGTCTCCCTCCAGTTTCACATCTGATATTTCCTTCTTGTGATTTTATTGGTGACTGCAGAACATAAACCATCTGTACCACACAAACCATCAAAGCATGTTAACAGAGAGTCTTCAAAGGCAACTACTTCTATAAAATCGAAGGTAAAAAGTGGCAAACTGTTTTATAATTTTACATACTTGATTAGAGGATAATGGATTAAAATAATATTTATTGTATCCGTTGAAAATTATATTTGCTACTTTTTTGTTACGTATTCCAGGGAAAAGACATTGACGGCGCTAGGAAATGCTTTGAGCCTTCAGAAGTAAAGAAGTGGGCTCTTGATGATTTGAATAAAACAATTCAGTGGTTGGAAAGTCAAGAAGAAAAGGTTATGATCTTCCACTTCCTGTATAATAACTGTTTCTGTTCATTCTAGAGGTCATGACTCGTGTCTTTAAGTAAGCATTCAGCACTTGCATTGAATCAAACTAAAAGATAAAAAACAAGTGGCCACTGGGAAGTGGATTCAAAGTCGTTTGTTAGAAAACATAGTCTTTCAGTGCTCACTCTTACAGTGATAAATACTTTGAAGCTGGGCCTATCTGTTGTTCTAACTTAATTGTGTTCAAAGTAAGATCCAAGTGAAACTAAATTCTTAAGTAATCCTTTCAGCCAGATCCAAGTGAGATAACAAAAATAGCTGCAGAAGGGATTCTGACTTGCTTGCAAGATGCAATATGTTCTCTCGAGGAAAAACAGGTAATGCACAATATTAAAACTGGTTGCGACTATTTTAGTTTTTTTCTTTACCTTTGGGGGTGCTAATATATGTAAAATTTCCCTTGTGTATAGAGACATTTCTTTAAATTCTGTGAGAAAATAATTAATGAGAGTATTAGACTAATAATAGATGATAGATGCAGGGCACAAATTTATATTATCTTTTAAATGCATTCATTATTATTTGAGAATTCGTTGCAATTTGCGTATCTTTCTTGGCAAAGGTATGAAATGAATTACACAGGAAACATAACAAATCGTAAGCATTTCAGAGTTTCTCTTACATGAACACCAATAGTACTTGGTATTTTCTATTTCCTAATCATGTCAAAATATCTCTTGCAAGAACTTTTGTATTTATTTATACGAATGGATGAACAATGTATAATGCCTACAACCTATGTACCTACTGATGCCGACTAATTATAATGCCCAAGTATCCAAGAATCTAGCGATACCGGATAGATTTACTTGAATAAGAATTGGTTAATCATTTGACTGAGTCATCACACTGAATGAAACTCGTTTACATTGAAAATGTCCTTTCGAAGTCATTGATAATTTGCATCTAGACCTGTTGAAGTGCTTATCTAGCTTTAGTATGCTTAGTCTTTAGCATAACACAGATGTCTGAATTCCGTGCCATTTCGGGATTCTTACTTTTAGTTTCAATGTGGTGCTATTATATCAAAGATTAAATGAAATGCAGGACTTTGGAGCTGATTGTGTTTGTTTTATTAACTTTAACCAGGACATTGGGAGAGGAACTGAGGACTGGAAATTCTTACCTCGAGTTGTTGAAGAGCTTGCAAAATTGGATGCTGTGGGAAACATCACTTCAATGTCAAAGGAAGATATCCACAAACAAGCACTGGAATGTAAACGTATTTACGAGGAGGAACTAAATAGGTTAGATCATGAATCGACAAAGAAATCAAAGATAAATGAACAACAGAGGAGCAAAAAGGGAAAAACAACTGCTGCATCTTCTAGTGCAGCTGACTATGATAGTGATGACACAATTGAGATGACAGAACAAGAAATAGACCTTGCATATAAAACTTTATCCTCTAACATGTGTCACATGTGAATGTTTGATTGAACTTGTTTCTTTAGGGATGAAAAGTAGTTAGTTTGGTTAATAGAATTTTTTGTTCCTTCTTCCTATGCCAATATACTACAGAAAAGGCTCAAGCCTGTTACCTGCCTCTGTTTAGACCTTAGAATTAACTTTTTCACATCTCAAGTCTGTTTTGCTGCTTCAATATAGAACTGCTTTTCACGCTTATGCAGAGGTGTTGGACCCGATCGTTCCATTATCCTTAATATTCTCGCAGTTGTATTTGATTTGTGTTAATTGTTAGTTTGTCTGATTTGTTGTTCATATGTGATCTATTGTTTGCTATGTGTGATAAGTGGATTGTGTTATTTGTACATGACATATCTTTGTGTATCATGATCATTGCATCAAATAATTTTCATATACAACAAACAATTTTTTATGAGCATTAAAATTTTTGTTTGCATTAAAGGCATATTTTTTTAATTAAAAATTTTAAGTCATTTTGCATTAAAAATACTTTTGGCATTTAAATTAAAAAAAAAATCGAGTTCTGAGTTGTTTATTTGAATCAAAGGAAATACTGATTTGAATCAAAAAAGGAAATGGGCAGATGAATTAAACGCTTCACCTTTGTTAAAATGTTTTGGATCACCAAAAAGCCTGATTCATCAAATAGAGTTGTTGTTGAGTTTTGTATAACTATGATTTGAATTACATAAATGATTGATTCATTCGAATCAAGAGTTTTTTCACTTCTGATTCAAAACATCTTATATCTTGATTTGAATCACACGGGATCAAATCTCGTTTGTTGAAACTCTTAAACTTCTAATAAAATTCATCCATCATTTCATATTTAATTAGAAATTTTCCTTTCATTCATCTCATTTGTATCTTTCATTCTCTCTCTACCATAAATCTCTCTCAATCTTCATTCAATTTCAACGGTTCAAAATGGAAAAAATATATATACAAAATCAAGAAGAGATCGGTGAATCGTGGTCAGAAAGAAAAGGGAAATTCTTGTTGATCAAAAGTCAGAGTAATCATCCTTAATCCATTTGTTTAAGCTTCTTTTGCTTCGACTCCAAATCTTTATCTTTATATGATTTTGCATAAAGTTAGACATCTCTTTTTGAAGATGGCTGCAAGCGGTGTCGTGGGCAATTTTTGAACAATTGTGCTTAGGAATACTATGTCACTAGGGAAGTTGAATCTATTTTTGAACAATTGTGCTTAGAAATACTATGTCACTAAGGAAGCACTAAGGAAGTTGAATCTGCTTTGAAAATGAATTTTATGGAAGAGTTTGAAAAGCATAATTTGCAAATATTTTTAGGTATGAATAAAATGTTTAATCTAGATCGTGTGAAGGCATGCTAATGCAATGTCAAAAGCATGACAAGTGGTTTAGTGTGTCTGTTCAAAGGAAAATTTGTACACTTCACTTTTGTAGATTTCTTCAAAATTCTTGAGTTGGAGAATAAAGGCATTGAAGTAGATCCACAACACCATGCTCCTGAGTTCTGACGCATTCCATTTGAGGGATCCATATCCAAGTCTCTCTTTAAAAATCATTTGGACTTTTCAAACTTTTAGACAAAGCAAAAGAAGTGTGAAATGCGAATGGCCCATTGGATAATTGTGAAGATTATGTACCAAAAAGTTAAAAATAGGGCAAGAACTAACAAAACATGTTTTTTCTTATTGCGGATGTTGCTCACCCGTTCAAAGGTCAGGTGGGTAAAGTTAATCATTGGTCAAATAATGATTTATAAGGCGAGTGTAAGTTGTCCTTTTTTTTCTACACGTCGCTCATTCAGATTATCCTTTAAGAAAAGTCGTTTATGTGATATGTTCTAAAAAGGGAAAGTGTTTTGAGAAAAGTCGTTTATGTGATGCATTCTAAAAAGGGAAACAAGTAAGGGCCTCTTTTAAATCTAAAAATATTGTTTCTACAAACTAACTCTTATAACTTTTGCACTTGGATCTTTTTAGCTCATACAAAACCAAAAGTTTTAGCGAAAATCTTTATGGTCTTGTAGTTGTGGATGACTACTCTCGCAATACATGAACATTATTCATATCTCAGAAAAAAGAGACATGTTTGTTGCCTTTCAAAAACTTGCCAAGATTATCCAGAACGAGAAAGGATTAAATATTGCATTGACCCTTAGTGAACATGGTGGATACTTATCAGTACATTTAGCCAACTCAAAGTTAGGGAAGTTGGTAGTAGGTTTCCTTTTAGGAACCCAACAGAAACATAATGAACCTCTTAAGTTTGAAGGCCCACCAAGAGGAAATGATCCTTAAAGTTATCCTAATTCTCAACATAAACGTGAAATTGTTTGACATCTTGTCACATCGAGATCAACCCTTAACCACAAAGGTAATCCTATGAGATACGCATAACATAAAAGATGAAAGAAGAGGTAAAAAACGACTTATGTTATTGATATTCATATAAAAAATATAACACCTTCCCAAAGGCCCAAACATTCAAATGTAAGAAAAAGGGCGCGATCTTCAAGTGCTTTAACACCTCTCCCTCAAATTTGTTGTAGGGCAATATAAAATTTAACGAGATGAACATACACTTTTATAAAGGAACATAGCACCTTTCAAAACAACTAAAGATCTTTTTGTCGGAATCAGTAAGGAGAACTGACCAATCAAAGAATGAACCTACTTTTATTATAACACAATCCTCTCAAACCATATTAACAATGAGAGAGATAGTCCCCAATAATTCAGGATCTACCCAACGATATCAGTTTGCATCAATCGGTTCAACAAGGCCACCACACTCCTAAGATAGAGTATTTTCCCGACCTTCGGGTAACAGGCAAAGCCAGACAAAAGGCATTTTGACTAGGAAGTTTAATATGATCTCAAATCTTGATCTTGTTGGGATCACGACCGTGTGCAATTCTAAAATACCTAATAAAGTATTGAGTCATCCGCTTATCTTGGGTAATAATCTTTGCATGTGATAAAAGTCAAACAAATGAGGGAAAACTGCCAGTTACCTCACGGGAAACAGAGGTAATGTTATTTATTTAATCACCATTAGTGGAATTCTTATCACTTTTACAAGAAAAACATGAGAAAAATTAGCAAATAAGGTTTTATCAAAAAAGGATTAGTTAGAAACATTGTCAGACTCAAAACTATCAGTGATAACTATTATATTTGGGTTTGGGTGATTTTTCACCAAGGAAGTAGTATCGGATTATTTGGGTTTTCAATCATACCAAGTGACGAAGATTCGCCACCATCAAAGCTAATCACCAAACCCACATGGTGATCGTCTATATTGACCATGGTATATATAAAGGGATGAAATTAATGAAAGAATATTTAAAGTCTAGGAATGGTACATGTAGGGAAGGTGAGGTAAAGGAACGATGTCAAGCAAAAGGAGTAAAAGGTTAATGATGAGTTAGAAGACACACTACTCCGTAAGAGAAAAACACTGTAATAAAAGGTCACTGGAAGTTCAGGAGAGAAAATGTTGATTTCAAAAAGACAAAACATGTTTCAGTTTGTAATGAAAGCGAAAGTTCATCCAGAAAGTCAAGCGATCATTATATAAGTAAAAATGGATGAATTGACCAACAATCCAGATTAAAAGGAAATGGAGAAACGAAAGGAAACACTCAGATATTCCCTTGGAAAATGCAATGGCGCATGAGTGCACTTGAGCACCATAAAATAGGGCGCCACAGCCTATCCTACAACCCTATAGTCACATGTTTGAAAGTCCTGTGAAATGTCTCGGTGATGGAAAATGTATTAAGCGCACTTCGTCTTCCACTCATATTACGACTAGCTCCCCAAACATTTCCATTTTCCTAAGGCAATCAACCCGACATTTTAAGTCTGACATTGATTTTGTAAGACGTCCTGTTTGACACGTCACAACAAGTCTTAGGAACAACGATTATGGGTTGGCCACAAACTCAATGTAGAAGAGACACATTTACCATCCCAAAAAGCCTAAGCCAAAGACCGAAAAAAGGTCCGTTAACACTCTAGCGCGCATACACGCACGCGTAAAACTAAAGGTACACACATTTTTCATAGTTCACTCTATCTTTTTTTAGATTTATTTACTGACTTGCGTGTTGGAGTGCTAACCTTGCAGGTCCACCCACATGTAATCACTCTAGAGACTTACACCACCACGTCATGAGTCCACCTGCACCACCATGTCAAGAGTTCACCATATCAACTCATTCACAATTTTTGTTTCACGACAAAATAAGTTTGAACCCTAACGACTAAACACATTTTTACAATTTATAGAAAAAATTTCAAAAATGATAGATCATACTGCGCATATACTTAATCACATTCCTACTACTTAGTTCCCCTATTTTTGGAAAATTTCCAAAATGTTTGACTTGCTTCATCAGTGTTGTTGAAAGCGTTATTTTGGCTATTTGAAGATTGATAACATCGTTGTACTTTGTAGGTGTGCCACTATTAACTATCTGTTTTGATTTTCCCTAATTTTCTTTGGTTCTTCGTATGCTAGTCCTTTTTTTGCTTTGTCATTATAACTTTCATAGTAAAATACAACGAAATTTGTCTAGTTAGGATGATTACGACTTGATTTGATCTTTTCCACAAATCTGTAGAATCTTTATTTAAAACATACAAAATATAAATACATTAATACAAGTACTTAAAAATATCAAAATTCGATATTAAAAACATATTGTGTGAGACTCTCATCACCAAACACAAACTAATGTCTCATTCACCTGATCTAATACTGTAGTTTCAACATACTTTAAATATTTTGGATATTTCACACACACACACACACACACCTCTACAGAAGAATCAATTACGACATTTCACTTTTCCATCATGGGGTTTAATATTTATGTTGGTATGATCGATTCCATCACGAGTCCAATATTTGTGTTGGTATGACCATTTTCATGTCTTTACCCTTTATTTATTTATTTCTCAATATTAATTTAATTTTATACCTCACACTTTTTTACAATATTATATTGACATAGTTAATGCAAAAAATATTTTTACAATAAAACTCATGAGTAAAAAGTATTACCATAATTGACAATCACATATAAAATACTCCCTGCGTTCCAAAATAATTGTCATAGTCGACACTTTTACATAGATTAACAAAATGTAATAAATAAAAGAGAGAAAATAGTAATTTGACCAAATTATTCTGATAAACTATTATTGTATTCAAATTAACATTAATATAAAGTGATAAAATAATGAATTAAATCTATTAATCAGTGGGTACAATTGGAAGATAAAACTTAAGACACGTTTTTAGAACTCAAGTAATATTATTATCTTTTTCAATTGAATAGTGAAAGAATATTTAAAGTCTATGAATGGTACCTGGAGGGAAGGTGAGGTAAAGGAACAATGTCAAGTAAAGGGAGTGAAAGGTTGGTGATGAGTTAGAAGACACACTACTCCATCTGAGAAAAAACATTGTAATCAAAGGTCACCAGAAGTTCAAGAGAATAAATGTTGATTTCAAAAAGTCAAAACGTGTTTCAATTTGTAACGAGAGTGAAAGTTCATCTAGAAAGTCAAAAGATCTTTGTACAAGTGAAAATAAATGAGTTGGCCAACAATCCAGATTAAAAGAAAACGGAGAGACGAAAGAAAACACTCAGATGTTCCCTTGGAAAATGTAATGCCACTTGAGTGCACCTGAGCGTCATAAAATGGGACGCAATGTAACGCCCCAAATTTCGTAGAATATTTATTTAATTTATTTAAATATTATATTTGTGGATTCCTGTGAATTTTGGTGTTTCGTGTCGATGACGGTGATTTTGTGAAGTTTTGATTATTTTAATTAAATAATAGCATATAATATGAATATATTTGTATTATTATTTATTTTAAATAATATTGGAGGAATTAAGGATAAAGTGAACATTTGAGGAGAATAAGTGAGGGTATGATGGGAATAGCACATTTAGGGGTATTTTAAGAGAGAATAGCGAAAGGAACTCATTATTCGTATTATTTTGAGGAAAAGGCAAAGGTGCTCTAAAGAACAAGTGAGAATGAGGCTAGGGCATAGAAGAATTCTGGCGAAACTTCAAGAAAGGTCGAAGAAGACAATATTCTAAGGTATGGGGAGTATCACCTTGCAATATTTTTGATACAAAGATTAGGTGTTAGTGGGTAATTGGGGTTTTTTGGGGAAAACCTAGGAATGAAAGGTTAGGGATGATGGATTTTGATGATTTGCTATGTGATGATTGTTGTTATTGATGTATATGTGATAGTTATAGGTCATGATAACATAATCTGTGGAAATTTGAGGATAAATTCTGGTTTAGGGGTGTTGGATCGCAGATGGAGAATTGCTGTTATCGCAGGGTTTTTCTGCAGAAATCGCAGAGCCCGCTTAGCGTGGTCTAGCGCGCTTAGCGCGGTCTGAAGAAATTTCGCCTCTTCGAGGCAGTGAGTAGCGCGCTTAGCGCGGGAGGGGTGCGCTTAGCGCGACCTGGGACATGAAAAATATTATTTTATTAATTTAAAATTCATGAAAAATATCTGTTTTATACCCTATTAATACTGTGATGTTGCCGTAAATTTCTGCTATGTGTTGACGTGTTATATGATGAATTAATTAGGGATGAAAACGATGTTTTGATGACTAGATGATGATATGATGTTATTCATGATTATTAGATGTTTATATGTGATGGTTGATGATAAAATGACGATGTAAAGTACCATGAGTATATTGATGATTATGAGATGACGATTCATGATGTTTTGACGATTAAATAATGATATGAATTAACATGAGATTTTGATGAATGATGATGCACGTAATTAATTTTGTTGATGACATTGTGCATCATGCATTTATAGCATTTAGACTTCGGTCTATTGATGATGTTAGGACTTCGGTCCAGTGACGATGTTAAGACTTCGGTCCAGTGATGATGTGAGGACTTAGGTCCAGTGGTGGCTTCAATCCCATTATGCGGATTGAAGTGTTTTGTGACGTGCTCCCTTGTGGAGGGTTGATGGCCTAGTGTCCATTATTATGACGATTTGGTACCACATGTATTCTTATGACGTTGCATTTCATTCTTGGTGGCATTGCATGATTGCATATGAGTGATATTGGTGATGTGATGTTTTATATGGTGTTTTGGGCGAGTCACTGAAGTAATTGATAGAAACAAATGTTGCCCTGTTAATGTTTTTTCTTTATATGATTTATATTGAATTGTGATTACTCACCCTGCCTGTTTGAATGTTGCCTACACGTGGGTAACGTGCAGGTGATCAAGTTTAGTCGTGGATGCTTTCAAGGGCCTTGGAGTTTATTCATTTTTGGTCGATTTATAGGGTCTTTCTCTGATAGTGTAACATCGGGTTGGGGTCCTTTGTGTCGAACTATGTTGTTTCCTTGTGTTGTTGCCATTCGATGATGTGGTTTTATGTTTGATTATTACGACGTTTGTTGAAAACTTTTTAATTGAAAGTTTTGAGTTCCGCTGCCATGTGAAGGCTCTTGATTTGATTTGAGGAAGACCCTTTGTTTATAGGGCAATTGTATTTATTTTGAATTAAATGAGAAATGTGCACCCTTTAAGTGAATTTTTATGCCTTACTCTGATATATGAGTTGTTTCTGCTGCAACATTATTTGGGGGTAGAAAAGGGTGTTACATTAGTGGTATCAGAGCAGGTCGGTCCGTCCGGCCAGGTTTTTACTTGATGTTTGTCCCTGTCAGTTGACGAGTATGTGTACACTGTCGATGTTTCAGTTCTTCTAACCTTGTTGGTGGTGTACAGGATGACTGGAAGAAATGATCGTGCAATTGCTGATGCGTTGGAATCAGTTGCTAATGTAGTGGCGCAGCTGAATCCAAATGGTAGAGCTCCTGATAAGTTTCGTGCTTTGGGGAAGTTTCAGAGGAACAATCCATCGACTTTTGTGGGTATGCATGATCCAGCAAGTACACACAAGTGACTGAAGGTGATCGAGAAGATCTTCCGGGTGATGGGGTGTTCTGATGAACAACAGGTTCAGTTCAGAACATATATGCTGGAAGAAGAAGCTGAGGACTGGTGGAATAACACCCGTCAGAGGCTTACTGATGTTGGCACTGTGATAACTTGGGCTGTGTTTAAGCAGGAGTTTCTGGGCAAGTATTTCCCAGAGGATGCTCGTGGCAAGAGAGAAGTGGAATTCCTGATGCTGAAGTGTAACACCCTTCTAACCCAACATAATATACGCGATAAGTATACTTAAAGGAATCAGAGTACATCATAAAAAGGTGTCACGTTTCTTCATTGAACATCATTTAAATCATCCTGCTCCGTAACACGGGTTTTCAAAACGTTTTTAAAACATTAGTTTCTTTAGTATATCCACAACTAAATTTAACCTTTACAGCGGAATCATAAATTCAAATATCTTCTTATATTTCATCAAGACATCAAGACCCTTGGGTCATTGTCAACAATCATCATCAATTAAAACCGATATATGGTAACTCATAAGAATCATTCTAACAAAACAACATAATATTCACTTAAGCGTTTCCCCACCCGATGTTACATCTATCAGAGCAAGACACCATGCAACTCTACTGAAATAAGCTAAATAACTCCAAGCTAAAACTTCGCACACCGAGAAGCTACTCCTGAATATCTGCATGTTACACACGTGGAGGCAACATTCAAACAGGCAGGGTGAGTAATCACAATTCAATATAAATCATATAAAGAAAAGATATTAACAGGTCAACATTCATCTTACACACACATCATATCACTCACCCAAAACATCATATAAATCACCAAGTCATCAACATCACAAATATGCAATCATGTAATGCCACCAAGAATGAAATGCAACGTCATAGCATGCATGTGGTACCAAATCATCATAATAATGGACATCAGGCCATTAAACCCCCACAAGGGAGCACGTCACAAAATACTCTAATCCGCACAATGGGATTGAAGCCACCACTAGACCGAAGTCCTAAATCGTCCCTGGACCGGAGTTCTATCATCGTCACTGGACCGAAGTCCTAACATCATCAATAGACCAAAGTCTAAATACTATGAATGCATGATGCACAACGTCATAATCATCATCATCAACAAAAGTTATTAAGTGCATCATCATTCATTAAATATCATGTTAATCCACATCGTCATTTAATCATCAAAACATCATGAATCGTCATCTCATAATCGTTAATATACTCATGGTACTTCACATCATCATTTTATCATCAAACATCATTTTCATCACATATAACACGTCAACACATAGCAATCATAAACATCATATTACAGCATCACTACTTCGTTTCACACTAAAATCATCCTAATTCATTTGATCGTCATGTTCGTCGCATAGCATGTATAAACATCAAAGCATGCACATCATCTATTTATTTCGTCATAGCATCATTATAGTAACATCATTCACATAACTCATGTCCTCATAAGCAATCAACGCATAATCATCATATAAATTCCAACATATAATTAACATCATAAAACAACAACACCATATCGTTATACTCTAGATCAACATAAGCATCATATAATCTTTAACACATAGCATCATATTTACAACAACAATACCCCTCAACATTCGACTACATAACAAACATCCACTATTACCTTTACCGGTTAATTCACACCACCTCATACCATAACCCCTCAACAACATCCTCACGCAACATTATAAGCAACAACTATCACAATTGCATGGTATGCCACAACAACTCAACAACAACATCATACGACCTCATAATTCATAATCACTACACACATTCATGCGACCGATGTCCATATTTCACGGTTCGACCCATTGGAACATACAAGAAACCACACATGGCTCGTCGAATAGTTGGAAATCTATCATTGAAAACAATTTTAACATAAAGTACATAAAGTAAGTTTTCCAACGATTCGAACGGTGACCCAAACGGACTTACGAATCAAAAGTTACGAATTTTCGAAGTTTTCAAAATAAGCTGCCCGAGGGGACCGCGCTGAGCGGGCTCTACGAATTGGACAAAAATTTCTGCGATGACAGCACTTCTCCCACCTCGATTTCATACCCTTAAACTGCATTTTTCACCCCTATTAACCCAAATTAAGTCACTATAACCTATATCTAACACACATACATCATTCACAACAACCACAACACAACAAATCATCAAAATCATCCCCTTTAACCTTTAAACCCTAGGTTTTTCCTCCAAAACCCCAATCACCCACCAACACCTAATCTTTATATCAAAAATATTGCAAAGTGATACTCCTCATACCTTAGAGTCTTGATTCTTTTGATCTTCTCTTGGAGTTTCGTCGGAATTCTTCTATGCCCTAGCCTCCTTCTCACTTGTTCTTCAGAGCACTTTTGGCTCTCCCTAAAAAATAATACGAATAATGAGTTCCTTTCACTATTCTCTCTTTAAATATCCCTAAATGTGATCTTCCCATTATACCCTCACTTATTCATCCCTAATGACCAACATTCCCTCAATACTCCCACTTCTATTATTTTAAATAATAAATAATAATTTGAATAATATTATATGATTATCCTTACTATTAATATTATTAAAATAATTTCACCACAATGCGTTCGTGCCACATAACCACAAATCGTCAAAATCACCTTATATCCTCAAATAAGCAACAATTAATCATAATCGAATTTGGGGTGTTACAACTCTCCCCCACTTAAAGAATCTTCGCCCTCGAAAATTATCCAAAGAAAACAGAGTCAGATACGACTCCCTCATTGGATCTTCATGCCCCCTCCCCATGTCCAACACACGAGCCATCAACAAATCCTCCAAGGACTTGATACTCCTAGCTGTCTGACCATCCGTCCGGGGATGCTAATCAGAACTCGTCCTTAACTCAGTGCCCAACGGATCTTGCAAATTCTTCCAAAACCTCGACGTAAATCGCGGATCTCTATCCCAAGTAACTCCGTAGTTCCCTCAATGTACATCTCAGCTAATTCTTGTATAGAATTATTATTAATCTTCATTGGCAAGAATGAGTTGACTTCGTCAATCCCTCCACGATCATCCAAATCGAGTCATTCCCCTTCGCGGCCTTCGGTAAACCCGGCACAAAATCCATGGAAATACTATTCCATTCCCATTCTGGAATATTCAACATCTGCATCAGACCCAAAGACTTCTGACGTTTCGTCTTCAGCTTCTGATAAGTCCAACACACATACACAATTCGATAACATCCCTCTTCATGAATACTTTTCTCAATCTTTGGAACATCTGGTATACACACTCTACCTGAGAACCTCAACACGCCATTTTCATCAATTCGGTATTCACCTCCGTTACCTTAGTTAATTAAAATTGACTGATCAACCAACTTCAAGTCAAATCGCTGACCTACTTTGATTCCTCCCAGAATCCCTATAGTCAGTTCCAACATACTCGACTTCACACTATCAGGGGTCCCATCACATACTAAACTCACATCTCTGAATTGCTCGATCCATTCCAGTTTTCCTCACCTTAAGCATCGACATATGCCGTAACTCCCTACTCAACGCATCAGCTATTACTTTTGCTTTACCAGGGTGTTAATCAAAACCATAGTCTTTCATCAACTCCAACCATCTTTTATGCCTCACATTCAACTATTTTGATTCAACAAGTACTTAAAGATTTCATGATCACCGAACACTTCAAACATAAAGCCAAAAAGATAATCTCTCCAAATTTTCATCACAAACCCTGAGGTTGCCAATTCTAAGTCATGCGTAGGATAATTTCTCTCGTGAACTCTTAATTGTCCAGAAGTGTAAGCAATAACCTAACCATCCTGTATCAACGATCCACCAAGACTCATCTTAGACGCATCACATTACCCCACAAAAGACTCACTCGAATTAGGAAAAATCAATATCGGAGCGGTGGTCAATTTTCTTCTTCTGGCCTACAAAACTCCTTTCGCATGCAACATCTCACACATACGCTTTGCCCCTTTCGAGTTAACTAAGTCAATGGTAATGTCGACTTAGAAAAACCTTCAATAAACTTGCGATAACAACTTGCTAATCCCATAAAGTTTCTTATTTCAGTAGCAAACTTCAGAGTCTCCCACTGCAACACAACATCAATATTAGAAAGATTAATAGTTATTCCACCATTAGAAATCACCTGACCAAGGAACTTGTTGTCTACAACCAGAACTCACATTTCGACAGTTTCGCACACAACTTCTTCTCCCTCAATACCTACAACACAACTCGCAATTGTTCTGCGTGTTATTCTTCTCACTTGGAATATATCAGAATATCGTCAATGAACACCACCACAAACTTATCCAAATATTTATAGACAATCCGATTCATATATTCCATGAACACACCAGGTGCATTGGATACACCAAACGACATCACAGTGTACTCATGGTGACCGTACCTCGTCCTGATAACTGTCTTCGGAATATCTTTAGTTTCTTACTTCATTGCCAACTTGGCTATCTCCTTTATTCTGGATAGTCACCTTGTTTACGTCCCAACAACATCATTAACAAATCACTACAATTTGACCTTATAATCAACATCATGTTTATCCTTAATTAGCATGTCGTAACATAGCGACATCACTAAATAACCATCATACTCCTCATGCAACATATAACACAAGTTACAGCAACACCCCAGCTTTACGAAACATAAATATGCATAATTCCACTTAATTTCAATAATTTAAAAAAAATGAGGTTTTCAGTCCCAGGCCGCGCTAAGCGAGCCCTATCCGCGATAAGCGCGCTACTCACTGCCTCGAGGAGGCGAAATTCCTCCAGACCGCGCTAAGCGAGCCCATCCACGCTAAGCGCGCTCTGCGATTTTGGCAGAAACCCTGTTATCTCATGGGAACACATCCAAAAGTCATACACCTTAGATAAATCACCAACCACTGCATTTCTTTATGCCTTCAAAGAAACCCACGTCGTAAACACTTTTGCACCATCCTTCACAAACTTATCCACTTGCTTAACGAAATAAACAACTCCTCACCCTTGCCGAACTTAAATTCATGCTATGAAGACAAGTCGTGGGTCTCTTAAGGAAAACATCAGGAATTACACACCACTGGCATATCACTAGCCGTCGCACTGCTCTCTATGCCCCCGAGAATCAAACATCAACAATACCTGATCATTCTCCCTTGAGACATTCTAACTTGACCGACAGACAAGAAACTCGAACTTTCTTCATCTTCAAGTATAATAATCTGCGTCGACTCATCAAAACCATCTGTAAGCACCCATCTTAACTCCAATCAATTTTTACCGCACACGTCATCTAAGCTGGCAAGACACGTCTATCCCATCCAACATGATTCTGTCTACTATCAACAAGAGATTAAGGGTGATCAGTTCCTCAATTTGCCAATAGATAGCCGATAATCACGATGGGGCATAAACCATACCTCCTAAACTCCAATAGCGTTCCTTGCATCTTATGCACTAAACTACCTAATGCACAAATCCTTAGTTGACACAAGCCTTATCTCCGCATTCCCTCCGAAATCGAGGACCACACCGTTCTAATAACATTTACACTCTTGCAATCCAATACACACTAAGCCAACATTCCACAACCAAAACATCTCAGAGAAGCAATAGCTTCTCCCCCACTTGTTTCAAACCAACACCTGGAGACAAACGTTAGAAAACAAGCAAGTACCGACAGTGTTTCACACACATGTCGCGTACTAAAGAACAAACATCATTAGACAACCTGGCCGGATAGACCGGCCTGCTCTGATACCACTAATGTAACACCCTTCTAACCCAACATAATATACGCGATAAGTATACTTAAAAGAATCAGAGTACATCATAAAAAGGTGTCACATTTCTTTATTGAACATCATTTAAATCATCCTGCTCCGTAACACGGGTTTTCAAGACGTTTTTAAAACATTAGTTTCTTTAGTATATCCACAACTAAATTCAAACTTTGCAGCGGAATCATAAATTCAAATATCTTCTTATATTTCATCAAAACATCAAGATCCATGGGTCATTGTCAACAATCATCATCAATTAAAATCGATATATGGTAACTAATAAGAATCATTCTAACAAAACAACATAATATTCACTTAAGCGTTTCCCCACCCGATGTTACATCTATCAGAGCAAGACACCATACAACTCTACGGAAATAAGCTAAATAACTCCAAGCTAGAACTTCACGCACCGAGAAGCTACTCCTGAATATCTGCACGTTACCCACGTGGAGGCAACATTCAAACAGGCAGGGTGAGTAATCACAATTCAATATAAATCATATAAAGAAAAGATATTAAAATGTCAACATTCATCTTACACACACATCATAGCACTCACCCAAAACATCATATAAATCACCAAGTCATCAACATCACAAACATGCAATCATGTAATGCCACCAAGAATGAAATGCAACGTCATAGCATGCATGTGGTGCCAAATCGTCATAATAATGGACACTAGGCCATCAACCCTCCACAAGGGAACACGTCACAAAATACTCTAATCCGCACAATGGGATTGAAGCCACCACTAGACCGAAGTCCTAAATCGTCACTGGACCAGAGTCATATCATCGTCACTGGACCGAAGTCCTAACATCATCAATAGACCGAAGTCTAAATGCTATGAATGCATGATGCACAACGTCATAATCATCATCATCAACAAAAGTTATTAAGTGCATCATCATTCATCAAATATCATGTTAATCCACATCGTCATTTAATCATCAAAACATCATGAATATTCATCTCATAATCGTCAATATACTCATGGTACTTCACATCATCATTTTATCATCAAACATCATCACATATAACACAACATTATAAGCAACAACTATCACAATTGCATGGTATGCCACAACAACTCAACAACAACATCATACGACCTCATAATTCACAATCACTACACACATTCATGCGACCGATGTCCACATTTCACGATTCGACCCATTGGAACATACAAGAAACCACACATGGCTCATCGAATAGTTGGAAATCTATCATTGAAAACAATTTTAACATAAAGTACAGAAAGTCAGCTTTCCAACGATTCGAACGGCGACCCAAACTGACTTACGAATCAAAAGTTACGAATTTTCGAAGTTTTCAAAATAAGTTGCCCGAGGGGACCGCGCTGAGCGGGCTCTGCGAATTGGACAAAAATTTCTGCGATGACGTCACTTTTCCCCTATTAACCCAAATTAAGTCACTATAACTTATATCTAACACACATACATCATTCACAACAACCACAACACAACAAATCATCAAAATCATCCCCTTTAACCTTTAAACCCTAGGTTTTTCCCCCAAAACCCCAATCACCCACCAACACCTAATCTTTATATCAAAAATATTGCAAAGTGATACTCCCCATACCTTAGAGTCTTAATTCTTTCGATCTTCTCTTGGAGTTTCGCCAGAATTCTTTTATGCCCTAGCCTCCTTCTCACTTGTTCTTCAGAGCACTTTTGCCTCTCCCTCAAAAATAATACGAATAATGAGTTCCTTTCACTATTCTCTCTTTAAATACCCCTAAATGTGATCTTCCCATTATACCCTCACTTATCCATCCCTAATCACCAACATACCCTCAATACTCCCACTTCTATTATTTTAAATAATAAACAATAATTTGAATAATATTATATGATTATTCTTACTATTAATATTATTAAAATAATTTCATCACAATGCGTTCGTGCCACATAACCACAAATCGTCAAAATCACCTTATATCCTCAAATAAGCAACAATTAATCATAATCGAATTTGGGGTGTTACATGAAGCAAGGAGATATAACTGTGGCAGAGTATGCCGCGAAGTTTGAGAAGTTGGTGAAGTTTTGTCTGCACTACAATCGTGCTGATGCTGAGATGTCTAAGTGTCTCAAGTTTGAGAATAGGCTGAGACCAGAGATTAAGCAGGGTATTGGGTATCAGCAGATCCGCAGGTATGCTGAGTTGGTTGACAAGAGTCGAATCTACGATGAGGATAGCAGAGCTCGATCTGCTCACTACAAGCAGTTGAGTGAGAAGAAATGGCAGTATAGGGGTAAACCTTATACAATTTCAGCTGACAAAGGGAAGCAGAAGGCTTCAGAGGGGAAAAAGACAAGTGGGGGAGCAGCTCCCGCGTCTGGAAAGTGTTATAAGTGTGGTGAGCAGGGTCACCGTGCTGATGCGTGTACCAACAATGTGGTGAGGTGCTATCGATGTGGTAAGAAGGGGCATAGAGCTACTGACTGCAAAGATGAAGGTCTGACCTATTTCAATTGTGGTGAGAAAGGTCATATCAGTACTCAATGTCAAAAGTCGAAGAAGACTGCTACTGCTGCCCAGACCAGTGGTCGTGTGTTTGCTTTGAGTGATGCAAAAGTTCCAGAGAAGGACAACCTGATACGAGGTACTTGTTTTATTAATAATATCGAGTTGGTTGCTATTATTGATACTGGTGTTACTCATTATTTTATCTCGTTTGAATGTGCTAATATATTGGGTTTGAAGTTACTGATATGAATGGTAATATGGTAATAGAAACTCCAGCTAATGGTTTTGTTACTACTATCCTTGTGTGTTTGAGATGTTCGGTGACGATTTTTTAGAAGAGTTTTGTGATGGATTTGGTGTGCTTACCCTTGCACCAGATCGATGTGATCTTTGGAATGAAGTGGTTAGAGTTCAACCGTGTTCACATCAACTGTTATACCAAGGCTGTAGAGTTTTCGGAAATTGATGATAGTGGGGAGCTGATGTACTTATCTGCTAAACAAGTAGACGAACTTGTGGAGGATAAAGCTTTGGTGTTTGCAATGTTTGCATCGTTGCGAATTGATCGTGAAGCTGCGAGTGTGGAGTTGTCGGTTGTCTGTGAATTCCCATAAGTGTTTCTAGATGACATCAGTGATCTGCCTCCAGAGCGTGAGGTGGAGTTTGCAGTGGACTTAATACCAGGTACTAGTCTAGTGTCGATGGCTCCTTATCGGATATCAGCTTCTGAGCTAAGTAAATTGAAGAAACAGTTGGAAAAGTTGCTTGAGAAACGGTTTGTTCGACCAAGTGTTTCTCCGTGGGGTGCTCCTGTGTTGTTAGTAAAGAAGAAAGATAGAAGTATGAGGTTGTGTGTTGATTATCGGCAACTGAATAAAGTGACTATCAAGAATAAGTATCTGCTACCGAGAATCGACGATTTGATGGATCAGCTAGTAGGTGCCTATGTGTTCAACAAGATTGATTTGAGGTCGGGCTGTCATCAGATTCGTGTTAAGCCTGACGATATTCCGAAGACGGCTTTCAGAACGAGGTATGGACACTATGAATACACTGTGATGTCGTTTGGTGTATCTAATGCACCTGGTGTGTTCATGGAGTACATGAATCAGATTTTTCATGAGTATTTGGATAAGTTTGTGGTGGTGTTTATCGATGATATCTTGATATATTCTAGATCCGAATAAGAACATGCCGAGCATTTGAGAACTGTGTTGCAAGTCTTGAAGGAGAAGAAGTTGTATGCAAAGCTGTCGAAGTGTGAGTTCTGGTTGAAGGAAGTGAGTTTCCTTGGCCATGTGATTTCGAGTGGAGGGATTGTTGTTGATCCTTCTAAGATTGACGCGGTATTACAGTGGGAGACTCTGAAGTCTGCTACTGAGATACGAAGTTTTCTGGGATTAGCGGGTTACTACCGCAAGTTTATTGAAGGCTTTTCTAAGTTGGTGTTACCTTTGACTCAGTTGACTCGAAAGGGTCAAGCTTTTGTGTGGGATGTAGCTTGTGAAGAGAGTTTTGTGGAATTAAAGAAGAAGTTGACGACTGCTCCAGTGTTGATTTTGCCAAATCCGAGCGAATCTTTTGTGGTGTATTGTGATGCGTCGAAGATGGGTCTTGGTGGAGTATTGATGCAAAATAGACAAGTTGTTGCCTACGTATCGAGACAATTGCGAGTTCATGAGAGGAATTATCCTACACAAGACTTGGAATTAGCCGCGGTGGTGTTTGTGTTAAAAATTTGGAGGCATTATCTGTTTGGCTCTAAATTTGAAGTGTTCAGTGATTATAAGAGTCTGAAGTACTTATTTAATCAGAAGGAATTGAATATGAGGCAGAGAAGGTGGTTAGAGTTGTTAAAGGATTTTGATTTTGATTTGAGTTATCATCCGGGCAAAGCAAATGCAGTGGCCGATGCATTGAGAAGAAAGTCATTGCATATGTCGATGCTTATGGTGAAAGAGATGGAATTAATTGAGCAATTCAGAGATTTGAGTTTGGTGTGTGAAGCGACTCCTGACAGTGTGAAGTTAGGAATGTTGAAATTGACTAGTGGTATCCTGGAAGAAATCAGAGCAGGACAACAATCTGATTTAAAGTTGGTTGACCAAATGACTTTGATTAACCAAGGTAACAGAGGTGACTTCCGGATTGACGAGAATGGCGTAATGATGTTCAGAGACAGGGTGTATGTTCCAGATGTTCTAGATATTAAGAAGAGTATTCTTGAAGAAGGACACCGAAGTAGATTGAGCATTCATTCCGGTGCTACGAAGATGTACCAGGATCTGAAGAAGTTGTTTTGGTGGCCAAGTATGAAGAAGGATGTTGCGGAGTTTGTTTATGCGTGTTTGACTTGTCAGAAGTTGAAAGTTGAGCATCAGAAGCCTTTAGGTATAATGCAGCCATTGAGGATTCCATAATGGAAATGGGATAATATTTCCATGGATTTTGTGTCGGGATTGCCGAAGACTGCTAAGAGAAATGATTCAATTTGGGTGATCATGGATAGATTAACTAAGTCGGCTCATTTCTTACCGATGAAGATTAATCATTCCATGCAGAAGTTAGCGGAGTTGTACATCGACGAAATTGTGAAGTTACATGGGGTACCTTCGAGTATTGTGTCGGATAGAGATCTGAGGTTTACATCGAGGTTTTGGAAGAGTTTGCAAGATGCTTTGGGTACTAAGTTGAGGATGAGTTCTGCATATCATCCGCAGACGGATAGTCATACAGAAAGGACTATCCAATCTTTAGAGGATTTGCTAAGGGCTTGTATGTTGGATTATGGAGGATCGTGGGATAGTCATTTACCGTTGATTGAGTTCACGTATAATAATAGTTTTCATGCTAGTATTGGAATGATGCCTTATGAAGCTTTGTATGGGAGGAGGTGTAGGACTCCGTTGTGTTAGTATGAATCGGGCGAGAGTGCGGTACTCGGACCTGAAATTGTGCAAGAGACGATTGATAAGATTAGGAAGATCCAAGAGAGGATGAAAGCTTCTAGAGTTGTCAGAAGAGTTATCATGATAAGAAGAGGAAAACACTTGAATTCCAAAAGGGAGACCACGTGTTTTTGAGAGTGACATCAGTGACTGGTGTGGGTCGAGCTTTGAAGTCTAGGAAGCTCACTCCACGTTTTGTTGGCCCATATCAGATATCACAGAGGATAGGAGAGATAACCTATAGAATTGCTTTACCGCCGTCACTTACAAATTTGCATGACGTGTTCCATGTGTCTCAATTGAGGAAGTACATTCCGGATTCATCGCATGTGATTCAGATGGATGATGTACAAGTGAGGGATGATCTGACTGTGGAAGCATTACCTGTGCGGGTTGATGGTCGAGAAATGAAGCAATTGCGGGGTAAAGACATAACTTTGGTGAAGGTGTTGTGGGGTGGTCTAGCTGGCGAGAGTTGGACTTGGGAACGTGAAGATCAGATGAGGGAGTCATATCCGACTCTGTTCCCTTGAGGTAATTTTCAAGGGCAAAAATTCTTTAAGTGGGGGGAGAGTTGCAACACCCCGAATTTCGTAGAATATTTATTTAATTTATTTAAATATTATATTTGTGGATTCCTGTGAATTTTGGTGTTTCGTGTCGATGACGGTGATTTTGTGAAGTTTTGATTATTTTAATTAAATAATAGTATATAATATGAATATATTTGTATTATTATTTATTTTAAATAATATTGGAGGAATTAAGGGTAAAGTGGACATTTGAGGAGAATAAGTGAGGGTATGATGGGAATAGCACATTTAGGGGTATTTTAAGAGAGAATAGTGAAAGTAACTCATTATTCGTATTATTTTGAGGAAAAGGCAAAGGTGCTCTGAAGAACAAGTGAGAAGGAGGCTAGGGCATAGAAGAATTCCGGCGAAACTTCAAAAGAGGTCGAAGGAGACAATATTCTAAGGTATGGGGAGTATCACTTTGCAATATTTTTGATACAAAGATTAGGTGTTAGTGAGTAATTGGGGTTTTTGGGGAAAACCTAGGAATGAAAGGTTAGGGATGATGGATTTTGATGATTTGCTATGTGATGATTGTTGTTATTGATGTATATGTGATAGTTATAGGTCATGATAACATAATCTGTGGAAATTTGAGGATAAATTCTAGTTTAGGGGTGTTGGATCACAAATGGAGAATTGCTGTTATCGCAGGGTTTTTCTGCAGAAATCGCAGAGCCCGCTTAGCGTGGTCTAGCGCGCTTAGCGCGGTCTGAAGAAATTTCGCCTCTTCGAGGCAGTGAGTAGCGCGCTTAGCGTATGAGGGGCGCACTTAGCGCGACCTGGGACATGAAAAATATTATTTTATTAATTTAAAATTCATGAAAAATATTTGTTTTATACCCTATTAATGCTGTGATGTTGCCGTGAATTTCTGTTATGTGTTGACGTGTTATATGATGAATTAATTAGGGATGAAAACGATGTTTTGATGACTAGATGATGATATGATGTTATTGATGATTATTAGATGTTTATATGTGATGGTTGATGATAAAATGACGATGTGAAGTACCATGAGTATTTTGATGATTATGAGATGACGGTTCATGATGTTTTGACGATTAAATGATGATATGAATTAACATGAGATTTTGATGAATGATGATGCACATAATGACTTTTGTTGATGATGATGATTATGACATTGTGCATCATGCATTCATAGCATTTAGACTTCGGTCTATTGATGATGTTAGGACTTCGGTCCAGTGACAATGTTAGGACTTCTGTCCAGTGACGATGTGAGGACTTCGGTCCAGTGGTGGCTTCAATCCCATTGTGCGGATTGGAGTGTTTTGTGACGTGCTCCCTTGTGGAGGGTTGATGGCCTAGTGTCCATTATTATGACGATTTGGTACCACATGCATTCTTATGACGTTGCATTTCATTCTTGGTGGCATTGTATGATTGCATATGAGTGATATTGGTGATGTGATGTTTTATATGGTGTTTTGGGTGAGTCATTGAAGTAATTGATAAAAACAACTGTTGCCATGTTAATGTCTTTTCTTTATATGATTTATATTAAATTATGATTACTCACCCTGCCTGTTTGAATGTTGCCTCCACGTGGGTAACGTGCAGGTGATCAGGTTTAGCCGTGGATGCTTTCGAGGACCTTGAAGTTTATTCTCTTTTGGTCGATTTAGAGGGTCTTGCTCTGATAGTGTAACATCGGGTTAGGGTCCTTTGAGTCAAACTATGTTGTTTCCTTATTTTGTTGTCATTCGATGATGTGGTTTTATGTTTGATTATTACGACGTTTGTTGAAAACCTTTTTAATTGAAAGTTTTGAGTTCCGCTGCCATGTGATGGCTCTTGATTTGATTTGAGGAAGACCCTTTGTTTATAGGGCAATTGTATTGATTTTGAATTAAATGAGAAATGTGCACCCTTTGAGGGAATTTTTATGCTTTACTCCGATATATGAGTTGTTTTTGTTGCAACATTATTTGGGGGTAGAAAAGGGTGTTACACGCAACACTGTGGTATTTGGATCGAACTCTAGTGTCGACAAGGATAACTTTTTGGTTTGATAGGATTTGTGTATGCTGTAGTCGAAGTTTGTTCAAGCATACTGTCGAAATATATTAACTTGTAATTTAAGTTAGTATGCCGAATTAGGTCTTTGTTGTAAGCCAAATTGTTTAAACGCCCATTAGGTTAGTATGTTAATTTTCTTATAAATAGCATGCTAGTCTCTCATATTTGTAAGGGTGGTGCAAATCCTAATTAAAGTGAGAGAGGTTAATTGTTGGTATTCACTTGTAATCTTTGAAGCCTATATGAGAAAGTGAATAGAAAAATAGATTTAACCAATTCTATATTCTTCTTCCTTCTTATATTTATCTTTGTGAAACCTAACAGGTTTTTTTTTGTATTTGTTCAAGAAACTCAATTTTTTTCTCATAACGTTATTTTGTTATTGACGACATAAATTCACAACAATCTAGTGCAGTGAGCGTGGAGTAGAAGATGATGTCAATAAAGTATGAGATTGAGAAATTCACCGGTGTGAATGATTTCGGTTTGTGGCGCTCGAAGATGCAAGCCCTTCTTGTTCAATAAGGTCTGTTAGAAGCGTTGAAAGGATCGGAGAAGATGGACGTTGCCCTATTAGAGAAGGAGAAAACATTGTCGAGTAGCAAGTTTTCCCACTGTATGTAGTTGATAAGGCTGCATGATGAAAGCTAGTTTACTCCCTTGTTTGTGTATAGTTCGTTCCAAATTGGGTATTTGTGGTATTTGGATCAAACTCTAATGTTGACAGTGACACTTTCATGGTTCGACAAGAGTTTTGTATTTGTAGTCAAAGTCTGCTCGAGCATACTGTCGAAATATATTAACTTGTAATTTAAGTTAGTATGTCGAATTGGGTCTTGGTTGTAAGCCCAATTGTTTAAGTTAGCTTATTCTCTAAGTTAGCTTGTGTAATGGGTCTGTATGTAAAAACTCGTTAGGTTAGTATGTTAGTTTTCTTATAAATAACATGCCAGTCTGTCATCTTTGTAAGGGTGGTTCAAATCCTAATTAGGGTGAGAGAGGTTAATTGTTGGTATTCACTTGTAAGCTTTGAACCCTTATTGAGAAAGTGAATAGAAAAACAGATTTAACCAATTATTTATTCTTCTTTCTTCTTCTATTTTCTTTTGTGAAACCTAATAGCGTTTTTTTGTGTTTGTTTAATAAACTCAATCTTTTTCTCATAACGTTGTTCTGTTATTGACGACATCAATTCACAACACACACCTTATCCTACAAACCTAGAGCCACATGTTTGAAAGTCATGCGAAATGTCTAAATGATGGAAAACGTATTTAGTGCATTTTCCCCCCACTCATGTTATGATTAATTCCCCAAAATTTTCCACTTTCCCAAGGTAATCAACCCGACATTTTAAGTCTGACACTGATTTTGTAAGACGTCATGTTTGACACGTCACGACAAGCCTTAGGAACAACTGTTATGGGTTGGCCACAAACTCAACGTAGAAGAGACCCATTTACCATCCCAAAAAGATTAAGCCAAAGTCGAAAAAAAGTCAATTAACACTCTAACGCGCACGCACACACACACACACACATATATATATATATACACACACACGTACACGTAAATCTAAAGGTACATACATTTTTCATAGTTCACTTTATCTTTGTTTTTAGATTTGTTTACTTACTTTTGTGTTTGAGTGTTAACCTTGCAGGTCCACCCACGTGTAATCGCTCTGGCGACTTGCATTACCACGTCAGGAGTCCACCTGCACCACCATGTCAAGAGTTCACCATATAAACTCATTCACAATTTTTGTTTCACGACAAAACAAATTTGAACCCTAACGACTAAACACATTTTACAATTTATAGAAAAAAGTCTAAAAATGATAGATCATACTGCGCCTATATTTAATCACATTGCTATTTCTTGGCTTCCCTATTTTGGGAAATTTTCAAAAATGTTTGACTTGCTTCGTCAGTGCTGGTGAAAGTGCTATTTTGACTATTTGAAGATTGATAACGTCATTGTACTTTGTAGGTGTGCCACTATTAACTACCCGTTGTATTTTTCTCTGATTTTCTTCGGTTCTTCGTGTGCTAATCCTCTTTTTGCTTTGTCATTATAACTTTCATAGTAAAATACAACGAAATTTGTCTAATTAGGATGATTTCGACTTAATTTGATCTTTTTCACAAATATGCAAAATCTTTATTAAAAGCATACAAAGTAAAAACACATTAATACACAAGTACTTAAAAACATCAAAATTCGATATTAAAGATATATTATGTGAAGACTATCATCACCAAACACAAACTATTGTCTCATTCACCCGATCTAATATTTTAGCTTCAACATATTTCAATTTTCTTGCATATTTCACACACACACACACACACATCTCTATAGAAGAATCAATTATGACATTTCACGTTTGCATCACGGGGTTCAATATTTATGTTGGTATGATTGTTTCCATCACGGGTCCAATATTTGTGTTGGTATGACTATTTTCATGTCTTTACCCTTGATTTATTTATTTCTCAACAACATCAGTGTAATTTTATACCTCACCCTTTTTTTTTACAATATGATACCTACATAGGTAATGTAGAAAATATTTTTATACTAAAATTCATGAGTAAAAAGTATCACCATAATTAACAATCACATATAATATACTTCCTCCGTCTTAAAATAATTATATAATCAATAATTTTATACATATTAAAAAGATATAATAAATAAAAGAGAGAATAGTAATTTTATCAAATTATTCTGATTAACTATAGATGTATTTGAATTAACATTAATTCAAAGTGATAAAATAATTAATTAAGTCTATTAATTAGTAGGTAGAATTAGAAGAAAAAAATTAGGACACATTTTTAAAACTCAAGTAATATTATTATCTTTTTCAATTGAATATGTGATCTATGTACGATTAACACTTACTATTTCAAAAAAGGGAGATAATCTATATTTGTCGAATTAATTATTATTACTAATAAAATGGATGCAAGACAAATAAATATATGGAGTAATAATTTTAATATTTTATTTATGGGTTAAATATGATTTTGGTCCCTATAAATATTTCACTTTTCATTTTTAGTCTTTATTAAAAAAATGAAATATGTTAGTATCTACAAAAATTTTATGCATGCATTTTTAGTCTTTACTATTTTTTAAAATTTTGAAAACTATTTAATTACCCATAAATTTTTAAATTTTTGAATAATTTTTTTCATATATGTTTAGATTACTATAAAATATTTCTTTATCAAATTATATAATTTTTTAAAATGAAAATAATTAAATATGAATTTTTTAAATTTCAAAACATAATGATAAAAATAATGAAAATCTCGACTTATAAATCAAATTTTGAGTTTCTTTCTTTTCAAAAAATTTTTTAAAACGTTCTAAATATATCTGCAAAATTTTTTTAATAGAGACCAAAAATTAAATTTAGTGATTTTATAGGAATCAAAAACATATTTAATCATTTCTTTATTTATGTTAGAAATATTTGGTGAATGAAAATAATTTATTGACAAAGACAAAAGCACCCACGCAGTGAAATACTAGTTGTATTGTAGATTCCTTGGTTCGTGCTATTGAGAAGAGTAGTAGGGTTGCACGCTGCAGTGTCTCTCCCTACCTTCACTTCACAACAAAAACGCCATCCAGATTCTCAATTCACTTCAAAATCACTATCTCCAATTCACCATCACTCTCACCGCAACCATAATCATAAACCCCTTCGTTTTTCGTTTCGCTCTCTCGCAACTCGCTCTTCCCAACTCACCCTGCGGCTACGACAACCATGGGTGCTACTCTTCCTCCCAAAGAGGCTAACCTCTTCAAACTCATTGTGGTAAAGCTTTCATTTCATTCTCTTCTTCGCTCGATCCAGCTTCTGTCACTTTCTCATGCTTCCTTCTTCGTTATCTTATAAACCCTAGATTTTGTGAACTTTCTTATACTTGCTCGTATTTCACTGCAAATACTTTATAGAAATAGATGAAATTGAATGAATCGGTGTAGGTAGTGTTAATTCGTGCTGTTTTGCGTTGCTTTGACTTTGAAGGTTTTCACTGAGATTATGGATGAACTGGTTTTATTTAATTAATATATATCGATTTATCAATTTATCAATGTGTTTGTAGATTAACTGAAATTATAATTTGCTTCTGCCATTGCATATATATGAAGATAATGATTATATGTATTTTTTTGAAATTAGAAGGGAATGAAATGAAACAAAGATGTTACTTGGCTTTGAATGAGACAGAGAAGTTTCTGAATGATTGTTGATGCTACTCTGTCTCATTTGAAGGATGTGTTTATTTTCTCTAGGCAGAGAGATTTAACACTAGGATTATCTCTGATTTTTAGCAGTAATGTTCGATGTTGAGTTTTGATTTTCTTCATATGGAAAAAAAGCAAATGTGTGCTTATAATTATATGTAATCAAGTTTGGTAATAATGGTTATTGGTAATTTATGAGTAAGTGAAATGTTTTTTAACCAATCTGGGAGTGGGAAATTTATTGTTTATTGGTGATTGAATTTCTTTGTTATGTTGCTGCAGAAATCCTATGAAACCAAACAATACAAAAAGGGTCTCAAAGCAGCCGATGCCATTTTGAAAAAATATCCAGATCATGGAGGTATACTTTATTGATAATTGCTATTGCAAGCTTTAACTTCCTTATATTGAATAGTTTTATTTCCTTATTGTATGTTTGAGAAACACAAAACACCTATGTTTTTGTTTTTACATATGTTCTTCTCTTTCCATCTCTTAATTATTATGTTTCTTTGGGCGTTTTTCTTATGATGTGTCTGTTCCTCCTTCTGGTTGATAGAAACTTTATCGATGAAGGGTTTGACTTTAAATTGCATGGATCGTAAATCTGAAGCATATGAACTGGTTCGTCAAGGATTGAAGGTATGCTGCTTTTTGTTTTGCACGACCTAACAATCTTCCAACATTTATTTATCTGATGCTCCAAGCTTAATTTTTGCTCTGCTGCAGAATGACCTTAAGAGTCATGTTTGCTGGCATGTTTATGGTCTACTCTATCGGTCGGACAGAGAATACAGGGAAGCTATCAAGTGCTATCGAAATGCACTAAGGATAGATCCTGACAATATTGAAATCTTACGTGACCTATCTCTCTTACAGGTAACACACCAAATCATTTTGCTTCTGTTTGGTTTATTTAGCTGTTGTAAATTTATAAATTCTCATCTCTTTCTCTACAATGAAGTTAACGTGGGAGTGAGTATTCTTTTACTAGCATCATAATTCATATCTAAGTTTCCTGAACATACATATTTCTTCATGTTGGTGTTGATCACTTTAATTTTTAGTGAACTCTGTTCCTATCTTATCATGATTTTTATGACACTGCAATTTCCTATCCAAATTTGTTTATGACTCTTGGTGACGTTTGTGGGTGCTTAAGTCAGTAATCATAAATAAATGCTACTGTCTTATCATCTTTTTGAGTTCGGGATAAGTCTCATGTAGAATTTTTCTAGAATTATCTTGTCATTGAACTTTTGCTGGATTATCTATACTAATATAAAGGCAAAACATAGATTTGGTGTAGCTTTTTTTCTACCCATTTTGCCCTTATTTTAAAATTTGTAACTTACATGATAACTTCCATTGAACTATAACTATCATCTTTCACATAACTTATTAATAACTTTCTACATTTAAATATTTAAATTAACATTAAATAAAAATTATTTTTTATATTTTTACGTGTGTGAATTAAAAAAGCGGACAGACGGGCACGCGAGTGCCCGTCTGGACGCTAGTTAAACATAAAGGCGAAAACGTAGAAAACATTTCTCCAACCTTTTTCCATTATAATCTTCAAATACATAAGCAAGGGCCACACCGTAGGAGGGTTTTCCAATCACATACTGGTGTTTGGAGCTTACAAATGTTTTGCAATGACATTTTACCATCACATTTCATAATGCACAACCACACACTTAATGGATTCTTCTATGATGTACTTATTTTTTACGTGTGATGTGATTTTATTTACTTCTCTTCCACAGGCTCAAATGCGGGATTTAGCTGGCTTTGTTGAGACGAGGCAACAACTTCTGACTCTCAAGTCAAATCATCGCATGAACTGGATTGGCTTTGCTGTTTCACATCATTTGAACTCTAAGTATGATACTAGTTTACATATAATTAAATGGTTTTTTCTAGTGATGGTTGCTTGAGCTGACTTTATAAAAAATAGTAGTCATGTACCTTCTTTTGTTTGCCTTTAATTTATTGATTCTTTTGAGATGATATATTATGAGATTATTTACAAGTTTTTTAATGATACATATTTCACATTGGGAAGTAAGGGACCTAAGATAATGGAAATATGAGATAGAGAAGATCAATCCAAAATATCAATTACACCTTGGTCGCCTCTCCTTTCTTTATATTGCAATGGGGTCCATGGTGAGATGTTATTTGAAATTTCAGTACAAAAGACTATTGACTGACGAGTGTGTTAGACATAACTATTCAAGCGGCTTCACATTACGACTTCATACTTAGGGAGAGTTGGGTTCATGACTTCTCATATTTACATTCATGGTATCTATAAATTTGTTAATCAAATAGCAATTTGGCAAGCCAATTTCCTATGAATCACATTCATGACACATAGCACATAATGCATCTTTCACACGTTAACTTGTTTAAAATGTGAAACCGTAACATTCAAAACCAAATAACTCATCATGCACCCGAAGGCTAAAGTATTAGACTCTAAAGTTGATTAGGATTCAAGTTATGTAGTCTAACTAGTGTAGTCTTTGAAAATTTAAATTTATGAAAGTTTGCTAAAAAGTAATTTGAGGAATTATCTACTTCAAATTATTAAAGATTTATTTAATTTTAATGATGGATCATTAAGTATAACAATTTTTTAGGTACAAACTCTATCAGACACCAGTCTCATATTCTACCTGTTGCAAACGTGTTATTATATGCGAGTTTTATTAAGATAATGATCAATAAAAGAGCTTTCTTTTGTTATTTTTCATGTTCGTAGGGTTAATGACAGTTAGGTTAGGGGACACATTTTCTGAAATATTGTTGAAGCCCTCTCTACTATATCAGAACAGAACATTTGCACAAATTTTATGTTAGTCAGATTTATATAGAACATATATATATATAACTTACACATTGTTATACTTTAGTAATTTGTGACCGTAATATGAACAATAGTAATTTGAAACATTTAAATTGTTATACCCTATGATCCATGATTCAAATGAAACAAATCTCATATAATTTCTGGTAGATACTTTCTTTCAGAAATTTTTAGTAAACTTTATATATTAAAATAAAAATTCAAAGATTTTATCGTTATGTTCAGATAACAACTGAATACTAGAGTGGTCAAATTAAGGTGAAGAACTATTTTCTAATGCCTTTTTTTCGATCTATCATGCCAGTACCCTGGCCTTGGTATCATCGATGGTGCTGTTGAATTGGCAATTTTTGAAAATTTTATTTTAGTTATGTGTTGTACTGAACTTCAAATGTGAAACAGTGCATCAAAGGCTATTGAAATTCTGGAAGCATATGAAGGGACATTAGAAGATGATTATCCTCCAGAAAATGAACGGATTGAGCATGGCGAAATGCTTTTATATAAGGTACTTCCGCTGGCTATTGTCAACAATTTTTTCTTGTTGATTGCATAATGCCTATATTCATATTTTTGTTGTTAAATGTAACTTTTGCCACAATTGGATCTTGCTACAACATTATGAGGATTTTTAATTGCCATTTGTGAGCTTTAGTAAATGCCCATGATGGCCTTATGCATCATGGTCACTATAAAACGAACCTTTCTCAGCTGACTATATAGTCAAGTTATATTTTGTTTTAATGTTATCATTCTGCTGTTTCTTGTGCATGTTTAGGGATTATGAATATGAAGTCTTTCACATTATTCTAATATGAGTATTAAATATTGCCCTCATATGGTGATTTTCTGCATAAATCATCTTTGTCCAGGTCTCATTGTTAGAGGAATGTGGATTTTTTGAGAGAGCTTTTGAGGAGTTGCAGAAGAAGGAGTCAAAAATTGTACGAGTTTTATTTACTGAGATAATTTGAGAATGAGCTTGTTATTCTTGAAAGGCATGATTTCGTTACTATTTTTGGATTATATCTTTTCAGATTGATAAGCTTGGATATAAAGAACAAGAGGTTTCACTGTTAGTCAAGCTTGGTCGCTTAGAAGAAGCCGAGAAATTGTACCAGACACTGCTTTCCATGAATCCGGACAATTATAGGTGAACTTTCTGGCTACTGTTTTTAGGTTTTCATGTCTAGAAGTATTTCTTCTTTATGTTCTACCACTATCATTGTTTCCTTTTTGCATTAGCCAAACACATGCTAGGATAACTTTATCTCAGATGCATTAACTTTTTGTGTTGTACCTGTATATGGTTTTGTCTTTGATAATGCTGATTTGTGGAAGCAAAGCATGAGACAAAAGTTTCACGTTTCATTTTACTATTCAGCTGCTTTAAACATCTCTGAAGTGTTTTGGGTTATAGGGTGTTTTGATCATTTTAAAGATAGGATGCAAAATAATTGTATAATAATTCCTTTCCTGTTAGTCTGTACTTTTTCTCGTCCGTTGTCTTACTTATTCATAGAAAGACAAGTAATTATTTGTGCTTCATGATGATGCTCAGATATTATGAAGGCCTTCAACAATGTGTAGGATTATATTCAGCAAATGGCCATTTTTCTCCTGATGAAATAGATCGGTTAGATACCTTGTACAAAACACTTGGGCAGCAATTTAAGTGGTCATCTGCTGTTAAGGTAGTGCAGTAAATACTTTTATTGCATTACATATACTTTTAGTTTAATAAATAATCTGCCTTCATCATCATGCATAACAATCATCACTTTAGTAATTCAGCGCCTTGCCTATTTTTTTTTGAATGAACAAATCTGATATTATTATTTTTGTCAGAGAATACCACTAGATTTTCTTCAAGGTGATAGGTTTCGAGAAGCAGCAGATAATTATATTAGACCTCTTCTAACTAAGGTATACACACAGCCTATTTAGTATAATGTTCTGCCTAGTTACCTAGCTTCAAAATTAAAATGTGATTTTGTTCCATTTCTAGGGAGTTCCATCTCTATTCTCGGATCTTTCTTCATTATACAATCACCCTGGGAAGGTTAGTTTTATTACTTAAATTTGTCTTTAAATATTTTAGCTTATCTTATTATTTGTATTGTATATTTTGGTGGTAGAAAATACTGTTTCTGATTTTGTGGATTATGATTTTTCTCCAGGCAGACATTTTGGAAGAACTTATTCTTGAGTTAGAGAATTCTATTAGGCTGACTGGTCAATACCCTGGGAGGTAAGATATACACAGATAGTCATGTGACAACTGTGTGCAGCATAAGAGTTATGATTACAGGGTTCATGTGGTTCAAGGGAAAGCTGAATACTTTTTTTCTCTGTTTTTTCACAAAATCAAAATTAGTGCTTATGTTAATATATCATGTGAGGCATCTCTTACTGAATTCATTATTCTCCCACACAAATTTTAATTTCAATTTTATGCAAAATCTTTAGTGCGTTACTTCGGAAGGATTAGCCGAGTTTTGCATTAATGATATTATGTTTTTGTACTTAAATTTCCTTAGGTTGGCATGCTGACTACTACAAATCAGAAATATTACTTTACTAAGCTATTGAACATCAGCGGAAAAAAAGTGAACATTGATAAGTGCAGCATCTAACTTATTTTAAAGAATATTTGAATATATTTCAAATTCTAATTTTAAGATATAACAATTTTATTGTGTGGATATGGGTTGAGTTAGTTAGTACTCATACCTGCACTCATCCATAAATTTGTGGGGTAATTCCTCAGTGCAGGTCCCTGACTCATTTAATTGGTAAAACCCGATATATTTTGGATAAATATTTGTGGGTACCTGTTGAGTTTGGCTCCAATTTCTGTCTCTATTAGCCTTCCCCGGGATGAGAAAATTTATGTATGAATTATGGAAATTTATGTAGCCCCATGGTCATGGGTTGGACTAACTAAGTTGCTGAAGTAGCTATTTTTGTAAATGACCATCTGAATTATGCTTGTTTGGTTAGCGAAAAAGTGGTTTTACATGCCACAAATATAACGTGGACTTCATTACCAAGATATGCACTTTCTTAAAAATCTCTGCCACTCTCTTAAATGAGACAACAACAGCTCTTAGCCTTATAGTTTTTGTTGAAAGAAGAAATTTTTTCAGAAAAAAGAAATAAATAATGCAAATCTAGGGGAAAAAATAGTCAAATTGGCTAAAAAATAGAAAGTTGCTATAAGTCTGCACGGTGGAAAAAGAGCCCATGAAAAATACTATCTGGTTGCAATACTATAGCCAAGACCTATAGTTGACAATGAATTTAAATGCTGCTGCGCTTTTATCTTGTGCTGGATCACTAATCATCAACTATCTTGTATACAGAGTGGAAAAAGAGCCACCATCAACTTTTATGTGGACTTTGTTCTTGTTGGCTCAGGTTTTTTACTATTTTTTGGGGATTTTTTTAAATACATTTTTTTTTTGGATTTCTCCATTTTCTTTTTTGTTTTTCTTAGTCTGTAAAATTTTATTGGTGCAGCATTATGACAGGCGGGGGTCAATATGAAATCGCACTTTCTAAAATTAATGAGGCTATAGAACATACACCTACCGTCATTGATCTATACTCTGCAAAGGTTTATTTATAATTAGCTTTCTAATTGTTTCAAAAATATTTCATTCCTGCATATTCTCTTGCTATAATTGTCTGTATGTATATGTATGTATATCTTTATATTCCAGTCAACAAAATATTTTAATTAAAGGACATTTTTCTGTATGGTTTTCCAAATTATCTTTGGCAAGTATAAATAGCAGAAGTAATTTATGGAGACCTGCTACACTAGGAAATGCAGTGATTGTGAGATATTGCATTTTGATATGCATTTCATTTTTTTTCTTTGGGTAAACCTTTGAGATAAGTTAGCATTTTCCTATAAATATCAAACAAAAATATGATAAAAAATACCATGTCTGATCTAACAAATTAATTTGCAAATATTGAAAATGAACTTTACATTAAAAAACTATTTGATTTTCTGTTTTTGTTAAATATGTGATATTTATTGTATCATAGAAACTACTCTGATGCCATGCAATGAATGCGCCCCAAGAGTCTGAGCTTTTTTAAGCTTAAACAGTGGTTTTTAGGTTGAATAAAGTTGAACAGGTTTATTGAAGATTACTTAGTTGTATTTTTATGACCAAGAAAAGGGTAGCAGGTTGAATGATTACATAAAAGTTGCGTTCATATCAAAGAGTGAAAATGAGTTGATGCAGTTGGCTTTAGTAATGATAATAATTTGCTCTGACAGTAAAGCATACTGAATAACTGTTGTATAATCGTTGCATTGGTTTGAATACAGAGTCGGATACTGAAGCATGCTGGTGATTTGGCTGCTGCTGCTGCATTGGCAGATGAAGCTAGGTGTATGGATCTCGGCGATCGTTATGTTAATAGTGATTGTGTGAAGCGCATGCTGCAGGCCGATCAGGTCTTTTCATCTATTTCTTTGAATTTCATTCTAGCTTCATTCAGTTTTGTAACCCGGGTTGCTTTTTCTGTTGCCTATTTCTGACCTTTTTTTTGTCTATAATACCCTTGATATCCAGATGGTTTTGGCAGAAAAAACTGCCGTGCTATTCACAAAAGATGGGGATCAACACAACAACCTCCATGACATGCAGTGCATGTGGTATGTCTTTAATGATGTATAGCATTCTGTACTGTCTTCGCAATGTTAGGGTTTCATTATGTGTAACTCTGATTGCATCTTCTATCTTTGGAAGGTATGAGCTTGCCTCTGCTGAAAGCTACTTCCGCCAAGGGGATCTTGGACTGTCTCTCAAAAAATTCTTAGCAGTGGAGAAGCATTATGCAGATATTACTGAAGACCAATTTGATTTTCATTCATACTGCTTAAGGAAAATGACATTGCGTACATATGTGGAAATGCTCCAATTTCAAGACAGATTGCATTCACATGCATATTTTCGTAAAGCGGCTGCTGGAGTTATCAGGTGAATGTTCGAAGTATTTAATTTGTTTGGTTTACTGTATGAGTTGTTTTATATGCTAGTTAGTGTTATGCAGTGCTTTGTGGGTTATGTGCATTCATCTTATTGCTACACTTGGGTTGCAAATTGCATCTGGAACCTGAATAGCACGTTCCCCCCCAATTGTTTCGGTCATGAACCAATTGTGTCGAATGCTTAAAACTATTTAATTGAAAACACAAATGTCTTTATCTCATATTCTTAACATGTCTTCTCAAGCAAAAGCCCTTCGAATTTGAATTGCGGACAATGCTTTGGTCTACTTACCATGTGTAGAAATTCAACTTCTTACTTGAAGGGTGGAGATTACTGGGATAAAACCTAGACCACTTGATTATTTAGAGGCTTTGATATAATTTCATGACTAATTATCAAAAGTTGAAGTTTATCAAGTGAATACACAGGAATATACTATATTATATTTCTATTTTCTAACAGTTTCTTTGGCTTGGTTCTCATAAAGTCAAGAGTTTTCTTATTTTTGCATAACATTTGGTGTGCGCTCATAATTTTTGTGGCTTAAAACGATCTCCTTTTGGGACTTCCATAACTGTCCAGTTTTAATTTTGTATAAACGAATGCACTCCTGTGGATATAACACTTTCTGATCTTGTGGATATAACACTTTCTGCTGCAGATGTTATATAAAATTGCATGACTCTCCTCCAAAGTCAATTGATGAGGAGGATAGTGAAATGTCTAAGTTGCTTCCTGCTCAGAAAAAGAAACTGAGGCAAAAACAGAGAAAGGCTGAAGCAAGAGCAAAAAAAGTATTAATAATTTATGTACCTTCTATTGAACTTCTTGCTGCGCAAGTATTCGTGGTACTGATTTATTTATTTTATAGGAGGCAGAAGAGAAAAATGAAGAATCAAGTGCTAGTGGGATATCAAAATCTGGGAAACGTCATACAAAACCTGTAGATCCCGATCCTCGGGGTGAAAAGTTGTTGCAGGTTAAATTCAGTACATATATTGCCATTAACGTTCTTATATTTGATTCGGGTACTATTCTGAGAAAAATTGCTTGTACTTGGTTGTTTTGGAAACCTGCTACCAGCCTTAATAGTTTATCTTTACTGTGCAACACGTCATAACTAAACTGTTAAGACCTAACATCAATGTAGTTGATTAAAGTATTTGGTTTATCCAATACTAACTTTGTCAAGGAAATGCTTTGTGAAAAAAAAATTATGTGGTCCGATTCCTGGAAATTTGTCTGATGAAAACTTGTTATCATAATTATTAAGACTGATATTATCCCGTTTCATGTGCAATTTGTCCTGCATAGGTTGAAGATCCATTGTTGGAAGCCACAAAATACTTGAAATTGCTGCAGAAGAATTCACCTGATTCTTTGGAGACACACTTGCTCTCCTTTGAATTATACATGAGAAAACAGAAGATTTTGCTAGCCTTCCAGGTATAATCTGTTAAAACGAGGTGCCTGTATTTTGGTCCAGCATCTTATTTCTGGCTTATAGTAATTTATTAAGGTTGCTTTCCTAGTCATTAAAGCTTTAGAGTTCAAGGGGGTTCTGTGTTGTTATTTCGTATTACACTTTGCCAGTTTAGAATGTATGCCGGTCACTCAGCTCTCATTCTTTATCTTTCTATTTGTAGGCTGTAAAGCAATTGCTGAGGTTGGATGCTGAACACCCTGATTCTCATCGTTGCTTGGTATGTTTTCTTCTGAAGAACAATTGAATTTATGTTACCGGGGTTAGAAAGTTTAGGTTGTTTATGTTTTACCAGCATCAAGATATTACATAATATCTGCTGTCTAATATCCTTCCACTGCAGATCATCTTTTTTAATTGTATATTTTTAGAATGTGACAAATGGGGTACTAAAAAAGTCATATTCTTTGAATTTGGAACAGTCCTCTCCTTCCTTCCCTTTTTTGTCCTATTTTTTGAATAAATTGTTCTCTCTTATGATCCTCTATTGTGATTTTGTTCTTTTCTCAACCAAGGAAATGGATTATCTCTCTGTTGTCATTCATTTCTAAGTCTATGCGTTACAGATTAAATTCTTCCATAAAGTGGGATCCATGAATACTCCCGTGACTGATGGTGAGAAACTAGTTTGGAGTGTTTTAGAAGCTGAGCGGCAAACTATAAGGTTCTGTACTGCTACTGTTTACATTTCTCTTGTATTGTCTTTAAGTGTGATCAAGCATATTTACAGCTCGTTTAGATTAATTCATGATTTAATGCCTGCCGTAACTTCAACAATTCTAACTTTCTCCTTTATTCATTGTAAGCAGTCAGCTGCACGGAAAATCTTTGCTTGAGGCAAATAATCTTTTCCTTGAAAAACATGAAGGTTTATACTTGATATGCCATGAACATTTGTCTGAATCTGTGATTCATGTTTTGATTTTGATTTTGAAGGTTTCTTGTGTTTTTCCCATTTTGTTTGCAGGTTCTTTGATGCATAGAGCTGCTGTTGGTGAAATGGTGTACATTTTAGATCCCAATAGAAGATCCGAGGCTGTCAAGTTGATTGAAGGGTCAACAAATAACCTCGTGTCAAGGTAATGTTCTTGCAACATCTTTTGCTTCATCTTGCTGTGAAAGCATCTAACTTGGTATATTCTGCCTGTCTGTGTTCAAACATATATGGCACTGGCATGTGATGCAAAATATTTTGGACCAGTAAGGTTTCATATATCATGGTTTGGCTATGGATCAGCTTTCTAATTTCGTTTTGCTGACTAGATGTGGTACTGAGCCTTCCTTTTCACATGAGTCTCCCAACAATGAGTTAAACATGACAGGATAGTTTCATTCTCACATAGATAAAAAATATATGCCAGATAGTTTTAGAGAATGACTGTAGGTGAGATAATTCAGTGTTTTGGAGATGAAGGCAAATGTGAAGAGTTAGTTTTGCTTACTAGATGTGGTACTGAGCCTTCCTTTTAACGTGAGTCTCCCAACAATGAGTGAAACATGACCGGATAGTTTCATTCTCACATAGATCCAAAATATATGCCAGATAGTTTTAGAGAATGACTGTAGGTGAGATAATTCAGTGTTTTGGAGATGAAGACAAATGTGAAGAGTTAGTTTTCCACTCTTCATTGCTAAGTAGCAATCTATTGTCCCGTTTCTATTTTTATTTGAAAGGTTCTCTACTGTTAAACTAATAAAGGAATTAAACAAGAGTCAGCTGGAAAATGGGTAATAAATACTAGATCAAAATAAACTTCAAACTAGAGAGAAATATCTATGTCGAGAAAATGAAAAATGGTTTAAATTAAATGAAACAAATATTCAAATATGTTTTTTTTTTGACCAACTATATTAAAATATGTTGAACATAGCTTATTCTATAATCTTAATTGTAAAAAAACTTATTCTAGGACTCTGGGGTTTTGTGTGTTTGTCATTGTGTGGCTACGTGTTTATAGATTTTTCTCTCCTTTATAACTTTTCTGGTCTGGACTCAAGTTTAACTTTCTAATATGTCTAATGGTAATACTAAGCATGCAATATTTTACTCTAATAGAAATGGCGCACTTGGACCAATTCCGGAATGGAGACTTAAAGACTGTATTACAGTTCATAAACTTCTTGGATCAGTTCTTGAGGATCAGGATGCTGCATTGAGTAAGTATCATTGGGACTTGTTTATGTTCCTTTATTTGTTCTCAAGATTAACAAATCAGTAATTGCTGTAGGGAGAACTAGATTTATTTTTTTATAAAAGAACAAGGAAATATTTGCTACAAGCATTATTCTCGTTATTTTTACCAAAATTAGATTTGTTTATACTTGTACATGTATCTGTCCTGTCTTGTATGTTAACTTTGTAATGTATCACAAGAATCTCCCGCTTCAATAATAATTCATGTATGGAAAGCTTGTGCCTTACCATTTGGAAGGGAAGAAACCTCCAGGTACATTTATCATATTCCATGTTTTATAAATTTAAAAATGGTAAATTTGCTTGCAGGATGGAAAGTGCGCTGTGCTGAGTTTTTCCCATACTCTACATACTTTGAGGGTAGTCATAGCTCTGCCACACCCACCTCTGCTCTAAGTCAAATATGCAAGACCGCTGTAAATGGTACTTCTAGCCATTCACTGGGTGATCATGTTGTGGGACATGTCACATCAAACGGCAAACTTGACACATTTAAAGATCTCACCATCTGACAGTAAAGTTCCCACTTACCAGCAAGAGTCACTCTGAGTTTTAGTGCAGGTTATATCAAATTTTGGGAACAAGTCGAAAGATATATTTTTCTTGCACAAGTTCTCCCTCTAAACTGATTTGTATTCCTTTTAAAAATGTGTATAATTTAATCTCTTAGGGTTGAATTTTTTATTTGATCACCCTTTTTTCCCGAGGGATGTTGAAGAGCAGGGTCAATGGAGTTGCATCATAGTCCAAGGTAGCAGGGAGAGCTACTGAAATTTTAAGTTTCTGGTCCTGCACGAGGCCCAGTATACTTTGAGAGCATGTTGTATTTTTCCATCTGTTGGCTTCTTAATCATGTAAAAATATTTAACTATGTGAAAATTTTGGCTTATAAATCTATTAATTTATGTGAAAACCGTTGGTTGTTTTCTAGCATGATTGGGACATTGTAATGAGTTGTGAAAAAATAAAGACTTTTTTCCATTTTTCGCATTCAAATATCACAATTGTATGTGTGATTTTATTTCTATCTTGGGGCCCTTGTTTTTTTTTCATTTGCAAACTAGTAGTATTCGTCCCAATTTCTCTCAATTTTAGGCAGATGTGCTAAAAAAAAGTAAAGCCAACCATTATTTTCATGTTACATTTCTTTTAATTAAACTTAATAAAATGATAATAATAATAATAATATCAAAGGCACAAATATGTCTAGAATTGAAAACTTTGGGTCCTAAATTAAATTCATGTGTTCTTCGCTGCTTCTCATATGTTCATCCATTATTTTTCTTTGCTAGGTTTCCACTTCCATGATTTTGAACCATGGGAGCTGCTAATGAATATGTTCTTCAGCAACTCGAACAACAGGATGATACAATAAGGGGTTGTTTGGTGGGGATATCCTCTGGTCACTGGATATAGACATGCAAAATTAGAAAGACATACGAAATCTTATGCAAACTCTTTAAATTTGTATCTAAAACAAAAGTAACGTGTAAATAAGAGTTAGCAGCAGGTCATTTATTTTTGCTAGGTGAAAATGAGGCGGGAGAGATACAAAATTGCAAGGGAAATTTAATGATCAAAACTGCCTAAAAATTGAAACATTAAAATCACGAGGGACAAGATATAATTTAGCTTAAAATAAATTTGGTGTTGTAGTATTACAATATTAATTTTGGCAATTAATTGGTGAGTATTTAGTTCAATTATAAGCCATGAATGATAATCATGCATGTGAGCGGTGCATACAAGAAAATAAGGATGAAAAAATTATCAAGTGTTTAGAGGAATTCAAGTGTCTTGATGAGAAAGATAGTATGAATGAAACAATAGTGTGGAAGATCAAAATCATTTGTCATGTAAGTTTTAAGTGTAATGTGAAATTACTTACATGGCATAAAACATGTAAGGAAAAAAGTATTTTAAGAAAATAGTAGTATGGACGACTGGTATTATAATTAAATAGAACTATGAATTAATATTATTATAAGAAAATAATACTATAGAATAAGTGTAAAGAAGTATGAAGTAAGTTGTAAGAAAACTACTTTGTATAATTTTCTTTCAAGAAATATATGCTAGTTTACTAGGATTTAGCTCGTCACTTTTTGTGCTTTTTGTTCGTTCTTAGTGTCAGGCCGGCCCAACACATAAGGAGGCCCAAGGCGAATTCTAAAAAAAATAATTTAATAATTATATTTTAAATTAAATTTGTATTTTGATCGTACCTGGATGAGACAGTTTCTGGTGGCCAACAACGTCGTCTGGACTTCAGCTCCGGTGCGGTTGAAAGACGTGTCCTCGCGGGGGAGGACTCTTGTGCGAGGAGGAGGGTGCGAGAAGGAGGTGGCTCCTCGCAGGGAGGAGCACCTGAGTGTCGAGGAGGAACGAGCTCGGGGAGGCCTAACCCCTGCCCGATGCTCTATGCCATGCGTGTGCCCGACAACGTGGAGAAGGGGCAAGTGCCCGACAGTGGTCGCGCTAAAAGGCCCTTGTTGGGCCATCCCAGGACGTGTGGGTTGGGCCTGCTCGACTGAGGAGCAGACCCCGGCCCAGTCCAGAACAGGAGCCCCCAACGTCGTTGCTCCGACGTGTCGGAGTGATGACTTAAGGGCCAACAAGCATGTCAGGGGAGTATCGATCGCGTGACCGCGAGGAGGGGAACTTGTTTGGGATCCACTGGTCGTATCGTCGGGGAGAGAGTAGCGGGTACAGAATCGACCGTGGTAGCTCGCGGATGGTCGACTCATCGGGGATGCGAGAAGTTTGACCTTTGGTGTTAGAGCGAATGGAGAGACGCGCGTGTTGGGGTGCGAACGGTCGCATGTACGCCACGTGTCAGGCGCCATCATTGCGTAGGGCGGCTAGGCTAGGGTAGTGTACTCTAGTAGCCTAAACTCTTCGAATTCCGTGAGGATCCTATAAATAGGTCTCACCTCGTTTCATTTGCACCATTTACTTTTTTCCTCTCAGACTCACTCTCTCTTCTTCTCCGTTCTTCCGCCGCTACCTTCCACCGTTCTCCACCGACAATCGCCGTGCCGGAAACCCAAAAAACGTATTTCAAGTAAGTTTCTTTCTTATTTTTCCTCCTTTCTATTGCATTTATAGGGCGAATCTTATGGTGAACTGGTGAAGTTCCCATGGAATCCATGAAATATCCGGCGAAAACGGCGGAATTTCATAGTTTAGTCGTTGAATCTCGCGGGGAGGGATGATGAAATCCCCGAGGACATGAAGAATATCCCGGGGTCCTGAGATGAACATTTCTTAGTTCGTTTGTTGAATGTCCCGGGGAATAAGGACGGGATCCCCGGGGAACCGAAGTTTGTCTCGGGGACATGGGTGGAATATCTCGGGGTCCCGCCCAACCTCGCTCCCCGCGGGATCGAGGATGGTCGCGGGTTCGTGTTCCCCGACATTCCCTCCTCGCCCTTTCACTTGATCAGCGGTGGAGGGGTGGATTTGATACGGGTCATCGAATTCACCATTTCCTTCTGCTTTTCAGGTAAATGGACGTGTTGCTCGTGGCCGAGGGATCTTTGGATAGTTACGACAGGCCTGACTCCCCTATGGCAGAGACAACCAGTGGCGGGGAGAGATCGCCCGACGAATGGGCCTGCGAGGAGGCCTTAAACATGATGTCTCTGTTCGTAGACGGGGACGAGGACGACATCTTCTGCACCGTCGAGCACCGTCTGGTGGGCTCTTCGAAGTCATGGAACGTATTCAGGCCGAAGGCACATCATCGGATCTGCTCGACGTACAGCGGGATGCGGTTTCCCATCTATGAGTTTATGTTCGACGAGGCGGGGTGGCGTCTACCTTTCACGGATTTCCAGCAGGCCGTATTTACCTGGCTGCGTTTGGCCCCTTCCCAACTCCACCCCAACTCTCTGGCTTTCATTAGGGCCTTCGAGCTAGTGTGCAAATATCTGCAGATCGGGGCGACCGTGCCCTTGTTTTTCCGCATCCTCCACCTTCAGAGACAGGCTGTCGACGGTAGGCACGGTTGGGTGTCCTTCAAACAGGTGAGCAGCCTGTTTCACACTTACCTGGACTCCGTTCGAGACTTCAAGTACCGGTACTACCTCGTGAGGCCGGTCACACTTGAGGCCGTAAACACAGTGTACCGTCGGGAGGTCGAGGAGGTAAATGGACGGAGAAAGGAGGCCCTCGTGCCCAGGTTTCCGTTGTTCTGGACCGAAAAACACTTCAAGTACGAAACCGACAACTACAAAGTCAGGCCTAGCTGTCTCGACGAGGGGGATCGCTTGGCCTACGAGCGGATAGTAGCGTTCGTCAACAGTTTTAATAGGGGCAAGTTCGTGACGATGGACGGGGAACTCGTCCGGGGGGATGGCGGGCAGGTGTTGACGAAACGTCGTCTGATAAATACGAGGGCCCTCCTCGAGACGTTCTCCGATGAGGATGCTCTCGAGCTGCTAGGTGGTGCCATTCTCTTCGACTTACTTTTTCTTCGACCTCCGGATTACTGACATGTTTATTTTCTTTTTGCAGGAAAGATGTCGAATGCTGAGGAGCGCTTCAAGAAGCTGAAGGCTACCCGTGCTGCGAAGAAAGGAGGCAAGAGTCGCGTCGATCAGCTTCGAGTGCAGGAGCTCGTTCCCACCCCGACACCCGGGGGTTCCTCTTGCTCTCACCAGGGTAGTGATTCTCTCAACCCCCAGAGCTCTCCGAAGAGGCAACGGCTTGCAGACACGGTGGACATCGACCTTACCGAGCACGAGAGTCCCCCTGCCGTGAAATTTGTGCTCCCGCCTTGTCACACGAGGCCGAACTTCTTTACGGGGAACAATTCGCTGTGCGTGGGTGGCCCCGAAACTCAGGCCATCTTAAGCGTCGACAAGGCTTCTCGGCGAAGGATGCTGGTGGAGGACGTGTCTGCTGTGATGCGGGTTTGCACGGCTGCCTTGGTTCTGAACGACGAGGCGTGCCCCGCAAGCGAGCTGAACAAATTGCGGGAAAGTTTCCAGTCCATCTCGGCCGAAATGGAGAAGGTGGGTAAGGAGCTGGCTGACTGCAAAAGCCAGAACCAGGTCGAGGTTCAACAGAAATTGGAAGAAAAGTTGAAGAGTGCCGAGGAGGAGCGGAAATGTCTCGCCGGTGTCGAGGAGGAGAGGGATCGTCTCTTGGCGAGGAACGCTGAATAGGAGGAGGCTGTCTGTCCTGCTGAGGAGGAAACCGAGGAGGATAGGTTGCTGACTTCGCGGGCAGCGCTGATAGCGAAACTCTGGGAAGCCGAGGAAGACAATCTCGCGGTCGCGGGCATAGGTTTCAAGAACGCGGTGGAGCAGCTTCGGGTCCTCAACGCCGACCTTTCGACCGAGGGGATTGACCCCGACTACGAGGTGGTCGATGGTCAGATCGTGCAACCGATGAGAGCCGACGAGGTCCATGATCCCGAGCAGCCTGAAGGGACCGCCGCTGAGTAGGATTTTCTTCCCCGTTCTGTTCGGCCTGCGAGCCATTTTTATTTATTGTAATATTTCTGCCCGGCCTACGTGCCAGGGGATTTTTGACATCTGATTGTAATATTTGTACACTGGGCTTCTGCCCGTTTTAATGTACCTTTGTTTATCTGCTAGTGTTGTTTGCATGGTTTTAATTGTGTGTGATGTTAACGCATTTACTATACTTTGTTTTTTTTGTCTAAGTATTAAAGACTTCTATACTTTGTTTTTCTGTCTAAGTAATAAAGACTTTGGGATTGCTCGACCTTTATAGTCCTTGACCGTGTGGATAGCTGGTCGGTTGGTCGGAGACGTATTCCGACCTTCAACGAGGCTAAGAGCTTGGTCGAGGTCTTAGCTTCGTGGCGTGAACTTCCCATCGCGAGCTGGGTGTTCTGCCTGATTGGTACAACGACGACGGAGCTCGGTCGAGGTATCCCCGTCGGATCAAAGTCCTCGCGCACACACATCGCGGTCTTTGATCATCGTGTTCTGTCTAGGGGTGTCGCGCTCGTACCTTAGCGCGTCCCCGTAATCCTGGTGCTAGTGTGTCGCAGGCAGTGCTTAACTGTAATATTATTTTAGCTTTTCAGCGTTCCATGGTCGAGCAAGTTCTTCCCCGTGCAGATTTTCGAGGAAATAGGCTCCTGTCCCCGTTTTCGCGCGGATGCGGTACAGGCCCTCCCAGTTCGCGGCGAGTTTGCTTTCTCGCGCGTCTTTTTGGTTCCTTCGTAGGACGAGGGTGCCCACCTGAAAATCAAATTTGATAACTTTGTCGTTATAACGTAGTGTTATTTTCTGCTTGAGTGAAGCTTCTCGGAGAGAAGCGCCCGAACGTGTCTCCTCGACGAAGTCGAGTTCTTCCCTCAGGGCTTCGTCGTTCGCGTCCCCGTCGAGGGGGGCTTCTATCCTCCTCGAGGGCTCCCTGATTTCCACGGCAATAACGGCTTCCGTTCCGTAGGTCACACGGAAAGGGGTCTCCCCGATCGTGGAGTGAGGGGTTGTTCGGTAGGCCCAGAGGACGTTGTGTAGCTCCTCGACCCACCGTTATTTGGCTTCGCCTAATCGACGTTTCAGTCCTCGTAGGATTACTCTGTTCGCCGCCTCAGCCTCTCCGTTCGTTTGAGGGTGCTCGACCGACGTGAAGTGTTGCTTCGTGCCTAGCCTGGAGACGAAGTCTTGGAAGTTCTTGTCGGTGAACTGTGTTCCGTTGTCGGTGACAATGGCTTGAGGCACGCCGAATCGGGCGAGGATGTTCCTCTTGTAAAAATGCAGTATGTTGAAGGCCGTGATTTTGGCCAGTGCTTCGGCCTCGATCCACTTCGTGAAGTAGTCCACCCTGACGATGAGGTATTTGTTTTGATATGACCCCTGGACGAATGGTCCGAGGATATCCATTCCCCACCACGTGAACGGCCACGGGGAGGACAGTGTTTTGAGCTCGTTGGGAGGAGCAAGGTGCATGTCCCCGTGTCGCTGGCATCTGTCGCACTTCTTGACGTGTTCCTTGGCGTCCTGTTGCATGGTGGGCCAGTAATACCCTGCCCGAAGCGCCTTACGGGTTAATGATCGCCTGCCGAGGTGCTGCGCATTGATTCCCTCATGGATCTCTTGGAGTATGCCGGGGACCTTGGTCTCCTCGACACATCTGAGGAGGGGAATAGAGAACCCTCGCCGATATAGCTTATCCTCGACTATGGTGTACGAGCACGCCCGTCTCTTGACCATTCCTGCTTCTTTAGGATCTTCACGCAGTTTGCCCGTCATGAGGTATTCGTATACCGGGGTCATCCAGCAATTGCTGTCCCCGATGGCGTTGATGTCCGAAACTGTGGCCAGTTTGTCGATGCTCGGGCGGGAAAGCACTTCTTGTATGACGGATTTGTTCCCGCCTTTCTTCTTTGTGCTCACCAATTTGGACAAGACATCTACTCGGGCATTGTGCTCGCGGGGGGTGTGAGTTACTTTCGCGGAGGTGAACTTTTTCATCTTTTCTTTCACCAAGGTCAAGTATTCTATGAGTCTGTCATTCTTGGCTTGGTACTCTCCTCGGACTTGCGAGGCCACGAGCTAGGACTCGGTGAAGAGTTTGACCTCCTTGGCGCCGAGGTCCTCGGCCAACCGAAGTCCTGCGAGAAAGGATTCGTATTCGGCTTGGTTGTTCGACGTCGGGAAGGATAGTTCGAGGGATACCTCAATCAAGATGCCTTCCTCGTTTTTGAGGATGATGCCCGCCCCGCTTCCCTTCGGGCTGGATGCTCCGTCGACATAGATCGTCCATTTCTGTGATCCGTTGGTCGAAGGTTCCGGGACGGTCATCTCCGCTACAAAGTCGGCCAATACTTGTGCCTTCAGGGCTTTCCTCCCTTCGTATTGGATGTCAAACTCGGCGAGTTCGAGCGACCACCTGAGCATCCTCCCCACCATGTCCGGTCGTCCGAGGAGCTGCCTTATAGGTTGTTCGGTCCTTACGACGATGGTGTGGGAGAGGAAGTTGTGGCGTAGCCTTCTGGCCGCGGTAACGAGGCCCAGGGCGACTTTCTAAATCTGCTGATATCTGAGCTCGGGGCCTTGGAGAGCTTTGCTCGTGAAGTAAACTGGCTTCTGCCCGTCCGAGGTCTCTCGAATGAGGACGGCGCTGACTGCTTCGCTCGTGATTGCAAGATATAAGAAAAATGTCTCCCCGCTCTCAGGCCGTGAGAGGACCGGGGGTTCTGATAGGACTTGTTTTAAGTGGACGAGCGCCTACTCGCATTCTTCGCTCCACTCAAACTCCGCTTTTTGTCGAAGAAGTTTAAAAAATGGGAGTGCGTACTGTGCGGATTTGACGACGAAGCGGGAGAGGGCGGTGAGCATCCCGTTCAATGATTGTATCGACTTCTTTGAGTCCGGAGTAGGGAGCTCGGAAAAAGCCCTACACTTGTCGGGGTTGGCCTCGATTCCTCGTTCTGTGAGGTAAAATCCGAGGAACTTAACTGCCCGAACGCCGAAGGTGCATTTGTCGGGGTTGAACCTCATGCGACATTTCCTTGCCGTGTCGAACACCTTTTTGAGATGCGCGGCGTGGTCGACTTCTTCCGTTGATTTGACGATCATGTCGTCCATGTAGACCTCGAGCATGTCGCCGATTTCAGCCCGGAAAACCTTATTCATCATCCGTTGGTAGGTCGCACCGGCGTTCTTCAGACCGAAGGGCATCACGTTGTAATAGTAGTTGCCCGACGCGGTCATGAATGCCGTGCGCTGTTTGTCGACCTTGTCCATGGGAATTTGGTTGTATCCCGAGTAAGCGTCCATGAAGGATAGTAGTTTGTAACCTGCAGAATTGTCGACCAGCTGGTAGATGTTAGGCAAGGGATAACAGTCCTTCGGGCAAGCCCGGTTAAGATCAGTATAATCAACGCACATCCTCTATTTTCCATTATTCTTTTTAACAAGTACAACGTTGGACAACCAGGTCGTGTACCTGGCCTCCGAAATAAAATTTGCCTCTAGGAGGTCTTTTACAGCTTTTTCGGCAGCCTCCGCTTTTTCGGGAGACTGCTTACGCCTATGTTGTGCTATGGCCCTAGCGGCCGGATCTACTACGAGCTGATGGCAAGCCACCTCGGGGTCGAGGCCAGGCATCTCGGATGCGCTCCACGCGAAGAGATCAGCGTTCTCCCTTAGACATGCCTTCAGCTGCTCCTTTTCCAGGTCGGGGATCCCGGTGTCAATTTTCACGTTACGATCTGGATCGTCCACGAGTACCACGAGCTCAAAGTCCCCGTCTGGGATGGGGAGCATTGGGTAGAGAGGCCGCCCGTTGTTCTCCGCCTGGAGGTCGAGGTCTTCTGCCCCGTCTTCATCGGGTTCGCCCGGGAACCTGCTGTCGAGTTCAACCGCGTTGACACGCGGGAGAGGTACCTGTTCGGCGTCTTGGGGTGGCTTGGCCACGATCTTGGGTTTGGGGCCGATGGAACTCAGGCCTTTGATGGCGGCGTCGAAGCATCTTCTGGCCGCGTCGATGTCCCCGTGCATCGTCACTACTCGTCCCTTGGTCGTGTAGTACTTCATTTTGAGGTGGACCTTTGATGGTACCGCCGTAAGTTCAGCCAGGGTGGTCCTCCCGAGGATGCAGTTGTAAAGGGACGGGCATTCGACCACCAGGAAACGAATCTTCACCTGTCGGGCAGTGTCTTCGGCCCCGAATGTAACCATCAACTCCACGTAACCCCATGGTCTGGTGGTGGTTCCGTTGAACCCCTGTAGATCTGAACCGGCGTACGGGGTCAGATGTCTTTCGTCGAGCTGAAGGGTTCCGAACAGATGGGCATACATGATGTCGACCGAACTTCCCTGGTCGACTAGGATCCTTCGAACATCAAAGTTCGCCATCTGTGTCCTGACTAGAAGGGGAATAGTGGCATTTGGCGCTCCCCCGGGGAGTTCCTCGAGGTAGAAGGTGATAGAGTTGGAGTTTCCCCGCACCTTCTCGAGAGTGGTTGTCTTCGCCGACGTTGCGGATTCCAACTCGTCAAATTTCCGCTTGATCGATCCGACGGACAACTTCTCTGGACCACCCCCGAAGATGACCATCGCCCTGGGGAAGCTTTCCCAGGTGCTACGGGCAGTGACGGGGTCCTCGTGGGGGAAGGTCGCCCACATGTTGCGAATTGCTTCTTGGCCTTCAATGATTGGGGGGACAAAGAAATCTTCGGGTCGGGTGACACTGAGGGCGACTCTCGTTGGGGGGAGGTGTCGTCTCCTCGACGTTCTGGGCTTCCCAGGAGCTGGGACGAGGAGTGTCATTCTTCTGGGCGTATTTCTTTAGGTGCGCCTCCTTGATCAGAATTTCAATCGCATCTTTGAGATGGATGCAGTCTTCCGTCACATGCCCGTGACTCCGGTGGAACCTACAGTATTTTGACTTGTCAACGTTTGATTTGGGGGCAGTGGGCTTCGGAAAGCGGACTCCTCCTTTCACAAATTCTGAGTTTTGGCACTCGGAGAGGATACGCGCGTGGGGAGCGTTGAGTGGGGTGTACTCGGTGAATCGGCCAGCTGGTCTGCGTGGGTCACGAGGTTCCCGGGGGCGATTATCTCTCTTTCTTTCTCCTCCTCGTCGGGGAGGGGAGTCTTCTTCTTTGTGGCCGCGGGGGCCTTCTTTGCGCCTCGATTCGAGGGCGATCTGTGCCGCCTCCGACTCCTCGAGCTCGATGTACGACTGCGCCCGTTGGAGGAGATCCTCGAGACGGCGGGGTCTGCGGAGGCCCACGGACTTGGCAAAGTCAGATCCAAAGTGTAGCCCGTGGATGATCAAATACTTCTTCATGTCGTCGGTCGTATGGACCTCGACAGCTTCTCTGTTGAATCTCTCAATGTAGTTCCAGAGAGATTCGTTCTTCCCCTGAAAGATACTTTCTAGGGAAGCTTCCGTCTTCGGATGTCGACGAGACGCGGTAAAGTGTTTGGTGAAGCGTTGCCTTAGTTGCTTCCAGGATGTGATCGACTCGGGTGCCAGACCTTTGTACCAAGTCATGGCGCCCTTCCTCAAGGTGGTGGGGAAAAACCTGCACTTGATGGCTCCCCTGACGTTTCTGAAGTCGAGCATGGCTTCGAAACTTTCGACGTGGTCGTCAGGGTCGGATAGGCCATCGTAGTTTCCTAGCTGCAGAGGTTTCTCCATGCCCGCAGGAATTGGGGCGTTCATGATCTCCCACGATAGAGGAGTCCTCTGGTCGTCGTCGTCACTTCCTGTCGGGGACATCGAAGGGGATCGCTGATGCCGTGGAGGGGAATTCCTCAAGCGGTGCCTCGGCCTCTCCTCGGTCTGCTTAGACTTCTTGGTAGTGGTGGAGGCCCTGGGTTCCTTCTGAGGTGGGGAACGAGGGCGTTTCTAGGAGATCGTCGTCAGGGGGCGCTCAAGACGTGGCCGACGATCCTCGCGTACCGGCGAGGGGGTCCGAGATTCGTCTGAAGGAGTCCTTCGCGGGGAAGGGGAATGACGAGGCGACGGTGGACGACGATGTCTTCGCGGGGAAGATCGTCATGCCCGCCCTTGCTCCAGCACTTTAATTCTGGTATTCTTGTGCGCGATCAGCTGATTGGTCTGATTGATCAAGGCGGACAGGGCCACGGTGCTCGCGTCTGCATTGGGTGGAGGAGCAACTGGCTGAAAAACGGCCTGCTGATCGTCTTGGTGAGCGGCGTTGTAAGCCGCATCTTGGGAGTCTGGGGAGACGGTCTGCCCGTCTCTCACGTCGCCTTCTTCGACGTGGAGGGCAGCAGCGTCTCCGCGGTGGTTCCCGTTCTAGAGTTGCGCGAGGACGGTGTCCAGAGCTTTGGTAGCGGACGGATTGCCGGCTATGATGGTGATGAATGAGAGTTGCTTTGGTTTAACGGAGGAAAAACGGGGAAGCAAAGGTTCCCACAGACGGCGCCACTGATCGTACCTGGATCAGACAGTTTCTGGTGGCCAACAACGTCGTCTGGACTTCAGCTCCGGTGCGGTTGAAAGACGGCAGGGGGGGTATACCTGCAAGGTACTCCGACGCTCAAGTAAGGTAACCATCAGAGAAAAAGTAAGTACAAGAGAAGAAGGTTAGAGCGTTAAGAAGTGAGTAACCTGACCCTCTCAAGTGAGAGGGTATTTATAGAGAACCCCCAACGCGGGGCCAACGGTTACTTGCATTGGGCTGGATTGCCAAGCCCAACACGTGGTGTAGTGAAGACCAGCACGTGGTCTTCGCCCTGGGGTAACCGTTCCTAAATCTTCGGAATTAGGGCAGACGGATTCCATCGGGAGTGGAGCGGTTACATGAGAACGTGTCCTCGCGGGGAGGAGTCTTGCGTGTCGGGGAGAGACGTGTCCTCGCGGGGGAGGACTCTTATGCGAGGTGGAGGGTGCGAGAAGGAGGTGGATCCTCGCAGGGAGGAGCACCTGAGTGTCGAGGAGGAACAAGCTCGGGGAGGCCTAACCGCTGCCCGACGCTCTATGCCATGCGTGTGCCCGACAACGTGGAGAAGGGGCAAGTGCCCGACAGTGGTCGCGCTAAAAGGCCCCTGTTGGGCCATCCCAGGACGTGTGGGTTGGGCGTGCTCGACTGAGGAGCAGACCCAGGCCCAGTCCAGAACATATTTTATATTTGTTGTGATGCAAAATATTTATTAACTTATTCTAATTAATTATGTTAAATATATTTTTTAATCAATAATAAAATCAATTAATTTAGTCTTTATTGTCATATTCTTGCTAATAAAATAAAATTTTATTAATTTCAACTTTTAAAATAAGATTTTTTTTAGGCATACATAGAAGTTATAAGAATTATTAATATTATTATTATTATATAAGTTATATATAAATTAAAAAACAATTTTTTATATAATTAACTATATTAATTGGTTTATTATTTTTAATACAATTAATCATATATATATTCTTAAAGATGAATAAATAAAAAAGAACTTTATAAAATAAGGACAAAATATTAAATGGTGCAGATTTTTACTTTTCCGTATGCAGTTAGAAAATATAAGCTACATTAAAAGAATACTACTAATTAAGTAAAATAAGTGGTGATACACTAAAAGTCACACTCACAGTAGGTTTATTGGTATTTTACAGGAAATGAGCATAAAGATAACTGGCATATGAAGCATTAATATTACACTGTCTTATATGACGCTTGGAAAAAATAATTGAGGCCCTAGGCAATTGCCTAGTTTGCCTCCCCCTTATGTCGGTACTGCTTAGTGCTCTTGTATTCACAACTTCTGTCAATAAAATTATATTTCCACTTATTCAAAATCTATTCACACATAAGTCAATTATCCTACTTAAAGCCACAGAAGCATCGGTGGATCGAAATTTCAATTTAATAGAAATCACGGTCATGTATAATTATTTTTGAGAATTTCTTATTACACCACCCATGTTTTTTAGGCACCACGCGAATTTTTGTTTTTGTCCCCTGATTTCAGATGTGCACATCCGGACGCAGTATTTTTTTTTTAAATTTTAATTTGTTCCGGATGTGCATATCAAGAAAAATTCCTGATATGCAGATCCGAAAAAATAGCAGAACTTTATTTTAAAAAAAAAAAAATCAATTTTGTTGGTTGGTTGCATATGTTAATATATCGTCGCAACTTAATATACATTCGAAAACATCCATATATAAAATAAAATTATATATATATATATATATATATATATATATATATATATATATATATATATATATATATATATATATATATATATATATATATATATAATACTCTTGTCAAAATACAGTATATAAATGTAATAAAAATAGAATACATCAAACAAAAAACTACTGTGTATGGCGAAGGATCTCTCTTGGCTCCCCTGCTCCTCTGCCCCTACCCGCTGTCCTGGCTCGATGTCTGCGGTACTGAAGTGCCCCCGAGCAATCTCAATAATCCTATCCATGGCAAGTCTGCCACCAGAGCCCTCAGGGAGGTGACCGTCCGCAATGGCCGCCCGCGCTATCTCCTCTATCTCACGACAGCGAGGTAGGACATCCTGAGTATGGTCCAGCTGAGACTGCCGCTCCTCTAATATCTCCTGATGAGCAGGTCTGGGTGACGATCCCTCAGCAGTGGGCACCATGCATGGGTGTGAGACGGTATAGAACCACACGATGTACCCGGCAACAACGCTCCAGTCTCTCGGCGCTCTGGTCGCCCGAGCCTCTTCCGGTACCAAGTGGGACTGTAAGTCAGCATATATCTCATATATCTGCATGCGGGTCAAGCCTAGAGGAGCAGACTCATGAGGCATCCAGGGGATCGTCTACGTGTAACTGAACTGACGCAAGACGCGCTACGGCAGGTATTGAGCAGTAGTGGTCGAACTGCATGCCAACCATCCTGAGAACAGCGAAACCTCGACGAACGGGCGTGTCTCACGGTGATCGGCATAGGCGTGATAAAAAAATGTCCTCAGCAGCCATCCAATCAAGATAAACTCTGTAGGGGTCGGGCGTCTGGTTCCCTCTGAGCAGGAGAAATGCAGCAGCACGCGACATATCCTCAGTGTACCCCTCGACACTCCCCGAACCAGTAATCTTGGGAAAGTGCTGTAATATCCACGCCTGAAATGGAAAACATAACATCGGTGTCAAACATTATAATGAATATAGAAAGAAAAGAAATGAAAAAAAAGACTTAGAATATAAGATTGTTACCACATATAGTGTACAGCTTCCTGCCACAGTCTTGGCTGCCCAGCGGCAACCATCTGAGAGCCTAGAATAGGTGAATGCCAGCGTAGCCGCCCCCAGTTGTACCCATGGATCTCTGTGGGATCCAAAAAATACCTGAGGTAAACGATATCAACGTAAGTGGCACTGGTGTCCACAAACAGCTGCGTGCCGAGCAAAAATAGATAGTAGCATCACAGGGCACGTTGCCTGTGGATCGCCACCTCAGCTGCATCACCTACTGCCCGTCCTTCCTCTGCAAGCTCCGCACGAAATCTGCGTGTCAGAAAGGAGAACCGGACGTGTGCGTCTCTCAACTGGGCCACCTCCGTATTTGCCTCATCTGGGGTAGCCCAAAGCTCCTTAGTCAGCATCTCCATCGCCTCCCCCTTCGTCATCTTACCGTGACGGAGAAGGGTACCCGTGATCGGTAGATGTAAAAGGCACGAGATGTCGTCGAGTGTGATCGTGATCTCGCCGTACGGTAGATGGAATGAGGATGTCTTAGGGTGCCATCTCTCAATAAAGGCCATCAACATACCGTACATGATCTGAGGATACCCAATCCTAGAAAGGCCTCCGAGACCAGAGGTAGCAAGTGCAGACTGGAACCACTCATCCCCTGGCAGCTCCGCCATCATGTCTATAACCTTGCCCCCATGGTTATAGAACTTCTGAGAATCCTTCTCCTGAAAATTTCCAAATAAAACAATGTTACAAATGAAAATATTTTCAACGAAAACAATTCTATAAATAAACCAAGAAAGGTTACCTGTCCTAGCCAGACATATTTGGCAGTATGCTCAGAGTACCCCACGAGTAGGGACATATCAGACGGTCCCCCGGGGTAACCGTCCAGCTCATCGAAATCGTCATCGCCGTCACCACCCTCATGTGCTGGATGATCACCCTCAGGAACAGGAACAGGAACAGGGGATGAAATAGGAGCAGCTGATGGAACTGGAGTCTCCCGACGATGCCTGCGTGGGGTCTGGGACCCTGATGAACCAGCAGTAGGAACCCGACGCCTCCGAGATGTAGAATCGGCGGCTGACGGGGGAGTGGTCTGAACCTGCTATGTGGAAGGCTGTGGTGTAGGATGTGGTGTAGGTGTAGGATGTCCCTCAGCTGTAGGGGCTACCCCAACTCTCTCTGCGCCGAAACCCTCGGCTGTAGACTGCGTCCGCTCACATCGGACAGATGCATGCTGAGTTGTCCGTCCATGTATGATACGATCGTCTCTGTCAGCCATGTAATCTGCAAAGCATAATAAATAAATTAGAATTTTTTAAAAATAATTAAAAAAAAATAGAGACCAAGTTTCTTCCGGATTTGCACATCCGGAAGTACTCAGAATATTTAATGTTGGGTTTTTCCGGATTTGCACATCCGGAAGCACTCATAATATTTAACGTTAAAATGTTTTCGGATCTGCACATCCGATACGTATTTGAAGTTCTAAAAACGCAACCATGGCTACTGTACCATAGAAAAGGGCATTTTAATGCCCTGATCGTCCGTTTGAAGCAGCAAACAATACCTACATTGTCTCTAACCTATGTTATTCATACTACCTAACAATTTCTACACCTAAATGTCTACTCTAAATCGATTACTCGAAAATAACTCCGAAACTCTAAAATTTGAAAACTTATCGATTAAATTGAGATACAGAGGATTTGGAGTGTCTTGATCATTGTAGAAGTTGCTCTGCGCCGAACTCAAGTGAAAAAAGCCGGGATTTGTGGGATTGAGAATTTGAGAGTTTGAGAGAGTTTGGTTGTTTGAAATATGAAAATGTAAAGAATGAGGGGAGGGAGAAGGTCTGACGCGAATTAATAAGAAATGGTTCTGGATCTGCAGATCAGGGATTTTTTCGGATATGCACATCCGGAACAAATCAACGTTTTAAAAAAAAATGGTGCGTCCGGATGTGCACATCCGAAATCAGGGGGCAAAAAAGAAATTTCGCGTGGTGTCTAAGAAACATGGGTGGTGTATTAAGAAATTGCCTTATTTTTTTCACTACATTGCCTTTTCAAATTCTTCTTTTGTTGCATAACCTTTATAAGTGATTCTAAAGATATTTGTACAATGTGGGGCTACTTTATACCATTCATTCTAAATTCTTAGAAACGGTCCATTAAATACTGCATACTATTAATTGGGTTCTATTACTTTAATTTTATGACAGTTAACAGTTAGTTTAATTAATTTGTTATGACAGTTAACACTTGGTTATAGTTAATTAGGAGTTTATTAAAACTCAACCAACTTTTAACTCTCCTATATATTGGATGTTAGATCAGTTGTAAATTCAAGCTTTGAATGAATGAAAAGATGAATGTCCGTTAGAAAAATTGTAAATTCAAGCTTTGAATGAATGAAAAGATGAATATGAGATTCACAATAGTATATTTTAACTTCAACTTGGTATCAATCGTCGTCGATCCTATCTTTTGCTATCTAATCATTTTTCATTGTCTTCCTTTCTACTGTTTGTTTTTGTTCAAGCTTCCATCCATGGAAGATGTTGATTAATCGTTCCCTTTGTCAAAGAATTGATCCTCATCACAAGTTACGAATTCCCCATTTGATTGTTCGTCATCTTCAACCTCTTTTATATTGAAGCTTTCCATATAGTAGTTGCAAGATAACAACTACTTGCCTCAGAATCAACCAGTTGAAGGTGTAATCTTAACGTACAAGCTCTATAACTATGTTGTTAATTCGGAGATCCTTCTAATGTTCAAAATATATTAAGACTGTCTTAGCGACATCTTTTAGAGGAATACAAAATATATATCATCCAAGATTGGGTTCTATTTACGAGGGTTCTTTCAATAATTTCAGAAACTTTGCTATCGTGTCTTCTCACGTGCAAACGATCCTATGAAGGGTGGGACAATATCCACAAACACTTGCAATCGTAAAAGCTCGCGTGCATTAATTATGCACAGAAATCAAAACAACGAAGAAGTTGAATCACCTTACATTCGAGTTTGTTCTTCGAATCAATGCTATTATTAATTCCTTATTACTGGTAGGCGACTCATTCACTAAACAGGGTCAAATTGATGCAGTGCTTGATGGCCTCCCTGAAGATTATAATCCATTTGTTATGCAAATCTATGTGTCATACCCAAAATTTTACCATATATTCTTAAGTTTCACATTAGCATTTACCTAGCATGACCATTGCATTTGGTCATCAGCCCAAATCATTCATCAAGGCATGAAGATGAAGAGTGAGGAGTTTTGGCACCTCATTGGATCTTGATGACATTTATCCCTCTTGGATCTGGTCCTTCGTTCATAGTTCAACAACATAAAGGATAAAAGCCATTTTTGTGTGATAAAAACTTGAATGCAATTTAGAGCTTTGATATATATTTTTTATATTACAGTACATGAGGTACATGAGGTTGAAGATGATGTAGAGCCATGGCGAGAAAAACAGAATTGAAATGCAATGAATATGAAATATGAAATTATGAAATCAAACTTACAAACCCAAGAGGGTCGAATACACTATATAGAGCTCTTGTTGAAGCTGTAAAGCAGCAAACAAAAATTAAAAATAATCTAGTTTTATCGTTCTCCACAGGGATCAGTGCGAGGGAAAGAATTGCCATTCAACGGTATCTATATTTCTAAACTTATGGATCAAAAGTTCTGGTTTAAAACAAACCAAAAGCAAATGCGGAAAATTAAAGGAACAAAATGCAAGTAAATAACAATAACACATTCTTTGGAGAAGAGAAACTCAATAGAAATCAATCGATAACACATGCATTCTTCTGATCATATTATACATAAATCAAGCGTTCGTCTAATATCATCATGTATCACTCACAACATACATGTCCTCTCGGCCCCCGCATATCGTAAGTGATTTTATACCGATCAATAATTCCTCTTGGACATCACCAATCAATACAAAGCATATAAAGCCTACATGAATGTTAAGCCTAATCCATCTCTGGAATCAAAATTCAACAGATATTACTATAACATCAATATCAAACTCATGAGCAATTCATACACAAAGCCAATGATCAAAATACGTACACATGATTAATCATTTTTTACATGTATTCATCTAATTTTCCAAATGAATGTGAACGTCATTTTTCATCCCTATTCTCACGCACCCTCACGACACTGCTTGTCAAGCGATAGCGCAATCTCTTATTGCATCGATTATTAAAAGCTATTCATTTTAACAATCAACACAATGCTATTGAGCTGAGATAAAATGAACATCAAATCACAAAGCCATGTCAAAAGCTATGTTCAATGATAGTTTAAAAATCTAAGACCAAAGATTTGAAATAGGTTTTGTCAAGACCAACAAATAATCAATCAAAGACAACAAACAATAGAGAATCCAAACTAAATTCACAAACATACATTAGATGAAATACAATAAGTATCAAGAGATTACATCCAAAACCTCAACAAATAGAGAATACAAAGAGAAGAAAGGAGAAGAACCATTTTCTCACGGTTTGTCAGAGCCGATTGAAGCAAATCCAACTCCGGATCATCAATATGCATCCTCTAATGTTGTTTCTAAGCCTCTCTACTCCTAAAATATGTTTGATGAAGTTGGGAGAAAGTTCCCCAAAAAACATACATAAAAAATTGTGTTTTTATGCCTAATATGGTGTTTCTGTCCAGGAAAATTTGCCTGGCGAAATTCTGGTTCGCCTGGCGAATTTAGGCGGCTTATTCTGCACTTTTTCCACGCTTCTGGCTGTCTGACTCGCCACAGATTCGCCTGGCGAGCATGAGGCGAATTTGACAGAACAACTAAAAACCAGCACTGTTTTATTCATAACTTTTGAACCGTAACTCTGTTTTTCGCCCAGTTTGAAGCGTTGGAAAGCTTATTCAATGCTCTTTATAATAATGAATAAATATCATTGCTTGAATACCTACAAAAATGAGATGAAAACAATTAAACTCAATGATATTTACACGATAACGCAATTTATACACTATAACGTAAACTAAACGTATTTACAAACGAAGCGGGGTTTATTCGAATGATATTACCAAAAAGTATAGATAAGTGCAACAAAACTTATATACAAAAATAGGTATATTTTGCACTTATCAAACTCTCCCCAACTTATTATTTTGTTTGTCCTCAAACAAAAGTCAATCAACTCAAAGAAACAAAAGTAATTTATCAAGAAATCATGCTCAACAAGTTTTTACAAACGGACAACAAATGTATGGTATACAAATCAAAAGTACACACAAGGCGATGCTTACCACTAAACTACAACGACACCATGAATATGAAACAAAGTCTAAGCACAAAACAAATGTCAACTTCCAAAAGCAATACATGTTCAAGAATGAATCACACCTAACACTCCACTTCAAATAAGAATGAATAAATTAATGCGCGTTTGCAACCGCGGGGAAATTTCACTCATCTGACAAACAATGCAAATAGCAATCCAATTCATACAACATCTAACAATCAAAAATGAAATCATGGAAGCAAAAAGATCACTAAGGGCTTTAAAGGTTGTAGCTTGGTCGGGTTCACAACAAAGGGACATTTCTTAAGGCCATTGAATCGAAATTGCCGATGCAAAAAGAAACATTCACTATACAAAATATTCACACATCTCAACTTCATTCACCACTTTCATTCCTTTACCACAAACCTTCTCAAAATCCTTATGCACAATTATTTCATTCTCTATTTTTGTCTTTCAAGCAAGCATTATTTTTCTTTTGTTTTTCACCTTCATATTCACACTTTTTCTTTTCATGCTTGTTTGAAATTTTTCAAAAGTTTGAGTAACCTACCACTTCTTTTTACTCATTCTCCCCAACTTGAATTCAACCAAACCTCAAGTGAATGTTCCTTGCTTTTATGGCAAGGAAATCAAAGTAAAACAATGTTCAAAGGTTCAAGAAGAAATTTTTAGAACCTCACAAAATTCAATGATGAACTATACTTTCAAATTATGTACATAAACCAAGTTCATCACTAAAACGAGATCTAAACTGTTTAGACTCAAAGGGGTTAACGAATTCTCACTACTCACGGGTAAGATACTTTTGGATCCGGTTGTACTCAATATCAACAAATGCCTTGATCATTTCTAATGCTTCCACAAAATCAAAGTAATCAAAAGATAAAGCATGAATCAAATGTATTAAACAAAGTTTATCAGTCATCCAAGCATTTAGTAAACAATGGAGGTTTCCTTACATGGGGCTATGAACTAAAGTGATTCACAAATGAACAAAAATTGCAAGAGAATGAATGACACGTAATTTGTACAAATCCTAAGGTTCATAAACATGATATGTTCTAGAAAAGCAATAAACACAAACCAAAGCAATGCAACTTTCTTTAAACTTTTCAAACTATCATAATATTTTCTTGTTGAAACAATCAAAATTGAAAAATCACACAATGCATCCTCAAGCTAATCAAAAACAAAACTTGAGAACAAACACATAAATGATTCTAACAACCTAACAAAATTGAACTAAAAAAAAATAAACATAAAAACCAAAATTGGTGAAAGTGGATGGAAAATGAAAGATTTTTCTTTGCAAAACAAGGCGCGCTAAGCGCCCTCTGCACGCGCTAAGCGTGAGCAGGAAAATTTTGTTTTTCAAAATTGGTTCTTTCTCTCATTCACTCCATCCATTGTCACTTTATATTAACTATACTACTAAACATAAAACTGTACAAACTCAAATCGTTGGGTTGCCTCCCAATAAGCGCTTGTTTCACGTCGTTAGCTCGACGCCTTATTTACGTACAAGCCCCTCCATGTTGCTTCGTTCACCGGTAGATACCAAATAAAATCTGTAACACTTGAGCAAACATAAACCAAAAACAAAAATATGTACACACATACACAACCATGATGGAAAACATATATATACAATCACTTATGGAAAACAACTATTAACAAGTATGTACAAAAGCAAAACAAGTGTTTATACAAGTAAATATACAATATAAACAATTATGTACGAAGCTTAAAAACATAGAAACTATGCGATGCAACTCAATATCTAAACACCGATCCCTGGCAACGGCACCATTTTGTTGAAGTGGTAAAGCAGCAAGCAAAAATTATAAGTAACCCAGTTTTATCGTTCTCCACAGGGATCAGTGCGAGGGAAAGAATTGCCATTCAACGGTATCTATATTTCTAAACTTATGGATCAAAAGTTCTGGTTTAAAATGAACCAAAAGCAAATGCAGAAAATTAAAGGAACAAAAAGCAAGTAAATAACAATAACACATTCTTTGGAGAAGAGAAACTCAATAGAAATTAATCGATAACACATGCATTCTTCTGATCATATTATACATAAATTAAGCGTTCGTATAATATCATCATGTATCACTCACAACATACATGTCCTTTCGGCCCCCGCATATCTTAAGTAATTTTATACCGATCAATAATTCCTCTCGGACATCACCAATCAATACAAAGCATATAAAGTCTACATGAATGTTAAGCCTAATCCATCTCTGGAATCAAAATTCAACAGATATTACTATAACATCAATATCAAACTCATGAGAAATTCATAAACAAAGCCAATGATCAAAATACATACACATGATTAATCCTTTTTTTACATGTATTCATCTAATTTGCCAAATGAATGTGAACGTCGTTTTTCATCCCTATTCTCACGCACCCTCACGACACCGTTTGTCAAGCGATAGCGCGGTCTCTTATTGCATCGATTATTAAAAGCTATTCATTCTAACAATCAACACAATACTATTGAGCTGAGATAAAATGAACATCAAATCACAAAGCCATGTCAAAAGCTATGTTCACTGATAGTTTGAAAATCTAAGACCAAAGATTTGAAATAGGTTTTGTCAAGACCAACAAATAATCAATCAAAGACAACAAACAATAGAGAATCCAAACTAAATTCACAAACATACATTAGATGAAATACAATAGGTATCAAGAGATTACATCCAAAACCTCAACAAATAGAGAATACAAAGAGAAGAAAGGAGAAGAACCATTTTCTCACGGTTTGTCAGAGCCGACTGAAGCAAATCCAACTCCGAATCATCAATATGCATCCTCTAATGTTGTTTCTAAGCCTCTATACTCCTAAAATATGTTTGATGAAGTTGGGAGAAAGTTCCCCTAAAAACATACATAAAAAATTGTGTTTTTATGCCTAATATGGTGTTTCTGTCCAGGCAAATTCGCCTGGCAAAATTCTGGTTCGCCTGGCGAATTTAGGCGGATTATTCTGCACTTTTTCCACGCTTCTGGCTGTCTGACTCGCCACAGATTCGCCTGGCGAGCATGAGGCAAATTTGACAGAACAGCTAAAAACCAGCACTGTTTTATTCATAACTTTTGAACCGTAACTCCGTTTTTCGCCCAGTTTGAAGCATTGGAAAGCTTATTCAATGCTCTTTCTAATAATGAATAAATATTAATACTTGAATACCTACAAAAATGAGATAAAAACAATTAAACTCAATTATATTTACACGATAACGCAATATATACACTATAACATAAACTAAACATATTTACAAACGAAACGGGGTTTATTCGAATGATATTACCAAAAAGTATAGATAAGTGCAACAAAACTTATATACAAAAATAGGTACATTTTGCACTTATCAGCTCTCAAGCCCAATGACTATATTAAGGCCCAAATAGAAAAATAAAGTACATAATCTATATCTCTAATACCCCCATAAGGTTGGGGTAGATTGAGTGAAGTCCAAGCTTAGTGATATTTGCAAGAAATGGCTTAGCATCTAAAGGTTTAGTAAAAACATTAGCTAATTGTTGAGATGAAGTGACAGGGAGAAGATGGAAGAGGTGTTGTAGTAACTTTTCACGAACCAAATGGCAATCCAAATCAATATGTTTGGTCCGTTCGTGGAAGGATGAGTTGCTTGCAATGTGCTTGGCTGAAGCGTTATCACAGAACAAAAGTGTTGGTTGTTTGAATGATATGGGAAGTTTGTTGAAAAGGTTAGTAAGCCATTGAAGTTCACAGACAGTGGAAGCCATGGACCCGTATTCTGCCTCAGCGGAGCTTCGAGATACAGTTAGTTATTTTTTCGATTTCCAAGAGATCAAAGAATCTCCAAGATAATGTAGAAGCCAGTGATGGATTTGTGCGTTTCAGGACAGGTAGCCCAATCTGAATAAGAGAATGCCTTAAGTTGAAGGGAAGATGTGTTGGAAAAAAATAAACCTTGACCTGGAGAAGCTTTAAGATAATGAAGGACACGTAAAGTCGCATTGTAATGTATGTCAGTGGGATAACTCATGTGTTGACTAAGTTGTTGGACATAATAAGAGATATCTAGCCTAGTGTTGAGCAGGTAAATGAGCTGGCCAACGAGTCTTTAATACTTGGTAGGGTCATCCAAAAGAACACCATCAGTGGTCTTCAGTCGAGTATCACGAGCCATTGGAGTTGTTGCAGGTTTACATCCAAGTAAACCAGTGTTGGAAAGCAGATCCAATGTATATATACTTTGACAAAAGTTGATGCCAGAGCTGCTACGTGGGACTTCAAGACCTAAGAAATACTTCAATTGGCCAAGATCCTTGAGGTGGAAATGATGCAGAAGAATATCCTTGGTTTTGTTGATAATGTTCAGGTTGTTTCCTGCAAGTAGAAGATCATCAACATAGATCAAGATGAAAGTAAAATGCTCATGAGATGTGTGTATGAATAAAGAGTGATAAGAGGAGCATTACTTGAAGTTATTAGTGATTAAAACTTGAGATAACTTCTCAAATCATTATCTACTGGACTGTTTTAAGCCATAAATGGATTTGAGGAGTTTGCAAACCTGATTTGGACAAAAGGGAGCAATACCCTTAGGCAAAGTCATATATACTTCCTCATCCAAATCTCCATGTAAAAAATCATTATGCACATCAAGTTGATGAATGAACAAATTCAAAGAGTAAGAAGTAATCTTACATTTGTGAGATTTGCAAAAGGGGAAAAAGTGTCAAAGAAGTCAATACCTTGGATTTGTGTGAAACCTTGAGCTACTAACCTAGCTTTATGCCTTTCTATAGTGCCATCAGAATGAAATTTGGTCTTGTATACCCACTTACATCCTATAGATTTATTTCTTGGAGGTAAGAAGGTGAAAGTCCGTGTGTGATTGTTTTGCAAAGCTTGAATTTCAGCTTCCAAAGCCTTGACCCAATGAGGGTGAGCACTAGCTTGCTTATAAGAAACAAGGTTATAGGCAGTGGTATTAGCAGAAATAAATGAAAAATATGCAGGTGAAAGATGATCATATGAAACATATTTAGAGATGTCATAAATAATAGATGAGTTAGATGCATTACAAAAAAAATCTTTTTAAAAGGCAGGGGCAGATTTAAGTCTGGTGGACTTTCTGATGGTGGTAAGCTCAGGAGAACTCTCAACATCAGGCATGGGTGGTGTATCATGTTGTTGAGGATGTATGTGGGTGGAATATGAAGATTGAGGTGTGTTGGGGGAAGCAGGATTAAGATGTAAGTTAGGTTGAGTGTCAAGAGGTAGAGGTGTATTATTGATGTTGGTAGGGGAACTAACAGTATCAGCAAGGTCAGGTGTGGGTTGGGTTGAAGAATCTATGGAGATTATGGGATCAAAAAGAAAAGTAATAGGGGATTTTTCTGTGGTTAAAGGGGATTCAGTATGTTTGGGATGAGGGGAAGAAGGTGCGTAAGGAAATATGTTTTCATGGAAAACGCAGTTCCTTGAAGTGAATATGGATATATTGTGGAGATCAAACAAAAGATAACCTTTGATGCTGTAGCGAGCGATTTTGGACGCGGTTCTTAAGCGTTGGCCGCTCTCTACGGTTGAGCTTACTGCAGGTCGATTCATTTTTTATCCTATTAAAGCTGATGAAGGAAGGGAAATAGATGTCTCCAATTAACCCTACTTTGCATACTGAGTTTAAACAACGGTCTGTTAGGTTACAAATGCTATTAATGTGGGGGGCCCTTGTACTGGTTATTTGTATTTTCGCCAATACGGTTTTCTCTCTTTCTTGGATTTTCTGGCGGGGAACAAGGATTTAGGATGTTAGGACTGATGCTTTTGATAGATACATGAGAGTATGGGATTTTGGGTTTTTGTTTAGTGTGCTCGCTAAGATTTTTCTTTCAATCTTATGCCTACGTATCCCCGTTTACCGAAACAGGGAAATCAGAGCGTTCGTAGTTCCTCCTATTCTATGGGAGGAAATGGTTATTTTGGTGTCTTGTTCAAAGCCCAAGACGTGAAGCGAAAGGTGGTTTGTATCTTGTTCAAAGCCCAAGATGTGAAGCTAAAAGGGTGTTGACTTTAGAGAGAATTTGTCATCTCTAAAGAGGGGGTTGTATGTCACAACTGTTTTATAAAGGAGAATTACATTAACCGGGATTTGTGAATCCGGCAATGCCATAATTTCCTTTAAAGGGGATTTCCAACCTGAAGGAGAAGACTTTAACTCAGTGTAGAGCAATGCTATCTTTCCTTAGGAATTTCTCATGCTAAAAGAGGGACAGTGGCGTGGATATAGATGATCCAGAGGCTTGCAGCTTACAGCGATTAGATGAAGGGGAAGAAGTTGTTTTGTGTACTGTGAACGAGACACAACTTTGATGCTAAAAGGTTAATTGGATTAACCAGTGGTTTTCTTATATAAAGCCTAAGAGGAGGCTAATATGTGTCTCGTACAAAGCCCGAGAGAGAGGCTAAAAGGTTTTAACTCGACGATGGAGTCTTTTGGTATCTCGTATAAAGCCCGATATGAAGGCTATTTGACTCAACAAGAGAGTTTTTGTATCTCGTACAAAGCCCGAGATGGAGGCTGAAATTTGTTTGGCTCAATAAGAACCTTTTTGTATCTTGTATAAAGCCCGAAATGGAGGCGAAAAGGGTGATTGACTCAACGAGGGAGTCTCTTATGTGTCTCGTACAAAGCCCGAGAGAGAGGCTAAACGTTGTTTGACTCCGCTGGGGAGGATCATTGTATAAAGCCCAAGAGGAGGCTAACTTCACTGGAGAAGGATCATTATACAAAGCCTAAGAGGAGGCTATGGCGACTGTTCAGTTAAGTGACAGGTCCAGTAGACTGATTTTTAAAGAGAAAATCAGTTCTTATATGTGCAACACTGTACTCAAGGATTGGATTCGAGGATCCGGGTTATTCCTGTTCTTTAAGGAAGTGGGAAATCCGAAGGGTATTGAGACTGTCCGAGTCTACGGGTTTTCTTCCTATTTAACGAAGGGGTCACTTGAGAATGTCTTCGAGACTTAAGGAGATTAGACTGTCCAAGTCTAGAGTTTCATCTTTTGCACTATGCTTTGAGAAACAGTAGTAGACTCTTTGAAAGGACTGTTCTATGCAGATGACTAAGTTCTGTTCCTATACCTCTAGGAGGTCGTCGGGACAATTTGTACGAAGCCCAAGCGGAGGCTGAAAACTTTTAAGAAGCCGATCGGTCCTTGTACGAAGCCCAAGAGGAGGCTATCATTCTCGGAGGAAGAGATCATTATACGAAGCCTAAGAGGAGGCTGTGAATACTTCTAAGAAGCCGTAGGGTCCTTGTACTAAGCCCAAGAGGAGGTGGGGTTGCTTTTAGGAAGCCTGTGGGTCCTTGTACGATGCCCAAGAGGAGGCCGGGTTGCTTTTAGGAAGCCGATGGGTCCCCAAACCCCGAGAAATTCAAGGCAAGCTATTCACAAGGAATAGATCAAGTTAGGAAAGTTTGAGAATTTAGAAGAAACTCAAGAGATGCCATTCATGGAGAAAAGATCATCTCTGGGGAATAGAGTTTCTTGACAAGTGCTTTTAAGAAGCCTGTGGGTCCCCAAACCCCGAGAAGTTCAAGACATGCCATTCACCGAGAATAGATCAAGCCAGGAAATTCCGAGAATTTGGAAGAAACTCAAGAGATGCCATTCACGGAGAAAAGATCATCTCTGGGGAATAGAGTTTCTTGACAACTTCTATGAGTGACAGTCTATGAAAGGGTTCACAGAGAATGCTGCCTTTCACATCTCCATATTGTTTAACCCCAAGAGGAGGGAAGACTGTGTCTGGTAATCCTATGGGGATCTAGTTTAGACTATTTCTAAGAGTGATCAACGAGCTTAATGCTAGACGTAGTTGCCGGGGAAACTCTAAATATCTATACAATTATTACACAGTTGATATGAGTTTATGAAAGAACACTTACAGTGAAACAGCCCACAATACAGTTATATGTATATGAAAGCAGTAAATGAAATCAATAACCACTTACTCGGTTGTAGAGCTTCCATGCTGTTTGGTTAGTTGGTCAACAAAGAAAGATTGAAAACAACAGTATATTCAAAATCAAAGGAGAAAGTGTTTTGAAAAAGAAAGATTTGGGGCTTACAGCTCAAGGAGAGGCCCAGGGTTTTATCAGTGAGTGCACTGTTGTTTTGAATTTGTACAGAGGGACTTATACAAGTGACTGGGGCCCAATAAAGGTTTTCTGTACAAAGGGATGGGTCTTACACTCTCTCAAGAGGCCCAAAAAGTTTAAAGAAAAAGAGTAGGGCTTATAACACGAGGGTAGGCCTAATTGACTTTTCCGTTTAAAATGGAGGTTATGCCGAGATTTTCTTTTAACGCAGAGGGACTTATACAATAAGTGAGGCCCAAAATTGTTTTGGTTAAAAGGGGGATGGGTCTTACACTCTATTAGAGGCCCAAAAGTTTTGAATGGGTCTTTGTAGCTCGAGGAGAGGCCCATGGTTATTTTTCAAAAGGGCGACGATCGCGCCGTTTGTTTTTGACAGTATCGGGACTTATACAATACACTGAGGCCCAAAAATGATTTGGTCAAAAAAGGATTGGGTCTTACACTCTATTAGAGGCCCAAAGTGTTTTGAATGGGTCTTATAGCTCGAGGAGAGGCCCATGGTTATTTTTCAAAAGGGCGACGATCGTGCCGTTTGTTTTTGACAGTGTCGAGACTTATACAATACACTGAGGCTCAAAAATGATTTGGTCAAAAAAGGATTGGGTCTTACACTCTATTAGAGGCTCAAAGTGTTTTGAAAATGATTTATGAGGGTTGAATTAATCCAAAAACCCTAATTTGTTTTCAAAAATGTATTTAATTGAATAAAAATTCAATTAAAATGATCAAAATTGTTTAACATATGAAAAACAAATTGTGATCTTGGATTAATGCTTCAAAAATTAAGTATTGACCTCTAGGCCGTGATAGCAAGTGCAATGTGATTTTTGATTTGGAGGTGTTACAGATGAGTGGTGATGATCTGAACAGCTTCCCTACACCTTATGGAGTGTGTTTGAATGCTTGGACTTGATTGAAATTGGCTTGATCATTTCATGGCATCTCAACTGCACTTTGGTTAAAACCTTGAGCAATTGACTGGTGATTCTGAGAAATCAGTGTTCCAGTTGTTGTTTAAGTGTTTGATCAGCTCATATGTGATGTATGTGAGGGGTGTGTGTGATTGGTTTGAGTGGAATTGCCCTCTAGCTCAAAACCCGATAGTGACTTGCCTTAGAAGGCAAAATTGGAGTGAAAGAAGAGATTTTGAGGAAAGCATCTGTTTGATGGCTTTGGTGTACTCAAAATGATCACAATTGAGCTCTATTTATAGTAGAGCAAGTTTGTTTTGGGATCCACAGTGAATGGCAACTGCAGTAGGTGTTTGTTCAATGTTGGCCAATGGAAATCCAAGTCTCCTCTAGCCATTGACTAGAGGTTAGGGCACAGGGCTGTGGTTCCCTTGGTCTTGGATAAGTCTTGACTGAATTCAGATGAGAATGGCTCAATCCATGCCACCTTGATGCTTCCATTGAATGCTCCAATCCAAAATTGGAGTCTTGTCCCTATTTTGGCCATTCTAGGTTCAACATGCTATTTCTTGTTCCATGGACTTTGGAGGCATGGCTCAGTGATTGTCCCCTTTAGATTCAATCCTCAGATGTGTCCAAGTGGATAGGAGCATTTGAATTTGGCTGATTTTGGCAAATCGAGCAAAGTTGCAAATTCTGCCTAGCCTTTGACAGATTTCAGCAAGGCAACTTGCCAATGTCATATCTCATGGTGTACGTTGAATTTGGTAATGTTCTTGACCATTTTGGAAAGCCCTTACATGATACAACAACTGTTTGAACATATTTGGTTTTGATCTCTTTGGAATCCAAGTGAAAAATCCCCCTACATTTGGCAAAAAGTAAGGCAAAATCTGACTTAGTGAAATTTTCACTAAGTGTTGGAACAAAGTGTTTTCTCTAGATTTTGATCACTCCATAACTCAAAATCCATGAGGAATTTGGACATAGGTAAGTATGAAGCTTTTGTAGAGGGCAATGAGATCTACAAATCAAGCTTTGAATGGGGCACAATGGCCTTGTGGTTTAGGAGTTATGGTCCTCCAAAGTTGGTGCATTAGTGGCACTTTTTCATGACTTAGAAAAATTTCTAAGTTTTATGGTTACCCCTTTTACAAGTTATCCAACTTTTCTTGATTTTTCTTGATGAATGATGATTCAAATCATACATTAACATTATTTTAGGGTTAAAAATCCATTTTGGTGAAAAATCTCAAAAAGTCAAAGTTGACTTTTGTGCACAGTTGACTTTTTATCAGATGAATTCCAAACTGTGCAATTCTTCAGGAAATCATGTCCTTGACCTAAATCAAACTTGATGTACATGTTCCATGGGTGTTATAGGGTATATTGGTGCATGTCATAAGGTTTGGGAGCATGTCCTGGTCAAAAGTCAAAGTTACAGTTGACTTTCCTCGCGAAACCCTAATTGTGGTGCAAATGAAATTGAGACTTGTTGCTCAAGCTTCTTAGATCAATCCATTGTTCCAAATGGATCAATGTGACATATTGGAGATCCACAAATCCTCTCTTGAGGTCTTGGCTCATGGTTTGTCCTAAAAGTCAACTTAGGGGTGAATTAGGTCAAGAAACCCTAATTCCTGATTTTTGATGAATGCAACCCCTGAGGCAAAATTGACTTGATGATTGGGTCCATGAGATTCCATGGAGTATATTAGGTTAGGTTTTGGATCATTGGCTTGTGACCAGATGAAAATTTTTCATCTGGAGGCCCTGGTAGACCAAAACCCTAATTTGGTGACACTCTCAATCTTGAGACTTGATCCACCTAGAAGGGAGCAGCCTTGTGCTTAATCCTTGAAGTGAGAGTCCTTTTGATCCATTGTGGATGTTTGAGAGGTTAGACAAGTTGAAGATCATGTCATTCCTTGATTGATCCTTTGTCTAAGCACTCAGAGAGGGCTTGAAACCCTAATTTTGATTGTAGTGAATGCTCACCCATCTTTGGGGAGACTGATGAAGTATGATGGTTCCCCCATATTGTAATGACGATTTTCACAATGATGGGAAATCTTAGTGGTCAAAATTTGGGGTATGACAGATGCCCCTATTTAATCTTCTTGGACACGAAGGTGTGAATGACGAAGGTGTTCGGGCATTCGGGGTGCAAGACGATTAAATATCGGAATACCCGAAATTTTGATGGTGGTTATGAATGGTAGCTTACGCATTCATCTTCTTTTACTAAGCAATGATGCTTAGAAGAGGTAAAACTTCCCCTCGATCCTGGTCTTCAGCCAAGGAACTGGTCTCAGTTTTCTTTTGAAATGAACTTCACCTCGATCCTGGTTTCCTACCAAGGAACTGGTCTTAGTTTCTGATTTAAACTTCCCCTCGATCCTGGTTTCCTACCAAGGAACTGGTCTAAGTTTCTGATGTAAACTTCCCATCGATCCTGGTTTCCTACCGAGGAACTGGTCTTAGTTTCTTTTGTCAATAAACTTAATTGACAAGGGACGCTATGCGTAGCAGTTTTCCTTAAACTTCTCGCCGAATATTCCTAGGGAGATGCCATTTGATAGAAAAACTTTGATGTCAGACTCGCTGGGGAACCCATTCGTCTGAGTTGTAGAGGTGTACAAACTTCTCTGTTAGAGACGCCATTTGTTTTTACTGGGGAAAGCGAGTCTCTTGAGAGGCTGCTTCTGCATGGGATCTTACATCATACTTTTCTCGGGATCTTTCCGAAGAAATGCCATATGATGGGGTCCAATTTTGAGATGCCGAGGACCTTTTCATCAGCGGTCTTTTCGGAGCGAAACTGGCATGCTGCCAAATCTCTGATTACGAGGCCTTCTCTCGGGATTTTCCTTAATCCGGGAAAGCAAGGATATCATCTTCAATGGCGAAGAGTGATATCAACTGAGGGCTTCTCTGGTTTTTTAGAGGTTCAAGTTATCAAAGTGGCCGAGGACCCAACTTCAATCCAGAAATAAAACTGGAGGGGAGAGAATGTTTATTACTAGGGGACAAGACCGACTAGAGTGATAGTGGTGCAATATGAAATGTGAATGCAAATCAATAATGCATGATGTGTGTATGTTTATGCTGACAAAACTTGACGCGACATACAAACTGACAGGTGAACACGACTGGATACTCGGCCATCGCGGGGCGAAGAAGTACTGTTGGTTCAGAATAGCAATTCCACCTTGCTTAGGAGAGATAGTCCCTGCGGGGAATACCGTTGATCGGGCTTAGGAGATAAGAACTCGGCCGAGGCGTGTCAGACGAAACAAGGTCTCTGACATAGTTGATCCCTTCATTCAGGCGTACTGGGTTAGAAGGAGTACTTTGATGCTGCACTTTGAGGTTCGATTACTTCTAGAGAAGCGACCGAGATTCTTTTGATGTCCAACAGTCAAAAGAAATTGCCGACTTTATTTTAAAAGCAGAAAAAGTTTTAACAAGTAAATTCATTTATGTTTTATTTCAAGGATCCTTAATCATGTTTAACAACATCGTTCTGTAAAGCTAAAACAAATAAGAATTACAAACAAAAGCACAAGGGCTCAAATTTTATTGATAAGATGGAGATCAGCCAAACGCGTGATTCCAAAGAGTATCTACAAAGTTAGAAAATGGTAATTTATAGGGAAAAGGGCTACGTTGAAACATAACGACCACTATCCTTCTACCAACTTTGAATTCAGGGCATCCTGAGCTTCTTTCGAAGATGACCTTGACTGGAGTTTTCTGACAGATGATGTAACTACTGCTGCTGAGGGATTCGCCTCTGTTGAACATAGTTACTTGCCATTATCCCTAATTTTTGCCTGGATTGTACTGTGATGTTTCCAATCCATCGGGATGATTTTTTTTTAATTATTTTGTCTCTAACTTTTTCCTGGACCGCCCTTTCGGGTTTTTAGTCCACCGAGACATTTTTTTTTAGTTTAGGCGAAGTATTTCTTGACTACATCAACATTCGTGGGGTAGGAAAATTCCTCTCCGTCTATGGTTGCAAGTCTCAAGGCGCCGCCTGAGAAAGCTTTCATGACCACATAGGGGCCATCATAATTCGGAGTCCACTTGCCTCGCGAATCAGTGAGAAATGATTGTATCTTTTTGAGCACAAGGTCTCCTTTCCTGAAGATTCGGGGTCGGACCTTTTTGTCGAACGCCTTCTTCATTCTCTGTTGATACAATTGACCATGGCATAGTGCCGTGATTCGCTTTTCTTCGATCAGATTCAGTTCGTCGTGTCGACTTTGACACCATTCAGCTTCGGTGAGCTTAGCTTCCATCAATACCCGGATTAATGGGATCTCTACTTCGATGGGGAGCACTGCCTCCATGCCATATACTAGAGAGAAAGGGGTTGCCCCTGTTGAAGTGCGGACAGATGCGCGATAACCGTGAAGAGCAAAAGGTAGCATCTCGTGCCAGTCTTTATAGGTTACAACCATCTTTTGAGCGATCCTCTTGATGTTCTTGTTAGCCGCTTCTACCGCCCTGTTCATCTTGGGTCGATAGGGAGATGAGTTATGGTGTTCAATCTTGAACTCTGCACACAACTCTTTCATCATCTTGTTGTTCAAGTTAGATCCATTATCAGTAATGATCTCGCTTGGAACACCATAACGGCAGATGATATTGTTTTTGATAAATTGGACCACCACTTGTCGGGTTACATTAGCGTACGACGCTGCTTCGACCCATTTGGTGAAATAGTCAATGGCTACCAGGATGAACCGATGTTCGTTTGAAGCCTTAGGTTCAATCAAGCCAATCATGTCGATTCCCCATATGGAAAAAGGCCACGGGGAAGAAAGAACTTTGAGATGTGATGGCGGTACATGAATCTTGTCGGAGTATATCAGACATTTGTGACACCTCCTCATGTACTTGTAGCAGTCAGATTCCATTGTTAACCAATAGTACCCTGCTCTTAGAATTTTTCTCGCCATTGTATGTCTGTTGGCATGAGTGCCAAAGGATCCTTCATGAATTTCTTTCATAAACATGTCTGCTTCTGGTCTGTCCACGCATCGGAGCAAGACCATGTGAAAATTCCTCTTATAGAGAGTGCCATCGCTCAGGAAGAAGTTCCCAGCCAATCTTCTGAGGGTTTTTCTATCTTTTCTGAGTGCCCCAGGTGGGTACTCTTGTTTCTGAAGGAAGCATTTGATATCGTGATACCAAGGTTTGTCGTCTATGACTGATTCGATCGTGAAGATGTAAGCGGGCCGTTCAAGGCGCGTTATGTCGATCTTAGTGTAATACCCCAAAATTTGCTCTCCCTTTTTGGCATCATAGCATGGCATTATCATTTATCATACCATATCCATCTCATTAGCATTACATTGCATTTAAAATAGAAAAATTGAAGCATGGCATCCTTCTTACCATCAGGGCATGTGATCAGGTGGAAGGTGGGCAATCAAGAGATCATTCAAAGCACAAAAAGGTCAATCAAGTTGCCTTAAGGCAAGCCAAGAAGCCTTTCATGTCTCATACTATCTCAATTGATCATCCACAATCTCAAGGATAAGAGATACAATGGGAGATTGAAGCATTACATCTTTCACTATGCAAGAGGTTCAAAAACTAAAGGAAAACCCTCAAAAGAGATAGCTCATTGATCCAAAATCATCCTCAAAAGGCATATATCATCATCCTTTAAGAAGGTACACAACATACTCTGAGGAATTTGAAATTGAAGACTGCACATTTTTCTCCTAGGAGGTGGGCACCAAAACTAGGGTTTCCCATTAAATCAGGGAATCTTTGATTTTTTGAACAAAACTTGATGTCATGGTATTCCATATGTCCTTAAGTGTATGTATGTGGAAAATTACATCTCAATTGGTTTTAGAAGTGGTTCAATTGGAAGAAAGATCAAGAATCAGAGAAATTGGGGCAAAGTCAAATAATCAGAGGAAAAAGTCAACTCTTGACTTTTTGAGCCCAAAATCATGAAATTCATGTTACATATGTCCAATGTACAAAATTTGGTCAAGAAATTCCAAAGGAATCATGAAAAAATCAAGATGTGGAAAGTTGCCATTTTTGGGTGAAGTAGGGTTACTAAAAATAGCAAGTTTTGGCCATTTTGCATCAGAGTTTGAACCAAGGCCATTTAAAATTGAAGCACCAAATGAAAATTCCACCAGGCCACAACAAAAGGTCTTGCTTTAAGCTTCAAATCCATGTGTAGAACATCTCCATTGGATAAAAATTGAGGGAGATATGATTGATCAAAGTTTGAGCAAAGTAGGTTCAAAACTAGGTCATGACCAAGATTTTCAGGTCACGCGCGCAGTCATTTTAACAAACATGTGGTGGGCCAAATGTCCACTCATTTTTCTCATGGTTAAAGGCCTCAAGTGAAAAACTTTTCAACATCAAAGTTGTTCCTTGTAGTGTCATCTTCAATACTCATGCTGGACAAAATGCCATTTGATCAAGTTATAGTGGAGATATATTGGTTCAAAGTCATGTTGATTGTGCTGAAATTTTGTGTGCCAAGTCGCCATGCCATGACTTGCTTGCCACGCCCCATAACCACTTCCCAAACTTGTGTATTTTAAGTTATTTTGCAACTTATTCCAACCTCATTTCACTTCAATTTTCACATCAGCATTGTGCTCCAATGTACTCTCTTTCAAATGAACCCATGAGCTCACCAAATCATTCACCTTACATGGAATAATTCATCCTCAAATCACCCTATCTCTATTGTTCTCACTGTCACATAAAACCAGAAAAAAAACAAGTGAAGGTTATTGTTGATTGTATCAGCTTGCCCATGTATTGCTCACTCTCCCAACAATTGCTTCATTTAGCCAAACATGTACCTCAGTCACCATATCACGTGCTATACATGATCATAAAAAGGGAAAGGAGCGGAAACTTGTATAACAAGTTTTGCTTGCTACAGCTTCACATTTCACCTCCACCATAGTTTGTTATGGACCAGCCACACCATATCATGGCTCTCCCTAACTAACTTGACTCAGTTAGTTAGGGATGACTCACTCAAACCATTGTGACTCAGTTAACCTCACTCAGTTTAACCTTGGTTAACTCACACTATAAAACCAAATCTTACCACACAAATTCATTTTCAACTTCACTTTTCATTTCCACTCTCAAGAACACTCTCACTCTCTCAATCTTCCCTAAGCTTTTTCTCTCTCTGTGTGCAAGAATCATTCATCTTCATCCACCTCAATTCATCATCATCAATGGCATTGGATTGAAGGAGATTTCAGCACAGTCCTCAAGATTGCTGCAAGCATTGTTCAACATTGGATCTCCCTGCTTTCAAGACAACGAGTTATAGCATTTATTTTGCTTAGTTTGTGAAGCTTCAAGGTTGAAGGAGAAGCTAGGATCTCTGGTTTTCTGAAGAGCACTCCGAAGCCTCATCAATTTCAGGTTTATTTCACTCAATTTTAATGCATTGTATTCTTGTGATTTAAGCTTGTTTTATGATGTTTGGAGCTTATTAGGAGCTATGCATGAGTTCTGTCTAGTTGATAGGCTCTTTAGGAGTTTAGATGTGATTTTAGGGCAATTTGTTTTGGATCGGTTTGTGTTATACGTGTATGTTATGTGAAAAATAGTGTTAGATTCATGATGTACATGAGCTCAGCTTTCGATTGGTGTACGTATTGTGAATTTCTGGAGGAATTGGAGTTTGCAGGTGGTGGCTGTTGGCCGGAGAAGGTGACCGGAGGTCCTCTCCGGCCGGTGACTGTTAGAGCTAGGGTTTTTGCCATGTTTTAATCCCGTCCGTTGTTTTTTTCTCATCGTGTGGCTAAGAGCATGACAACGCATTAAAACGCATGTGCAAGGCATGTGCCATTTTTCTGATTTCAATTAAACATGGTGTGGTGTGGTGTATGGTATGGAACGTGGACATGCGTGTGTGAGCGTTTGATCTGATTACTTTGACTGTGTGTATGACTTGACTTCATCCAATGGTTGTAATGGTTTTGACTTGTGTTGACTGGGAGTGTATGGTTGTTATGGTGTTATGCGTGCTTAATGGACTTAGTCAGATTTGATATCCACACCCCCATGCCTTAAGCCCAAACCATTCTTGAACTGAGTAATTGCTATGCTTGCACCCCCTTTCTTTATTTCCATTTTATTTTATTTTTCATTTTTATACACGTTTGCTTTTTATTTTTTAAAAATATCAAACATCATCATAAAATTCCACAAAAATTCATGAGCATCATTAAAACATTTAGAAAATTTTTCATGATTTTATTTTCTGATTTTATGACCTTTTTGCCCCTGCTCCATAATTTTCTTTGAATTTCTTTGATGTGCATTCTTAATATGGTACATGATCTTGTTTAATTTTGTTCTTGATCATTAAAAATTGTTTTGATGCTCTTCTTTTTGCATTGAGTCATTATCATCTTGAGGTATGTTAAGTGATTTTTATTTGATTTTTTAGGTCAGTTTTATGGCATGTTTGGTGTTCACTTTTGTGCTACTTTGTATGATATGTCTATGTGACCTAAGTGCATTGTTTGACATCATTTTGCCTTGGTTCCTTGCATGCTACTTTGATATGTGATTCATCTCTGATTAGTGAACTCCAATACCATGTTTTCATAATTTTCATGAGGCCATTTGATTTTTTCTTGATGCATTTCATTTAAAGCATTATAACATGTCATATCATTGTAATCTTTGGTGCATGTTTTCTTTTGTGTATACTTGCATGATCATTTGCATATTTGGTGAACCATTCACTTGACATTATAGGTCATTGGTACATATTATATGTCATCCTTGCATGTTGACTTTCATTTAAACCTTGTGCACCTTTAACATGTTGTGTTTGTACTTGTGTTCTCTTTTGAACTTCCATTTCAATTCTACTTCTTCTATCACTTCTTAAATGTTTTGATGTTTACTTCATAAATACTTGTGAGATGTTGGTGAATCATTTTTCATTTCATGTCAATTCTGGTTGTTGATGTACATGTTCCATTCATGCATGTCCTTTTCATTTCTTTCCATCTTTCATCTATCCCTTCTTCTTGTAACATGTTTAAATGCTAATGGGTGATGATTATTGCTTATTCACTTGCACTTGTATGATAAGGACCATTTGTTCCCATATGATGTACATTCTGGTTGTGGCCCTAAGATTTGTTTTCTCATTTAATTCTTTTGAGTTTTATGATGCATTACATGTTCTTTTACTTCTTATACTTCTTATACTTGTTCACTAACCATGTAGGGGCTTTGGTAAGTTTCAATTGAGTGTGGATAAGGAATCCACATTCAACTTCTATCCTTTCTCTTTTACAATTCCATTTTGTGTTTTGTTAAGCACTTATGTGTTTTCTTTTAATAACTCATCACTTTCCCTTTGTGAATTACAATTCATCTTCTACTTTAGAAGTGAATTGTTTAATTCATTCTTTCTTTAGACTTTAGGTTGAAACCTCACAAACCTTAGGATCACTCCCTTAACTAATCAATTAGGATTGAGTCTTAGTCCATATAGATTTTTACCTTTATCCTCCCTTGAGTCTCTTTTCTCATCTCAAAGAAAATTCAAAATATCTAATAAAGGTAGGCACTTATTGCATTTAGGCCTTTCATATAAAGAAAAGATTATAAGGGGTCTTCTCTTATAATCTTAAAATGTGTAGCATATGGCCCATCTTAGGTCAATGTGTTACATATTTGATCTTGTATGAGGGACTTAAATGCAATACTTGTTGAAGGTGCAAATAATAAAAAACACTTCTTCACTTCATAATCAACAAAACACTTAATAAACACAAGTATGCTAGTGTGTTTGAACCTTGACAATTGGAACTAAGTGTGGGGGTCTTCTTCACTCTTAGTGTGCATTCTTACCCATTCCATCTTGGAATGTGAGAATGTGCACATTCCAATGACTAAGATCCAGATACACTGTCATATGCAAACAAATGAAAAGACTCTTAAAAGACAAAAACCAACAATAACGTCTTTCCTTCGGGAATTCTTTTCTCACCTCACTCATTCTCAAAGCATGAACGCGCTCCTTCTTGTTCTCTTGCAAGATGGTAACGCACTCGGACCAGCGAGCCTGCCACACCTGAGCTAGAACGTCAGCCGTTCCTTAAAAAAACACAAACAATCCATCCCTAGTGAGGGGAACTACGTCGCTCTGATTCTCATGTTCCCGATGAGATACGTAGGCAGTGGGGTAGGGCCCATGCGAGCACTTCTTTTATTTTCCCTACATTTGTTTCTCTTTCTCTCTCCTTTCCTTTTCCATTCCTTTTTCAGTTTCTTTCTCAGTATTCTTTTCTTACACCCTTTGATCGAGCAAGCAAGCGTGGATCCCATCGGGTACGATGGACGTGAGGGGTGCTAATACCTTCCTCTCGCGTAACCGACTCCCGAACCCATTTCTTTTGGTCGTAAGACCATGCTCCATCCTTTCCTTCAGGTTTATGCGGTGTTTCCTTTCCCTCTCTTGGGATAAATACACATTGCTGGCGACTCTGTTTGGTGCCACTTTCGCGTTTGTACTTGGATGAAAATCCCGGGAGCGACAGCTGGCGACTCTGCTGGGGACAGCTGGTTGACCTATTGCTGGTCCATCCTAAGCGAGTCAATCCTAGCGCTTGTTTGTTTTTTCATTGGGTGTTTACTGTTGTGCTATATGTTGCTGTTTATTTATTTTACTGCATTTACTGCATTTTAGCATTGCATATCATATATTATATTGTGTTGCACTGCTTTGTCTGTTTGGCGGGATGGGATTTCTGAGAGATAAGCCCATTACACAGGCTTGAGTATACACTTAGAATTAGAGTGGAGAGTAGTGGGACCTACGTGCCGTTTGGAGTGCGTTGGGTGTTCACGAAATTCACAGCTGGACGAGGCTATCTTGGGACACGTCGTGGCATGCGCATCTTGCGTATTCCAGGATGTAGATCTAGAGAGCTGTCGACTCTAGTGACCGATCATGAGGACCTTAGTGGAAACATCCCTCTTTAGCGGTGACAATGGCAGACCACATTCTGTGGCAAACCCATTCGCACCCGAGGGCCCACTTTGGAACTTGCATAGGATGACTTTTATTTTCTAAGGGGAGTCAGTGGACGACCTCTTTGATTGGCATAGCATTGTATCCTACGGGCTGAATGTGCTATGGCTTCTCAAACCTCCGAAGCTGACAAGCCTTATTTTCTAAGAACCACATGTGAGCATGGGCGGGATGTTTACAGGTTTGCAGGAAACCCAGCCTCCTACCTACCTTACTTGTGATTCTATGAGGATTTCAGACATTGTATCCTATGATGGTGATTTGAGTGTTCATCTCAGATATTGCCAGATTCAGTACAGAGACACTGTGCACACAGTTCAATACAGACACCGACACTCGATTACCTGATCACATGCCCTTTTGCATTGCATTATCATATCATAACAGTTATGTTTGTCATTTTCAGGTGCATAATATATTTCTGATTCCAATCCATGGGTTCAACAGAGATCGTTGCCGAGAGAAAGAACAATGTGTCTTACAAGTTTCCAGATCCTGTCTTGGATTCATTGCTCAAAGTTATAGATATGGCTGGTCCGGGTATTCTTGATAGGTTTCAGAAGAGCTACGGGAATTTGGTTGGGATGGTCCGTACAATCACCAAGTATGAACATGATGCTTTGCACACTCTGCTGCAGTTCTACGAGCCTTCGTTGAGGTGCTTTCTTTTTTCAGATTACATTTTGATGCCAACACTGGAAGAATTCTCATTTATTTTGGGAATTCCGATCACGTCGGCAATACCATTCTTCTCTGGTAGTTCTCCCAGCGTAAAAGAAATTGCTGCTGCTTTACAAATGGATCAGGCAGTGATAAAGAGTGGTGTGAGCAGTAAAAATGGAGTTAGCGGATTTCATTTAGAATTTCTGTCTGGACAGGCCCAAGAGGCTGCAAGTGCTAAAAATTGGACGGTTTACAATTCCATTCTGGCTCTCTGCATATATGGCCTAGTTTTCTTTCCCAATCAGCAAGACTTTGTGGATATGCAAGCGACAAGAGTTTTCGTTCTTAAAAATCCAGTCCCTACTTTGTTAGGAGATTTTTATCATTCCGTGCACTATAAGAATGAGAAAAGGAGGGGAGGATCTGTTAGTTGTTGTACTCCACTGCTGAGTCATTGGTTTTTCAAACATTTGCCTCAGACAGGTGCCTTTGTGGAAACCAAAGATGTGGCGAAATGGTCTAAACGATTGGTGAGTTTAACTGCTGATAACATTGTATGGTTTGACCACCGGTTATTGAGAACAGAGCTTGTCACAAGATGCGGAAATTTTCCAAATGTGCCTTTGATTGGCAGAAAAGGAGGGATCAATTATAATCCAGTTTTGGCCATCCGACAGTTTGGGTATGCTTCCAGGGATCCTCCTACAGAGCAAGATGTGGAAGAATCTTTATTTTTTACAGGAACTAAAGATGCGAAGGTGGTAGAAGTAGTGAATGCTTGGAAAGATAAGCACAAAATTGGAAAAGCAGTTTTTGGAAAAGGAGATTGTAGATCTTATCCTGAATATGACAGGTGGATTGAGACGAAAGTAAAGGAATTGCTTTTACCCTTTTCAAGGGGAGCTCTTTTATGTTCAGTACAGCCAGAACAACCCACCATGGTGGCTATTGAAGAATGTGAGAAGTGGAAGAAAATGGTCAGAGAGCTGCAGATAGAGAATTCTGGAATGAGCAGATGTCTTCAGAAAGCTCTAGCTGACAACAAAGAGTTGGAAAAGAGAGCCTTGAAAGCGGAAAAAACCTTGGCTGACAAAGAGGAAGATTTTGATGACCGAGCTCGGTACTTTCGGAAACTTACTTTGGGAGCAGATGACACTAGTCAGGCTCACAAGATCACAAAACAGGCTTTAGCCCGAAGCAAGGATTCATTAGCTCAACTTCGTCAAGCTTGGGATGAAGTCAGAATTGAAAATGCCGAGTTAAAGGATCAGTCGAAGACTAAAGACGAGGAGCTTAAAAAGGCACATGAGCAGAGGAGAAAGTATCGGGAAAGTCTCGGTAAAAGTCAAGAACAGTTAGAAGAAGCTAGAAGCCAGCTGAAGAATGCCAAGAAAGAGCTTGAAGAAGCCATGATAGAAAGAGAGATACTCAAGACGCAAGCTGGCATAAAGAGACACAAAGGAGTGCATGATGACGAAGCTCTTATGCTGCATATGGGTTCTTTAACTGAAGCTCTTGAGAAAAGGGATGTCTTGATCAAAGAAATGATTGAAAAGCCGAATCACCAGCGTACCCGTATACTTTTTGAGGAAGTCAAGTACTCAAGTGATAAGCTGAAGGATGTGGAATTGTCAGATTGATGTTCTTTTCCCTGTATTTTGTTGTTAATGGTTACCATCAGGCTTGTTGATGGATCCATTTTTCCTTGTATTGCATTTGCGGTTGAACCTTTCTTAAATGTACTCGAATACTTTGTTGAATGAGTATGAGCAGTTTTATTCAGAATTATTCCTTATCAGATAGCTGCACACAAGCACATGACCACGATACGTCTCTTTATATCACGATTTCTGGTCTTCAGATTTCTGTGGTTTGGATTGGAATCAGGGTATAAAACACCTCGGAAATGACAAACATAGCATTGCATGGCATTGCATATCACTTTGCATTTTGTTACTTGCTTTTCAGGTACTCGTTGCAGGGTCTCTAACCTTTATTTGGTTTCAGGCAGTATAGCGGAGAATCATATTCACCGATATTCGACGCGAAGAAATCAAGTAAGAATCATGGATCAAGTGCAAAGTGATTTGGCTGAAATGAGGGCGCGTATGGACCAGTTCATGACCCTCATGACTGGCATGGCGCAAAATCAGGAGAGGTTGAGGCTTCTGGTCGAGCGTCCAGACAATGGGCCCGAAGGTGATCAACATGACAATTCACAGGGACATGGCATCCCTCCTCCCGGTGGCAACCCTCCTCCTGGTGGTAACAATCGGGGTAATGGAAATGGTAGGCATGCTGGTGTTACTCTTGAAGATACTCTGGAAGACCACTTTACTCTACTAGATGCTGATGTGGGTAATCAAGGTGATCGAAGGTATGAGGAGTTAGCAGAAAAGATCAGGGCCATAGAATGCAAGAACTCTATGGGTATTGATGTTACCAGCTTGGGGCTGGTCTCAGGAGTCAGAATTCCCCCTAAATTCAAGCCTCCCACTTTTGATAAGTATCACGGCAATGCGTGTCCCCAAACGCATCTTCAAGCTTACTTTGGGAAGATTTCAGCCCATACGGATGACGAGAAGCTATGGATGCACTATTTTCAGGACAGTCTGGCTGGGGCGTCCTTGACCTGGTATATGAAGTTGAATAGAGCTGCTGTGAAGAATTGGAAAGATCTGGCAGAAGCGTTCCTGAAGCAATACCAGTATAATATTGACATGGCGCCCAACCGCACTCAATTGCAGGGGTTGTCACAAAATGCCAAGGAGAGTTTCAAAGAATATGCACAGAGGTGGAGGGAAATGGCTGCCCAGGTTCAACCTCCCTTGTCAGACAGAGAAATGGCAGATATGTTCATGGGCACCTTGCAAGGGGCCTATCTTGATAGATTAGCTGCTTGTCCATCAACTGGATTTGCTGATATTGTGATTGCGGGAGAAAGAATAGAAAGTCTGTTAAAGCTTGGGAAGATCCAGGATGTGAGTGGGGCTGGCTCTTCGGGGACGAAGAAACCATTTGCTAGTAGCCAGAAAAGAAGAGAAGGTGATACGAATGCTGTGTTTAGAGGACGAGGCAGAGGGCGTTCTCAAGCTTATTATCAGGTAGATGCTGTAACAATCCCCACACCGTCTGTTCAGAAACAACAATCCCAACAACAAGTTCAACAGCAACAACCTTTTTTCCAGCAAAGGTCTAGACAGAGGGATCGTAAGATGGATCCTCTCCCTATGACTTATGCCGCGCTGTTGCCCCGACTACTCGAGTTAAAGTTGATAGAACTCCGTACTATGAAAGCTCCGGTTGCTGGAAACCTGCCACCTAACTTCGATGCTAATGCTCGTTGTGAGTTCCACTCAGGTGCTCAGGGACACTCCATTGAAAAATGCTGGGCTTTCCATCATAAAGTACAAGATTTGATTGATGCTAAAGCCATCAATTTCTCTCCCGCTCCTAATATTACTCAGCATCCCATGCCTGATCATAGTGCAGCCAATGTATATGCTATTGAAGATGCGAGGAGATTGAATTTGGTGTTAGACGTTCATCAAGTGAAAACTTCTTTGTTGGTTGTAAAAGATCATTTATTGAAGGGACAGGTGTTCCCGGGCTGTAATCAAGATTGCTCTGAGTGTATGAATCAGGAGAACGGCTGTGATAAGTTGAAGATGGGTTTACAGAATCTGATCGATGAAGGACGTCTACAGTTCGACAGAGTCGTGAAAGACACTGATGAGATATCAACCGTGACCATCTATTACACTCCCGCTGAGATTCGAATGCCGGTCAATGCAGTTCCCGTGGCGAGTGTTGCGCCAGAAGGGCCCAGTCCTGTCACTATCACGGTGCTAGGACCAATTCCGTTCACGTCTACGAAGGCTATCCCATGGCACTATGGGGCAGATGTATATTACGAAGGTAAAAAGCAGGAAGTTGAGTCATCAGTCAGCCCAAATATTGATAACGTAGGGGGTGTAGGGGGCTTTACAAGGAGTGGAAGGTTGTTCGCTCCCCAAACCTTGAGAAGTGATAAAGAGGCAGAAGCAGCAGCAAAGGCTAAAGGTAAACAGGTGGTTGAAAATGCGCCTACACCTGAAGCAGAGACAAAGATTACTTTTGATAAGGAAATGGAAGAATTTATGAAGATAATCAAGAAAAGCGATTATAAGATTGTGGACCAACTGAATCAGACCCCTTCAAAGATTTCAATCTTGTCACTATTGATGTGCTCTGATGCGCACTGGCAGGCGTTGTTGAAAGTATTGAAGAGTGCATACGTGCCACAAGAAATTACTGTTAATCAGCTCGAGGGCGTAATCTCCAATGTTAATGTTAGCCATGGCTTGGGCTTTACAAGTAGAGATTTGACTGTTGAAGGAAGAAACCATAATAAGGCTTTGCATATCACGATGGAGTGTAAGGGCGCAGTGTTATCTCATGTACTGGTAGACACTGGTTCATCACTCAATGTCTTGCCCAAGAAGGCATTAATGAAGCTGGAAGTTGATGGTTTGATCTTAAGGCCTAGTGAATTGGTGGTCAGAGCATTCGATGGAACTAGACGATCTGTGTTTGGTGAGGTGGAATTTCCCGTACAAATTGGACCACAGGTGTTCAAATCCACGTTCCATGTAATGGACATACAACCTGCATATAGCTGCCTATTGGGGCGCCCTTGGATTCACGGAGTCGGGGCTGTTACTTCTACTCTACATCAAAAGCTGAAGTATGAGTTTGAAGGGCAGGTTGTGACGGTGTGTGGGGAAGAAGACATCTTTGTGAGTCACTTGTCCACGTTCAAGTACATTGAAATGGATGGGGAAATTCATGAGATGTTGTGCCAATCATTTGAAGCAGTCAATATTGACGATGCACCTGAGTCTTCTTCTGTACCAGTTGGGGCCGGTACCTCCATTTCATCTTACAAACAAGTTGTCGAAGTCGTCAGGGCAGGCAACGCCCAAGGTTGGGGCAGGTTGATAGAGACCCCAATGAAGGAAGACAAATTTGGTATTGGTTATCATCCCTCTACAACTTCAGATGCGGGGAGCAGGGGACCCATTACTTTCAATAGTGGGGGAATTATCTACACGGACCAGTCTTGTGCAGCCACAGAGGATAGTGTTGACAGTGATTGTGACCTGGACAACTGGGTACGCCCTCATGCTCTGGGACAACAAGTGCAGAACTGGTTCGTTGAAGAAGTCATCCGGGTTACTCTTCAGACAGAGTAATTTTTCTTTGTTTTTTCTAACCATAATGCATGTCAAAATCTTGCGCTCTGCCCAAGGCGTATAGATTCATTTGTAGGGCCACCATGGTTGCATTTGCAATGTTTAATCATTAATAAAGGACGTTTTGCAATCAAATTTTGTTCTCTGTCTTTCAGTTTTTATTTTTGCACAAAAAAAAAAAAAATAATAAAATGGCAATGTTTCATTTTCTTTTGTTTTGATTAAAAATAAAATTCTAAAATAAGGCATAAACCCGTTCATGCAGACTTGATCTTCCGGATACCACTGATAACGATTTTGATATGACTATGTATGACTTTGACAATCCGATTTATCAAGCCGAAGAAGGGGATGAGAAAGATTGTGAACTCCCTGAAGAACTGGCCAGATTGTTGAAACAAGAGGAAAGGGTCATCCAGCCTCATCAGGAGACTGTAGACATCATCAATATTGGTACCAAGGACGCCAAAAAAGAGATCAGGATTGGTGCCAGCTTGCAAGCAGATGTGAAGCAAACTTTGACGGAAATGTTGCGCGAGTATGTTGACATCTTCGCCTGGTCGTATCAAGACATGCCGGGGTTGGATACGGATATTGTCGTGCACAGGCTGCCATTAAGAGAAGAATGTCCGCCAGTCAAGCAGAAACTTCGTCGGACTCATCCCGACATGGCTTTAAAGATTAAGGAGGAAGTCCAGAAGCAGTGGGATGCTGGTTTTCTTGCTGTGACAAAGTATCCTCCATGGGTAGCCAACATCGTGCCAGTACCGAAGAAAGATGGAAAAGTGAGAATGTGTGTGGATTATCGAGATCTTAATAAAGCTAGCCCGAAAGATGATTTTCCACTACCTCATATTGATGTGCTGGTCGATAATACAGCTCAGTTTTCAGTGTTCTCATTTATGGACGGTTTCTCCGGGTACAACCAGATCAAGATGGCACCTGAAGATATGGAGAAGACCACGTTCATTACTCCGTGGGGTACATATTGTTATAAAGTAATGCCTTTTGGGTTGAAAAACGCAGGGGCAACGTACCAGCGGGCGATGGTGACATTGTTTCATGACTTGATTCATAAGGAGATCGAATGTTATGTAGATGATATGATTGCCAAGTCGAGAACAGAAGAGGAACATCTGGTTAACCTGAAAAAGCTGTTTGAAAGGTTGAGAAAGTTCCGTCTGAGATTAAATCCAAACAAGTGCACGTTTGGGGTGCGTTCTGGAAAGTTACTGGGTTTCATTGTGAGCGAAAGAGGAATCGAGGTTGATCCTGCCAAGGTGAAAGCAATACAAGAAATGCCTGAACCGAGAACAGAAAAAGAGGTTCGTGGTTTCTTGGGTAGATTGAACTACATTGCAAGGTTCATATCTCACCTAACAGCCACGTGTGAACCAATATTTAAATTGTTAAGGAAAGATCAAACGGTCAGGTGGAATGACGATTGCCAATTGGCATTCGATAAGATAAAAGAATACTTGCAGGAACCTCCGATTCTAATGCCTCCAGTTGAAGGGAGACCGCTGATAATGTATCTGACAGTGCTTGAAGGTTCCATGGGTTGTGTTCTCGGTCAACATGACGAGACAGGTAGGAAGGAGCATGCTATTTACTACCTGAGCAAAAAGTTCAATGATTGTGAGTCCCGGTACTCCATGCTTGAAAAGACATGCTGTGCACTTGCATGGGCCGCTAAGCGATTGAGGCAATATATGGTTAGGCACACAACCTTGTTGATTTCAAAAATGGATCCTATCAAGTACATTTTCGAGAAACCAGCATTGACAGGCAGAGTTGCACGGTGGCAAATGGTCTTGACAGAGTATGACATTCAGTACACTTCACAAAAGGCCATCAAAGGAAGTATTATGTCCGACTATCTTGCGCAACAGCCGATTGATGATTACCAACCCATGAAATTTGACTTCCCTGATGAGGACATCATGTTTCTCAAAGCTAAAGACTGCGAGGAACCACTTCCGGAGGAGGGGCCAGACCCTGAATCCAAATGGAGTCTGATGTTTGATGGGGCTGTCAATATGAATGGGTGCGGAGTTGGAGCGGTTCTTATCACGCCGGAAGGTGTTCATATGCCTTTCACTTCCCGAATAACTTTCGGATGCACCAATAATGAAGCAGAGTACGAAGCTTGTATAATGGGGATCGAGGAGGCGATTAATCTACGGATTAAGACCCTTGATATATTTGGTGATTCAGCTTTGGTAATCAATCAAGTGAAAGGGAGTTGGTACACGCACCAAGCAAATCTAGTGCCGTATAGAGATTATACAAGGAGATTGCTGACATTTTTCACAACAGTGAAACTGTACCATATTCCTCGAGATGAGAATAGGTTCGCTGATGCCTTGGCCACTTTGTCTTCCATGATCAAAGTGCAAGGATGGAACCATGTACCTAAGATTGAGGTATCCCGCCTTGACAGACCAGCATTTGTGTTTGCGGTCGATGCAGCGTCTGATGACAAGCCATGGTTTTATGACATTAAGTGTTTCTTGAAAAGTCAAGAGTACCCGCCCGGGGCATCGTCCAAAGACAGGAAGACGTTGAGAAGGTTAGCCGGTAGTTTCTTCTTGAACAAAGATGGCGTGCTGTATAAAAGAAATTTTGACACGGTCCTGCTTAGATGTGTGGATAGACATGAAGCAGACTTGTTGATGATTGAAGTGCACGAAGGCTCTTTCGGTACCCATGCCGGAGGACATGCAATGGCTAAAAAGTTGTTAAGATCGGGATATTATTGGTTGACTATGGAGTCAGATTATTGCAAATATGCCCGCAAATGCCATAAATGCCAGATCTATGCAGACAAGGTGCATGTGCCTCCAAATCCGTTGAGTATCATGTCGTCGCCTTGGCCGTTTGCCATGTGGGGCATTGATATGATCGGAAAGATTGAGCCTACAGCTTCCAATGGTCATTGTTTCATCTTGGTGGCAATTGATTACTTCACCAAATGGGTTGAAGCCGCATCCTATGCCAATGTTACAAAACAAGTGGTCGCTCGTTTCTTAAAACGGGATATCATTTGCCGATATGGAGTTCCCGAAAGAATCATTACTGATAATGGTTCTAATTTGAACAATAAGATGATGGCTGAGTTATGCCGGGACTTCAAAATCGAACATCACAATTCTTCTCCGTACCGCCCAAAGATGAATGGCGCGGTCGAAGCGGCCAACAAAAATATCAAGAAGATTGTGCAGAAGATGGTTGTCACGTACAAAGATTGGCATGAGATGTTACCATTTGCTTTGCATGGGTATCGAACGTCGGTACGCACGTCCACTGGGGCAACCCCATTCTCACTTGTATATGGTATGGAGGCAGTGCTACCGGTTGAAGTAGAGATTCCGTCCCTCAGAGTTATGATGGATGTTAAGCTAGATGAAGCTGAATGGGTACGAGCCAGATTTGATCAGCTGAGCCTTATTGAGGAAAAGCGATTGGCGGCTGTATGTCATGGGCAACTATATCAGCGCAGAATGAAACAGGCATTTGACCAGAAGGTGCATCCTCGGGTTTATAAAGTCGGAGATGTGGTACTCAAAAGGATCCTTCCTCCCAATACAGATCACAGGGGCAAATGGACTCCTAACTATGAAGGTCCATTCGTGGTTAAAAAGGTCTTTTCAGGCGGAGCCTTATTGCTTACAACCATGGATGGCGAAGACTTTTCATCCCCTGTCAACTCGGACGTAGTCAAAAAATACTTCGCATGAATAAGACCCGCTGGATAATAAAAATAAAAAAAATCCAGGCAAAAAAGGGCATCCCAGCGAACCAAAAACAGAATAAGGTTCGGGCAAAAATTAGGGATATAATTGAAAAAAATTTGTACACCCGGTAAGTTGAAAACCCGAAAGGGCAACTTAGGCAAAAAAGGGTATCCTGGTGGATCGAAAACCTGAAAGGGCGGTCCACACAAAAGAGGGATTTAAGCGAATGACTATGGTCTGAGTTATCTATCCCCCATTACCGTTTGAACAACTGACGTTCTGAAGGATAGGAATCGGTCCGATCATTCCTCAGAAGGCAAGGTCGGGGAGTTTTGAAGACATACTGGTCATAACAGAATGGAAACTCAGTGGAATTCCGTTTTCACATTGCCATTAGGATAGTTTTTTTTTTTTTTTTCAATTTTCAGCGACCACCTCTTTCCAGGGATTGCTTCCTGATGTAATTGCCTATTCTGGGCTCTCAGTCAATAAATTGAATCTCAATAAAAAGCTTTCTATTTTTGTTTTATTGCTTTGTTTGCAAAAACGTCCTAATTTTGATAAAACATTGCATTTGAAAACATGGCGGCCTTGCAATAACATGCGAAAAAAAACATTTGAAATTACCTTGAATGTTGAATATTCCCGGATGGTGGATTCTAGCCACGCAATATTCGGGGCATGTGTGCATATTCTTTTGTTGCAGGTAGTAGGGGCAGATGATGTTAAGCACAGGACCAGTAATCAATTACCCCACGCAAAGGACTGGGGCAATTACGGGTAAGGAGGTTTGCGTTCATCGCTCGGTCGACGGTCGTTCATAACGGTTCGATATCATTGAATTAAGTTCAACTGGGTACCGTTGTATCTTATTAAGTCGATTCTCTCATACAGTACTTCCAATAACTACAAGCTTTTCTGTGTCGATAACGGTCACAGGTTCCCCAAAAGAGTGGTCTCGTCGACACCGAAACTGATGGTCATTATCCCCAGCGAAGTCACAAGAGTTTGAAGAGGCTAGATCTTCTGTAAAATCCTCTTATGACATCCTCTTCGGGGACGAATTGTTGTTTTGTCCAAGCATGGGGCATGATTGTTTCCCCAGCATGAAGTGTTGATCATCCCCAGTAGAGTTTGAGGACAGTTGGTCTTCTGTAAAATCCTCTCAAAAGGCATTCCCTAGCACGAGACGTTTTAAAGTAGTTTCCGCCAGCAGAGTTTGTTATAAACTCGTCATCCCTAACGGAATTGTCTAAAGGGAAGCTCGCCTAACATGGGGCATTGTGGTACTTATCCTAAGCTTGACAGTCATATTCTTCAGCAGAATACTGTGGATTTGCTTTGGGTTTCCCCAGCAGATCTCTAAGGACTCTTTCCCAACAAGTTGCAGTGGAATGGTATAACCAGGTTTTGTCTGTCCCCGGCAGAGTAACCCTGATTCCCCGGCAAGATTGTGTCTCTGGTAATGATCCCCCACAGAGGTCAGCATCGAATCTTGTCAGCAATACTCCCCAGCTGAGTTGTTGTTCTCCCCGCAGAGGTTTATAAGATCGGCAGAATCTATTCCTCAACAAGGATGGCACAGTCCTTCCCCAGCCGAGTCAGAAGGTTGATAACCCCTATAAAGGGTCTTGGATTGGATAGATCCTCAAGCAGAGTTTTTTATGACTTTTCTTCCTTAGCAAGATGCCATGCAAAGAAATTCTCGTCCCCAGCGGAGTCGCTGTGACCAGAATTCATGCCCCAGCAGATGAAGTGATTACTGGCAGATCTATTATTCTTCAAGTCCAATTTATTTTTGGCAAACTTGACAATTCGAAGCAGACGGATTGTTCAATTATTCTCCAGCAGAGATACTATCCTCTCAGGAACCTCTGAAGTCAAGTCATTGATCATTGTTCCTCAGCAAAGTCGGCAGAGATGTCTGACACGGATGCAGAGTGCAATCCGTATTGATATTCTAAAAGTCCAACAGTGGATTGGCAAAAGTCCGTCTTCGGGTGGCAAAAGTCCAACAGTGGATTGGCGAAAGGTCCATCTAAGGGTGGCGAATTCCAAAAGTCCAACAGTGGATTGGCAAAAGTCCGTCTTCGGGTGGCAAAAGTCCAACAGTGGATTGGCGAAAGGTCCATCTAAGGGTGGCAAATTCCAAAAGTCCAACAGTGGATTGGCAAAAGTCCGTCTTCGGGTGGCAAAAGTCCAACAGTGGATTGGCAAAAGTCCATCTTCGGGTGGCAAAGCAGCTAAAAGTCCAACAGTGGATTGGCAAAAGTCCGTCTTCGAGTGGCAAAAGTCCAACAGTGGATTGGCAAAAGTCCGTCTTCGGGTGGCAAAAGTCCAACAGTGGATTGGCAAAAGTCCGTCTTCGGGTGGCAAAAGTCCAACAGTGGATTGGCAAAAGTCCATCTTCGGGTGGCATGAAGCTGCAAAGTCCACCAGTAGCGTGGCAGGCCAGTAGTCGTCTGGAATTGCATAAAAGACATTATTAAAGTCCACCAGTAGCGTGGCAGGCCAGTAGTCGTCTGGAATTGCATAAAAGACGTTATCAAAGTCCACCAGTAGCGTGGCAAGCCAGTAGTCGTCTGGCGTCGTTCAAAAGACGTTATCAAAGTCCACCAGTAGCGTGGCAGGCCAGTAGTCTTCTGGAGTTGCATAAAAGACATTATTAAAGTCCACCAGCAGCGTGGCAAGCCAGTAGTCGTCTGGCGTCGTTCAAAAGACAGATCTCTCCGACGTTTCATCGAAGATTCAATCCAACAGTCTCGTTGGGTTTATATCCCTTTTATTCTTCATCATCCAGAGCAAATTTTTGGTTATATTTGGTATTCAATCACTATATACCTTGAAAGTCTGAAAGCAATTGCTTTCAGGCATTCAGGTCTACAGCGCTTGAATAGGGGCAGCTGTAATACCCCAAAATTTGCTCTCCCTTTTTGGCATCATAGCATGGCATTATCATTTATCATACCATATCCATCTCATTAGCATTACATTGCATTTAAAATAGAAAAATTGAAGCATGGCATCCTTCTTACCATCAGGGCATGTGATCAGGTGGAAGGTGGGCAATCAAGAGATCATTCAAAGCACAAAAAGGTCAATCAAGTTGCCTTAAGGCAAGCCAAGAAGCCTTTCATGTCTCATACTATCTCAATTGATCATCCACAATCTCAAGGATAAGAGATACAATGGGAGATTGAAGCATTACATCTTTCACTATGCAAGAGGTTCAAAAACTGAAGGAAAACCCTCAAAAGAGATAGATCATTGATCCAAAATCATCCTCAAAAGGCATATATCATCATCCTTTAAGAAGGTACACAACATACTCTGAGGAATTTGAAATTGAAGACTGCACATTTTTCTCCTAGGAGGTGGGCACCAAAACTAGGGTTTCCCATTAAATCAGGGAATCTTTGATTTTTTGAACAAAACTTGATGTCATGGTATTCCATATGTCCTTAAGTGTATGTATGTGGAAAATTACATCTCAATTGGTTTTAGAAGTGGTTCAATTGGAAGAAAGATCAAGAATCAGAGAAATTGGGGCAAAGTCAAATAATCAGAGGAAAAAGTCAACTCTTGACTTTTTGAGCCCAAAATCATGAAATTCATGTTACATATGTCCAATGTACAAAATTTGGTCAAGAAATTCCAAAGGAATCATGAAAAAATCAAGATGTGGAAAGTTGCCATTTTTGGGTGAAGTAGGGTTACTAAAAATAGCAAGTTTTGGCCATTTTGCATCAGAGTTTGAACCAAGGCCATTTAAAATTGAAGCACCAAATGAAAATTCCACCAGGCCACAACAAAAGGTCTTGCTTTAAGCTTCAAATCCATGTGTAGAACATCTCCATTGGATAAAAATTGAGGGAGATATGATTGATCAAAGTTTGAGCAAAGTAGGTTCAAAACTAGGTCATGACCAAGATTTTCAGGTCACGCGCGCAGTCATTTTAACAAACATGTGGTGGGCCAAATGTCCACTCATTTTTCTCATGGTTAAAGGCCTCAAGTGAAAAACTTTTCAACATCAAAGTTGTTCCTTGTAGTGTCATCTTCAATACTCATGTTGGACAAAATGCCATTTGATCAAGTTATAGTGGAGATATATTGGTTCAAAGTCATGTTGATTGTGCTGAAATTTTGTGTGCCAAGTCGCCATGCCATGACTTGCTTGCCACGCCCCATAACCAGTTCCCAAACTTGTGTATTTTAAGTTATTTTGCAACTTATTCCAACCTCATTTCACTTCAATTTTCACATCAGCATTGTGCTCCAATGTACTCTCTTTCAAATGAACCCATGAGCTCACCAAATCATTCACCTTACATGGAATAATTCATCCTCAAATCACCCTATCTCTATTGTTCTCACTGTCACATAAAACCAGAAAAAAAACAAGTGAAGGTTATTGTTGATTGTATCAGCTTGCCCATGTATTGCTCACTCTCCCAACAATTGCTTCATTTAGCCAAACATGTACCTCAGTCACCATATCACGTGCTATACATGATCATAAAAAGGGAAAGGAGCGGAAACTTGTATAACAAGTTTTGCTTGCTACAGCTTCACATTTCACCTCCACCATAGTTTGTTATGGACCAGCCACACCATATCATGGCTCTCCCTAACTAACTTGACTCAGTTAGTTAGGGATGACTCACTCAAACCATTGTGACTCAGTTAACCTCACTCAGTTTAACCTTGGTTAACTCACACTATAAAACCAAATCTTACCACACAAATTCATTTTCAACTTCACTTTTCATTTCCACTCTCAAGAACACTCTCACTCTCTCAATCTTCCCTAAGCTTTTTCTCTCTCTCTGTGCAAGAATCATTCATCTTCATCCACCTCAATTCATCATCATCAATGGCATTGGATTGAAGGAGATTTCAGCACAGTCCTCAAGATTGCTGCAAGCATTGTTCAACATTGGATCTCCCTGCTTTCAAGACAACGAGTTATAGCATTTATTTTGCTTAGTTTGTGAAGCTTCAAGGTTGAAGGAGAAGCTAGGATCTCTGGTTTTCTGAAGAGCACTCCGAAGCCTCATCAATTTCAGGTTTATTTCACTCAATTTTAATGCATTGTATTCTTGTGATTTAAGCTTGTTTTATGATGTTTGGAGCTTATTAGGAGCTATGCGTGAGTTCTGTCTAGTTGATAGGCTCTTTAGGAGTTTAGATGTGATTTTAGGGCAATTTGTTTTGGATCGGTTTGTGTTATACGTGTATGTTATGTGAAAAATAGTGTTAGATTCATGATGTACATGAGCTCAGCTTTCGATTGGTGTACGTATTGTGAATTTCTGGAGGAATTGGAGTTTGCAGGTGGTGGCTGTTGGCCGGAGAAGGTGACCGGAGGTCCTCTCCGGCCGGTGACTGTTAGAGCTAGGGTTTTTGCCATGTTTTAATCCTGTCCGTTGTTTTTTTCTCATCGTGTGGCTAAGAGCATGACAACGCATTAAAACGCATGTGCAAGGCATGTGCCATTTTTCTGATTTCAATTAAACATGGTGTGGTGTGGTGTATGGTATGGAACGTGGACATGCGTGTGTGAGCGTTTGATCTGATTACTTTGACTGTGTGTATGACTTGACTTCATCCAATGGTTGTAATGGTTTTGACTTGTGTTGACTGGGAGTGTATGGTTGTTATGGTGTTATGCGTGCTTAATGGACTTAGTCAGATTTGATATCCACACCCCCATGCCTTAAGCCCAAACCATTCTTGAACTGAGTAATTGCTATGCTTGCACCCCCTTTCTTTATTTCCATTTTATTTTATTTTTCATTTTTATACACGTTTGCTTTTTATTTTTTAAAAATATCAAACATCATCATAAAATTCCACAAAAAATCATGAGCATCATTAAAACATTTAGAAAATTTTTCATGATTTTATTTTCTGATTTTATGACCTTTTTGCCCCTGCTCCATAATTTTCTTTGAATTTCTTTGATGTGCATTCTTAATATGGTACATGATCTTGTTTAATTTTGTTCTTGATCATTAAAAATTGTTTTGATGCTCTTCTTTTTGCATTGAGTCATTATCATCTTGAGGTATGTTAAGTGATTTTTATTTGATTTTTTAGGTCAGTTTTATGGCATGTTTGGTGTTCACTTTTGTGCTACTTTGTATGATATGTCTATGTGACCTAAGTGCATTGTTTGACATCATTTTGCCTTGGTTCCTTGCATGCTACTTTGATATGTGATTCATCTCTGATTAGTGAACTCCAATACCATGTTTTCATAATTTTCATGAGGCCATTTGATTTTTGCTTGATGCATTTCATTTAAAGCATTATAACATGTCATATCATTGTAATCTTTGGTGCATGTTTTCTTTTGTGTATACTTGCATGATCATTTGCATATTTGGTGAACCATTCACTTGACATTATAGGTCATTGGTACATATTATATGTCATCCTTGCATGTTGACTTTCATTTAAACCTTGTGCACCTTTAACATGTTGTGTTTGTACTTGTGTTCTCTTTTGAACTTCCATTTCAATTCTACTTCTTCTATCACTTCTTAAATGTTTTGATGTTTACTTCATAAATACTTGTGAGATGTTGGTGAATCATTTTTCATTTCATGTCAATTCTGGTTGTTGATGTACATGTTCCATTCATGCATGTCCTTTTCATTTCTTTCCATCTTTCATCTATCCCTTCTTCTTGTAACATGTTTAAATGCTAATGGGTGATGATTATTGCTTATTCACTTGCACTTGTATGATAAGGACCATTTGTTCCCATATGATGTACATTCTGGTTGTGGCCCTAAGATTTGTTTTCTCATTTAATTCTTTTGAGTTTTATGATGCATTACATGTTCTATTACTTCTTATACTTCTTATACTTGTTCACTAACCATGTAGGGGCTTTGGTAAGTTTCAATTGAGTGTGGATAAGGAATCCACATTCAACTTCTATCCTTTCTCTTTTACAATTCCATTTTGTGTTTTGTTAAGCACTTATGTGTTTTCTTTTAATAACTCATCACTTTCCCTTTGTGAATTACAATTCATCTTCTACTTTAGAAGTGAATTGTTTAATTCATTCTTTCTTTAGACTTTAGGTTGAAACCTCACAAACCTTAGGATCACTCCCTTAACTAATCAATTAGGATTGAGTCTTAGTCCATATAGATTTTTACCTTTATCCTCCCTTGAGTCTCTTTTCTCATCTCAAAGAAAATTCAAAATATCTAATAAAGGTAGGCACTTATTGCATTTAGGCCTTTCATATAAAGAAAAGATTATAAGGGGTCTTCTCTTATAATCTTAAAATGTGTAGCATATGGCCCATCTTAGGTCAATGTGTTACATATTTGATCTTGTATGAGGGACTTAAATGCAATACTTGTTGAAGGTGCAAATAATAAAAAACACTTCTTCACTTCATAATCAACAAAACACTTAATAAACACAAGTATGCTAGTGTGTTTGAACCTTGACAATTGGAACTAAGTGTGGGGGTCTTCTTCACTCTTAGTGTGCATTCTTACCCATTCCATCTTGGAATGTGAGAATGTGCACATTCCAATGACTAAGATCCAGATACACTGTCATATGCAAACAAATGAAAAGACTCTTAAAAGACAAAAACCAACAATAACGTCTTTCCTTCGGGAATTCTTTTCTCACCTCACTCATTCTCAAAGCATGAACGCGCTCCTTCTCGTTCTCTTGCAAGATGGTAACGCACTCGGACCAGCGAGCCTGCCACACCTGAGTTAGAACGTCAGCCGTTCCTTAAAAAAACACAAACAATCCATCCCTAGTGAGGGGAACTACGTCGCTCTGATTCTCATGTTCTCGATGAGATACGTAGGCAGTGGGGTAGGGCCCATGCGAGCACTTCTTTTATTTTCCCTACATTTGTTTCTCTTTCTCTCTCCTTTCCTTTTCCATTCCTTTTTCAGTTTCTTTCTCAGTATTCTTTTCTTACACCCTTTGATCGAGCAAGCAAGCGTGGATCCCATCGGGTACGATGGACGTGAGGGGTGCTAATACCTTCCTCTCGCGTAACCGACTCCCGAACCCATTTCTTTTGGTCGTAAGACCATGCTCCATCCTTTCCTTCAGGTTTATGCGGTGTTTCCTTTCCCTCTCTTGGGATAAATACACATTGCTGGCGACTCTGTTTGGTGCCACTTTCGCGTTTGTACTTGGATGAAAATCCCGGGAGCGACACTTAGGTATGTCATTCCATTGACCTACACTAATCATGGAAGAGATAGTGGCTAATGCATCAGCCATGTGATTCTCATCAAGAGGGATATGATGAAACTCGACTCTGTTGAAGAAGGGTAACAACCTTCTTGCGTAATCTTTGTAAGGAATCAATCCTGATTGGTATGTGTTCCAATCTCCTTTTATCTGATTAATAACCAGAGCTGAGTCGCCATATACGTCCAAGTTTTTGATCCTTAAATCAATCGCTTCTTCGAGACCCATGATACAAGCTTCGTATTCGGCCTCGTTGTTCGTACATTTGAACGTAAGTCTGGCGGTGAAAGGAATGTGGGTACCCTGAGGGGTAACAATTATTGCCCCAATTCCGTTTCCATAATGATTAACTGCTCCGTCAAAGATAAGTCCCCATTGGGAACCTGGTTCTGGCCCTTCACTGGGTAGCGGTTCATCGCAATCTTTCATTTTTAGATACATGACATCTTCGTCCGGGAAGTCAAACCCAATTGATTCTTGTTCGTCAATCGGTTGATGAGCCAAATGATCGGCTAAAATACTTCCCTTAACGGCTTTTTGAGCGTGGTACTCTATGTCATATTCTGATAACAGCATCTGTCAACGGGCAATTCTTCCCGTGAGAGCAGGTTTTTCGAAGACATACTTGATTGGATCCATTTCGGAGATTAACCAAGTAGTGTGACGAATCATGTATTGGCGAAGACGTTTGGCTGCCCAAGCCAAAGCGCAGCAAGTTTTCTCAAGCATCGTGTACCGAGTTTCGCAGTCGGTGAATTTCTTGCGCAAATAGTAAATGGCAGACTCTTTCCTTTTGGTTTCGTCTTGTTGGCCAAGTACACATCCCATTGAGTCCTCTAGGACTGTGAGGTAAATGATCAGTCGTCTTCCTTCCACTGGAGGTGATAGAATCGGAGGATTCAACAGATATTCCTTGATACTGTCGAAGACGGTTTGGCAATCTTTTGACCAAACGCAATCCTGGTTCTTTTTGAGTAACTTGAAAATCGGCACACATGTCGCGGTCATGAGGAATATGAATCTGGAGATGTAGTTCAAACGTCCCAAGAATCCTCTGACTTGTTTTTCAGTTTTCGGAGAAGGCATTTCTTGAATGGCCTTGACCTTGTCAGGATCAACCTCAATTCCTTTCTGGCTGATGATGAACCCTAGTAGTTTCCCTGAACGGACACCGAAGGTGCACTTGTTGGGATTCAAGCGGAGCTTGAATTTTCTTAAACGTTCGAACAATTTTGACAGATGTTCAACGTGCTCATTCTCTGTTTAAGATTTTGCAATCATATCATCGACATATACCTTAATTTCTTTGTGTATCATGTCATGAAACAGAGTAGTCATGGCCCTTTGATAGGTTTCCCCGGCGTTCTTCAAACCGAACGGTATTACCTTGTAACAAAAGGTGCCCCATGGGGTAATGAACGAAGTTTTCTCCATGTCTTTCGGTGCCATTTTGATCTGGTTATAGCCTGAGAATCCATCCATGAAGGAGAAAATTTTGAACTTTGCTGTGCTGTCTACCAGCATGTCAATGTGTGGTAAAGGAAAGTCGTCCTTTGGACTAGCCTTGTTTAGGCCCCTGTAGTCGACACACATTCTGACCTTTCCGTCCTTTTTGGGAACGGGTACGATGTTGGCTAACCATTGAGGATATTCTGACGTGGCGAGGAAACCCGCGTCAATCTGTTTTTGTACCTCCTCTTTGATTTTGATGGCCATGTCCGGGTGAGTGCGTCTCAACCTTTGCTTTACTGGCGGACATTCCGATCTCAATGGTAAGTGATGTTCCACGATGTTGGTATCCAACCCTGGCATATCCTGATAGGACCAAGCGAATACATTAGGGAATTCTTTGAGAAGCTTTATCAAACTTTCTTTGGCAGTTGGACTGAGCAGTGCCCCAATCCTGATTTCTTTTCTCTCTTGTTCTGAACCCAAGTTCACCGTTTCCAACGGTTCTTTGTGAGGTTCTATGGACCTTTCCTCTTGTCTTAGTAGTCGGGAGATCTCTTATGGAATTTCGTTGTCAACTTCTTCTTCAGCCTCGAATACCGGGAACTCAAAGTTGGGAGAAGGCATCAGATCGTATGTTTCAACGGGGTTTAAAACAAGCAATCTGCATGACGTGATGATTCGTGTTTAGAAGAGATAGAGAAAATGCAAGTGTGTGCAGTGTTTTATTTTACTGCTTGTTTTTATTTATTGAATTGTATTTTTAGGATTACCATTTTTTGAAAAAGCAAAAATAGAAAACAACAATAAATGCGGATATTACAAAACGACGTTATTTTATTAATGGACAAGTCGATCCTTGAAACTACAGCCCTATAAAACAAAACTCTGTCGCTTCGGGCTAAGCGAAGAGGGAAAATTTACAGAAAGCGAGCCCTATCAAAACATCTGTTTCACCTGGGCAGGGTGAAAGGTTTAAAGATGGCAATTACTTTGACTGACGAACGATCTTCGGAACCTTGACGGCAACCCATTGGCGGCGAACTCCTCGGTGAATCACAAAGTTTGGTACCTTCCTCGATTTGTCCTTCGAAATGACGCTGATTTCTGGTGGAGTGGGATCATTGGTATCTGTCTCCCAGGCAGAATTGTCGTAGGAGAATTCCTCTGTTGCATTTTGCATAGCATTTGTGCTCTCAGCTGTATCTCCCCATCCAGTAGGCTGGATATCTTCGAGCCTGATACGAGAGCTTTCGGGAGCGGTGTACTTGACCATGAAGTCATATTTTCCACTTGGTTGTCCCAAGGTGTCCCAAACTTCTTTGGAATTGGAGGAGTCATTTCTCTCGATGACGTTGACCTCGGGAAAAGCATAGTTGATGAATTCAAGTCCTGCAAATGTTGCGAATTAATCTTCATGTTGAGTAGTTCTAGAATGACCTGAGTGTTGATCCCATGACACGGTGGGGACACAGGTATTCTGTTCAATGATGCTCAGCTGAGTTTCATTACTCGGCTGACTTTCTTGCCCCAAGTCTCCTGGATAAGGTTGCCACATTGGCAGACCATCCATTGGGCCATAGTTATTGTGGTCAAAGTTGTCTTTCATCAGAGTGTCTTCCTCTAATGAATTTGGCAGAGCACGACATCCTTCCAGATCACAATCTCCATATGTCATTTCGACATCTGACCGTGGTATAAATCCCGGACTCTGTGCGGGATAGCGAAATGGCGTAGGCACCTCTTCCTGAGACATATAACCGTCCTCATTAAGATAGGACTTCCATTCTTCATCTGTGTCAGAGGGATCTTCCTCATTAATAGCATGTACTGTCTGAGACACCGGGTGAAGAAAACCTCCACTGTGGAAGAAGTTCAGAATGGGATGAAGACTTTCATCGTTGGCAGCCGTCTGGGTACAGGCTGTAGAAAAACCAAGACCCTTCTTTGTTTTATTGTCAATAGGAATGACAAGCTATCCCCATCCGGTTGTATCGGTACTCTCGACCACTTTGATAGCATCTTTGTATGAGGAAATCGAGGTTCCTCCTTGGGATTGATTGTCTTTGCTTACCGACAGTGCTTGGAACTGCGTTCCAACAACCTCCTCGGGTTCTATACTAGTAGATGATGACAAGTTGCTTACGAGCAAGGCCTGTTCTCCACAGACTGTGACAAGTTGATCGTTCTTGACGGACTTTAGCTTTTGGTGGAGGGTCGAAGTAACCGCTCCAGCCTGATGTATCCAAGGTCTTCCTAATAAACAACTGTACGTTGCCCGGATATCCATGACCTGGAAAGTGACTTGGAAAGTATGAGGACCAATAGTTATGGGAATATCAACTTCGCCGATAACTGTTTTTATGGATCCGTCGAACGCTTTGACGACGACCTCGCTGATTCTCATCGGAGGGCCTTTGAATGATAATTGCATCAAAGTGGACTTCGGCATAACATTCAGGCCTGACCCTGTGTCTACCAGTACGCTGGCTAAAGCATCGCCCTGGCAGTTAACTGTAATGTTGAGCGCCATGTTATGACGGCGACCCTCTTCGGGTAATTCCTCATCACTAAATCCCAAATTATTGCAGGAAGTGATGTTAAAGACAATGCTATCGAACTGTCTGATTGTTACATCCTGTTCCACAAAGGCTTGCTCTAAGACTTTCTGTAGAGCCTCCCTGTGCGCTTCTGAACTGAGTAATAATAATAATACCGAGATCTTTGAAGGAGTCTGTAACAGTTGATCAACAATGTTGTATTCACTCCTTTGGATGAGCTTCAGCATCTCATCATTATTTTTCGAAAGGTCGGGATTACTGGATTGACCGACTGGTGGATCAGGAGTTTCTGTCTGAAGTTCCTTTTCCTTGTTAGGTTCTCCAACTCCTCGGTTGAAGATTCTACCACTCCGTGTTACTCGACTGATGTCTGCAATATTCACAACGGAGGGTAATGGAATTTCCTTTCCATTTTCAATTGTTGTTGCACCGTATTTGTAAGGGATAACCTTATTTGATTCATACGGTAGTGGTCCCGGCAGATAGATGACTATGGGAACCTTCTGATTTTTCTAACCATCATAATTATTCTCGATCCGTTCCCGATTGGGAACTTTAGATTCGTCAAGTAGAGGGATAATGGCAAAAACATACCTGGTCTGGTGATGACCAGAGATCGTGACAATATCCTCGACTTGATCGGCAAGGTAGTTCGGCGTCCAGTTGATGGGTCCAGAACCCGGATATGGACGAATCTCTCCATAATCCACCTGACCATGAAGAGCTGCTCGCACAAGGTAAAACCCTTGGTTACTTTCCGAACAGACGCTACAACTGTCATAGTTGTGTGGTGGCACCTGACCACGCCCACTTTGAATACAATGTAACCTCACTAGGTTAGCTTCCACAGATCGGACATCCTGACTTTGACGTCGAGTAGGATTCCTGTTATTGATACTAGTTTGCTGAGTATCTTCATCCATATAGATTGGCATCCACCAGTGATTTAAAAAGTGCTGAAGTGCCTCCTGGACAAGGGTACAACCTCGATCATTTTCGCAACCTACTTTACAACTTTGATAGTCGTGTGATATTAAGAATCCGAGTCGGACCTGCTCAGCATGTAACTCTACCAGGTTGGTATTCATCACGCGAATATCGAAGATCTGAACCATGTTGATTTGATAGGAGTTCCTATCAAGGTAGTCTTGGATCCATCCAAGATCCATCTGACGCTGGAGGGCCTCCTGTATGAAAGAGCATCCCTGTTTATTTACCGAGCAAGTCAGACAGGAACTGTAATCGTGCCGCGTCAGATTATGATACTGGCTTTGCCTTGAGTGCATTGCCACCAGGTTGACATTCATTGCACGGATATCATGGTTCTGAATGATGTTAGAATTCATGTAGACCATGTTAACTCCACGAACTCGGTGCTCTTGGATCCATCCAAGATCCATCTGTTCCTGTAGAGCTGCTTGCACTATAGAACATCCCTGATTGTCTTTAGAGCAGATATCACACTGGTGATAGTTATGAGGTGGCACACGGCCATGTCCACTCTGTCTACAATGCATCTTGACCAGATTGGTCCTCAATAAGAGTACATCGTGAATTTGATAGACATTGTTAAATTCTCCTTCTATCAAATTGACTGCAACCTTCTTGTGTTGAGGCAGCGGGTTCGTGAGAACATTGGGATTTGTATCCTTGAAGGATAAGACCCTGCTCCTAACAAGTTTTTGTACGTCGGACTTGAAATTGAGGCAAGTCTCTATGTTATGCCCTGATCCTCCTTGATGATAAGGGCATGACTGATCCACCTTAAACCAAAAAGGCAGATTTTCTGGCACTGTAAGAGGAGATTTAGTCTGAATGTGCCCCTTAGCCAGTAGTAACGGAAACAACTCTGCGTATGTTACAGGTATAGGATCAAATCCTGGTGGCCGTGTTGTACGGTTGTTGTTGTATGGAGGACGAGCCTGCTGAAGAGGCTGTTGTGTCCTTTGCTGATCAGGCTGGCTCTGCGCAACCTGAGGTTGATACGTAGGAATAGACGCAGGGTTGATAGCAGGAGTCACAACTGCTACCGGTTGATAACGTCGCCTTTGCTTTCTGAGAGAGATATTCCCAATATCTTGCTCTTTTTTCTTAGGGAGAGCACTACCGTATTTTTTAGTACCGCTCGTCGATCCGGTGTCTTTTACCAAACGTCCTTCTCGGACGGCTTCCTCAAGACGTACGCCCATGCCGACCATCTCGGTGAAATCACTGGGTGCACTGGCAACCATTCGGTCATAGTAAAATGAGCTTAAGGTCTTTAAGAAGATCTTTGTCATCTCTTTTTCCTCAAGAGGTGGACAAATTTGAGCGGCAATTTCACGCCACCTTTGAGCATACTCCTTAAAGGTTTCCTTGTCCTTTTGTGACATTGATCTGAGTTGATCTCTGTCGGGTGCCATCTCCAAATTGTATTTGTATTGTTGGACGAAGGTAGTGCCAAGATCTCTGAATGTACTGATCGTAGTACGGTTTAAACCCATGTACCATTTTAATGCGGCACCGGTTAAACTATCCTGGAAGTAGTGAATTAGTAGGCCCTGATTTTCCGTCTGAGCTGACATCCGTCGGGCGTACATCACCAGATGGCTTTGAGGGCAAGAGTTACCCTTGTACTTTTCAAAATCGGGCACTTGAAATTTGTGCGAGACTTTCACATTTGGGACCAAGCAGAGATCTGCGGCGTCCTTTCCAAATAAATCCTGACTGCGAATGGCTTGCAGCTCCTTCTGCATTTCCAAGAACTGCTCCGGGAATTCATCCATTCGGTCAAACATAGCTTCCTTCTTACCAGAAGGTGTCTATGGAATCTGTCCTTTCGGGACAGTGTGCACCACAGGGGGTGGGACCGTGACTACGGTAGTGAGTCTTGGCGTTTCCCGAAGTTTGTAACCTTCAGGAGTCTTCAGTATGCCCCTGGCATCTTCGCTTTCCCGAAGTTTGTACCCTTCAGGCCCATCGGCTTATGTTGTGATTCCCTGATCTTCAGTGATCGGCGGAACATATCCTTCCGGGATATAGTTTGCAGGCATGCCCCAGGGACGATCTTTCGGCATCTGATACCTAGGATCATACTTCTCCACTATGGGTGTTGAGGTGATCTCTGAGATCACAGTTCTTTGTAGCTGAGCTTCTGCCATGGCTTGCATGTCGTTACGAAGCTTTCTCATATCCTCTCTCAGAGCGTCGATCTCTTCTTTCAACTCTCTGTTTTCTTCCTCAAGATCATCCATCTTTTTCTGACGATTGGCCAGAGTATTATACGAATGAGACAATTTGACTCTAGAACCGAGACACAAACGTGAGATTCGTAGGGAAGAAGAATACGTGATGTGAGAATGATGAATGCAAGGATTATATTAATTGTTTATGGTTTAATCAAAATAAACTTCGACAATTAGATTGCAAATATCAAACGGTGGGGAAACCCCTTTTTATTGAATTCAAAGGATTACAGAAATGTAAATACAGTAGATTACAAAGTGCAGAAACAAAAACCTAAGCTAATGGGTCCTGAGTCCTCTCTGAAGAGAAATCGGGTGCTGATTCTGGTATCTTCTTTTTCTTTGACCGGGGCTCTTGGGCTGTTGTCGGGTTGTCATTCCTTTGCCAGGTGAAAGGAGCGAGCAAATTCCTTTGGTCATCTTGATTCTCTACAGCATGTTGCTCCAAAATTTCAATCAAAGCATCTTTCTCTTTCAGTAATTGCTGTATTTTGATGCACTCTGCGTCGAGGGTGCGGTACTTGTTCTTCCAAGACCTTCTCTCCCGTTGAACTTTGTTGAGAGTAACTTGAAGCTTTTCAGTTTCCGTCATGAAGTACATGAAAGATTCCTTTGGCGGAAGAATTCCGTAACGAGGATAAGGCACTTTTAGCTTGAGAGCTCTAGTTTGTACCCAATGGAGGTAAGGCTCCACCGAGACATAGTCCGGTTTTCCTAGAGACTCCTGTCCTTTCTTATGAACATGTTTCCAAGTGTGCACTATTTGCATCTTTAGTGCTCTGTCACTTTCTCCTTCCTTGAAGAAAAGACCTTCCAGATGAACACCCCGTGGGACGTGTCTCATCGGGTATCCAAATTGACGAAGAACCAATACTGGATGGTAGTTGATTCCTCCCTTAATTCCTATAAGGGGTACGTTGGGGAAGTTTCCACAACGATCAATGATCCTGATTCCATCATAGATCCTATTACACCAATCTATATCAGAGTTGGTAATAGGCATGATCTTTTGCGACCAACGTAAGGCACTCTTGCAATCCCAAAAAGCAGCAGACTTGGGCAAGTGAGAGATAAACCATTTGTAAAGCAGAGGTACATAGCATGTGATCTCCCCTCCGCTGTACAAATTTCCCAAGTGTACAGAATGATACGCATCTGCGAGCAAAGTCGGTACAGGGTTTCCAATGAGAAAAACCTTAATGGAGTTGATATCTACGAAGTTATTGATGTTGGGAAACAAAAATAACCCGTAGGTGAGCAAGACAAAGATGCTTTCAAAAGCAGTGATGTTTCCTATACTGGCAAAATACAGGGCCTTCTTTGTCAAGAACTGGGCTGGCAAACCTTGGATGCCACCCTTGGTAGTTAGGTGAGTCCTGACCTCAGACTCATCCAAATGAATTGCTCTTGCAATGGTCTAATTCTTTGGAATTTATTCCAGTCCAGAAAATGGAGCTCGATCAGTGATATGTAAATCGATCAGATGAGAATACTCCTCCAGCGTTGGTGCGAGCTGGTAATCCGGGAATGTGAAACAATGATAGACCGGATCATAAAACTGAATGAGCGCCTCCATGATTCCCTAAATCACATGGACTCTTAATAGCGGTAGCAGACCTCCGTGCTTGGCTCTGAAAGCCTCAGGGTTAGTGATCATCCTCCCCAACCTTCTCAAATCCTCTAGCTTTGGAACCTTGAAGGTATAACTATGAGTTCTCCTTCTACCGAAATCCATTAGTGCAATCCTTTTCTCTGATATTTGCAATCACAGTCTTAGTTTAATTTGAAAAATAGAGAGACTAGAAGAGAATTTTTTTGAATGTTTTAATGTTTTTTAAATGAATGCATGAATGCAGCACACAAAAACATATAAAAAACATGGGGTCAAAGGGTCGTTGTCATGAAGTCAAGGCTCTACCCATCCCCAAAGGTTTATACTAAGGTGATTTTTGTACCTGTACTCATTATCATCAGCTCCTCCCAGGAAAGTAAAACAACAAGCGGATCGCCAGCGAGTTGTAGAGCAATCTTAGAGTAAGTGCCATTCACCGAGAATAGATTACCAGCCTCAAATGAGGGTAGTATCGCGTAACAACTATTCCCGATAGTTTCCGCACTACGAAAGGGTTTGGCTCCTCAGCTTCTCAGGCATCACAACCGACCCATTGTCTAGGTGAGAGAATGGTTACGTTAGTCAGCCACCACTGAGGTTGATGGTCGACCTCGTCGCCATCACTTATCTTAAGTGTATACTCAATCTTTCCACATACGGCATCACCCGCATTCCCATTAGCAGAAAATTAAACACGTATAGCAATTAGGAAAAGCAGTATATATATTTGTCCTAATCATCCTAGACTTTTAAAGCTATGAATCCTAAGTTCCTGACAGAAATTGGGTTCCCCGACGGAAGCCCCAATCTGTGGTATACATACAAGAGGTGAAAAGGAAGAAGAAAAACAGAGAACGGGCCCCACGGTGGGCGCCATTTTTTCTGTAGCGAGCGATTTTGGACGTGGTTCTTAAGCGCTGGTCGCTCTCTGCGGTTGAGCTTACTACAGGTCGATTCATTTTTTATCCTATTAAAGCTGATGAAGGAAGGGAAATAGATGTCTCCAATTAACCCTGCTTTGCATACTGAGTTTAAACAGCGGTCTGTTAGGTTACGAATGCTATCAATGTGGGGGGCCCTTGTACTGGTTATTTGTATTTTCGCCAATACGGTTTTCTCTCTTTCTTGGATTTTCTGGCGGGGAACAAGGATTTAGGATGTTAGGACTGATGCTTTTGATAGATACATGAGAGTATGGGATTTTGGGTTTTTGTTTAGTGTGGTCGCTAAGATTTTTCTTTCAATCTTATGCCTACGTATTCCCGTTTACCGAAACAGGGAAATCAGAGCGTTCGTAATTCCTCCTATTCTATGGGACTCCTATTCTATGGGAGGAAATGGTTGTTTTGGTGTCTTGTTCAAAGCCCAAGACGTGAAGCGAAAGGTGGTTTGTATCTTGTTCAAAGGCTAAGATGTGAAGCTAAAAGGGTGTTGACTTTAGAGAGAATTTGTCATCTCTAAAGAGGGGGTTGTATGTCACAACTGTTTTATAAAGGAGAATTACTTTAACCGGGATTTGTGAATCCAGCAATGCCATAATTTCCTTTAAAGGGGATTTCCAACCTGAAGGAGAAGACTTTAACTCAGTGTAGAGCAATGCTATCTTTCCTTAGGAATTTCTCATGCTAAAAGAGGGACAGTGGCGTGGATATAGATGATCCAGAGGCTTACCGCTTACATCGATTAGATGAAGGGGAAGGAGTTGTTTTGTGTACTATGAACGAGACACAGCTTTGATGCTAAAAGGTTAATTGGATTAAGCAGTGGTTTTCTTATATAAAGCCTAAGAGGAGGCTAATATGTGTCTCGTACAAAGCCCGAGAGAGAGGCTAAAAGGTTTTGACTCGACGATGGAGTCTTTTGGTATCTCGTATAAAGCCCGAGATGAAGGCTATTTGACTCAACAAGAGAGTTTTTGTATCTCGTACAAAGCCCGAGATGGAGGCTGAAATTTGTTTGGCTCAATAAGAACCTTTTTGTATCTCGTATAAAGCCCGAGATGGAGGCGAAAGGAGTGATTGACTCAACGAGGGAGTCTCTTATGTGTCTCGTACAAAGCCCGAGAGAGAGGCTAAATATTGTTTGACTCCGCTGGGGAGGATCATTGTATAAAGCCCAAGAGGAGGCTAACTTCACTGGAGAAGGATCATTATACAAAGCCTAAGAGGAGGCTATGGCGACTGTTCAGTTAAGTGACAGGTCCAGTAGACTGATTTTTAAAGAGAAAATCAATTCTTATATGAGCAACACTGTACTCAAGGATTGGATTCGAGGATCCGGGTTATTCCTGTTCTTTAAGGAAGTGGGAAATCTGAAGGGTATTGAGACTGTCCGAGTCTACGGGTTTTCTTCCTATTTAACGAAGGGGTCACTTGAGAATGTCTTCGAGACTCAAGGAGATTAGACTGTCCAAGTCTAGAGTTTCATCTTTTGCACTATGCTTTGAGAAACAGTAGTAGACTCTTTGAAAGGTCTGTTCTATGTAGATGACTAAGTTCTGTTCCTATACCTCTAGGAGGTCGTCGGGACAATTTGTACGAAGCCCAAGCGGAGGCTGGAAACTTTTAAGAAGTTGATCGGTCCTTGTACGAAGCCCAAGAGGAGGCTATCATTCCCGGAGGAAGAGATCATTATATGAAGCCTAAGAGGAGGCTGTGAATACTTCTAAGAAGCCGTAGGGTCCTTGTACTAATCCCAAGAGGAGGCGGGGTTGCTTTTAGGAAGCCTGTGGGTCCTTATACGATGCCCAAGAGGAGGCCGGGTTGCTTTTGGGAAGCCGATGGGTCCCTAAACCCTGAGAAATTCAAGGCAAGCTATTCACAAGGAATAGATCAAGTCAGGAAAGTTCGAGAATTTGGAAGAAACTCAAGAGATGCCATTCACGGAGAAAATATCATCTTTGGGGAATAGAGTTTCTTGACAAGTGCTTTTAAGAAGCCTGTGGGTCCCCAAACCCCGAGAAGTTCAAGACATGCCATTCACCGAGAATAGATCAAGCCAGGAAAGTTTGAGAATTTGGAAGAAACTCAAGAGATGCCATTCACGGAGAAAAGATCATCTCAGGGGAATAGAGTTTCTTGACAACTTCTTTGAGTGACAGTCTATGAAAGGGTTCACAGAGAATGCTGCCTGTCACATCTCCATATTGTTTAACCCCAAGAGGAGGGAAGACTGTGTCTGGTAATCCTATGGGGATCTAGTTTAGACTATTTCTAAGAGTGATCAACGGGCTTAATGCTAGACGTAGTTGCCGGGGAAACTCTAAATATCTATACTATTATTACACAGTTGATATGAGTTTATGAAAGAAGACTTACAGTGAAACAGCCCCACAATACAGTTATATGTATATGAAAGCGGTAAATGAAAGCAATAACCACTTACTCGATTGTAGAGCTTCCATGCTGTTTCGTTAGTTGTTCAACAAAGAAAGATTGAAAACAACAGTATATTCAAAATCAAAGGAGAAAGTGTTTTGAAAAAGAAAGATTTGAGGCTTACAGCTCAAGGAGAGGCCCAGGGTTTTATCAGTGAGCGCACTGTTGTTTTGAATTTGTACTGAGGGACTTATACAAGTGACTGGGGCCCAATAAAGGTTTTCTATACAAAGGGATGGGTCTTACACTCTCTCAAGAGGCCCAAAAAGTTTAAAGAAAAAGAGTGGGGCTTATAACACGAGGGTAGGCCCAATTGACTTTTCCGTTTAAAATGGCGGTCGCGCCGAGATTTTCTTTTAACGCAGAGGGACTTATACAATAAGTGAGGCCCAAAATTGTTTTGGTTAAAAGGGGGTTGGGTCTTACACTCTATTAGAGGCCCAAAAGTTTTGAATGGGTCTTTGTAGCTCGAGGAGAGGCCCATGGTTATTTTTCAAAAGGGCGACGATCGCGCCGTTTGTTTTTGACAGTATCGAGACTTATACAATACACTGAGGCCCAAAAATGATTTTGTCAAAAAAGGATTGGGTCTTACACTCTATTAGAGGCCCAAAGTGTTTTGAAAATGATTTATGAGGGTTGAATTAATCCAAAAACCCTAATTTGTTTTCAAAAATGTATTTAATTGAATAAAAATTCAATTAAAATGATCAAAATTGTTTAACATATGAAAAACAAATTGTGATCTTGGATTAATGCTTCAAAAATTAAGTATTGACCTCTAGGCCGTGACAGCAAGTGCAATGTGATTTTTGATTTGGAGGTGTTACAGATGAGTGGTGATGATCTGAACAGCTTCCCTACACCCTATGGAGTGTGTTTGAATGCTTGGACTTGATTGAAATTGGCTGGATCATTTCATGGCATCTCAACGGCACTTTGGTTAAAACCTTGAGCAATTGACTGCTGATTTTGAGAAATCAGTGTTCCAGTTGTTGTTTAAGTGTTTGATCAGCTCATATGTGATGTATGTGAGGTGTGTGTGTGATTGGTTTGAGTGGAATTGCCCTCTAGCTCAAAACCCGATAGTGACTTGCCTTAGAAGGCAAAATTGGAGTAAAAGAAGAGATTTTGAGGAAAGCATCTGTTTGATGGCTTTGGTGTACTCAAACTGATCACAATTGAGCTCTATTTATACTAGAGCAAGTTTGTTTTGGGATCCACAGTGAATGGCAACTGCAGCAGGTGTTTGTTTAATGTTGGCCAATGGAAATCCAAGTCTCCTCTAGCCATTGACTAGAGGTTAGGGCACAGGGCTGTGGTTCCCTTGGTCTTGGATAAGTCTTGACTGAATTCAGATGAGAATGGCTCAGTCCATGCCACCTTGATGCTTCCATTGAATGCTCTAATCTAAAATTGGAGTCTTGTCCCTATTTTGGCCATTCTAGGTTCAACATGCTATTTCTTGTTCCATGGACTTTGGAGGCTTGGCTCAGTGATTGTCCCCTTTAGATTCAATCCTCAGATGTGTCCAAGTGGATAGGAGCATTTGAATTTGGCTGATTTTGGCAAATCGAGCAAAGTGCAAATTCTACCTAGCCTTTGACAGATTTCAGCAAGGCAACTTGCCAATGTCATATCTCATGGTGTAAGTTGAATTTGGTAATGTTCTTGACCATTTTGGAAAGCCCTTACATGATACAACAACTGTTTGAACATATTTGGTTTTGATCTCTTTGGAATCCAAGTGAAAAATCCCCCTACATTTGGCAAAGAGTAAGGCAAAATCTGACTTAGTGAAATTTTCACTAAGTGTTGGAACAAAGTGTTTTCTCTTGATTTTGATCACTCCATAACTCAAAATCCATGAGGAATTTGGACATAGGTCAGTATGAAGCTTTTGTAGAGGGCAATGAGATCTACAAATCAAGCTTTGAATGGGGCACAATGGCCTTGTCGTTTAGGAGTTATGGTCCTCCAAAGTTGGTGCATTAGTGGCACTTTTTCATGACTTAGAAAAATTTCTAAGTTTTATGGTTACCCCTTTTACAAGTTATCCAACTTTTCTTGATTTTTCTTGATGAATGATGATTCAAATCATACATTAACATCATTTTAGGGTTAAAAATCCATTTTGGTGAAAAATCTCAAAAATTCAAAGCTGACTTTTGTGCACAGTTGACTTTTTATCAGATGAATTCCAAACTGTGCAATTCTTCAGGAAATCATGTCCTTGACCTAAATCAAACTTGATGGACATGTTCCATGGGTGTTATAGGGTATATTGGTGCATGTCATAGGGTTTGGGAGCATGTCCTGGTCAAAAGTCAAAGTTATAGTTGACTTTTCTCGCGAAACCCTAATTGTGGTGCATATGAAATTGAGACTTGTTGCTCAAGCTTCTTAGATCAATCCATTGTCCCAAATGGATCAATGTGACATATTGGAGATCCTAAAATCCTCTCTTGAGGTCTTGGCTCATGGTTTGTCCTAAAAGTCAACTTAGGGGTGAATTAGGTCAAGAAACCCTAATTCCTGATTTTTGATGAATGCAACCCCTGAGGCAAAATTGACTTGATGATTGGGTCCATGAGGTTCCATGGAGTATATTAGGTTAGGTTTTGGATCATTGGCTTGTGCCCAGATGAAAAATTTCCATCTGGAGGCCCTGGTCGACCAAAACCCTAATTTGGTGACACTGTCAATCTTGAGACTTGATCCACCTAGAAGGGAGCAGCCTTGTGCTTAATCCTTGAAGTGGGAGTCCTTTTGATCCATTGTGGATGTTTGAGAGGTTAGATAAGTTAAAGATCATGTCATTCCTTGATTGATCCTTTGTCTAAGCACTCAGAGAGGGCTTGAAACCCTAATTTTGATTGTAGTGAATGCTCACCCATCTTTGGGGAGACTGATAAAGTATGATGGTTCCCCCATATTGTAATGATGATTTTCACAATGATGAGAAATCTTAGTGGTCAAAATTTGGGGTATGACAGATGCTCGTAGTGAATCCTAAGAATAGACATTTGGTGGCCCTAGGATCCAATTTATCTCTATGTCTAAGAAGGGTAGAAGCATATGCAAGGCAGCCAAAGGTTTTAATATTAGTGTATGAAGGAGGTGTTTTGAAGAGGAGCTCATAGGGTGTATGATTTTGAATGGTGGGGCTGCAGATTCTGTTGATCAAATAAGTGGCATGTCATAGGGAATAAGACCAAAAACATTTAGAGAGTTTGGCATGAAACAAGAGTGATCTGGTGGCATTAAGTAAGTGTCTATGCTTTCTTTCTACAATGGAGTTTTGTTGAGGTGTTTCAACACAACTTCTTTGGTGTATAATACCAAGAGAATCATACTACGAAGGCATGAGAAATTCATTACCATTATCACTCCTAATAACTTTAATTTTACAAGAGAATTGAGTATGACAATAAGAGACAAAAATTTTAATGTGAGTCCTGTCGCTCCCGGAATTTTCATCCAAGTACAAACGCGAAAGTGGCGCAGAAACAGAGTCGCCAGCAATGTGTATTTATCCCAAGAGAGGGAAAGGAAACACTGCGTAAACCTCAGGGAAGGGAAAGAACATGGTCTCGCGACCAAGAGAAACGGGTAAGGGAGTCGGTTACGCGAGGGGAAGGTGTTAGCACCCCATGCATCCATCGTACTCGATGGGATCCATGCTTGTTGTCTCGATCAAAGGGTGTCGTCATCTGGAGCTCCACTGCGACTGGAAAGGAGAAGAAACAAGTACGGGAAAGAACGAAGAAACGAGGAAGAAAATAAAAAAAAGTGACTCGGTAGGACGTCCTCGGAGTCCTAGGCCTACGTATTCCCTCATGCAATGGGAAAATCAGAGTCAACGTAGTTCGAACCCGAACTAAGGGGGAGGTTGCTCGCCAAGACATCGCGTCTCGTGGCTACGTATCTCATCGGGAATGAGAATCAGAGCGTCGTAGTTCCCCTCACCAGGGATGTATCTGCTTTGTTTGTGTTTTTTAGCGGAAGGTGTCCAGGCGCGCGTTCTAGCAGTTAGGTGTCGTAGCTCGTTGTACGGAGTCTTAGGCATTTACCTGTTTGCGGTAGAACGGACGTGATGAATCCTTTATGAATGAAGTGAAGAAGATGAAAAGAAAATTGTTATTTGTTTTTGTCTTTTAAGAAGAAGTGGATTGAAGTTAGTTCATAGCTTACATTGCACCAAAGTCTACCATGCAGGAACGAGTGAGTCGCATGGTCGCCCCCAAATGGGACGTATGCTACTCACTCTAGAAGAGGAGGGGAGACCCCTCGTTCTTCATTTCCTACACTTGAGGCTCAAGCGCAATGTACGTTAATCCTTTATTATATGTTTTTGCTTTTTGTTTTGAGATGAGAAAGAGACTCAAAGGGTAGAAAGGACAAAGTCTAAGAGGGGGACTAATAATCCTAAAGTTATCATGCATGGAGATCGTATGGTTGTGTGAGGTATAAGGAACACCTAAGCCTAAAGAAAAGAGAGGGATAACACTACCTAATGCCTATCCTACCTCACCTTAATAAAAAATTAAGGATGAGCTAGGATCCCTAAGGGTTGTGAAAAAGTTCTACACAAACAAGCATTATATCATGCTATTCACAAAAGAGAATGATAAGTAAAAGAGATGAGAGAGGAAGGAAGAGATGAGTATGGATTATCATCCACTTACTCAAGTGACTTACCTCTGCCCCTACACAAAAGATTAGTACATAATCATCACAAGTAATGAGAAGGGGTGAAAGAAAGCAAACTAAAACAAGACTAGTTGACTTAATAAGACTAGGCAAGAAGAAAGTGCAATTCAAACCAAAAGAGAAGTGTCTTAATGGACAAGAAGCATGCAAGGTCAGTATACATAAGTTAAGGTACAATTCTAATGTAAACAAGTCATATGAAATCAAATGAACTCAAACTATGTGTCAAACAAGTATGCAAAGGTATGTTGAAGATTAACTACACAAGGTATATGTAAATAGAAAGCAAACGTGCATAAATGGATATGTAAGTATCAAAGTCAGAATATAATGGCATTTAAGAATGTATATGAATGTCATTAAAGGAATATTCAAGTCATGAAAGTATGCACTCAAAGAAGTAGAACAAGAAGAAGTGAGCAAACAACTATTGGAGTTTAACAAGAAGATGTAAACTTGTAATGCAAGTAAGGGATGAACATGCAATGGAACCAAACATGTAAAATGATTACAAGTCAGTAGCTAATGATAAATGAAATGACTTTTAGAAGTTATGGATGCAAGCACCAATTTCATATCATCACCATGTTGAAGTACTTTGAGAAGTAAAACAAACAAGCTCACATTAAGTCAAACAAGTTAACTTGTGTTCATGAAGTTCCAAACTTGCAATATGAAGTTAAAATTCATGCTATGAAGTCAAGAGTGGTGGCAAACAGAAGTGTAATCACTTTGAAGTGGCATATGAAGGTCATGCAAGAGTTGGCATACACAAGTCATCCAAGAAAGGCAAGTTAAGATGTATTAGTTCACACAACATTCTATGATCAAACAAATATACACCAATCATGCAAGTATGAACCAAGATGGACCTATAATGCAACATGAAGGACCTCTAATATTTATATCTCATGATGTCAAAACATCTCACCACACATCACAAAGGAACTTGTTCAAAGCATGTCAAAACCCTAATGGAAGTCACCTAACAAACACACAAACTTTAATGCATTTTAGGATGAATCAAAAGTAGTATTAAAGGCTCAAGGAAATTAGGATATTCAAGTCATACGAGGTGCACCCAGCATGTAAGCATGTTCCAAAACAGTGGCTCAAAAATCATTATAAAACATACACAAACATGTTTCACAAAGTCATACAAAGCATGCACACAAATGGCTCAAAACAACACTCAAAAGTCATCAAGAAATGACTTAGAAAATCCATAAAAAAATTCCTAACATGATTCAACATATCATGATCACAGGTACCAAATATCATGCCAAAAATCAATGCACAACTATGTCAAATAAAATCAATATGTAGCATGTGTCATGATGAAATGCATAAACAAAAGAAAATGAAAGCAAATTCGTGAAAATATGGCACCATATGATAAAACCAAAAAATAAAATGTCCAAAAATTATTTAAATGTTTTATTATGCTCTATGAATTTTTGTAGAATTTTCTGATGCCCAAAAACAATTTTAAAAATTGAAAACCAAACAATTATGGAAAAGAAAAATAAAAAACAAGAAAATAAGCCAGGGAGGTGCAACGTAAGTAAAAACCAAGTTCAAAAGCGCTTGGGCCCAAAATAAGGGTGTGGGAAAAGCAAGTTAAGTCCAGTCCACTACACACATTCAGAAAGGCGCATGGCATAGGAAAGCAGTTAACAATTTTGACTCAATAACAACCACATGATCAGGTCAACAAAGATGATCAAGGAAAGTACTCAAATCAAATGATCAGGATGCACGCACACGTTAAGTAATGATGCAACAACCACACGAGATCAATTGAATTCAAATATTCAGAAAAATAAAACACGTGCAAGGGATCACGTCTCATTAATGTGCTGGCGCGATAAGAAGCGTTAGATCCAATCCATCCAACGGTCACGTTATAAACTGAGAAATGCTAGGGTTCAGATTCAGATGAGTTCTCAGGTGGCCTGAGCAACCTTCGGTCACCTTCTCCGGTCACTTCTCCACCGTGCCACAATGTTCAGGTCACCAGAAGCGAACAAAACGTACACCAATCTCTTCCTCTCTCCAAGTAGGTTCCAAATACGCCATTAGTTTTCACATAAGATGCATGTACAAGCTAAGTCGAAGCAAACAAATTCAAGATCCAAAACTGAAACAATCACGAACAACCCTAGGATCTAACAAAAAACATTGCCTCAGGTAGGAGGACTTCAGATTCAACTACATGATGCCCTAACTCATGTTATACAGACTACTATGATGCTGTGAAGTTCAGAGACTCAAACCTGGTCAAAGATGCAGTTCCAAGCTTCAAGAAATCCAGACAACTTCAGTGCACGATCTTGTAATCTACACGGAGCAAAATAAATGCTCAAGAAGCTCCAGAATCTTGCTTAAACCTTGATCTGATGATGATGAAACAAACACTCGTGGAAGGTACGATTAGAGATTCCAGATGGAGGCTAATGCATACAGTAGGTAGCTTGTTGATTGGTGATGATAACTGTGTGAAGAGGATGAAAAAAACTTCAAATAATAGAGAGTTTTCGAGAGAGAAAACTCAGAGAAAGAGAGAATGAGAACTTGGTGAAATGTGTAGAATGAATCAACCCCTTTGCAATTCTGTTAGAAATCCTATTTAAGTGTGGAGTTAACTATTAACCAACTGTGGTTAATAGTTAGAACTCAAGTTGGTTAACTGAGTTAGTGAGCCAAGTTTGTTATGCACGAGTTGGGAGGTTTGGTTTAAGTGTGGGAAGAACATGATTTTATGGTGGTGATGCAGTGAAAATGGATGGTAATGTGACTTCTGAACTTGCAGCAGCTTCTCATGCGAGTTTTTGGATGTTTGGACATTTGAGGCAAGGGATGCGTATGTCATGGCAAATGATGTAATGGTTGGTTTGGTTAAAAGAGGCAATGTTATGACATGGTATGCAACATGTGCATGAGAAGTGAAGAAAGAATTCAACTTTTGTTGTCTTGGTATGTAAGGAAACCAGTTGGCATGATGGTATGTTTATGCATGAATATCTCTATGATCAAGCAATCAAATGGCATGATCAAGGGAAATTTGGAAAGAGGACATGGAAGGGAACAATGTTGGGGGTGGAAATCAATCACAATTGAAGCCTCTAATATGTTTAAATATGGCCATGAAAACCACTAGTCATGACTGCCTTGCCATGCCACCCTGACCTAATCGTGCCCACCTCATGCATGTGAAATGAATCAATGTGAGTTCATCACCTTGGGCCACCATAACTCTCAAATGGTTGATCAGCTGAAAAAACTTCCAACACCAATATTGTAGAGGAGATTGAGATGAACAAGTTTGATGCCGAACACTTTTCCATTTGAAGCTTGCATCATTGAGAAATTTGGCTTGGAAGTTGGACAAAACATGCACACAAGATGTTTGATGGAATGACTGCATGCTGGCTCGCCCATGCCCTGCCTTGCTGGTCAAAAATGCCCTACAAACCTCCAACTTTAACCAATCATAACTCCTTCAATTTTAATCCAATAGGGGTGTTCTTGGTATGGATTTGAAGCTTGAAATGTGAAATTTTGATAGGCCTCCCTAGCACTTCCATTTGGTTCTTGGAGCATGGAGAAAGAAAGCTCTAAAGTTGACCTCCCACCTTGCCAAAACTTGCCATAAATAGAAACCCTAATTTCTATTTTTGGCAACTTTGCACCTTTTTTTGATTTTGATGAATTTCTTATTATTTCTTGATCCAATCTCCATCATTGATCATATTGGACATGAGGAACATGAATTTGACCTCAAAAAGTCAAGAGTTGACTTTTTCCTCTGCACAATTGACTTTTCCCCAAATCTCCTGATTCTCAATCTATTGATCAATTGAAGCCATTCCAAATCAAATTGATGGACAATTCTTCATCCTTAGACCTTTGAGGACATGTGGAATACCATGAGATCATGTTTTTCCCAAGAAATAAGAAATAAACTGATTTTATGGCAAACCCTAATTTTGACCCCTCAGTCTAGGAGAAATCAGCACATCCTCCAAACCCAAATTCCTCTGAATATGATGTATGCCTTCTACAACAAAGATGAGATATGCCATTTTGAGATGATATAAGCTTAAAGGGTTTACCCATGGGGGCATTATACTCCATAATTTCCAAAACCCTAGTTAGCAATGGCTAGGAGAGTATGACTTTCTTCAATCTCCTATTGAATTCTCATGTTGTGATACCTTGAGGACTCAAATGAGATGACTTGAGGTATGAAAAGCCCTTGTGACTTATTTGGAAAGGGTTTTCTCTTGTCCTTTGCCTTTGAACTGTTTATGCCTTGAAACACCTGATCCCATGCCTTGCAACCAATGATGTATATGATTTAATATGACTTATTATGAAATGCAAATGAGTGAAACATAAGCCTAATTACTGAGAAAAATAAGAGGGAAAATTTTTGGGGTATTACAGTTGCCCCTATTCAATCAACTGTGGACCTGAAGGGATGAGAGCAACGGCTGTCAGGAATTCAAGGTACATAGGGATTGAATACAAAATAACCAGAAAATTTGCGCTCTGCGGGTAAAAAGGAAAAGGTATACGACAAACAAAGCAGTTGATGGAGGATGTTGGTGGAAAAGAGTCTGAAACAAATGAGATTCAAATGTCGCCTGTCGTGAACGGCTAAGGTTAAAGCTTAAGGTTACCTATCGGGAATGGTTAACAATCTGTCAGGAACGGTGAACAATCTGTCGGGAATGATAAATGGACCTGTCGAGAACAGTAAACAACCTGTCGGGAATGGATGAGCTTGGACTTTGGTTACCTATCGGAAATGGTAAATGGACCAGTCGGGAACGGTACAGTCTAAAACTCAAAGGGTGCCTATCGGGAATGGCTCAAGTTGAAGACCTATGGCTTACATATCGGGAATGGTAACTGGGCCTGTCAGGAACGACTAGGTCTAAAACTTAAAAGGGTGCCTATCGGGAATGGCTAAAGTTTATAACCTATGGCTTGCCTATCAGGAATGGTAAATGGGTCAGTCGGGAACGACTAGGTTTAAAACTCGAAGGGTGCCTATCAGGAATGGCTAAAGGTTATAACCTATGGCTTACCTATCAGGAATGGTAAATGGGTCAATCGGGAATGACTAGGTTTAAAACTCGAAGGGTGCCTATCGGGAATGGCTGCGGGAATTCTATCCGGCATGGTTCCTGAGGAGTAAAGGTTGACCTATACGTCTATCGGGAATGACTAAGGTTCAAAACTTAGAAGACGCCTATCGGGAATGGCTAAGGGAATCCTATCGGGAATGGTTCTGGTTGACACGGTTAAAATGTAAGATCAAAAGATTTACCAACCGATGAATAGGACTCTGTGGGGAGAATAGTAATAAAACCCTGGTATTGCTTTGAAATGTCTGTTGGGGAATGAGCGAGGCATTCTTTCTGGCTTTGTCAACATGATATAAGGGAAACAATTTTGGGCTCTCGCACGAGGTACCAAAACTGGCTTATGCTTCACATGCATATGTTTGAATTTTTCCATAGCGTAATGCTCCATCTCGAATGGAAATGCTACGCGTTTTTTGAGGATGTAATGCATACTACATGCAAGATGCAAAGAGGCTCCTCAGCAAAATAAATGCTGAGGAAACAGAAAACAACTCCGCTGGGGATAACAAGCTGGATTGACTTCGTGGTCGCAAACCGTACTGGGGAAGACAAATTGACCTGATCTCCTGATCTGGGCTCTGACCTGACAAACCTGTAGAGGTTGCTGTAGGAAATGATATCCCTAGAGTTCCGCTGGGGATAACAATAGCAACTCTGCTGAGGAAATAACCACCGACCTAATCTGCTGACACTCTGTGGGAAAACACCAACTCAGCTGGGGAGTAATGTTGACACAATCTGGTCTTTGAACTGCCAAGCTTGCTGCTGATTGCTGTAAGGAATAATGACCTTGCTATGGAGGTATCATCTAAACCAATCCGCTTGGGGATGAACTATAACCATAGAACTCCACTGGGGAAATCAAACTCCTCCAACCTGGCTGCTGGGGGAGTTAGGACCACATGAACTCCTGCCGAGGAAGGGAATACCTGCTGAGGGACTGAGATCAACCATATTCCTTGCTAGAGGGAGAAACACTTGCTAGGGGACTGAAATCAACCCGACTTCTGCTAAGGATAACAACCTCAAGGAAGAAATTCCTGTTGAGGTACCCCCTTCAGCTTGGGGAGGACTATTATCTAAGTCTTGCTGAAAAAAACACTGAAGACAGCACGTGCTCTTGATGAGCTATCCAGCGAACATTACCACCTGCAAACAAAACGAGTGTCCACACATGCCCCAGGGTATGACTGGATTTTGAATTCCCACCCAAGAACACCCGGTATTTAAAGAAATTTTAACTGTTTTTTTTGCACGCATGTCATTGCATAACCTTTATGTTTCCAAATGCAATGTTTATAAAAAATTCGGACGTTTTTTTTTTGTAAACAAAATAGACTGTAAAGGAAAACAAAAGAGACAGATATTCTGAATAATGAAAATTTTATTGATTGAAAAGCCCGAAAATAGGCGTTTACATCAAGAGGCAATTCCTGGAAAGAGGTAATTGCTTGAAAGAGAAAAGAAACTATCCTAATGGCAATGTGCAAAACGGAAATCCATTGAGTTTCAATCCTGCTATGGTTCATATGTCTTCAAGACTCTCCAAGTGCTTCGCTTTCCGAGGGGGATGATTGGAACGATTCCTATCCTTCAGAATGCCTCTTGTTGAAACGAGACGGGATACAGGTTACTCAGATCGCAGCCTTTCGCTTAATCCCTCTTTTGCCTGGATCGCCCTTTGCGGGTTTTCAATCCACCGGGATACCCATTTTTGCCTAAGTTGCCCTTTCGGGTTTTCAACTTACCGGGTGTACTCATCATTTTTTTATTTTATCCCTAATTTTTGCCCGAACCTTTTTCTCTCTCTTTTTTTTTTTATGGTTCACCGGGATGCCCTTTTTTGCCCGGACTCTCTTTTTACTGTCCAGCGGGTCCATTTATGCGAAGTATTTTTTAACTGCGTCTGAGTTCACAGGAGACGGAAAATCCTCACCATCCATAGTTGTAAGTATCAAGGCTCCGCCCGAGAAAACCTTCTTGACAACATATGGACCTTCATAATTCGGAGTCCATTTGCCCCTATGATCTGTATTAGGAGGAAGAATCCTTTTCAACACCAAGTCACCTGTCTGATAATTCCAAGGACGCACTTTCTGATCGAATGCCCGTTTCATCCGCCTCTGATACAGTTGCCCATGGCATACTGCTGCCAATCTTCTCTCTTCTATGAGACTCAACTCGTTGAACCTCGTTCGAACCCATTCAGCCTCATCAAGCTTGACATCCATCATGACCCTCAGAGAAGGAATCTCAACCTCAACCGGTAAGACCGCTTCCATGCCATACACAAGAGAAAACGGGGTTGCCCCAGTAAACGTACGTACTGATGTACGGTAACCATGCAAAGCGAAAGGCAACATCTCATGCCAATCCTTGTACGTCACGACCATCTTTTGCACAATCTTCTTGATATTTTTATTGGCTGCCTCGACGACACCATTCATTTTTGGGCGGTACGGAGAAGAATTGTGATGTTCAATCTTGAAGCTCTGGCATAACTCTTGCATCATTTTATTATTAAGATTAGAACCATTATCAGTGATGATTCTTTCGGGCACTCCATATCGACAAATAATCTCCTTTTTTATGAACCGGGCAACCACCTGCTTGGTGACATTTGCAAATGAAGCACCTTCCACCCATTTGGTGAAGTAATCAATAGCCACCAGAATAAAACGATGTCCATTAGAGGCGGTGGGCTCAATCTTCCCAATCATATCAATGCCCCACATGGCAAAGGGCCAAGGGGAACTCATCACATTTAGAGGATTCGGTGGCACATGCACTTTATCAGCATAAATCTGGCACTTATGGCATTTCCGAGCATATTTGAAACAATCAGCCTCCATGGTCATCCTGTAATAACCAACTCGTAACAATTTCTTTGCCATGGTATGTCCACCAGCATGGGTACCAAAAGAACCTTCGTGCACTTCTTGCATCAACATGTCTGCTTTGTGTCTATCCACGCATCTGAGCAAGACCATGTCAAAATTTCTTTTGTACAACACACCATCTTCATTCAAGAAGAAACTGCCCGCTAACCTCCTCAGAGTCTTCTTATCGTTATTGGATGCCCCAGCCGAATACTCTTGACTCTCCAAGAAACGCTTGATATCATGATACCAAGGTTTATAACCGGTCGCTGTATCGGCTGCGAACACATAAGCAGGTCTATCAAGCCGCATGTTGTTCCCCAAATTTTACCCCTTAGATGTCATAACATCTTGCATTTGCATTTAGGTTCCAATCATCTATGCATTGTTAACTAACCAATCATCTTTGGTTAATTAGGTTTCCCCTAGGGAATTAGGGTTTCTGACTGTATTTCTTTCTGAGCGAGGAATCAAGGTTTTGGAGAAGAGTCTCATGCTGAGGTTGATTTCTATGGTTCAGAGGCTGTCTTTTCCGGTTATTTGTACTCAAGTTTGAGGTGAAAGTGTGGAGTGTTCATTGTCACGAAAGGTTCTTATCAGGAGTTTATCAAGGCATGATTTCAGTTATCTGATTGGCCGCAAAGGTGTTGTTGTTAAAGTTTTATCTGTGGATTAATTGAAGAGATTATAGATCAGGATTCTAGAGGATTAGGGTTTCTCACCCTTGGAGTTTATGATTGACAAATATTGTTCAATTGAGTCTCCTAAGGCTAGCTGGTTCATGGCGTGTACAGTACTGTTTCAGTTCAATTGAGGTTGCAGAGCCATCAAAGAGATCAGAGTAGTTGGTACATTTCAAGTTTTGTGCAAGGGTTTGGTCATGTAGTTCAGGATTTGTGGCAGTCAAGTGCAGTTGTCGAGGTTTAGGTGTTGTTCAAGCGTGGAAGTGCATATCCATTCCCGTAACCGTCTTTTATCCACTTTGTTATTTATCCATTTTTTCAATTCAATTTTCATTGACCATTTTCATTCAATTACCCATTTCTCATAATCCATTTCTAAACTATTTTCAATTATCCACATTTTATTGCAATTATCCATCTTTTCTTTTAATCCATTTTTGTGTTTGATCACCCATTATCTTTTTATCCAATATCCATATTTTTATATTTTTCCCTATTGTCCACCTTTTTTTTATGTATAAAAAAAATCTCTAGAAAATCCTAATCCAAAAAGAGTCCCTTATATTGCAAGATCACTACCACAAGAGTACTAAGTTATACAAAAACTTCTTAAGCCCGTTCCATATTTTTCTCTTAAAGCCCATCATATTACAAGATTACCAAACAAAGTCATTGTCAAAGAAAATTACAAAAAAATAATAATAAAATGGTCTTCATGAGTCTACTACATCTTGTCTAAACCAGCAAACCGTATCACTTGACAGCAACAACACCGACTGCTACAATACAAAACAACTCTGCATCAAAACCAGCATGCTGTGCGCAATCACTGCCACAAAATAACAAAATCATCTGCTACAAGTGAATGCTACAACACACTGCCCTTACACAGAAATAAAACCTGCATCAACTTGCCGTACAAAAGACACCATCCAAAAACAATCCCGCTCACATAAACATTGACCAGCATCTCAAAAGTACCAGATTCTACAAGCTTCACATTGGCTACGCAAGTACACGCTGCTCACCTAATGCCAAATTCCTGAGTTCTGCATCATCAACCTACATCAACAAGGACACCACAATGCTATAACCAAAACCTATTATTGAATGAGACCAATCAATTCAAGACTTACTCAACAAGTCTAATTGTTTTTTAAAAAGGAACAGATGAAGAGAATTTTTTTGGGGGGGGGGGGGGGTCGAACGAAAAGGAAAATTCTGAAGAGATTACCTTGGTTTTTTTTCTGTTCCATAGCCGAGGTCCTTTTGGCATAACTCACCACCATCTCTCCCTCACAAAACAATCTCAAACCACCCAGCTTCTCTGCCTTCATCAATATCAACAACCACAACTAAGCCTCTTTCAATCTTCAATCTCATTCAACCACTAAATCTTCATTCTCCTTCAAAAAAAGAACTACTCTCCAATCTTCTTCATCAAACAGCTCAGAACCTTTAACCCTTTTCTCTCCTAATAAACCTTCAACAACTCGTTCATACACATATCAACAGCCCTCCACTCCACAATGATCCAACCGTACCTGTCTTTGATTCACCCTTCCTTCGCTTTATTTCATCTTTAACTCAATAACTCTAATCTCCCTCACCAACCGGATCTCAGTAATCCTCATTCTTTCTCCTTCGCACAACCACAAAAACCCTTTCAATCTTCAACGGACTGCCCTTTCTTTTTCATCATCCAAACCAGAAACAAATCGATCCACAGAAATAGAAGGAGAAGAGGAACAAATTGAAACAAATGAGACCCAAGTTGCGAATCAAACCTGAATCAAAACCAGATCAAAGAGGAGTCTGAGATTCACGGAGTAAAGTTTGGACGCGCTGACTTGTGTAACGCGGTGATGAAGAAGATCGTGTTTCTTTTTCTGAGCGAATTACGTTATGGAATCATGAACCGTTTTCGATTTATTTTCTGGTTTTTTAGATCTGATAGTGTTTTACCCTTCCTTTGATTTCGTTCAGAAGAATGGTGGGTCTTTGACCCACGTTCAGTATCCACCATTGTTTTGTTATTTTTTTTTATGATTAAAGATCTTTTTGAGGCATGGATGATGGGCCTTAGGCCCAAGTGATTCCATAATCCTGTTATTTTATTTTCCACCCTGATGTTTCTCATTTTCACCCTCTTTTCTTTAAATAATTTTTGTTAATTTGTTTTGCTAAAATCTTGGATAAGTCCTTTTTGTTAATTATTTTTGATTAATAGAGTTTCTGTAAATTCTTATTAATAATTTATTGGTTACCATTTTATTTAGTTGGATTTTCATCTTCGATTTTCTTTTTGATTTATTTGGGCCAATGATATTACACAAATCTTGACTTTGATTATTTCAAATCACTAGCAGTCTTGATAAATATGAGGCCACTTGTTTATTTTTATTGGTCAATGAAAGTCAAATATTAAGATTATCGATTTACCGATTTAAATCGTGATTAAGACGAGACCAATTTTATTTTTCATTTCAATTCCATTTTCTTTATTTGGGCCAATGATATAAAAAACATCATAACTTTGTTAATTATTTCAAATCAATAGATTTTGATTATATGAGGCCATCTTCATTTTCTCCTTTGTTGGTCAATGAAAGTCAAATCAAAAGATTATCGATTTCTTGATTAAATCTTGATTAAGACGAGACCAACTTTATTTTCATTTCGATTCCATTTTCATTATTTTGGTCGATGATATAACAAACTTCATGGTTTGGTTGATCTCATTAAAGCGACAAAACTTTGATCAATATGAGACCAATTTCTCTTTATTACAGTTTCATTTACTTTTTAGTCGATGAAAGTCAAGAATCATTGATTATCGATTTCTCGATTGAATCATGATTAAGACGAGACTATTTCTATATCATTTCAATTTTTAATTTCTTTGAATACTAACTCTTCATTTCCCCCTTTGGTGGGACTTGTACATATTTTCTGATAAAGTCTTGTGGATAACTATTCTGTTATGATTGTGGTTGCCTGTTTCATTTGACACATCCTCAATACTCTTCCAAAGGAAAGTCCTCCTAAGTTGACTCATAAGTCAATAAACAACTCATCCCACCTTGGCCTCATAAGAGCCTTTCCATTTTCTTGGCCTCATAAGAGCCATTGAATCATAACTAGAAGTAGGATAGAGTTTATAAACTCTATGTGAGACTCATCACTTTGAGTATTCACTTCACCCAATCATAACTTAGACTTAGAGAGTTTCTTAAAACTCTAAATGAGCTCATACTCATTTCCCCTTGGAACTTTGGCCATAGTCAATGGTTCCTTTCACCCTTAGTTAGGTGAACTACGATTGCTCTGATTCTTTAGTCAGATACGTAGGCACAAGATGCGACGTCTTGGCGAGCAAACTTAGTGTACATACCCTTAGGTCTTTAGCTTTAACAGATCTTCTTAGCAAGCAAACATAACATAACACAAACATAAACAAGAGGTTCCTGTAGAGCACTACAGATACTTAGTGTGCTAATACCTTCCCTTAGTATAACCAACCCCTGAACCTTAGATCTTCCCCCTTTAGGTTTTTTCTCGATCTTGAACCTTTCCTTTGGATAAATCAAAGTCGGTGGTGAATTCAAAGAAATGTGATGCAAGTTAATTAATATCTTGTTATCCGATTCTCACCACAACAGAAATGGCGACTTCCCTGGGGATTTAGTTTATTTTGAGGGTTAAGTCCACCTTGTTTTGTTTATGTTATTTATGTTTGTTTGCTATACTTGTACATATCTGTATATATCTGTATACCTGTTTTGCTTAGGATCTTCTGTTTGCAGGGTGCTACTTTTGAGTGGTGAGATAAGTCCTAACCCAGACTTGAGCGCACTTGTTATAGGACGATGGTATATTCAAGGAGGCTTTGAGGGAGTCGATTCTTGAAAATTTTGACTTGAGATACCATCACTCAGTTGAGGCCCTCTTGAGAGTCTAGTCATGTTGAACGAGTCTATTCGTGAAAATGTGCTACTCTCGACCTAGGTGCCCTTGATATTGAGAACCGTAGTTACCCCTAAACCCCACTTAAGCCTTTTTAGGATGTAGTGCGGTGACCATGATGAAGTTTATTTCTAAAATGGTCGTCACGCGATACTACACTCAGACGAGATTCTCTTGAGAATTTTATTGATTACCAAGTCATTTGGGAAGTCGATAAAATCTGAAAGATGGGTTGTCGACTCTGGGAACTTTTTAGAACCCTGTTCTGCAGATGAAAACCCATAATACACACCTTTTGGGATGGGTAGACCATGGCTCCATGCTCGTGATCTTCAAACCTAGGCCCTCATTTGTTTCCCTATACATATGTGTGAATATGTGAATATTTGTATATGTGTGTTTGTGCATACATTCATCCATTAATGACAGCCTTTCGGTTTTAAGGAATTCAAGTGCCTTTTCCTTTGTAAAAACCAATAAAGATCATGGATTTTGAAACTAAACTCTTCAGTTTCCCAAAATGTTTGCAACTCGCCTTTGAGTTCCTCGAAACCATTTGGCTCGCATTAGCATCACATTTGCATTGCATTCACATTTCTTAGCCTTGAGTCTCATCCATCCTTTGTCCGTAACCCAGCAGTTGACTTCCCGAAGCCATCATTGGACTTGAAGTAGCTTTTGAAGGATTATGAACTCAGAAGAGCAGAACCAATTTGTGACCAGAGCGGATTTTGACCTGTTGAGAAACCAGTTGGATCAGATTATGACAACCTTGGCACAAAGAGATGACAATATTCAAAGGACTTCTGTGAACGATGTTGCCCAAGCTCAACCTGTGCGAATTCCTGTTGAGAATCAGGTTATACAAGAGCGTGCCATTGCCCAAGATGGACGTTCCTCTTCTGTTGATGCCGTGGAATACCGTAGCTTCGCGTTCTCTGAGCCAGATTCCCAAGAGTTAGTCCCTGTGGTGAAAATCAAGGATCCACGATATGTTGAGATTATGGGAAAATGTCGTGCCTTGGAAGAAAAGCTTGATGCACTTAAGGATCGTGACTCTGCTGATCTGAATGCTCTGAACATGTGTTTGGTACCTGACCTCGTGATACCTCCTAAGTTCAAGACACCAAAGTTTGAGAAGTACAAAGGGGATGGCTGTCCGAAGCAACATTTGGTGATGTTTTCCAGAATAATGACTTCACATGCCCGTAACGACAAACTTATGATCCACTGTTTCCAAGACAGTCTGAGTGGGGCATCACTAAGTTGGTACATGCAGTTATAAAGCAATTACATCCAATCATGGTCAGACCTAACCAATGCCTTTGTGAAGCAATACAACTACAATCTAGATTTGGCTCCCAGTCGCTTGCATTTGCTAGACTTATCTCAAGAAGACAATGAATCCTTCAGAGGATATGCTCAGAGATGGAGAGAAATAACTTCCTGCGTTCAACCACCACTTTTAGATAAAGAATTGGTTGACTGGTTCGTGGATACCTTGCAAGGCCCGTACCGAGAAAAGCTGTTTAGCATGGTGACATCAAACTTCTCTGACTTGGTAATAATGGGAGAACGCATCGAGAGCGGTCTTAAGAGTGGAAAAATACGAAGTACCTCGGACATCCCTGTTAGTGAGAGTGAATCAATTGTTAGTTCTCAAGAAGAATGGGAGAAAGAAAGTAATTCTACAGGGGAATCTCCAATACCTCAGCGCTCATACAACTCAAGTGTTCAGAGTCAGCAATCTTTTGGGTCTCCGCGCCAGACACCATTCTCTCCTCAGAGGCAATATTCTTCTCCAAATCAACGGTCCTACCGCCGTCAGCTGCGTCAGCATGCACGACAAAGACCAAGAAAGCCAAAAAGGAATTTCACTCAATTTCCAATACCATACAGTCAGTTCTTGCCCGATTTAATCAAAGGTGGATTGATAGTGCCAAAGGAGATAGATCTAGCGCCTTCTTCATATCCGCCAGGCTTTGACACCAACGCCCAATGTGACTACCGTGCTGGGGCAGAAGGGCATGCAACTGAAGACTGTAACATGCTCAGAAACAAGGTTCAGACTTTGCTTGACTCCAATATGTTCTCATTCATGCCTCAAGGCATTCAAATCAACAATCCTTCACCTAATCAAGCGGATTCATCAGACTCTGAAGTGGAGGAAATTACTGAGAGTGGATGGGAAGATGATTCTCAGACTGATCTCGACAAACAACTCTGAAGATGTTTATGTCAGCTTGGCAACTCAAGAAAGGGAAGCTCAGTTCCCTAAAGCTGGCAATCTTTTGGCTGTTTCAGCATTTTGTTGTATTTTTCGTTGCATGTTTGAATTTGTATTTGCTTATAAGCTTTTGTTTTCAAATTGGCAAGATTAATGAAGTGTTTATGCATCTTTTGATTAAGTCCATTCGTATTCACTCATCCTCTTTCTTTTACTGTTATAAAACAAAAACAAAAAAGACAAATTTTTTCCAAACCTTTGTTCAAGCAAAGATTGGGGAGGATGATGAAAACATTATATCCATAATTGTTGTGGTATGATTTCGATTAAACCTTGCCGAGGATGTAAGGCATTGTTTCAATTCCCAAACACTGGAGAAATAAGGAAGATAATCCCTCGTTAACCCCTTCGAGCCTAGAAGTAGGAGTTTTCATTCTTTACACACAAAAAACCCTTAAAATCTCAACCTTGGGGCAGGGTAGTTCTCAGTTTAACTTGGTTATGCACTCAAATGCAAATGCTTCATGCAAGACACCAGTCAACTCTCTCCAACCAAGTGAATAAATGTTGTACAAGTTGTTCCCAAAGCGATAAATAAGGAAGTATCATTGAGAAATCCTTAATCGTAGGGTGAGCCGAGTCCCTTTCAAGGCAAAAGCCAAGAAAGATGGGAAGCCCAAAACTTCGCCTTATACAGGAAGGTTCGTACAACAATCAAGACAAAGAAGAGGTCCCACAACCTCAATCAAGCAAAGAGGGGGTCTTATAAAGAAAAAGAAAAGGTCTCAAAATCGCAATCAAAGACAAGAAGAGGTCTTAAAACCTCAGCAAAAAAGGATAACCAAATTCTGCAAAAGAGTAATGACTACAAAGATGTCTGAATCATCATCAACTATCATCAATTCATTCCTAGCCTATAGGAACCTGAATGTATAGCTTGAGTTAACTGAGAGTAGGATTGGAGTTCATCACGAAGATTGGGTGGGGACAAATAAACTTTGAGCCTTTATTCTTTGTTTCATAAACCATGAACCAAACCACGTTACAACCCTTAAAAGACCTAATTGAGGTAAGGTAGTTTTGAAAGCATACTACAGCAAGGTTAATTAACCTGACTCCTAATGATCTTTGTGTAGCGAGCGATTTTGGACGCGGTTCTTAAGCGCTGGTCGCTCTCTGCGGTTGAGTTTTAACTACAGGTCGATTCATTTTTATCCTATTAAAGCTGATGAAGGAAGGGAAATAGATATCTCCAATTAACCCTGCTTGCATACTGAGTTTAAACAGCGGTCTGTTAGGTTACGGATACGAATGTGGTGGGGCCTTTGTATCGGTTATTGTATTTTCGCCAATACTGATTTCTCTCTGGGATTTTGTTAGGATACTGCTTCAGATTATGGTATATGGGATTTAGGGTTTTTGTTTAGTGTGCTCGCTAAGATTTTTCTTTCAATCTTATGCCTACGTATTCCCGTTTACCGAAACAGGGAAATCAGAGCGTTCGTAGTTCCTCCTATTCTATGGGAGGAAATGGTTGTTTTGGTGTCTTGTTCAAAGCCCAAGACGTGAAGCGAAACGTGGTTTGTATCTTGTTCAAAGCCCAAGATGTGAAGCTGAAAAGTTTATTTGTATCTTGTTTGAAGCCCAAGATGTGAAGCTAAAGGTGTTGACTTTAGAGAGAATTTGTCATCTCTAAAGAGGGTCTGTTTGTCACGACTGTTGGGTGACTGACTGTAAAGGAGGATTACTTTAACCGGGATACGCGGATCCTAGTAATGCCATAATTTCCTTTATAGGGGGTTTTAATCCGTAGGAGAAGACTTTAACTCAGTTTAGAGCAATGCCATATTTCCTTAGGGATTTCTCATGCTAAAAGAAGGACAATGGCATGGATGTAGATGATCCAGAGGCTTGCCGCTTACAGCGATTAGATGAAGGGGAAAGAGTTGTTGATGTTTGTGTACTGTGAACGAGGCACAACTTTGATGCTAAAAGGTTGATTGGATCAACCAGTGGTTTTCTTATACAAAGCCTAAGAGGAGGCTATTATGTGTCTCGTACAAAGCCCGAGAGAGGCTAAAAGGTTTTGACTCGACGATGGAGTCTTTTGGTATCTCGTATAAAGCCCGAGATGGAGGCTATTTGACTCAACAAGAGAGTTTTTGTATCTCGTACAAAGCCCGAGATGGAGGCTAAAATTTGTTTGACTCCGCTGGGGAGGATCATTGTATAAAGCCCAAGAGGAGGCTAACTTCACTGGAGAAGGATCATTATACAAAGCCTAAGAGGAGGCTATGGCGACTGTTCAGTTAAGTGACAGGTCTAATATACTGATTTTTAAAGAGAAAATCAGTTCTTATATGAGCAATGCTGTACTCGAGGATTTGATTCGAGGATCTGGGTTATTCCTGTTCTTTAACGAAGTGGGAAATCCGAAGGGTATTGAGACTGTCCGAGTCTACGGGGTTTTCTTCCTATTCTTGAAGGGTGCTTGAGAATGTCTTTGAGACTCAAGGATATTAGACTGTCCAAGTCTAGAGTTTCATCTTTTGTGCCATGCTTTGAGAAACAATAGTAGACTCTATGAAAGGACTGTTCTATGCAGATGACTAAGTTCTGTTCCTATACCCCTAGGAGGTCATCGGGACAATTTGTACGAAGCCCAAGAGGAGGCTGGAAACTTTTAAGAAGCCGATCGGTCCTTGTACGATGCCCAAGAGGAGGCTATCATTCCCGGAGGAAGAGATCATTATACGAAGCCTAAGAGGAGGCTGTGAATACTTCTAAGAAGCCGTAGGGTCCTTGTACTAAGCCCAAGAGGAGGCGGGGTTGCTTTTAGGAAGCCTGTGAGTCCTTGTATGATGCCCAAGAGGAGGCCGATGCTTTTAAGAAGCCCGTGGGTCCCCAAACCCCGAGAAATTCAAGGCAAGCTATTCACAAGGAATAGATCAAGTCAGGAAAGTTTGAGAATTTAGAAGAAACTCAAAGATGCCATTCACGGAGAATACATTCATCTCTGGGAATAGAGTTTCTTGACAATTCCTAATGAGGACAGCTGAAGAGAAGACTGTATCTGGTGATCCTATTGGGGATCTAGTTGTCTATTTCTACGAATAAACGAAACGGCGTCACCTAGTTCTAGACGTAGTTGCTGGGGAAACTCTAAATACCTATACTATTATTACACAGTTGATATGAGTTTATGAAAGAAGACTTACAGTGAAACAGCCCCACAATACAGTTATATGTATATGAAAGCGGTAAATGAAAGCAATAACCACTTACTCGGTTGTAGAGCTTCCATGCTGTTTGGTTAGTTGTTCAACAAAGAAAGATTGAAAACAACAGTATATTCAAAATCAAAGGAGAAAGTGCTTTGAAAAAGAAAGATTTAGGGCTTACAGCTCAAGGAGAGGCCCAAGTTTTATCAGTGATTTTACTGTTGAATTCGTACAGAGGGACTTATACAAGTGACTGTGGCCCAAAAAAGGTTTTCTGTACAAAGGGGATGGGTCTTACACTCTCTCAAGAGGCCCAAAAAGTTTTAAAGAAAAGAAATGGGTCTTACTACACGAGGGTAGGCCCAGTTTGTTTTTCCGTTTGAAATGGCGATCGCGCCGGGATTTTCTTTTAACGCGAAGGGACTTATACAATAAGTGAGGCCCAAAGTTTTTGGTTAAAAGGGGGTTGGGTCTTACACTCTATTAGAGGCCCAAAAGTTTTGAATGGGTCTTATAGCTCAAGGAGAGGCCCAGAGTTTAATTTTTGAATTGGCGAGCGCGCCGAGGTTTTTTGAAAATACAGTGGGACTTATACAATAAGTGAGGCCCAAAATGGTTTGTATTTACAGAGGATTGGGTCTTACACTCTATTAGAGACCCAAAAAGTGTTTGAAAAAAGTTTGATGAGGGTTGAATTGATTCAAAACCCTAATTTGTTTTCAAAATGTATTTTTAATTGAATAAAAATTCAATTAAAATGATCAATGTTTGTTAAATATATGAAAACAAATTATGATCTTGGATCAATGTTCCAAAAAATCAGGTTTCTTCCTACAAAATGATTGAAATCAAATTAGGGTTAGAAAACAAAGGGAGAAAAAATATTTTAAATGCTAAAAACACATAAAACATTAATTCTTTGCAAAATATCAAATATATGAAATAAATAATATTTTTGGGATTTTTTGGTAAAATCAAATAATTAAACATTTTTGTGAATTATTACAAAAAGAACCAATAAAAAATGATAAAAATTGAAGGAGTTATTAATTTTTCAAATCATTAAAAATAATAATATGAAAAATAACAAAATAAACAAGTGATAAAAAGAAGTCTGGGGCGAGGGGGATTCGAACCCCAGACCTCTCGCTTGCCAATACACACAAAACCAGCTGATGAACTGCTGGGGCGCAATGCCAATTCAAATATAACATGGCAAGGGAAAAATATATAGAGAACTTGTTGGATTTTCTGAAAATGGTGCCATGGCCATCTTCTTCCTCTAGCTCGTGCATGAAGCCCTCTATCTCACTCATCTCTCAACCATTTGACATGATTCAAACACCAAACTCATGCGTTTTTTCACAAGGAAGAAGATGGCAATACCCAATTTCATTCATTTTCAGTGTATAGCAAATTATATCATTGTGGCCGTATGAACCCTAATTTTGCAAAAGCAATCGAGTAGGCATGATTATGAGTGCTATGATCAAATTATTTTAGGGAAAACAATCAACATATGATGGCAAGCAATTGACAAAAATATCATGCGAGGAAATATGCATGGATCATGGAGTTGGAGTTTTGAGGCTTACCTTGATGCAAGCTGAAATGGAACTTTGCACAAACCTTGTTCCAGTTATGAATTAATGATCCCTACAGCTTCAATGGATGTTATGGAGTGTGTTGCAAGCTTTGAAACACTTTGAAACCCTTTGGATCAAGCTGGAGACCTCCACCTGCATAATTGAGGCATAATGGCTTGGTTGAAGAGTGATTTTGAGCCTGAGGTGTTACAGTCAGTGTTTAAGTGTTTGGACACCTCAAATACATCATATGTGATGTGTTTGAGCAATTGGAATTGATTGCTTAAGGCTGCAACTCAAAACCCGATAGTGGTTACTCAAAAACCAAAAAACTTGAGGTTTAAGGAAGAATGAGAGAAAGCAGTGCTGTAACTGGCTTTGGTGTGAGTTGAATGATCCATTGGAACCTCTATTTATAAGTGATCAACTTTTGCCTTGGAGGAATAGTGAATGGCTGCTGGATCAGATCACATTTGCATGGATTGGCTTAGAGGATTTCTTCTCAAGCAAGGCAAACTAGCCATTCCCAAGAGCAGGGCTATGCCTTGACCAAAATCACATTCTTCAGATGTTTTTATTGTTGTTTAATCAGAGAACTTGACTGAGTAGAGTGACTTTGTTGAAAATGCACCATTCCACATTAATGCCCTTTGAATTCAAGGCAAAATGTGCCAAAGTGGATGAATTTCAAATTGGAAAATTCCTTGGCTTTTATCAGTTGGATCAGATGCATTGTGATTGGTTTGAGTATATGTGACATGCTGATCCTCAGTTTTTGGTTCAAAATCGTGTGTGGCAAGCAAACATGCAAACTGATTTTTCCAAAACAGCTTGCAGCAGCATGGCTTTGGGCATGGATTTCTCTTGGCTCAAGTTGAATCAATTCATGTTGTTAAGCTCTTTGAATTCTTGGCAACATTTGCAACAACATTGATGTTTATCTTTGGACTTGATTCAGCTTGCAACTATGTGAAAAGATCTCACAAGTTTTGGTGTTTCAACACAAAATCTGCCTTGCACAAAATTTTTCTAAGTGTTGAAAAAGTTGTACTTCCATGTTTTTAGTGACTTTGATCACTTCATAACTCAAAATCCCCAATGAATTGGAATTAGGTCTAGTTGAAGTTTTTGTAGAGGGCAATGAGATCTACAAATCAAGCCTTGGATGGGAGAAAATGGCTGGTACCCTAGCCACTTTATTTTTAACTTAGAAAATTTTCTAAGTTTTTATGGTTACCCCTTTTACAAGTTATCCAACTTTTCTTGATTTTTCTTGATGAATGATGATTCAAATCATACATTAACATCATTTTAGGGTTAAAAATCCATTTTTGTGAAAAATCTCAAAAAGTCAAAGTTGACTTTTGTGCACATTTGACTTTTTATCAGATGAATTCCAAACTGTGCAATTCTTCATGAAATCATGTCCTTGACCTAAATCAAAATTGATGGGCATGCTCCATGGGTGTCATAGGGTATATTGATGCATGTCATAGGGCTTGGGAGCATGTCCTGGTCAAAAGTCAAAGTTACAGTTGACTTTTTCCTTAAAACCCTAACTGTGGTGCAGATGAAATTGAGACTTGTTGCTCAAACTTCTTGGATTAATCCATTGTTCCAAATGGATCAATATAGTTCATTAGAGACCCTCAAACCCTTTCTTGAGGTCTTGGCTCATGATTTGCCCTAAAAGTCAACTTAGGGGTGAATTAGGTCAAGAAACCCTAATTCCTGATTTTTGATGAATGCATCCCCTGAGGCAAAATTGACTTGATGAATGGGTCCATGAGGTTCCATGGAGTATATTAGGTTGTGTTTTGGATCTTTGGCTCATGCCCAGAGGAAATTCTCCACCTGGAGGCCCTGGTCGACCAAAACCCTAATTTGGTGACACTGGCGATTTTGAGGCTTGATCCACCCAGAAGGGAGCAGCTTTGTACTTAATCCTTGGTGTGGGGGTACTCTTGATCCATTGTGGATGTTTGAGAGGTTAGACAAGTTGAAGATCATGTCATTCCTTGATTGACCCTTTGTCTAAGCACTCAGAGAGGGCTTGAAACCCTAATTTTGATTGTAGTGAATGCTCAACAATCCCTGAGGAGATTGATGAGGTATGATGGTTCATCCATATTGTGATGATGATTTCCATAATGATGGGAAATCTAAGTGGTCAAAATTTGGGGTATGACACTTTGCTAATTGTGTGTGTTGATCACTTCATCTGTCATGCCATAAATGACTTGATCCACCTTTGTTTTTTTATTTAATCATTCCACCGTGTGTGTTTCATCAATAAAACTTTGATTTCAAAAGCTTGCATGAATGTCGCATTGAAATTGCCAATTTTTAATGAACAATACTTGTTTGCAAAATAATTCAATATCAAAGAAATCCCAACAAATGCAGCCAGCTAGGGAATTCGTCTTGATAAAGGAAGCTCAGTCAGGGGCAACCAAGCAGAAGAATATGCCGATCCACCATTCCAGCAGTCATTGAATCAGGGGAAGAACTCTTCAAATTCAGGATATTGGGGCAAACCTTCTTGAGGTCATCTTATGACAAGTTTAGTCTCCGACAGGGGCAAGTTTGTTCCCCAGTTATTTCTACCGCATTCCGAGGACTTTGTATTGCAAATACAGCTAATTAGAAGCAGTCAGGTCGAGATTCGACAAATCTCCAAAAGGTCAATTAGGCTGGGGCATCTCCTTCACAGATCAACCAGTCTGAAGAGCAAGTTCAAAGACTTTGTTGTGCAAATGCCGTTAATCTGGGGCAGTTACGCCGAGATTCATGAATTTAAGAGTTTGAAGATACTGAGGCATCTCGTATGCTAATTCTTCTGTAAAATCCTCTTGGTATTTTCTCCCAACATACCATGTAATCTGGGGTAGAGAAGATTTGAAGATTATCTGTTGCAAGAGCTGTTATTTCATCTAACCTTGGCAATCTCCATGGATCTTCCTCCTCCAGTAAGGAAATCAAGCTCATGATGGCAATCCTAGTGAAGTCATGATGCTATACCTCCAGTGGAATACTCTTTTCCCCAGTGAAGTAGATCAGATGATCCTAGTTATTCATCCCCAGTAATGGTCCAATCTGAGGAGTTTGGATGGGTATCCTTGTCGAGATGTTTATTTCATCTCCAGTCTCATTTCCTTTTGTCTGTTTTGTCAGCATAAGCATAAGCATGGCATAAGCACTCATATGCATAGCATCTTAGCATTTTGCTATCTTCCTGGTGTTTACCTGTCTTTGATTCACTTTGCAGTTTATCTCCCCAAATGACTGGGTTTGTCTATTCACTCTAATAGAAAGTCAGCCCTAGGCATAAAGTGCCCATCTTTTCTGAATTTCCGACAGAGTTTGATTCTCGTGGATGATGGTTGGTTCAGTTATCTTTTCCACGCGTGGATAAGATAAATCCCCATTTGAGTTCATTCCTCAATTGGATTCTTGTTTGGCCATTTCTTTCTAGCTTGTTCCTAGATTGAACTTTAATCCCTGGCAGGTGTGGTTTCTGAGCCCATCTTGAACGTGCATTTATTTTGCATTGTATCTCGCAGGAAGAATCTTTTACAGATCCTCATTGAAGATAATTACTTCTCTAGCAGTGTTGTAATATCAACATCTCTCTGGAATTTATACCTAACAACAAGTGGAAATCTCCTTGAGAAGCTTGTTTTACTATCATTACCACTACAACGATAAGTGGCAATCTCTCTCCCGAGAAGCTTATCCGTCCTTGGTTTTATTCATACTTCTACAATTACAAATGATGTTACCTTCAGTCAGTCACTTTCCATCAACCTGTTTGATGTGATCCCTGTTTGAGGTGTTTTTTCCCGTCAATCTGTTTGATGAGGTGTTCCGAGTTCAGGTTTCTTACCCTCAGATATGTATTATTTCCTGCCCATCAATCTGTTTGATGAGGTGTTCCGAGTTCAGGTTTCTTACCCTCGGATATGTATTATTTCCTTGCCGTCAAACTTCTTGACGATGTGATCCCTATTCTGGTATTCCTTGCCATCAAACTTCTTGATGATGTGATCCCTGTTTTTGTTCCTTGCCGTCAGCCATTGTTGACGACCTAAACTTCAGGTTATCGTGAACCCGTTGTTTAAAACCAGGTCAGATATGAACCTAAACTTCAGGTTATCGTGAAACCGTTGTTTGAAACCAGGTCAGATGTGAACCTAAACTTCAGGTTATCGTGAACCCGTTGTTTGAAACCAGGTCAGATATGAACCTAAACTTCAGGTTATCGTGAACCCGTTGTTTGAAACCAGGTCAGATGTGAACCTAAACTTCAGGTTATCGTGAACCCGTTGTTTGAAACCAGGTCAGATGTGAACCTAAACTTCAGGTTATCGTGAACCCGTTGTTTGAAACCATGTCAGATGTGAACCTAAACTTCAGGTTATCGTGAACCCGTTGTTTGAAACCATGTCAGATGTGAACCTAAAATTCAGGTTATTGTGAACCCGTTGTTTAAAACCAGGTCAAATGTGAACCTAAACTTCAGGTTATCGTGAACCCGTTGTTTGAAACCGGGTCAGATGTGAACCTAAACTTCAGGTTATCGTGAACCCATTGTTTGAAACCAGGTCAGATGTGAACCTAAACTTCAGGTTATCGTGAACCCGTTGTTTGAAACCAGGTCAGATGTGAACCTAAACTTCAGGTTATCGTGAACCCGTTATTTGAAACCAGGTCAGATGTGAACCTAAACTTCAGGTTATCGTGAACCCGTTGTTTGAAACCAGGTCAGATGTGAAACTAAACTTCAGGTTATCGTGAACCCGTTGTTTGAAATCAGGTTATCGTGAACCCGTTGTTTAAAACCAGGTCAAATGTGAACCTAAACTTTAGGTCAAATATGAACCCGTTGTTTGAAACCAGGTCAAATATGAACCTAAAGCGAAATTTAAAATCCCGCTCATACTGGTACCCAAACCAACTTAAATTGTTATCTTATCCAACTCAAATTGGTGTATACTGACATATCACTTCTGAGTCCGATCCTTGTTGGCACTTTAATCTGGTTCCCAGTAGAAGTTCAGTCATTATCAGTATCTCTTGACATATCACTTCTGAGTCCAATCCTTGTTGGCACTTTAATCTGGTTCCCAGCAGAAGTTCGGTCATTACCAATATCTCTTTGAAAGTCCTTGTGATTGATCATCATTTGGCACACGCAGAGTTTGTCTCTGTCTTTTTTGGCTTTTCTTGAAGATCCCGTTTGAACTCTTCAATATAAGAGATCCCCAAAATTTTTTTGTAGGATGTCTATCCTTTTATTTCAAATTGATCCTCCAGTGGAGATCGTGTCTTCTTTCTAGTTTCATGCCCAGTAAGAATGTGTCTTTATTTCCCCAGTGTCGTCCGGTCACATATGAACCAGTCGTCCATCTCCCTGGATCTTTCCCCAGTGGAGAAAACCTCTCTGGCTCCTACCTCCAGTGAGGATCTGTAGGGTTTCCCCTTTATTTTTACATCCCCAGTGTTGCCTCAGAGTCTCCCCATTGAGTCTTGTTTTTTGTTGGTCAGCCTGTATCGCCTTTGAGTCTTCCTCGTGGATACTAACCTTTATCCTTCCCTAGTAAGCTCATATGTGGTTATTTGCACTTTACCTTTAGTGTGTGGTTTGTCTGTATCTTTGCACTATCATAACATCATATCATCATACTAGAAGCTCATGGCATGTCTGCATTTGCATGTCCGTCGCTTGTCCTTAGCATCTGCATGCAATCTAAGGGCAAGATTTTCGGTTTGCTATATTTAAATACCTTTCACCTTGATGTCCCGAGGATTTCCATTCCTCGTGCCATCCGGTAAGGCTATTTAAATAGGGGCAACTGTTGTACCCCAAATTTTACCCCTTAGATGTCATAACATCTTGCATTTGCATTTAGGTTCCAATCATCTATGCATTGTTAACTAACCAATCTGTCATACCCCAAATTTTGACCACTAAGATTTCCCATCATTGTGAAAATCATCATCACAATATGGAGGAACCATCATACTTCATCAGTCTCCCCAAAGATGGGTGAGCCTTCACTACAATCAGAATTAGGGTTTCAAGCCCTCTCTGAGTGCTTAGACAAAGGATCAATCAAGGAATGACATGATCTTCAAATTGTCTAACCTCTAAAACATCCACAATGGATCAAAAGGACTCCCACTTCAAGGATTAAGCACAAGGCTGCTCCTTCTAGGTGGATTAAGTCTCAAGATCGACAGTGTCACCAAATTTGGGTTTTGGTCGACCAGGGCCTCCAGATGGAAATGTTTCATCTGGGCACAAGCCAATGATCCAAAACATAACCTAATATACTTCATGGGACCTCATGGACCCAATCATCAAGTCAATTTTGCCTCAGGGGATGCATTCATCACAAATCAGGAATTTGGGTTTCTTGACCTAATTCACCCCTAAGTTGACTTTTAGGGAAAATCAAGAGCCAAGACCTTAAGAGAGGGTTTGAGGGTCTCTAATGAACTATATTGATCCATTTGCAACAATGGATTAATCCAAGAAGCTTGAGCAACAAGTCTCAATTTCATCTGCACCACAGTTAGGGTTTTAAGGAAAAAGTCAACTATAACTTTGACTTTTGACCAGGACATGCTCCCAAGCCCTATGACATGCATCAATATACCCTATGACACCCATGGAACATGTCCATCAAGTTTGATTTAGGTCAAGGACATGATTTCCTGAAGAATTGCACAGTTTGGAGTTCATCTGATAAAAAGTCAACTGTGCACAAAAGTCAACTTTGACTTTTTGAGATTTTTCACCAAAATGGATTTTTAACCCTAAAATGATGTTAATGTATGATTTGAATCATCATTCATCAAGAAAAATCAAGAAAAGTTGGGTAACTTGTAAAAGGGGTAACCATAAAAAACTTAGAAAATTTTCTAAGTTAAAAATAAAGTTGCTAGGGTACCAACTTTAGAGGGTCATAACTCCTAAACCACAAAGCCATTTTCTCCCATCCAAAGCTTGATTTGTAGATCTCATTTCCCTCTACAAAAACTTCAACTAGACCTAATTCCAACTCCTCATGGATTTTGAGTTATGGAGTGATCAAAATCAAGAAAAGTCACTTTGTTCCAACACTTAGTGAAAATTTCACTAAGTCAGATTTTACCCTACTTTTTGCCAAATGTAGGGGGGTTTTTCACTTGGATTCAAAAGAGATCAAAACCAAACATGTTCAAACAGTTGTTGTATCATGTAAGGGCTTTCCAAAATGGGCAAGAACATTACCAAATTCCATTTGAGTCATGAGATATGACATTGGAAAGTTGCCTTGCTGAAATCTGCCAAGGCAAGGCAGAATTTGCATTTTTGCTCGATTTGCCAAAATCAGCCAAATCCAAATGCTCCTATCCACTTGGACACCTCAGTGGATTGAATCTAAAGGGGACAATCATTGAGCCAAGCCTCCAAAGTCTTTGGAACAAGAAGTAAGCATGTTGAACCTAGAATGGCCAAAATAGGGACAAGACTCCAATTTTGGATTGGAGCATTCAATGGAAGCATCAAGGTGGCATGGACTGAGCCATTCTCAACTGAATTCAGTCAAGACTTATCCAAGACCAAGGGAACCACAACCCTGTGCCCTAACCTCTAGTCAATGGCTAGAGGAGACTTGGATTTCCATTGGCCAACATTGAACAAACACCTGTTGCAGTTGCCATTCACTGTGGAACCCAAAACAAACTTGCTCTACTATAAATAGAGCTCAATTGTGATCAGTTTAAGTACACCAAAGGCCTACAACACTTTCCTTTCTCAAAAACCACTTCTCACTCTAAAAAATGCCTTTCTTAGCAAGTCACTATCGGGTTTTTCATTAGAGAGCAATTCCACTCAAACCAATCACACACACACCTCATATACATCATATGTGAGCTGATCAAACACTTAAACAACAACTGGAACACTGATTTCTCAGAATCACCAGTTAATTGCTCAAGGTTTTAACCAAAGTACAGTTGAGATGCCATGAAGTGATCCAGCCATTCTCAGTCAAGTCCAAGCATTCAAACACACTCCATAGGGTGTAGGGAAGCTGTTCAGATCATCACAATTCATCTGTAACACCTCCTACTCAGAAATCAATCTGCTATTGCTGTCACGACCTAGAGGTAAGCTTAAACTTGGTCATCTCTCAATCTATGCATATTTCCTCGCACAATACTTTTGTCAAATGTTCATAATCATGCATGGAATGTTTCCCCTCAAGTAATTGCTTTGTTTGAATCGTGTATTAAAAATCCCAGCCTTCATGCAGAAATTAGGGTTCATAAGGATTTATCGTGATTTCTTGTTTTATGCTTAATTTAAATGAAATTAATTGTCATAAACATGATCGTGAGGTTGAGACGAGCATATTGATATATGGATTGCATGATATAATCAAGTATTCAGTGAGATTGGATAGAAAATGCAAATCTGGGCAAGGCAGAAAACGCGCGTGTTCTTGGTCCATGTTCTTGGCGCCATTTTCATAAATTCAAATATTTGAATTTTGTGATTTTATTTAATTGATTCAAAAATTAATTTCTCTCTGAGTTTTAATGATTTTGAGTTGATTCTTTTTTTAATAATTCACAAAAATGTTAAAATATTTTATTTTGCCAAAAAATCCCAAAAATATTATTTATTTTGTATAATTGATATTTTTGCAAAGAATTAATGTTTTAATTGTTTTTGACTTTTAAAATATTTTTTTCGACCTTGATTTTGCAACTTTTAATGCTTTATAATTATTTTGTAGGTCAATACTTAATTTTTGAAACATTAATCCAAGATCACAATTTGTTTTTCCTATGTTAAACAATTTTGATCATTTTAATTGAATTTTTATTCAATTAAAACACATTTTTGAAAACAAATTAGGGTTTTTGGATTAATTCAACTCTCATAAATCATTTTCAAAACATTTTGGGCCTCTAATAGAGTGTAAGACCCAATTATTTTTTGACCAAACCATTTTTGGGCCTCAGTGTATTGTATAAGTCCCGATACCGTAAAAAACAAACGGCGCGATCGTCGCCCTTTTGAAAAATAACATTTTTTGGGTCCTCTCCTTGAGCTATAAGACCCATTCAAAATTTTTTGGGCCTCTAATAGAGTGTAAGACTCAACCCCCCTTTTACCCAAAATCACTTTGGGCCTCAGATATTGTATAAGCCCCTCTGCGTTAAAAGAAAACCTCGGCGCGATCGCCATTTTAAACGGAAAAATCATCTGGGCCTACCCTCGTGTTATAAGCCCCACTCTTTTTCTTTAAACTTTTTGGGCCTCTTGAGAAAGTGTAAGACTCATCCCTTTGTACAGAAAACAATTTTTGGGCCACAGTCACTTGTATAAGTCCCTCTGTACAAATTCAAACAGTGCGCTCACTGATAAAACCCTGGGCCTCTCCTTGAGCTGTAAACCCCAAATCTTTCTTTTTCAAAGCACTTTCTCCTTTGATTTTGAATATACTGTTGTTTTCAATCTGTCTTTGTTGAACAACTAACCAAACAACATGGAAGCTCTACAACCGAGTAAGTGGTTATTGCTTTCATTTACCGCTTTCATATACATATAACTGTATTGTGGGGCTATTTCGCTGTAAGTCTTCTTTCATAAACTCATATCAACTGTGTAATAATAGTATAGATATTTTGAGTTTCCCCGGCAACTACGTCTAGAACTAGGTGACGCCGTTTATTCGTAGAAATAGACAACTAGATTCCCAATAGGATCACCAGATACAGTCTTCTCTTCGGCTGTCCTCATTAGGAATTGTCAGGAAACTCTACTCCCAAAGATGAATGTATTCTCCGTGAATGGCATCTTTGAGTTTCTTCCAAATTCTCGAACTTTCCTGACTTGATCTATTCCTTGTGAATAGCTTGCCTTGAATTTCTCGGGGTTTGGGGACCCACGGGCTTCTTAAAAGCATCGGCCTCCTCTTGGGCATCATACAAGGACCCACAGGCTTCCTAAAAGCAAACCCCGCCTCCTCTTGGGCATCATACAAGGACCCACAGGCTTCCCAAAAGCAAACCCCGCCTCCTCTTGGGCTTAGTACAAGGACCCTACGGCTTCTTAGAAGTATTCACAGCCTCCTCTTAGGCTTCGTATAATGATCTCTTCCTCCGGGAATGATAGCCTCCTCTTGGGCATCGTACAAGGACCGATCGGCTTCTTAAAAGTTTCCAGCCTCCTCTTGGGCTCCGTACAAATTGTCCCGATGACCTCCTATAGGTATAGGAACAGAAATTAGTCATCTGCATAGAACAGTCCTTTCATAGAGTCTACTACTGTTTCTCAAAGCATGGTACAAAAGATGACACTCTAGACTTGGACAGTCTAATCTCCTTGAGTTTTCCAGACATTCTCAAGTGACCTCTTCGTTAAATAGGAAGAAAACCCGTGGACTCGGACAGTCTCAATACCCTTCGGATTTCCCACTTCCTTAAAGAACAGGAATAACTCGGATCCTCGAATCAAAATCCTTGAGTACAGTGTTGCTCATATAAGAACTGATTTTCTCTTTCAAAATCAGCATACTGGACCTGTCACTTAACTGAAACAGTAACCACAACCTCCTCTTAGGCTTTGTATAATGATCCTTCTCCAGTGAAGTTAGCCTCTCTCTTGGGCTTTATACAATGATTCTCCCCAGCGGAGTTAACAACGTTTAGCCTCCATCTTGGGCTTTATACGAGATACCAAAAGATTCCCTCGTTGAGTCAAAACCTTTCGCCTCCATCTCGGGCTTTATACGAGATACAAAAAGGTTCTTATTGAGCCAAACAAATTTTAGCCTCCATCTCGGGCTTCGTACGAGATACAAAAAAACTCTCTTGTTGAGTCAAATAGCCTCCATCTCGGGCTTTATACGAGATACCAAAAGACTCTATCATCGAGTCAAAAACCTTTTAGCCTCTCTCTCGGGCTTTGTACAAGACACATATTAGCCTCCTCTTAGGCTTTGTATAAGAAAACCACTGGTTGATCTAATTAACCTCTTAGCATCAAAGCTGTGCCTCGTTCACAGTACGCAAACATCAACAACTCCTTCCCCTCCATCTAATTGCTGTAAGCGGCAAGCCTCTGGATCATCTACATCCATGCCAATGTCCCTCTTTTAGTATGAGAAATTCCTAAGGAAAGATGGCATTACTCTACACTGAGTTAAAGTCTTCTCCTTCAGGTTGAAATCCCCTATAAAGGAAATTATGGCATTGCCGGATTCACAAATCCCGGTTAAAGTAATTCTCCTTTATAAACAGTCGTAACAGACAAACCCGTCTTTAGAGATGACAAATTCTCTCTAAGCTCAACCTTCAGCTTCACATCTTGGGCTTTGAACAAGATATAAATCACCTTTCGCTTCACGTCTTGGGCTTTGAACAAGACACCAAAACACCCATTTCCTCCCATAGAATAGGAGGAACTACGAACGCTCTGATTTCCCTGTTTCGGTAAACGGGAAAACGTAGGCATAAGATTGAAAGAAAAATCTTAGCGAGCGCACTAAACATAAACCCAAAATCCCATACTTTAATATATATCCGTCCTAACATCTCAACCAATAGCCTAAAGCACCCCTCGTCAACAAAATAACCTAGGACAAACCCCGAATCTTTGTAGCATTTGTAACCTAACAGACTGTTGTTTAACCTCAGTATACAAGCAGGGTTAATTGGAGACATCTATTTCCCTTCCTTCATCAGCTTCAATAGGATAAAAAATGAATCGAGCTGTAGTACCAGAGCGATCGTGCTTCGCAACCACATCCAAAAATCACTCGCTACACCGCTCCACCAGAAATCAGCGTTATTTCTGAAGACAAATCAAGGAAGGTGCCAGACTTTGTGATTCACCGAGGAGTTCGCCGCCAATGGGTTGCCGTCGAGGTTCCGAAGATCGTTCATCAGTCAAAGTAATTGTCATCTTTAACCTTTCACCCTGCCCAGGTGAAACGAATGTTTTGATAGGGCTCGCTTTCTGTAAATTTCCCTCTTCGCTTTGCCCGAAGCGACAGAGTTTTGTTTTATAGGGCTGTAGTTTCAAGGTTCGACTTGTTCATTAATAAAATAACGTCGTTCTATAATTTCCGCATTAATTGCTGTTTTCTTTTTTTTCCTTTTTCAGAAAATGGTAATCCTAAAAAACAATTCAAATAAAAACAAGCAGTAAAATAAAACACTACACACACTTGCATTTTCTCTATCTCTTCTAAACACGAATTATCACGTCATGCAGATTGCTTGTTTTAAACCCCGTTGAAACATACGATCCGATGCCTTCTCCCAACTTTGAGTTCCCAATATTCGAGGCTGAAGAAGAAAATGACGACAAAATTCCAGAAGAGATCTCTCGACTACTCAGACAAGAGGAAAGGTCCATTGAACCTCACAAAGAGCCATTGGAAACGGTAAACTTGGGTTCTGAACAAGAGAGAAAAGAAATCAGGATTGGGGCACTTCTCAGTCCAACTGCCAGAGAGGGTTTGATAAAGCTTCTTAGAGAATTTCCCGATGTATTCGCTTGGTCCTATTAGGATATGCCAGGGTTGGATACCAGCATCGTGGAACATCACTTACCGTTGAGATCGGAATGTCCGCCAGTAAAGCAAAGGTTGAGACGCACTCACTCGGACATGGCCATCAAAATCAAAGAGGAGGTACAGAAATAGATTGACGCGGGTTTCCTCGCCACATCTGAATATCCTCAATGGTTAGCCAACATCGTACCCGTTCTGAAAAAGGACGGAAAGGTCAGAATGTGTGTTGATTACAGGGATCTGAATTAGGCTAGTCCAAAGGACGACTTTCCTTTACCACACATTGACATGCTGGTAGACAGCACAGCAAAGTTCAAAATTTTCTCCTTCATGGATGGATTCTCGAGCTATAACCAGATCAAAATGGCGCCGAAAGACATGGAGAAAACTTCGTTCATTACCCCATGGGGCACCTTTTGTTACAAGGTAATGCCGTTCGGTTTGAAGAATGCCGGGGCAACCTATCAAAGGGCCATGACTACTCTTTTTCATAACATGATACACAAAGAAATCGAAGTGTATGTCGATGATATGATTCCAAAATCTAAAACAGAGAGTGAGCACGTTGAACATCTGTCAAAATTGTTCGAACGTTTAAGAAAATTCAAGCTCCGCTTGATTCCCAACAAGTGCACCTTCGGTGTCCGTTCAGGGAAACTACTAGGGTTCATCGTCAGCCAGAAAGGAATTGAGGTTGATCCAGACAAGGTCAAGGCCATTCAAGAAATGCCTTCTCCGAAAACTGAAAAAAAAGTCAGAGGATTCTTGGGACGTTTGAACTACATCTCCAGATTCATATTCCTCATGACCGCGACATGCGCGCCAATCTTCAAGTTACTCAAAAGGAACCAGGATTGCGTTTGGTCAGAAGATTACCAAACCGCCTTCGACAGTATCAAGGAATATCTGTTGAATCCTCCGATTCTATCACCTCCAGTGGAAGAAAGACCACTGATCATTTACCTCACAGTCCTAGAGGACTCAATGGGATATGTACTTGGCCAACAAGACGAAACCAAACGAAAAGAGTCTGCCATCTACTATCTGAGCAAGAAGTTCACCGACTGCGAGACTCAGTACACGATGCTTGAGAAAACTTGCTGCGCTTTGGCTTGGGCAGCCAAACGTCTTCGCCAATACATGATTCGTCATACTACTTGGTTAATCTCTGAAATGGATCCAATCAAGTACGTCTTCGAAAAACCTGCTCTCACGGGAAGGATTTCCCGTTGGCAGATGTTGTTATCAGAATATGACATAGAGTACCACGCTCAGAAAGCCGTTAAAGGAAGTATTTTAGCTGATTATTTGGATCATCAACCGATTGACGATGAGGAATCAATCGGGTTTGACTTCCCAGATGAAGATGTCATGTATCTAAAAATGAAAGATTGCGATGAACCGTTACCCAGTGAAGGGCCAGAACCAGGTTCCCAATGGGGACTAATCTTTGACGGAGCAATTAATCATTATGGAAATGGAATTGGGGCAATCATTGTTACCCCTCTGGGTACCCACATTCCTTTCACCACCAGACTTACGTTCAAATGTACGAACAACGAGGCCAAATACGAAGCTTGTATTATGGGTCTCGAAGAAGCAATTGATTTAAGGATCTAAAACTTGGACGTATATGGCGACTCAGCCTTGGTTATCAATCAGATAAAAGGAGATTGGAACACATACCAATCAAGATTGATTCCTTACAAAGACTATGCAAGAAGGTTGTTACCTTTCTTTAACAGAGTTGAGTTTCATCATATCCCTCGTGAGGAGAATCACATGGCTGATGCATTAGCCACCATCTCTTCCATGATTAGTGTAGGTCAATGGAACGACTTACCTAAGATCGACATAATGCGCCTAGAACGGCCCGCTTACATCTTCACAATCGAAGCAGTCCTAGACGACAGACCTTGGTATCATGATATCAAATGCTTTCTTCAGAAACAAGAGTACCCATCTGGGGCACTAAGGAAGGACAGAAAAACCCTCAGAAGATTGGCTGGAAACTTCTTCCTGAGCGGGGACACTCTCTATAAGGGAAATTTTGACATGGTCTTGCTCCGATGCGTAGACAGACCAGAGGCAGACATGCTTATGAAATAAATTCATGAAGGATCCTTTGCCACTCATGCCAACGGACACACAATGGCGAGAAAAATTTTAAGAGCAGGGTACTATTGGTTGACAATGGAATCCGACTGCTACAAGTACATGAGGAGGTGTCACAAGTGTCAGATATACTCCGATAAAATTCATGTACCGCCATCACATCTCAAAGTTCTCTCTTCCCCATGGGCATTTTCCATATGGGGAATCGACATGATTGGCATGATTGAGCCCAAGGCTTCAAACGGACATCAGTTCATCCTGGTAGCCATTGACTACTTCACCAAGTGGGTCGAAGCAGCGTCATTCGCCAATGTAACCCGACAAGTGGTGGTCCGATTTATCAAAAACAATATCATCTGCCGTTATGGTGTTCCGAGCCAGATCATTACTGATAATGGATCTAACTTGAACAATAAGATGATGAAAGAGTTGTGCACAGAGTTCAAGATCGAACACCATAACTCATCTCCCTACAAACCCAAGATGAACGGAGCGGTAGAAGCGGCCAATAAGAACATCAAGAAGATCGTTCAAAAGATGGTTGTAACCTACAAAGACTGGCACGAGATGCTACCCTTTTCTCTTCACGGTTATCGCACATCTGTCTGCACTTCAACAGGGGCAACCCCTTTCTCTCTAGTGTATGGCATGGAAGCAGTGCTCCCCATAGAAGTAGAGATCCCGTCAATCCGATTATTGATGGAAGCTAAGCTCACCGAAGCTGAATGGTGTCGAAGTCGACACGACGAACTGAATCTAATTGAAGAGAAGCGAATCACGACACTATGCCATGGTCAGTTGTATCAAAGAGAATGAAGAGGGCGTTTGACAAAAAGGCCCGACCTCGTGTCTTCAGAAAAGGAGACCTCGTGCTCAAGAAGATCCAGTCATTTCTCACTGATTCGCGAGATAAATGGACTTCGAATTATGATGGCCCCTATGTGGTCACGAAAGCTTTCTCAGGCGGTGCCTTGAGACTTGCAACCATGGACGGAGAGAAATTTTCCTACCCCACGAATGTTGATGTAGTCAAGAAATACTTCGCCTAAACTAAAAAAAAAAAAAACGCCTCGGTGTATTGAAAACCCGAAAGGGCGGTCCAGGCAAAAGTTAGAGACATAAAAAAAATCATCCCGGTGGATTGGAAACATCACAGTACAATCCAGGCAAAAATTAGGGATAATGGCAAGTAACTATGTTCAACAAAGGCAAGTCCCTCAGCAGCAGCAGTTACATCATCCGCCAGAAAACTCCAGTCAAGGTCATCTTCGACAGAAGCTCAGGATGTCCCGAATTCAAAGTTGGCAGAAAGATAGTGATCGTTATGTTTCAACGTAGCCCTTTTCCCTGTAAATTACCATTTTCTAACTTTGTAAATACTCTTTGGAATCACGCGTTTGGCTGATCTCCATCTTATCAATAAAAATTGAGCCCTTGTGCTTTTGTTTGTAATTCTTATTTGTTTTAGCTTTACAGAACGACGTTGTTAACATGATTAACGATTCTTGAAATAAAACAAAAATGAATTTACTTGTTAAAACTTTTTATGCTTTTTAATAAAGACGGCAATTTCTTTTGACTGTTGAACATCAGAAGAACATCGGTCGCTTCTCCAGAAGTAATCGAACCTCAAAGTGAAGAATCAAAGTACTCCTTCTAACCCAGTACGCTTGAATAAAGGGATCAACTGTGTCAGAGACCTTATTTCGTCTGACACGCCTCGGTCGAGTTCTTATCTCCTAAGCCTGATCAACGGTATTCCCCGCAGGGACTATCTCTCCTAAGCAAGGTGGAATTGCTATTCTGAACCAACGGTACTTCTTCGCCCCGCGATGGCCGGGTATCCAGTCGTGTTCACCTGTCAGTTTGTATGTCGCGTCAGTTTTGTCAGCATAAACATACATGCATCATGCATTATTGATTTACATTCACATTTCATATTGCATCACTATCACTCTAGTCGGTCTTGTCCCCTAGTGATAAAAGTCCTCTCAATCGAGTTGTCAACCCTTTCCTCGTCAGGAAGTGTTACGTCTGAACATTCTCTCTCCTCCAGTTTTATTTCTGGATTGAAGTTGGGTCCTCGACCACTTTGATAACTTGAACCTCTGAAAGACCAGAGAGCCCTCAGTTAACATCACTCTTCGCCATTGAAGATGATATCCTTGTTTTCCCGGATTAAAGAAAATCCCGAGAGAAAGCCTCCTAAATTGGAGATTCGGTAGTACGGCAGTTTTTCTCTGAAAAACCCACTGATGAAAAGGTCATCGGCACCTCAAAATTGGATCACATCATATGGCATTTCTCCGAGAAGATCTCCGAGAAAAGTATGATGTAAAGACCCCAAACGAATGCAGCCTCTCAAGGGACTCGCATTCCCCGAGTAGAGTCAACAAATGGCATCTCCAACAGAGAAGTTTGTGCACCTCTACAACTCAGACGACTGGGTTCCCCAGCAAGTCTGACATCAAAACTTTTTCCACTCAAATGGCATCTCCCCAGGAAAATTTGGCGAGAAGTTTGAAGGAAAGCCGCTACGAATAGCGTCCCTTGTCAGTAAAGTTTATTGACGAAAGAAACTAAGACCAGTTCCTTGGTAGGAAACCAGGATCGCGGGGAAGTTTACATCAGAAACTAAGACCAGTTCCATGGTAGGAAACCAGGATCGAGGGGAAGTTTATTTTAGAAACTGAGACCAGTTCCTTAGCTGAAGACCAAGATCGAGGGGAAGTTTACCTTTTCTAAGCATCATTGCTTAGCTAAAGAATATGAATGCGTAAGCTACCATTCATAACCACCATCAAAATTTTGGATATTCCGATATTTAATCCTCTTGCACCCCGAATGCCCGAATACCTTCGTCATTCACACCTTCGTGTCCAAGAAGATTAAATAGGGGCATCTGTCATACCCCAAATTTTGACCACTAAGATTTCCCATCATCACAATATGGAGGAACCATCATACTTCATCAGTCTCCCCAAAGATGGGTGAGCATTCACTACAATCAGAATTAGGGTTTCAAGCCCTCTCTGAGTGCTTAGACAAAGGATCAATCAAGGAATGACATGATCTTCAACTTGTCTAACCTCTAAAACATCCACAATGGATCAAAAGGACTCCCACTTCAAGGATCAAGCACAAGGCTGCTCCCTTCTAGGTGGATTAAGTCTCAAGATTGACAGTGTCACCAAATTAGGGTTTTGGTCGACCAGGGCCTCCAGATGGAAATTTTTCATATGGGCACAAGCCAATGATCCAAAACATAACCTAATATACTTCATGGGACCTCATGGACCCAATCATCAAGTCAATTTTGCCTCAGGGGATGCATTCATCAAAAATCAAGAATTAGGGTTTCTTGACCTAATTCACCCCTAAGTTGACTTTTAGGGAAAATCAAGAGCCAAGACCTCAAGAGAGGGTTTGAGGGTCTCTAATGAACTATATTGATCCATTTGTAACAATGGATTAATCCAAGAAGCTTGAGCAACAAGTCTCAATTTCATCTGCACCACAGTTAGGGTTTTAAGGAAAAAGTCAACTGTAACTTTGACTTTTGACCAGGACATGCTCCCAAGCCCTATGACATGCATCAATATACCCTATGACACCCATGGAACATGTCCATCAAGTTTGATTTAGGTCAAGGACATGATTTCCTGAAGAATTGCACAGTTTGGAATTCATCTGATAAAAAGTCAACTGTGCACAAAAGTCAACTTTGACTTTTTGAGATTTTTCACCAAAATGGATTTTTAACCCTAAAATGATGTTAATGTATGATTTGAATCATCATTCATCAAGAAAAATCAAGAAAAGTTGGGTAACTTGTAAAAGGGGTAACCATAAAAAACTTAGAAAATTTTCTAAGTTAAAAATAAAGTGGCTAGGGTACCAACTTTGGAGGGTCATAACTCCTAAACCACAAAGCCATTTTCTCCCATCCAAAGCTTGATTTGTAGATCTCATTGACCTCTACAAAAACTTCAACTAGACCTAATTCCAACTCCTCATGGATTTTGATTTATGGAGTGATCAAAATCAAGAAAAGTCACTTTGTTCCAACACTTAGTGAAAATTTCACTAAGTCAGATTTTACCCTACTTTTTGCCAAATGTAGGGGGATTTTTCACTTGGATTCAAAAGAGATCAAAACCAAATATGTTCAAACAGTTGTTGTATCATGTAAGGGCTTTCCAAAATGGCCAAGAACATTACCAAATTCAATTTGAGCCATGAGATATGACATTGGGAAGTTGCCTTGCTGAAATCTGCCAAGGCAAAGCAGAATTTGCATTTTTGCTCGATTTGCCAAAATCAGCCAAATCCAAATGCTCCTATCCACTTGGACACCTCTGAGGATTGAATGTAAAGGGGACAATCACTGAGCCAAGCCTCCAAAGTCTTTGGAACAAGAAATAACATGTTGAACCTAGAATGGCCAAAATAGGGACAAGACTCCAATTTTGGATTGGAGCATTCAATGGAAGCATCAAGGTGGCATGGACTGAGCCATTTGCATATGAATTCAGTCAAGACTTATCCAAGACCAAGGGAACCACAACCCTGTGCCCTAACCTCTAGTCAATGGCTAGAGGAGACTTGGATTTCCATTGGCCAACATTGAACAAACACCTGCTGCAGTTGCCATTCACTGTGGATCCCAAAACAAACTTGATCTACTATAAATAGAGCTCAATTGTGATCAGTTTAAGTACACCAAAGGCCTACAACACTTGCCTTTCTCAAAAACCACTTCTCACTCTAAAAAATGCCTTTCTTAGCAAGTCACTATCGGGTTTTTCATTAGAGAGCAATTCCACTCAAACCAATCACACACACACCTCATATACATCATATGTGAGCTGATCAAACACTTAAACAACAACTAGAACACTGATTTCTCAGAATCACCAGTCAATTGCTCAAGGTTTTAACCAAAGTGCAGTTGAGATGCCATGAAGTGATCCAGCCATTCTCAGTCAAGTCCAAGCATTCAAACACACTCCATAGGGTGTAGGGAAGCTGTTCAGATCATTACAATTCATCTGTAACACCTCCTACTCAGAAATCAATTTGCTCTTGCTGTCACGACCTAGAGGTAAGCTTAAACTTGGTCATCTCTCAATCTATGCATATTTTCTTGCACAACACTTTTGCCAAATGTTCATAATCATGCATGGAATGTTTCCCCTCAAGTAATTGCTTTGTTTGAATCGTGTATTAAAAATCCCAGCCTTCATGCAGAAATTAGGGTTCATAAGGATTTATCGTGATTTCTTGTTTTATGCTTAATTTAAATGAAATTAATTGTCATAAACATGATCGTGAGGTTAAGACGAGCATATTGATATGTGGATTGCATGATATAATCAAGTATTCAGTGAGATTGGATAGAAAATACAAATCAGCCAAACCCAGAACACGCACGTGTTCTTCAGCTGTTCTTGGCGCCATTTCTTTCAAATTCAAATATTTGAATTTTGTGATTTTATTTAATTGATTCAAAAATTAATTTCTCTCTGAGTTTTAATGATTTTGAGTTGATTCTTTTTTTAATAATTCATAAAAATGTTAAAATATTTTATTTTCCCAAAAAATCCCAAAAATATTATTTATTTTGTATAATTGATATTTTTGCAAAGAATTAATGTTTTAATTGTGTTTAACATTTAAAATATTTTTTCCACCTTGATTTTGCAACTTTTAATGCTTTCTAATTATTTTGTAGGTCAATACTTAATTTTTGAAGCATTAATCCAATATTACAATTTTTTTTTCCTATGTTAAACAATTTTGATCATTTTAATTGAATTTTTATTCAATTAAAACACTTTTTGAAAACAAATTAGGGTTTTGGATTAATTCAACCCTCATAAATCATTTTCAAAACTTTTTGGGCCTTTAATAGAGTGTAAGACCCAATCCTTTTTTTGACCAAATCATTTTTGGGCCTCAGTGTATTGTATAAGTCCCGATACCATAAAAAATAAACGGCGCGATCGTCGCCTTTTGAAAAATAACCTTTTGGGCCTCTCCTCGTGCTAGAAGACCCATTTAAAACTTTTTTGGGCCTCTAGTAGAGTGTAAGACCCAACCCCCTTTTAACCAAAATAATTTTGGGCCTCAGATATTGTATAAGTCCCTCTGCGTTAAAAGAAAACCTCGGCGCGATCGCCATTTTTAAACAAAAAGTCAACTGGGCCTACCCTCGTGTTATAAGCCCCATTCTTTTTCTTTAAACTTTTTGGGCCTCTTGAGAGAGTGTAAGACCCATCCCTTTGTACAGAAAACCTTTTTGGGCCTCAGTCACTTGTATAAGTCCCTCTGTACAAATTCAAACAGTGCGCTCACTGATAAAACCCTGGGCCTCTCCTTGAGCTGTAAGCCCCAACTCTTTCTTTTTCAAAACACTTTCTCCTTTGATTTTGAATATACTGTTGTTTTCAATCTTTCTTTGTTGAACAACTAACCAAACAGCATGGAAGCTCTACAACCGAGTAAGTGGTTATTGCTTTCATTTACCGCTTTCATATACATATAACTGTATTGTGGGGCTGTTTCGCTGTAAGTCTTCTTTCATAAACTCATATCAACTGTGTAATAATAGTATAGATATTTAGAGTTTTCCCGGCAACTACGTCTAGAACTAGGTGACGCCGTTTCGTTTATTCATAGAAATAGACAACTAGATCCCCAATAGGATCACCGGATACAGTCTTCTCTTCGGCTGTCCTCATTAGGAATTGTCAAGAAACTCTACTCCCAGAGATGAATGTATTCTCCGTGAATGGTATCTTTGAGTTTCTTCCAAATTCTCGAACTTTCCTGACTTGATCTATTCCTTGTGAATAGCTTGCCTTGAATTTCTCGGGGGTTTGGGGACCCACGGGCTTCTTAAAAGCATCGGCCTCCTCTTGGGCATCATACAAGGACCCACAGGCTTCCTAAAAGCAACTCTGCCACCTCTTGGGCTTAGTACAAGGACCCTACGGCTTCTTAGAAGTATTCACAGCCTCCTCTTAGGCTTCGTATAATGATCTCTTCCTCTGGGAATGATAGCCTCCTCTTGGGCATCGTACAAGGACCCGTCGGCTTCTTAAAAAGTTTCCAGCCTCCTCTTGGGCTTCGTACAAATTGTCCCGATGACCTCCTAGAGGTATAGGAACAGAACTTAGACATCTGCATAGAACAGTCCTTTCAAAGAGTCTACTACTGTTTCTCAAAGCATAGTACAAAAGATGACACTCTAGACTTGGACAGTCTAATCTCCTTGAGTCTCAAAGACATTCTCAAGTGACCCCTTCGTTAAATAGGAAGAAAACCCGTAGACTCGGACAGTCTCAATACCCTTCGGATTTCCCATTTCCTTTAAGAACAGGAATAACCCGGATCCTCGAATCAAATCCTCGAGTACAGCGTTGCTTATATAAAAACTGATTTTCTCTTTCAAAATCAGTATACTGGACCTGTCACTTAACTGAACATTCGCCACAGCCTCCTCTTACGCTTTGTATAATGATCCTTCTCCGGTGAAGTTAGCCTCTCTCTTGGGCTTTGTATAATGATTCTCCCCAGCGGGGTCAAACAACGTTTAGCCTCTCTCTCGGGCTTTGTACGAGACATATAAGAGACTCCCTCGTTGAGTCAATCACCCTTTCGGCTCCATCTCGGGCTTCGTACGAGATACAAAAAACTCTCTTGTTGAGTCAAATAGCCTCCATCTCGGGCTTTATACGAGATACCAAAAGATTCTCTCATTGAGTAAAAAACCTTTTAGCCTCTCTCTCGGGCTTTGTACGAGACACATAATAGCCTCCTCTTAGGCTTTGTATAAGAAAACCACTGATTGATCCAATCAACCTTTTAGCATCAAAGTTGTGCCTCGTTCACAGTACACAAACATCAACAACTCTTTCCTCTTCATCTAATTGCTGTAAGCGGCAAGCCTCTGGATCATCTACATCCATGCCAATGTCCCTCTTTTAGCATGAGAAATTCCTAAGGAAAGATGGCATTGCTCTACACTGAGTTAAAGTCTTCTCCTTCAGGTTGAAATCCCCTATAAAGGAAATTATGGCATTGCCGGATTCACAAATCCCGGTTAAAGTAATTATCCTTTATAAACAATCGTAACAGACAAACCCCTATTTAGAGATGACAAATTCTCTCTAAGGTCAACACTTTTAGCTTCACATCTTGGGCTTTAAACAAGATACAAATAAACCCTTCAGCTTCACATCTTGGGCTTTGAACAAGATACAAATCATCTTTCGCTTCACGTCTTGGGATTTGAACAAGACACCAAAACAACCATTTCCTCCCATAGAATAGGAGGAACTACGAACGCTCTAATTTCCCTGTTTCGGTAAACGGGAATACGTAGGCATAAGATTGAAAGAAAAAATATTAGCGAGCACACTAAACAAAAACCCAAAATCCCATACTTTCATATATATCCGTCCTAAACATCTCAACCGATAGCCTAAAGCACCCCTCGTCAACAACATAAACCTAGGACAAACCCCGAATCTGTGTAGCATCTGTAAACCAACAGTTTTGACTGTTTAATAACAGTATGCAAGCAGGGTTAATTGGAGACATCTATTTCCCTTCCTTCATCAGCTTTAATAGGATAAAAAATGAATCAAACTGTAGTACTAGAGCGATCGTGCTTCGCAACCACATCCAAAAATCACTCGCTACACAATCATCTTTGGTTTATTTAGGTTTCCCCTAGGGAATTAGGGTTGCTGACTGTATTTCTTTCTGAGCGAGGAATCAGGGTTTTGGAGAAGAGTCTCCTGCTGAGGTTGATTTCTATGGTTCAGAGGCTGTCTCTTCTAGTTATTTGTACTCAAGTTTGAGGTGAAAGCGTGGAGTGTTCATTCTCACGAAAGGTTCTTATCAGGAGTTTATCAAGGCATGATTTCAGTTATCTGATTGGCCGCAAGGATGTTGTTGTTAAAGTTTCATCTGTTGATTAATTGAAGAGATTATAGATCAGGATTATAAAGGATTAGGGTTTCTCACCCTTGGAGTTTATGATTGACAAATATCGTTCAATTGAGTCTCCTAAGGCTAGCTGGTTCATGGTGTGTACAATACTATTTCAGTTCAATTGAGGTTGCAGAGCCATCAAAGAGATCAGAGCAGTTGGTACATTTCAAGTTTTGTGCAAGGGTTTGGTCATGTAGTTCAGGATTTGTGGCAGTCAAGTGCAGTTGTCGAGGTTTAGGTGTTGTTCAAGCGTGGAAGTGCATATCCATTCCCGTAACCGTCTTTTATCCACTTTGTTATTTATCCATTTTTTCAATTCAATTTTCATTGACCATTTTCATTCAATTACCCATTTCTCATAATCCATTTCTAAACTATTTTCAATTATCCACATTTTATTGCAATTATCCATATTTTCTTTTAATCCATTTTTAGGTTTGATCACCCATTATCTTTTTTATCCAATATCCATATTTTTATATTTTTCCCTATTGTTCACCTTTTTTTTTATGTATAAAAAAAAATCTCTAGAAAATCCTAATCCAAAAAGAGTCCCTTATATTGCAAGATCACTACCACAAGAGTACTAAGTTATACAAAAACTTCTTAAGCCCGTTCCATATTTTTCTCTTAAAGCCCATCATATTACAAGATTACCAAACAAAGTCATTGTCAAAGAAAATTACAAAAAAATAATAATAATATGGTCTTCATGAGTCTGCTACATCTTGTCTAAACTAGCCAACTGTATCACTTGACAACAACAACACTGACTGCTACAATACAAAACAACTCTGCATCAAAACCAGCATGCTGTGCGCTTTCACTACCACAAAATAACAAAATCATCTGCTATAAGTGAATGCTACAACACACTGCCCTTACACAGAAATAAAACCTACATCAACTTGCCGCACAAAAGACACCATCCAAAAACAATCCCGCTCACATAAACATTGACCAGCATCTCAAAAGTACCAGATTATACAAGCTTCACATTGGCTACGCAAGTACACGCTGCTCACCTAATGCCAAATTCCTGAGCTCTGCATCATCAACCTACATCAACAAGGACACCACAATGCTATAACCAAAACATGTTATTGAAAGAGACCCATCAATTCAAGACTTACTCAACAAGTCTAATTGTTTTTTTTAAAAAGGAACAGATGAAGAGAATTGGGGGGGGGGGGGGGGGGGTCGAACGAAAAGGAAAATTCTAAAGAGATTACCTTGGTTTTTTTTTCTGTTCCATAGCCGAGGGCCTTTTGGCATAACTCACCACCACCTTTCCCTCACAAAACAATCTCAAACCACCCAGCTTCTCCGCCTTCATCAATATCAACAACCACAACCAAACCTCTTTCAATCTTCAATATCATTCAACCACTAAATCTTCATTTTCCTTCAAAAAAAGAACTACTCTCCAATCTTCTTCATCAAACAACTCAGAACCTTTAACCCTTTTCTCTCCTAATAAACCTTCAACAACTCGTTCATACACATATCAACAGCCCTCCACTCCACAATCATCCAACTGCACCTGTCTTTGATTCACCCTTCCTTTGCCTTATTTCATCTTCAACTCAATAACTCTAATCTCCCTCACCAACCGGATCTTAGCAATCCTCATTCTTTCTCCTTTGCACAACCACAAAAACCCTTTCAATCTTCAACGGACTGCCCTTTCTTTTTCATCATCCAAACCAGAAACAAATTGATCCATAGAAATAGAAGAAGAAGAGGAACAAATTGAAACAAATGAGACCCAAGTTGCGAATCAAACCTGAATCAAAACCAGATCAAAGAGGAGACTGAGATTCGCGGAGGAAAGTTTGGACGCGCTGACTTGTGTAACGCGGTGACGAAGAAGATCGTGTTTCTTTTTCTGAGCGAATTACGTTATGGAATCATGAACCGTTTTGATTTATTTTCTGGTTTTTTAGATCTGATAGTGTTTTACCCTTCCTTTGATTTCGTTCAGAAGAATGGTGGGTCTTTGACCCACGTTCAGTATCCACCATTGTTTTGTTATTTTTTTTCCTGATTAAAGATCTTTTTGAGGCATGGATGATAGGCCTTAGGCCCAAGTGATTCCATAATTCTGTTATTTTATTTTCCACCCTGATGTTTCTCATTTCACCCTCTTTTCTTTAAATAATTTTTGTTAATTTGTTTTGCTAAAATCTTGGATAAGTCCTTTTTGTCATTTATTTTTGATTAATAGAGTTTTTGTAAATTCTTATTAATAATTTATTGGTTACCATTTTATTTAGTTGGAATTTCATCTTCGATTTTCTTTTTGATTTATTTGGGCCAATGATATTACACAAATATTGACTTTGATTATTTCAAATCACTAACAGTCTTGATAAATATGAGGCCACTTGTTTATTTTTATTGGTCAATGAAAGTCAAATATTAAGATTATCGATTTACCGATTTAAGTCGTGATTAAGACGAGACCAATTTTATTTTTCATTTCAATTCCATTTTCTTTATTTGGGCCAATGATATAAAAAACATCATAACTTTGTTGATTATTTCAAATCAATAGATTTTGATTATATGAGGCCATCTTCATTTTCTCCTTTGTTGGTCAATGAAAGTCAAATCAAAAGATTATCGATTTCTCGATTAAATCTTGATTAAGACGAGACCAACTTTATTTTCATTTCGATTCCATTTTCATTATTTTGGTCGATGATATAACAAACTTCATGGTTTGGTTGATCTCATTAAAGCGACAACGCTTTGATCAATATGAGACCACTTTCTCTTTATTTCAGTTTCATTTACTTTTTAGTCGATGAAAGTCAAGAATCATTGATTATCGATTTCTCGATTGAATCATGATTAAGACGAGACTATTTCTATATCATTTCAATTTTTAATTTCTTTGAATACTAACTCTTCATTTCCCCCTTTGGTGGGACTTGTACATATTTTTTGATAAAGTCTTGTGGACAACTATTCTGTTATGATTGTGGTTGCCTGTTTCATTTAACACATCCTCAATACTCTTCCAAAGGAAAGTCCTCCTAAGTTGACTCATAAGTCAATAAACAAATCATCCCACCTTGGCCTCATAAGTGCCTTTCCCTTTTCTTGGTCTCATAAGAGCCATTGAATCATAACTAGAAGTAGGATAGAGTTTATAAACTCTATGTGAGACTCATCACTTTGAGTATTCACTTCACCCCATCATAACTTAGACTTAGAGAGTTTCTTAAAACTCTAAATGAGCTCATACTCATTTCCCCTTGGAACTTTGGCCATAGTCAATGGTTCCTTTCACCCTTAGTTAGGTGAACTATGGTTGCTCTGATTCTTTAGTCAGATACGTAGGCACAAGATGCGACGTCTTGGCGAGCAAACTTAGTGTACATACCCTTAGGTCTTTACCTTTAGCAGATCTTCTTAGCAAGCAAACATAACATAACACAAACATAAACAAGAGGTTCCTGTAGAGTACTACAGATACTTAGGGTGCTAATACCTTCCCTTAGTATAACCAACCCCCGAACCTTAGATCTCCCCCCTTTAGGTTTTTTCTCGATCTTGAACCTTTCCTTTGGATAAATCAAAGTCGGTGGTGAATTCAAAGAAATGTGATGCAAGTTAATTAATAGCTTGTTATCCGATTCTCATCGCAACACCGCATCACATCAATTTTGGGTATATGATTCCACCAATTCACTTGAATCATTAAAGATAACGTTGCCAAAGTGTCTGCCATCTGATTCTCATCACGAGGTACATGGTACAGCTTCACTGTCTTGAAGAAAGTCAACAGTCTTCTCGTGTAGTCTCTGTAAGGAATTAAATGGGATTGATTGGTGTGCCAATCTCCGTTGACATGGTTGATCACTAGAGCAGAATCCCCAAACACATCAAGAGTCTTGATCCTTAAATCAATGGCTTCTTCGATACCCATAATGCAGGCTTCATATTCGACTTCATTGTTGGTGACATCAAAAGTTAATCTGGCAGTGAAAGGTATATGGGAACCCTTTGGAGTTATGAGAACTGCCCCAACGCCACTACCATTCACATTAACAGCCCCGTCGAACATCAATTTCCACTTGTCATCAGGATCTGATCCTTCATCAACTGGTGGCTCGTCACAATCTTTCATTTTCAAGTACATGATGTCTTCATCAGGGAACTCAAACTTCATTGGCTGATAATCATCGATTGGTTGCTCAGCGAGATAGTCAGACAGAATACTACCCTTTATGGCTTTTTAGGAAGTATATTGTATGTCATACTCTGTCAACACCATCTGCCAACGGGCAACCCTTCCGGTGAGAGCTGGCTTTTTAAAAACGTACTTGACTGGATCCATCTTTGATATCAATAAGGTTGTATGAGTCAGCATATATTGTCTCAAATGCTTAGCGGCCTATGCAAGTGCACAACATGTCTTCTCAAGCATTGAGTACCTAGACTCGCAATCCGTGAACTTCTTGCTCAGGTAGTATATGACATGTTCCTTCCTACCTGTCTCGTCTTGTTGACCGAGAACACAACCTATTGAATTTTCATGTACCGACAAATACAATATCACTGGTCTCCCTGGAACTGGAGGCATAAGAATCGGAGGTTTCTGCAAATACTCTTTTATTTTATCAAATGCCCTCTGTCAATCATTATTCCACCGAATTGATTGATCCTTTCTCAATAATTTGAATATTGGCTCGCAAGTGGCTGTCAGATGAGAAATGAATCTAGCAATGTAGTTCAATCTCCCTAAGAAACTACGAACTTGCTTTTCTGTTCTTGGCTCGGGCATCTCTTGTATTGCTTTTACTTTTGCAGGATCAACCTCGATTCCTCTTTCACTGACAATGAAGCCCAACAGCTTACTAGATCTCACCCCGAAAGTACACTTATTCGGGTTCAACCTCAGTCTGAATTGTCTTAACCGTTCAAAAAGCATTTTCAGATTCACCAAGTGCTCTTCCTCAGTCTGCGACTTAGCGATCATATCATCCACGTAAACCTCAATCTTCTTATGAATCATGTCATGAAAGAGTGTCACCATAGCACGCTGATAAGTTGCCCCTGCGTTTTTCAAACCAAAAGGCATCACTTTATAGTAGAACGTGCCCCATGGGGTAATAAACGTTGTTTTCTCTATGTCTTCCGGTGCCATTTTAATCTGATTATTACCGGAGAAGCCATCCATGAAGGAAAATACCGAGAATTGAGCTGTATTATCTACCAACACATCAATGTGAGGTAGTGGAAAATCATCTTTCGGACTAGCTCGATTTAAATCACGGTAGTCAATACACATCCAGACCTTACCATCTTTCGTTGGTACCAGGACAATATTCGCAACCCATGGTGGATAGCTGGTGATGGCCAGGAAACCTGCATCCAACTGTTTCTGCACCTCCTCTTTGATCTTAATGGCCATTTTTGGTTTAGTTCTTCTGAGTTTCTGTTTGACGGGGGAGCAACCTTCTTTGATAGGCAACCTGTGCACAACAATATCTGTATCCAATCCTGGCATATCTTGATAAGACCAGGCAAAGATATCAACATATTCACGTAGCATCTCAATCAGCTCTTTCTTCACGTTCTCTGCTAGGCTTGCCCCTATCTTGACTTCCTTTCTCGCATCCTCAGTGCCAAGGTTGATGACTTCTAGTGACTCTTGATGAAGCTGGATAGTTCTTTCCTCCTGTTTTAATAATCTGGCCAATTCTTCGGGGAGTTCACAATCTTCCTCATCCCCCTCTTCAGCTTGGTAAATTGGATTATCAAAGTCATACCGAACCATAGCAGAACCGTTATCAACAGAATCCGGCAGATTATTTCTGCATGAATGATGGTTCATGCTTTGTTTTAGAAAGAGCTTTTGGAAAATAAAGAAAATAAACTATGGAGAAAACATTGCCATTTTATTTGAAATAAAATGAAAAATGAAAGACAGGGAACACAATTTTTGAATACAAAAACGTCCTTTTATTAAGGATAAATTTGCATATGAAACAAATGTAGCCCTACAATGAAATCACTAGGCCTTGGGCAGAGCCTATGATTATACATGCAACATGAAAAAAAACAAAGAAAATTACTCTTTTTGCATAGTGACTTGTATGAGATCTTCAGAGAACCAGTTGCTCAGCTTCTGCCCTGGGACGCATGGGCCCACCCAATTGTCCATATCATAGTCGCTATCCCTATCATCTTCACTTGCAGCAAAGACTTGACCAGGGTTGATGATCCCCCCACTAGAAAACATGACAGGTCCCTGACGCTTTTGGTCCCCTACCTGCGAAGCTTGAGTAGGCTGGTAACCAATTCCACACTTGTCTTCTTTGAATGGTAACTCAATCAACTCACCCCACCCTTCAGCATGGCCTGACTGTACCACTTCAAGAGCCTGTTTATAAGAAACTATGGAAGTCTCTGCCCTTGCTTCACCGGAAGGAGCGTCATTCTCAATATTAACTGTTTCAAACGCCTGACAGAGAGTTTCGTGAATCTCACCGTCCATTTCCACATATTTGACCGATGACAGATGGCTGACAAATATATCCTCCTCTCCGCACACTGTGACAACCTGACCATCCACATCAAACTTTATCTTCTGGTGGAGTGTGGACGAAACGGCCACTGCAGCGTGTATCCACGGGCGTCCTGGCAAGCAGCTATAAGCCGGCTGGATTTCCATCACATAGAAAATTGCATTAAACACTTGGGGTCCAATCTTCACAGGCAACTCTACCTCTCCAAAAACTGATCTTTTAGAGTCGTCAAAGTCGCGCACGACTAAATTACATGGCCGGAGTACAACCCCTTCAACATCCAACTTTGCCAAAGCTTTCTTCGGCAGCACATTTAGGGACGAACCCGTATCCACTAACACATGAGACAAAACTGCTCCTTTACATTCCATGGAAATATGGAGAGCTTTGTTGTGATTTCTCCCCTCCGGCGTTAAATCAAAATCGATAAATCCCAACCCGTTACTGGCATTGACATTGGCGATAACACCCTCGAGTTGGTTCACCAATATTTCCTGTGGAACATGCGCCATATTCAATATCTTCAGCAAGGCATTGCGATGTGCCTCAGAGCACAATAGTAATGACAATATGGAAATCTTGGAAGGAGTTTGATGCAAGTGATCGACTATCTTGTAATCACTCTTTCGAATGATCCTTATAAACTCTTCAACATCCTTTTCAAAGGAATTACCAAGATCCGTCCTTGGCCCGTTCTCTTCACTTACTACCTGCTTGCCCTTAGCCTTTGCTGAAGTTTCGACATCATCATTTTATAACGTCTGTGGAGCAAAGAGTCTTCCGCTACGGGTAAAACCACCCATTCCTCTTACATTCCCCACACTCGAACCAGTTTCCTTGATAATAAACATCAGCTCCATAATGCCATGGGATTGCTTTTGTACTTTCATATGGCATAGGACCTGGGATAGTTATAGTCACCGGGGCTACCTGTTCAGGCGCAGGGGTCTGCGTAGGTGCAGGTACAGGAATCTCTGCTGGATTAAAGTAAATAGTGACTGTTGAAATTATATCATCCCTTTTCCCTATCTGATCAAACTGTAAACGACCATCATCCATCATCATCCGAAGGCAATTCCTCAATTTATCACAACCGTTCACCGCGCACAAACATTCTGAACAATTTTTTTGACAACCAGGGAACACGCCCCCTTTCAGCAAACACCCTTTTACCACTGCCAAAGGTGTCCTTACACGATTAACATCTGTCACCATATTCAAGCCTCTATCCCCTTCTATTGCATTGACTGTTGGTCCTCCATGCGGGGGCATGGGGTTTTGAATCACATTAGGATGAGGAGTGAAATTGATAGCTTTTGAATCAACCAGGTCCTGAACTACGTGCTTAAAAGCTTTGCAGTTCTCTATATGATGGCCCGGCTCACCCGAATGGAACTCACACTTCGCATTTGCATCATAACCATAAGGTAACTTGCCTGCTAGAGGTGCTAGAGTTCTCAACTGTACCAGCTTTAAACTGAGCAAATTCTGCAACATCTGTGCATATGTCATAGGTAAAGTGTCAAAGTGACGGTCACTCATTCTCTGCCTCAGTTGGTATTGTCTTTGAGGTTGTGGTTGAGATTCGGCAGCCAGAACCAGAATAGTTACAGCAGCTGCTTGATGGTGCGAGTCCTGACGTCTTTTACCTTTGCCTCCCTGTCCATATGCAGCACTAGTTTCACCTTCCCGCTTCTTCGAGCCATTTCCAAAAGGCCTCTTCATATTGGAAGAGCCTGCCCCATTTCCCTCCTAAATCTTCCCTAATTTCAATAGATTGTCAATTCTCTCTCCTGCTATCACAATATCCGAGACCCAGTGGACGGGCATCTAGCCAAGCGATCAAGATATGGGCCTTGTAAAGTATTCATAAACATATCAGCCATTTCCCTTTCCATTAGCGGGGGTTGTACTCGAGCAGCTAGCTCACGCCACCTTTGGGCGTATAGTTTGAAACCTTCCTTCGGATCCTGTGTCATATTCTGCAACTGTGTAAGATTAGGGGCCATGTCGATGTTATACTGATACTGTTTCAGGAAAGCATCGCCCAAGTCCCTCCAGTTCCTGATATAAGCTTTTTCTAGCTTCATGTACCACTCTAATGACGCTCCTGACAGACTATCCTGAAAGAAGTACATCCATAACTTTTCATCATCAGAGTATGCAGAAATCTTTCTGAAATACGCCTGAATGTGAGTCTTAGGACAGGTACTTCCATTATACTTGTCGAAAGTGGGAGGCTTGAACTTTGGAGGGATCCTCGCTCCTTGCACCAATCCCATGTCAGCAACATTAATTCCTATGGAATTTTGACATTCAATAGCTCTTACTTTCTCAGCCAACTCTTCATATCTTCTGTCATTACCATCATTTTGAACACCCAGGTCAGCATTCACCACGGAGAACTGATCATCTTGATGGTCCTCTACCTGTTGATGATTGTTATGGCCAACACCACCAAGAACTCCGCCCGGAGGATCAGCCACTGCTCCGCCAGGAGGAATAACTGCTGCTCCGCCAGGAGGATTAACATTTGCTCCGCCAGGAGTATTAGCATTGGGAATTCCCACTTCCAACCTTTGGACTGTAGTTCTCAAATCTTGCTGCCCTTGGGCTATGCCCTGCATAAGGTTCATGAACTGCTCCATACGAGTCCTCATTTCAGCGAGCTCTGCCTGTACCTGTTCCATGATTCTGGCTTGATTTTGTTGAGTCGCGTAGCGATGAATGTTCAGATCAACTATTATGCCTGCAACCAAATACAGGTTAGAAAATCCCTGGGACGAGTACCTGTTATGCAAAATGATATGTTATGAGGATGCAAATGCAAATGAACATGCTTGAATCTTTGCAGGGCGATCCACCCCTTGATTCCAGTTTAAAGACAAGATGGAGTAAAATTTCTGCTCATATATCAGAGAAAAACACTGTCAAAGATTACAACCCAAGATAACAAGTCTGAAATAAGAGAACCAAGGATCCCAGCCAACAATTCTGGTGGTGACCCCAAAATACAACAAAGAAGAAGCAAACTACAGATTATCACCCCCTGCCTAAGCTAGAGCTTTCACCCCTAGGCTTCTTCACTTCAGCTCGTATCTTCAGCTCTTCTATGGTTGCTATGGCCTCATTCAGTCGCTCCTCAACTGTGTGTCTTTGGAACGTCCCTAATAAGATCTCCTCGTCTTTCTTCCTGAGCTTCAACTTCAGACTCTCAATCTGCTCTAAATACTTATCCTCTTTTTACTTATGGGCTGCGATTGCAGTGTTTCGATTAGCATTGAACCTGTGAATTCTTAGCGAAGCTTTGGCCAATTCTTCCTTCTTAGTCTTCAAAACTCTGCTAACACTTTTTAAGGCTTGTCCCACCTTCTGTCTGGATGCAATTTCATCGGCCAACTCCTTTTCTTTCTTGGCGAGCAACTCTGTTTTCAACTTGGCAACGTGAACAGCTTCACCTCGCTCATGCTTCAACTGGTAGATTTCTCTTTACAGCTCACCGTTCTCCTCTCGAAGCTTCTCCTTTTCAGCCCACAGTTTATTATATTTCTCTATCTCAATTGTGGTCGGAGATTCAATCAGTAGGGGGTACGATGGAGGTTCTCGGCAGAATGGTAGAAGTACATTCTTTACTCTCCTCTGAATCCAGTCCTCGTATGCAGGGAAGGCTTTGTTGTTACACTTTCCAAAAGAAGTCTTTCCTTTCTTGGGGCGGTCTCCCCATGTGCCTGCAACTTCTTTTAACACTTCCAGATTGGCTTCCCCACTCACATATAGAGACTCTTGAACATCTTGGTCCTTCGGCAGCTCTTTCAAAGCATACCCAAATTGCCTAATAGCAAGAATAGGGTTGTAATTAATTCCCCATTTCCTTCCTATTAGAGGTACGTTTGGGTAACCTCCACAGCTGATCAGGATCTCTTGGCCTAACAAAACACGATTGATCCAACTCAAGTTGTCAGCCCTTAATCCCATCAATCTCCTTGACCAATCCAATGTTTCTCTGGTGTCTACGAATGCCCCAGAGTCGGGAAGGCGATCGGAAAACCACTTGTAGAAAATTGGAGCGCAAAAGTAAAAAGGTCCTCCTATCCTCTTCTCATTCTTATAGTGCATCGAATATTACAGATCCCCAAGCAAGGTGGGCACCAGATTCTTTGTGGTGAAAATCCGAACAGCGTGCACATCTACAAAATCCTTCACATTAGGGAACAATGTCGTTCCATAAACACACATAGCCAGGATTGCATTGAACACCGACCAACACTTATCCTTAGCACAAATAGCAGCCTGCTCAATCAAAAACTTCGTGTGAAAGCCTTTATAACCTCCTTTACTAGCAACATTTCTCTTCAACAAAGACTGATCCAAATGTAAAGCAGCATAAACCTTTTCCAGATCGGGAAGCTCCTTAGAAGGGTAGAAGGGAACTTCTTCTTTGACTGAAACATCCAAAATGAGGGTATACTCTTCCAATTAGGAGCTAAAAGATAATCCACAAACAGAAAACACCCCAGGTGAGGGTCATAGAATTGCACCAGAGTGTGCAGAGCCCTGAACTCATAGTTGGTAACATCTCGGGCGAAACTCAGAATCTTCCTATATTCTCCTCTAAAGTCTGCCAATACCCCAGGTTTTACCATAGCCGAGATATTGTGAACAACATGTAGATGAAGCTCCAAGAACTTGTACATGATGATATTCTTTCTCTCTTCAGTGCTAGTATTCATCATGGACAGCCTTCGAACAACCGGAATCAAAGTTAGGATGCAACCCTGCAAATGAGCAAACATGTTAGAATGCAAGATGATGCAAATGCAAACATGGGATCAAGGTATCCATGATACAGAAAACTGTTGTTGTTTTGCTGACTGAATAAGACCCCAAATAGCAGAAACCCAGAAGTCCAGAATAACGGCCCACTCTGCCAGAATATCAAAATAACAACAGTATACTGATGATAAATCCAGAAAACCAGGTAGGTTGAAGGTCAAAGTCACCTGCAAACCTGCAAACACCCATCCCTTCTCACATGTGGGTTCTAGAAAACGGGATCCTCAGTCTCGAATTCTCGATTTGAGAAGCAATAGTGCATTTATCCCTCGGGGTATAATACTATCGCCAAACAAAGAGGTCGTCCACTGATTCCCCAAAAAATAAGGTCATCTTATAGCAAGTTCTCAGCATTGGGTCCTCGGATCGACTAGTGTAATGGGTTTGCCATTTCTGGTCTGCCATTATCACATGCCGGGAGGAGAGGCGTTGCTGAGTTCTCGGGAGACGGTCACCAGAGTCGACAGTTTTCCAGGTTATATTCCATCATCTGCCCCAAATGCGCAGGATAGATTATTACCAAAGAAAACCTCGTATGGATGTGGAGTTTTCATGTATACTAAGTCTGGCCAAATGCCAAACAAGTCACACTACTTTCCACGCTAATCATAGGTGTATGCTCAAGCCTGGGTATTGGGCTTTTCTCTCATGAATCCAACCCACCCTACAAACGGGAAATCCAGTAGCAGAACAGTACAACATAATAATGACATGTAATGCAATAAATGCGGCAAATACAGTAATACAGTAAAGCGATAATACAGTAAACAACAATATAGTAAAATAGTAAAACAGCAAAACACAGCACCACAGATAAACACCCAATGAAAATAAACAGACAAGCGCTAGGACTGACTCGCAAAAGGGATGGACCAGCAAGAGGTCAACCTGTCCCCAGCAGAGTCGCCAGCTGTCGCTCTCGGGATTTTCATCCAAGTACAAACGCGAAAGAGGCGTGGAAACAGAGTCGCCAGCAATGTGTATTTATCCCAAGAGAGGGAAAGGAAACACTGCGTAAATCTGAGGGAAGGGAAAGAACATGGTCTCGCGACCAAGAGAAACGGGTAAGGGAGTCGGTTACGCGAGGGGAAGGTGTTAGCACCCCATGCGTCCATCGTACTCGATGGGATCCACGCTTGTTGTCTCGATCAAAGGGTGTCGTCATCTGGAGCTCCACTACTACTGGAAAGGAGAAGAAACAAGTACAGGAAAGAACGAAGAAACGAGGAAGAAAAGAAAAAGAAGTGACTTGGTAGGACGTCCTCGGAGTCCTAGGCCTACGTATTCCCTCGTGCAATGGGAAAGTCAGAGTCAACGTAGTTCGGACACGAACTAAGGGGGAGGTTGCTCACCAAGACATCGCATCTCGTGCCTACGTATCTCATCGGGAATGAGAATCAGAGTGTCGTAGTTCCCCTCACCAGGGATGGATATGCTTTGTTTGTGTTTTTTAGCGAAAGGCGTCCAGGCGCGCGTTCTAGCAATTAGGTGTCGCACCTCGTTGTACGGAGTCTTAGGCATTTACCTGTTTGCGGTAGAACGGACGTGACGAGTCCTTTATGAATGGAGTGAAGAAGATGAAAAGAAAATTGTTATTTGTTTTTGTCTTTTAAGAAGAAGTGGATTGAAGTTAGTTCATAACTTACATTGCACCAAAGTCTACCATACGGGAACGAGTGAGTCGTATGGTCGCCCCCAAATGGGACATATGCTACTCACTCTAGAAGAGGAGGGGAGACCCCTCGTTCTTCATTTCCTACACTTGAGGCTCAAGCGCAATGTACGTTAATCCTTTATTAGATGTTTTTGCTTTTTGTTTTGAGATGAGAAAGAGACTCAAAGGGTAGAAAGGACAAAGTCTAAGAGGGGGGGACTAATAATCCTAAAGTTATCATGCATGGAGATCATATGGTTGTGTGAGGTATAAGGAACACCTAAGCCTAAAGAAAAGAGAGGGATAACACTACCTAATGCCTATCCTACCTCACCTTAATAAAAAATTAAGGATGAGCTAGGATCCCTAAGGGTTGTGAAAAAGTTCTACACAAACAAGCATTATATCATGCTATTCACAAAAGAGAATGATAAGTAAAAGAGATGAGAGAGGAAGGAAGAGATGAGTATGGATTATCATCCACTTACTCAAGTGACTTACCTCTGCCCCTACACAAAAGATTAGTATATAATAATCACAAGTAATGAAAAGGGGTGAAAGAAAGCAAACTAAAACAAGACTAGTTGACTTAATAAGACTAGGCAAGAAGAAAGTGCAATTCAAACCAAAAGAGAAGTGTCTTAATGGCCAAGAAACATGCAAGGTCAGTATACACAAGTTAAGGTACAATTCTAATGTAAACAAGTCATATGAAATCAAATGAACTCAAACTATGTGTCAAACAAGTATGCAAAGGTATGTTGAAGATTAACTACACAAGGTATATGCAAATAGAAAGCAAACATGCATAAATGGATATGTAAGTATCAAAGTCAGAATATAATGGCATTTAAGAATGTATATGAATGTCATTAAAGGAATATACAAGTCATGAAAGTATGCACTCAAAGAAGTAGAACAAGAAGAAGTGAGCAAACAACTATTGGAGTTTAACAAGAAGATGTAAACTTGTAATGCAAGTAAGGGATGAACATGCAATGGAACCAAACATGTAAAATGATTACAAGTCAGTAGATAATGATAAATGAAATGAATTTTAGAAGTTATGGATGCAAGCACCAAGTTCATATCATCACCATGTTGAAGTACTTTGAGAAGTAAAACAAACAAGCTCACATTAAGTCAAACAAGTTAACTTGTGTTCATGAAGTTCCAAACTTGCAATATGAAGTTAAAATTCATGCTATGAAGTCAAGAGTGGTGGAAAACAGAAGTGTAATCACTTTGAAGTGGCATATGAAGGTCATGCAAGAGTTGGCATACACAAGTCATCCAAGAAAGGCAAATTAAGATGTATTAGTTCACACAACATTCTATGATTAAACAAATATACACCAATCATGCAAGTATGAACCAAGATGGACCTATAATGCAACATGAAGGACCTCTAATATGTATATCTCATGATGTCAAAACATCTCACCACACATCACAAAGGAACTTGTTCAAAGCATGTCAAAACCCTAATGGAAGTCACCTAACAAGCACACAAACTTTAATGCATTTTAGGATGAATCAAAAGTAGTATTAAAGGCTCAAGGAAATTAGGATATTCAAGTCATATGAGGTGCACCCAGCATTTAAGCATGTTCCAAAAGAGTGGCTCAAAAATCATTATAAAACATACACAAACATGTTTCACAAAGTCATACAAAGCATGCACACAAATGTCTCAAAACAACACTCAAAAGTCATCAAGAAATGACTTAGAAAATCCATAAAAAAATGCCTAACATGATTCAACATATCATGATCACAGGTACCAAATATCATGCCAAAACTCAATGCATAACTATGTCAAATAAAATCAATATGTAGCATGTGTCATGATGAAATGCATAAACAAAAGAAAATGAAAGCAAATTCGTGAAAATATGGCACCACATGATAAAACCAAAAAATAAAATGTCCAAAAATTATTTAAATGTTTTATTATGCTCTATGAATTTTTGTAGAATTTTCTGATGCCCAAAAACAATTTAAAAAATTGAAAACCAAACAATTATGGAAAAGAAAAATAAAAAAGAAGAAAATAAGCCAGGGAGGTGCAACGTAAGTAAAAACCAAGTTCAAAAGCGCTTGGGCCCAAAATAAGGGTGTGCGAAAAGCAAGTTAAGTCCAGTCCACTACACACATTCAGAAAGGCGCATGGCATAGGAAAACAGTCAACAATATTGACTCAATAACAACCACATGATCAGGTCAACAAAGATGATCAAGGAAAGTACTCAAATCAAATGATCAGGATGCACGCACACGTTAAGTAATGATGCAACAACCACACGAGATCAATTGAATTCAAATATTCAGAAAAATAAAACACGTGCAAGGGAGCACGTCTCATTAATGTGCTGGTGCAATAAGAAGCGTTAGATCCAATCCATCCAACGGTCACGTTATAAACTGAGAAATGCTAGGGTTCAGATTTAGATGAGTTCTCAGGTGGGCGGAGCAACCTCCGGTCACCTTCTCTGGTCACTTCTCCACCGTGCCACAATGTTCAGGTCACCAGAAGCGAACAAAATGTACACCAATCTCTTCCTCTCTCCAAGTAGGTTCCAAATACGCCATTAGTTTTCACATAAGATGCATGTACAAGCTAAGTCGAAGCAAACAAATTCAAGATCCAAAACTGAAACAATCACGAACAACCCTAGGATCTAACCAAAAACATTGCCTCGGGTAGGAGGACTTCAGATGCAACTACATGATGCCCTAACTCATGTTATACAGACTACTATGATGCTGTGAAGTTCAGAGACTCAAACCTGGTCAAAGATGCATTTCCAAGCTTCAAGAAAACCAGACAACTTCAGTTCACGGTCTTGTAATCTACACGGAGCAAAATAAATGCTCAAGAAGCTCCAGAATCATGCTTAAACCTTGATATGATGATGATGAAACAAACACTCGTGGAAGGTGCGATTAGAGATTCCAGATGGAGGCTAATGCATACAGCAGGTAGCTTGAGGACTGGTGATGATAACTGTGTGAAGAGGATGAAAAAAACTTCAAAGAATAGAGAGTTTTCGAGAGAGAAAACTCAGAGAAAGAGAGAATGAGAACTTGGTGAAATGTGTAGAATGAATCAACCCCTTTGCAATTCTGTTAGAAATCCTATTTAAGTGTGGAGTTAACTATTAACCAACTGTGGTTAACAGTTAGAACTCAAGTTGGTTAACTGAGTTAGTGAGCCAAGTTTGTTATGCACGAGTTGGGAGGTTTGGTTTAAGTGTGGGAAGAACATGATTTTATGGTGGTGATGCAGTGAAAATGGATGGTGATGTGACTTCTGAACTTGCAGCAGCTTCTCATGCAAGTTTTTGGATGTTTGGACATTTGAGGCAAGGGATACGCATGTCATGACAAATGATGTAATGGTTGGTTTGGTTAAAAGAGGCAATGTTATGACATGGTATGCAGCATGTGCATGAGAAGTGAAGAAAGAATTCAGCTTTTGTTGTCTTGGTATGTAAGGAAACCAGTTGGCATGATGGTATGTTTATGCATGAATATCTCTATGATCAAGCAATCAAATGGCATGATCAAGGGTAATTTGTAAAGAGGACATGGAAGGGAACAATGTTGGGGTGGAAATCAATCACAATTGAAGCCTCTAATATGTTTAAATATGGCCATGAAAACCACTAGTCATGACTGCCTTGCCATGCCACCCTGACCTACTCGTGCCCACCCCATGCGTGTGAAATGAATCAGTGTGAGTTCATCACCTTGGGCCACCATAACTCTCAAATGGTTGATCAGCTTAAAAAACTTCCAACACCAATGTTGTAGAGGAGATTGAGATGAACAAGTTTGATGTTGAACACTTTTCCATTTGAAGCTTGCATCATTGAGAAATTTGGCTTGGAAGTTGGATAAAACATGCACACAAGATGTTTGATGGAATGACTGCGTGCTGGCCCGCCCATGCCTTGCCTTGCTGGTAAAAAATGCCCTACAAACCTCCAACTTTAACCAATCATAACTCCTTCAATTTTAATCCAATGGGGGTGTTCTTGGTATGGATTTGAAGCTTGAAATGTGAACTTTTGATAGGCCTCCCTAGCCCTTCCATTTGGTTCTTGGAGTATGGAGAAAGAAAGCTCTAAAGTTGACCTCCCACCTTGCCAAAACTTGCCATAAATCGAAACCCTAATTTCTATTTTTGGCAACTTTGCACCTTTCTTGATTTTTGATGAATTTCTTATTATTTCTTGATCCAATCTCCATCATTGATCATATTGGACATGAGGAACATTAATTTGACCTCAAAAAGTCAATAGTTGACTTTTTCCTCTGCACAGTTGACTTTTCCCCAAATCTCCTGATTCTCAATCTATTGATCAATTGAAGCCCTTCCAAATCAAATTGATGGACAATTCTTCATCCTTAGACCTTTGAGGACATGTGGAATACCATGAGATCAAGTTTTACCCAAGAAATCAGAAATAAACTGATTTTATGGCAAACCCTAATTTTGACCCCTCAGTCTAGGAGAAATCAGCACATCCTCCAAACCCAAATTCCTCTAAATATGATGTATGTCTTCTCCAACAAAGATGAGATATGCCATTTGGAGATGATAAAAGCTCAAAGGGCTTACCCATGGGGGTATTATACTCCATAATTTCCAAAACCCTAGTTAGCAATGGCTAGGAGAGTATGACTTTCTTCAATCTCCTATTGAATTCTCATGTTGTGATACCTTGAGGACTCAAATGAGATGACTTGAGGTATGAAAAGCCCTTGTGACTTATTTGGAAAGGGTTTTCTCTTGTCCTTTGCCTTTGAATTGTTTATGCCTTGAAACACCTGATCCCATGCCTTGCAACAAATGATGTATATGATTTAATATGACCTATTATGAAATACAAATGAGTGAAACATAAGCCTAATTACTGAGAAAAATAAGAGGGAAAATTTTTGGGGTATTACAAATCCTAGTGTCAGATTTGTTAGTCATGAGAAAAGTCCAAGTGTATTTAGTAAAGTCATAAATGGTTAAAAAATACTTAAAGTCATCCATAGAAGCAACAGAAATAGGACCCCATATTCACTAAGTCAAAGCAATTAATGGAAACAAAATTACTATTAGGGAAAGAAAGTTTACATTGCTTGGATAAATGGCAAGTGTTACAAAGAGAAGTCTTATGATATTTGATAACAGGAAATTATTTGGACATAGTATGTAAAACCTCATTTGAGGGATGCCCTAAACGATGGTGCCATAAAGAAGTATCTATAATGGAAGAATCCCTAATGCTAGCATTGTTACAAGTATTGGCATAGGTGAAAGTGTGCACAGAGTGTTTATGAAGAATGTAAAGGTTATTATGCAGAGTCACTTGTCCAATCATCCGCTTGGTAGACACATCCTGGCTGTAGCAGGAGTTATGTGAGAAGGAAATGCTATAACTGGCTTTATGATAAATGCAGGAATGTAAAAAACATTGTTCAGTTGCAAAAAATCATCAAGACTAACAGTACCAGAATAATGAGAAGTCATACAAGTGCCATTAGGAAGATAAATATGGACAAGATTAATAACAAAGATATCTAAAAAGCATTTAATATGAGGGAAAACATGATGGGATACACCTGAATCAAGGATCCACATAGAATAGTTTCAAAGGGTACTACCTGGATTAACAATACCTGAGATGACTCCCTTTTTAGGGTTGGAAGACTTGTCATTCTTGAGATGTGGATTATTCTTTCTAGACTGTTGAAGAAGCAACAAGAGGTATTGGTAATCCTCCTTGGAGATAGCTTGTTCTTTGTCTGCAGTAGGAGGATTCTTGGACTCTGATGAAGGTTTAGGGTTCTTGTTCCTATAGCCAGGTGGAAGACCATGCTTGAAATAGCAGGTTTCCACTGTATGGTTGGTTTTGCTACAATTGGTGCACAACATAGAGGTTTTGGAGTTGGATTTACCTTTACTTCTTGGATTTGTATTGTTGGTAGAAAGGATGGTGGAAGTAGGTGCAGGGGCAACTGAAGGATTAACCTGTTGTTGAGCATTAAGAGAATACACTCGAATGATGCTTGGTAAAGGAGCAAGGAGAAATATCTAGGTGCGAATGCTATGATAGTTGTCATTTAAACCTTTCAAGAAATAAGTGACATACTCCATATATTTAAAATTGCGTACAACCTTGGCCAAATCACATGTACAAGGAATGGGGCAAGTGCAAGAAGGGGTAGGTCTTAAATCCTCTAATTCATCCCGGAGAGTCTTAAGATCGGTAAAGTAGGTGGATAAAAATCTATCATTTTATTGAATAGAATGCAAATCATGAAGCAAATCAGAGAAGCGAAAATGGTTACCTTTAGTGAATTGTTCTCGAAGATCTTCCCAGAGATCAAAAGAGGAATCAAAGCATATAGTACTCTATGCGATTAATCCAAGAAAGGACCATACTATTTACACGATCCCAAAGCTCATAGTTAGGATCAGAGGTAGCCGGCTTAGGGAGATTACCATTGATGAAGGAGAGATTGTTCTTTAAGGTCAAAGCTCGCCGCATGGATTTTCTCTAATTGTGATAGTTATTGTCATCCAAAGGTGGATCGACGATGGTAGCGTCGGGTTCTCACCGGGATGAAGGTAAAAGGGGTTGTGAGGGTTCAAGATAGGATCTGGTGGATCGTTCTTGGGAGAATTAGGTTTTGTGGGGGTTTCTTTAACAGAAGAATTGTCATTGTCAGAAGCCATGAAAAGAAAGAGGGTAAAGGATTAGAAGTTAGAGCGAAAGAGGATGATGAAGACAGACAAAGAAAGGGTAAAGTTTACTGATACCATACAAAATCCTACAAAGCCCCACACCAGCAATAAGAAGTTAAACCAATGGATTCACAATCAAACCCTTGTTTGAACACAAACTAAATTGGATTCTCAAACCCCAAAACCTAACATTGAAATCGAACAGAAATAAAGCACCAAAGCAAAGCAATCTACGACAAAAGAACAAAATAAGCAACAACAATGAACATCAAAGAAATCAAATGGAGAATCACACCAAATTAACTTATTATCATTTTGATCGAAAGTGTTAAAAGCAAGTATGTTTTGACATTTTTATTTTTCATTTAAGATTGGATTAAGGAATGAGGTTCCCATATTCTTGATTATGCCAAGGTTGGGTATGTTGTTTTAGCCAAGCTTGATTTGATAAAATGTGGGTTTTTCTTACTTCGTATTGAACTTAACTATTAAACAAGATTGGCAAAATGCGAAGTAACTCAAATTTGACCTAAGTACAAAACTATATGCCATTGATAATTGACGTGGCATCTGACACTTTTGCTTAGCACTATTTAGTGAAAATTTTGAACTTAGAGTGACAATGTGGCATTGTTTCTATTCAAGCCGATTACAAGTTCATGCTTTGAATTGTGGTTTCTTAAAAGCTTTAAGCCAAACATGCTGCAAAGGCAAAATTGGTTTTTAACAGTAAACCAACAAAACAAATTTTGATTTGGTATTAAAATCACCATTTCATTTAAGTGAACTCAAGTTTTGTTACATGTATATTTCATAATCCTATAAATTAAAGGCTAAGGTTACAAAGAGTTTCTAAGATCCTATTGAATTACGAGCTGAGTTAAAATTTAGCAGGATTAGAAGTGTCCCAATTTCATTCGTGCAGCCCGTTTGCTTCAGTATTTCATCCCCATTTTCTAGCTCTTCATTGTGATGTTCAATCTCTGTGCAAACCCACACAAAACCTCGTGTATCAATCATCGTCATCACATGTTCAATGAACAAAAATCCATTTGAAATGATAGAATTAATTATGGAATTATGCTTCACAAATAAAAAAAAGAAGCAACCAAAGAATGCAAGGCCAAGGCATCAAGGTTCAGATCATATAGCATTCAAACTCTTGCCAAAGAAGACTAGTTACATTCAAACCAAGGATACATGTTATATTACATGGTCATTTGTGAAAGCTACAGGCAAAAAGTGTATATAAGACATGAAATCATGCATCATGTAACAAAAACCTGATTTCCAAGTTATAGCATAAGGATTAAAGTTCACTTGGATTTCCACTCAATTCCTAATTTCCATTTCCACTCAATTCCTAATTTCCCTCCTTTATGCTGACTAGACATAAAGTATTGTACCTTTGTCACATGATCTTCTTTGGATAACTTCTTTCTGGAGAATTCTTGTAGACGTTTATTGAAGTTTGCTTAGAGTCATTGTTATCTTTATACTTAGCTTTCTGAATCATTGGCTTTTTATAAAATTAGTTAAATCATGATAAGAAGCTAAAGTATGTCTTTAGAACCTTGTTGGAATGAGATTTGAGTTCATAGATTCTGAACTTGTCTTCATCAGATTCTTGATCAGAACTAGTCTAGATGATCTCTTTCAGAGTTGATGACTTGATGTAGATAAATTCCTTTAAAGCAATATCTTCATAATTGCTGATGAAACTTGTTCCTAAAATGCAGAGTCGTTCATAATAACAGATTCTTCTTGCTTCAAACGATTCCAGTCTTAAGAGCTTTGATGATCTTTGTATTCTTTGTAAGCTTAGGTTCAACATCTGAAAGACTTGAGTTGACTCTTCAGAGTCTTAAAGCTTGGTTTTGATCCTTCAGATTTAGGACAACTTTGCTTCTCCTTAATGGTTCTATGAGTGATTAATTTGATTTATATCAAGATTAATATCTTTTGATCCTGCACACTTGAACAACCATTAGTAACCCCTTTTGTTCTTTAAATACTTTGTTATCATCAAAACCTTTTAAGGGAATGATAAATATTGTTCTAACAATCCCCCATTTTTTATGATGACAAATAAATGTATTTTAGAACAATGGTTGATGATTTAATTAACACAATCTAACATCAAATTTTAAGGTTTGTAAGCTCCCCCTAAGTTAGACAGTCTTTTAAGGTGAAGTTTGTAAGCTCCCCTTAAGTCTGATAGTCCATTAAGACGAGGTTTGTAAGCTCCTCTTAACTCCTTATCTATGTTAATTTAATCTTATAACTTTAATCAATAAATTCTAACAACAGATTGAGGTTTGTAAGCTTCCTCTGAGTTTGACAGACCTTAAGTCGAGGTTTGTAAGCTCTTCCTTTAGTCTAATAGTCCATTAAGGTAAGGTTTGTAAGATTTCCCGAATTCATGTCTTTGTTAATTAAGTTAATCATTTAAGACCAGCAAAATAAATTACATAAAATAAATACAAAATGTAAATAACTTAAAACTTATAACTCAGAAGCTGTTAATGCAAAAACTATTTTGTTCAGGTTCTGATGCATTACTTTCTTCTTAAATACGCCATGCATTTTCTCCCCTTTTGTCATTATCAAAAAGAAAAAGAAAGAGAAAAACAATTAAACTAGAAAAAAAATTGAAACAGTTTAAATGAACAGAATTTCGAAGGAGTTTAAAACACGACAGAATTTGAAACACACAAAAACCAATTTAAATGTGTAAAACAATTAAAAATATTTTTCAAAAGAAGAAGGAAGTTGAAAAACAGTTTCAATTATTTTAACCAAAGAAATTCTTTACTTCTGATGGTAAATTACTACTGGTTTAGTTTCCAAGAAGTAATTATGATTCAATATGGCAATGCTTAATTAGTGATTGACTTTGAGAATCTCAAAGATCAGAAACTGAAACACGTAAAGTGTTTGAACTTCCAATTTTTTTTATAAAAGCACACAACTTTGCTCAAACCAAATCATAAATCCATATTCACTTCAACATATATCTGATTCAAGATGAATACAACTTATGAGCAATCTACTACTCCTATTGCTCCAGAGGCTCCTACAGTCTCTGAGGAAACTTCTGATCAGTGGGCCAGACCCTTTGAAGAAATTTCTTCAACCTCTCTTCCTCAGGAATTGAAGCCACAAAAGAAGATTAAGAAGAAAAAGAAGTCCAAGAGAAGAATATTTAAAGAAGTGATTCATTTTGTTTCTGAAGAAGAAGAAGAAGTGGATTTAGAATGGGAAACCTCTTTCCATGCTAGAAATTTATGGATGATTAGGATTAATGTTATAAACACCGTTTTGTAATCATTCCTTTAATTCAATGAAGTACTTTTCTCTTAAATTTTGCATACCATCTTTTTAATCATAGTTATTTCCTTTAATGTAAACTGATTAAGAAGTTCAAAATCAAAACAAAAACAACACTTTAATCTTGATATTTCTTTTTCATTTATTTGATACATCTAATTAATCATAGTAATTGCTTTGGTTATACAATCAAAGGATAAGAATGAATACATCAAAATACACTAAGAGTCAGAATGTGTTACAATATACATTCATTGATTGGATATGCTTTACAAGTATTACAATCCAAAAGAGGAAAGAATATTATACACATCGAATATCATACTCTTAACAAAATAGTGAACACCAAAATTACGCACAAAAGAGAAACTAAAGAAAAGAAAAGAAACGAGGGAGAAAGCTAAGGCAGGTTCTGAAGGACTTCTAAAGCTTGAGTGGAGGGAGAGAGAGCTGAACTATCCTTATGAAACAGTATAATCTTCACAAACAATTCTTTAACCTAGGGTTAAATGAAACTTCATCCAGATTTACAACCGTTCCTTCCAGAAAGGAGAGTTCACCCAAAAGGAATGAAAAACACTTTTCTCTCAAGGAGAGAAAATGTTATCTTCAGGAGGTTGCAAGTTACTTGAGGAAGTTTGATTTTTGGCCCTGAGTGAAGGAGAAGCAGAAGATCATAGTCAGAAGCTCCTAACTATTTATAGAAGACTAGCTATTCATTGATGCTCTCTAGTTGGCTTTTCAAGCCAAGGTTTGGGCTAGAGGTCATCTCAGGTTAGAACGGGAACGAGAGAGAAGAGCTTATGAAAACCTAGAGCAAGGTTGTACAACTGTGTAAACCAGGTTTGAGAGACACATCATAAAACAAGAGTGAAAATCCTAGATTGAGGAAGATACGTTTAAATAGGAAATAAAAAGCCTAATCCAAGAGAGAAAAAGATTAAAGATAGTTAGATTTTGAAAAAAAAAAACAAATCACAAAAAATCTTCTGGAAAATCAACAAGTAAGATAAACAAGTACAAAGAAAAAGGTAAGACATGACAAAAGAGAAAGTCCACAAAATATCCAGAGGATAAAGCATCACTACTCCATAGGTTCTACACACATAACTCTAGAGTATGCATGATAAATTTTCAAACCCGTGAATCTTTAAGTGAGACAGTTGTCAAAAAGATTTTTCACTTAAATGCTATTTGAAATTTCTTATTCCTTTGCTGAGTTCCAGAGTCTGATACTTTTCAGAAGCCACGCATCATCAGAGACTATTCCAGTTTTTGATGAGCCTATGATAACATTGAAACTTATAGCATTTTCTGACTTGATACACATGCGTTTTTATCTATTTTATGTCCATTTTATGTTTATATGTAGTGTTATGATGGTGTTTTACTTGTGTTGCATATACTTTTCAGAAGCCACGCATCATCAGAAACTATTCCAGTTTTTGATGAGGCTATGATAAAATTGAAACTTATAGCATTTTCTGACTCGATACACATGCGTTTTTATCTATTTTATGTCCATTTTAAGTTTATATGTAGGGTTATGATGGTGTTTTATTTGTGTTGCAGATACTTCCCATGTACAAATTGGTATGAGATAAAATGAAGCAAAACTGACCAAAAAGTGGATAAAATGACACATAAGCATGAAACACTCAAAAGCTGGTGTTTTTCAGATGTGGTGTTCGCCACAGGGGCATGGCGCTCGCCATGGCCCCCTCACTTGCCATGTCACCCACGGTGAACTCATGGTGAATGCCATGACAGTCGTGCCCAGAAAAATAGCAGTTGTAAGACTTGGTTCTCTTCCACTCTCACATATTTTCCTCAACGGATTTCTACACGAATGAAGACCTATTTCAGCAGTTAGAACACTATATATATGTTGAGTTTTTAGGCTTTAAATGTCCAAGTTTTTCGAGTTAAAGTAGGCAGAAAGATCTCACCGTAACAGTTCCAACTTGTTCACACCGGGCGGGCAATTGGTACACCATTGTGTTGCAATTTCATAACTCACTATTTGTACTTGGATCATTAGTAATTTAATCTTGCCGTCATTTTCATTCAGAAGTTTTCCCGTTCAAAGTTTTCCGCTTTACTTTCCTGCATTGCAGTTATTTTCTGTAAGCAAATTTACATTATTTAATTTTCTGCACTTGTTTATTTCAATTCTTAATATTGCAACTGTTAATTTTAATTGTTTGATCCATTCTATTCTTACTGTTTTGATCTCTCTGTTTCGTATTATATATATATATATATATATATATATATATATATGGTCGGATTTGGGTATGTGCATCCAGACCTACTACACAGGACCTTCAAAAATCTGGGGTCCCAAATTTTTAATTGTACGGTAAGTTAAACATGCCCAAATCTAAATTTATTCAATGAAAAAATATTGTCCGAGTAGAGTAGGTTAAATACATCAAATTGATTCACGTATCATAAATCCTAATCCTCAAAATTTTTAAACAAATTTCTGCCGTATACACTGTACGCCTGCGCCATCTGCCTTCTGCCTTCTGCTTTAATGTCGAATGTAGTGTACCTATTTCTAAAGCTATTCTCATAAAGTTGTCCCTATTTCAAAATTTCCATCACAATTGTCTTGTTACTCAGGTAATTACATAAAACTGTTTCTATTGGACATATCACATGTGATGATATGAAGTTAATTACTATTAGTATTATTATGTTAATAAGTTATATTATTTTATTAGTTCAAATCAAATTCTGTAAGTAACTATATACTATATGCATGTTATAATTTAATCAATTTAAAAGTAGAAGAATAATAAACGTGTTTACTTTATTATTATTTTTATTTAATTCTAGAAAAATTTTATTGTTTATATTTTAGTAGGCAATATATAATTTAATTGTTGATATTTTTTGACATGCTATAGATTTTAGTATTGTTTTTTTCTTTTTCATTATCAATATTCTTAATTTTTGTATCTTCTTTATTATTACTTGATTAATTTATGGTTTTATTTGTTAATTATTAATTATTTTTTATTTTATTTATCGGTTTAACTTCAACGTTGTTTATTTGGTGCAAATTCAATGTTGCGGATTTGAGCAAGTACAGTAAAAAATTTCAGGTTCTAATTTTTTTCATACTTTTAATATGTCTTCTAAATTGCCTCCAAAGATTAGAAAGTTTGATTCTGGATATGAGAAGCGTAAAAAAAAGAAGAGACTTGATGAGTTAACTCAATCCCAATCAGGAGCTCTTGATAAATTTATAATAAAAGAATCAAAAGTTTCGGTTGAAAATCAGAATGTTGTTAATGTTGATGTAGGTATTATTGAAATATGGTTACTTTAGAAAATATGGAGAATAATACTGATCTTAATGATGCTACTGAAAATATGGAGAATAATATCGATGTTAATGCTACTGAAAATGATAATTTAGGTGCTGAAAAGGTTAATGTTGATAATGTTAATGACAATGGGAAAGATATATTTGATCCAAGAATTTGGGATTCTCTTGAGTCTAAATTCATTGATTTATTAGCTATGAACGGTCCTAAAAGAGATTTAACTATTGTGAAGGGTCCTAAAGATAAATCATCTAGACGCTTTACACTAATCTGTATACTAGAGTTTTAACAAATGGAGAGAAGTTGATAGAGATTGGCTTGTCTATTCAAAAGAGCTTGATAAAGCATATTGTTTTTGTTGTAAGATTTCTAAAAAAGGGATCGGTAAAGGTCAATTAGCAAATGAGGGGTTTGGTGATTGGGCACATGTTGGAGAAAGACTTAGAGAACATGAAATTGACATGGAACATGTTAAGAATATGACTACTTGGTATGAATTGCGTCAAAGGATGCAAAACTTCCAGACTATTGATAAAACATCTCAAAGATTGATTAACAAAGAAAAAGATCATTGGAAAAGTGTTTTAAAAAGAATGAAAGCTGGATTTCTTGTACCAAAATAGCAATGGCAATTTCTTGGGCTTAATTGAAATGTTAGCTGAATTTGACCCAGTAGTTCAAGAATAAGTTAGATGTATTACAAATGATAATGTTCATGTTCACTTTCTTGAACATAACATCCAGAATGAGATAATACTTTTGCTTTCTTCTGCAATTAAAACTGAAATCATTAGAAAAATCAAACAGACAAAGTATTTCTCACTGATACTTGATTGTGCTCCTGATTTTAGTCAGTAAGAGCAAATGTATTTGATAATAAGATATGTGAATGTTTCATCAAATTCAGTTAGCGTTGATGAATCATTTTTAGGACTTCTGATTGTTGATGATACAACTGGTCAAGGGCTCTTTGACGTGTTACAAAATGAATTGAAAAAGCTTGATCTTGACCTATTTGATGTGCGAGGACAAGGATATGATAATGGATCAAATATGAAAGGAAAACATCAAGGTGTCCAAAAGAAATTTTTAGACAATCCAAGAGCCTATTATACTCCATGGGGTTGTCATAATCTTAATTTGGCTTTGTGTGACATGGCTAACTCGTGTATTAAAGCTTAAGATTTTTTTGGCGTCGTTCAACGTATTTATACTATTTTTGCCAATTTCACTAAGAGATGGCAAATTTTGATAGATAATATAAAAGGGTTGAATCCAAAATCATTGTCCTCTACTCGTTGGGAGAGCCATGTAAATAGTATCAAAGCTATAAAATCTCAAATGTCAGATTTTAGAGAAGCATTGTTTCAAGTGTCAGAAATGGATCTTGATTCTAAAATAAGAAGTGAAGCTAAATTCTTAGCAACAAATGAGCTTAGTGATTTTGAGTTTTTAATGAGTATAATTATTTGGTTTGAAATATTATATGCAATTAATTCTGTTAGCAAGCTTTTACAGTCAAAGAACATGCTTATTAATGTTGTCATGGAAAAAATAACTGGGTTGATTTCATTTTTTGAGAGTTATAGAGAAAATGGTTTTGATAATGCCTTAAATTATGCTAAAGAAATTTCTATTGAATTGAATATTGATCTAGTATTTCCTCAAAGGCGTTTAATTCGAAGAAAAAGACACGTTGATGAGACTTTGAGTACCTCGTCAGTTGAGTTGTCTAAAGCGGAATCTTTTAAAGTTAATTATTTTTCTCTACCTTTTTGATCAAGCCATTGTATCTCTTAAAAAGAGATTTGAGCTGTACCAACAATATGAAAGTGTTTTTGGCTTCTTGTTTACTTCTCATAAGTTGCATTCATTGGACGATGCAACTTTGGAGTCTTGTTGTAGTCATTTAGTACAAAGATTAAAACATAATGATCAATCTGATATTGGTGGAAGAGAACTATGCGTGGAGTTAAAGTTACTAAAAAATTTATTGTCTGAAGAAATAATAGGACCTATTGATATATTAATTTTTTTTGAAAGGAATGAATTATTTTCCTAATACAATTATTGCATATCGAATTTTATTGACTATTCCAGTAACAGTTGCTTCTGCCAAAAGAAGTTTTTCAAAATTAAAGTTGTTGAAGTCATATTTGCGGTCTACCATGTTACAAGAAAGACTTAATGGCTTAGCACTAATAGCAATTGAGAATGATATCTTAGAGACGATAAAATATGAGGACTTGGTTGATGAATTTGCTTCAAAAAGTGTTCGAAGGATGGCTCTTCTCAAGTAGATAGAATGTTAATGATAATATTTATTTGAAATTGTATTTTGATATTAATTATTAAAATATAAATATTTTTTATGTTATGTACGTGGATGATTGATTTTGATGTTATTGTTGATATTTACTATTTAATTAGAGAATAGTTTAATTTTATTTTTTTTGTATTTATTTATGAAGGGCCCATTTCTAATATTAGAACGGGCCTCTAAATTGTTTATATATATATATATATATATATATATAGATTGTGGTACTACTTTTCTTCATTATCATTTGCATGTTTATGTTTCTACTTTGCATTAATAATAATAATTATATGAGTTTTGTGTCAATTATGTCCTGCTAAATTTCTAGAGTTTAAATGTGAGGATCGTCGTTCTGGCGGGACTCGGTAAATTAATTTGGCATATAATTTTTATATTAATTTATTTTTCTGATTCAAACTTTTAGTTTTAAAATCATAAAATTTTGCGCGAGAGCGAAAACACTCAGGTACGGGTCAAAAGCGCGACAGTGTGAGACCCATGCCCGATCGTAAAAATTTGATTTAATTTCTAAAAACAACGACAACACTTTAGTGATTAATTATGATTGATTAGTTATCAAAAATTGTTTTGAAAGTGTAATTGGGTGAGCGACAATAAAGCATTTTCAGTTTCGAAACATAACACTGGTTGCGTGAAAGTGAGAAGTGTTTTAAGTTGATATTTTCTTCCAAAAAAATATTTTAAAAAATCAAACCAAACACCAAAAATTTATTGAGTCCCTAAGGTGCGACTTGAAATTACATTCCGGTCTCCCTTTAATCGATATTCTCCTAAGCCAAACTCTATTTATTGTTTTAAGTTTCCTTCATAAACCCTAAAAATATTCCCGATTAGCCTTATATTTACATAGCGATAGACTGACTATTAGTCTCTGTGGGTTCAATATCTTTTGCATTACTCTGATAATTGTTCTGGACTGGGCAGGCGTTTGGCCCACAGTAGAGCAAGACCGAATCCAGTCCAGCTCTTGGCAAGGCCCAATAGCCAGAAACTAGCCGTTGGTCATAGTATGACCGTTGGGAGGTCCCCCTCACGCGTTTAACGGTTCACGCGACCAACTGTCTCCCCAGATCTCACGGAAACAGTTGGACCAGGTCAAAGGGTCACACGCCTGACCCTCCGCCTGGCAATCCTCTATTGGTCGACCAGATATTTCTGCCACATGGGAGACCTTTGCCCCGCGCTGGGGGTCACTTCTATAAATACCCTCTCATGAGAGAGGGACATGTTTGATCACTATTTAATACTTGAAATCATACCTTAGTACTTTCTTTTCTCTCTTGTCCAAACACTTACTTTGGCATCGGAGTACCTTGCTTGTATAACCCCCTTTTCTCTCCTACAAGCATCATCATCTGCCCTACACGAAGGCCACGACGATCCAGTCTGATCACGTCAGATCAGTGGCACCGTCTGTGGGAACCACTGCTTCCCTGTCTTTTTGGTTCAAGATTCCTCATCTTTTTCACCCAAAAGACTAAAGCTCTCTCCGAACTTCATCTGATCATCATGGCCTCCAACAGGAACGATGATGCCCGTCAAGAACTTGTCGTCATTGTTATCGCTGATAACGTCGATCACTTCATCCCCAGAGCTACCTTCCCGGAGACAAATCATCGGGATGGAAAGATCGCATCTCCTACCCCCGATGATGTGAAGTCGCGCACCCAAGCTGCTGGCCCCGTTTTTGAGCCTATACTTATCCCTCAAAACGCGTACCCAAGCACTGCTGCCCTAATCGCCTCCCTCAATAGGTCCAACTTTCTGATCTTCCAACAGGGCAAAAAGATCAGCATGCTCGAGCACGCCCTCCAGGAGCAGCGTCCCTCGCAGAAGCCCATCAGTCCTTCTCCGCGGCCGCGGTCTCCTCCTCAGAAGCGTAGGCGAGACAGGTCCAGGAGTCTTTCTCCGGCCTAGAGACGCTCAAGATCGGAGGAACCTGATTCAGAAGTCGCCAGACGACGACACCGATCTCCCCTACGGAGATCCAGACGCTCTCCCACTCCAAAGAGGATCAGACCTTCGAGGAACCATCACGAGCACTGCAAGTCACGTAGACATTCTCCTCGACGCAGAAGAAGCCGCGGGCGCCGCAATTCCCCCTGTTGGTCATCCAATGCCAGCAGTGATGACAATGTCCATGGGCCTCTATCTCAAGAGATCATGGACACGCGCATTCCTCGCGGACTGGAGAAGCCACCTCCTTTGGCCACTTACGACGGGACCACCGACCCAGGCGAGCATATAGAAAATAATAAGCCCAACTAAATAATAATAGTATTATTCTAATATTATTCTCCAACTTAATCACCAATTAATTAAATATCAACTTATCACAACATTTCTCGACATATCACAACTCCAACAATTCCAACAAATAATTCGAAAATATTTCAAAAATATTTAATTAAATAATTAATTAAATATCGGGCGTTACAACTCTCCCCCACTTAGAATATTTTCGTCCTCGAAAATCTATTCGATACTAACACTTTTAACGCAAATTCCACATCCAACTCTCTGATCCTCAAGTCACGTTTGGCAACACTTCGATCCCTACTTTTCCGACATAACAACAACTCAACATGATTTCAATCCAATACACACATGCAAATCATTCAACATCTTCGCGACATAGTCGTCAATAACTTATCAACCACTCGATAATATCTTGACATATTAACATCTAAGTAGCCACATCCATACACACTTATACCTGGATATACATAGTCACTTTACCATCTTATCAACATTCTCAACACTACAATACATCCGCAATCTCATTCTCATATATGCGTATGTCACTCATCAACAAAATGTCAACAACTTATTCATATCATCGTATCACTCTTATAGTGACATCAACCTAGCCAACATAATCAACTTCGTCATACCCTGCAGTATTACTCACCCTTATATCAACAATCCACCCAGTTAAACATGTAGATCAAGACTGATCATTCCCTTAGGCTTCTGATATTTAGTCCTTCACTTCTAACGAATCGTACACGCATAACAAATGCGCCACATCACGCTTCAGCTGCGCAACTCTGATCATCCATCTTAAGTCATCGTCCTTATTAAAATTTCCGTCAACTATATGGTTTACAAGTTTCAATCTAGTTTCAGACTTTCTTTAACATCCACCATAAAATCGTTGTTCACTTGATATTCTCAATCTTCCACCTTGCGACGTTAGCTCACATATAAACCCGCTACTCCAAATTGTTCAATACGTCTCAACTCTTTCCTAGCCACTCCTCTATTAATCCACACCAACTGGTGAGCGACTATCCTCACGATATAACATCAATCAATTCACACACTATTAAGATAGCAAGGCAAGTCTATACCATCCAACACGATCTCGTCTACTATCAACAAGAGATTAAGGGTGATCAGTTTCTCAATTTGTCAATAGATAGCCGACAACCATAATGGAGTATAAACCCTCGTTACCAAACTATAATAGTTTCCTTTAGAACTTGTACACAAGTCACCTAAAGCACCATAATCCAATAATTTCCAATGAGGTTTACAAATACTCCCACAATTTCCCTCTCATTCGATCTTGTTAATGAGACACCAACGCCCAACACATTACACGGTCCACGTTACACTCACTTAGCCTCACACGAAGGTTAAGTATTCTCTGACTCAAGAATTACTACTATACCAGTACATTACACGTGGTCTTGTTCCAATTGAAATCTCAACAATGCCGTTCCACACCGCTTTGGTGATAGAACCTCTCCAATTCTTCTTTTACACATGCCACTACCTTGGCATCATAAACACGACTCTAATTCCTCTTAAAAGCATCTTCCTTAAAAAGGACATCTTCATTCTAATCGTTGTTAATCATCATAAGCTGCATCTATATGCGCTTCGCCAATACTTTCACATCCTTTTTAATGTCGAACATCTCATTTCTCCACTTATTTTCCAACAACATATTACGCTTGACCTTGTCTCAAACAATTGCGATAACAACCATTTATGCCCAAAAAGCCTCTAGTTCCATAACCTACTTTAGAGTCCCTCCATATAGGAATGCATCTACCGTATTTGAAAACACTTTCATAGAATAGAATATATTTTTATCTCCTCATAGGTTCAAACAGAACATCAATCCAATACTCGAAACATAAGATATGAATTTCCAAAGTTATCCGAAAATGCGAACACCGACGTCATGCAACGACATACTTATACACGCCTTACGATAACATCGGAATAGAATTTCTTCGTACCAGTACCAACACTTATCATTCTTGAAATCGTACTCATCTTCTCGCATTTTCGACTCTGACTCGCGATTCAAACATTCCAACAACTTTTACAACTCTTTTTTTTAATCACTCGCAAGGATCCCACGACACGGTCTACAGCAATCTGTTACTCCATCACTGTTCAAATGTCGACATCTTACGCAAGGGCTACTCAAACTGACAACTTCACAGTCCACTCGCAACGCTGAAACATCGTAACTTTCTAAATTCCATCTTCTAAAAATTATCCTTGTTACTTAACAATCGCCTTCGAAAACATCAGGGATTTTCTCTCTGCTCGTATATCAACAACCGTTACATTGCTCCTCATCCTTCGAGAGGTAAACATCAACAACGTCTAATCATATTTTCTCAAGGCGCTCCAACTTGATTAACAACAAAATCTTGAATCCATGTCTCCTCCGGATTCGGGAAACAACATACTTCAATAATACTTGCATTGTCGCCATCAGCAGCATACCGAGCCAACATCTTACAACCGAAACACATCCGAGAAGCAAATCTTCTCCCCCACTTATCTTCAAACCTACTCCTGCATACCATCGATTAGGAAAACAAACAAGTACCGACAGTGTTCCACACACTTGTCACGTACTAAGGGATAAACAACATTAGACAACTTGGCCGGACAAACCGACCTGCTCTGATACCACTAATGTAACACCCCATTTCTACCCGGCGGATAATTATAAAATTAGAGTTTCAAAATTTCAACATACAAATGAGATGCTACACTTTCAACTTAAAAACGACTTCATATTATCACATGTTAATCAGATGCATAACACTTTAACTCGGATGAACCGATAACAACAAAATTTGTCTTTAAAATAAAACAACTTTTATTAACTAAATAACGGAATCATACTTTTCAACTCAAATGACATAACATCTTTTGTTCATCTGAAAACAACTGCAACATAACAAGTATTCAATGACATCAACTTATAATTCAACAACTGAAATATAACAACTATAAAACAATGATCGTTCATCGCCCCGAGTGTTACGTATCAGAGCAAGACCCTCTTGACTTGTAATAAAGCAACATAAGGACTCCAAAAAGCTATTCCGAACTGCCACTGCTATTCTTGAGTACCTTCCCATTTCCCATGGTAGGGGAAATATCAGCAGAAGGGGTGAGATATCTAACAATATAATAAGATGTATGATAAATAATATATTAGAATTTAGATCATATAAAATTACTACTTTACGGCTTATAACAACAGTTAGCACAACCAGTCATCAACATAATATCACAACAAAGTCATCAACTTAATATCACGGCAATTTAACCAACTTAATATAACAACTTTCAAACCACAAATATAACAACAAAACCCTCAACAGGTTATAACAACATTTTCATAGCTTTCAGACAGTACCTGTCACAACAAGTCAACAACATAATAACAACAAATATGTCATCACAACACTGGAATATGCAGCTTAGAATGTGACTCATACAATGCACATGCATGTGGTACCATTGGAGCAGAACTCCCAACTTAAAAACGGAGCAGAACTCCCAACTTAGGAATTGCCAAGTAATAGAGGCATCAAACAAGGCATAAGCGTTCAACTTTTAACTTTTTGCCAATCCCGGCCAACTTAATAATTTCGCCAATCCATGCCAACTTGGTATGCTATGCTATGCATGCGACAACAACTACAACATCAACTTATTCAACAACAACACAACAACAACACAACTGCAACTTAACAACAATTTCAACTTTGGCCACCGGCCTACAACTTAATATTTGCCCATTAATAGAGGCAATTCAACAACAACAAATATCCTACAACTTCGCATCATCAACAACAACAACATATCAGCATCAATAATTAACAGTAACTAATAAACAACAAAACCACATTGGCCGTAGGCCTACAACTAGGTATCAACAACATATCAATAACAACAAATTAACAGCAACTTAACCAACAAATCAACACTGGCCCTCAGCCTAACAAATTCAACAGCACCTGCAAATTCACCTATTACAATAAGGTATACAACACACGTATCAACTAAATTATATTACAAACGTTCCGCATAATTATTCGGGCAACTCAACTATTTCCGGTTACTTAATCTTCCGGTAAATTACCAACATTTTCTACCCTGTACTGCTACTATCGAATCCACACTGTCACTGATAATACCACTAGTGAATTACTTCATCCTTGATACTAGCTCCTGAATTATTCTCCCATTAAATTATTACTACTGCTGCCACTGAAATACTACTACATATATGGTCTATAATTTAATTAGACCAATTAATTAAATCTACTATTTTTCATGCTACTAAAATATATCTACTAATTATATAAATCAGCTACTATGGTTTTTCTGCTAATAGCCTCCTGTCATTGTTTTCAACAACTATATCTCATTGCTACTAGTTTCAAATACTTTGTGTCTTCCTGCTACAAAATTAACTCTGCTATTTTAACAACTCTGCTAATTATTATCATATACTAACTCTGTAACTAACAATTCACTCCAGCTAAATTATTCCACTACATTGGTTTTGTCAAAAACTACTAGCACTGTTATTGTATCAATTTCTAAACCGGCTACTACCCAGTATAGTTATGCTAAAACATCAACTCTGCTATTTAACTGATAGCTCTGCTACTTTAATATCCATTCTGATAATTATTAACCTTACTCCTGAATTATACTGCTACTAGCTTCTACTATACATATATATATATACTGATTCTCAAATTAATTATGTTTCTGCAAAAATATTTACTGAGTTCAATTATGCCAGACATACAGCAGACAGAAACCACAACGCAGAAACAGGAAAATGCACAGACCCGTGTGACCATCGTCACATTTTCATGACCTTCGTCACAGGTGTGTGTGACGGTCGTAACAAGGCCATGACGGTCGTCACGTTCCCCAGACGGACGCCCTAACATTTGAGACGGTCGTCCCAAGCTCTCATTGCGTGACGGTCGTCCTACCCCCATGGCGGACGTTACACTCCCAATTCCTACGTCTTCATCATTCCTTCCGCTCCTATTTTCCTCGTCCCAGTTTCACATACTCATACCAATTCCAGTTTCCTCCAAATTCCATATTCTGCTCCTCCGTTTCAATCACAGAAAAGGTCCAACCATCATAGTACAACAACAATATGCAGAATTCATACTCAATCAACATAGATTCATTTTTATACGACTAATTCAATCACAACAACCAATTTCAGTATCAATTACAAAAATCAAAACACAAACAGAGTAATTCTACAACCTAATCCCACATATCATTTATCAACTACCCAATTATAGAGTTTGAACCCACCCTTACCTTGGATTAAAGGTCGCTCTAAATCTCCGATTGGGTTCCCGTTCTCGCATCCTCTCCGTGTTCCGTTTCCAGACCCTCGCTCCTCTCTTTCGTAACCTCTGTGTTGCAACTGCTACTTCCCTCTTTCTCTTAATTTCCACTTACTACCACTTCTCTTTTTCCTTTTTAATTCAACCACACAAAATAATACTCTTTTCTCTTATTGGGCCTACTATTCATACACCCCACTTATTACTTCATTACAACCAAATAATAAGCCCAACTAAATAATAATAGTATTATTCTAATACTATTCTCCAACTTAATCACCAATTAATTAAATATCAACTTATCACAGCATTTCTCGACATATCACAACTCCAACATCTCCAACAAATAATTCAAAAATAATTAATTAAATATCGGGCATTACAGTATCAGACAAAAAACGATCAGCTGGTCGAATATCTGACGCTGGTGATGAAAAGAATTGCCAAGTTTGACGCGTGGGAAGTCCAGCACATTCCTCGTGAACGAAACACGCGGGCAGATGTCTTGTCAAAATTGGCTAGCACCAGAAAGAAAGGCGGTAACAAATCCGTAGTACAAGAGATACTCGCTCGACCAAGTATTGAGAAGCCATCAGAGCTGCTCGACATTAACGCCATTGGAGATAGCCGCTGCTGGATGACCCCAGTGTACAATTATCTCACCATGGGGGAACTGCCTGAGGATAGCAAGGAGGCTAGCGTGACTAAACGAAGAGCCTGCTCGTACGTGCTGATCGAAGATAAACTCTATCGATGGGGATTCTCCATCCCCCTCCTGAAATGCGTTGAGGAGGACAAGGTCCCTGAAATTCTCCAAGAAATTCATGAGGGTATCAACGCGCAACACTTGGGAGGGAGATCATTGGCACGAAAGGCCCTGCAGGCAGGATACTATTGGCCGACCATGCAGCACGTTGCTAAGGAGCACGTCCAAAAATGTGGTCGATGCCAGCGCCACGAGACATGCACTTGGCACCCCCTAACGAGTTAAAGACCATGTCCTCGCCTTGGCCCTTTGCCTGGTGGGGGATGGACATACTCGGCCCCTTCATAATGGGGTCTTACCAAAATAAATTTCTAATTGTGGACGTCAATTACTTTACGAAATGGATCGAAGCCGAAGCTCTCGCCAAGATCACAACCTTCAACATACTTCGTTTCTACAAAAGGAACATCCTCGCATGATTCAGAGTACCCCAGGCCCTTGTGACCGACAATGGAACCCAGTTCACGGACAGGAAGTTCCAGGACTTTGTCGCCAAACTAGGCATGAAGCAACACTTCACTTCCGTCGAGCACTCCTAGACTAACGGGAAAGTAGAGGCCGCGAACATGGTAATCCTTCGGGGTCTAAAACAAAGGCTAGGAGAAGCCAAAAAGAGGTGGGTCGAGGAGTTACACAGCGTGCTCTGGGCCTACCGAACATCCCCACACTCCACCACCGGGGAAACCCCTTTCCGACTAGCTTACGGAACCGAGGCGATGATACCGGTGGAGATCAGAGAACCTTTTAGACGAACAGAAGCTCCTTTTGACGAGGAGATGAACGACGAGGCTTTAAAGGAAGAGCTCGACCTGGTCAAAGAAATACGGTCAAGAGCAGCTCTCCGCGAGGCTTCGCTAAAATAAAAAGTAACCTTGCGCCACGACGCTAAGGTCATAAAGTGCGGCTTCCCCGTTGGCAGCTTGATCCTACGCAAAAACCAGAAGGATTCACGCGAGGCCAAGCTAGTCGCGAACTGGGAAGGACCCTACAAGGTCAAGTCAAAAACAGGCACTGGAGCCTACTACCTAGAAACTCTAGATGGAGAACCATTTGCTCGACCATGGAACGCTGAAAAGCTCAAACAATATTACAGTTAGGACCAGCCACTAGGTCGGACTAACTGCCGACGAGATCACCACCAACGGGGAGACGACTCGGCCACAGGACCGTGCCCCGGTGCAAGCACGATCCCTTACCTTACAACGTCGGCCAATTTCTGCTCATAGGACGAGAAGACTCTGCGCACAACGGGCATACCTCAATCGAGCTCCGCCGTTGCCGCACCATTAAGGTAGGACACCCAGCTCGCGATGGGAACAGTCCAAGCCTATGGGATTAGTACCTCGACCGAGATCCTAGTCCCATCACTGGTGAAACTACTTCGCCTCCTCGACGAGTCTCCCAAACTATTGAGCATAACAAGAGTAAGTCGAGCAACGCTTTCATACTTAACATTTAAAAGATAAAAGCATACACATAAATGCAACGAAGACAATGCCAAATGCAAAATATTTATATAATTTCGGCCACAAGGCCAGAATAAGTCAGCAGTACAGGAAAAGGGCTGCACCCAACAGAATATTACATATCAAAATGCACGCATGTCCACAAAATACAAATACAAATTCAAGATAAAAACTAAACTGCATCGCAGGGAATCTCCGGGGGAACCACCTCGCCGTTGACAACCATATTGAGAACGCCCATCCCCTTTGGTTAGCAGCTGGACGTCGGAGTTGAGGGCTTTCAACTACCCTAAAGCAGCGTTGAAACCAAACTCAGCCGCCCCGAGATTATCCTGCTCAAGAAGTCAGATCCTCTCGACCAGGTCCTTCCACGTCTTCAAAGCCTTCTCGTCGTCGGTCTCATCCTGACCAACCGCCGACGATCCCTCCAGCTCGGCTATCATCGCCTTCAGGTGGGAATTCTCTTCATTTACTTTGGTCACCTTCCCCTTCATCTGGGTTACTTCCTTCTGAAGTTCTATCTTGGCCTCCAGGTTGCCTTGAAGCTTCTTCAGATCGTTGTAAATTTCTATGTTTTCCAGCTCCAGGTCAGAGATCTTAGCTTTCGCCCTTTTAAGGTCGGCAAGCGGAACCATCTCCGCGTCCCCGAGGGCCAAAGCCGCCTCCAGTACTCTGATCATAGCCATCGCGTCCTGACAAAGAAGCTTCCTCCGTACCTGAGGATCAGAGGACAGGATGGCCGAAGCATCAAGTTCGAGAATAGCGATAGAGCTCTCCCTGTAAAAAATTTTCCCCAGAAGATAGTACGGAGGCAGCACAAATCTCCCCCCGACGAAACCGCCCGAGCAACCAGCCCGCAAAGAGCCAACATCGTCCCATTTCCTCTTATGGGTCGTGTCCGGAGTTGGAGGGGTTGAAGTGGTCCTCGAGGCAGAGCCAGTGCTGCCCACAAAATTTTCCAATGTTACTTGCTGCTTCGCAGCACTAGTCTTCAACACTGGGGGTACCTTCAGGTTCTTGGCCGCCTAGGACCTCACCAGACTCTCCCTCATGTCCGACATTTTCCCTGCAAACATAAAAGAGGAGATTAGTACGATTGGGAAAAAATTTTAAACACGGGCAAAGGAACAAGTTATACCTAGGAGGTGGAACGCAACATCGTCGGCTTCACACTCAAGAAGGGCCTTAGTGTTAATATAACGAGCCACCCGAGTAGGCTCTCCGTCCGCCCCGAACAACTGATTGCCATCCCTGTCCACCACAAAGGCAGGACTGAAGGTCTCCATGAATGCATGCAAAACTCGGTAGGACTCCTTGTCCCCGTCACAAAGCTGCTCGTGCTTGACGAGGAACTGATCGGTCCTATATCTGAAATGGGCATACACCCACTCCAAAGGGAACTTGGACACAACCTTCTCAAATTGCTGACCATTAACCTCCACGATCTCAAGCGTAGAAATAGATCTCCTAGCCACTTCAGAGATAGGTTTTAGGACCAAGAACCTGTCCTTGAAGTGTCAGACAGATTATGAGTACGGCCAGAAGAGCCTGCTCTGCTGCTTGAGTGATACCCAGCTTTGCTTCGAGCCCGCTGTGCTCCGGTGGATTTGGAAAATGCAAAAGAAAAGGTCCACAGTCGCCCAGACCTTCAAGTAACGACATACCAGGTCAAAAGCGTGAATAGATACCAGTGCGTTCAGATGGAGTTGGGCGGGGCACAGTTCCAAGTGGTAGAAGATGGCCTCCTGGAAATCGGTGAAGAGCAGGCGATACCTCGCCTACACAAAGGCGGACTCGTACATGAGGAACCGTATCCCTGGATATACCGAACATATTCGATCGTTCTCTGTCGGGCAGATAGCTCTCCAATGCACCGGCGCACCCTCATCCCAGTCTTCTAGATAGAGAAACTCCTGAGCTTCCTCTTCAGTAAACGTCGACCTCGTCGACAGGGGTTCCTGGGCGATCCATTTAAGGTCCCCCTCAGCTATATGGACGTTGGCATAATCTAAGGGCTACTCCGCCCCCTCGTGCGTAGCCCCAACGTCGGGTACGATCCCCTCGCGTTGGTCAGCCATTTCACCTGAAAAGCAGAGGCAGAAAAAGTGAATTCGACGACTAAGATCAAATCCACCCTTCCACCACTAGTCAAGTGAAAAGGCGGGTAATAAGTCGAGGATAACCTCGAGCCCTAGTCGACCACGACAGAATGCGGCGACGTCATTTCCCCCACATTGGGGACGAGTCTCTGCGACTCTACGAAGACTCCGCGTGAAAACCAAAGTTTCGCGTTGGACATGCCTAATGCCCGACTACAAACCTAAAACTAATCCTAACCAGAATCTAGAAAGATCTACACAAGCCTACGCAATAATCACAAACATTCATCCCATGTTCTTCGTGTTCTTCATGTTCTTCATGAATTTTCCAGAAATTCATGTGTTCATCGAAGAACACATGAACATTCAACCGGAAAATTCATGTGTCACCGGAAAGTTCATGCAAATTTCCAGAAATGAAGAACACCGGGGAAATTGTAGAAAAGGATGAAGAACTTACTTGCTAAAGCAAAGGTAGAAGATGAAGATCACAAACTAACCTTTAAAGGTCGACGGTGGCGAAGAAGCTCCGGCGAGAACACAAGTTGTAGAGCGTAGAGATTTGGGGGATAAGAATTTGAGTGAAGTGTCAAATGAATCTTCTCTCCCCCATTTTTATAAGCACTTCCTCGCTTGGGAAGTGCAAAGGCCATCATAGCCTAGGTGTCTCTAGGCCAGCCAAGAATTGAATGCTCCACCACGTGTCAGAAAGGGAATCTTCGTTTGGCATTACCAAAGCTAAACACCACACCCACCAAGTCTACAGCTACCCTACAAGCACACCGTCCATGACAATACACGCAACCCATGTCCTTGTCAAGGCTCGTCGACATAAAAATGCCACTTCAGCGGGCACACTTCCTAAACCTGGTCGACATAAAACGTCATTTCTGCGAACATGTCCTCGCATAGGAAAGGCTCGTCGGACTGGTTGAGGACCAATGTCGACCACCTCAACATTGGAAAAGGTGAGGGGCATGTCCCCGAACATCAACATTCAAAGGCAGTTGTCCACGAGGATATCTCAAGTAATCACTCTTCCTCAGAGCAAAGACTTGGGGGGCTCTTGTTCTGGACTGGGCAGGTGCTTGGCCCACAGTAGGGCAAGGCCCAATCCAGTCCAGCTTTTGGCAAGGCCCAATAGCCAGAAACTAGCCGTTGGGCAGAAACTAGCCGTTGGGCAGAAACTAGCTATTGGGCATAATATGACCGTTGGAGAGGTCCCCTTCATGCGCTTGACGATTTATACGACCAACTGTCTCCCCGGATCTCACAGAAACAGTTGGACCAGGTCAAAGGGTCACGCGCCTGAGCCTCTACCTGGCAGTCCTCCATTATTCGACCAGATATTTAGCCACATGGGAGACCTTGGCCCCTCGCTGGGGGTCACTTCTATAAATACCCTCTCATGAGAGAGGGGCAGGTTTGATCACTATTCAATACTTGAAATCATACCTTAGTACTTGCTTTTCTCTCTTGTCCAATCACTTACTTTGACATCGGAGTACCTTGCAGGTATAACCCCCTTTTCTCTCATACAAGCATCACCATCTGTCTTAAATGAAGGCCACGGTGGTCCAGTTTAATCACGTCAGATCAATAATATTCGTGCACTTTTGGATAAGCTACCACACGAAGCTGCGTTAGACTAATTCTGATCAGCATTAATCTTTGATACTCTTAGAGTCAAGCTTTTTAACAGTATCATAAACCATTTCTTTCGACAAAAATCAAGTATTTAAAAGACAAAGACTAAAACAAGCAACACAACTCAATAATGAATTGGCTTGAATAACAACACTTTCTGATAAAAAATTGAGCTCACAATACTTGATTATGAATGGAGATCAAGAATAAAGATATACTCAAATAGCCATAATATTTATCCAAAGTGAATAAATATTCTTTTCATAGGTTTAAAAATTTTCTCAAGAGTAAGTTGTCCAAACTGGCTATGCACAAACATATCATATACATAAACCAATTACAGATAACCTATCATGCACATAAGTTATCTAAAGAATGAGAATGATTGACATACATTTGTGCAGATTCTGAACATCCTCTACAAATTCTTTTTGAAAAGAATCAGTCTTCTGGATTGTCTGTTGCTGAAGCATATTCATGTTCCGCAGAGATTTGGAGTTCAGAAGACTGGAAGCAATAACCTTCTTTTTCTTCTTCTCAAAAGAGTTAGGATCTTGACCTCATGCTTTCCTCCTATTGTAGGTTGTAGATTTCCATCATCCAGGCTCTAGAGTAAATGTTTCACCAATTAACTTAGTTTCTGATATCCTTAAAAACTAACTTTGAAGTTGTAGGTTCAATTCCATTCAAAACCTTTTTCTTCCCTGTCATTGATTCTGGTGTATTCATAATCTTGTTACATTCAGCAGCAGATACACCAAGGTCTTTAATCCTTTTATCAGCATAGCTAAAAAGAGGATTCATTGGGTTTCTCTCATGTCAAGATTTTGGAATCAAAACATTATTTATGGAGACCCATATCTTCTCCATTGTTTACTCCATAGATCATGAAAGCATGCTATGTTCTATCAAGAAATATTGAAGAGCCATAACTTGCTCATTTAAAGGATTCATGGAATTCCTTTTAGCTTGAGTAGTTAGATTTATTTTCAATGTCTCAACAATTTCTTTTAGAATGTTTCAACCCGTTTCTTAACAACCTCATCAGATTCTGAGTCAGAACCTAACTATGATTTAGAATCAGAGAGTGTGTCAGCCAAGAGTGCAAGGTTGACTTTTTTAGCTTCTCAGTCTGAATCTGTCCTTTTGTAGATCAGGACAATTGTTTATGGAACATACCTTTGAAGTTAGAAATTTTACCAGAGAATATCTCAATTTTCTTGGTCAACTATTTAAACCTTTTAATGATAAAATCCATTTCCTCATCATTAGAGTCACCGTTAGAATCTTCTCCATCAGAAGCTTCTTCTGGTTTTTCTGACACATGAGGGTCTGGAAGTTTTTATCACCAGATCTTTCAACATTAGACCTCATGGTAAGAGATCTAGGTTTCAACACAGGTTCATCAATATTTAGTTCCATTTCAAGGCTTTTGAAGGTTACAGGTCAACCTTTCAAGGATTAGAGTATTTAGGTCTTTAGCCTCCTGAATAGCTATAACCTTGAAGTTGTATCTTGGAGGAAAATTCCTAAAGATTTATTACCAAGCCAAAACCATTGATCTTCTAGTCAATGTTGTCTTCAAGAGTGTCTCACATCTTATCATCACAACCAATGATGTGAGTAGACATCTTGCTATAATCAGATTAAGATTAAACATAGATTCTTGTAACAAGAACATTTGCCCCACGAGTCAATCTTAAGGTTTAAAGAATCCTTTTATACTCATAAATCAAATGACTTAGAGCAGAAATGGTTTCTTGATTTCTTCAACAAGTACACTTGTCCCACTGGCCAGTCTTAAAGATTAAAAATCCTTTCATTCTCACAAAACAAGCGACTTAAAGTAGAAACAAGTTTCTTAATCCACGAAAATTTGAAAGAACCCCTTCTTTAATTATTCAAGGGTTCCTTCAAGGTCATATGCATAAGTTTAAGCATTTAGCATGAACTTCTTCAGCTCATCTTTCTGAAGTTTCCATTATTTGATCTAATGAAGGAAACTTCATCAAAGCTAGAGCTCTTGACTGAGTAGTTTTCCTCATCGGATCTTTTCTATTTCACTATTAAGTGACAAAGCACAGTCAGACTTTGATACCAACTGAAGGTGAGAAAAATACACAAGAAAGGGGGTTGAATTGTGTATGCCCAAAAATAAAACTCTTTTTGCTAATTGTTTCCGATCCATCAAATTCTGAACTAAGTTCAGAGTCTGATAACATAGTAAATAACAATAGTGAGAAGTTTACTTCCTTTTCTTAAACCTGTTTCAGAACCTAAGGTTTCACGCTCAGATTCTGATCCAAGTAAGAGTCTGAATCAGATTAGAGTATGACTTAAGAGTTTGTTACACATCAGAATATAAATGCGTAATTTAATAAAGAGACACACAATATATCCTGGTTCCTCTCAACTCATAGTAGTCCAATCCCATTGGAGCACAAGAGTTTTTTACTATAATTAGACTCATTACAATTTCTTAAGCCAGCAGCTCAAGAATTCATGCTCAATCACCTAGAAAGAGACTTCTGCTCAAGCCTTCAAGCAAGAGACTTCCTTGCCTAAACTACTCATTCAGGACTTCCTGCTCAACTATCCAAATCGAGACTTCTTGCTTTACCCGCAAGCCCGAACCTTCAATTGCTTAGTCACACTGACTGAGATTTCCTGCTCTGTCCGCAAGCATGAGACTTCAATGCCTAAACATCCAATTCAAGACTTTTTACTCTGCCCGCAAGCATGAGACTTCAATGCTCAATCAATAGAATGAGACTTACTCTAAGCACAGAGGCTAGAGTCTTCAGCTTCTCTTAACAGAAGAATCTGGTATCAACCTTGTGTTCATATATGTGCTTCTTGGATAAGTAGATACATAAAGGTTTACACTCTTGAGCAGAGTATGATTTTTTTGCTCCTGAGTGTAGAAGAATTATGTTTTCATTCTTCTTCTCTCCTTGCACAAATTTCCATCTTGTTGTGCCTTCTAGTTCTTGATCATATTCACATATTCTTTCTTCAGAATATATGTGAATATGTCCCACTTTTCTCTCACACACTTAACCCTTATGGTTATATTGAGTGTGTTTGTCTCAACCGTGTTTTCTGTTAAACACAGTTCCTTTCAACTCATTTTAGTGAACTAGTATCACATTCATGTGAACACAGTCACAAAATCTTTAACTCACATTCATTCACTTGATAGATCTCTTCTGGATGAGAGCTTCAAGAGTCTTGTGAATGTTTTCAATCTTCTTCTTTAAATAGATACTGAGAATAGATCCTTTGAAGATTGAAACTATCATGGTACAGATAGTCGTTGAAGGTTTTAGCTAGTCGATAATAGAGTGAGCTAAAAACACAACTTTCATAAAGACGTTAAGAGTAGCAGAGTAAAGTTCAGAAAAATTGGAGAGAGAAGGTCCTGACAACATTACTTTATGCTTATTAGACATAAAGTATTGTACCTTTGTCATGTGATCTTCTTTGGATAACTTATGACTGGAGACTTCTTTTAGACATTTGTTGAAGCTTGCCCAGAGTCATTGTCATCTTTATACTTAGCTTTTTGAATCAGAGGCTTTTTTATAGAATTAGTTAAAGCATGATTAGAACCTAAAGTATGTCTTCATAACCTGGTTGGAATGATATATGAGTTCACATGTTCTAAGTTTGTCTTCATTAGTATCTTGATCAGAACTAGTCTGGATGATCTCTTTCAGAGTTGATGACTTGATGTAGGCAAATTCTTTGAAGCACTATCTTTTGAATTGCTGATGAAGCTTGTTTAGAAGATACAAAGTCGTTCCTTATAATAGAGTCTACTTTCTTCAAACATTCCAGTCTTCAGAGCTTTGTTGATCTTTGCATTCTTTGTAAGCTTAGGTTCAACATCTGAAAGACTTGAGTTGACTCTTCAGAGTCTGAAAGCTTGGCTCTGATCCTTCATATTCATAACAACATTGCTTCTCCTTAATGGATCTTCTGAGTGATTAACTTGATCTATATCAAGGTTAATTTCTTTTGATCCTGCACACTTTAACAACCATTAGTAAACCCTATTGTTCTTTAAATACATTGTTTTCATCAAAACCTTTTAAGAGAATAAATAAATCTTGTTCTAACACTTATGAGGGCACTAGCTTGGTGTACAATACACACAAACAAAGGACTCAGATAAAATCCTAACACTGGGTATCTTAAATCCTTACACACATCGTCAAACATTAGGTTTGAGTCTCCTTAAATAGTAATGCTTCTTCTGGGCTTTTTCCAATGGCTATAAGCAGCTTTGATCTCATCAAGAATTATAGAAGATTTAGTTGGATTTGATTTGTTCCACAAAAATCTCCAACAAAAGATATGATTTATTTTTAAATTAAAATTTAAATCTCCATTTAAATTTAATTTGATCACGTCCAATTTTGACAAAACAAATCTACATAAATGCATTGCTAAAAGATAACAACAAATCTTATAGAACCAACCATAAAAACACGCACAGAACAACTATGACATTCTCCTGCTGACAAGGGCCATATGTTGCACACATGGTGAGACATTTGTTCCCACATCTGTTATTTCTTCATAAAAGCAACGTTGCACACATGTTGGGACATTTGTTCCCACATGTGTTATTTCTTCACAAAACAGCTAGAACATCTATGTTGTTTTGCATAATGCAGTCAAACCAAAAAGGAACAACAATATCCCCTTTTATTTTTTTTGGCAAAACAGCATTTTCAGAAACATACAAGATGTGCAACATAAGTTGAGCATTAAACACACCACACGCAAGCACACAGAGCAGTAACAAAAATCAGAATAACACACATTCGCAACAACAACAAAGGTAGAAAATATGAGTAGATTAAGCAGTTTCTACACATCAGTCAATAGATCAACTTACACATGCTCATGGGGTAGATTCTAGGCCAGATGCTCTAGCATGTGAGCAAACACATCAACTTCTGTAGCACGTACACACCTTGCAGCAACAAAACTCCATACACCTAGTTAGTAGTTAGAACACGCTACCAACACACTATTACTTATACCACTAGTCCCCCTTTTTACCACAACTTGGTAAAGGTAGAAAATAAATCAAAAAAGCTATGAGCATAGTCAGTCATTTAGTATGTTAGCACATACATACAACAGATTAGGAGTAGACAAACATCAACCAATATCAAAGATGTTGAACAAGATGATAGAGCACAAGGACAATTATTGGAAATAAAACTAAAACATGAATGAGAACATAAGACCAGGTTATTACATAACCACTGATGTAAACCTAAACACAAAAGGCTAAAGCATCAAAACAACTTCAGCTTGATGACATCAGCCTTCAGAGCTGGATTCTTCTTATGTACTTGAGGATTCTGAGTTGTCAACTTCTTCATCGCTAGCTAATTGTTCTTCCTCTTCTTCTTCACTGTCAGCTTTGTCTTTATCCTCAACATCGTTCTCCCAGGTTATCATTTTGATCAAGCCATTTGCATTTCTCTTTTTGAGGGTACTTGTGGTAATGGTTTCTTGTAGAGCCTTTGAAACTTCCATCAGCTCAAACAACATATCTTTTCCAATGGCTTTAAATATGGGTGAAGAGCTTCCACCAGTAGATTAACCATGATGCTTGACCATAATGTATGGGACATGTGTCCCCACAAATAGCTTTTGGTCAAGAGTCAGTGGCAAAGGCTTGTTGTTCTTCATTTCTTTAACATGCATTATACTGGGATGTTGCTTCAATATGATCCAAATAATTAAGCAATGGAAAGCTATTGGAAGCTTGACATCATATGAGTCAACATGTTCCATGGTATGATTAAAAACATATTCTCCAAAGTTCAGTTTAGATTTGGTTCCAATTTGATAAATTAGCTTGACCAAGGTATGAGTAATGCTTGAGTTGTGATTAGTTGGTGCTCAATTTGTTGCACTTATCCTATTCATAACAACATACTTCACACTTAATTTTCCACAAGAAAGTAACCCTTTGTTGTGCCATTGTTTCACTTGTCCAATAGTGATTTCCTTGACAATCTTATTCACGGAGAGACATTTTTTCATATTTAATTGACTTGTTTCTTACCAGATATGCATCAATAATGTAGGGTAAAAACTTTACACATTTCCCTCTTACATAAACCTTCCTATACTATTGACTTCCTTCAATATTGCAATCACGAGATAGGTTCACAATAAACTTTTTAACCAGCTTTTCATAGCAAGATCCAATATTTGAAACAATCTTCATCACTCTAGTATTCCTCAGCAGATTCATGATCTCTTGTCATTCAAGGATATCTTTGCTCAACTCTCTTTCAAGTGCAACTCTTCTTTGACATATGTTGCGGCGAGAATCGGATACCAAGCTATTAATTAACTTGAATCGCACATCTTTGAAATTCACCACCGAGCTTTGATTTATCCAAAGGAAAGGGTAAAGAACGAAAACCCTAATAAGAGAATCTAGGTTCGGGGGTTGGTTATACAAAGGGAAGGTATTAGCACCCTAAGTATCCGTAGTACTCTACGGGAACCTCTTGTTAGTATTTGTGTTATGCTAAAGCTTGCTTGCTAAGGGAAATGTGCTAAGGGTAAAGTAAAGCCCTATGGGTATGTACACTAAGTATGCTTGCCAAGACGTCGCATCTTGTGCCTACGTATCTGACTAAAGAATCAGAGCAACCGTAGTTCACCTCAATGGGGATGAACGAACTCTTGACTGTGGTCAAGGTTCTAAGGGAAAGTAGGGTCTGACAGCAAGACACCTACGTAGAGTGCGGCGATTCCAAACCTAAGGCTAGGTAAAAAGGGAATGCAAGTCTCAATTGCGCGGCGGCGTGAGATAAGGGAATGATGGACAAGGTTATCCTAAATGACAATGACAGTTAACTATAGGGTCCTTTCCTTTGGAATGAGGTGTAAGGCACAGTGAGACAAAGAGGAAAAACCTCGGGTCAAGTGCATAATAAACAGCAATATGTACAGTAAGTGCAACAAGAATAAACTCAAAATGGATATCAGGAATTAATTAAAACGTCAAGATTGACTTAAAATCTAATTAAACAAAAAACTACTTAAAAAGCTAATTAACTAATTAAACTAATTAAATTAAAAACTAAATTATTAAATTATAATTAACTTAAAATACTAATTAACTAAGCAAATTTCTAACTTTAAAAAAAAAACTAACTAACTAGTTTCTAACTAAAACTGATTAAATTCTAATAGAAGTTAATTAAACTAAAACCTAATTAAAAAACTAAATGTCTAAATCTAAAACTAAGAACTAATAAGAAAACCCTAATGAAACAGTCACTAAATAAATTGACATTAACTGAAAGCTGGGGTGCAACCAATGCAAGGCGGGTGTGAAAAGAAAAGGCCCAAGAAACTTCAGCCCAGATGGGCACTCCGCGAACGGGTCGGGTCAACACCCAAACCTGGAATGCTTGAAACAAGAGGAAAGGTAAAGAATCCTACATCACAAGTCGTTCTCCTCTTCTTTCCAACTCTCTCGCTCTTTCTTCTCAAGAATCACTATCAGCTTCTCATACTCACACTCGCTAATCCGTTTCGCTCAAAATCACCCTCATATGCTTCCCCCGTTCACCTCACGCAATCCTTTCTTTTCCAGAAATCAAATCGATCCTAAATTTGTTTCAAAACACGATTCCAAATCCTTCCATCACCCTCCCAACAAATCTATTTCGATGATACCCTTTCTCAATGATACACTTTCAAGAACAAACTAGAGCTAAAACTTCACGTTGAAATCTCTCCTCAGTAATGAACAAAAATCGTATGGTCATGTTAATGGCCGCATATTAATCATAAATCCACAAGCAAGCGAAAGAAATAAACCATACCTTTAGCCCTCTCTAAAAGCTCCGACGCAAACAAAGAGTCCAAGAGAACTCGTTTCAGGTACGCGTCCTCTCGTTTGCACCTCGTCCCTCTTTTTTCTCACCTCCGGTTTGGCTTTCTGGTCCCTCCGTCTTCTTGGTTTTGCGGCGGCGAATGATGTGAATGGTTCGTGGATGAGTATTGTTCCAAAATCGTGAACCTGCTTCAAGGTTGTCGTTCTGGTTTTTCTGAGTTAAAAACGGTTTGATTTTATGTCCGGTGGATGTTGTTGGTAAATGGAAGAAAAAAATGGGTGTTTGATAAGCTTATCGTATTTGTTCCAGAACTGGAGAGATGGCCGTGAGGAAAATTACGATCATGAAGTGTGTATCGGAGTCATCAGAATGTGATGGTTTTTGAAATGAGGTGAGCAGATTGAAAGGATCCGAGAAGTTGAAGGTGATAACAATGTGATGAGGTTTAGACTGATGCAGAGGAAAAGTTTTTTCATCCGGTCTCCTCTCACTCCCTTGTCTCTTTAAATTCGTTCAAACATTTCTTTCACAGGTCTGTGTTGTGAAGTCCTTGTCCCTTGCAGCTTTGTTTTGGACCTAGTGTTTGGTCAAGGTTGTAGTGAGGATGCCTTTAAGGTGCAGAGTGTTTCAAGATGGAATAGGCTTCATTTTGGTGCAAATGTTGCAGTTGTAATGTTTGTTTTGGAATGGAAGCTTGGTTTATGGAAAATGGTGCAGAGGATGTAGCAGAACTCAGGTTTGGAGTGTTGTCATTGTTTGCTCACAGGTTTTCTCAGTCAATGGTTTGAACTTGGAGATTTGTGGTTTGGTGAGATGTTGTACGATTTGTAATGACAATAACAAAGAAAAACTAATAATAATGATAATAATAAAAATAATAATAATAATAATAATAATAATAAATAGAACTAAAAACAAAAAAACTTGAATTCTATATTTTTTTAAATGATTTTTTAACACAAAAGAAAATAAAAACAAATTAGATTAACTATATTAAGAAAAATTAAGAATTAAAAAAACTAAATTAAAGTTAAAACTTAATTAAAAACTAAACTAATCACCTTATATTTAGACTAAAATTAAAAGTAAACCAAAATAAAATTAATCCAATCTAAACTAAACTAAAATAAAATCTAGACTAAAATAAAATTAAATTAAGTAAAAGAAATAAAACCATAATTGAAAAACAAGCTAAATTAAATATAAACTAGAAAATGATTTAAGATAATTATCTAAATAACAATAAAATAAAACAAAAGAGAAAATGTCATGGAATGATAAAATTGACTAAAATGCATAATTAAAGATATTTAACTGAAAAATGCGAAAAGGTTGACTCATGATGATATGAAATGATCAGAATCTGAGGGTAAAATTTGGGGTACAACAGTTGCCCCTATTTAAATAGCTTCACTGGACGACACGAGAAATGATAGTTCTCGTGAAATCGTGGTGGAAGGGATTTAAATATAGATAACCGAAAATTTTGCCCTCAGATGCTCTGACATGCAAAGCTATGGACAAAAGAAACAGACTAAGATGCTGACATGCCATGAACTCTAGTATGATGATAGAATGGTAAATGCAAAATGCAGACAAAAACGAAAGCAGACAGGGACAAAGTCCACACAATGAGCAATCACTCACTGGGGATGACAACAACACTGGGGAAGCTGAAACAAAACAGGGAAACCTAAAGTGATAGAACAACTAGTTCAAGCGTGACTGGCTGACACTTTAGAAAGAAAAGATAACACAGGATCCTCAATGGAAGTAGCACCAGAAAAACGGTCTCCACTGGGGAATCAAAAGTCACCATCCACGAATGGAAATGGTTGGAAAAGAGTCACGACATTCAGAAGATCATTGAATGAGGCGAGGAGAAAAACCGGGAAATACATGATACAAGCAAACGTCAGAGGTATTCAGAAAAGCATTGAATAAACTCTAGGAAACAACCTGACAACAGAGACATTCAGAAGAGCATTGAATGAACTCCGGGAAGCATATCAGAGATATTCGGAAAAGCATCGAATAAACTCCGGCACACATCCAGAAAAGCCTTGGATGGAGAATTAAAACAGACTTGAAAACATTAAGCAGCCGTGAACCAAAGTCAGAAACAAATTGAAGACATCTAGAAAAGCATTAGATGAAGACAAGAATTCTGAAGATACATCTGAAGCATTTAGAAGAGCATTAAATGTACGGGAAAAGGGTTTTGAAGACATATCCGGAAAACATCAGATAAGCAACATTATATCTGGAAGAACATCAGATAAACAAGGTAATATCCGAAGGAGCATCAGATAGACACAAAAAGTGCTTTGAAAAAAACATCAGGAGCAAAAGACTCAATCTGGAAGAAAACATCAGAAAGAGAAAGGCACATCCAGAAGAGCATCAGATGGCAAAAGCAATGTCGTTCCGGAAAAGCATCAGAATCACAAAGGGCTATCTGGGAAAATGTCAGATAGGCTCTTGAAGAACATCAGAACAAAAGACTCGATCTAAAAGAACATCAGAAAGAGAAAGGCACATCCGGAAGAGCATCAGATGATGAAAGCAATGTCATTCCGGAAAAGCATCAGAATAAACAAAGGGCTATCTGGGAAAACATCAGATAGGTTCTGGAAAAACATTAAAACAAAAGACTCAATCTGAAAGAACATCAGAAAGAGAAAGGAACATCCGAAAGACATCAGATGATGAAAGCAATGTCATTTTGGAAAAGCATCAGAATAACGAAGTGAAATATCTGGGAAAACATCAGATAAGTTCTGGAAGAACATCAGAACAAAAGACTCAATATGGAAAAATATCAGAAAGAGAGACACATCCGGAAACGCATCAGATGATGAAAGCAATGTCATTCCGAAAAAGCGTCAGAATAAACAAAGGGAAATATCTGGAAAAACATCAGATAAGTTCTGGAAGAACATTAGAACAAAAGACTCAATCTAAAAAAACATCAGAAAGAGAGACACATCTGGAAAATCATCAAATGGTAAAGGAGAATAAATTCTGGAAAAACATCAAAATATAGGACTCAATCTGGAAAAACATCAGAAAGAGACAAATAAACGACATCCAAGAACGACATTGGATACAAAAGAGGAACAAACCTATCTAGAAAAATATCGGATAAGAAAGGTCATATCTGGAAGAACGCCAGATAGACACGACAATATCTGTTTGGTAGGTGCTAAGTGAGTTGGATTTTGACCACAAGGTAAGACGTAGATAACAACACGACCTCGGGAGAAATGCAAATGAGGATGAAACACTCATGCTATGCATATGGTAAATGAATTATGCAGATGATATATGATCAAATGCAAATGCAGATGCAGATGCTGACGACACAACACGACTCTTTGGGAAGACAAGACTGGAAGACTGATTCCTCTACACGGAGATCACTGTCATTCTGCTTGGGAACTAGAGATGCTATTGCTGAACACATCTCTGCCACTCTGGTAAACCGTATCAAGTGATGATCCTTGTAGGAAGGATAAAGCATTGCTTGGGGATTCTTCAGGTAAACTGCCCCAGATTAGCTGACTGTTGTAGATGAACTGATCATTGCTTCAGCTTGATTGATTCTGGAAATGACCGTTTCATGGTGCTCTTAGAAAGCTTGCCCCGGTCTGAGTCTTGAAAGATGACTGTTTTACTGTACACTGGGAAGGCTTGCCCCAGTCTGAGTCTTGAAAGATGATTTTTTTTTACTGTACACCGAGAAGGCTTGCCCCAGACTGAGTCTTGAAAGGTTTTCTGGATAAACCAAATCTGAGAAGTCGCCATTAAACCACAAATCTTGAACTGATTCTCAACAGGATATGGAAGGAACTTGCCCCTGATTGGATCACCGACCAAGTTTCTTAACTGTATAAAAATTCCTTAAGAGGAAGCTAGTTTGCAAACAAAAGTATTTGTACAAACATGGAAAATGCAAAGTTCATGCAACTTTTGAAATCAAAATCATTTTGAAAGTGGTGCAAAGTATATGGGATACTGGTCAGAACACGGTGGTTCAAGACATTAAAGTGAAAAGTTTAAGCAAAGGGTGTAATGCCCAAAATAGATGATCTGCAAAGATCTTTTGGAGTCAGTTTACGCAACCTTGTTGTAGTATGCTTTCAAAATAACCTTGCTTCAGTTAGGTCTTTTGAGGGTTATAACGTGGCCTAGTTCAAGTTTTAAGAAACAAAGGATAAAGGCTCAAAGTTGATTTGTGACCCACCCAATCTTCGTGATGAACTCCAGTCATACGCTCAGTTAACTTAGACTATGCACTCAGGTTCCCATAGGTTAGGAATTGCACTGATGATAGTAATGATTATGGTTCAGAAGTTAAGAGACTTTGAAATGGCGGTCACTACTTCCTTACAAAATTATTTGCCATTGAGGACTTCCAGGATAAAGGGTTTAAGATTTCCTCCTTTGGTTGTCATACAAACTTTTCTTTCTTACTTTTTTCTTCTTTTTTTTTAGTGACTGCCTGGCTTAAGGATTATGACGAACCATCGTTGGTGTTCGACTTGAAAGACATCTTCGACACTTGCTTGTTGTGTGCGAAGGAAAATTTATGAATGCACCCTTTTGTTGAAAGGCGTCTCACATGAAACTCTTGTATTTGAATGCATAATCAAGTTAACTGAGAACTACCCTGCCCCAGGTTAAGATTGCGGGTTTTTATTTGTAAAGAAAGAAACTCCTACTTCTAGTCTTGAAGGGGTTGACGAGGGAGTAACTTCCTTATTTCTCCAGTGTTTAGGAGTTGAAACAATGGCTTACATCGTCAGCAAAGTTTTGATTTGAAAGCATACCAACAACAATTATGAGTATAATGTTTCATCATCCTCCCTCCAATCTTTGCACAATAAAAAAAAGAAAGCGGACAAGAGAATATATTTTTTTATTTGAAAGAGAAAGCATTAAGAAGTAAATAGCAGACACAAATGAATTGAATCAAAAAGTTGCAAATGCTCATTTCATTAATTGTGAAAGTACAAACATAATTTGAAAGCAAACAACCATTACAAAATAAAGAAAGTGCAAACAGCAAGAAACAAAGGCCTAGTGACTAATCAACACAAGGATGAGCTGTCTTGTCTGAAACACTGGCTTTTAGGAGGATAGCATGCTGAAGTCGACTGAAGCTTCACTTGGCGTCCCCTGGAAGAGGGTTGTTCTGGACATTGGGATTGTCACGAAAGCTAAGAGTTCCAGTCTTAATCAAATCGCACACTCTAGCCTTTAGTGTATAGCAATTTTCCAAGTCGTGGCCTGCGGCACCTTCATGGAATGCACAGTGGAGATCAGATCTAAATCCAGCTGGAAGCGGGTTTGGAAGAGGTAAAGGCCTTGTGGTAATCAAACCTTGCTCCACCAGAACAGGATATAGTTCAGTGTACTTCATGGGAATAGGATCAAAATGATTCCTATTACGGTACTGGTTTTGTCCTGCAGCCGGACGTTTGGGAGCTTGAGCTGGTCGTGGGGTAGCAACCACAGGAGTAACAACAGCAACAACAGGGTGAATAGCATACTGAGATTGGGGATGAGGCCTTGTCACTTCAAACATTACAGCGTTGGTCTGATCTTCCTTCTTCTTTTGAAAGTTCCCGTAGAATTTCTTCACAGCATTGGAAGATTCAACAACCTTAGATACTTTTCCTTTCTTAAGACCTTCCTCGAGTCTTTGGTAGATAGTAACCAAATCAGTGAAGTTGGAGGAAACACTTCCAATCATCTTCTCCCAATAGAATAAGGACAAGGTATCCATGAACATTCCAGTTAATTCCTTTTTGGCCAAGGGAGGTTCAACCTGGGAAGCCAACTCCCTCCAGCGCTGAGCATACTCCTTAAAAGATTCTTTCTCAAGTTGAGTCATATTTTGCAGCTGGCGGCGATCATGAGCCATGTCAAGGTTATACTTATACTGCTTCATGAAGGCATTTGTGAGGTCTTGGAAGAAGTGGATAGAGTTTTGCTTGAGACCTATATACCATTTGAGTGAGGCTCCACTCAAGCTGTCTTGAAAACAATGGATAAGCAGTTTTTGATTTTTGGCATGAGCAGTCATCTTGCGAAGATACATGACCAAATGAGCTCTTGGGAAAGAGTGGCCCTTATACTTCACAAATTCTGGAGTTATGAACTTAGCAGGCATAACAAGGTCAGATACTAAACACATGTTGTCTGCATCCACATTAAAGAAATCAATACCCTCAACGGCTTTGAGTTTCTTCTCTATGCTCTGAAACTGCTCTCGGACAACTTCAGGTTCAACAAAGTCTTCACGGCCTTCACCTTGAGCACTGGCAGCATTGTACTCATAAAGGGGATTCTCAAAGGGAGCTCGAGTAGTCTGAACTATAGGTTGAGGCTCGGCAAAAATAGGAGCTTGAAAGACAGGCATAGCATTCTGACCAACCATAGCAGTAGATGCAAGAGGTGGAGAATAATTGTGTGGCAAACCAAACTCTGGCCAAGTTGAAGGTGGCATCTGAACAGGTGGAGGATCAGCACTTGAAACTTCCTGGATGACGGTCCTTTGGGGTGGCTCTCCCCTAGCAATCAAGACTTGAAGCATCTCAGTGAGTTTGGTTACACTTGACTTGAGGTCGTCGATCTCCATTCGGATCTCAGCATTGTGTGCCTCTTGCTCTGACATCTTTCGTCTAGAGTTAGCTCTAGTCCGGTATCGGTGTCGAGGAATCAGCTTGACAACTCACAGATGATACTAGAAGATAGAGACAGTTGGAAATGAGCCACCAGACAAACAGACGTATGCAATGAATCATGCAAAGATGCAAATGATATGCAATGCAAAGCAAATAGGATGCAAAACACACATAGCAGGATCAAAGGTTCAAGATCACGGCATGGAGTCTGGGTAAAGAACCAACCACGGGGTGTGTACTAGGGTTACTGTATTCGCAGAACAAGGTTCTAAGAAGTTCCCAGAGTCAACAACCCATCTTTCAGATTTTATCAACTTCCCAAACGACTCGGTAATCAATAAACTTCTCAAGAGAATCTCGTCTGAGTGTAGTATCGCGTGACAACCATTTCAGAAATAGACTCCCTCATGGTCACCGTACTACATCCTAAAAAGGCTTAAGTGGGGTTTGGTAACTACGGTTCTCAATATCAAGGGCACCTAGGTCGAGAGTAGCACGTTTTCACGAATAGATTCGTTCAACATGACTAGACTCTCAAGAGGGCCTCAACTGAGTGATGGTGTCTCAAGTCAACTTTTTCAGGAATCGACTCCCTCAAAGCCTCCTTGAATATACCATCGTCCTATAATAAGTGTACGCTCAAGTCCGGGTATAGGACATATCCTCACCACTCAAAGTAATAACCCTGCATACAGAAAACCCAAGCACAACAGGTATATATACAGATATACAAAATATACAAGTATACAAGCAAGCAAACATATAAATAACACAAAGACAAACAAGATGGGCTTAGCCCTCTTAGGGGAGTGTCTCCCCAGTGAAGTCGCCATTTCTGTTGCGGTGAGAATCGGATACCAAGCTATTAATTAACTTGAATCGCACATCTTTGAAATTCACCACCGAGCTTTGATTTATCCAAAGGAAAGGGTAAAGAACGAAAACCCTAATAAGAGAATCTAGGTTCGGGGGTTGGTTATACAAAGGGAAGGTATTAGCACCCTAAGTATCCGTAGTACTCTACGGGAACCTCTTGTTAGTATTTGTGTTATGCTAAAGCTTGCTTGCTAAGAGAAATATGCTAAGGGTAAAGTAAAGACCTATGAGTATGTACACTAAGTATGCTCACCAAGACGTCGCATCTTGTGCCTATGTATCTGACTAAAGAATCAGAGCAGCTGTAGTTCACCTCAATGGGGATAAAAGAACTCTTGACTGTGGTCAAGGTTCTAAGGGAAAGTAGGGCCTGACAGCAAGACACCTACGTGGAGTGCGGCGACTCCAAACCTAAGGCTAGGTAAAAAGGGAATCAAAGTCTCAATCGCGCGGCGGCGTGAGATAAGGGAATGATGGATAAGGTTATCCTAAATGACAATGACAATCAACTATAGGGTCCTTTCCTTTGGAATGAGGTGTAAGGCACAGAGAGACAAAGAGGAAAAACCTCGGGTCAAGTGTATAATAAACAGCAATATGTACAGTAAGTGCAACAAGAATAAACTCAAAATGGATATCAGGAATTAATTAAAACGTCAAGATTGACTTAAAATCTAATTAAACAAAAATCTACTTAAAAAGCTAATTAACTAATTAAGCTAATTAAATTAAAAACTAAATTATTAAATTATAATTAACTTAAAATTCTAATTAACTAAGCAAATTTCTAAGTTTTTTAAAAAAAACTAACTAACTAGTTTCTAACTAAAACTGATTAAATTCTAATAGAAGTTAATTAAACTAAAACCTAATTAAAAAACTAAATGTCTAAATCTAAAACTAAGAACTAATAAGAAAACCCTAATGAAACCGACACTAAATAAATTGACATTAACAGAAAGCTGGGGTGCAACCAATGCAAGGTGGGTGTGAAAAGAAAAGGCCCAAGAAACTTCAGCCCAGATGGGCATTCCGGGGACGGGTCGGGTCAACACCCAAACCTGGTTTGCTTGAAACAAGAGGAAAGGTAAAGAATCCTACATCACAAGCCGTTCTCCTCTTCTTTCCAACTCTCTCGCTCTTTCTTCTCAAGAATCACTATCAGCTTCTCATACTCACACTCGCTAATCCGTTTCGCTCAAAATCACCCTCATATGCTTCCCCCGTTCACCTCACGCAACCCTTTCTTTTCCAAAAATCAAATCGATCCTAAATTTGTTTCAAAACACGATTCCAAATCCTTCCGTCACCCTTCCAACAAATCTATTTCGATGATACCCTTTCTCAATGATACGCTTTCAAGAACAAACTGGAGCTAAAACTTCACGTTGAAATCTCTCCTCAGTAATGAACAAAAATTGTATGGTCATGTTAATGGCCACATATTAATCATAAATCCACAGGCAAGCGAAAGAAATAAACCATACCTTTAGCCCTCTCTAAAAGCTCCGACGCAAACAAAGAGTCCAAGAGAACTCGTTTCAGGTACGCGTCCTCTCGTTTGCACCTCGTCCCTCTTTTTTCTCGCCTCTGGTTTGGATTTCTGGTCCCTCCGTCTTCTTGGTTTTGCAGTGGCGAATGATGTGAATGGTTCGATGATGAGTATTGTTCCGAAACCGTGAACCTGCTTCAAGGTTGTCGTTCTGGTTTTTCTGAGTTAAAAACGGTTTAATTTTATGTCCGGTGGATGTTGTTGGTGAATGGAAGAAAAACAAATGGGTGTTTGATAAGCTTATCGTATTTGTTCCAGAACTGGAGAGATGGCCGTGAGGAAAATTACGATCATGAAGTGTGTATGGGAGTCATCAGAATGTGATGGTTTTTGAAATGAGGTGAGCAGATTGAAAGGATCCGAGAAGTTGAAGGTGATAACAGTGTGATGAGGTTTAGACTGATGCAGAGGAAAAGTTTTTTCATCCGGTCTCCTCTCACTCCCTCCTCTCTTTAAATTCGTTCAAACATTTCTTTCTCAGGTCTGTGTTGTGAAGTCCTTGTCCCTTGCAGCTTTGTTTTGACCTAGTGTTTGGTCAAGGTTGTAGTGAGGATGCCTTTAAGATGCAGAGTGTTTCAAGATGGAATAGGCTTCATTTTGGTGCAAATGTTGCAGTTGTAATGTTTGTTTTGGAATGACAGCTTGGTTTATGGAAAATGGTGCAGAGGATGTAGCAGAACTCAGGTTTGGAGTGTTGTCATTGTTTGCTCACAGGTTTTCTCGGTCAATGGTTTGAACTTGGAGATTTGTGGTTTGGTGAGATATTGTATGATTTGTAATGACAATAACAAAGAAAAACTAATAATAATGATAATAATAATAATAATAATAATAATAATAATAATAATAATAATAATAATAATAATAATAAAAAATAGAACTAAAAACAAAAAAAAACTTGAATTCTATATTTTTTAAAATGATTTTTTAACACAAAAGAAAATAAAAACAAATTAGATTAACTATATTAAGAAAAATTAAGAATTAAAAAAACTAAATTAAAGTTAAAACTTAATTAAAAACTAAACTAATCACATTATATTTAGACTAAAATTAAAAGTAAACCAAAATAAAATTAATCCAATCTAAACTAAACTAAAATAAAATCTAGACTAAAATTAAAATTAAATTAAGTAAAAGAAATAAAACCATAATTGAAAAACAAGCTAAATTAAATATAAACTAGAAAATGCTTTAAGATAATTATCTAAATAACAATAAAATAAAACAAAAAGAGAAAATGTCATGGAATGATAAAATTGACTAAAATGCATAATTAAAGATATTTAACTGAAAAATGCGAAAAGGTTGACTCATGATGATATGAAATGATCAGAATCTGAGGGTAAAATTTGGGGTACAACAACATACATACTTCCACTTTTGAACACCTCCTTTAGAGTGAAATGCCACATTATCTAGGGGGCAACTGGAATATTGACTATAACTCTTTTTTCCTCTAATCTTTTTTCAGAAGGATGGCAAAATGTCTAGGACATCAGGTTTAAAATTTGTCTCTGAGTTACTTGATGACACGAGTTTGCTATTAAGAGAGTTTCTCTCAATACCCTTTTCTTATACTCTCTTTTTCTTTTTCAAAGCACTTATTCTAGAAGTTTTCTGCGTTCTTCACAACATACTTTGGAGAATTAATTTTTTACTTTTTATCTTTATATTTATTAGTTCTAGACCTAGATAAGCTTTTTAAAGTTGTCTGAGCTGGTTCTTAAGCAAACTTCTCTTTAACATTCTTTTTCATGATGTTGGCAATAAGATTATCATCACCATCAACATCAGCTTCTTCTTTATTCCTTTCCTCTTGGCTCTTACCCTATTCATTTTGAGGACCCTTATTCCACACTTTTTTATTGGACTCATCAACACCAGGGGTATTAATAGTTTGATCTTTTGTACCCTTTTTACTCTAAATCGCAGTCTCTACATGATGAATTTCAACATCACTCCAATCTTTAGAGGAAGTATCATCCAAACGAGTGTAAAAAACAACAATATCCACAACTGATTCAGAAGGGAGTCCAACCTGTGGTTCATTAGATCGTGGGACAAATGTCTCAACATTTGGTTTAACATGTGGATCAACATGTGGTTCCATATGAGGTTCCTCAACATTGGATTCAACATGATTAATATTTTTCCTAATGATATTGGGCACAATTTCATCATTAACAGTCATAGGTTCAGTAGTATTATGAGCATGCACAAATGGTTTCTTTCCATAAGTACTAACCTTTTAAGAAGATTTCTTCTTAGTGGCAGTGCTCTTTGTTCTTCTTGTTGAAATGTCAATTGGAACAACCATATTCATAGGTTTTGGGTTTAAAAACATGATAGGTTCATCATCATTTTTGCTAGATTCAAAAACCATACTTTTCTTTAGTGTTTCTTTCTCCCCCGTTTTAACCCCTTGCTTATTAACCCCATATGTGTTAGTTATAAGCTTGGGTTAAGTAGTTTTAGCATCAATGTGTTTTTGGATCATTTTGAAAATGGTTTCAAAGAGATGAGGGTGAATAGATGTGCTACCACAATACGAATGATGTGCCTTATTTCTTGTGCAACAATGATAATAGGAGAGAGAAACTTCTGTTTTTCACGTCTCATTTGCTTTAACTTCTCAAACATGCCACTGTCAATAGTTCCCTTTAGCTTTTCAAATTCAACTTTTTTTACATGCTTGTAATGAGAAATAAAAGAGCTAACTTCTATTTTAACTGCACGTGGTTGACTTCTCCACTTGGACTTATCTTAACTTTAGACTGTATTAGTTGGACATAATGTTCCAACATTTTATCTGAAATTTTACCAAACTCAAAATCATTAATAAGTTTTCCTTTATCATTCTTTGCACATAGGGTGTTATTTCTTCCACAAACATATTTCACACATAGGATTCCATGAGGTTCATAGGAAGTAACTTCATACTTTTAGAGCAGGTAGGATATTGGAGCATCTTGTGGGATATCTTGCCTATTTGGAACACTCCACTGATGTTGCCTTCATGAGTTTTGGTACTCCTTTGACAACATCTTCATATGTAATCTCTTCCATGCTCTTAACCATGGATGAAGGTTGATATATCCACTTATAGCATTTGTCTTTGGATCTTGAACTCCTCATTAACACCTCTAGATCTTTGCTAGAGACAATACATTCATACTTGATGTAGCTAACATTCAGACCTTGATCACATAGTTGACTTATGTTGATCAAATTAACAGTTAATCCTTCTACTAACAACACATCATCAAAACAAGGAAAACCTGGACTAACCAGTTTGCCTATGCCCTTGATTCTTCCTCTAGCTCCATCACCAAAGATGACATAACTGTTAGAGGAAGGCTTCAACTCTTCAAGAAAACTATTTTCACCAGTCATGTGCCTTGAGTATTCACTATCAAAATACCATTCTTATCTTGATGAAACTCTAAGAGATGTGTGAGCTATAAGACAAGCGACAGTTTCTTTTGGTTACCACACCTTCTTAACTTGAGGTTTATTTCCTTTCCTTCTATTGAGCCTTAGTTGACTATAAGATTGAGGAACCATACAATCTACAACAAAAAGGTCTTATATGACCATATATTCCACCGTGGTGACACCCCCGCTTTACTCTTTATTATCTTTAATGTCCTCTTCTTTTAGAGGGTCCTATTTGGAAGTGTCGTCCTTAACCAATTCTTTTGTTAATACAGTTGAAACATAAAAAATAAGAATACCATTCCCTAACTTTTGGGGTCTAATCTCATCAAAAGCCACATGAAGTGACTCTTCAAAAACAGAAGTTCTATTTTTTAAAATTCTATATGCCTTAATCAATGATAAGTACCCTATTGTCGCTCCCGGGATTTTCATCCAGGTACAAACGCGAAAGTGGCGCGGAAGAAAGAAAGAGAGTCGCCAGCCAGGCATTTTTATCCCAACGAAAGGGAAAGGTAATGCTGCACAAACCCGGTAGAAAGTAAAGAACGAGGTCTCGCAAACCAAAGAGAAAGGGTAAGGGAGTCGGTTACGTGAAGGGAAGGTTATCGCACCCCTTCACGTCCGTCGTACTCGACGGGATCCACGCTTGAAGTACTGCTCAAAGGGTGACAGAAAAGATGCTGGAAAAGGAATGGAAAGAGAACGAGAAAAAAATATAGGGAAAAGAAAAGAAGTGCTCGAATGGGCCCTACCCCACTGCCTACGTATCTCATCGGGAACATGAGAATCAGAGCGACATAGTTCCCCTCAACAAGGGTTTCTTTGTTTGTGTTTTTTAATGGAAACGTCAAAGTGTGCATCCCAGCAGTTAGGTGTTGCAGCTCACTGTATGGAGACTTAGGCGTTACCTGTTTGCGGTAGAACGGACATGACGAGTCCTTAAGGAATAGAATGAAGGAGATGAGAAGAGAATTGTTTGTTTGTTTTTGTATTTTGAAAAGAAGTATTTTGATTATTGGTGTGTATAATGCATATTGCATTTAAGTCTCTCATGTAGGATCGAATGCCTCGCATATCGACCCAAGACGGGACGTATGCTAAACATTCTAAGAAAGTGAGAGAAGACCCCTCACTATCTTATTCTCACATGAAAGGCTCAAATGCAATATATGTTATGCCTTTATTAAGTGTTTTTGCTTTTGTTTTGAGATGAGGAGAAGAGAAACTCAAAGGGTAAGAAAGGTAAAAGTCTAAAGGGAGACTAAGAATCCTAAGAGTTATCATGCTTGGATGTCCTATGGTTAGGTGAGGTTTGAAGAGCATTATCCTGAAAAAAAGAGGAGAAGAACATAAGAAGTAACTTACTTCCAAGATAGAAGTTAAGTTGATCTTAAAGAGGGATGAAGAAGATTAAGCATGCAAAGAAGCATTTAATCAGGAATTAATCAAAAATTAATCAAGATAATCCAAGTTAGAATTAAAATGCCAATTAAAAGCAAGATTAAATTCTAAGAAAAAAAAGTTAGTTGAAAATTAAAACTAACTCTAAAATTAAACCTAAAATTAATTCAAGTTAATTTCTAATTAAAATCTAATTCTAACTAATCAAAATAAGATCCTAAAGTCAAAACTAAATATTAAAGGTTAATTAACCAAAAATCAGTATCAAGATTAAATTCTAATTCTAAAGTTAAAATCTAATTAAAACAAAATTTAATTCTAAAGTCAAGATTATTATCTAATTAAAAAGGTTAGAATTGATTTTGAAAACAAAAAAACTAAATTAGACTAAAAGAAGAGTGCATACAGAATTCCAGGGGTGGAAAGAAAGATTAACCACATGGGCTTTGGATACCAGGCCCAATAGCCTTACTCAGGGGAGCCTGGGGGGTGCAGTCAGGGATTATGGAGGTATGAACTGGGAAACAGGCGCTGGGTTTTAAATGTTAGGCCCAAGAAAGAATCAGCCAAGAGAGGGGGGTGCAGGAAGTAACTAATGCGGGTGCAGGAAGTGAAAACAAGCGCAGGGCCTTATTGTCTTAAGCCCAAGTTTCCTTGCAGCCAAGTGGGGGTGCGGTCAGCAGCTGGGTGTGCGGAAAGGAATTCATATCGGCTGTGAGGCCAAAATTCTTTATGAAGTCACAGGCGGGGGGTGTGTAAGTGAACTGATGGTGTGGAAAGGAAAAACTCCATGGGGTTTTGAGGCCTAATCCGATCCGGTCCATATTGCAAGGTCTTGAGAGATTAAACCTAGATTCTCAGCATGAACATTCACTCTCCTGCTCCGCCAGTCCAATGTCGCAGCTTCGTCACTCTCCATTTCACCAAAACCGTCGGCGAATGTCATCTCCTCCGTCACAAACACTCCAACGTCGCTCTTCCTTCTTCTCTCCATGTTGTCTTGACCCTACTGGAAGCGTATTACTTCGCCACGACAAACAAAAACACCACGCCGGAACCGCAACGTTCGTCACCATGCTCTCTCCTCACCCTCAACCAACACGCGGCGACTTCTCCCCCATCTGAGTTCAATCACTCTTCGCTGTCGCCATCCCTCTTACCGAATCCTCTTCTCGTCTTGCAACACCTCCTTCGTCCAACTCTCGTACGAAAACTCCTTCATCTGAAACCGTTTAAGTTTCCAACGACGTTCTCACCATAAACCTCTCATGTCGCGCCGTCAATCTCAACAGTTCTCTGGTTTTTTAAAAAAAAGTAACAACGCAATGATTCACCGCTCCGCCGCGCCGTGGCCTCTCGCCGGCCGTGGCGGAACCTCTTTGATATCAACAAAACAACAAAAGCGATCTCACCTCGCTCTTACTACGATTCAAAATCACACGATGAAAAGTATAGCAGATGAAGAGATATCGGAGTCTTACCTACCGGAGAAACGTCCGGTGCTTCTTCAAATTGACGAAGATGAACAGAAAACCAGAGGTAAACTCTTCCTTCACTCTACTTCTGATTTGTGACTTCCGTGTTCGAATTGTTGTCGTGTTATTTTGCTGGTTCCATGCTTCTTCTACTCCATCTTCTTCCGTATTCTCATATTTGTTGCTGAAGCTCTGAGTTCTTGCGATTGAATCGATGTCGTAGTGAAGAATTACTGATGAAATTTTGGTTGCAGGTTTGATGGTGATTTGAAATCAATGCAGAAAATTATTGAGAATGATGAAGATGCGGTGATGAAGATGATGCAGAAATTGAAGTTGGAGGTGAATTGAAATCAGTTACAGATTGAAGATGAAGTTGAGGTGCGTGATGCTGCGGTTTTAAGAATGGAGGTGATAGGTGAATCGATGTGTGGAACCAATGAATAAAACTTTTTGTCAATTTTGCTGCAGCTTCTTATATACAGGAATTGGGTGAGGGTAGATTAGGATTTTCACTGAAATTCTGTTAGGAACTTTGTGAATTTGGTTAGAGTTTGTTAGGGCTTATGGTGAATAAATTTGTGAATAGATTTGTTTCTGAATTTTCTGTAATGAAATTAGTCATGAATTTTTTCACTGCTATGTATTTTTTATTCTTTTTGAAACTGCTATATTTCCTTATTCTGAAAACTGATGTGGAGTTATTGCCACTGATTAAAATACAACTATTGGGATAAACATGAACATGTAAATCTTGTATTATCAAGCGGAAAATCAACTCCGAGAAATTTCGGATTCATTCGGCATACCACTTATGTTATTACCACCAAACAATATCTCAAAGATCTTTCCACCGTAGGCGATGCTAACATGATTTTGGAGGAAGGCTCTCCCAGCTAAAGGAGTTCTTTGTCTAAATTGGACGATTTGTGTAGAACAATTGAGACCTCTCCCCATCATAGAAGTCAATGAATTAGGACACCAAATATATTTGAGATTCTTTTGGATACTTGAAACTGGAACATGGTTTAGAAATGAATATGGTTTTATGAATTTGGTTATTGGAAAATATGAATTTGAAAAGTGGATAAATGGATTTAAATGAATTTAAAATGAAATATGGTTATGAGATGAAATGGATAATGAGATGGACATCAAAAATGATGTGGATAAATTGGTTTAGAAAAATGGATATGGATATTAGGAAATGAACGATGGATTTGAAAATCAAAAGGTGGATAAGAACATGGTTTAGCAAATGGATAGCCAAATGAATCAAAAACCAATCTCAAACTTTTCAACAAGCCTCTAATAAAGTGCACAACTACCACTGAATAATCTTGCCACTGATGCGGGTAACTTGAGATTAAAGCCAGCTCTTTGATAGTTCGACCAAGAGTAGGTCAAACATCCATCTGAACTGGGTCTTGACTTAAAGCTGAACCATTATCTTTAAATGCACACTGATACTCCTCTGAATACGGAAGATTCGAACCACATGAGAATTCCTTGATCCCGTGTCTTAGAAGACCAATGCAAATGAATAAATGCAAAGTTATGACTTAATGAAGATGCAAATGAAAAAGAAACATAAGCCAGAAAAGGTTAGAAAAAGTTATGGCAAATTTTGGGGTGCTACAGCTACCCCTATTCAATCAACTTGGACCTGAAAGGATGATAGCAACGGCTTTCAGACATTCAAGGTCGAAGGTGATTGAATACAAAAAGAACCGCAAAATTTGCTAACTGCGAGGAGCGAAAATGTAAATTGGAGCCCAGTCACACTTCGTCAAAGGAATTTGACGGAAAGACAGTATACCCAGCGAACCACGTCGTCAAAGGGGTTTGACGGGAAGAAGATGGAACCCAAAGAATACTCGAACCGAGTGGACACGTCGTTAAAGGGGTTTGACGGAAAGAATACTCAACCGAAGGAAGCACATCACCAAAGGGGTTTGACGGAAAGAAAACCTGAACGAAGGAAGCACATTGTCATAGGGATGACAGAAAAAAGACCTAACCGAAGGAAACACATTGTCATAGGGATGACAGAAAGAATATGAAACCCAAGAAACACCTCGTCAAAGGGTTGACGGGAAGAAAAGATACCTAACGGACCACATCGTCAAAGAATTGACGGAAAAACAGCCCGAACACCCGACTGAAGGGACACATTGTCATGGGGATGACAGAAAGAAACTCTGAACGAAGATAACACACTGTCATAGGGATGACAGAAAGCAAACTCCACTGTAGGGGCACATCGTCATGGGGATGCCGGAAAGAAAATCTGACCATAGTTAACACATTGTCGTAGGGATGACAGAAAGGAAACCTGAACGAAGATAACACATTGTCATAGGGATGACAGAAAGAAAACTCCACCGTAGGGGCACATCGTCAAATGCAATATATGTTATGCCTTTATTAAGTGTTTTATGCTTTTGTTTTGAGATGAGGAGAAGAGAAACTCAAAGGGTAAGAAAGGTAAGAGTCTAAAGGGAGACTAAGAATCCTAAGAGTTATCATGCTTGGATGTCCTATGGTTAGGTGAGGTTTGAAGAGCATTATCCTAAAAAAAGAGGAGAAGAACATAAGAAGCAACTTACTTCCAAGATAGAAGTTAAGTTGGTCTTAAAGAGGGATGAAGAAGATTAAGCATGCAAAGAAGCATTTAATCAGGAATTAATCAAAAATTAATCAAGATAATCCAAGTTAGAATTAAAATGCTAATTAAAAGCAAGATTAAATTCTAAGAAAAAAAAAGTTAGTTGAAAATTAAAACTAACTCTAAAATTAAACCTAAAATTAATTCAAGTTAATTTCTAATTAAAATCCAATTCTAACTAATCAAAATAAGATCCTAAAGTCAAAACTTAATATTAAAGGTTAATTAACCAAAAATCAGTATCAAGATTAAATTCTAATTCTAAAGTTAAAATCTAATTAAAAAAAATTTAATTCTAAAGTCAAGATTATTATATAATTATTATCTAATTAAAAAGGTTAGAATTGATTTTGAAAACAAAAAAACCAAATTCGACTAAAAGAAGAGTGCATACAGTATTCCAGGGGTGGAAAGAAAGATTAACCGCATGGGCTTTGGATACTGACAATGGATGGAAATCTACCTGAGTGAATCACACACTCAAAGATACAACAGAGTCGCCACCGAACTTTATTTAGTCCCAAAGGACAGGGAAAATATCGATAAAACCCAAAGGGAAGAGAAACGGGAACGGAGGGTCGGTTATGCGAAAGGAAGGTATTAGCACCTAATGCATCCGTCGTACTCGACGGGAACCATTTCGCTTGCTTCTAGGCTTGGATGGGTTATCTATCTAAAGGCTTCTAGCTAAAAGAAAGAGGAGAGAGAGAGAGAGAAAGGGGAAAAAGAAAAGAAAGAAAGAAAGTGCTCGTGGAGGAACAAGGTCCTCGTGCCTACGTACCCTCATAGTGCAATGAGGAAGTCAGAGCGCCATAGTTCATGGAACCAGGGGACAGAAAGGAAGGAAGAAAGGGAGAAAGAAAGAAGGGTGGAAGTGTGCTCGCCGAGATCATTGTGATCTCATGCCTATGTATCTGACATTCAGAAGAATGCAGAATCAGAGCTTCCGTAGTTCGGGGAACTGAACGGAAAAGGAATAGGAAAAGAAAGTGGTGTCAAAACCAAGAGCAAAAGAGAGAAGGAAATTCCACTGAGGATTCCAAAGAAATGGTGTCAAACTGAGAAGGATACACCAAACCCCAGATTAACCATCTGACCAACATTCTGACCCACCGGAACACCATACAGATAATTCGGAGGAGGTACCCCAGCAGCTGAGGAAGATGCCCCAGGATAGAACATCCCAGTATGAGCATTCGGAACAGCGGTTTGAACAACTTGAGATGGAATCGGAACATGAATAGGAGGACCCCTATACACATGCTCTTCATCATCAGGAGTTTCAGTGTCGACCAATCTGGCAGTTTGATGAGTTTGAGCCTGAAGATTCTCAGGATCATCATTCACCACTGGAGGCGGGACTGGAGTAGGCATGGCCCATGGATAGGCAGCAGCATTCCCATTAGGCATGGGTGCAACAAAAGGCTGATATGGCATGAAGGCACTACCATTATTTGCAAGCTGCGGAGTGTAATTCGGAGGCATGCCCCAAGGGAAACCAGCGGGCATCTGATTCAAACTAGGCTGAATAACAGGCTGATTCACAGGCTCAACTGGCACGTTACCTCTAGCAGGAGAAGGAACAACGACAGCAGGAGTAGCCGTAACAACAGGAGGAACAGTCACAACAGGAGTGACAACAGTTGCATTAGTATTGGTTGCAACAACAGTGGCAGCAGCAGCAGTACCCCTCTGAGCACGAAGGAGCTCCATAATGACATCCATGTTCGTCTGAAATTGATCCATCCGTCCTTGGAACTGTGCCAGAGTTTCCTTGTAAGCAGCGTTCTCAGCTTCAAAGTCAGCCATGATTATGGATTTGTTTGAACGACTAAAATACCGATGTCGAGTCGTCATCTTGCTACAAGGAATGCGAACAAGGATGAGCAACGGTTCCCGGATGAAGGACATGCATATGCGGGCATGAGTGGATGCAATTTATGCATAAATAAAGTTTTAAAATGTTTATGCAAAAATTAATTTGATATGATGAGATGATATGCAACAACAGAATCAACAAGCTAGCATAGTCTGAATAGTCAAATTTGAACATCTGCAAAGGTAGTGTTGCGTCGGTGTGAGATCTGACGCAATGAGAGAACAAAGGTCGGAAGAGTCTTTGTTTCCTGTAGAAAACCCGATATCCCCCTCACAGGTATGATATAGAAAGTAGGATTCTCAGTTTCAGATTCTCGATTTGAGAAGCAATAGTACATTCATCCCTTGGGGTACAATACTATCGCCAAACAAAGTGGTCGTCTACTAATTCCCCAAAAAAAAAAGGTCATCCTATGGCAAGTTCCCAGCTTTGGGTCCTCGGATTAAGAAGCGTAATGGGTTTTCCATTTCTGGTCTGCCATTATCGCTCCTTGGGAGGAGTGCCGCAACTGGGTTCTCGGGAAATGGTCGCCAAAGTCGACAACTTTCTAGGTTAACACCCCGAAATGCACAAGACGCGCAAATCAGAACATCTCCTAAGAAAACCTCGTCTGGGTGTGGATTTCATGTAAACCATACGTACCAAGACGCTACGTAGGCCACACTACTCTCCACTCTTATCCTATGTGTACTCTCAAGTCTGTGTAATGGGTTTATCTCTCAAGTAGCAACCCAACCAACAACAGCAGAGAAAATAGCAGGTATCCAGAATATGCAGCATATGAATATTCAAAGCAGTAAAGAAATCCAATACATAAACATAAAGATAAAGCAAGTAAAATAAAGCTAGTAAAGCGCGAAAGATAAACATCCAAACAAGCAAGAAAGCAAACAAAACTAGGCGAGACCCCTCAAGGGATGGACCAGCAGTAGGTCAATCTGTCCCCAGCAGAGTCGCCAGCTGAAGATGGCTGGAAATCTACCTGAGTGAATCGCACACTCAAAGATACAACAGAGTCGCCACCGAACTTTATTTAGTCCCAAAGGACAGGGAAAATATCGATAAAACCCAAAGGGAAGAGAAATGGGAACGGAGGGTCGGTTATGCGAAAGGAAGGTATTAGCACCTAATGCATCCGTCGTACTCGACGGGAACCATTTCGCTTGCTTCTAGGCTTGGATGGGTTATCTATCTAAAGGCTTCTAGTTAAAAGAAAGAGGAGAGAGAGAGAGAGAAAGGGGAAAAGAAAAGAAAGAAAGAAAGTGCTCGTGGAGGAACAAGGTCCTCGTGCCTACGTACCCTCATAGTGCAATAAGGAAGTCAGAGAGCCATAGTTCATGGAACCAGGGGACAGAAAGGAAGGAAGAAAGGGAGAAAGAAAGAAGGGTGGAAGTGTGCTCGCCGAGATCATTGTGATCTCATGCCTACGTATCTGACATTCAGAAGAATGCAGAATCAGAGCTTCCGTAGTTCGGGGAACTGAACGGAAAAGGAAAAGGAAAAGAAAGTGGTGTCAAAACTAAGAGCAAAAGATAGAAGGAAATTCCACTGAGGATTCCAAAGAAATGGTGTCAAACTGAGAAGGATACACCAAACCCCGGATTAACCATCTGACCAACATTCTGACCCACCGGAACACCATACAGATAATTCGGAGGAGGTACCCCAGCAGCTGAGGAAGATGCCCCAGGATAGAACATCCCAGTATGAGCATTCGGAACAATGGTTTGAGCAACTTGAGACGGAACCGGAACATGAATAGGAGGACCCCTATACACATACTCTTCATCATCAGGAGTTTCAGTGTCGACCAATCTGGCAGTTTGATGAGTTTGAGCCTGAAGATTCTCAGGATCATCATTCACCACTGGAGGCGGGACTGGAGTAGGCATGGCCCATGGATAGGCAGCAGCATTCCCATTAGGCATGGGTGCAACAAAAGGCTGATATGGCATGAAGGCACTACCATTATTTGCAAGCTGCGGAGTGTAATTCGGAGGCATGCCCCAAGGGAAACCAGCGGGCATCTGATTCAAACTAGGCTGAACAACAGGCTGATTCACAGGCTCAACTGGCACGTTATCCTAGCAGGAGAAGGAACAACGACAACAGGAGTAGCCGTAACAACAGGAGGAACAGTCACAACAGGAGTGACAACAGTTGCATTAGTATTGGTTGCAACAACAGTGGCAGCAGCAGCAGTACCCCTCTGAGCACGAAGGAGCTCCATAATGACATCCATGTTTGTCTGAAATTGATCCATCCGTCCTTGGAACTGTGCTAGAGTTTCCTTGTAAGCAGCGTTCTCAGCTTCAAAGTCAGCCATGATTCTGGATTTGTTTGAACGACTAAAATACCGATGTCGAGTCGTCATCTTGCTACAAGGAATGCGAACAAGGATGAGCAACAGTTCCCGGATGAAGGACATGCATATGAGGGCATGAGTGGATGCAATTTATGCATAAATAAAGTTTTAAAATGTTTATGCAAAAATTAATTTGACATGATGAGATGATATGCAACAACAGAATCAACAAGCCAGCATAGTCTGAATAGTCAAATTTGAACATCTGCAAAGGTAGTGCTGCGTCGGTGTGAGATCTGACGCAATGAGAGAACAAAGGTCGGAAGAGTCTTGGTTTCCTGCAGAAAACCCGATATCCCCCTCACAGGTATGATATAGAAAGCAGGATTCTCAGTTTCGGATTCTCGATTTGAGAAGCAATAGTACATTCATCCCTTGGGGTACAATACTATCGCCAAACAAAGAGGTCGTCTACTAATTCCCCCAAAAAAAAGGTCATCCTATGGAAAGTTCCCAGCTTTGGGTCCTCGGATTAAGAAGCGTAATGGGTTTGCCATTTCTGGTCTGCCATTATCGCTCCTTGGGAGGAGTGCCGCAACTGGGTTCTCGGGAAATGGTCGCCAAAGTCGACAACTTTCTAGGTTAACACCCCGAAATGCACAAGACGCGCAAATCAGAACATCTCCTAAGAAAACCTCGTCTGGGTGTGGATTTCATGTAAACCATACGTACGAAGACGCTACGTAGGCCACACTACTCTCCACTCTAATCCTATGTGTACTCTCAAGCCTGTGTAATGGGCTTATCTCTCAAGTAGTAACCCAACCAACAACAGCAGAGAAAATAGCAGGTATCCAGAATATGCAGCATATGAATATTCAAAGCAGTAAAGAAATCCAATAAATAAACATAAAGATAAAGCAAGTAAAATAAAGCTAGTAAAGCGCGAAAGATAAACATCCAAACAAGCAAGAAAGCAAACAAAACTAGGCGAGACCCCTCAAGGGATGGACCAGCAGTAGGTCAATCTGTCCCCAGCAGAGTCGCCAGCTGAAGATGGCTGGAAATCTACCTGAGTGAATCGCACACTCAAAGATACAACAGAGTCGCCACCGAACTTTATTTAGTCCCAAAGGACAGGGAAAATATCGATAAAACCCAAAGGGAAGAGAAATGGGAACGGAGCGTCGGTTATGCGAAAGGAAGGTATTAGCACCTAACGCATCCATCGTACTCGACGGGAACCATTTCGCTTGCTTCTAGGCTTGGATGGGTTATCTATCTAAAGGCTTCTAGCTAAAAGAAAGAGGAGAAAGAGAGAGAGAAAGGGGAAAAAGAAAAGAAAGAAAGAAAGTGCTCGTGGAGGAACAAGGTCCTCGTGCCTACGTACCCTCATAGTGCAATGAGGAAGTCAGAGCGCCATAGTTCATGGAACCAGGGGACAGAAAGGAAGGAAGAAAGGGAGAAAGAAATAAGGGTGGAAGTGTGCTCGCCGAGATCATTGTGATCTCATGCCTACGTATCTGACATTCCGAAGAATGCAGAATCAGAGCTTCCGTAGTTTGGGGAACTGAACGGAAAAGGAAAAGGAAAAGACAGTGGTGTCAAAACCAAGAGCAAAAGAGAGAAGGAAATTCCACTGAGGATTCCAAAGAAATGGTGTCAAACTAAGAAGGATACACCAAACCCGGATTAACCATCTGACCAACATTCTGACCCACCAGAACACCATACAGATAATTCGGAGGAGGTACCCCAGCAGCTGAGGAAGATGCCCCAGGATAGAACATCCCAGTATGAGCATTCGGAACAGCGGTTTGAGCAACTTGAGACGGAACCGAAACATGAATAGGAGGACCTCTATACACATGCTCTTCATCATCAGGAGTTTCAGTGTCGACCAATCTGGAAGTTTGATGAGTTTGAGGCTGAAGATTCTCAGGATCATCATTCACCACTGTAGGCGGGACTGGAGTAGGCATGGCCCATGGATAGGCAGCAGCATTCCCATTAGGCATGGGTGCAACAAAAGGCTGATATGGCATGAAGGCACTACCATTATTTGCAAGCTGCAGAGTGTAATTCGGAGGCATGCCCCAAGGGAAACCAGCGGGCATCTGATTCAAACTAGGCTGAACAACAGGCTGATTCACAGGCTCAACTGGCACGTTACCTCTAGCAGGAGAAGGAACAACGACAGTAGGAGTAGCCGTAACAACAGGAGGAACAGTCACAACAGCAGTGACAACAGTTGCATTAGTAGTGGTTGCAACAACAGTGGCAGCAGCAGCAGTATCCCTCTGAGCACGAAGGAGCTCCATAATGACATCCATGTTCGTTTGAAATTGATCCATCCGTCCTTGGAACTGTGCCAGAGTTTCCTTGTAAGCAGCGTTCTCAGCTTCAAAGTCAGCCATGATTCTAGATTTTTTTGAATGACTAAAATACCGATGTCGAGTCGTCATCTTGCTACAAGGAATGCGAACAAGGATGAGCAACAGTTCCCGGATGAAGGACATGCATATGCGGGCATGAGTGGATGCAATTTATGCATAAATAAAGCTTTAAAATGTTTATGCAAAAATTAATTTGACATGATGAGATGATATGCAACAACAGAATCAACAAGCCAGCATAGTCTGAATAGTCAAATTTGAAAATCTGCAAAGGTAGTGCTGCGTCGGTGCGAGATCTGACGCAATGAGAGAACAAAGGTCGGAAGAGTCTTGGTTTCCTGCAGAAAACCGGATATCCCCCTCACAGGTATGATATAGAAAGAAGGATTCTCTGTTTCGGATTCTCGATTTGAGAAGCAATAGTACATTCATCCCTCGGGGTACAATACTATCGCCAAACAAAGAGGTCGTCTACTGATTCCCCCCAAAAAAAGGTCATCCTATGGCAAGTTCCCAGCTTTGGATCCTCGGATTAAGAAGCGTAATGGGTTTGCCATTTCTGGTCTGCCATTATTGCTCCTTGGGAGGAGTGTCGCAACTGGGTTCTCGGGAAATGGTCGCCAGAGTCGACAACTTTCTAGGTTAACACCCCGAAATGCACAAGACGCACAAATCAGAACATCTCCCAAGAAAACCTCGTCTGGGTGTGGATTTCATGTAAACCATACGTACCAAGACGCTACGTAGGCCACACTACTCTCCACTCTAATCCTATGTGTACTCTCAAGCCTGTGTAATGGGCTTATCTCTCAAGTAGCAACCCAACCAACAACAGCAGAGAAAATAGCAGGTATCCAGAATATGCAGCATATGAATCTTCAAAGCAGTAATGCAATGCAATAAATAAACATAAAGATAAAGCAAGTAAAATAAAGCTAGAAAAGCACGAAAGATGAACATCCAAACAAGCAAGAAAGCAAACAAAACTTGGCGAGACCCCTCAAGGGATGGACCAGCAGTAGGTCAATCTGTCCCCAGCAGAGTCGCCAGCTGAAGATGGCTGGAAATCTACCTGAGTGAATCGCACACTCAAAGATATAACAGAGTCGCCACCGAACTTTATTTAGTCCCAAAGGACAGGGAAAATATCGATAAAACCCAAAGGGAAGAGAAACGGGAAAGGAGCGTCGGTTATGCGAAAGAAAGGTATTAGCACCTAACGCATCCGTCGTACTCGACGGGAACCATTTCGCTTGCTTCTAGGCTTGGATGGGTTATCTATCTAAAGGCTTCTAGCTAAAAGAAATAGGAGAGAGAGAGAGAGAGAAAGGGGAAAAAGAAAAGAAAGAAAGAAAGTGCTCGCGGAGGAACAAGGTCCTCGTGCCTACGTACCCTCATAGTGCAATGAGGAAGTCAGAGCGCCGTAGTTCATGGAACCAGGGGACAAAAAGGAAGGAAGAAAGGGAGAAAGAAATAAGGGTGGAAGTGTGCTCCCCGAGATCATTGCGATCTCATGCCTACGTATCTGACATTCATAAGAATGCAGAATCAGAGCTTTCGTAGTTCGGGGAACTGAACGGAAAAAGAAAAGGAAAAGAAAGTGGTGTCAAAACCAAGAGCAAAAGAGAGAAGGAAATTCCACTGAGGATTCCAAAGAAATGGTGTCAAAACCAAGAAAAGAGTGTAAAGGAATGAAATAGTAAATGTACTGAGAATAAGGTAGAATGGTGTCGAAACCAAGAGAATAAAGGAATAAAGGCAAATGGTGTCCAAACCAATAGAATAAGGGAATAAGAGAGAAATGGTGTCCAAACCAAGAGAATAAAAGATAAAGAAAAATCCGCTGGGGATGCGAAAGAGATGGTGCCATAACCAAGAATGAAAGAAACTCCACTGGGGATAACAAAAAGAATTGGTGTCGAAACTAAGAAAGTAAGAGCAAGAGGAATAGAAAGGACTCCGCTGGGGATCTGAATAAGAGGGATTGTGTCATAACCAAGAGAAGAGGGAGACTCGGTATATTAACTGGCTGGCAGTGGTTAACCGAAGAAAGAGGGTAAACCCTGGCGGGGAAAAAAGAAGCTGGTGTCAACAGACAGACTGTGATAAACCAAGATAGAGAGTGTTGAACCAAGAGAAGGTGTTTGACTCTGAAGGGGCCTCGGTATATTAACTGGTAAACAGTGGTTAACCGAGGAAAGAAAAGACTGCAACTCTGTGGGGAATAGAGGAGCATCGGTTTTAACAGAGGAAACTGTGATTAACCAGAAGCGCGGGTGTAGGACCGAGCGAAGGTCGTGACCCAAAGGGGTTCGGTAACTGACTGAACAAACTGTACTCAACCGAAGAAAGGGTATTTGAACCAAAGAAGGTTACTAACCCAAGGGTGCAAGTATTCGAACTAAGAGGAGGTTGCCAACTGCGGGGGATTCGGTGTTTACAGACGGACTGTGACCAACCGAAGAGAAAAGCGAGTGATTAACCAAGAGAAAGTGATTAACTCGGAAGGGTTCAGTATTTTAACAGATAGGTTGTGGTTAACTGAAGAAACGGGTGATTAACCAAGAAGAGGTGATTAACCCAAGGAGTGCTCAGTGATTAACAGACGGACTGTGATTAACTGAAGAGACGAGTGATTAACCAAAGATAAGTGATTAACCCGAAGTGTGAAGAACCAAGAGAAGATTGCGAACTCCTGGGGAAGAATGGTCGTGACAGGAAAACTGTGTTAGACCAAAGAAAGAGAATTGAGACTCTTCAAGGGAATCAAAAGCAATGATTGATTACAAGAAGAAAGGAGTAATGGGACAAAGAGAGATTGCTAGCGCAAGAATAATGATCTCAACCAAGAAGGATGGTGGTTGATCAAAAGGAGAGATTGAAAGAGATAGGAGTGATCAAGGATCGAAAAGGATCGCAAATAGAGAAGAGTGATCAAGGATAAAAAAGGACTGGGGAATGAGAAACACTATAGCTGGAGGATAGAGGTGACTATTCTCGAGGAGAGGACAAGACGCCCTTACCAAAGAAATAGCCAGAATGAGGGTAGGAAAGACTCCATCCTCATTCCTTCTCTAGCACCCAAAATATAGTGTGGAAAGTGAAACGGACAGTGCAACCGCTCCAATGTTGTACAGTGCTCCTGCGTAGAGAAACGGACAGCGTAACAGCTTCAATTTATATAATGCTCCAATGCAAGGCGCCGTGCGAAACTCCAACTCCACGGAGGGAAAACGAGAGAAAGCTTTAAAGGAGGCCTAAAGAGGGAAGATCAATTAATCGAAACAAAAATTCGATCAATTAATCAAGGGATAAACATGCTAACAACTTCTTAAAGAGGATGAAAAGTCATTAAAGCAAAAAGGAGGGAATTATTGATTATACAAGATTAAGTTTATCCATGAAAAATAAACTTAATGTAAACTAAAATGGAAGGTGCAAAACAGTGCCAAACAAACATTAGCATGTGTCCTACATCAAGTGTCAAGTGATCAAGAATGATGCAAAAACTAGCATGTTCAAACAAATAACAAGAACACACTTAATTGCAAAAATTGATAAATCAAACATTGAATTAATGTAAATATGCTTTAAACAGAGGGTGATAGCATTAAAAACATCCATAAATATCAAGCATATCAATCCATGGAAGTTAAGAGAAGAAAGCATGGCAAACACACTTGAAAATGCAAGAAAATGGCATTCTGGTACAGTGTTAACCGGTTACTCACCATGCGTTAACCGGTTACTTGCTTGAAAATCAGCGTTTTTTGGCGAAAAATGAACTGGTTAACCGGTTACTCACCGTGTGTTAACCGGTTAACACTGAACAGTTGTGAAAAAAAAAACAGAAAAAACAGCCTTTCAAAAGTGGTTTTCAACACATAATCACTTATGCAAACTACCACATGCTAGGACAAGAGATTATGCACGAAAATTACATCATGTAAGAGGAATTAAACACCAATTACGAGCATTAATCATGAAGATCAAAGATCAAGCAATTGCATGATAAATTAAACCGAAAACGATCGAAATCACACCGTAAACGCGCGAAATTAATCGAAACAGAGAGAAAAGATAGATCTACCAACCTACAAGCCGGAGGATTGGCTTGGTAATTGTTGTAAATGAAATGTGATGAAGGTAAGTGAAGAAAACCAGAGAAAACCAGAGATTACTCCACTTGCACTTCGAACCGTAACGAAACCGAGCAAAATACGATAAAGCTCCAAAATGCGAATTCGAACTGTTGGAAGTTACAGCAAATACTCTAGATTAATCCAAAAGCTGAAATAACTCCAGAAAACCAAGTGTAATAGCAAGAATGATGAAGGTTGAGCTCAAGAAATAATCACTTTTGATGTAAAAGTGATTATCCTTCAAAGTAGAAATGAGCTTTAGTGAGGTTTGGTGAAGAAAGTGAAGAGGAATGTGTAGAAGTTGCAGAAAAATGGAGAAGAGAATGAGAGAATAGAGAGTGAAGAAAGTGTGAATTTGTGTGAATGATTGTGGAGGAGTTGCAAAATGGTGAAACTTTGTTTAAATAGAGTTTAGGTTTGGAGTGTGAGAGCTTTGGGAGGTTTGGAGTTAGGGTTGGAGTTAGTTACACTTGACTCACCGAGTCAAGGTGGTTAACTGGTTAGTTAGGATCAACTCGGTAACAATCCTAATGTGAGTTTCAAAATCCAAAGGTTGACATGTTGGTAAATTAAGTAACATGGTGCACTTAAAATAGAGTGATGCATTGGAATAAATATACTTGGGTTGAAATGAGTAGTGTTGAAATATCTAGAGATGTCTAGAATGTTCCACACACTGCTAGAACACTGTAGAACCAATGACCAAAGAGAGTGCATGGATGCTGTCTCAAAATGCAGCAGAAATTGCAAAATCTGCTTATGTTAACCGGTTAACATAATTACAAAGGAATTGTGTTAACCGGTTAACCAAACCAAATTTTGCCCATTTTGCTTGAACATTGATGTTGTGGTCCCGGTTACGGTTTTCCACCCCTTGTCTTGATGAATAAACATGGAAACCTTTATTTTGAGATTGTTTTGATGAGGTGATGACCTTGTGAGGATATGATTAATCGGGCTTGAAAGACCTGAATATCCTGCAACAAGAAACACATGAAGAAAAATGCGAATGTGTATGCTAGCGATGCGAATGCTTATGCTTATGCAAAAGGCAAAAGAGGGAGGTCAAATTTCGGGTTACGACAGCTGTCCCTATTTAAACCTCTTGGACCTGAATGTATGAATTGCGCCAGCTTTTCGATGATTCGAGGTAAAAGGGGATTAAATAAAAGAGTAGCTCGAGAATTTGGCCGACGGCGACAAAAGAAGAGTTGAAAGTGTTTGAAGGTTGATAAGTGCAAATTTTGCTGAAAATTTGCTGGGAGATAAGTCAGGCAACAAGAGAGGGAGTATGATCGATGCATATGCTATGTATGCGTTTCTACATGATGCTTGATATCATGCAATGCAAAGGCTCAAGACGAGGCACAGTGAGAAGCGATCAGGCAGAAATCGTAGCAAAACGACTTCGACATCCTTGGCCGGGGAGAGAACCCGCAGGTGAAGATAATCTCTACCGGAGAAGACAGTTCACAAAGGACGAGGATTCTGCCGGGGAAAGAAACTGAGAACATCTCAGGTTTCTAAATCACCATGGCTGTCCCTGTCGGGGATGAAAGAACCAAGTCAATTCTTCCTACCAAGATTGGCTCTGCGTGGGGAAAAGAGATTCCTGAATCATGTTGACTCAGTTGAGGAGAACCCACTGTTGTTGGTGATAGATAGTTCCTGATTATTGGAAATGATACACAACCCTTGCTGGGGGGAAAGTGAACAAATATGTCTTTGCTGGGGAACACCTTGGCCACCTGCCGGGGAGAATGATGACTCTGCTGAGGAACTGATGAGGAGGCAACAACTTCTTCGCTGAATCAGAACATTGCCGTCCAGGCGTTAGGATTACCAATGGATATTACCGCTCACCCTGCAGGAGTTACCAGTAACACATGCAATGCATATTACTTTCTCAATTGATTTAGCTTTTTATTGTTCTCAACGCTTTTTAGTATTATGTGATCACGACTAATTGTTTATTTTGCAAACAAAATACTGGAATGAAAACAGATTGAGATAACAAAGAATGCATTTTATTGAATGTAAAATTTTTGTACATAAAATGTGTACAAGGATGCAAAATCCTTGATGAGGAAATTTGCAATAAAATTGAAAAACAAATGTAAATGGCAAAGGGAAATCATGCTTTGCATTGATTATAACATTGGCCACCATCCACTGTAAGTCTAGGTTCCAATGCCTTGCACTAATTGATGATGATTGGACTGCTCTGTTACCGTCTGAGGTCTAGCCATGAGGAAAAGAGGCTCAAGTGTTCACAATCAATGCTTTTATCCCTAATTTTTGCCTGGACATGTTTTCACATTTTTTTTCGTCCACCGGGATGCCCATTTTTGCCTAAGTCGCCCTTTCGGGTTTTCAACTTAGCGGGCTATTATTGTTTTTTTTTTTCATTGTCCCTAACTTTTGCATGGACATTTCTTTTTTTGGTCCATCGGGACGTCCATTTTTGCCTAGATTGTCCTTGCAGATGTCAATCTAGCGGACTCTTATCCTTTTTTTTTAGGCATAATATTTTTTGACCGCATCGGAGTTCACGGGCGATGGCAACTCCTCCCCATCCATTGTGGTGAGGATCAGGGCTCCGCCTGAGAAGGCCTTCTTGACAACAAAGGGTCCTTTGTAATTGGGAGTCCACTTGCCTCGTGGATCCGAGTGAACAGGTGAATATCTCTTGAGCACGAGTTCACCTTCACAGAACGTTCGAGGAAGAACTTTCTTGTCAAAAGCTCGCTTGAGGCATCTCTGATACAATTGACCATGACAAACGGCTGCAAGGCGTTTCTCTTCTATGAGATTTAGATGGTCGTATCTGGATTGAACCCATTCAGCTTCATCAAGACCTGCTTCCATGATGACTCTGAGCGAAGGAATTTTGACTTCGATGGGTAGAACTGCCTCCATACCATACACGAGTGAATACGGGGTTGCCCCAGTAGAAGTACGAACTGAGGTCCTGTAGCCATGCAGTGCGAAGGGAAGCATTTCATGCCAATCCTTATAAGTCCTGACCATTTTCTGGACAATCCTCTTGATGTTTTTGTTTGCTGCTTCAACGGCGCCATTCATCTTGGGCCGATATGGTGAAGAGTTGTGGTGCTCGATCTTAAATTCTTGACACAACTCCTTCATCATATTGTTGTTTAGGTTGCTTGCATTGTCCGTGATAATGCTGCTAGGAATGCCATAATGATAGATTATCTCTTTCTTGATAAATCTAGCAACCACTTGTCGTGTAACGTTTGCATAAAAAGTAGCTTCAACCCACTTGGTGAAGTAGTCGATAGCAACTAGAATGAATCGATGACCGTTGGAAGCCTTCGGCTCGATCATTCCAATCATATCTATACCCCACATGGAGAATGGGCAAGGTGACGTCAAAACATTCAATGCAGTTGGAGGCACATGGATCTTGTCTCCGTAGATTTGGAACTTGTGACATCTTTTGGCAAAGTTGTAACAATCTACTTCCATTATTGGCCAGTAATACCCAGCCCGAAGGATCTTCTTAGCCATAGCAGGACCTTTAGCATGTACACCCTCGCAGCCCTCATGTATGGACCTTATGATCGTGTTTGCTTCGTGTCTATCCACGCATCTGAGCAACACAGAATCATAACTCCTCTTGTATAGTATACCACCACTTAAGAAGAATTTGGCGCAAAGTGGTCTAAGAGCTTTCTTGTCAGTGATAGTGATACCCTCGGGATATTCCTGTTTTTCTAGATATCTTTTGATATCGTAAAACCAAGGCTTGCCATCAGACTCATCCTCGATTACCAAACAGTGTGCCGGTTCGTTCAAGTGATCAATGCGGATATGAGGAGCTTCATTCTTCCACTTGACCTTGAACATGGATGCTAGCGTGGCAAGAGCATCAGCTAGTTGATTTTCCTCTCTGGGAATATGATGAAAAGTGATCTCATCAAAGTAAGGAATCAACTTCGCTATGTGTTGTTGGTACGGAACCAGCTTGGAATCCCGAGTCACAAAGTTCCCTCTGACTTGACCGATGACCAAGGCAGAATCTACATAGACCTCAAGAATCTTAATTCTCATGTCAATTGCCGCTTCAATACCGTAGATACATGCTTCGTATTCGACCATATTGTTGGTGCATGCAAAGCATAATCTTGCAGTGAAGGGAAGGTGAAAACCTGTTGGAGAGATGAGGATAGCTCCGATTCCACGACCCTTGGAATTGGAGGCACCGTCGAACACGAGCGTCCATCGCGCCCCTGGTTCGGGTCCTATATCAGGATCTGGAGTCTCATAATCTCTGATAAACAGAACATCCTCATCGGGAAAGTCAAACTTCATCTGTTGATAACCCTCTATAGGTTGATGAGCAAGGTAGTCAGACAAGACGCTCCCTTTTATCGCTTTCTGGGTAACATGCTGGATATCATACTCAGTTAACAGCATTTGCCACCGAGCAATCCTTCCAGAGACAGCAGGCTTTTCAAATATGTACTTTATCGGATCCATTTTGGATATCAATAAATTAGTATGGCAGATCATGTATTGTCATAGGCGTCGAGCAGCCCAGACCAGAGCACAACAAGTTTTCTCCAAGAGTGAGTATCTGGTCTCACAATCAGTGAACTTCTTGCTCAGATAGTATTTTGCGTGTTCTTTTCTGCTAGTGTCGTCATGTTGACCCAATACACATCCCATCGATTCGTCGAGAACAGTGAGATACATGATTAAAGGCCTACCAGGAACCGGCGGTACTAAGATCGGTGGTTCTTGCAAGTATTGTTTGATTTTGTCAAATGCTTCCTGACAATCATTATTCCATTCAACCGATTGATTTTTTCTTAGTAATTTTAACATTGGTTCACAGGTAGCCGTCAAATGAGAAATGAATCTTGAAATGTAATTGAGTCTGCCCAGAAAGCCACGAACTTCTTTTTCTATTTTGGGAGGCGGCATGTTTTGAATTGCCTGAACCTTATCAGGATCAACTTCAATGCCCTTCTGACTTACAATAAAGCCCAACAGTTTACCAGATAGAACTCCGAAGGTGCACTCCGCAGGATTCAACCACAGTCTAAACTTTCGGAGTCTGTCAAACAGTTTCTTCAGATGAACCAAGTGATCATCTTCAGTTCTGGAGTTGGCAATCATATTGTCCACGTAAACCTCAATCTCTTTATGAATCATATCATGAAAGAGGGTTGTCATGGCGCGCTGGTATGTTGCCCCTGCATTCTTTAGACCAAATGGCATGACTTTGTAACAATATGTGCCCCACGGCGTGATAAAAGTAGTCTTCTCCATTTCATCTGGGGACATCTTGATCTGATTATATCCTAAAAAACCGTCCATGAAGGAAAAGACAGAGAACTGCGCAATGTTGTCTATCAAGACATCAATATGAGGCAAAGGAAAATCATCCTTCGGGCTTGCTTTGTTGAGATCTCGATAATCCATGCACATTCTGACTTTGCCGTCCTTCTTAGGAACCGGAACAATGTTGGAAATCCATTCAGGATATTCGGAAGTGGCTAGGAACCCAACGTCAAGCTGCTTCTTTACCTCTTCTCTGATTTTGATTGCCATGTCGGGTCTAGTCCTTCTGAGCTTCTGCTTGACAGGAGGACATTCGGGCTTGAGTGGCAAGTGATGTTCAACGATGTTGGTATCCAGCCCAGACATATCTTGATAGGACCAGGCGAAGATATCAACATACTCTTTCAATAACTTGACCAACTCGGAGTGTACATGCTTTGCGAGGGATGCGCCAACCTTGACTTCTCTTCTGACCTCATCAGTACCAAGATTGATAACTTCTACTGGGTCTTTGTGTGGCTGAATCTCGCTACGCTCGTGCTCAAGGAGCCTTGCCAGTTTAGTCGGTAATTCACAATCTTCCTTACGATCTTCTTCGACTTGGTTAATTGGAATTCCATAATTACAATGGATGTTTGCCATGTTGTTATCAATGCTTTTATTAGTTCTGCATGTTTATGAATATGTTTAGAATGATCTATTTAAAAAGTGAAACTGAAAAGAAACTTTTGCCATTTATTTTGTGAAAAAGTAAAATAAAGAAAGAAAATAGAGCATGATTTTGAATGCAAAAAAAACTTTCATTTATTGATCACATAATATTGCAAAAGCGCGAGGCCCTTTACAAGCTATCCACCCGTCTCGGGCGAGGACGAGGGAATGAAAAAGCAAAATGCATTACATGTTATATGGGAAAACCACAGGAATCACGATAGATATCCAATTGTTGAACTTGAAACCCGGCGGACACTTGCGCACAAAGCTTGAAATCTGATTACTGGGACCAGCATCATCAGCAGCTGCCACGATGTCACCCTGTTGGAAACCCGCGCTATGGAACCTGACAAAGTTGCATTGCTTCCGATCAAAGGAACCAGATTGACGACCAGGATGATAACCCACTCCAAAACGATTATGCTTCTCAACTATATCAATCACGTGCCCCCAGCCTGGCAAGGCACCTCTATCGATGGTCTCTTTAGCACTCTTAGCAGATGCTAAAGTCAATTGTGGTGATCTACTTTGACTAGTTGAAGCAGAGCTGACATCTTCAAACTCGAGACACTGCAACGACACTTTAGCTATGCCTTCCTCGGTCTCTACATATCGGAAAGATGATAACTCGCTGACAATCAAATCCTCTTCACCGCATACAATGGCAAGCTGATCTTCAAACATGAATTTCAACTTCTGATGTAAAGTGGAGGTAACTGCCCCTGCCGCGTAGATCCATGGACGACCCAAAAGGCAACTATAGGCTGGATTGATATCCATCACTTGGAAAGTAATGGTAAACAGTTGCGGCCCAATGTTGATGGGTAAGTCCACTTCTCCAATGACCTGTCTTTGAGAACCGTCAAAGGCTCTGACAACTAAGGCACTTGGTCTCATCTCGATTCCCTCCACTGGTAATTGACTCAATGTGCCCTTAGGCATCACATTGAGAGAAGAACCGGTATCCACTAGGACACGAGATAGCAGGATGTCTGTGCAGGTTACAGATATGTGCAGCGCTTTATTGTGGACAGTTCCTTCAGGAGGTAGTTCCGATTCGTTAAAACCCAAATACCGACTTCCAGTTATGTTGGCCACTACATCATCAAACTCGATAACAGATATATCTTGCATGACATGGACACTTTTCAACACTTTCAACAAAGTTGATCTGTGCGCAGGCGAGCTCATGAGTAAGGACAAAATTGAGATCCTCGAGGGAGTCTGACCCAGCTGATCCACAATCTTGAAGTCACTTTTCTTGATCAGCTTAAGGAACTCTTGATCATCAAGGGTCTCCTTGTTCTTTGAAACATCCTCAGACGGGACAGTCGGTATTGGAACAGCAGTGGATGCCCCTTGTTGAACCACAAGGGTTGCGAATGCAGGTGTCTCCTTGGGAGAAACAACAATTGGAATTTGCACAGGCTTCGTAGTGACCTTCGGAGCAAACACTCGTCCACTACGAGTCATACCTCCACCGGCTGTAACATTCACGATCTCTGATTCGGCGAACCTTATCTCTTGACCTCCAGAAAACACAGAAGACCCATACTTCCACGGTACCTCCTTAGAATTCTGATACGGAAACGGCTTCGGCGGGCAAACAACGATGGGTTGTACCTTCTTCTGTTTAGGGGATTCCACAGGAACCTTCCTATAGACGATGGTAAACGGCTCAATAGCAACAACTTCCTCAACAGGTTTAGATCTGGCAAATTGCACTTCGCCCCGGTTCATCAGAATCTGGACACAACCCTTCAGCCTTCGACACTGGTTGGGATTATCATCACAAATCTGACACTTACCATGCAATCATTTCAACAGCCCGTGTTCCTTCAATTTCTTGAAAACCATAGCCATCGGAGTCTTTACCTCGTCAACATCCATGATCAGTTCAGCCCTTGAATTATCCCTAGTCATGTTAACTGCAGGCCCATCGTGATTCAGCAACGGATTACTCTGAATGTTGGGTCCCTCTTCAAAGAAAGTCAGAACCTTCTTATCAATGAGTTCCTGAACTTTGGTTTTGAAAACAAAGTAATCCTCTGATGCATGTCCTATGTATCCAGCATGATAAGCACAAGATGCATTTGGGTTATCCTTTGGGCCAAATGGAGGAATTGCAGGCGCAATCTGCTTGGGGACAATCGCCCCTTGGTGAACCAGATAAGGAAACAACTCCGTGTATGATACCGAAATTCTATCGAAATTTGGACGCTTATGGTTTCCTTGATTGTTGTTGTTCTGACGATTCTGATTCTGCTAATTTTTGTTCTGTTGATTCTGTTGCTGATTCTAAGCATTCTGAACTGGTTGTTGCGGATGATACTGATATGGAGGTTGTTGATACTGTGCACCAGCAATGTACGGATACGGATAATACGGCAAGGGAGCCATGGGAGCTTGATACAGGGGAGAAACTTGAGCTGTCACAGCATTGGCTTCACCTTCCTTTTTCTTGGAATGACTGTTCTGAGATTTCCTAATGGCCGCCTGCTGGGAAGCAGCTCCAGGAATCTTTCCAGTTTTTAAACCATTCTCAATCCGTTCACCAATCGTCACAACATCAGCGAAGTTCGATGAAGACCTACCCACCATTTTCTCGTAGTAAGATCCCTGCAAAGTACCCATAAAGATGTCAACCAACTCATTATCAAAGAGAGCAGGTCGCACACGAGATGCCATCTCTCGCCATCTTTGTGCATACTCCTTGAATGTTTCAGCTGAGCAATGTGACTAATTCTGCAATTGCAATCTAGTTAGCGCCAGATCAAGGTTATATTTGTATTGTCTCACAAATGCCTCTGACAAATCCCTCCAAGTACGGATTTTGCTGCGCTCCAAGCCCATGTACCAATCCAATGAAGCGCCAGACAAACTATCTTGAAAACAATGAACAAGCAATTCATCATTATCAATGTGGGATGCCATCTTCCTGCAATACATAGTGATGTGACTACGCGGGCAGCTCAAACCTTTATACTTTGGCAAATCCGGTATCTTGAATTTCTGCGGCAACACAACATTTGGAACCAAACACAAATCTTTGGCTTCCATGCCAAAAGCTGAGAACCCCTCAATAGCTCTGATACGGTCTTCTAACAACTTGTAGTCAACCAATCTATTCTGATTAGTGGGCCTGACAAGAATCTGAGGATTTGGCAGCTGAGAAGCGGCAGGAACATTCACTTGCGGAGTAGCAAACTGAGAAGGATACACCAAACCCGGATTAACCATCTGACCAACATTCTGACCCACCGGAACACCATACAGATAATTTGGAGGAGGTACCCCAGCAGTTGAGGAAGATGCCCCAGGATAGAACATCCCAGTATGAGCATTCGGAACAGCGGTTTGAGCAACTTGAGACGGAACCGGAACATGAATAGGAGGACCCCTATACACATGCTCTTCATCATCAGGAGTTTCAGTGTCGACCAATTTGGCAGTTTGATGAGTTTGAGCCTGAAAATTCTCAGGATCATCATTCACCACTGGAGGCGGGACTGGAGTAGGCATGGCCCATGGATAGGCGACAGCATTCCCATTAGGCATGGGTGTAACAAAAGGCTGATATGGTATGAAGGCACTACCATTATTTGCAAGCTGCGGAGTGTAATTCGGAGGCATGCCCCAAGGGAAACCAGCGGGCATCTGATTCAAACTAGGCTGAACAACAGGCTGATTCACAGGCTCAACTGGCACGTTACCTCTAGCAGGAGAAGGAACAACGACAGCAGGAGTAGCCGTAACAACGGGAGGAACAGTCACAACAGGAGTGACAACAGTTGTATCAGTAGTGGTTGCAACAACAGTGGCAGCAGCAGCAGTATCCCTCTGAGCACGAAGGAGCTCCATAATGACATCCATGTTCGTCTGAAACTGATCCATCCGTCCTTGGAACTGTGCCAGAGTTTCCTTGTAAGCAGCGTTCTCAGCTTCAAAGTCAGCCATGATTATGGATTTGTTTGAACGATTAAAATACCGATGTCGAGTCGTCGTCTTGCTACAAGGAATGCGAACAAGGATGAGCAACAGTTCCCGGATGAAGGACATGCATATGCGGGAATTAGTGGATGCAATTTATGCATAAATAAAGTTTTAAAATGTTTATGCAAAAATTAATTTGACATGATGAGATGATATGCAACAACAGAATCAACAAGCCAGCATAGTCTGAATAGTCAAATCTGAACATCTGCAAAGGTAGTACTGCGTCGGTGCGAGATCTGACGCAATGAGAGAACAAAGGTCGGAAGAGTCTTAGTTTCCTGCAGAAAACCCGATATCCCCCTCACACGTATGATATAGAAAGTGGGATTCTCAGTTTCAGATTCTCGATTTGAGAAGCAATAGTACATTCATCCCTCGGGGTACAATACCATCGCCAAACAAAGAGGTCGTCCACTGATCGCCCAAAAAAAAGGTCATCCTATGGCAAGTTCCCATCTTTGGGTCCTCGGATCAAGAAGCGTAATGGGTTTGCCATTTCTGGTCTGCCATTATCGCTCCTTGGGAGGAGTGCCACAACTGGGTTCTCGGGAAATGGTCGCCAGAGTCGACAGCTTTCTAGGTTAACACCCCGAAATGCACAAGACGCGCAAATCAGAACATCTCCCAAGAAAACCTCGTCTGGGTGTGGATTTCATGTAAACCATACGTACCAAGACGCTACGTAGGACACACTACTTTCCACTCTAATCCTATATGTACTCTCAAGCCTGTGTAATGGGCTTATCTCTCAAGTAGCAACCCAACCGATAACAGCAGAGAAAATAACAGGTATCCAGAATATGCAGCATATGAATATTCAAAGCAGTAAAGAAATGCAATAAATAAACATAAAGCTAAAGCAAGCAAAATAAAGCTAGTAAAGCGCGAAAGATAAACACCCAAACATGCAAGAAAGCAAACAAAACTAGGCGAGACCCCTCAAGGGATGGACCAGCAGTCGGTCAATCTGTCGCCAGCTGAAGATGGCTGGAAATCTACCTGAGTGAATCGCACACTCAAAGATACAACAGAGTCGCCACCGAACTTTATTTAGTCCTAAAGGACAGGGAAAATATCGATAAAACCCAAAGCGAAGAGAAACGGGAACGGAGGGTCGGTTATGCGAAAGGAAGGTATTAGCACCTAACGCATCCGTCGTACTCGACGGGAACCATTTCGCTTGCTTCTAGGCTTGGATGGGTTATCTATCTAAAGGCTTCTAGCTAATAGAAAGAGGAGAGGGAGAGAGAGAGAGAGAAAGGGGAAAAAGAAAAGAAAGAAAGAAAGTGCTCGCGGAGGAACAAGGTCCTCGTGCCTACGTACCCTCATAGTGCAATGAGGAAGTCAGAGCGCCGTAGTTCATGGAACCAGGGGACAGAAAGGAAGGAAGAAAGGGAGAAAGAAAGAAGGGTGGAAGTGTGCTCGCCGAGATCATTGCGATCTCATGCCTACGTATCTGACATTCAGAAGAATGCAGAATCAGAGCTTCTGTAGTTCGGGGAACTGAACGAAAAAGGAAAAGGAAAAGAAAGTGGTGTCAAAACCAAGAGCAAAAGAGAGAACAAAATTCCACTGAGTATTCCAAAGAAATGGTGTCAAAACCAAGAAAAGAGTGTAAAGGAAAGAAATAGTAACTGTACTGAGAATAAGGTAGAATGGTGTCGAAACAAAAAGAATAAAGGAATAAAGGGGAAATGGTGTCCAAACCAATAGAATAAGGGAATACGAGAGAAATGGTGTCCAAACCAAGAGAATAAAAGATAAAGAAAAATCCACTGGGGATGTGAAAGAGATGGTGTCATGACCAAGAATGAAAGAAACGCCACTGGGGATAACAAAAAGAATTGGTGTCGAAACCAAGAAAGTAAGAGCAAGGGGAATAGAAAGGACTCCGTTGGGGATCCGAATAAGATGGATGATGTCATAACCAAGAGAAGAGGGAGACTCGGTATATTAACTGGCTGGCAGTGGTTAACCGAAGAAAGAGGGTAAACCCTGGCGGGGAAAAAAGAAGCTGGTGTCAACAGACAGACTGTGATAAACCAAGATAGAGAGTGCTGAACCAAGAGAAGGTGTTTGACTCTGAAGGGGCCTCGGTATATTAACTGGTAAACAGTGGTTAACCGAGGAAAGAAAAGACTGCAACTCTGTGGGGAATAGAGGAGCATCGGTTTTAACAGAGGAAACTGTGATTAACCAGAAGCACGGGTGTAGGACCGAACGAAGGTCGTGACCCAAAGGGGTTTGGTAACTGACTGAACAAACAGTACTCAACCGAAGAAAGGGTATTTGAACCAAAGAAGGTTACTAACCCAAGGGTGCAAGTATTCGAACCAAGAGGAGGTTTCCAACTGTGGGGGATTCGGTGTTTACAGACGGACTGTGACCAACCGAAGAGAAAAGCGAGTGATTAACCAAGAGAAAGTGATTAACTCGAAAGGGTTCAGTATTTTAACAGATAGACTATGGTTAACTGAAGAAACGGGTGATTAACCAAGAAGAGGTGATTAACCCAAGGAGTGCTCAGTGATTAACAGACGGACTGTGATTAACTGAAGAGACGAGTGATTAACCAAAGATAGGTGATTAACCCGAAGGGTGAAGAACCAAGAAAAGATTGCGAACTCCTGGGGAAGAATGGTCGTGATAGGAAAACTGTGTTAGACCAAAGAAAGAGAATTGAGACTCTTCAAGGGAATCAAAAGCAATGATTGATTACAAGAAGAAAGGAGTAATGGAACAAAGAGAAATTGCTAGCGTAAGAATAATGATCTCAACCAAGAAGGATGGTGGTTGATCAAAAGGAGAGATTGAAAGAGATAGGAGTGATCAAGGATCGAAAAGGATCACAAAGAGAGAAGAGTGATCAAGGATCAAAAAGGACTGGGGAATGAGAAACACTATAGCTGGAGGATAGAGGTGACTATTCTCGAGGAGAGGACAAGACGCCCTTACCAAAGAAATAGCCAGAATGAGGGTAGGAAAGACTCCATCCTCATTCCTTCTCTAGCACCTAAAATATAGTGTGGAAAGTGAAACGGACAGCGCAACCGCTCCAATGTTGTACAGTGCTCCTGCATAGAGAAACGGACAGCATAACAGCGTCAATTTGTATAATGCTCCGATGCAAGGCGCTGCGCGAAACTCCAACTCCACGGGGGGAAAACGAGAGAAAGATCTAAAGGAGGCCTAAAAAGGGAAGATCGATTAATCAAAACAAAGTTTCGATCAATTAATCAAGGGATAAACATGCTAACAACTTCCCAAAGAGGATGAAAAGTCATTAAAGCAAAAAGGAGGGAATTATTGATTATACAAGATTAAGTTTATCCATGAAAAATAAACTTAATGCAAACTGAAATGGAAGGTGCAAAACAGTGCCAAACAAACATTATCATGTGTCCTACATCAAGTGTCAAGTGATCAAGAATGATGCAAAAACTAGCATGTTCAAACAAATATCAAGAACACACCTAATTGCAAAAATTGATAAATCAAACATTGAATTAATGTAAATATGCTTTAAACAGAGGGTGATAGCATTAAAAACATCCATAAATATCAAGCATATCAATCCATGGAAGTTAAGAGAAGAAAGCATGGCAAACACACTTGAAAATGCAAGAAAATGGCATTCTGGTACAGTGTTAACCGGTTACTCACCATGCGTTAACCGGTTACTTGCTTGAAAATCAGCGTTTTTTGGTGAAAAATGAACTGGTTAACCGGTTACTCACCGTGTGTTAACCGTTTAACACTGAACAGTTGTGAAAAAAACAGAAAAAACAGCCTTTCAAAAGTGGTTTTCAACACATAATCACTTATGCAAACTACCACATGCTAGGACAAGAGATTGTGCACGAAAATTACATCATGTAAGAGGAATTAAATACCAAGTACGAGCATTAATCATGAAGATCAAAGATCAAGCAATTGCATGATAAATTAAACCGAAAACGATCAAAATCACAACGTAAATGCGCGAAATTAATCGAAACAGAGAGAAAAGATAGATCTACCAACCTACAAGTCGGAGGATTGGCTTGGTAATTATTGTAAATGAAATGTGATGAAGGTAAGTGAAGAAAACCAGAGATTACTCCACTTTCACTTCGAACCGTAGCGAAACCGAGCAAAATACGATAAGGCTCCAAAATGCAAATTCGAACCGTTGGAAGTTGCAGCAAATACTCAAGATTAATCCAAAAGCTAAAATAACTCCAGAAATCCAAGTGTAATAGCAAGAATGATGAAGTTTGAGCTCAAGAAATAATCACTTTTGATGTAAAAGTGATTATCCTTCAAAGTAGAAATGAGCTTTAGTGAGGTTTGGTGAAGAAAATGAAGAGGAATGTGTAGAAGTTGTAGAAAAATTGAGAGGAGAATGAGAGAATAGAGAGTGAAGAAAGTGTGAATTTGTGTGGATGATTGTGGAGGAGTTGCAAAATGGTGAAACTTTGTTTAAATAGAGTTTAGGTTTGGAGTGTGAGAGCTTTGGACTTTGGTTTGGACTTAACTTTGGGAGGTTTGGAGTTAGGGTTGGAGTTAGTTACACTTGACTCACCGAGTCAAGGTGGTTAACTTAGTTAGTTAGGATCAACTCGGTAACAATCCCAATGTGAGTTTTAAAATCCAAAGGTTGACATGTTGGTAAATTAAGTAACATGGTGCACTTAAATTAGAGTGATGCATTGGAATAAATATACTTGGGTTGAAATGAGTAGTATTGAAATATCTAGAGATGTCTAGAATGTTCCACACACTGCTAGAACACTGTAGAACCAATTACCAAAGAGAATACATGGATACTGTCTCAAAATGCAGCAGAAATTGCAAAATCTGCTTGTGTTAACCGGTTAACATAATTACAAAGGAATTGTGTTAACCGGTTAACCAGACCAAATTTTGCCCATTTTGCTTGAACATTGATGTTGTGGTCCCGGTTGCGGTTTTCCACCCCTTGTCTTGATGAATAAACATGGAAACCTTTATTTTGAGCTTGTTTTGATGAGGTGATGACCTTGTGAGGATATGATTAATCGGGCTTGAAAGACCTGAATATCCTGCAACAAGAAACACACGAAGAAAAGTATGAATGCGTATGCTAGAAATGCGAATGCTTATGCTTATGCAAAAGGCAAAAGAGGGAGGTCAAATTTCGGGTTACGACAGATACCAGGCCCAATAGCCTTACTCAGGGGAACCTGGGGTGTGCAGTCAGGGATTATGGAGGTATGAAATAGGAAACAGGCGCTGGGTTTTAAATGTTAGTGTAATACCCCAGTTTTGACCACTTAGATTTCCCATCATTGTGAAAATCATCATCACAGTATGGATGAACCTTTATGCTTCATTAGTCTCCCCAAAGATGGGTGAGCATCCAATACAATCAAAATTAGGGTTTCAAGCCCTCTCTGAGTGCTTAGACAAAGGATCAATCAAGAAATGACATGATCTTCAACTTGTCTAATCTCTCAAACATCCACAATGGATCAAAAAGGACTCCCACTTCAAGGATTAAGCACAAGGCTGCTTCCTTCTAGGTGGATCAAGTCTCAAGATTGACAGTGTCACCAAATTAGGGTTTTGGTCGACCAGGGCCTCCAGATGGAAATTTTCATCTGGGCACAAGGCAATGATCAAAAACATAACCTAATATACTTCATGGAACCTCATGAACCCATGCATCAAGTCAATTTTTCCTCAGGGGATGCATTCATCAAAAATCAGGAATTAGGGTTTCTTGACCTAATTCACCCCTAAGTTGACTTTTGGGACAAACCATGAGCCAAGACCTCAAGAGATGATTTGAGGGTCTCTAATATACCATATTGATCCATTTGGAACAATGGATTGATCCAAGAAGCTTGAGCAACAAGTCTCATTTTCATCTGCACCACAATTAGGGTTTTAAGGGAAAAGTCAACTGTAACTTTGACTTTTGACCAGGACATGCTCCCAAACCCTAATACATGATTGAATATACCCTATGACACCCATGGAACATGTCCATCAAGTTTGATTTAGGTCAAGGACATGATTTCCTGAAGAATTGCACAGTTTGGAATTCATCTGATAAAAAGTCAACTGTGCACAAAAGTCAACTTTGACTTTTTGAGATTTTTCACCAAAATGGATTTTTAACCCTAAAATGATGTTAATGTATGATTTTAATCATCATTCATCAAGAAAAATCAAGAAAAGTGAGATAACTTGTAAAAGGGGTAACCATAAAACTTAGAAATTTTTCTAAGTTAAAAATAAAGTGGCAAAGGTACCAACTTTGGAGGACCATAACTCCTAAACCACAAGGCCATTTTTTCTTATCCAAAGATGGATTTGTAGCCCTCATTATCACCTACAAAAACTTCAACTACAAGTCATTCCAATTCATTAAGGATTTTGAGTTATGGAGTGATCAAAGTGGCTGAAAAGTGAAAATGTCACTTTTTCCAACACTTAGTGAAATTTTCACTAAGTCAGATTCTGCCTCACTTTTTGCCAAATGTAGGGGGATTTTTCACTTGGAATCAAAAGAGATCAAAACCAAACTTGTTCAAACAGTTGTTGTATCATGTAAGAGCTTTCCAAAATGGCCAAGAACATTGCCAAATTCAACCTACACCATGAGATACAACATTGCCAAGTTGCCTTGCTGAAATCTGTCAAGGCAAGGCAGAATTTGCAACTTTGGTCGATTTGCCAAAATCAGCCAAATTCAATTGCTCCAATCCACTTGGACACCTCAGAGGATTGAATCCAAAGGGGACAATCACTGAGCCAAGCCTCCAAAGTCCATGGAACAAGAAATAGCATGTTGAACCTAGAATGGCCAAAATAGGGACAAGACTTCAAATTTGGAATGAGGCATTCAATGGAACCATCAAGGTGGCATGGACTGAGCCATTCTCATCTGAAATCAGTCAAGACTTATCCAATACCAAGGGGACCAAAGCTCTGTGCCCTAACCTCTAGTCAATGGCTAGAGGAGACTTGGATTTTCATTTGCCAACATTGGCCAAACCTACTTACCAGCTGCCATTCACTATTCCTTGCAAAACAAACTTGCTCTACTATAAATAGAGCTCAATTGTGGTCAGTTTAAGTACACCAAAGCCATCTAACAGATGCTTTCCTCAAAATCTCTTTCTCTTGGCAAAAATGCCTTTCTTAGCAAGGTAGCTATCGGGTTTTGAGTTTGAGAGCAATTCTGCACAAACCAATCACTCACACACCTCACATACATCATATATGAGCTGATCAAACACTCACATAACTTCTGAAACATCAATTTCACAAAATCACCAGCTGGTTGCTCAAGGTTTTAACCAAAGTGCAGCTGAGGTGCCACAAAATGATCCAGCCAATTTCAATCAAGTCCAACCATCCAAACACAATCCATAGGGTGTAGGGAAGCTGTTTAGTTCATCACCACTCATCTGTAACACCTCCAAATCAAAAATCACTTTGTACTTGCTGTCACGGCTTGGAGGTAAGCACATACTTGGTCATCTCTCAATCTATGCATATTTCCTCGCACAATAATTTGGCCATATGTTCATAATCATGCATGGAATGTTTTCCCTCAATTAATTGCATTGTTTGAATCGTGTATCAAAAATCCTAGCCTTCATGCAGAAATTAGGGTTCTTGAGGTCTCTTCGTGATTTCTTGTTGTATGTTTAATTTAAATGAAATTAAAGTACATAGACATGATCGTGAGGTTGAGACGAGCATAATGATATGTGGATTGCATGATATGATTACGTATTCATGGAGATTGGATAGAAAATGCAAATCTGGGCAAACTGAAAAACGCGCGTGTTCTTGGTGTTGTTCTTGGCGCCATTTTCAGGAATTCAAATATTTGAATTTTGTGATTTTGTTTAATTGATTCAAAAATTAATTTCTCTCTGAGTTTTAATGATTTTGAGTTGATTCTTTTTTTAATAATTCACAAAAATGTTAAAATATTTTATTTTATCAAAAAACCCCAAAAATATTATTTATTTCATATAATTGATATTTTTGCAAAGAATTAATATTTTGATTGTTTTTGGCATTTTAAATATTTTTTCTACATTGATTTTGCAACTTTTAATGCTTTCTAATTATTTTGTAGGTCAATACTTAATTTTTGAAGCATTAATCCAAGATCACAATTTTTTTTCCATGTGTTAAACAATTTTTGATCATTTTAATTGAATTTTTATTCAATTAAATACATTTTGAAAACAAATTAGGGTTTTTGATTAATTCAACCTTCATAAATCATTTTCAAAACCTTTTTGGGCCTCTTGAGAGAGTGTAAGACCCATCCCCCCTTGTACAAAAACTTTTTTGGGCCTCATCCATTGTATAAGTCCCTCTGTACAAGTAAACGGCGCGATCGTCGCCCGTTTAAAAATAAAAATCATCTGGGCCTCTCCTTGAGCTATAAGACCCATTCAAAACACTTTGGGCCTCTATTAGAGTGTAAGACCCAATCCCCCTTTTAACTAAAACATTTTGGGCCTCACTTATTGTATAAGTCCCTCTGCGTTAAAAGAAAACCTCGGCGCGATCGCCATTTTTAAACGAAAAATCATTTGGGCCTACCCTCGTGTTATAAGCCCCACTCTTTTTCTTTAAACCTTTTTGGGCCTCTTGAGAGAGTGTAAGACCCATCCCTTTGTACAGAAAACCATTTTTGGGCCCCAGTCACTTGTATAAGTCCCGCTGTACAAAGTCAAACAGTGCGCTCACTGATAAAACCCTGGGCCTCTCCTTGAGCTGTAAGCCCCAAATCTTTCTTTTTCAAAGCACTTTCTCCTTTGATTTTGAATATACTGTTGTTTTCAATCTTTCTTTGTTGAACAACTAACCAAACAGCATGGAAGCACTCCAACCGAGTAAGTGGTTATCGCTTTCATTTACTGCTTTCATATATATATAAACTGTATTGTGGGGCTGTTTCACTGTAAGTCTCCTTTCACAAACTCATATATATATATATATAACTGTATTGTGGGGCTGTTTCGCTGTAAGTCTCCTTTAATAAACTCATATCTACTGTGTAATAATAGTATAGATATTTCAAGTTTCCCCGGCAACTACGTCTAGAACTAGGTGACGCCGTTTCATTTATTCGTAGAAATAGACGCCTAGATCCCCAATAGGAGCACCAGATACAGTCTTCTCTTTGGCTGTCCTCCTTAGGAATCGTCAAGAAACTCTACTCCCCAAGATGAATGTATTCTCCGTGAATGGCATCTTTGAGTTTCTTCCCAATTCTCAAACTTTCCTGACTTGATCTATTCCTTGTGGATAGCTTGCCTTGAATGTCTCGGGGTTTGGGTACCCACTACGGTCATAATCTTGGACCTTAACTAAGGAACCCTCTTTAAGAGCTAAAAGTCGTTGGATAGTAAACCTCGCACGTTTACCAGTGGTTGTTATCTTTAAAAGAGTTATCTCTCCCAATGGAAAGGAGATGATAGACCCACGGGCTTCTTAAAAGCATCGGCCTCCTCTTGGGCATTATTCAAGGACACTACGGCTTCTTAGAAGTATTCACAGCCTCCTCTTAGGCTTCGTATAATGATCTCTTCCTCCGGGAATGATAGCCTCCTCTTGGGCTTCGTACAAGGACCCGTCGGCTTCTTAAAAGTTTCCAGCCTCCTCTTGGGCTTCGTACAAATTGTCCCGACGACCTCCTAGAGGTATAGGAACAGAACCTAGTCATCCTCATAGAACAGTCCTTTCATAGAGTCTACTACTGTTTCTCACAGCATAGTACAAAAGATAAAACTCTAGACACGGACAGTCTAACTTCCTTGAGTCTCAAAGACATTCTCAAGCACCCTTCGTTAAATAGGAAGGAAACCCGTAGACTCGGACAGTCTCAATACCCTTTGGATTTCCTATTTCCTCAAAGAGAAGGAAATATCCCTGATCCTCAAATCAAATCCCTGGGTACAGTGTTACTCATATAAGAACTGATTTTCTCTTTTAAAATCAGTATATTGGATCTGTCACTCAACTGAAACAGTTACAATAGCCTCCATCTCGGGCTTCGTACGAGATACCAAAATTCTCCCCAGTGGAGTCAAAACAACCTTTTCGCCTCTCTCTCGGGCTTTGTACGAGATACAAAAACACTCTCTTACTGAGTATAAAAGATTCTCCAACTGAGTCAACTCTTTGCTAGCCTCCTCTTAGGCTTTGTATAACGATATGCCCCAATGGGTCGAACCCTTTTAGCCTCTTTCTCGGGCTTTGTACGAGACACAAAATAGCCTCCTCTTAGGCTTTATATAATGATTTTCCTAGCGGAAATCAGCCTCCTCTTAGGCTTTGTATAAGAAAACCAATGGTTGATCCAATTAACCTTTTAGCATCAAAGTTGTGCCTCATTCATAGTATACAAACATCAACAACTCTTTCCCCTTCATCTAATCGCTGTAAGCGGCAAGCCTCTGGATCATCTACATCCATGCCACTGTCCCTCTTTTAGCATGAGAAATTCCTAAGGAAAGATGGCATTGCTCTACACTGAGTTAAAGTCTTCTCCTTCAGGTTAAAACCCTTTCTTCGGAAATTATGGCATTGCTCAGATCCGCGTATCCCAGTTAAAGTAATTCTCCTTCTCCCTTCTTTAGAGATGACAAATTCTCTCTAAAGTCGAGACCTTCAGCTTCACGTCTTGGGCTTTGAACAAGACACATATAGACCTTTCAGCTTCACATCTTGGGCTTTGAACAAGATACAAATCACCTTTCACTTCACGTCTTGGGCTTTGAACAAGACACCAAAAACACCATTTCCTCCCATAGAATAGGAGGAACTACGAACGCTCTGATTTCCCTGTTTCGGTAAACGGGAATACGTAGGCATAAGATCGAAAGAAAAGATCTTAGCGAGCGCAATCAACAAAAAACCCAAATCCCATATCTCCATCAATCAAAAGCAGTATTTCAAAGGCATCAGTCCTAACATCCTAATCCTTGTTCCCCGCCAGAAACCTTCTGCCCAGGTAAAAAAAGAAAGAAAACAGTATTGGCAAAAATACAAATAACCAGTACAAAGGCCCCCCCACATTGATAGCATCCGTAACCTAACAGACCGCTGTTTAAACTCAGTATGCAAGCAGGGTTAATTGGAGACATCTATTTCCCTTCCTTATTCAGCTCACAATAGGATAAAAAATGAATCGACCTGTAGTTAAAGCTCAAACCGCAGAGAGCGAGCAGCGCTTAAGAACCGCGTCCAAAATCGCTCGCTACAGAAAAGTGGCGCCCACCGTGGGGCCTTTCAAACTTAGATCTAGGCACGGTCGTCCCCATTTTTCACAGAAAAGTGGCGCCCACCGTGGGGCCAGTTTCTTTCTTTCTACTTCTCTTGTGTGAAAGATTACATAAACGGCGACTCTGCTGGGGAGTCTCCTTTTCTGCCTTAGGGCATCATCCCTGTTTTCTACAGAAAATGGGAACTCTACCGAAGAGAAAGATTGACCTATGCTGGTCCATCTCTTAGGCAGGGAACCACAGATTAGGGCTTCCGCCGGGGAACCCATTTCTGTCAGGAACTTAGGATTCTTAGCTTTATAAGTCTAGGATGATTAGGACAAATATATATACTGCTTTTCCTAATTGCTATACGTGTTTATTTTTCTGCTACTGGGAATGCGTGTGATGCCGCATGTGGTGAGAATGAGTATACACCTAGAAAAGCCAACCCTTTCGTAGTGCGGAAGCTATCGGAAATAGCTGTTACGCGATACTACCCTCATTTGAGGCTGGTGATCTATTCTCGGTGAATAGCACTTACTCTAAGATTGCACACAACTCGCTGGCGATCCGCTTGTTGTCTGCCTTCCTGGGAGGAGCTGATGATAATGAGTACAGGTACAAAAATCACCCTAGTATAAACCTTTGGGGATGGGTAGAGCCTTAACTTCATGACAACGACCCTTTGACCCCATGTTTTTTCTATGTTTTTGTGTGCTGCATTCATGCATTCATTTAATAAAACATTAAAACATTCAAAAAACTTTCTCTTCTAGTCTCTCTGTTTTTCAAATTAAACTAAGACTGTGATTGCAAATATCAGAGAAAAAGATTGCATTAATGGATTTCGGTAGAAGGAGAACTCACCAGTATACCTTCAAGGTTCCAAAATTAGGGGATTTGAGAAAGTTAGCAAGGATGATCGTTAACCCAGAGGCTTTCAGAGCCAAGCACGGTGGTTTGCTACCACTGTTAAGAGTCCGTGTGATTAAGGGGATCATGGACGCGCTCATTCAATTCTACGATCCGGTTTATCATTGTTTCACATTCCCGGATTACCAGCTTGCACCAACGCTGGAGGAGTATTCTCATCTGACTGATTTACATATCACTGATCGAGCTCCATTTTCTGGACTGGAAGAAATTCCAAAGAATCAGACTATTGCAATAGCAATTCATTTGGACGAGTCTGAGGTCAGGACTCACATGACCACTAAGGGTGGCATCCAAGGTTTGCCAGCCCAGTTCCTGACAAAGAAAGCTCTGTACTTCGCTAGTATAGGGAACACGACTGCTTTTGAAAGCATCTTTGTCTTGCTCACCTACGGGTTATTTTTGTTTCCCAACATCAATAACTTCGTCGATATCAACGCTATTAAGGTTTTTCTCATTGGAAACCCTGTGCCGACTTTGCTTGCAGATGCGTATCATTCTGTACACTTGGGAAATTTGTACAACGGAGGGGAGATCACATGCTGTGTACCTCTGCTTTATAAGTGGTTTATCTCACACTTGCCCAAGTCTGCTGCTTTTTGGGATTGCAAGAGTGTCTTACGTTGGTCGTAGAAGATCATGTCTCTCACCAATTCCGATATAGATTGGTGTAATAGGATTTATGAGGGAATTAGAATCATTGACCGTTGTGGAAACTTCCCCAGCGTACCCCTCATAGGAACTAAAGGAGGAATCAACTATCATCCGATATTGGTTCTTCGTCAATTTGGATACCCGATGAGACACATCCCACTGGGTGTTCATCTGGAAGGTCTTTTCTTCAAAGAAGGAGAAAATGACAGAGCACTAAAGATGGAAATAGTGCAAGCTTGGAAACATGTTCATAAGAAAGGAAGAGAGTCTCTGGGAAAACCGGACTGTGTCTCGGTGGAGCCTTATCTCCATTGGGTACAAACTAGAGCTCTCAAGCTAAGGATGCCTTATCCTCGTTACGGAATTCTTCCGCCGAGGGAAATTGTCATGTACTTCATGACGGAAACTGAAAGGCTTCAGGTTACTCTCAACAAAGTTCAAAAGGAAAGAAGATCTTGGAAGAACAAGTACCGCACCCTCGACGTAGAGTGTATCCAAATACAGCAATTACTAAAAGAGAAAGATGCTCTGATTGAAATTTTGGAGCAGCATGCTGTGGAGAATCAAGATGACCAAAGGAATTTGCTCGCTCCTTTCACCTGGCAAAGGAATGACAACCCGACAACGGCCCAAGCGCCCCGGTCAAAGAAGAGAACTCGGGACCCATTAGTTTAGGTTTCTGTTTCTGCACTTTGTAATCTACTGTATTTCCATTTCTGTAATCCTTTGGAATTCAATAAAAAGGGGTTTCCCCACTGTTTGATATTTGCAATCTAATTGTCGAACTTTATTTTGATTAAACCAAAAAAACAATTAATATAATCATTGCATTCATCATTCTCACATCGCGTATTCTTCTTCCCTATGAATCTTACGTTTGTGTCTCGATTCTAGAGTCAAACTGTCTCATTCGTATAATACTCGGGCCAATCGTCAGAAAAGGATGGATGATCTTGAGGAAGAAAACAGAGAGTTGAAAGAAGAAATCGACGCTCTGAGAGAGGATATGAGAAAGCTTCGTAACGACATGCAAGCCATGGCAGAAGCTCAGCTACAAAGAACTGTGATCTCAGAGATCACCTCAACGCCCATCATAGAAAAGTATGATCCTAGGTATCAGATGCCAAAAGATCGTCCTTGGGGCATGCCTGTTAACTATATCCCGGAAGGATATGTTCCACCGATCACTGAAGATCTGGGAATCGCAACAGAAGCCGCTGGGCCTGAAGGTTACAAACTTCAGGAAAGCGAAGATGCCAGGGGCATACTCAAGACTCCTGAAGGTTACAAACTTCGGAAGGCGCCAAGACTTACTGCCGTAGTCACGGTACCACCCCCTGTGGTGCACACTGTCCCGGAAGGACAGATTCCACAGACACCTTCTGGTAAGAAGGAAACTATGTTCGATAGAATGGATGAATTCCAGGAGCAATTCTTGGAAATGCAGAAGGAACTGCAAGCCATTCGCGGTCAGGGTCTATTTGGAAAGGACGCCGCAGACCTCTGCTTGGTCCCAAATGTGAAAGTCCCGCACAAGTTCCAAGTGCCCGACTTTGAAAAATACAAGGGTAACTCTTGCCCTCAGAGCCATCTGGTGATGTACGCTCGGCGGATGTCAGCTCAGATGGAGAATCAGGACCTGCTGATTCACTATTTCCAGGATAGTTTAACCGGTGCCGCACTCAAATGGTACATGGGTTTAAACCGTACTACGATCAGTACATTCAGAGATCTTGGTACTGCTTTCGTCCAACAATACAAGTACAATTTGGACATGGCACCGACAGAGATCAACTCAGATCAATGTCGCAAAAGGACAAGGAAACCTTTAAGGAGTATGCTCAAAGGTGGCGTGAAATTGCCGCTCAAATTTGTCCACCTCTTGAGGAAAAAGAGATGACAAAAATCTTCTTAAAGACCTTAAGCTCATTTTACTATGACCGAATGATTGCCAGTGCGCCCAGTGATTTCACCAAAATGGTCGGCATGGGTGTACGTCTTGAGGAAGCCGTCCGAGAAGGACGTTTGGTGAAAGACACTGGATCAACGAGCGATACTAAAAAATACGGTAGTGCTCTCTCTAAGAAAAAAGAGCAAGATATTGGGAATATCTCTCTCGGAAAGCAAAGACGACGTTATCAGCCAGTAGCAGTTGTAACTCCTGCTATCGGCCCCGCGCCTGTTCCTATGTATCAACCTCAGGTTGCGCAGAGCCAACCTGACCAACAAAGGACACAACAGCCTCTTCAGCAGGCTCGTCCTCCCTATAACAACAACCGTACAACACGGCCACCAGGATTTGATCCTATACCCATGTTGTACGCAGAATTATTTCCGTTACTGCTAGCCAAGGGGCACATTCAGATTAAGTCTCCCCTTTCAGTTCCGGAAAATCCGCCTTTTTGGTTTAAGGCGGATCAAACATGCCCTTATCATCAAGGAGGTTCAGGGCATAACATTGAGACTTGTCTCAATTTCAAATCCGATGTGCAAAAGCTTGTTAGGAGCGGGCTCTTATCTTTCAAAGATACGAATCCTAATGTTCTCACGAACCCGCTGCCTCAACATGAGAAAACTGCAGTCAATCTGATTGAGAAAGAGACTAACAATGTCTATCAAATTCACGATGTACTCTTATTGGGGAGCAATCTGGTCAAGATGCATTGTAAACAGAGTGGATATGGCCATGTGCCACCTCATAGCTATCACCAGTGTGATATCTGCTCTAAAGACAACCAAGGATGTTCGGTAGTGCAATCAGCTCTACAGGAATAGATGGATCTCGGATGGATCCAAGAGCACCGAGTTCGTGGAGTTAACATGGTTTACACGAATTCCAACGTCATTCAAAACCACGACATCCGTGCGATGAATGCCAACTTGGTGGCGATGCACTCAAGGCAAAGCCAGTATCATAATCTTCTACGGCATGATTACAGTTCCTGTCTGATTTGCTCGGTAAAAAAACAGGGATGCTCTTTCATACAAGAGGCCCTCCAGCGTCAGATGGATCTTGGATGGATCCAAGACTACCATGATAGGAACTCCTATCAAATCAACATGGTTCAGATCTTCGATATCCGCGTAATGAATACCAACCTGGTAGAGTTACATGCTGAGCAGGTCCGACTCGGATTCTTAATATCACATGATTACCAAAACTGTAAAGCAGGTTGCGAAAACGATCGAGGTTGTACCCTTGTCCAGGAGGCACTTCAGCACTTGTTAAATCACTGGTGGATACCAATCTATATGGACGAAGATACTCAGCAGATTAGTATCAATCACAGGAATCCTACTCGTCATCAACGTCAGGATGTCCGATCAATGGAAGATAACCTAGTGAGGTTACATTGTATTCAAAGTGGGCGTGGCCAGGTGCCACCACACAACTATGACAGTTGTAGCGTCTGTTCGGAAAGTAACCAAGGGTGTTACCTTGTGAGAGCAGCTCTTCAAGGTCAGGTCGATCATGGAGAAATCCGTCCATATCCAGGTTCAGGACCCATCATTTGGTCGCCGAACTACCTTGCCGAGCAAGTTGAGGATGTTGTCACGATCTCTGGTCATCACAGGACCAGGGATGTTTTTGCCATCATCCCTCTACTTGACGAATCTAGAGTTCCCAACCAGGAACGGATCAAGGTTACTTATGATGGTCAGAAAAATCAGAAGGTTCCTATAGTCATCTATCTACCGGGGCCACTACCGTATGAATCAGTTAAGGCAATCCCTTACAAATACGGTGCAACAATAATCAAGAATGGAAAGGAAATTCCATTACCCTCCGTCGTGAATATTGCAGATATCATTCGAGTAACACGGAGCGGTCGAATCTTCAACCGAGGGGTTGGAGAATCCAACAAAGAAAAGGAACTTCAGGTAGAAATTCCTGATCCACCAGTCGGTCAATCTAGTAATCCCGACTTTTCAAAAGACAAAGATGAGATGCTAAAGCTCATCCAAAGGAGTGAATATAACATTGTTGATCAACTGTTACAGAATCCTTCAAAGATCTCGGTATTATCACTGTTACTCAGTTCAGAGGCCCACATGGAGGCTCTACAGAAAGTCTTGGAGCAAGCCTTTGTGGAACAGGATGTAACAATCAGACAGTTCGATAGTCTGGTCTCTAACATCACTTCCTGCAATAATTTGGGATTTAGTGATGAAGAATTACCTGAAGAGGGTTGCCGTCATAACATGGCGCTCAACATTACAGTTAACTGCCAGGGCGATGCTTTAGCCAACGTACTGGTAGACACAGGTTCAGCCCTGAATGTTATGCCGAAGTCCATTTTGATGCAATTATCATTCAAGGGCCCTCCGATGAGAGTCAGCGAGGTCGTCGTCAAAGAATTCGACGGATCCAGAAAAACAGTTATCGGTGAAGTTGATCTTCCCATAACTATTGGTCCTCACACTTTCCAAATCACTTTCCAGGTCATGGACATCCGGGCAACATACAGTTGTTTATTAGGAAGACCTTGGATACATCAGGCTGGAGCGGTCACTTCGACCCTCCACCAAAAGCTAAAGTTCGTCAAGAATGATCAACTTGTCACGGTTTGTGGGGAACAAGCCTTGCTTATAAGCAACTTATCATCATCTACTTGTGTGGAACCCGAGGTTATTGGAACTCAGTTCCAAGCACTATCGGTGAGCAAGAACAATCAGTTCAAAGAAGGAACTTCAATTTCTTCATACAAAGATGTTATCAAAGCGGTCGAGAGTACCGATACGACAGGATGAGGACGACTTGTCATTCCCATTGATAATAAAACAAAGAAGGGTCTTGGTTTTTCTGCGACCTGTACCCAGACAGCTGCTAACGATGAAAATCTTCATCCCCTTCAAAACTTCTTTCACAGTGGAGGTTTTCTTCACCCAGTGTTTCAGACAGTTCATGCTATCAATGAGGAAGATCCCTCTGACACAGATGAAGAATGGAAGTCCTACCTTAACAAGGACAGTTATATGTCTCAGGAAGAGGTGCCTATGCCTTTTTGCTTTCCTACAGAAAGTCCGAGATTTATACCAAGATCAGATGTCGAAATGATCTACGGAGATTGTGATCCGGAAGGATGTCGTGCTCCGCCAAATTCATTAGAGGAAGACACTCTGATGAAAGACAACTTTGACCACAATTACTATGGCCCGATGGATGGCCTGCCAATGTGGCAGCCTTACCCAGGAAACTTGGGGCAAGAAAGTCAGCCGAACAATGAAACTCAGCTGAGCGTCATTGAACAGAATACCTGTGTCCCCGCCATGTCATGGGATCAACACTCAGGTCATTCAGAAACTACTCGACATGAAGATGAATTCGCAACGTTTGCAGGACTAGAATTCATCAATTATGCTTTTCCCGAGATCAACGTCATCGAACGAAATGACTCCTCCAGTTCCAAAGAAGTTTGGGACACTCTGGGACAACCAAGTGGAAAATACGACTATATGGTCAAGTACACCGCTCCCGAAAGCTCTCGTATCAGGCTCGAAGATATCCAGTCAACTGGATGGGGAGATACAGCTGAGAGTACAAATGCTATGCAAAATGCAACAGAGGAATCCTCCTACAACAATTCTTCCTGGGAGAGAAATTCCAATGATCCTGTTCCACCAGAAATCAGCGTCATTTCTGAAGACAAATCGAGGAAGGTGCCAGACTTTGTGATTCACCGAGGAGTTCGCCGCCAATGGGTTGCTGTCAAGGTTCCGAAGGTTGTTCATCAGTCAAAGTAATTGCCATCTTTAACTTTTCACCCTGCCCAGGTGAAACGGATATTTTGATAGGGCTCGTTTTCTGTAAATTTCCCTCTTCGCTTTGCCCAAAGCGACAGAGTTTTGTTTTATAGGGCTGTAGTTTTAAGATTCGACTTGTCCATTAATAAAATAACGTCGTTCTGTAATTTCCGCATTAATTGCTGTTTTCTCTTTTTGCTTTTTCAGAAAATGGTAATCCTAAAAAACATTCAATAATAAAAACAAGCAGTAAAATCAAAACACTGCACACACTTACATTTTCTCTATCTCTTCTAAACACGAATCATCACGTCATGCAGATTGCTTGTTTTATACCCCGTTGAAACATACGATCCGATGCCTTCTTCCAACTTTGAGTTCCCGGTATTCGAGGCTGAAGAAGAAAATGACGACCAAATTCCAGAAGAGATCTCCCGACTACTCAGACAAGAGGAAAGGTCCATCGAACCTCACAAAGAGCCGTTGGAAACGGTAAACTTGGGTTCAGAAAAAGAGAGAAAAGAAATCAGGATCGGAGCACTGCTCAGTCCAACTGCCAGAGAGGGTTTGATAAAGCTTCTCAAAGAATTCCCCGATGTGTTCGCTTGGTCCTATCAGGATATGCCAGGGTTGGATACCAGCATCGTGGAACATCACTTACCGTTGAGATCGGAATGTCCGCCAGTAAAGCAAAGGTTGAGACGGACTCACCCGGACATGGCCATCAAAATCAAAGAGGAGGTGCAAAAACAGATCGACGCGGGTTTCCTCGCTACATCTGAATATCCTCAATGGTTAGCCAACATCGTACCCGTTCCCAAAAAGGACGAAAAGGTTAGAATGTGTGTCGATTACAGAGATCTGAACAAGGCAAGTCCAAAGGACGACTTTCCTTTACCACACATTGACATGTTGGTTGACAGTACAGCAAAGTTCAAAGTTTTTTCCTTCATGGATGGATTCTCGGGCTATAACCAGATCAAAATGCGCCGAAAGACATGGAGAAAACTTCGTTCATTACCCCATGGGGTAACTTTTGTTACAAGGTAATGCCGTTCGGTTTGAAGAATGCCGGGGCAACCTATCAAAGGGCCATGACTACTCTGTTTCATGACATGATACACAAAGAAATCGAGGTATATGTCGATGATTTGATTGCAAAATCAAGAACAGAGGATGAGCACGTTGAACATCTGTCAAAATTGTTCGAACGTCTAAGAAAATTCAAGCTCCGCTTGAATCCCAACAAGTGCACCTTTGGTGTCCGTTCAGGGAAACTACTAGGGTTCATCGTCAGCCAGAAAGGGATTGAGGTTGATCCTGACAAGGTCAAGGCCATTCAAGAAATGCCTTCTCTGAAAACTGAAAAACAAGTCAGAGGATTTTTGGGACGTTTGAACTACATCTCTAGATTCATATTCCTCATGACCGCGACGTGTGCGCCGATTTTCAAATTACTCAAAAAGAACCAGGATTGCGTTTGGTCAGAAGATTGCCAAACCGCCTTCGACAGTATTAAGGAATATCTGTTGAATCCTCCGATTCTATCACCTCCAGTGGAAGGAAGACCACTGATTATTTACCTCACAGTCCTAGAGGACTCGATGGGATGTGTACTTGGCCAACAAGACGAAACTAAAAGGAAAGAGTCTGCCATTTACTATCTAAGCAAGAAATTTACCGACTGCGAGACTCAGTACACAATGCTTGAGAAAACTTGTTGCGCTTTGGCTTGGGCAGCCAAACGTCTTCGCCAGTACATGATTCGTCATACTACTTGGTTGGTCTCCGAAATAGATCCAATCAAGTACGTTTTCGAAAAACCTGCTCTCGCGGGAAGGATTGCCCGTTGGCAGATGTTACTATCAGAATATGACATAGAGTACCACGCTCAGAAAGCCATTAAAGGAAGTATTTTAGCTGATCATTTGGCTCATCAACCGATTGACGATCAAGAATCAATCGGGGTTGACTTCCCAGACGAAGATGTCATGTATCTAAAGATGAAAGATTGTGATGAACCGCTACCCAGTGAAGGGCCAGAACCAGGTTCCCAGCGGGGACTTATCTTTGACGGAGCAGTCAATCATTATGGAAATGGAATTGGGGCAATCATTGCTACCCCTCAGGGTTCCCACATTCCTTTCACTGCCAGACTTACGTTCAAATGTACGAACAACGAGGCCGAATACGAAGCATGTATCATGGGTCTCGAAGAAGCAATTGATTTAAGGATCAAAAACTTGGACGTATACGGCGATTCAGCCCTAGTGATCAATCAGATAAAAGGAGATTGGAATACATACCAATCAGGATTGATTCCTTACAAAGACTATGCAAGGAGGTTGTTACCCTTCTTCAACAGAGTCGACTTTCATCACATCCCTCGTGATGAGAATCACATGGCTGACGCATTAGCCACTCTCTCTTCCATGATCAGTGTAGGTCGATGGAATGACATACCTAAGATCGACATAGTGTGCCTTGAACGGCCCGCTTACATCTTCGCGATTGAAGCAGTCATAGACGACAGACCTTGGTATCACGATATCAAATGCTTCCTTCAGAAACAAGAGTATCCATCTGGGGCACTCAGAAAAGATAGAAAGACCCTCAGAAGATTGGCTGGAAACTTCTTCCTGAGCGGTGACACTCTTTATAAGAGAAATTTTGACATGGTCTTGCTCCGATGCGTCGACAGACCAGAAGCAGACGTGCTCATGAAAGAAATTCATGAAGGATCCTTTGGCACTCATGCCAACGGACACACAATGGAGAGAAAAATTCTCAGGGCCGGGTACTATTGGTTGACCATGGAATCCGACTGCTACAAGTACATGAGGAGGTGTCACAAGTGTCAGATATACTCCGACAAAATTCATGTACCGCCATCACATCTCAAAGTTCTTTCTTCCCCGTGGCCATTTTCCATATGGGGAATCGACATGATTGGCATGATTGAGCCCAAGGCTTCAAACAGACATCGGTTCATCCTGGTAGCCATTGACTATTTCACCAAGTGGGTCGAAGCAGCGTCATTCGCCAATGTAACCCGACAAGTGGTGGTCCGATTTATCAAAAACAATATCATCTGCCGTTATGGTGTTCCAAGCGAGATCATTACTGATAATGGATCTAACTTGAACAATAAGATGATGAAAGAGTTGTGTGCAGAGTTCAAGATCGAACACCATAACTCATCTCCCTACCGACCCAAGATGAACGGAGCGGTAGAAGCGGCTAACAAGAACATCAAGAAGATCGTTCAAAAGATGGTTGTAACCTACAAAGATTGGCATGAGATGCTACCCTTTGCGCTTCACGGTTATCGTACATCTGTCCGCACTTCAACAGGGGCTACCCCTTTCTCTCTAGTGTATGGCATGGAGGCAGTGCTTCCCATAGAAATAGAGATCCCATCAATCCGGGTATTGATGGAAGCGAAGCTCACCGAAGCTGAATGGTGTCAAAGTCGACACGACGACCTGAACCTGGTCGAAGAGAAGCGAATCACGGCATTATGCCACGGTCAGTTGTATCAACAGAGAATGAAGAGGGTGTTCGACAAAAAGGTCTGACCGCGTGTCTTCAGGAAAGGAGACCTTGTGCTCAAGAAGATACAATCATTTCTCACTGATTCTCGGGGCAAATGGACCCCAAATTATGATGGCCCCTATGTGGTCACGAAAGCTTTCTCAGGCGGCGCCTTGAGACTTGCAACCATGGACGGAGAGGAATTTGCCTACCCCACGAATGTTGATGTAGTCAAGAAATACTTCGCCTAAACTAAAAAAAAAACGTCTCGGTGGATTGAAAACCCGAAAGGGCGGTCCAGGCAAAAGTTAGAGACATGGAAAAAAAAAGAATCATCCCGATGGATTGGAAATCTCATAGTACAATCCAGGCAAAAGTTAGGGATAATGGCAAGTAACTATGTTCAACAGAGGCAAGTCCCTCAGTAGTAGTTACATCATCTATCAGAGGAAATCTCCAGTCAAAGGTCATCTTCGACGGAAGCTCAGGATGCCCCGAATTCAAAGTTGGTAGAAGGATAGTGGTCGTTATGTTTCAACGTAGCACTTTTCCATCTTATCAATAAAATTTGAGCCCTTGTGCTTTTGTTTGTAATTCTTTACTTGTTTTAGCTTTACAGAACGATGTTGTTTAAACTTAATCAGCGATTCTTGAAATAAAACAAAAATGAATTTACTTGTTAAACTTTTTCTGCTTTTAAAATTAGAAATGGCATTTCTTTTGACTGTTGAACATCAGAAGAACATCGATCGTTTCTCCCGAAGTAAGCGAACTTCAAAGTGCAGAATCAAAGTACTCCTTCTAAGCCAGTATGCCTAAATGAAGGGATCAACTGTGTCAGAGACCTTGTTTCGTCTGACACGCCTCGGCCGAGTTCTCATCTCCTAAGCCCGATCAACATAGCTCCCAACGGGACTATCTCTCCTAAGCAAGGTGGAATTGCTATTTTGAATCAACAGTACTTCTTCGCCCCGCGATGGCCGAGTATCCAATTGTGTTCATCCATTAGTCTGTATGTCGCATCTGTTTTGTCAGCATATACATACATACATCATGCATTTTTTATTTGCGTTCGCATTTCATATTGCATCGTTATCACTCTAGCCGGTCTTGTCCCCTAGTGATAAACAGTTTTCTCAATCGAGTTTGTCAGTTCTTTCCTCGTCAGGAAACGTTGTGTCTGAACAATCTCGCCACCAGTGTATCTTTAGATCAGAGTCGGCACTCGACCACTTTGATAACTTGAACCTCTGAAAAGCCAGAGAAGACTTTCAATAAACATCACTCTTCGCCATTGAAGATGATATCCTTGCTTTCCCGGATTAAGGAAAATCCACAGAGAAAGCCTCGTGATCAGAGATTTGGCAGCACGCCAGTTTTGCTCTGAAAAACAACTGATGAGAAGGTCATTGGCACCTCGAAATTGGATCCCATCATATGGCATTTCTCCGGGAAGATCCCAAGAAAAGTATGATGTAACCCCAAACGAAAACAGTCTCTCAAGAGACTCGCTTTCCCCAGTAGAATCGACAAATGGCGTCTCCAAAACAGAGAAGTTTGTACAACTCTACAATTCAGACGAATGGGTTCCCCAGCAAGTCTGACATCAAAACTTTTTCCTCTCAAATGGCATCTCCCCAGGAAAATTCGGCGAGAAGTTTGAAGGAAAGCCGCTACGCATAGCGTCCCTTGCCAATAAAGTTTATTGACAAAAGAAACTGAGACCAGTTCCTTGGTAGGAAACCAGGATCGAGGGGAAGTTTATTTTAGCAACTAAGACCAGTTCCTTGGTAGGAAACCAGGATCGAGGGGAAGTTTAGATCGGAAACTAAGACCAGTTCCTTGGTAGGAAACCAGGATCGAGGGGAAGTTTAAATCAGAAACTAAGACCAGTTCCTTGGTAGGAAACCAGGATCGAGGGGAAGTTTAAATCAGAAACTAAGACCAGTTCCTTGGTAGGAAACCAAGAACGAGGGGAAGTTGACAATCAGAAACTAAGACCAGTTCCTTGGCTGAAGACCAGGATCGAGAGGAAGTTTGCCTTTTATAAGCATCATTGCTTAGCAAAAGAAGATGAATGCGCAAGCTGCCATTCATAGCCATCAAAATTTCGGGTATTCCGATATTTAATCCTCTTGCACCCTGAATGCCCGAATCCCTTCGTCATTCACACCTTCGGGTCCAAGAAGATTAAATAGGGGCATCTGTAATACCCCAAATTTTGACCACTTAGATTTCCCATCATTGTGAAAATCATCATCACAATATTGATGAACCTTTATGCTTCATTAGTCTCCCCAAAGATGGGTGAGCATCCAATACAATCAAAATTAGGGTTTCAAGCCCTCTCTGAGTGCTTAGACAAAGGATCAATCAAGAAATGACATGATCTTCAACTTGTCTAATCTCTCAAACATCCACAATGGATCAAAAAGGACTCCCACTTCAAGGATTAAGCACAAGGCTGCTCCCTTCTAGGTGGATCAAGTCTCAAGATTGACAGTGTCACCAAATTAGGGTTTTGATCGACCAGGGCCTCCAGATGGAAATTTTCATCTGGGCACAAGGCAATGATCCAAAACTTAACCTAATATACTTCATGGAACCTCATGAACCCATGCATCAAGTCAATTTTGCCTCAGGGGATGCATTCATCAAAAATCAGGAATTAGGGTTTCTTGACTTAATTCACCCCTAAGTTGACTTTTGGGACAAACCATGAGCCAAGACCTCAAGAGATGATTTGAGGGTCTCTAATATACCATATTGATCCATTTGGAATAATGGATTGATCCAAGAAGCTTGAGCAACAAGTCTCATTTTCATCTGCACCACAATTAGGGTTTTAAGGGAAAAGTCAACTGTAACTTTGACTTTTGACCAGGACATGCTCCCAAACCCTAATACATGATTGAATATACCCTATGACACCCATGGAACATGTCCATCAAGTTTGATTTAGGTCAAGGACATGATTTCCTGAAGAATTGCACAGTTTGGAATTCATCTGATAAAAAGTCAACTGTGCACAAAAGTCAACTTTGACTTTTTGAGATTTTTCACCAAAATGGATTTTTAACCATAAAATGATGTTAATGTATGATTTGAATCATCATTCATCAAGAAAAATCAAGAAAAGTGAGATAACTTGTAAAAGGGGTAACCATAAAACTTAGAAATTTTTCTAAGTTAAAAATAAAGTGGCAAAGGTACCAACTTTGGAGGACCATAACTCCTAAACCACAAGGCCATTTTTTCTCATCCAAAGATGGATTTGTAGCCCTCATTATCACCTACAAAAACTTCAACTACAAGTCATTCCAATTCATTAAGGATTTTGAGTTATGGAGTGATCAAAGTGGCTGAAAAGTGAAAATGTCACTTTTTCCAACACTTAGTGAAATTTTCACTAAGTCAGATTCTGCCTCACTTTTTGCCAAATGTAGGGGGATTTTTCACTTGGAATCAAAAGAGATCAAAACCAAACTTGTTCAAACAGTTGTTGTATCATGTAAGAGCTTTCCAAAATGGCCAAGAACATTGCCAAATTCAACCTACACCATGAGATACAACATTGCCAAGTTGCCTTGCTGAAATCTGTCAAGGCAAGGCAGAATTTGCAACTTTGGTCGATTTTCCAAAATCAGCCAAATTCAATTGCTCCAATCCACTTGGACACCTCAGAGGATTGAATCCAAAGGGGACAATCACTGAGCCAAGCCTCCAAAGTCCATGGAACAAGAAATAGCATGTTGAACCTAGAATGGCCAAAATAGGGACAAGACTTCAAATTTGGAATGAGGCATTCAATGGAACCATCAAGGTGGCATGGACTGAGCCATTCTCATCTGAAATCAGTCAAGACTTATCCAATACCATGGGGACCAAAGCTCTGTGCCCTAACCTCTAGTCAATGGCTAGAGGAGACTTGGATTTTCATTTGCCAACATTGGCCAAACCTACTTACCAGCTGCCATTCACTATTCCTTGCAAAACAAACTTGCTCTACTATAAATAGAGCTCAATTGTGGTCAGTTTAAGTACACCAAAGCCATCTAACAGATGCTTTCCTCAAAATCTCTTTCTCTTGGCAAAAATGCCTTTCTTAGCAAGGTAGCTATCGGGTTTTGAGTTTGAGAGCAATTCTGCACAAACCAATCACTCACACACCTCACATACATCACATATGAGCTGATCAAACACTCACATAACTTCTGAAACATCAATTTCACAAAATCACCAGCTGGTTGCTCAAGGTTTTAACCAAAGTGCAGCTGAGGTGCCACAAAATGATCCAGCCAATTTCAATCAAGTCCAACCATCCAAACACAATCCATAGGGTGTAGGGAAGCTGTTCAGATCATCATCACTCATCTGTAACACCTCCAAATCAAAAATCACTTTGCACTTGCTGTCACGGCTTGGAGGTAAGCACATACTTGGTCATCTCTCAATCTATGCATATTTCCTCGCACAATAATTTGGCCATATGTTCATAATCATGCATGGAATGTTTTCCCTCAATTAATTGCATTGTTTGAATCGTGTATCAAAAATCCTAGCCTTCATGCAGAAATTAGGGTTCTTGAGGTCTCTTCGTGATTTCTTGTTGTATGTTTAATTTAAATGAAATTAAAGTACATAGACATGATCGTGAGGTTGAGACGAGCATAATGATATGTGGATTGCATGATATGATTACGTATTCATGGAGATTGGATAGAAAATGCAAATCTGGGCAAACTGAAAAACGCGCGTGTTCTTGGTGTTGTTCTTGGCGCCATTTTCAGAAATTCAAATATTTGAATTTTGTGATTTTGTTTAATTGATTCAAAAATTAATTTCTCTCTGAGTTTTAATGATTTTGAGTTGATTCTTTTTTTAATAATTCACAAAAATGTTAAAATATTTTATTTTATCAAAAAATCCCAAAAATATTATTTATTTCATATAATTGATATTTTTGCAAAGAATTAATATTTTGATTGTTTTTGGCATTTTAAATATTTTTTCTACATTGATTTTGCAACTTTTAATGCTTTCTAATTATTTTGTAAGTCAATACTTAATTTTTGAAGCATTAATCCAAGATCACAATTTGTTTTCCATGTGTTAAACAATTTTTGATCATTTTAATTGAATTTTTATTCAATTAAATACATTTTGAAAACAAATTAGGGTTTTTGATTAATTCAACCTTCATAAATCATTTTCAAAACCTTTTTGGGCCTCTTGAGAGAGTGTAAGACCCATCCCCCCTTGTACAAAAACTTTTTTGGGCCTCATCCATTGTATAAGTCCCTCTGTACAAGTAAACGGCGCGATCGTCGCCCGTTTAAAAATAAAAATCATCTGGGCCTCTCCTTGAGCTATAAGACCCATTCAAAACACTTTGGGCCTCTATTAGAGTGTAAGACCCAATCCCCCTTTTAACCAAAACATTTTGGGCCTCACTTATTGTATAAGTCCCTCTGCGTTAAAAGAAAACCTCGGCGCGATCGCCATTTTTAAACGAAAAATCATTTGGGCCTACCCTCGTGTTATAAGCCCCACTCTTTTTCTTTAAACCTTTTTGGGCCTCTTGAGAGAGTGTAAGACCCATCCCTTTGTACCGAAAACCATTTTTGGGCCCCAGTCACTTGTATAAGTCCCGCTGTACAAAGTCAAACAGTGCGCTCACTGATAAAACCCTGGGCCTCTCCTTGAGCTGTAAGCCCCAAATCTTTCTTTTTCAAAGCACTTTCTCCTTTGATTTTGAATATACTGTTGTTTTCAATCTTTCTTTGTTGAACAACTAACCAAACAGCATGGAAGCACTCCAACCGAGTAAGTGGTTATCGCTTTCATTTACTGCTTTCATATATATATAAACTGTATTGTGGGGTTGTTTCACTATAAGTCTCCTTTCACAAACTCATATATATATATAACTGTATTGTGGGGCTGTTTCGCTGTAAGTCTCCTTTCATAAACTCATATCTACTGTGTAATAATAGTATAGATATTTCGAGTTTCCCCGGCAACTACGTCTAGAACTAGGTGACGCCGTTTCATTTATTCGTAGAAATAGACGCCTAGATCCCCAATAGGAGCACCAGATACAGTCTTCTCTTTGGCTGTCCTCCTTAGGAATCGTCAAGAAACTCTACTCCCCAAGATGAATGTATTCTCCGTGAATGGCATCTTTGAGTTTCTTCCCAATTCTCAAACTTTCCTGACTTGATCTATTCCTTGTGGATAGCTTGCCTTGAATGTCTCGGGGTTTGGGTACCCACTACGGTCATAATCTTGGACCTTAACTAAGGAACCCTCTTTAAGAGCTAAAAGTCGTTGGATAGTAAACCTCGCACGTTTACCAGTGGTTGTTATCTTTAAAAGAGTTATCTCTCCCAATGGAAAGGAGATGATAGACCCACGGGCTTCTTAAAAGCATCGGCCTCCTCTTGGGCATTATTCAAGGACACTACGGCTTCTTAGAAGTATTCACAGCCTCCTCTTAGGCTTCGTATAATGATCTCTTCCTCCGGGAATGATAGCCTCCTCTTGGGCTTCGTACAAGGACCCGTCGGCTTCTTAAAAGTTTCCAGCCTCCTCTTGGGCTTCGTACAAATTGTCCCGACGACCTCCTAGAGGTATAGGAACAGAACCTAGTCATCCTCATAGAACAGTCCTTTCATAGAGTCTACTACTGTTTCTCACAGCATAGTACAAAAGATAAAACTCTAGACACGGACAGTCTAACTTCCTTGAGTCTCAAAGACATTCTCAAGCACCCTTCGTTAAATAGGAAGGAAACCCGTAGACTCGGACAGTCTCAATACCCTTTGGATTTCCTATTTCCTCAAAGAGAAGGAAATATCCCTGATCCTCAAATCAAATCCCTGGGTACAGTGTTACTCATATAAGAACTGATTTTCTCTTTTAAAATCAGTATATTGGATCTGTCACTCAACTGAAACAGTTACAATAGCCTCCATCTCGGGCTTCGTACGAGATACCAAAATTCTCCCCAGTGGAGTCAAAACAACCTTTTCGCCTCTCTCTCGGGCTTTGTACGAGATACAAAAACACTCTCTTACTGAGTATAAAAGATTCTCCAACTGAGTCAACTCTTTGCTAGCCTCCTCTTAGGCTTTGTATAACGATATGCCCCAATGGGTCGAACCCTTTTAGCCTCTTTCTTGGGCTTTGTACGAGACACAAAATAGCCTCCTCTTAGGCTTTATATAATGATTTTCCTAGCGGAAATCAGCCTCCTCTTAGGCTTTGTATAAGAAAACCAATGGTTGATCCAATTAACCTTTTAGCATCAAAGTTGTGCCTCGTTCATAGTATACAAACATCAACAACTCCTTCCCCTTCATCTAATCGCTGTAAGCGGCAAGCCTCTGGATCATCTACATCCATGCCACTGTCCCTCTTTTAGCATGAGAAATTCCTAAGGAAAGATGGCATTGCTCTACACTGAGTTAAAGTCTTCTCCTTCAGGTTAAAACCCTTTCTTCGGAAATTATGGCATTGCTCGGATCCGCGTATCCCAGTTAAAGTAATTCTCCTTCTCCCTTCTTTAAAGATGACAAATTCTCTCTAAAGTCGAGACCTTCAGCTTCACGTCTTGGGCTTTGAACAAGACACATATAGACCTTTCAGCTTCACATCTTGGGCTTTGAACAAGATACAAATCACCTTTCGCTTCACGTCTTGGGCTTTGAACAAGACACCAAAAACACCATTTCCTCCCATAGAATAGGAGGAACTACGAACGCTCTGATTTCCCTGTTTCGGTAAACGGGAATACGTAGGCATAAGATCGAAAGAAAAGATCTTAGCGAGCGCAATCAACAAAAAACCCAAATCCCATATCTCCATCAATCAAAAGCAGTATTTCAAAGGCATCAGTCCTAACATCCTAATCCTTGTTTCCCGCCAGAAACCTTCTGTCCAGGTAAAAAAAGAAAGAAAACAGTATTGGCGAAAATACAAATAACCAGTACAAAGGCCCCCCCACATTGATAGCATCCGTAACCTAACAGACCGCTGTTTAAACTCAGTATGCAAGCAGGGTTAATTGGAGACATCTATTTCCCTTCCTTATTCAGCTCACAATAGGATAAAAAATGAATCGACCTGTAGTTAAAGCTCAAACCGCAGAGAGCGACCAACGCTTAAGAACCGCGTCCAAAATCGCTCGCTACAGTTAGGCCCAAGAAAGAATCAGCCAAGAGAGGGGGGTGCAGGAAGTAACTAATGCGGGTGCAGGAAGTGAAAACAGGGGCAGGGCCTTATTTTCTTAAGCCCAAGTTTCCTTGCAGCCAAGTGGGGGTGCGGTCAGCAGCTGGGTGTGCGGAAAGGAATTCATATGGGCTGTGAGGCCCAAATTCTTTATGAAGTCACAGGCAGGGGGTGTGTAAGTGAACTGATGGTGTGGAAAGGAAAAACTCCATGGGGTTTTGAGGCCTAATCCGATCCGATCCATATTGCAAGGTCTTGAGAGATTAAACCTAGATTCTCAGCATGAACGTTCACTCTCCTTCTCCGCCGGTCCAGTGTCGCAGCTTCGTCACTCTCCGTTTCACCAAAACCGCCGGCGAATGCCATCTCCTCCGTCACAAACACTCCGACATCGCTCTTCCTTCTTCTCTCCATGTTGTCTTGACCCTACCAGAAGCGCATTACTTCGCCATGACAAACAAAAACACCACGCCGGAACCGCAACGTTCGTCACCATGCTCTCTCCTCACCCTCAACCAACACACGGTGACTTCTCCCCCATCTGAGTTCAATCATTCTTCGCTGTCGTCATCCCTCTTACCGAATCCTCTTCTCGTCTTGCAACACCGCCTTCGTCCAACTCTCATACGAAAACTCCTTCGTTTGAAACCGTTTAAGTTTCCAATGACTTTCTCGCCATAAACCTCTCGTGTCACGCCGTCAATCTCAACAGTTCTCTGGTTTTTTTTAAAAAAGTAACAACGCAATGATTCACCGCTCCGCCGCGCCGTGGCCTCTCGCTGGTCGCGGCGGAACCTCTTTGATATCAACAAAACGACAAAATCGGTCTCACTTCGCTCTTACTACGATTCAAAATCACACGATGAAAAGTATAACAGATGAAGAGATATCGGAGTCTTACCTACCGGAGAAACGTCCGGTGCTTCTTCAAATTGACGAAGATAAACAGAAAACCAGAGGTAAACTCTTCCTTCACTCTACTTCTAATTTGTGACTTCCGTGTTCGAATTGTTGTCGTGTTGTTTTGCTGGTTACGTACTTCTTCTACTCAATCTTCTTGCATATTCTCATATTTGTTGCTGAAGCTCTGAGTTCTTGCGATTGAATCGATGTCGTAGTAAAGAATTACTGATGAAATTTTGGTTGCAGGTTTGATGGTGATTTGAAATCGATGCAGAAAATTGTTGAGAATGATGAAGATGCGGTGATGAAGATGATGGAGAAATTGAAGTTGGAGGTAAATTGAAATCAGTTACAGATTGAAGATAAAGTTGAGGTGCGTGATGCTGCGGTTTTAAGAATGGAGGTGATAGGTGAATCAATGTGTGGAACCAATGAATAAAACTTTTTGTCAATTTTGCTGCAGCTTCTTATATACAGGAATTGGGTGAGAGTAGATTAGGATTTTCACTGAAATTCTGTTAGGAACTTTGTGAATTCGGTTAGAGTTTGTTAGGGCTTGTGGTGAATGAATTTGTGAATAGATTTGTTTCTGAATTTTCTGTAATGAAATTAGTCATGAATTTTTTCAATGCTATGTGTTTTTTATTCTTTTTGAAAATGCTATATTTCCTTTTTCTGAAAACTGATGTGGAGTTATTGCCACTGATTAAAATACAACTATTGGGATAAACATGAACATGTAAATCTTGTATTATCAAGCAGAAAATCAACTCCGAGAAATTTCAGACTCATTCGGCATACCACTTACGTTATTACCACCAAACAATATCTCAAAGATCTTTCCACCGTAGGCGATGCTAACATGATTTCGGAGGAAGGCTCTCCCAGCTAAAGGAGTTCTTTGTCTAAATTGGACGATTTGTGTAGAACAATTGAGACCTCTCCCCATCATAGAAGTTAATGAATTAGGACACCAAATATATTTGAGATTCTTTTGGATACTTGAAATTGGAACATGGTTTAGAAATGAATATGGTTATTGGAAAATATGGATTTGAAAAGTGGATAAATGGATTTAAATGAATTTAAAATGAAATATGGTTATGAGATGAAATGGATAATGAGATGGACATCAAAAATGATGTGGATAAATTGGTTTAGAAAAATGGATAGGGATATTAGGAAATGAACGATGGATTTGAAAATCAAAAGGTGGATAAGAACATGGTTTAGCAAATGGATAGCCAAATGAATCCAAAACCAATCTCAAACTTTTTAACAAGCCTCTAATAAAGTGCACAACTACCACTGAATAATCTTGCCACTGATGCGGGTAACTTGAGATTGAAGCCAGCTCTTTGATAATTCGATCAAGAGTAGGTCAAACATCCATCTGAACTGGGTCTTGACTTAAAGCTGAACCATTATCTTTAAATGCACACTGATACTCCTCTGAATACGGAAGATTCGAACCACATGAGAATGCCTTGATCCCGTGTCTTAGAAGACCAATGCAAATGAATAAATGCAAAGTTATGACTTAATGAAGATGCAAATGAAAAAGAAACATAAGCCAGAAAAGGTTAGAAAAAGTTATGGCAAATTTTGGGGTGCTACACCTATAAAAATTCATTCATTTGACTTTGCATCAAATTTACCGAGTTTGTTCTTTCTGTTATTCAAAATAAAGCATTTGCAGCCGAAAACGCAAAAATAGAAAATGTTAGGTTTCCAACCTTTAATTAGATCATAGAGTGTCTTCTCTAGGATGAGTCGAATGACCACCCTGTTTAAGACATGCCATGTAGTATTAATCACATTTTCTCAAAAGTTCTAATGTAAACTCATTTTGCTTATCATTGTCCGGGACAATTTTTCTAAAACACGATTTTTGCGCTCAACAACACCATTTTGTTGTGGAGTACGTAAGAAAGAAAAGGTATGAGTTATCCTGATTTTGTTGCAAAAAATTTCAAATGGATAGTTTACAAACGCACCTCCATCATCACTACGGAGAGTGAAAATTTCAAATTAAAAAGATTTCAGACAAGCTTAGAAAATTAATAAAAGCTTTAAAAGTCTCTTACTTATTGGCTAGGAAAAACGTCCAAGTAAATCCAAAATAATCATCTATGATAACAAAGTATTAATAGTTATCGTCTAATGTTTTTGTCCTTGAAGGGACAAACATATCTAGATGGAGAAGCTTGAGAGGTTTTGAAGTTGAAACAACATTTTGAGGTTTAAAAGAAACTCTCGTTTTCTTTCCCATTTTGCAAGCATCACAAAACTTATCTTTAAAAAAATTTATTTTAGGTAGACTAACTACTACATTTTTTTGATATTATCCTATTTATTAAGTCAAAGTGTATGTATCATAAATGTCTTTGCCATAACCATGAATATTCATTCTTGGTGACCAAACATTAAGTACCATACCTTGACACATCATTTAAGTCTAGAAAATATATATTTTCCACTTTAGAACCCATAAACACAAGACTCTTACGAGGCTTATGTTTGATTAGGAAACTCAAAGTATCAAAAACAATTGAATATCCCTTGTAGCATAATTGACTAATGCTTAATAAGTTTTGTTTAAGCCCTTTAACCAATAAAACACCATATACGGTAAATGTGGAGGAATTTTCCACAACATGTTATCCTAGTTGTTGCACCCCAAAATTTTCCCTCACATCTTTGAGATAGATTGATTCAAGAAACTTCCTCACACTCCTAGTAGTCTCAAAAGCTCAAGACTACTCAAGGATTGACCATACAAGCTCTCCTCCTAAACAATCAACCTACAACTAGGGTTTTATTTTTCTCGAAAGGAATTGAGCTCTCAATACCTCAGATGGACTTCATGGTTCTCTATGTGCTCTAGGGTATCCTCATGTCAAGTCTCAAGCCTTGCTTCACAAGTTTGCTCAGTCAATTGCTCAAATGATCAACAGTCGATTGTATTGGACCAAAAGTCAACTTTGACCAATTTACAGTCAAACGTCATCATTTCTTGCCAACAACAAGATTTTGAAGTCCCATTCATCATTTGATCAAGGTTTGATCATGATTCCTCAAGAAAATCAAGATTTACTCAAAAGTCAAAAATTGCCAAATTAGGGTTTTCTTAAGGAAAAGTCAACTGAACTTTGACCATACACAACTTTCACATACTTCATCAGAAATTCCTCAACCAAAGCTCATTTTGAAGGAAATTCAATTCTCTACAACTATGTCTCTCTAAGCTCAAAACAAAAAATGCCTCGTTTGAGAGATATGGACCAAAACCTTACAGGTCATTTTGAAAGTCAACAAAAAGACACTTTTTTCGTCAAAGCAATTTACACAAAAATAAAGACTTCAAATGAAAAAGTGATCAACACGAAAGTTGTAGGGGACACCTTGAGGGTTCTAAAAAGTCCAAGATCACGTTCATATGACAAAAATTGAGAGAGTTACGATTGGTGCAAGTTGAGCAAAATTTGAGAAACGCATGAAACCTACATTGAACATTTTTGAGCTTTTGGACCAATGGGCCTATCTTTTAAGGTTGAATCATGTTTATGACATATTCAAGGACCTCAAAGTTCACTTTGGTATTATTTTGATTTTTATTTTATTTTATTTTGATTTTATTCAAAGAAATAAACAAAATTAAATAAAACAAAATAAATCAAATAATGGTGGGCACATGGATCCTTTTAATGGAGTTTCTAGAAGGTTAAAACATGTCATTCAAGGCCATAAAAACCCAAATAAAACCGTGGGAGAGAGTGAAGGAAACATGGTTTTCAAAAAATTAAAATGGTTGGAAACATGTTCCTTGATCCTCGCTCTTCAATGATTCTTTGTCTACCATGTTTCTCCTATAAATACAAGGCTCAAACACAAGAGAAAAGGGGGGCAAGAGGCTTCACAAAGGAAGGCTTCCAAATCACAAAATTCTTGAAAAAAAAGTGAAAATTCAAAACTCCATTTCCAATCATTCTCAATCCAAACCAAGGATTAAATACTCATCCTGCAGGTTCGATTCCCACCCCATGCAATTTCTTTTTAACTATTTTCTAATATCTTTCTTTTATCATATTTCAAGTAATTTATTTATTTCTTTTCAATTAAGTTAAAACAAAAAAAAAATCATAAAACCGTTAAAAGAATAAAAAATATAGTTTAGGTTATGTAATCATTTTTTAGACTTAGATTATTTTTATTAAAATTAATTTTTTAGACTTAGGCTTATAATTAATTAATTTTTGTACAAATGAATTAGAAATTAGGTTTATTTATTTTAAAATTATTTCTCAAAAAAAAAACGAATATTGACTTAGATATTTAGGACATTTAACTTGACTTTTAATATGTAATTGCTTTTCTTTTATCATTTATTTTCTTAGAATAAATGTATAGGTTTGTGCATAAATTGTAATAGTGTAGTTTACATTTCTTGTACGATTATATTATGTAACTGTTCATAAGCCTTGTAATAGTGTAGTTTACATTTCTAGCACGATTATATTATGTAACTGTCCATAAGCCTTGTAATAGTCTGTGTTACATTCTCGCACGATTATATCATGTAACTGCCCATAAGCCATGTAATAGTGTAGGTATTTATTTTTTGCACTTATATTTTATTTGCTAGATAAATAGGCATGTATGGCAAGATCTAAAATCAAACGTTAGAATAACCTATAACTCAAGATAATATAATTGAATCAACGCACATTGCACACATTCACCTCTAGGGTAGCCTCTCTCTGTTGCCTTACGATTAAAACGGTCATGTCCCTCGAAAGTAGGGGTACTTTAGCAAAAGACGCTTACGAATAATATCATCATAGTCCCTTCGATATAAAGATCATAGTCCCTCGATGACCCTTCGAGCTGCCTACAAAAAGATGATCTTGTCCCTCGACGATCCTATGGAAAAATGATGATAGTCCCTTCGCATTGCTAAGGTATCCTTACATGTTGTCTTCTATGACCATTCGATGACCCTTCGCTGTCCCTAAACATCCAATAGACAGTACTACCTACCCATTAATGGTATGGATAGTACTATCTCTCAAGGAAAATGATAAGTACCAGAAAGACCTTACAAATTAGGGGTAAGTAACTTTTAAATGCTTACGCACAACTCAAAAACAAATACTTTTCATATCTCACTTTTCCAACAATATTTTCAAAAAAAAAAAAAAAAACAAACACTTTGTATACATTCTTACACGAATTATTACAAAGTCAAATTTTTACAAAATATTTTCAAAAAACGTTCACACACATTCAAAAAGTAAGTAAAAAAGGTGAGCTAAGCATTTAAGAGCCCATGGATAACCATGGATACAAAGGGTGATAATACCTTCCCTTTGTATAACTTACCCCCCGAACTCAAAATCTATCAAGGTTTTTCCTGTTCTTTTCAGCCTTTCCTTATTGGATAAAATAAAAGTCGGTGGCGACTCTTGCTAACCGCAACATGTTTTGCGAAAACAAAACAAAAAAAAAGTCAATTCTCCCACTGTGTTACAGAACTAGTGACTCTACTGGGGAGTACAATAAAAGAGGGGTTACCTTAGAGTTAGATCACTTTACTACTTGCTTAAAATTGTTTGACTTGTGTGCTTTATTTTTAATGGGTTTTGTTTTGGGGTTACTTGTGTGAAAGGTCCTACACCCGGACCTAGTGATTCCTTAGGTAAGTGACAATAGATCATGGAGACTGTACGGCATGTACCGATATGGTTGATATGATGGTCACAGTCTTTAGAACCCTAGTTAACCCATCTTTGGCCATTAGAAGGTAGCGAGATGGCCGACTTTGGATTTAGACCGAAGTTGGTTGATACTCGAGGCTACGCTCATTGAGATCAGACTTTCGGGATGTTTTGGTCGGCCACTCGAGTGTCGCACTAAAATAAAGCCTTCGAGAAAGGTCTGTGATATGAGTCTTTTAGAACCCGGTTACTATTCTAGGACAGGTTGAGCCAACTAAACCTCAGTGGGGAAGGGTACTTACCTTTGGATTCATACAAGCCTTTAAACCTAAGGCTCTTGTATGACTTGTTTGTGTGTGCTACTTATTTACTATTAACATGTACATGACATCATAACATCATAACATATCATTTCCACTAACCATTTCAAGGACCAAGGAATTTATCTTTATTCGTCGTTGCAGGCCATGGCTTCCGTTCCTAGAAATTTCATCCGAGTCAACTTTGTAAGGGTTCCTGCCCAGCTTAAAGAATTGGTCTCATGGGTTCCCGATGGCTCTTGATTCACCGGAAGGCATGGTTTTCTAATCAACTTGGTTACCTCAGGTTTTGAAGAAGACATGATGAGAGTCTTATTCCAGTTCTTTGATCCTAAGTACCACTGTTTCACCTTCTCGGATTACCAATTGGTGCCCACGATGGAGGAGTTCTCTAAGCTACTTGGAATACCTATTCTCGATCAAATACCTTTTACCGGTCTAGAAGACGTTCCAAAGCCTGAAGTCATTGCAGCTGCTTTACATCTGAATAGGTCAGATATTGTGTCTAATTGGGAAACAAGGAGTGGAGTCAAGGGGTTTCTTGCTAAGTTCCTGATTGAGAAGGCTCAATTGTTCCTAAGCGCTATGAGTTACCATGCTTTTGAGGAAGTATTGGCTTTATTGATCTATGGGTTGGTGTTGTTCCCTAATCCAGACCAACTCATAGACGTGCACGCTATCAAAATATTTCTGACTCATAACCCGATACCTACCTTGCTCGGAGATATTCTGCACTCGCTTCACACTCGTACTATCAAGGAGCGAGGGACTCTCATGTGTTGCGTACCCTTACTATCCAGGTGGTTTATTTCGCACCTTCCCCAGTCAGTGTTGAAGAATGAACAAAGGTTGCAGTGGTCTCGAAGGATAATGTCACTCTCCCATTCAGATATCTATTGGTGTGCCTGATCTCTTGAAGACTTCACTCTTATTGATCATTGTGGGGAATTCCCTAATGTGTCATTCCTTGGCATTAGGGGAGGCATCACCTATAATCCTTCGCTAGCTTTGCGCCAGTTTGGTTATGCTCGAAGGGATGGTCCTCATGATATGCTTATTCAGGGTATTGTGCTCGATTATGAAGATGATCCTCAAGGTTACCATCAAAGGTTTATACGCGCCTGGAAGAAGATGTATAAGATTGAAAGCAAGACCTTGGGACAAAAGAACTCTATTCCTTTGGAGCCTTACCTCAGATGGGTGCACACTCGTGCTCGAGATCTTATTATGCCATATCCAGCTGTCAGACCAGTGATTGTTGAACCTGAGTTTGAAGGAGATGTTCCTTAAGTCATTCTCCATCCAGATATGCCTACCGATCTTGAAGAGCTGCAGAAGTCCTGGGTTCAGATGAAAGAAGAAAGGGACACCTTTGAGACTCAGTTCTATGCTAGTGAGAAGAAGGTGTTGGATTTGACGAAATTACTTCATGAGGAGCAGAGCATCAATGCTTACATTGGCACAAAGAGGAAGCGCCCGTGGGAGACTTAAGTCTTGAGTCCTAGGTCTTAGGCGTTTTTGAATTTGCTTTTTGAAATTTCCTTTCATTGTAGCCCAAGAGGCATAAAAGAAAAAAAAGGAATTTTGAGTTTACTAATAAAAGTTTTCCTTTTGTTTTTGTTTGTTTGCAAAGATAAACTCTAAAGTCCTTGAAATCATTGCATATGCATCTACATCTCATAATCATTGCATAGCAGGTTTCTAAGACAAGTTTCTCATCTTCTTGCTGTTTATTTCAGCAAAAATGGCTCTCGAGCAAACCGTCAAAGATCTCCAGGCCCAGAACGCCCAGTTCCAAGAGCTGATCCTGAACTTATCCAAGGGGCAAGAAGAACTGAAAGCACTTCTGACCAAGAAGAAGAAGAAAGCAAGAAAATCAACTGGCATCATCAACATGGGGAGGAGATTCAAAGGTCCAACTAAACAGGTAAAGGAAATTGGGATCCCAGTAGACCAAGATAATGAACTGGATGACAACTATGAAAGTGACAAACATGAGGAAAATAGTAACCACGGCACCGGTGGACACTCTGAAGAGGAAGATGATTATCTGGATGATCAGTATCCCCCTGGTGATGAGAAATACAAATTACTTGAAGAACGTCTGATGGCCATGGAGGTTCAGAAAGTACCTGGTTTGGATTTTGAGGACTTGGGATTGGTTTCAGGAGTTGTCATTCCTCCTAGGTTCAAAATTCCCACGTTTGCTCAATATGACGATGTGTCTTGCCCGAAGCTGTATTTGAGATCATATATCTGAAAGATTTAGCCACATACTACTGACAAAAAGTTGTGGATGCATTTTTTCCAAGAGAGTTTGTCTGGAGCTCAACTGGAGTGGTACTATCAACTTGAGAGTAGGGGTGGGAATAGGCTGGGCCGAGCTAGGCTTTGCCAAGCCTGAGCCTGGCCTGCTAAAAAATTCAAAGCCTAAGCCTGGCCTGTAGCCTATCATAGGCTTATTTTTAGGCCTAAGCCTGGCCTTTTTGAAAGCCTGATTAGCCTACTAGACTATTTAAAAGCCTACTTCATTTGAACATCTGTAAATAAGAAATTCAACTAATGTTAAATAGACTAACAAGTTAAAAGATCAGTGAGATTAAATGTTTGTTTTCATTGTCTCGTTCAAGTTTTCTTATTAGCATAAGTTTGGTGATAGTATTTGTTGAAGAGAACTTATGAGAAAAACTTATGACAACAACTTATGACATTGTTTATAATGTTTTTTCAACTTATTTTCATAAGTTCTTCAAGATAACTAAGTTTTATTTTCGTATTTTAATTCAAAGTACAAAATAGAATATAATAATAATAAATTTATTTATTTTTTCTTAAATAGGCCAGCCTGATAGGCTTAAAAGGCTTTTCTTACGGCCTGTGGCCTAGCCTCTTTAGCTAAATAGGCTTATAAAAAAGCCTAGGCCTTTTCTATTTAAGAAAAAGCCTGGCCTGGCCTGAGCCTATGTAGGCTAGGCCGTAGGCCCCTGTTAGTTGGCCTGGCTTATTCCCACCCCTACTTGAGAGTACCAATATTCGTACCTGGAATGATTTGGCTGAAGCTTTCTACCGGCAATACCAATATAACTCTGATTTGGCGCCAACTCGAATGCAACTCTAAAGCATGTCCATGGGCCCTAATGAAAGTTTCAAAGAGTACGCCCAGAAATGGAGAGATCTTGCAGGCAGGGTTCAGCCTCCTTTAGCTGACAGAGAGTTGGTTGACATGTTCATGAGCACACTAACCGGTCCTTTCTATAGTTATCTACTTGGAAGATCGTCATCCGGTTTCACCGAGCTGATATTGATAGGAGAACGTGTTGAAAGTGGAATTCGAAGTGGTAAAATACAAGTGGCTACATCTTCAAATATTACAAAGAAGCCACATAATGGGAAGAAGGAGTCTAATGCTGTATACGGCCAGAAGGGTCGTAATAAGAATGACCGCAACCAATCTGTTGGGACAGTTCTGAGCTCTGCACCGGTGCCACAACAACAACAGGGTAGTCAGCGTAAGCAAGATGCACCCAGGAGATAGTTTACAAAAATTAACATGTCATTGGCTCAGGCGTTGCAGCATATGTTGAAGGCAGAATTGATTACTTTGAGGGATCCTCCTAGGAATCCTAATACTTCCGCTCCTAGCTATAATCCCAATGCAAGGTGTGCATACCATTCTAATAGTCCTGGACATGATACGAACAGCTGTTGGGCACTGAAGAACAAGATTCAAGACATGATTGACTCTAAGGAGATTGAGTTTGATCCCCCTGAGACTCCTAATGTGATTACCGCTCCTATGTCGAATCATGAGAAGGTCGTTAAAGCTATTGACGATGATTCTTGTGTTTCTACCGTGGTTGAATTGATTGTTCCTCTATCAATTGTTAAGAATTGCAAGCCGGTTTATTTCTGGGCTGCGTTGAAAACTGTTATTATTGTGCATCTCAATCCAATGGTTATATGAAGCTGAAAGAAGGCATTCAGCGTTTGATGGATGACCGTACTATATTGTTTGAGAAGACTCCTTCTATGGAGAGCTTATGTGAAAATTTGTACCGAGGTCTGAAGTTTGAGGACGTATCTGTGGTTACTAATTCCAAAACTCCAGTGAGGATCACCTCTAAAGGTCCTGTGAAGATTACTGCCGAGCCTAGAGTGGCTCCCCTAATTATTACTACGCCCGGTCCGATTCCATATTCCTCTAGCAAGGCTATCCCTTGGAATTATGGTGCTGATGTTTACATTCATGGTGTCAAGCAAGAGCCTTTGACTGATGGAACTGCTGAAGTTACTAATCCCGATGTCGACAATATCATTGGGACTAGTAAGGTTACCCGAAGTGGAAGGATCTTCTCCCCAGAAATCTCTCCGAAGACTGTTACTACTCCAATTTGTATCTCTGCCTCCGAGCCAATTACTGAGACTCGAGGCAAAGAACTGATTATTGAGCCTGCCCAGATGGAGGCCCCGGGTGGAACTGCTATCGAAGATTCCTCCAAGCAAGAAATGGAGGAAGTGCTGAAAATTATCCGCAAGAGTGATTACAATGTTGTTGAACAGTTGGGGCACACCCCCTCCAAGATCTCTATGTTATCTCTGTTGTTGTGCTCCGAGGCCCATGCTAAAGCTTTGGTGAAGTTTTTGAAATCTGCGCACGTGCCGCAAGAAATCTCTGTTAACCAGCTTGAAAATTGTGTCGCTAGCCTGGCAACTGATAATGGTCTAGGCTTTTCTGATGCTGATCTGATTCCCGCCGGAAGCAACCACAATAAGGCCCTGCACGTCTCTATTGAGTGTAGGGGCACTACCCTATCTCATGTATTGGTGGACAATGGTTCCTCATTGAATGTGTTGCCAAAGGCTGTTCTAGACAAACTCGACTATGAATGGGTTGTGCTGAAACCTAGTGACGTCGTGGTAAGAGCCTTTGATGGTTCGAAGAGAATGGTGCATGGAGAGGTTGATCTCCCGATCGGAGTGGGTTCTCAAGTCTTTGATTCTACTTTCTATGTAATGGATATTCGTCATGCCTATTCCTGTTTGCTTGGGCGCCCTTGGATACATGGGGCAGGCGCTGTGACTTCTACCTTACATCAAAAGTTGAAGTATCCTACGAAAGGCAAGAATGTCACCGTCTGTAGTGAAGAAGTGTACATGGTTAGTCATTTGAATACCTTCACGTATGTTGAGATGGATGGAGAATTCCTCGAGACTCCTTGTCAAACATTTGAATTGGCTCCTCAGGCTGTTCCTATTGCTAAACCAGTTCCTACTGTTCCCAAGGTTACTAGAGTGCCTCCTACAATGGCTTCCCTAAAGGATGCTAGAGTTGTGGTTGAAGAAGGTGGTTGTACCATTTGGGGTCAGCTTCCTGACATTCCTTACAAGTCTGACAAATTTGGTTTGGGCTTCACTTCAGAGGCTCAGAGGGTTGTACGTCGTGCTCGTGCTATTCGTATCACCAACAAAGGAGTTCATGAAGATCAGGTCAACGTTGTGGAAGATGGTGATAGTGATTGTGACCTAGACAGTTGGATCTTTCCTATCATTGGCAGTGGGCTCAACAATTGGAAGACTAAAGACATTATTCCTATCTCCTTTAGTCAGGAGTAAATGCTATTTTCTGTTTTTCTTATTTTCAAAGTTTGGTTTTGTAATTTGAACAATAAAACTTTTAAGCCTTATGCCTTGCTCGGGGCACAATGGCCCATTTGTTAGGGTTGTCATTTCATCGCATATTTTCATTCAATAAATCAATGGACGTTTTGCATTCAAATTTTGCGCTCTTTGTCTTTTCTTTTACTTTATCTTCATCAAAATAGCTATGTGTTCTTACACACACCCACGCGACAAACTGCAGATCCACATCCGCTCTGGATCCCATTAATAACGGTTCTGCTATTATCAATTATGACTTCGAAAATCTGATCTACCAAGCCGAGGACGAAGGTGAGGAAGATTGTAAAGTGCCTAGAGAGCTTGCTAGACTATTAGAGCAAGAAGAAAAGACCATACAACCGCACGAAGAGCCAGTCGAGGTCGTAAATCTAGGTACTGAGGAGGATAAGAAAGAAATCAAGATAGGTGCTGGATTAGAAGACCGTGTCAAGAAAAGACTGATTCAGATGTTGCGTGATTATGCTGAAATTTTTGCTTGGTCTTATAAAGATATGTCAGGACTTGATACCGATATCGTGGTTCACCATTTACCGATGAAGGAAGGTTGTCCTCCGATAAAGCAGAAGGTTCGTCGTATGCGCCCTGAGATGTCTGAAAAGATCAAAGCCGAGGTTATGAAGCAGTTCAATGCAGGTTTTCTTGCTGTCACATCATATCCTCAGTGGGTTGCAAATGTGGTACCAGTGCCTAAGAAGGATGGTAAAGTTCGTATGTGTATGAACTACAGGGATCTGAACAGGGCAAGCCCCAAAGATAACTTTCCTCTCCCACATATTGATGTTCTGGTAGACAACACTGCTCAACACAAGGTATTCTCATTCATGGATGGTTTCTCAGGTTATAATCAAATCAAGATGGCACCTGAAGACATGGAGAAGACTACGTTCGTTACACAGTGGGGCACCTTTTGTTACAAGGTAATGCCATTTGGTTTGAAGAACGCAGGGGCAACATACCAGCGCGCTATGGTTGCTTTATTCCATGATATGATCCATCACGAGATAGAGGTATACGTTGATGATATGATAGCCAAGTCTCAGAATGAAGAAGAGCGCCTTGACCACCTACACAAGCTGTTTGAGAGGTTGAAGAAGTACAAGTTGAGATTGAATCCAAACAAATGCACCTTTGGGGTTAGATCCGATAAACTTTTGGGTTTCGTCGTCAGTGGTAAAGGTATTGAAGTCGACCCTGCAAAGGTAAAATCTATACAAGATATGCCCGCTTCTCGTACTGAGAGAGAAGTCAGAGGTTTCTTGGGACGTTTGAACTATATTGCCGGATTTATCTCCCATTTGACCACTACTTGTGAGCCAATCTTCAAATTACTGAGGAAAGATCAAGTAGTGAAGTGGAACGAAGAATGTCAGATAGCTTTTGATAAGATCAAGGAGTATCTCCAAGAACCTCCGATTCTGATGCCACCAGTTGAAGGAAGACCTCTAATCATGTACTTAACAGTGCTAGAGAATTCAATGAGGTGCGTGTTGGGGCAACATGACGAGTCTGGTCAAAAAGAGCATGCAATATTCTACCTTAGCAAAAAGTTTATCGACTGTGAAACAAGATATTCACTGCTTGAGAAAACTTGATGCGCTTTGGCATGGGCTGCTCATCGACTAAGACAGTATATGTTGACTCATACCACTTTATTGATCTCTAAGATGGATCATATCAAATACATATTTGAGAACCCTGCTCTTTTTGGACGAATATCAAGATGGCAGATGGTCTTGACAGAATACGACATCCAGTACACTACGCAGAAAGAAATCAAAGGAAGTGTACTAGCTGATCATTTGGCTCATCAAGCGGTGGATGACTATCAATCTATGAATTTTGAGTTCCCAGATGAGAATATTAAGCTTGTTACTGATTATGAAGAACCTGGACCATATGAAGGACCTGAACTGGGATCCCGATGGACTATGGTTTTGACGGAGCTTCTAACGCACTTGGCAATGGTATTGGTGCTGTAATTATCTCTCCTAAGGGTTACCATACGCCGTTTACTGCTAGACTTTGCTTTGACTGTACCAACAATATGGCTGAATATGAAGCATGCATCATGGGTATCAAAGCTACCATTGATATGAGGATCAAATTCTTGAATGTATATGGGGACTCAGCCCTAGTGATCAGTCAGATTAAAGGAGAATGGGACACGAAGCATCCAAATCTCATTCCTTACCGAGAACATGTGTTGACTTTGATTCCATACTTTGAAGAAATCACTTTTGAGCATATTCCACGAGAAGAGAATCAGTTGGCAGACGCGTTAGCCACCATGTCCTCTATGTTCAAAGTCAGATGGGACAATGAGGCTCCTAGGATTACTATTGACAGACTAGACGAGCTGGCATACTGTTATGAAGTTGATACTGATGGAGTAGAAGAGAAACCTTGGTTCCACGAAGTGAAAAGATATCTCGAAACTCAGGAATATCCTGAAGGGGCATCTATCAATGACAAGAAGTTTCTAAGGAGGTTCTCTGCCAAGTTCTTTCTGAGTAACGGAATTTTGTACAAACGCAACCACGATTCAACCTTGCTTCGTTGTGTAGACAAGAAGGAAGCAGAAAAGATTATGGAAGAGATGCATGGCAGAATCTTTGGCACTCACTCCAGTGGGCATACAATGGCTAAGAATATTTTGAGAGCAGGTTACTACTAGTCTACCATGGAAACTGATTGCCATCATCACTCCAAAACTTGTCACAAGTGCCAGATCTATGCTGACAAAGTACATGTACCTCCGGTTCCGTTGAATGTTCTGACGGATCCTTGGCCTTTTGCAATGTGGGGCATTGATATGATAGGAGAAATTAAACCTACCGCTTCCAATGGACATCGTTTCATCCTTGTTGCTATCGATTACTTTACGAAGTGGGTGGAAGCAGCCTCGTTCGCTTCTGTTACCAAGAATGTTGTAGCTTGGTTCATCAAGCATAATCTTATCTGTCGGTATGGCATCCCTGAAAGGATTATCACAGACAATGGTACTAATCTGAACAACACTATGATCATTGAACTCTGCACGCAGTTCAAGATTAAGCATCATAATTCTTCTCCATATCGGCCAAAGATGAATGGCGCAGTGGAAGCCGCCAACAAGAATATTAAGAAGATCTTGCAAAAGATGACGGTGACATACAAAGATTGGCATGAGATGTTACCATTTGCTCTTCATGGTTATCGCACCTCAGTACGTACCTCAACAGGGGCAACCCCTTTCTCTTTGGTCTATGGTATGGAGGCAGTTTTACCTGCTGAAGTTAAGATTCCTTCCCTAAGGATTATGAAAGATGCAGACTTAGACGAAGACGAATGGGTTCAGACTCGACTTGATCAGATAAATTTGATTGATGAGAAGAGGCTCGCGGCTGTCTGTCATGGCCAAATGTATCAGAAGCGTATGATCAAGGCCTTTAACAAGAAAGTCAAGCACCAAGTGTACCAGGCCGGTGATTTGGTAATAAAGCGTATCATACTACCACAGGGTGATCCCAGGGGCAAATGGACTCCCACATATGAAGGTCCATTTGTAATCAAGAAAATATTTTCTGGAGGCGCTATGATGCTTACTACTATGGACGGTGAAGATTTCCCGCACCCTGTGAATGCGGACATAGTCAAAAGATACTACGCATAAAAAGAGACCTGCTAGGTTGACTGGCCTAGGCAAAAATAAGGGCATCCCGGTGAACCAAAAGGGTTCGGGCAAAATTTAGGGATATATATACAAAAGAACTGTACACCCGACAAGTCGAAAACCTGAAAAGGCGGCTTGGGTAAAAAAAAAGGGTATCCCGGTGGACTGAAAACCTGAAAAGGCGGTCCAGGCAAAAGTTAGGGATTAAAGCGTACGTCTATGTCCTGTTGGATCACTTATCTACTTCCAGCTTAGTTTTGTTCGAACGGCGCAGATCAGTCCAATCGTCTTTCTTCTGACAGCAAGGGATGAGATGCTTGAAGATGTAGTGGCAATAGCATAGTTGAAACTCAATGGGATCATTTCCACATAGTTGTTTTTCTTTGTTTATCACTTTGTACCTTTTCAATTTTACGACAATTTCCTCTTACTAGGATTTCTGTTTCCTTGTACAAAAATGTCTGTTTATAGGCCAATTTCAAAATCAATACAAGTCTACTTTCAAATTCAAAATTGTTTTTACTTGCCCTGTTTTGTTTGCGTAAACGTCCAATAGGTACTTTGAATGAGCATATGCACTTGAATATGATTGAAGTTTACCAAAAATATATGTGAAAACAGGAATAGCATTTATTAAGGACTCTAGGAGTTGGGATAATGTTCAAGATGTCCACGAACCCCCATAGAGCCAGTTTCGTGGAAATATCCCTACAGAGCGATCTCCGTGGAACTATCTCTATAGAGCTATCTTCACAAGCTCATCCCCAACAGAGATATATTCCCCGACAGAATTAGTATGCCCTCAGACAGAAATTGGGGCATTTTCCAGCGGTTCACTTTGATATATTTGATGGACAGCTCGACATGATCATCTTCCCCAATGGGTCCTCTAGCAGATAAGAAAGTTGATCATTTCCCCAGCATACAGCAGAAATTTCCTCAGCGCAGCCTATGAAATTCTAATCCCCATCAGAGATTATTCCCTCTTTGTAGTATACAGAATTCAATTCCCCAGCTGAGTTTATTCCTCTAACACTATAAATTCACTAACAGATTTCTCTCCCCCAGCATAGTTGACGCTCATATCTGGAACCCGGGCAGATATCGCATCGGAGGATTATCCATCTCGTTTATCCCCAGTCAGGGTACATGCAGCCAAACTCTCCTTGAACGCTTTTATCCCCAAGTAGAATTCGAAGATCCCCAGCGGAGTATTCCCAAACAGAAAAGCAGGAATTCCCCGTACAGTCGTTCCAAACAAAAGATGAAGAGTGATATTCTTCATTCCCAGCAACAGACAGGGATTTATTTTCCCCAGCCAGACGTTACTATTCAAAGCCACCGCTATCGTCAGCAACATTGACATCCATGCATCATGTACAGAATATCATAGCATATACATACAAAACATATAACATTCTCATTTATCTTGAGAGCATCATTACGCAATGCATTACATACATCATGACATTGCATAAAACTAACTTTGCCTTTTTCAGGTGAGTTCACAATCAGACAAACATTATCATCTTCTAGATATGGTGTGGAGATAATCGAGACAATGATTTAATTCTGACACTGATTCAAAGACAGATTTAATTCTGGTTCTTCAACAATTTAGAAATAATCAAGACAGATAATTTAATTCTGATACTTCAACAGTTCAGAAATAATCAAGACAGATGATTTAATTCTGATGCTTCAATAGTTCAGAGATAATCAAGACAGATGATCTAATTCTGATACTTAAACAGTTCAGAGATAATCAACCCAGAGATTTAATTATGATACTTAAAGAGTTCAGAGATAATCAACCCAGAGATTTAATTTTGATACTTCAACAGCTCAGAGATAATCAACCTAGAGATTTAATTCTAATACTCCAACAGTTCAGAGATAATCAGGACAGAGATTTAATTCTGACACTTATCCCAGAAGATTTTCCAAAAAATGGTTCAGAGATGATCGAGACAAAGATTTAATTCTGATACTTATTCCAGAATATGTTCCAGATTCAGTTCAGAGATGGTCAAGTATATTTTCTAGATTCGGTTCAGATACGATCTAGATATAGATTTCATTCTGATACTCATTCCAATACATCCTCAAATATAATCAAGGCATAGATTCATTCTGACATTCCCCAGCACATCTGCTAGATACAGTTGGACACAGACTCATTCTAGTATACTCCTCAGATACAGTCAAACCTAGACTCCTTCTGATACTCCTGTCAATAGTTACTTTGGATGGCAACTATAAGCCCATCTCCATCCTGTCATCTTTCCGAATGGCATCTTTAAACCCATTTAAGCAATACAGTCAACCAACAGCGTTACTTCGTGCACCCGTGAGTGCAAATTTCTGGGCACTTAAGTGTTCAATCCTCTTCCACCTTCAGATCACGAATGGCGGATGCGCCAATCTAACTCTTCAGGTTTAAGAAAATTGAACAGGGGCAGCTGTTGCACCCCAAAATTTGCCCTCACATCTTTGAGACAGATTGATTCAAGAAGCTTCCTCACACTCCTAGGAGTCTCAAAAGCTCAAGACTACTCAAGGATTAACCATACAAACTCTCCTCCTAAACAATCAACCTACAACTAGGGTTTTATTTTTCTCGAAAGGAATTGAGCTCTCAATACCTCAGATGGACTTCATGGTTCTCTATGTGCTCTAGGGTATCCTCATGTCAAGTCTCAAGCCTTGCTTCACAAGTTTGCTCAGTCAATTGCTCAAATGATCAACAGTCGATTGTATTGGACCAAAAGTCAACTTTGACCAATTTACAGTCAAACGTCATCATTTCTTGCCAACAACAAGGTTTTGAAGTCCCATTCGTCATTTGATCAAGGGTTGATCATGATTCCTCAAGAAAATCAAGATTTACTAAAAAGTCAAAATTTGCCAAATTAGGGTTTTCTTATGGAAAAGTCAAGTGAACTTTGACCATGCATAACTTTCACATACTTCATCATAAATTCCTCAACCAAAGCTCATTTTTAAGGAAATTCAATTCTCTACAACTTTGTCTCTCTAAGCTCAAGGCCAAAAATGCCTCGTTTGAGCGATATGGACCAAAACCTTACAGGTCATTTGGAAAGTCAACCAAAAGACACTTTTTTCGTCAAAGCAATTTACACAAAAATAAAGACTTCAAATGAAAAAGTGATCAACACGAAAGTTGTAGGGGACACCTTGAGGGTTCCAAAAAGTCCAAGATCGCGTTCATATGACAAAAATTGAGTTACGATTGGTGCAAGTTGAGCAAAATTTGAGAAACGCATGAAACCTACATTGAACATTTTTGAGCTTTTGGACCAATGGGCCTATCTTTTAAGGTTGAATCATGTTTATGACATATTCAAGGACCTCAAAGTTCACTTTGGTATTATTTTGATTTTTATTTTATTTTATTTTGATTTTATTCAAAGAAATAAACAAAATTAAATAAAACAAAATAAATCAAATAATGGTGGGCACATGGATCCTTTTAATGGAGTTTCTATAAGGTTAAAACATGTCATTCAAGGCCATCAAAACCCAAATAAAACCGTGGGAGAGGGTGAAGGAAACATGGTTTTCAAAAAATTAAAATGGTTGGAAACATGTTCCTTGATCCTAACTCTTCAATGATTCTTTGTCTACCATGTTTCTCCTATAAATACAAGGCTCAAACACAAGAGAAAAGGGGGGCAAGAGGCTTCACAAAGGAAGCCTTCGAAATCACAAAATTCTTGAAAAAAAATTGAAAATTCTAAACTCCATTTCCAATCATTCTCAATCCAAACCAAGGATTAAATACTCATCCTGAAGGTTCGATTCCCACCCCATGCAATTTCTTTTTAACTATTTTCTAATCCCTTTCTTTTATCATATTTCAAGTAATTTATTTATTTCTTTTCAATTAAGTTAAAACAACAAAAAAAATCATAAAACCGTTAAAAGAATAAAAAATATAGTTTAGGTTATGTAATCATTTTTTAGACTTAGATTATTTTTATTAAAATTAATTTTTTAGACTTAGGCTTATAATTAATTAATTTTTGTACAAATGAATTATAAATTAGGTTTATTTATTTTAAAATTATTTCTAAAAAAAAAATGAATATTGACTTAGATATTTAGGACATTTAACTTGACTTTTAATATGTAATTGCTTTTCGTTTATCATTTATTTTCTTAGAATAAATGTATAGGTTTGTGCATAAATTGTAATAGTGTAGTTTACATTTCTTGTACGATTATATTATGTAACTGTTCATAAGCCTTGTAATAGTGTAGTTTACATTTCTCGCACGATTATATTATGTAACTGTCCATAAGCCTTGTAATAGTCTGTGTTACATTCTCGCACGATTATATCATGTAACTGCCCATAAGTCATGTAATAGTGTAGGTATTTATTTTTCGCACTTATATTTTATTTGCTAGATAAATAGGCATGTATGGCAAGATCTAAAATCAAACGTTAGAATAACCTATAACTCAAGATAATATAATTGAATCAACGCGCATTGCACACATTCACCTCTAGGGTAGCCTCTCTTTGTTGCCTTACGATTAAAATGGTCATGTCCCTCGAAAGTAGAGGTACTTTAGCAAAAGACGCTTACGAATAATATCATCATAGTCCCTTCGATATAAAGATCGTAGTCCCTCGATGACCCTTTGAGCTGCCTACAAAAAGATGATCTTGTCCCTCGACGACCCTGTGGAAAAATAATGATAGTCTCTTCGCATTGCTAAGGTATCCTTACATGTTGCCTTCTATGATCATTCGATGACCCTTCGCTGTCCCTAAACATCCAATAGACAGTACTACCTACCCATTAATGGTATGGATAGTACTATCTCTCAAGGAAAATGATAAGTACCAGAAAGACCTTACAAATTAGGGGTAAGTAACTTTTAAATGCTTACTCACAACTCAAAAACAAATACTTTTCATATCTCACTTTTCCAAAAATATTTTCAAAAAAAAAAACAAACAAACACTTTGTATACATTCTTACACGAATTATTACAAAGTCAAATTTTTACAAAATATTTTCAAAAAACGTTCACACACATTCAAAAAGTAAGTAAAAAAGGTGAGCTAAGCATTTAAGAGCCCATGGATAACCATGGATACAAAGGGTGCTAATACCTTCCCTTTGTATAACTTACCCCCCGAACTCAAAATCTATCAAGGTCTTTCCTGTTCTTTTCAGCCTTTCCTTATTGGATAAAAGAAAAGTCGGTGGCGACTCTTGCTAACCGCAACATGTTTTGCGAAAACAAAACAAAAAAAAAAGTCAGTTCTCCCATCGTGTTACACTAGTATTTTACCTTTATTGTTGTCTCAATAAGTGGCATGATCATGTTCATTGTGATTGAACTTGAATAACATCGAAGCATCTCCTATCATATGTCTTGAAAATCCTCTATCTAGGGACCACATCCTTTTTGCGGAGGCAATACCATCCTCTAAGTCTTTATCCTTGTTATGCGCTATCAAGTGCATATTTGCAAATTCATCATCTAAGCTAGAATTGGAAGATGGATAAGAGCTCTCGTCTTCTTCTTCCCAAGCGATATCAACTTTACGACCTTTAGCATGATACCCTTCATCTTGTAGAAGTCTTTATCCTTCTTTTTGTTGCATTTATTAAGACTCGAACATGTTTTACGGTAATGACCTGACTTTCCACATTCATAGCATGTAACATTTTTCTTCCTTTTTCTTTTCTTTCTTCTTATGTGGATAAGATTTCTTAAAGTTGTTCAAATTCTTGTCAGAGTGTTTGAGTTTGTGTTACTTTATATATTGAATGTAGCGTTTGATGAATAACCCCATCTCTTCTTCTTTGGAAGAGTCTTCGTCAGAACTTTCACTATCTTCTTGTACTTTCCTTGCCTTGGATGACAAGGCTTTCAAGGAGGTATGCTTATTTTCTTCTTTCACTTTCTATTTCTTTTTGGAATTTGCATCGCTTGCTGCGAGCCTTCTTAATTTATTTTCATGTTTAGTCAGCTTTCTGAATAATGTTGAGACGTCCAAATTTCTTAGATCATTTGATTCTTAATGGTTGTAACCATAGGTTATCATTCCCTGCATATTGATCTTAAAATTTTGTTAGCACAATCTTTGTTAGAAAGTGACTTGCCTAAATTTTCTAACTTGTTTAAATGGAGAAAACGAGTATGCATGGATTCCAAGGTTTCACTGGGTTCCATACGAAATACTCCTAAGTTTACATGCTGATTTTAGATTCCTTAACGTCTCTAGTGCCCTCATAGAGCACTTAAAGAGCATTGTACTTTGACTGTGCACTCTTATGAAGTGAGAATGAGTAATATACCTTCGCGCTTAACCTAGAGATAAGTATATTTCTTGCCTTCAAATCATAGAATGTCTTTTTGGTTTCCTCATCTGACCAATCCTTTGGGAGCTTTTCAGTAAAAACACCATTGACTTCATTTTTAGGAATCAAAGGTATATCATTGATAGCCATCTAAAGCATTTTGACTAATGACATTAAGTGAACGTACACATTTTCTTCCAATAAGCATAGTTTTTGCCTTTGAAAATTGGGGATCTATTGTATGCTCCTTCGGATTATCGTTACTTGTATTCTAAACTTTTGGAATCGATTAGACATGATCAAAAGACCAACTCTAATACCAATTGTTAGGCGAGAATATGAGAATTTAAGGGTTTAGAAGGGGGATGAATAGACCTCCTTTTAAAAAATTTGGCTGATTTTAAAAAAGCATTATTTCCAAAACCAGAGTTCAAAATTAATTTGCGTAGCGGGAAGCGTGTGTACAAAAATATATGCTTTTGGATGAAATATACACAACACTCAATCAAGATGCAAAATAGAAGTTAGATTAAATAAATACCCAAAACAATTGATATGTTTATTGAATTGCAATAGAATTACACAAGTTGTGTAAAATGAATAATTTCAATACAATAAGAAATCTAATATCACAGTTTTGAGATTTAATCAATAACAAGAATGTTTTAAAGTCTCAATCTAACAAAACCCTAAATTTATCAACAAAATCTCTATCAATGCGATAAACCCTAATGACATGTGATTCTAAGAAAGCAACAAACCTAAACATGTAAACTATACAAAAAATTAAAAAGATATGGATAAAGAAGATTACACTAGGATTTATACTGATTCAGCGCTTTCATCCTCGTTTACGCTTAATCCAGTCTCCAATGGTTGCCCATTCAAAATTTGTTGTTCTACCACTATGATTTTGACAAATTTATACATAGTTGTTTTGTATAATCACAATTCAAACAATGCTGAAAATAAAAAATCTTAGATCTGGATCCTGTTTGACTTCTACATAATATCTGGCACTGAGCTCTTCCGAAATCTTCACCCAACTTCATCTTAAATCTTCCAGCTTCAAGAATGCTTCTCCAAGTCTATGTTATATATCTTTATTCGATCCTACTGACATATTGAGCCTTGGCCATCTAAAGATGAGAAAAACTCCAACTTTGTTTGTAGGCTTCCACATAACTCTACCAAAGTAATTTTGGAGAGAAAAACCTCCTTCCTTTTCTCTGAATTTGTTTATCACATCCACAAACACACACACAAATGTAAACTCTTGAAATCCTCAAGAAATCTTCAAAATAAATTAATCACAATAACGATCCTCCTCACAAATATCACCCCTAAGATGAGAACTTAATTCAAACAACAATGGACGGTGGAAGAGGTTGAAGATGAAGAGATTTCGTTGGAAAACCTTAAAACAATATTCAAAATCCTTTTTGAAAGTTGAGAGAAAATATGTGTTGTGAGTTCTAAATCATAAAGTGGTAATCTATGTTATGAATATTGTGAAATGGATTTTAGAAAAGGTTTGTATATGTGATGGAGATCTAACACAAAAATGATAGAAAAATTCTATTTGATTCAAGTCATAAGCAAGAAGTATGACTCGAGTCTAAAGAGTGAATGATTTGAATTAAGATCCAAGAACCAAGAAAGGTTTCTTCTATGATTCAAATCAACCATTTTTATGATTTGAATCAAGTTATTCGAGTCAAGAAGACATCTAATTCAAATTAGATTCATAGATCCAAAATCCAAAATATGTTGTCTGAATCTTATTTGAGTCAAGCAAGTATGTGATTCGAATAAAACATTTGTGATTCGAGTCATGTATTGTTGTGATTGCAATCAGATTGGCAGGAAAAAAAATCTTGTTTTTCATAAATATGTTTGATTCGAGTAAGGCAATTCTTGTGATTTGAATTAAACTAGCGGACTCAAATTCATAATCTGTGCATAAAGTTTGATTTGATTCACGACTTTATGTGATTCGAATCTCACTTCAAAAACTTTAATTTTTCATCAAAATAAAGTGATATTCTGAATCAGAACTTGGCATGACTTGAACTATTCTCAAATGTAGTTCATGATTCAAACTTTCACTATTTGACTAGAAGCATATTGCTAGGACTATAATCAAACATTTTGATTTATGCATGTGTAAAACGGTTTAAGAACTCAACCCTAAGATGTGAAATCAAGTCAAGAGACTCGATAACAATACAAACAAAACCAATAGCTAAATGACAAGCAACAAACCATTAATAAGCAAACCCTAGGAGGCATAGGCAACTTCAGAGTTTATTCAGCAAGACCAATGTAAAAGCTCTAGTTGTTTGTGGAAGGTTATTGAGTTAAACGTGTTCCAAAGCTCTATGTTGTTTATGAAAAGTTGTTGGTATGATCCTGTTCAAAAGCTCAAGTTGTTTTGTAAGGTTGTTTGCGTTGATCCCGTGAAAAAGCTCAAGATTGTTTCAGTGAAAATCTCAAGGAAAAACTCTTGTAGACTGGAGTAGGTCATGTGATTTAGATTGAACCAGGATAAATCTCCGATGTTATTTTTCTATATGTTTCACTTTTATTTCTGTTATTTTATTTTTATTCAACTACTTATTTCTCTCTCTTTTTTTTCTATTATTTTGATTCTTCTCTTTGTTTATTTCTATCTATAATATTAATATTTTTAATTCAAAGTGGTTTTATAAATTGGGTTTTGAAATCTGAATATCATAATTCACAGCCTTTTCTCTTGTGTTTGAAGTTACTTGGTCAACAATAATCAAATTGTTCTTGAAAGGTTTTTTAATGAGTGGTATAACAACCTAAACCCCCGCGTAAAAATAATCCAATTATCAGAGTAAAAATTCATAAAAATTCAGGACATAGGATGTTACTCCCCAACATACACCTGCTCATGCATATGACATGTAACACATAATTATTATTAAAAACAGTACTACGAAATCATTTTTAAAGATTCTTCTCAATAAGCAGCGGAAAACTTCTTCAAATCGACAATAAAAAACTTAACATGTTTAAACCACATATTCATTCTCAATTAAAACTAAATATAATAACTATAACGGAAATAAAACATAAAGCGTTCATAATCCCCAGTGTTACATATCAAAGCAGATGCTACTCAAAACATAAAGTAAAGGACTTCGTCTTCACTAACTGCAACTCCGCACTATCCTTGATTATCTGCACGATGTCGTATAAAGCATCATTCCAACAGAAGGGTGAGATTCTCAATCAACAAAAGAAATGCATAACATAAATATAAGAGCATATAATCATTACACAATTCACCCTATCATCACAACATCAACACAATTACTATTTCCCACAAAAGCAGACAACCATATAATCCACAACACAACGCAACACAATGTAATGCAATGAGACTCACAACTCCACTCAATGCATGTGGTACCAATTCAATCCCTTTTTCATGGTCATAATTCCCGTCGGAATTTCTATATGAGTCGCTCACACCCCACATGGGCACACGACATCTGTGATCGCTAACACCCCACATGGACACACGAACACCCGTAATCGTTCACACCCCACATGGGTACACGATTACCTCAACAACAACAATAACACGATCCCATTTCAAGGAATCCAGATAAGGCGTTCACACCCCACATGGGCACACGACTTATCTTACAACTTATGCAACATGATATGCATTCAACGACAACATACAACGACTACCAATTCATATGACTATCATAAAACTAATACGTCATACCACAACTGTCTAACACGCAGCATATACCTGCCAAAACATGCAACAATTGCAATCCACAGCTACAACACACATTCGCACAACCAAACTCAACATCTCAACGTTCAACACATCACAACGTACACAGAAACACAATTAACACATAAAAAATATTTGGAATTCTGGCATTGAAAATAGTTTTAACAGAAAGTACACGAAACCAGCTTTCCAACGATTTGAACGGCGACTGAAACGGACCCACGGATTAAAAGATATGAATTATTAAAGTTTTAGAAAATTTTGTTCATTCCAGTGGTAACCAAACACCGTTCATGCTTGCCTGATGTTCGCCCAGCGAGACACAAGAGAACTCACTTTCGCCCGGCGAAATCCCCATTCACCCGGCGAAATTTCGCTTTCGCCCAAGGCTCGCCCGACGAAGCAGAAGCGAAATTCCTCCCCAATACATATTCCAGTAGCACCTATTTTCCACCCTTCACTCGCCTCTCAATTTTGCCCGGCGACCTCCAAGCGAGATCGCTTCGCCCGGCGGAACAGGTCCTTCGCCCGGCGAATTTCTGTGAACTGCAATTCTGCTATTGCGTTTTCTGCATAACTCAGACCTTAAACCCCTTATGATTTCAGTATCATACAGCCCGAAAATGCATATCAATCACAAGTAAAATCATACTACAACAACAATACATCAATTATAATCATTTTCAACACAAAACCAAAATCAACCAATCAATTTGTACAATTTACTTATTATTAGAATCACCGACACGCAAAATCTCAACTTTGCACCGAACAATCAACACAACGAGAGAAACACATAAATATGAACCTAATGATTTGTCTACCCTTATACATACATTATTTATCCCTTAAGTGATCAAAATACCCCACCCTTACCTTAGATGAATATTCCTCGAAGCTCCTTAATGGAATTCTCTAAGCCCTAGCTCTGCTCCTCTCTTCAGTTCCTCTTTTCTCCAGACACGATCGTTCACAAATGATTCTTCCCCTTTCCAATTTTCTTCTTTCCTACTATAACCCTTAGACCCATAATATGGTTTTCCTTCCTTACCCTTACTAATCCTCTTGAATAATCCAATTTGCCCTCCTTACTCTTCTACTCCTACTATCCAATTTTTAAATAAATAAAATAATTAAACTGATTATTTTAAATCTAAATAATTCCAACTAAATTATTTAAATTAATAATTATCTAATTATTATTACCCATATAATATTATTCCAATAAATAATTACTAACTAATATTAATAATTACTTACTAACCACACCACTCATCTCTACACAATTGGTCACACACCCCCAATACCTTATTCTCTATAATTCTAAGGTCACTACCCCATACTAAGGGCAATCCAAACATAATCCCAACACATTTAAACACATACATACACACAACATCATAAAGTTTAAATTACGAGAATAAATAAAATAAATTGGGGTGTTATAACTCTCCCCCACTTAGAATATTTTCATCCTCAAAAATTTACCTTATAAGAATAACTCCGAATACGACTCTCGCATCCTGCTCTCTAACTCCCAAGTCATATTTCCACCGGCAGCGCCTCCCCACACTACCTTTATAAAAGTGATCTCTTTATCTCTCAATTGCTTCAACTTGCGGTCTTCAATCCATATTGGTAAAGTCTCAACCATAAGGTTATCCCTTATGAAATTCTGGTATCAGATGTGTGATGTTAAGTGTGATGTCACAACAACACACTCTGCTATATGAACAAGGTAAAAACAACAGTAAATAACACAATGAATTGTTCACCCAGTTCGGTCTAACTACCTACGTCTGGGGGCTACCAAACCAGGGAGGAAATTCACTATTAGTAGTATTAAATTACAGACTCAACAATCCCAGTTGACATCTACCTAACTTAATCACTACCCAATGACAATTCTACCTAAGAAACCACTTAGGTATGAGAAACCACTCACTCCCTACCACAGTGATACAATCCAATGATTACAAATTAATCACACAACTTGATTCTGCTTAATAGCTTTGATCAAGAACAATTAACAACTCAAAAATAGTAACACCAATTCACACACGAATGGCTTACAAAACACACACGAAGACACAAATGACGCTCAGTCTTTAGCTCTCTTTCTTCGTTCTCTACCAACAAGGGTTGAAGCAGCTTTTATAGAATTCTGACTTGGGCTTGGACCTCCTCCAAAAATATCTACTTTGATTGTTTTAACACCAGAATTTAAAACAGATTTGATCTTCAAATCTTTTTAAATCTCTTCAAATCAGCCCTAATGTTGGTTACAGAATCTGCTCCATAATCTGCAAATTATCTGATTGGAAATATCTTCTCCAAAAAATTCTCATCCAATCTCTCTAACAGATCTCCTCAAAACACACTAACATGCGCAGCCCTAAAACATCACAATCTGATGTTCTGATGTTCTGATAAACTGATGTCAAGACATCACTTATAACATCAGCAAATAAAACTTCAACCCTGCAACAGCTAATGTTAGGAACCAATGTTATGACATCAGACATATGACATCAACATTATTTAACTTTGTTTTATCAAAATTCCAGCCAACACAAGAACTAACAATCTCCCCCTTTGGCTAATTTTGGCTAAACAATCTCTGCCATCATCAGAGGTACCTGCAGCAGAAAAACTTCACAACCAGCAGTAATCACAACCAAACTGCACACAGCTAAACTCCCCCTCAAAATAAGAACCAGCATACCAGCTGTTCAAACATGCACACTCCCCCTCAAACCTAGAGCCAACATCAGACAACTAGGCAACACATGGGCTAACTCTCCCCCTTTTTAGCCACAATTGGCCAACTACCAACAAGTTATACCCTACCACTTTACTACAGTTAGTCCTACTAGCTCTCCTTGTCAGTCTAAAGTCAGCACCACAAGACAAGACAAATCATAGAACAAAACCAAGATAAGCATAAAAGTACTATTATCCAAGTTACACACCATGCACACAATGTGCAGAAACAAAAAACTATAAACTACAAAAGCAATAAACAGCAAAAGCAGCACTTTAATCTTCATTAGCATCAGAACCATCTGCATCATTCTCCTCACCTTCCTCTGAACCTGAATCTTCAGTATTGACATTCACATCATCTTCACCCTGTTCTAAGAATTTGATCATCTGCTCAATTTTCAACTTCCTAGCAGTGCTAGTACTGATAACCATATCAAGATCCTTGCAGGTTGCCTTCAATTCTTCAATCAACTCAGCTTTAGTACTGGCCTTCTTAACACCAGAACTTGATGTTACAACAATGTCTGGAACATGATTCCCAACAAACAGCTTGGGATGCAAGGATAAATCTGACTCCCTCTTACATGCTACATCTGAACTGGTTACAATTCCAGGATGTTGATCTAAGATCATTCCACAGACAAGGGAAGGGAATGCTATAGGCATCTTGATAGCATTAGTGGCACCATGCTTCACAACTTGATCAAATATGTAATTTCCATAATTGAACTTGACCTTTTTCCCAACAGCATAAATAAACCTTCCTAATCCCACAGCTATGGTGGTTTTGTGATTAGTATGTACCCAGTTAGCAGCTCCAATTCTATGCAAAATAGCATACTTGATACTGAGTTTACTAGCTGTCAATTTACCTTTCAGTGGCCAAACCTTCACCTGAGTGGTTGTGATCTCTTTACACACATCATTATCAGTCACTTCCAGTTCATAACCCTCTTGATCATCTCTTCCCAAATACTTATTGATGGTACTATGAGAGAAATTAATGCACTTACCCCTAACAAACACCTTTATGAAGTCCACACTTCTTTTATCAGAAATGTCTAAAGGAATGTTAACAACAAATTCCTTAACAAGTCCACCATAGCACTTAGAGAATTTTGTCATAGTCTTCAACAGGCCAGCAGCATGAATGAGCTCCATAATTTCTTTCATCTCCAATGCATCTTTGCCCAGCTCTCTTTCCAGAGCTAATCTCCTTTGACACACAAATTTCCACAGTGGAGCACTGCTAGCATAATGAAAGGATATGTTGTCCACTGGCACTTCAGGAACCTTATCAGAAATTCTCTTTAAAATGGACTTTCTGACAGGGATGATGTCTTGAACGTCTTCCTCAACATCATACTCAGATTCAGATTCTTCTCTAACCTTTCTCTTTTTGGAGGTCACAGCAACCTTGCTCCGAGATTTAGTTGGACCAACAACAAATGTCTTTTTCTTCTTGCCATCAGCTGTCATCTTAGGAGAAGATTCCACAGTCTTTCCTTTTCTAGTCTTCAATCTATTTCCAATCCCAGGAACAACATTACCAATTACTTCATTATCAGATAAGTCAACAACATCCACCATATCAGCCTTCTTCTTCCCTCTGGGACTAGGAGTAACATCCCTAGCATGTGATGTTCCAACATCATGTTCAACATCAACCTCATCTTCAACATGAGTATCCCTTTCTATTTCAGCTTCAGCTTCAACTTCATCTTCAATCTCAGCATCTTCAATGACTGAAACAACTAATCTATGAAGATTTGTTTCAGAGGTTTCAATGTCACCCTCTTCTCTAACAGATTGATCAGCAGGCCTTTGACTCAGAGGTCTAGATATTCCCTTCACAGGAATCCCTTTCTCAAATATTTTTGTGACAATCTGATCAATGCTCTTGTCCACATATACCCTTTCTTCAACAGCTTAAGGAAGAGGGGTGGTAGTCCTAGGAGTAGGTTTGTCTCCAAACAACACACTAGTGACAAAGGCTCTACTTTCGCTATCATCAAATTTACTACTCGCAGATTGATTAGAAGTATTACCTTTTGAAGGTCTCTTGGGTTGATACTTCTCAGGTCTTTTCTTTTCTGAGGCTGGAAATATAGAGATAGGAGCAATGTCCATAGCTTCATTCACAGACACCTCTTCTGTCGAAACCCTAGAATTTGCATGAGTGGAACTTTTGGACGCAGCCTTCTTGGATGGAGATGACACTTGTTTAGACATCGTTCCTGTGTTACAACTGATGGCCAAAAGTGTTTTGTAATTTCTGTTCTTAGGGGGGAAGATGAACGGACTTGGAGTGTTGAGATTGAAGAAGCGTGTGAGAGTGATAATAGGGAATGATAGCCTAAGGTAAGGGGACTGCTTTCGTTGGTCACTTAAAGGCCAATAAATGTATTTTCCCCACCAAAACAAATTTCCTTTTAAATTTTTGAAATTTAATAAATGCACACCATAATTCACTAACCTTTGAATCCTTTTCCACATGTCCATATCCCTACTTAACACTTCACAAATTTCAACACACATATCTTTAGGGAAATCGTCATTACCCTTCATACCTGAATGATCAACCTCTACTACCTTGGTTTCTTCAATATTTCCTCTGAATAGTTGCATAACACTAGGTTGTTTGGTGATCCTTCTAATGTCACATTCAGATGTCATAACATCATCCTTGACATTACATGATAAGCTGGAATCTTGAGGAACCCATAAATAACAGTTATCTATGGATCTAACTCCCCTCATAACGACTTCACTCTTCTCATTAGTCACTAAACATTCATCTTTAGTGTAGCTAACCTTGAATCCTTCATCACATAACTGACTGATGTTAATCAAATTAGCAGTCAATCCTTTGACCAGAAGTACACTTTCAAGATTAGGTCCAGCCTCACAATTCAATTTTCCAATTCCTTTAACTTCCCCTTTTTCTCCATTACCAAAAGTTACACCGTTTGTGGCACCAACTGATTCTTGAAACCAGTCATATGCATTGAGCAACCGCTGTCAAAATACCAACCATCCATAGCTGGGGTTCTAACTGATGAGTGAGCCAATAGACATGTGACAGCAGCTTTAGGAATCCATTGTTTAACAGTCTGAGGCGTGTCCTGCTTCTGTCTAGGTTGAGGAACAGGCTTGGGATAACCATGCAGTTTAAAGCAAGAAGATTGTATATGGCCAAATCTCCCACAATAATAACATCTTACTCTTTGAATCTCTTCTCTGAAGTGATTGAAATGTCTCCCATTTTGATGATGATTTTTGTCATAATGCTGAGGCTGTCATCTGTCAAAATATTGATGCTGTCTTCTCCCATAATTAGGTTGTCTTCTGTAGTGCTTAGGCTGTCTTTTACCATAATGATGTGGCCTTCTTCTGCCATAACCATGAGGCACAGCATTATTAGGTCCAAACCCATACATTTTCCCTTGATGTTGAGACATCGGATTTAACATGTTATGTTTGAAATTATAAGCCTGCATACTCCTATGGTATTGGGGAGGCATATACTGTCTAGCTCCAGAAACCTGAGGCTTTCCTTGAGGTTGAGACAAAAACTTCTTAGGTGCAGGACCATAGCCCTTTCCATTATTTTGTGGCCCAAGGTGAGGGACACCCTTCTTAATTCCAGAACCATTTCCTTTTTCATGCTGATGAGGAATGTTTTGTTTAACCCCAGAAGAACTAGCTTCTGCAGATATCTTCTTTTCCCCCTCATATCCTAGACCAGTCTTATCACTTGCCCCTTTTCCAGCTTCAAGTATTTTATCCAGAGTGTCAGCTCCACTATTTAACATTCTGATGGATTTTGACATTTGATCAAGATGGGATTTTAACAACAAAACTTCATTCTTAAGTTCATCTTTCTCAGTCTCAAGCTGAACAATAATCTTCTTCTGCTTCTCCCCTTCTTGGAGTACCTCTTCACTTTTCAGACACAGCTCTTGATAAGAGGATGCCAACTCTTCAAAGGTCAATTCACCATCACTAGACTCTCCATCAGAGGCACATAGTCCAGTCAATGCCTTAACATGCTTGGCATTCTCTTCTTCACTTTCACTATCTGTATCAGACCAGGAAACAGATAACCCCTTTTTCTGCTTTTTGAGGTATGTAGAGCATTCTTTCTTGACATGACCATAACCTTCACACTCATAGCATTGAACTCCTTTGTCATGATTGGACTTTTCTTCATCTCTTGTTTTCTTCACTTGATCACTAGACCTGTTATTGTCAGATGTGATGTTCTTAACAGTAGGTCTATAGTTTCTATCCATTCTCTTTAACACCTTATTAAACTATCTCCCAAGCATCACAACAGCATTTGATAGTTCCTCCTGAGTTTCAAAATTACACTCCTTCTTACCATCTTCAGTATTAGACACCAAAGCTATGCTTTTGGTCTTCTTTTCAGGCTCCTCATTCAATCCCAACTCAAAGGTTTGAAGAGAACCAATCAACTCATCAACCCTCATCTTGCTGATGTCTTGAGCTTCATCAATGGCAGTCACCTTCATTTTATATTTCTTGGGAAGGGATATGAGAATCTTCCTTACCAGATTCTCTTCAGTCATTCTTTCTCCTAAAGCACTAGAAGCATTAGACAGCTCAAGAATATTCATGTGAAAATCATGAATGATTTCATCCTCCTTCATCTTCAAATTTTCAAACTTTGTGGTCAGCAGTTGAAGTCTTGACATCTTGACCTTGGAGATTCCTTCATGAGTAGTTTTCAAGACATCCCAAGCTTCCTTAGCTACTTCACAAGTGTTTACCAGCCTAAAGATGTTCTTGTCAATACCATTAAAGATGGAATTCAAGGCTTTTGAATTTCTAAGTGCAAGCTCATCTTCTTCCTTTGTCCAATCTTCCTCAGGTTTTAGCTTTGTTGTCCCGTCTTTTTCAATAATAACAGGTGCTTTCCATTCTTTTAAGACAGCCTTCCAAGCCCTGCTGTCTAATGACTTCAAGAAGGTAACCATCAGCGATTTCCAATAGTCATAATTAGAGCCATCTAGAAAAGGGGGTCTATTCACAAATCCACCAGTCTCCTTGTCCATTGCACCAGAAAGTATCAGCCCTAGATCTCACCCAGATGCAGTGCAGGATGCCTGCTCTGATACCAATTGAAATTCTGGTATCAGATGTGTGATGTTAAGTGTGATGTCACAACAACACACTCTGGTATATGAACAAGGTAAAAACAACAGTAAATAACACAATGAATTGTTCACCCAGTTCGGTCTAACTACCTACGTCTGGGGGCTACCAAACCAGGGAGGAAATTCACTATTAGTAGTATTAAATTACAGACTCAACAATCCCAGTTGACATCTACCTAACTTAATCACTACCCAATGACAATTCTACCTAAGAAACCACTTAGGTATGAGAAACCACTCACTCCCTACCACAGTGATACAATCCAATGATTACAAATTAATCACACAACTTGATTCTACTTAACAGCTTTGATCAAGAACAATTGACAACTCAAAAATAGTAACACCAATTCACACACGAATGGTTTACAAAACACACACGAAGACACAAATGACGCTCAGTCTTTAGCTCTCTTTCTTCGTTCTCTACCAACAAGGGTTGAGGCAGCTTTTATAGAATTCTGACTTGGGCTTGGACCTCCTCCAAAAATATCTGCTTTGATTTGTTTTAACACCAAAATTTAAAACAGATTTGATCTTCAAATCTTTTTAAATCTCTTCAAATCAGCCCTAATGTTGGTTACAGAATCTGCTCCATAATCTACAAATTATCTGATTGGAAATATATTCTCCAAGAAATTCGCATCCAATCTCTCTAACAGATCTCCTCAAAACACACTAACACGCGCAGCCCTAAAACATCACAATCTGATGTTCTGATAAACTGATGTCAAGACATCACTTATAACATCGGCAAATAAAACTTCAACCCTGCAACAGCTAATGTTAGGAACCAATGTTATGACATCAACAGTGTTCAACTTTGTTTTACCAAAATTCCAGCCAACACAAGAACTAACACCTTACTTGTACATCATCCATCAGAATCACGTGTGACGGATCCGGAACATACTTCCGAAGCTGTGACACATGGAACACATCATGCAAGTTCGACAGATTGGTTGGCAACGCCACTCTGTAGGCAACAGGTCCAACTCTTGCAGAAATCTGATATGGACCAATAAACCGAGGAGTAAGCTTTCTCGACTTCAATGCACGTCCAACACCGGTCACCGGGGTGACTCTCAAGAACACATGGTCTCCTTATTGAAACTCAAGATATTTCCTCCTCTTATCTTGGTAGCTCTTCTGCCTACTCCGTGAAGCTTTCATCTTTTCCCGAATCAGCTTCACCTTTTTAGTAGTCTTCTGAACAATCTCAGGTCCCAGTACTACACTCTCACCAGATTCATGCCAACACAAAGGCTTCCGACACCTCCGACCATACAAAGCTTCAAAAGGGGCCATTCCAATACTGGAATGATAACTATTATTATAAGTAAACTCAATCAACGGCAAATGGTTATCCCAAGCACCTCCATGTTCAAGCACACAAGCCCTCAACAAATCCTCTAAAGATTATATAGTTCTCTCCATCTGTTCATCCGTCTGCGGGTGATAAGCTAAACTCAATCTCAGTTTCGATCCCAAAGCTTCTTGCAAACTCTCCCAAAATCTGAAAGTGAACCTTGGATCTCTATCCGACACAATACTCAATGGAACTCCATGCAACTTCACAATCACCTGAATATAAATCTCTGTCAACCTCTGCAAAGGAAAACTGATATTAATCGGAATAAAATGTGCCGACTTCGTCAGTCTATCCACCACTACCCAAATGGCATCATGCCCTCTCGGAGTATTAGGCAACCCAGTCACTAAATCCATAGAAATGTTGTCCCACTTCCACTCTGGAATATCTAACGGTTGCTGAAATTCTGGTATCAGATATGAGATATCAAAAGAGATGTCACGACACTTATATCTGAACAATGATTAATTTATGAACAAGATAAAAAGTAGTAAACAATTGTAAAGAGACACAAGCAATTGTTAACCCAGTTCGGTGCAATCACACCTACGTCTGAGGGCTACCAAGCCAGGAAGGAAATCCACTAAACAAAATTAGTTTGAAGATTCTTAGTAAACACACTCTAGTTTACAATCTTCTCACCTAATCTCTACCCGTGTAATTTCTATCTAAGACACTCTCAGATAAGAGACACCTCTCACTCCCCCTCAATCACATACAGTGATAACTACAGAAAGGTACAAAGTTTAGAAGAACACACTTCAAAGATAACACTTGATCTTGCTTAAAAGCTTCAATCAAGAACAAATCACTCGTGCTTAAAAGCTTAGAGTGAACAACTTACAACTCAAAGACTCAGTCCAATTCAAGCATCTAAATGATGAATGAATGGCTCACAAGAAAAAAAACCAACAAAGGACTTAAACCCTAATACTTGAATACGCAGCTTTCAATATCTTCTCTCTCTGCTTTGCAAATAGGGTTAGCAAGTCTTTAAATAGAAACAATCTTCTTGGGCTTGGGCATTAGCAAATCTCAGATTTAATTCACAATTAAAACTGATTATGCTCCAAATCTTTTTGCACGAAAATAACAACTATTCTTCAAAAAAGTAGCAGAATGCACTTGCTTCAAATAATGTCACGCCATGATTTTCGCACGCAATCACTGAACATAAACACACAAAAGATTGCAAATAAAGCGCAACAAATAAACCATAACATTCTGAACAGGATGTTCTGTAAACAGATGTTAGGACATCCGGCTCGACATCATGATCAGAACCCTGCTACAATAAGAAAGACCACCTGCAGAACGTTAGAATCACATGTCAAGACATCAAGTATAACATCTTGATGTAACACCTTGTTTTAGCAAAATCACCTTGTTTTAGCAAAATTGTTGCCAATACAGAACTAACAAACTCCCCCTTTGGCAAATTTTGGCTAAAACAGTATTTGAGCACAAAGGCTCCAACACACATTAGAGAACCCTACAGCAAAAAACACAGCTAACATTCCAAACAATGAAAGTCCCCCTCAAGCTAAGAACACAGTTCTTCCAGAAAATCCAAAGCTAACAGAACATTACTAGCCACTACTCTCCCCCTTTTTAGCCATAATTAGACAAACTCCACTAAGACAATGCCAAAAAAACACCAGAACAAAAGCAAGAACCACTAAAGGTAGAAAGAACCATGAATAACCAGAAGTAAATCCATAGAGTAGAGAGTACATTAATACAGGCCAAGCACAAAAAGTTTAAAACAAACTCTGAATCATCCAACCAAAATAAGAACCATGAATAACCAGAAGTAAATCCATAGAGTAGAGAGTACATTAATACAGGCCAAGCACAAAAAGTTTAAAACAAACTCTGAATCATCCAACCAAAATAAGAACCAAAAGAAATTCCAAAGAACACCATCAGTAGTCACACACACCATCAACTCTCTTCACCAGAACTTTCATCTTCGGCACCAGTAGTAGAACCAGAATCATGACCTTCATTATCATCAGTCCTTTCACTAGAGGTGTGGTCTTCACCGGCTTCCTCTTCACTTGCACCAGCAACCTCAATACTGTCACCTTCAGCCTGTTCCAGATTCTTGATCAAGGCTTCCAATTTCAGCTTCCTTGCAGTAGTAACACGAATGACATCTCCCAACTCTCTGCATGTCTCCTTCAATTCTGAAATAAGCCCAGTCTTTGTGGTAGGTTTCTTCTCAGGAGATGTCAAGACAAGGTCTGGGACATGTCTTCCTGCAAACAATTTATAATGCACAGACAAAACAAAATCTCTCTTGCAAGCCACATTAGTACTGCAAAGAATGCCAGGGTACTGGCTGAGGATAATACCACATATCAGAGAAGGAAAAGCAATGAGCATTTTGACAGCATTGGTTGTAGCATGCTTCACAATCTGATCAAAAATGTAACTACCATAGTCAAACTTAACCTTTGTACCAACAGCAAAAATGAATCTTCCCAACCCAACAACAATGGTGGAAGTGTGATTTGTAGGAACCCAATTGGCTGCCCCAATCCCGTGAAAGATTGCATATTTGACACTCAGTTGTCCAGCAGACAGATTTCCTTTCAAGTGCCAAGCAGTCACCTGATTTGCAGTGATTACCTTGCAAACCTGATTGTCAGTTACTTCCAGCTCACTCTCTTCTTGCTCACTTCTTCCCAAGTATTTATTGATAACAACAAGTGAAAAATCAATACATCTTCCCCTCACACACACCTTCCTAAACTCCAAACTTCTTCTGTCAGCAATATCCACAGGGATGTTCACAATGAACTCCTTGACCAGCACATCATAGCATTTGGAGAATCTAGACACAATCTTCATTAATCTAGCATTATTAATCAGCTCCATGACCTCCTTGATCTCAAAAGCATCGTTACCTAGCTCTCTCTCCAGAGCAACCCTTCTTTGATAAACAAACTTCCACTTTTGCACACTATCAACAGAATGGAATGAAATATTATCCAGTGGAACATCTGGCACTATGTCAGATGGTCTCTTGGTTACAGACTTTCTAACAGGAGCGATGTCCCGGACATCATCATCAACATCATAATCAGACTCAGAATCTGATATATTCTTCCTTTTCTTAGATGGAGTAGCAACTTTGCTCCATGCTTTGAAAGGTCCAACAACGGCCTTTTTCTTGCCAACAGCATAATCCCCTTTAGGAGTATTGTCAACAACAGATTTCCCTCTTCTTGCCTTCAAGCGTTTGGCTATGCCAGGATTCACATTAGCAATTAAATCATTGTCAGATGGTAAGTCATCAAGATTCACAACATCATCAGAGTCATTTGTCCTTATGTCACTCTGATTAGGACCAGCAGTCTTGTTCTCCATACCAGAAACATCAGCAACACCTTCAATCCTTCCTTCCTTCAGCACAGAGTTAGCCAACTTGTGCAGATTCGCAGTATCAGTATCCTTCTCAGAATATGAAGAATCAGCTTCTCTTTCCTCACTTTGATTTGCATCAAGAGTGGGAACAACATCAATTTGAGAAAGTGGGATTGAAATCCCAGGAACCCTATGATCTCCATACAAAAGCCCAGTAACAATACTTCTAATAACTCTATCGACATCCTTACTACCTTCGGTGGCCCTATTTTCAGAAGATGACTCAAGAGGGGTTTTTGAAGCGTTACCTACAGGAGCATGTTTGGAACCTCTTGCATGCGAGATTGTGGGATGTTTCAACTTAGCATCAGCACAGGGGACCATGGCAAGTGGAGCAACATCCATTACATCATCAAGAGAGACGCTCACAGGGAAAGTCGAGGGTTTTGATTCCGACCTAGCAGCTTTGGAAGAGGATGAACCATGGTGTTGAGACATCTTGAGATTTTTGTGAATGAAGCTAGGATGTTCAGGCAGAGAGAATGTGGAGGTATGGAAGATGATGTAGCAGTTGGAATGAGAAGTAGTGTTAGGGTTGTGTGTGAAAATATCACTCTTGGTATTTTGAAATGATTGCACTTGATAGAGCCACTTTATTTTTGGAAAATACAAACCCACTTTAATGATATTTTCACTTAACATTAATTGCTACAAATCCTTATAAATACAAATCCCTAATTTTCCTCTTAAAAACTCAAACTGACTTGCATCCAATGCCTTAGTGAAGATGTCAGCTAATTGCTTCTCTGTGGCAACATGTTCTAAGGCAATAATCTTTTCTTCTACAAGTTCCCTTATAAAGTGATGACGAATATCAATGTGTTTGGTCCTGCTGTGTTGAATAGGATTTTTAGAGATATTTATAGCACTCAAATTATCACAATACAATGTCATGACATCTTGTGTGACATTATATTCAGTCAGCATTTGTTTCATCCACACCAGTTGAGAACAGCTGCTTCCAGCTGATATGTACTCAGCTTCAGCTGTAGACAGAGAGACACAATTTTGCTTCTTGCTGAACCATGATATAAGATTGTTCCCCAAGAAGAAGCAACCTCCTGAAGTGTTTTTCCTATCATCAGCACTTCTAGCCCAATCAACATCACAATATCCAGATAAAGCATAGCCAGATCCATGTGTGTATAACATACCATAATCACATGTTCCATTGATATACTTCAGAATCCTCTTTACTTGATTGATATGACTCATGTTGGGTTCAGCTTGGTATCTAGCACACACACCTACAGCAAAGACAATGTCAGGCCTGCTAGCTGTAAGATACAACAGGCTTTATATCATACTTCTATAGAGACTTTGGTCCACATTAACACCCTTTTCATCTTTAGACAACTTCAGATGAGTAGGAGCAGGTGTCCTTTTGTGACTGGCATTCTCCATCCCAAACTTCTTAACTATGTTCTTGGCATATTTACTCTGAGATAGGAATATAGAATCTTCCATCTGTTTAACTTGCAACCCAAGAAAATAAGTTAACTCACCAACAAGGCTCATCTTAAACTCTGACTGCATTTGCTAAACAAAATGTTGAACCATCTCATCAGACATCCCACCAAACACAATATCATCAACATAGATTTGAGCAACCATGAGTTTCCCTCCTTCATCTTTGACAAAAAGAGTCTTATCTATGCCACCTTTTCTGTATCCATTCTCAACTAAAAACTCAGTTAGTCTTTCATACCAAGCTCTTGGAGCTTGCTTCAATCCATACAGAGCTTTCTTTAACTTATAAACATGATTAGGAAAGGTTGGATCAATGAATCCCTTAGGTTGTTCCACATAGACCTCCTCACTTAGGTACCCATTTAAGAAGGCACTCTTTACATCCATCTGAAACAACTTGGATCTCAGGATGCAGGCAACTCCTAATAGCAATCTGATGGATTCAAGATGAGCTTTAGGAGCAAAGGTTTCATCAAAGTCAACCCCTTCAATCTGAGTATATCCCAGATCAACCAGTCTAGCTTTATTTCTTGTGACCATCCCTTTTTCATCTGACTTGTTCTTGTATATCCATTTTGTTCCAATCACATTTATTCCTTCAGGTCTTGGAACCAACTCCCATACTTCATTTCTCTTGAATTGTCCTAGCTCTTCTTGCATGGCATTAATCCAGAATGCGTCAGTTAAGGCTTCCTTGACATTTTTTGGTTCAATTTTTGACACAAAACAAGAACTTGTTATGACTTCTCTTGATCTAGTAGTGACTCCCTCATTTAGATCACCAATGATAAGTTCTATAGGATGTTCTTTCTGTATTATGATGGAGGGTCCCATGTTTACTAGCTCAGATTCAGGTTCTGCATTAGTAGGATTAGGATCAGTGTTTTTGTCTGAAGTTTCAGCAGAATTATCAAAGAATGTTTCAACATCTTCTAGAACATCAGCCTCCTTATGCAAATCATCAACAACAACATTTATGGACTCTATCATAACATTAGTTCTGGAGTTGAAGACTCTATTGGCTCTGCTGTTAGTAGAATAGCCCAAAAATATTCCTTCATCACTTTTTGGATCCATCTTTCTTCTTTGGTCACGATCTGCCAAGATATAACATTTGCTTCCAAACACATGGAAGTACTTGACAGTAGGTTTTCTTCCCTTCCATATCTCATACAAGGTAGTAGTGGTTCCTGTTCTTAAGGTAACTGTAGCGAGCGGTTTTGGACGCGGTTCTTAAGCGCTGATCGCTCTCACTGCGGTTGAGTTTACTACAGGTCGATTCATTTTTTATCCTATTAAAGTTGATGAAGGAAGGGAAATAGATGTCTCCAATTAACCCTACTTGCATACTGAGTTTAAACAGCGGTATGTTAGGTTACGGATGCGATCAATGTGGTGGGGGCCTTTGTATTGGTTATTTGTATTTTCGCCAATACTGATTTCTCTATGGGATTTTGTTAGGATACTGCTTCAGATTATGGTATATGGGAGTATGGGATTTGGGGTTTTTGTTTAGTGTGCTCGCTAAGATTTTTTTCTTTCAATCTTATGCCTACGTATTCCCGTTTACCGAAACAGGGAAATCAGAGCGTTCGTAGTTCCTCCTATTCTATGGGAGGAAATGGTTGTTTTGGTGTCTTGTTCAAAGCCCAAGACGTGAAGTGAAAGGTAGTTTGTATCTTGTTCAAAGCCCAAGATATGAAGCTGAAGAGTCTATTTATATCTTGTTCAAAGCCCAAGATGTGAAGCTAAAAGGGTGTTGACTTTAGAGAGAATTTGTCATCTCTAAAGAGGGGGTTGTATGTCACAACTGTTTATAAAGGAGAATTACTTTAACCGGGATTTGTGAATCCGGCAATGCCATAATTTCCTTTAAAGGGGATTTTAACCTGAAGGAGAAGACTTTAACTCAGTGTAGAGCAATGCTATCTTTCCTTAGGAATTTCTCATGCTAAAAGAGGGACAGTGGCATGGATATAGATAATCCAGAGGTTTGCCGCTTACATCAATTAGATGAAGGGGAAGGAGTTGTTGATGTTTGTGTACGGTGAACGAGGCACAGCTTTGATGCTAAAAGGTTGATTGGATCAACCAGTGGTTTTCTTATACAAAGCCTAAGAGGGGGCTATTATGTGTCTCGTACAAAGCCCGAGAGAGAGGCTAAAAGGTTTTGACTCGACGATGGAGTCTTTTGGTATCTCGTATAAAGCCCGAGATGAAGGCTATTTGACTCAACAAGAGAGTTTTTGTATCTCGTACAAAGCCCGAGATGGAGGCGAAAGGTTTGTTTGGCTCAATAAGAACCTTTTTGTATCTCGTATAAAGCCCGAGATGGAGGCGAAAGGGTGAGTGACTCAACGAGGGAGTCTCTTATGTGTCTCGTACAAAGCCCGAGAGAGAGGCTAAATGTTGTTTGACTCCGCTGGGGAGAATCATTGTATAAAGCCCAAGAGAGAGGCTATTGTAACTGGAGAAGGATCATTATACAAAGCCTAAGAGGAGGCTATGGTTACTGTTTCAGTTGAGTGACAGGTCCAGTATGCTGATTTTGAAAGAGAAAATTAGTTCTTATATGAGCAACACTGTACTCAAGGATTTGACTCAAGGATCCGGGTTATTCCTGTTCTTTAAGGAAGTGGTAAATTCGAAGGGGTATTGAGATTGTCCGAGCCTACGGGGTTTCTTCCTATTCTTGAAGGGTGCTTAAGAATGTCTTTGAGACTCAAGGATATTAGACTGTCCAAGTCCAGAGTTTTATCTTTTGTACTATGCTTTGAGAAACAGTAGTAGACTCTTTGAAAGGACTGTTCTATGCAGATGACTAATTTCTGTTCCTATATCTCTAGGAGGTCGTCGGGACAATTTGTACGAAGCCCAAGAGGAGGCTGGAAGCTTTTAAGAAGCCGAGAGGTCCTTGTACGAAGCCCAAGAGGAGGTTATCATTCCCGGAGGAAGAGATCATTATACGAAGCCTAAGAGGAGGCTGTGAATACTTCTAAGAAGCCGTAGGGTCCTTGTACTAAGCCCAAGAGGAGGCGGGGTTGCTTTTAGGAAGCCTGTGGGTCCTTGTATGGTCCCGGTAGATAGATGACTACAGGAGCCCTCTGATTTTTCTGACCATCATAAGTAATCTCGATTCGTTCCCAGTTGGGAACTTTAGATTCGTCAAGTAGAGGGATAATGGCAAAAACATCCCTGGTCCTGTGATGACCAGAGATCATGACAACATCCTCAACTTGATCGGCAAGGTAATTCGGCGTCCAGTTGACGGGTCCGAAACCTGGATATGGACGAATTTTTCCACGATCCACCTGACCCTGAAGAGCTGCTCTCACAAGGTAACACCCTTGGTTACTTTTCGAATAGACGCTACAACGGTCATAATTGTGTGGTGGCACCTGGCCACGCCCACTTTGAATACAATGTAACCTCACTAGGTTAGCTTCCATTGATCGGACATCCTGACTCTGACGCCGAGTAGGATTCCTGTTGCTGATACTAATTTGCTGAGTATCTTCATCCATATAAATTGGCATCCACCAGTGATTTAACAAGTACTGAAGTGCCTCCTGGACAAGGGTACAACCTCGATCATTTTCGCAACCTGCTTTACAGCTTTGATAGTCATGTGATACCAGGAATCCGAGTCGGACCTGTTCAGCATGTAACTCTACCAGGTTGGTATTCATCACGCGAATATCAAAGATCTGAACCATATTGATCTGATAGGAATTCCTATCATGGTAGTCTTGGATCCATCCAAGATCCATCTGACGCTGGAGGGCCTCCTGTATGAAAGAGCATCCATGTTTGTTTACCGAGCAAGTCAGACAAGAACTATAATCGTGCCGCGGCAGATTATGATACTGGCTTTGCCTTGAGTACATTACCACCAGATTGACATTCATTGCATGGATATCGTGGTTCTGAATGACGTAAGAATTCGTGTAGACCATGTTAACTCCACGAACTTGGTGCTCTTGGATCCATCCGAGATCCATTTGTTCCTGTAGAGCTGCTTGCACCACAGAACAGCCCTGATTGTTTTTAGAGCAGACATCACATTGATGATAATTATGAGGTGGCACATGGCCATATCCACTCTGTCTACAATGCATCTTGACCAGATTGGTTTTCAACAAGAGTACATCGTGAATTTGATAGACATCGTTAGTCTCTCCTTCTATCAAATTGACTGCAGCCTTCTCATGTTGTGGCAGCGGGTTCGTGAGAACATTAGGATTTGTATCCTTGAAGGATAAGACCCCACTCCTAACAAGCTTTTGCACGTCGGACTTGAAATTGAGACAAGTCTCTATGTTATACCCTGATCCTCCTTGATGATAAGGGCATGTTTGATCCACCTTAAACCAAAAAGGCGGATTTTCTGGTACTGTAAGAGGAGATTTAGTCTGAATATGCCCCTTAGCCAGTAGTAATGGAAATAGTTATGCGTACAACATGGGTATAGGATTAAACCCTGATGGTCGTGTTGTACAGTTGTTGTTATATGGAGGACGAGCCTGCTGAAGAGGCTGTTGTGTCCTTTGCTGATTAGGTTGGCTTTGCGCAACCTGAGGTTGATACGTAGGAATAGACGCAGGGTTGATAGCAGGAGTCACAGCTGCCACCGGTTGATAACGCCGCCTTTGCTTTCCGAGAGAGATATTACCAATATCTTGCTCTTTTTTCTTAGGGAGAGCACTACCGTATTTTTTAGTACTGCTCGTCGATCCAGTGTCTTTTACCAAACGTCCTTCTCGGACGACTTCCTCAAGACGTACGCCCATGCCCACCATTTCGGTGAAATCACTGGGTGCACTGGCAACCATTCGGTCATAGTAAAATGAGCTTAAGGTCTTTAAAAAGATCTTTGTCATCTCTTTTTCCTCAAGAGGTGGACAAATTTGAGCGGCAATTTCACGCCATCTCTGGGCGTACTCCTTAAAGGTTTCCTTGTCCTTTTGTGACATTGATCTAAGTTGATCTCTGTCAGGTGCCATGTCCAAATTGTATTTGTATTGTTGGACGAAGGCAGTACCAAGATCTCTGAATGTGCTGATCGTAGTACGGTTTAAACCCATGTACCATTTGAGTGCGGCACCGGTTAAACTATCCTGAAAGTAGTGAATCAGTAGGTCCTGATTCTTTGTCTGGGCTGACATTCGTCAAGCGTACATCACCAAGTGACTTTGAGGGCAAGAGTTACCCTTGTACTTTTCAAAGTCGGGCACTTGGAACTTGTGCGGAACTTTCACATTGGGGACCAAGCAGAGGTCTGCGGCGTCCTTTCCAAATAGATCCTGATCGCGGATGGCTTGCAGCTCCTTCTGCATTTCCAAGAACTGCTCCTGGAATTCATCCATTCTATCGAACATAGTTTCCTTTTTACTAGAAGGTATTTGTGGAATCTGTCCTTCTGGGACAGTGTGCACCACAGGGGATGGTACCGTGACTACGGCAGCGAATCTTGGCGTTTCCCGAAGTTTGTAACCTTCAGGAGTCTTCAGTATGCCCCTGGCATCTTCGCTTTCCCGAAGTTTGTAACCTTCAGGCCCAGCGGCTTCTATTGAGATTCCCTGATCTTCAGTGATCGGCGGAACATATCCTTCCTGGATATAGTTAACAGGCATGCCCCAAGGACGATCTTTCGGTATTTGATACCTAGGATCATACTTCTCCACTATGGGCATCGAGGTGATCTCTGAGATCACAGTCCTTTGTAGCTGAGCTTCTGCCATGACTTGCATGTCGTTACGAAGCTTTCTCATATCCTCTCTCAGAGTGTCGATCTATTCTTTCAACTCTCTGTTTTCTTCCTCAAGATCATCCATCTTTTTCTGACGATTGGCCCGAGTATTATACGAATGAGACAGTTTGACTCTAGAACCGAGACACAAACGTGAGATTCGTAGGTAAGAAGAATACGCGATGTGAGAATGATGAATACAATGATTATATTAATTGTTTTTTTTTGTTTAATCAAAATAAACTTCGACAATTAGATTGCAAAAATCAAACAGTGGGGAAACCCCTTTTTATTGAAATTCAAAGGATTGCGGAAATGGAAATACAGTAGATTACAAAGTGCAGAAACAGAAACCTAAACTAATGGGTCCCGAGTCCTCTCTGAAGAGAAATCGGGTGCTGATTCTGGTATCTTCCTTTTGTTTGACCGGGGCTCTTGAGCCGTTGTCGGGTTGTCATTCCTTTGCCAGGTGAAAGGAGTGAGCAAATTCCTTGGGTCATCTTGATTCTCTGCAGCATGTTGCTCCAAAATTTCAATCAGAGCATCTTTCTTTATCAGTAATTGTTGTATTTTGATTCACTCTACGTCGAGGGTGCGGTACTTGTTTTTCCAAGACCTTCTCTCCTTTTGAACTTTGTTGAGAGTAACCTGAAGCTTTTCAGTTTCCGTCATGAAGTACATGACAGATTCCCTCGGCGGAAGAATTCCGTAACGAGGATAAGGCATCTTCAGCTTGAGAGCTCTAGTTTGTACCCAGTGGAGATAAGGCTCCACCGAGACACAGTCCGGTTTGCCTAGAGGCTCTCGTCCTTTCTTATGAACGTGCTTCCAAGCGTGCACTATTTCCATCTTTAGTGCTCTGTCACTTTCTCTTTCCTTGAAGAAAAGACCTTCCAGATGAACACCCCGTGGGGCGTGTCTCATCGGGTATCCAAACTGACGACGAACCAATACCGGATGGTAGTTGATTCCTCCTTTAGTTCCTATGAGGGGTACGTTGGGGAAATTTCCACAACGGTCAATGATCCTGATTCCATCATAGATCCTATTGCACCAATCTATGTCAGAGTTGGTGAGAGACATGATTTTTTGCGACCAACGTAAGGCACTCTTGCAATCCCAAAAAGCAGCAGACTTGGGCAAGTGGGAGATAAACCATTTGTACAGCATAGGTACACAGCATGTGATCTCCCCTCTGTTGTACAAATTTCCCAAGTGTACAGAATGATACGCATCTGCGAGTAAAGTCGGCACAGGGTTTCCAATGAGAAAAACCTTAATGGAGTTGATATCGACGAAGTTATTGATGTTGGGAAACAAAAATAACCCGTAGGTGAGCAAGACAAAGATGCTTTCAAAAGCAGTCACGTTTCCTATACTGGCAAAATACAGGGCCTTCTTTGTCAAGAACTGGGCTGGCAAACCTTGGATGCCACCCTTAGCGGTCATGTGAGTCCTGACCTCAAACTCGTCCAAATGAATTGCTCTTGCAATGGTCTGATTCTTTGAAATTTCTTCCAGTCCAGAAAATGGAGCTCGATCAGTAATGTGTAGATCAATCAGATGAGAATACTCCTCCAGCGTTGGTGCTAGCTGGTAATCCGGGAATGTGAAACAGTGATAAACTGGATCATAAAACTGAATGAGCGCATCCATGATTCCCTCAATCACATGGACTCTTAACAGTGGTAGCAAACCTCCGTGCTTGGCTCTGAAAGCCTCTTAGTTTGTGATCATCCTCGCCAACCTTCTCAAATCCTCTAGTTTTGGAACCTTGAAGGTATACGTATGAGTTCTCCTTCTACCGAAATCCATTAGTGCAATCCTTTTCTCTGATATTTGCAATCACAGTCTTAGTTTAATTTGAAAAACAGAGAGACTAGAAGAGAAATTTTTTGAATGTTTTAATGTTTTTTAAATGAATGCATGAATGCAGCACACAAAAACATAGAAAAAACATGGGGTCAAAGGGTCGTTGTCATGAAGTCAAGGCTCTACCCATCCCCCAAAGGTTTATACTAAGGTGATTTTTGTACCTGTACTCATTATCATCAGCTCCTCCCAGGAAAGCAAAACAACAAGCGGATCTCCAGCGAGTTGTAGAGCAATCTTAGAGTAAGTGCTATTCACCGAGAATAGATCACCAGCCTCAAATGAGGGTAGTATCGCATGACAACTATTTCCGATAGCTTCCGCACTACAAAAGGGTTGGCTCCTCAGCTTCTCAGACATCACAATCGGCCCATTGCCTATGAGAGGGAATGGGTTGCATTGGTCATCCTCCACTGAGGTTGATGGTCAACCTCGTCGCCATCACTTATCTTAAGTGTATACTCAATCTTTCCACATGCGGCATCACACGCATTCCCATTAGCAGAAAAATAAACAGGTATAGCAATTAGGAAAAGCAGTATATATATTTGTCCTAAACATCCTAGACCTTTAAAGCTATGAATCCTAAGTTCCTGACAGAAAATGGGTTCCCCGGCGGAAGCCCCAATCTGTGGTTTTCACATAAGTGAAGAGAAAAAATAAATCGGGCCCCACAGTGGGCGCCATTTTTCTGTAGCGAGTGGTTTTGGACGCGGTTCTTAAGCATTGGTCGCTCTCACTGTGGTTGAGTTTACTACAGGTCGATTCATTTTTTATCCTATTAAAGCTGATAAAGGAAGGGAAATAGATGTCTCCAATTAACCCTGCTTTCATACTGAGTTTAAACAGCGATCTGTTAGGTTACGGATGCGATCAATGTGGTGGGGGCCTTTGTATTGGTTATTTGTATTTTCGCCAATACTGATTTCTCTCTGGGATTTTGTTAGGATACTGCTTCAGATTATGGTATATGGGAGTATGGGATTTGGGGTTTTTGTTTAGTGCGCTCGCTAAGATTTTTTTCTTTCAATCTTATGCCTACGTATTCCCATTTACCGAAACAGGGAAATCAGAGCGTTCGTAGTTCCTCCTATTCTATGGGAGGAAATGGTTGTTTTGGTGTCTTGTTCAAAGCCCAAGACGTGAAGTGAAAGGTAGTTTGTATCTTGTTCAAAGCCACCTAAAGGAGAAGACTTTAACTCAGTGTAGAGCAATGTTATCTTTCCTTAGGAATTTCTCATGCTAAAAGAGGGACAGTGGCATGGATATAGATAATCCAGAGGTTTGCCGCTTACAGCAATTAGATGAAGGGGAAGGAGTTGTTGATGTTTGTGTACGGTGAACGAGGCACAACTTTGATACTAAAAGGTTGATTGGATCAACCAGTGGTTTTCTTATACAAAGCCTAAGAGGGGGCTATTATGTGTCTCATACAAAGCCCGAGAGAGAGGCTAAAAGGTTTTGACTCGACGATGGAGTCTTTTGGTATCTCGTATAAAGCCCGAGATGAAGGCTATTAGACTCAACAAGAGAGTTTTTGTATCTCGTACAAAGCCCGAGATGGAGGCGAAAGGTTTATTTGGCTCAATAAGAACCTTTTTGTATCTCGTATAAAGCCCGAGATGGAGGCGAAAGGGTGAGTGACTCAACGAGGGAGTCTCTTATGTGTCTCGTACAAAGCCCGGGAGAGGGGCTAAACGTTGTTTGACTCTGCTGGGTAGAATCATTGTATAAAGCCCAAGAGAGAGGCTATTGTAACTGGAGAAGGATCATTATACAAATCCTAAGAGGAGGCTATGGTTACTGTTTCAGTTGAGTGACAGGTCCAGTATGCTGATTTTGAAAGAGAAAATCAGTTCTTATATGAGCAACACTGTACTCAAGGATTTGACTCAAGGATCCGAGTTATTCCTGTTCTTTAAGGAAGTGGTAAATCCGAAGGGGTATTGAGATTGTCCGAGTCTACGGGGTTCCTTCCTATTCTTGAAGGGTGCTTGAGAATGTCTTTGAAACTCAAGGATATTAGACTGTCCAAGTCCAGAGTTTTATCTTTTGTACTATGCTTTGAGAAATAGTAGTAGACTCTTTGAAAGGACTGTTCTATGCAGATAACTAATTTCTATTCCTATACCTCTAGGAGATCATCGGGACAATTTGTACGAAGCCCAAGAGGAGGCTGGAAGCTTTTAAGAAGCCGAGAGGTCCTTGTACGAAGCCCAAGAGGAGGCTATCATTCCCGGAGGAAGAGATCATTATACGAAGCCTAAGAGGAGGCTGTGAATACTTCTAAGAAGTCGTAGGGTCCTTGTACTAAGCCCAAGAGGAGGCGGGGTTGCTTTTAGGAAGCCTGTGGGTCCATGTATGATGCCCAAGAGGAGGTCGATGCTTTTAAGAAGCCCGTGGGTCCCCAAACCCCGAGAAATTCAAGACAGGCTATTCACAAGGAATAGATCAAGCCAGGAAAGTTTGAGAATTTGGAAGAAACTCAAAGATGCCATTCACGGAGAATACATTCATCTCTGGGAGTAGAGTTTCTTGACAATTCCTAATGAGGACAGTCGAAGAGAAGACTGTATCTGGTGATCCTATTGGGGATCTAGTTGTCTATTTCTATGAATAAACGAAACGGCGTCACCTAGTTCTAGACGTAGTTGCCGGGGAAACTCTAAATATCTATACTATTATTACACAATTGATATGAGTTTATGAAAGAAGACTTACAGCGAAACAGCCCCACAATACAGTTATATGTATATGAAAGCGATAAATGAAAGCAATAACCACTTACTCGGTTGTAGAGCTTCCATGCTGTTTGGTTAGTTGTTCAACAAAGAGAGATTAAAAACAACAGTATATTCAAAATCAAAGGAGAAAGTGCTTTGAAAAAGAAAGATTTGGGGCTTACAGCTCAAGGAGAGGCCCAGGGTTTTATCAGTGAGCGCACTATTTGAATTTGTACAGAGGGATGGGTTTTACACTCTCTCAAGAGGCCCAAAAGGTTTTAAAGAAAAAGAGTGGGGCTTATAACACGAGGGTAGGCCCAGTTGATTTTTCGTTTAAAAATGGCGATCGCGCCGAGATTTTCTTTTAACGCAGAGGGGCTTATACAATATCTGAGGCCCAAATGATTTTGGTTAAAAGGGGGTTGGGTCTTACACTCTATTAGAGGCCCAAAATTTTTGAATGGGTCTTATAGCTCGAGGAGAGGCCCAAGGTTTGTTTTTCAACGGACGATGATCGCGTCGAACTATTTGAAATACAACGGGATTTATACAATAAGTGAGGCCCAAAATGGGTTTGTATTTACAAAGGATTGGGTCTTACACTCTATTAGAGGCCCAAAAGTTTTGAATGGGTCTTATAGCTCGAGGAGAGGCCCAGAAGGTTATTTTTCAAAAGGCGACGATCGCGCGGTTTGTTTTTGACGGTATCGGGACTTATACAATACACTGAGGCCCAAAAATGATTTGATAAAAAAAATATTGGGTCTTACACTCTATTAGAGGCCCAAAAGGTTTTGAAAATGATTTATGAGGGTTGAAAGTCAAAGAAACCCTAATTTTAATCTTTAAAAGTAAATATTTTAAAGAAAATCAAAAAAATACCAAATAGGTTTGAATAAACCACTTGTATTTTTGTTTAAGGTTTGAAAAATGAGGTATAAATCACAAGAGATATTTAAACTCATTAGGTCTTGATTTTCAAAATAAATATTCACTTTTAAAATGTTTAAAAAACAATTAAAAATGAATTTATTCACAAAAATACTAATTATATTAAATAAATAATATAAATCTAATTTTTTTTGTGGAATAAAATATTTCAACATTTTTATGATCTTTTGCAAAAAGAATCAGTAAAAAATAATTAAAATTGAGTGAGTTATTAAATTTTCAAATTATTAACAAAATAATATGAAAAATAAGAAAATAGGAAAAAGTGATAAAAAAAAGGTCTGGGGCGAGGGGGATTCGAACCCCAGACCTTTCGCTCGCTAGTACACACAAACCAGTTGATCAACCGCTGGGGCGCAATGCCAATTCATTAATAACATGGCAAGCGAAAAATATATATCAAACTAGTTGGATTTTCTGAAAATGGCGCCATGGCCATCTTCTTCCTCAAGCTCTGATGCGTGAAGCCCTCTATCTCACTCATCTCTCAACCATTTGACATGATTCAAACACCAAACTCATGCGTTTTTTCACAAGGAAGAAGATGGCAATACCCAATTTCATTCATTTTCAGTGTATAACAAATTATATCATTGTGGCCGTATGAACCCTAATTTTGCAAAAGCAATCGTGCAGACATGATTATGAGTCCTATGATCAAATTTCTGAGGGAAAACAATCAACACATGATGGCAAGCAATTGGCAAAAATATCATGCGAGGAAATATGCATGGATCATGGAGTTGGAGTTTTGAGGCTTACCTTGATGCAAGCTGAAATGGAACTCTGCACAAACTTTGTTCCAGTTGTGAATTAATGATCCCTACAGCTTCAATGGATGTTATGGAGTGTGTTGCAAGCTTTGGATCACTTTGAAACTCTTTGGATCAAGCTGGATGTAACGCCCCAGTTTTGTCAGTTTTTATTTAATCGAGTCGTTTGATTATTTTATTATTATTTTATTTTATTTTTTACTTTTATCTGAAAATATGTTATTTTTCAATGTTGTGATATTTTATCGGGTTTTGGGAACGTTTGCGAGATATTTGAGTGTGGGGGTATTTTGGTCATTTCATAATATTTTCATTAAGTAGGAAGAATAGAAAATAGAAAGAGAGAAAATAGAGAGAAAGAAAAAGGGAAGAAGGAAAAAGGGGAGAAAAGAGAAGAAGAGAAGAAAAAGTGAGAAAATCTTGGAAAATCAAAGAAAACAGCTTCTAAAATCGATTTAATCGGGTAAGGGTGCGAAACTCAATTATTGTATACTTGTGTATGATTATGTATGTGTGTTTGTGGTTGTTATTGGATTGAAATGGAGAAAATTTAGTAAAACCCATATTATGATAAATTGATTAGAAATCGATTAAATGTGTTGGAAATCATGTTTTTAGTGTTCATTATTGTTGGTACATGATAGATACTTGTTGTTAGATATTGTATTGGTGTTTTTCTGAGTATTGGATGATAATTTGGGGGATTTGGGTTGAACCCGTAACAGCAAGAACATGCAGAAATTTTTCTGGTTTTTCCAGGTGATACGCGTATGGGGTATGTTCATACGCGTATGGACCTTGGCATTACGCGTAACATGGGCGAGGCATGGGCCAATACGCGTATGGATCTTCAATTTTCTCGGCCATCTGCCCATTTGCGTATGATACGCGTAACATTGTAGGGCAATACGCGTACGGTCTTGGCACTACGCGTATTGAAATTTTAACGTGAATTTTGGGGAAAAAATGGTCTCTGCCCATACGCGTATGGCCTTGGGCAATACGCGTATGGCATGGTGAGGAATTTGGGCAATACGCGTATGGCTCAGGGCAATACGCGTATAGCCAGGAGAATGGTAAAATGGGACTTTTCAAAATATCATTTTCGTTTTTCTTTCGTAACTTGGATTCCGTTTATCCGATTTTTACATTCTTGGTATCGTTGGAAAGCTATTGAGTTGTACTTTCTTATTATGATGATTTGGGAAATGTCAGCCGATTTAATTATGTTGAGAATTTGGAATAGTGTCGGTTTGTCGACTTTTGTCGTTATAATTGTGCGTAATTGACGTGTATCGTGCAAGGTGCTGTTGTATGATGTAAATGCATGTGTTTAGATGGTATTGAGATGATTTGTGGTCGTATGGAAATTAAATGCATTGTTTTGGACTTAAGTGCAAGGTGTGATTTTGGGGAATGCATATATGTGTGTATTTGAATGTTATGAGTTATTGTATGTCAAGCATCATGATATGCATTGTTGTGACGTCCTGAGTGACGGTTTGATTCCAGAGGGAATCTGCTATAACATCGTGAGCCTTAAAAATAAGAGGTATGAATAGCCTTAAAAATAAGAGGACCGAAAGCGATGGTTATAGACGATCGTGTGCCCATGTAGGGTGTGAGCGATCGGATCGTGAGCCTTATACAAAGAGGACCGAAAGCGATCCATAAACGTCGTGAGCCTTATACAAAGAGGACCGAAAGCGACGGGGAACATCGTATGCCCGACGGGGAGTTACAGTGATGTAACGAGCGATGGTTGCAATAGTTCCTGAGTGAACTGGTGATGAGAAACATTGGAAGTCGGTATCGCATGTGCATATGCATAGAGTCGTTGTGTCGGTCTCTTGCATTGCATAAATCATTAATGGTTGTTTATGTGTGGAATTGTGGATAAATGGATATATGGATATGTGTTGGTGACACTTGTACCGAGCAGGGTTGGTATACTTTGGTGATGGAAATATGAATTATACACTGTGTTATCTTGTGTTTGCATTATGATGTGAGTTGTGGTGAGAACTGTATATATGTGTATTTTTGTGTTATATATATATATATATATATATATATATATATATATATATATATATATATATATATATATATATATTTGTATGCAATTATATTATGATTGTTTTTCTCACCCTTCTGCTGTTTTATAATGCTCTATGAGGCATTGCAGATTAGAGTTGCTGGAGGTCTTTTTGTGAAGCTTAGGACTTCATTCTTTTGTCGGTCGGCTCTGATATGTGACACCGGGTAGTTAGGGAGGCTGTTTGTGATTATTGTGTATTTTTATATATATATATATATATATATATATATATATATATATATATATATATATATATATATATATATATATATATATATATGATATTCAGTTTTATATTTTCCGCTTTTATTCTAAAAACTGAAATGTGGGTGTAAGGAACTGAGTTCCTCTGTTGATTGCTACCCCATTGTTGCATATCTTTATGAGCAGGTGTTGTATGATTTGTTTCAATATGATGTGATTCCCCCCGTCTATGCCATGATAATTTAAATATACTCTGAAGAAATTTTGAATTTTCTTTTACTGCTTTCTTTAATTGGGGGTATAGATTGGGGGTGTTACATTAAGTGGTATCAGAGCCAGTCCGTGTCAGTTGTGTCAGTCCTTGTTGGTCGTTGTGTTTGGTTGAGCTGTTTGTTTAACCATAAGTACTGTTATTGGAAATGAACAGAGTATGGCTGGTAGGAATGATGCTGCGTTGGCTGCTGCTATGCAAGCTATGGCTCGTGCTGTGTAGGGTGCACCTAATGCTGCTGGTAATGATGAGTTCAGGAAGAACAAACCACCTGTCTTTAAGGGAAGATATGGTCCTGATGGTGCACAGATATGGCTGAAAGAGATTGAAAGGATTTTCCGAGTGATGGATTGTGATGAGGATCAGAAGGTGAGACTGGGTACTCACATGTTGCTAGAAGAAGCTGAGGATTGGTGGGTTAGTACACGTCATGTGTTGGAAGCTGCAGAAGAGGAAGAAATTACTTGGGAAGTTTTTAGCCGGGAGTTCTTGCGGAGGTAATTTCCTGAAGATGTGAGAGAAAAGAAGGAAATTGAGTTCTTGGAACTGAAACAAGGTAATATGTCCGTTGTTGATTATACTGCTAAGTTTGTGGAACTTGTGCAGTTTAATCCTCATTATGCTGTAGCGACTGCGGAATTCTCTAAGTGTGTTAAGTTTGAGAACGGATTGCGTCCTGAGATAAAGTAGGCAATCGGTTATCAAAGGATACGGAGGTTTTCTGATTTGGTGGATTATTGTAGGATTTATGAAGAGGACAGTAAGGCTCGTTCTACTCACTATAAGAGTGTGAGCGAGAGGAAAGGGAAGCAACAGTTCCGGGGTGGTCCGTATGTGACACCAGCTGATAAAGGTAAACAAAGGGGTACTTTTGATTGAAGGTCAGGTGGAGGAGGGATGTCTGGTCCTCTGAGATGTTAAAGATGTGGTGATGTAGGACATCGTCAGTCCCAATGTAAGAAAGATTTGAGGAAGTGTACTAATTGTGGAGGTGTAGGACATGTTGCTGCTGATTGTGCCAGGAAAAATGTGGTTAAGTGTTTCAACTGTGGTGAACCTGGTCATATTAGTACGAAGTGTCAGAAACAGAAGCAAGCTCCAGCTAGTGGGAAGGTATTTTCTTTGGCAGGGACTCAGACTTCAAGTGCAGATCGTCTGATCAGAGGTACTTGTTTTATTAATAGTACGCCTTTAGTTGCTATTATTGATACTGGAGCGACTCATTCGTTTATTTCGTCTGAGTGCGCGAAGCGTTTGAATCTTGTGTTGTCTTTGATGGATGGTAAGATGGTTATTGATACTCCAGCAATGGGGTCAGTAACTACTTCTTTGGTTTGTCTAAGTTGTCCTTTGACCATTTATGGTAAAGACTTTGAGATGGATTTAGTGTGTTTACCGTTGGAGGGTTTAGATGTGGTTTTGGGAATAAATTGGTTGCAATTCAATCGGGTTCATATTGATTGTTATCATAAACTGGTAAGGTTTCCTTCTCTTGAGAAAGACGAAGACTCGAGTTTCTTATCTACCAAAGAGTTGAAGAGACTTTTGGCGGATGAAGCTCAGTTGTTTGGGTTGTTTGCATCTTTGACTGTGGATAGTCATGTTTCACTTGATGTGTTTCCTGTTGTGTGTGAATTTCCGGAAGTGTTTCCTGAGGATATTTCATATTTGCCGCCAGAGAGAGAGGTGGAGTTTTCTATAGATCTAGTTCCTGGTACTAGACCTATTTCTATGGCACCTTATCATATGTCGGCATCTGAGTTGGTTGAGTTAAAGAAGCAGTTGAATGAGTTGTTGGAAAAGAGGTTTGTAAGACCTAGTGTTTCTCCCTGGGGTGCTCCAGTTTTATTGGTGAAAAAGAAAGATGGCAGTATGCGGTTGTGCATTGATTATCGCCAGTTGAATAAGGTGACGATTAAGAATAAGTATCCTCTTCCAAGGATTGATGATCTGATGGATCAGTTGGTTGGTGCTTGTGTGTTCAGTAAGATTGACTTGAGGTCGGGGTATCATCAGATAAGGGTGAAAGAGGAAGATATCCAGAAGACGGCTTTTAGGACACGTTATGGTCATTATGAATATTCTGTGATGTCGTTCGGGGTTTCTAATGCGCCAGGTGTGTTCATGGAGTACATGAATCGTATTTTTCATGAGCATTTGGATCGATTTGTCGTTGTGTTTATTGATGACATTTTGATTTATTCTAAGTCTCGGGAGGAGCATGCGGAGCATTTGCGTATTATTTTGCAGGTTTTGAAAGAAATGAAGCTTTTTGCCAAATTGTCCAAGTGTGAATTCTGGTTGTCGGAAGTGAGTTTTCTTGGGCACGTAATTTCAGGTAATGGTATTTCTGTGGATCCATCTAAAGTAGAAGCTGTTCTACAATGGGAGGCTCCGAGATCTGTTACTGAAATTCGAAGCTTTTTGGGTTTGGCTGGTTATTATCGAAGGTTTATTGAAGGTTTTTCTAAGCTAGCACTTCCTTTGACCCAGTTAACTTGTAAAGGGCAAGCGTTCATTTGGGATATTCGGTGCGAAGAAAGTTTTAATGAGCTGAAGAGAAGATTGACGACAGCTCCGATTTTGATTTTACCGAACCCTAATGAGCCATTCGTGGTTTATTGTGATGCTTCTTTGATTGGTCTAGGTGGTGTTCTGATGCAAGAAGGTAAGGTCGTGGCTTATGCTTCGAGGCAGTTGAGAGTGCATGAGAAAAATTATCCTACTCATGATCTTGAATTAGCGGCTGTAGTTTTTGAGTTGAAGATTTGGAGGCATTATCTCTACGGTGCAAGGTTTGAAGTCTTTAGTGATCACAAAAGTTTGCAATATTTGTTTGATCAGAAAGAGCTAAATATGAGGCAGCATAGATGGTTGGAATTCTTGAAGGATTACGACTTTGACTTGAATTACCATCCTGGTAAAGCTAATGTGGTTGTCGATGCATTGAGCCGGAAATCATTACATATGTCCGCTTTAATGGTTAAAGAGTGGGAACTTTTGGAATCGTTTAGAGATTTGAGTTTGGTTTGTGAAGTGTCGTCAGTTAGTGTGAGGCTTGGAATGTTAAAGGTTACTAATGATTTTCTGATGACGGTTGGTGAGAAACAAAAGCTGGATGTGAAATTTGTGGATTTGATGTTGGTTAGAGGTAAAGATGCGAATAGTGATTTTCAAGTGGATGTTAATGGTGTTTTGAGATTTCGAGGTAGAATTTGTATTCCTGATGATGCGGAGTTGAAAAGGATGATTTTGGAAGAAGGACACCGGAGTAATTTGAGTATACATCCGGGAGCGAATAAGATGTACCAAGATTTGAAGAAGATTTTCTGGTGGTCTGGATTGAAAAGAGATGTGGCTCAGTTTGTTTATGCCTGTTTGACTTGTCAGAAATCGAAGGTGGAACATCTGAGGCCTAGTGGTTTGTTGCAACCGTTGGATATTCCTGAGTGGAAGTGGGATAGCATTTCCATGGATTTTGTGACAGGGTTACCGAATACTCAGTGAGGGCATAATGCTATTTGGGTGGTTGTTGATAGGCTGACTAAATCGGCTCATTTTATTCCGATTGACATCAGTTTTTCTTTGGAGAGGTTGGCGGAGATTTACATCAGTGTGATTGTGAAGTTGCATGGAGTTCCATTGAGTATTGTTTCGGATCGAGATCCTAGGTTTACCTCGAGATTTTGGGAAAGTTTACAGAAGGCGTTGGGTTCTAAATTGAGATTGAGTTCGGCTTATCATCCGCAGACGGATGGTCAGACCGAGAGGACGATTCAGTCATTGGAAGATTTGTTGAGGGCGTGTGTTTTGGAACAAGGTGGTGCGTGGGATAGTTATCTTGCATTGATTGAATTCACGTATAATAACAGTTTTCATTCTAGTATTGGAATGGCACCGTTTGAAGCATTGTATGGGCGAAGATGTCGAACACCGTTGTGTTGGTACGAATCTGGTGAGAGAACGGTAGTTAGACCAGAGTTGGTGCAACAGACTACAGAGAAAGTGAAGCTTATTCGAGAGAAAATGAAGGCTTCTCAGAGTAGGCAAAAGAGTTATCATGATCGGAGACGGAAAGATCTTGAGTTCCAAGAGGGCGATCATGTATTTCTAAGGGTTTCACCGGTGACGGGTGTGGGTCGTGCATTGAAATCAAAGAAACTTACTTCTCGATTTATTGGTCCTTACCAGATATCCGCGAGAGTGGGTGCTGTGGCTTATAGGGTGGCATTGCCGCCGAATCTCTCGAATTTGCACGATGTGTTTCATGTTTCACAGCTTCGGAAGTATGTTCCGGATCCGTCGCATGTGATTCCGATGGATGAGGTTGAGGTAAGGGAGAACCTTACGGTCGAGGCGTTACCAGTTAGGATTTTGGATCGCGAGGTGAAGAGGTTGAGAGGCAAGGATATTGCACTTGTGAAAGTGGCGTGGGGAGGCGCTGCTGAGGGCAATTTGACTTGGGAGTTGGAGAGTCGGATGCGGGAGTCGTATCCAGAGTTGTTCGTCTCAGGTATATTTTCGAGGACGAAAATTTCTAAGTGGGGGAGAGTTGTAACGCCCCAGTTTTGTCAGTTTTTATTTAATCGAGTCGTTTGATTATTTTATTATTATTTTATTTTATTTTCGAGTTTTATCTGAAAATATGTTATTTTTCAATGTTGTGATATTTTATCGGGTTTTGGGAACGTTTGCGAGATATTTGAGTGTGGGGGTATTTTGGTCATTTCATAATATTTTCATTAAGTAGGAAGAATAGAAAATAGAAAGAGAGAAAAATAGAGAGAAAGAAAAAGGGAAGAAGGAAAAAGGGGAGAAAAGAGAAGAAGAGAAGAAAAAGTGAGGAAATCTTGGAAAATCAAAGAAAACAACTTCTAGAATCGATTTAATCGGGTAAGGGTGCGAAACTCAATTATTGTATACTTGTGTATGATTATGTATGTGTGTTTGTGGTTGTTATTGGATTGAAATGGACAAAATTTAGTAAAACCCATATTATGATAAATTGATTAGAAATCGATTAAATGTGTTGGAAATCATGTTTTTAGTGTTCATTATTGTTGGTACATGATAGATACTTGTTGTTAGATATTGTATTGGTGTTTTTCTGAGTATTGGATGATAATTTGGGGGATTTTGGGTTGAACCCGTAACAGCAAGAACATGCAGAAATTTTTCTGGTTTTTCCAGGTGATACGCGTATGGGGCATGTTCATACGCGTATGGACCTTGGCATTACGAGTAACATGGGCGAGGCATGGGCCAATACGCGTATGGATCTTCAATTTTCTCGGTCATCTGTCCATTTGCGTATGATACGTGTAACATTGTAGGGCAATACGCGTACGGTCTTGGCACTACGCGTATTGAAATTTTAACGTGAATTTTGGGAAAAAAATGGTCTCTGTCCATACGCGTATGGCCTTGGGCAATACGTGTATGGCATGGCGAGGAATTTGGGCAATACGCGTATGGCTCGGGGCAATACGCGTATAGCCAGGAGAATGGTAAAATGGGACTTTTCAAAATATCGTTTTCGTTTTTCTTTCGTAACTTGGATTCCGTTTATCCGATTTTTACATTCTTAGTATCGTTGGAAAGCTATTGAGCTGTACTTTCTTATTATGATGATTTGGGAATTGTCAGCCGATTTAATTATGTCGGGAATTTGGAATAGTTTTGGTTTGTCGACTTTTGCCGTTATAATTGTGCGTAATTGATGTGTATCGTGCAAGGTGCTGTTGTATGATATAAATGCATGTGTTTAGATGGTATTGATATGATTTGTGGCCGTATGCCAATTAAATACATTGTTTTGGGCTTAAGTGCAAGGTGTGATTTTGGGGAATGCATATATGTGTGTATTTGAATGTTATGAGTTATTGTATGTCAAGCATCATGATATGCATTATTGTGACGTCCTGAGTGACGGTTTGATTCCAGAGGGAATCTGCTATAACATCGTGAGCCTTAAAAATAAGAGGTATGAATAGCCTTAAAAATAAGAGGACCGAAAGCGATGGTTATAGACGATCGTGTGCCCATGTGGGGTGTGAGCGATCGGATCGTGAGCCTTATACAAAGAGGACCGAAAGCGATCCATAAACGTCGTGAGCCTTATACAAAGAGGACCGAAAGCGACGGGGAACATCGTATGCCCGACGGGGAGTTACAGTGATGTAACGAGCGATGGTTCCAATAGTTCCTGAGTGAACTGGTGATGAGAAACATTGGAAGTCGGTACCCGCATGTGCATATGCATAGAGTCGTTGTGTCGATCTCTTGCATTGCATAAATCATTAATGGTTGTTTATGTGTGGAATTGTGGATAAATGGATATATGGATATGTGTTGGTGACACTTGTACCGAGCAGGGTTGGTATACTTTGGTGATGGAAATATGAATTATACACTGTGTTGTCTTGTGTTTGCATTATGGTGTGAGTTGTGGTGAGAACTGTATATATGTGTATTTTTGTGTTATATATATATATATATATATATATATATATATATATATATATATATATATATATATATATATATATATTTGTATGCAATTACATTATGATTGTTTTTCTCACCCTTCTGTTGTTTTATAATGCTCTATGAGGCATTGCAGATTAGAGTTGTTGGAGGTCTTTTTGTGAAGCTTAAGGCTTCATTCTTTTGTCGGTCGGCTCTGATATGTGACACCGGGTAGTTAGGGAAGCCATTTGTGATTATTGTGTATTATATATATATATATATATATATATATATATATATATATATATATATATATATATATATATATATATATATATCTTTTGGCTTGTGCATGTATATCTTGATGTATGACAAACTTTTCATGTGATATATATATATATATATATATATATATATATATATATATATATATATATATATATATATATGATATTCTGTTTTAGATTTTCCGCTTTTATTCTAAAAACTGAAATGTGGGTGTAAGGAACTGAGTTCCTCTGTTGATGGCTATCCCACTGTTGCATATCTTTATGAGCAGGTGTTGTATGATTTGTTTCAATATAATGTGATATTCTCCCAGTCTATGCCATGATAATTTAAATATACTCTGATGAAATTTTGAATTTTCTTTTACTGCTTTGAGATGATTGGGGGTATAGATTGGGGGTGTTACACTGGAGACCTCCACCTGCATAATTGAGGCATAATGGCTTGGTTGAAGGGTGATTTTGAGACTGAGGTGTTACAATCAGTGTTTAAGTGTTTGGACACCTCAAATACATCATATGTGATGTGTTTGAGCAATTGGAATTGATTGCTTAAGGCTACAACTCAAAACCCGATAGTGGTTACTCAAAAAACCAAGAAACTTGAGGTTTAAGGAAGAATGAGAGAAAGCAGTGTTGTAACTGGCTTTGGTGTGAGTTGAATGATCCATTAGAACCTCTATTTATAGGTGATCAACTTTTGTCTTGGAGGAATAGTGAATGGCTGCTGGATCAGATCACATTCGCATGGATTGGCTTGGAGGATTTCTTCTCAAGCAAGGCAAACTAGCCACTCCCAAGAGCAGGGCTATGCCTTGACCAAAATCACATTCTTCAGATGTTTTTATTGTTGTTTAATCAGATAACTTGACTGAGTAGAGTGGCTTTGTTGAAAATGCACTATTCCACATTAATGCCCTTTGAATTCAAGGTAAAATGTGCCAAAGTGGATGAATTTCAAGTTGGAATATTCCTTGGTTTTTTTACTCAGCCCTATCAGTTGGATCAGTTGGTTCATGATCAGGTTGAAGGCATGTGGCAAAGTGATCATTTCTTTTGACTCAGAAATCGTGGATGGCACAAAACTCTCAAACTGATTTTTCATGGCAGCCTTGACATGGTGTGTTGTGGCAGCCATAATTCTTGGCACAAGTGGATTGGTTTCATGCTATTGAGTTGTTTGGATTCTTGGCAACATTTGCAACAACATTGATGCTTATCTTTGGAACTGATTCAGCTCATAACTGTGTGAAAAAACCTCACAAGTTTTGGTGTTTCCAACAAAATCTGTCTTGGACAGAATTTTTTCTAAGTGTTGGAAAAGTGGTACTTTCATGTTTTCAGCCATTTTGGCTCACTCATAGCTCAAAATCCACAATGAATTGGAGTTAGGTCTAGTTGAAGTTTTTGTAGAGGGCAATGAGATCCACAAATCAAGCCTTGGATGGGAGAAAATGGCTTTGTGGTTTAGGATTTATGACCCTCCAAAGTTGGTACCCTAGCCACTTTATTTTTAACTTAGAAAATTTTCTAAGTTTTTATGGTTACCCCTTTTACAAGTTATCCAACTTTTCTTGATTTTTCTTGATGAATGATTACTCAAATCATACATTAACATCATTTTAGGGTTAAAAATCCATTTTTGTGAAAAATCTCAAAAAGTCAAAGTTGACTTTTGTGCACAGTTGACTTTTTATCAAATGAATTCCAAACTGTGCAATTCTTCAGGAAATCATGTCCTTAACCTAAATCAAACTTGATGGACATGTTCCATGGGTGGTATAGAGTGTATTGAATCATGTCTTAGGGCTTGAGAGCATGTCTTGGTCAAAATTCAAAGTTACAGTTGACTTTTCCCGCGAAACCCTAATTGTGGTGCAGATGAAATTGAGACTTGTTGCTCAAGCTTCTTGGATTAATCCATTGTTCCAAATGGATCAATATGGTATATTAGAGACCCTCAAATCATGTCTTGAGGTCTTGGTTCATGAATTGTCCCAAAAGTCAACTTAGGGGTGAATTAGGTCAAGAAACCCTAATTCCTGATTTTTGATGTATGCATCTCCTGAGGCAAAATTGACTTGATGATTGGGTCCATTAGGTTCCATGGAGTATATTAGGTTGTGTTTTGGATCATTGGCTTGTGCCCAGATGAAAATTTCCATCTGGAGGCCCTGGTCGACCAAAACCCTAATTTGGTGACACTGGCGATCTTGAGACTTGATCCACCTAGAAGGGAACAGCTTTGTGCTTAATCCTTGGAGTGGGAGTCCTTTTGATCCATTGTGGATGTTTGAGAGGTTAGACAAGTTGAAGATCATGTCATTTCTTGATTGATCCTTTGCCTAAGAGCTCTGAGAGGGCTTGAAACCCTAATTTTGATTGTAGTGGATGCTCACCCATCTTTGGGGAGACTGATGAAATATAATGGTTCCTCCATATTGTGATGATGATTTGCACAATGATGGGAAATCTAAGTGGTCAAAATTTGGGGTATGACAGTCACTCTATTATGAGCATAGCAAGCAGTGTTCATAGCTTCAGTCCAGAAATGGTAAGGCAGTTTCTTAGCATGGATCATAGCTTTAGCTGATTCCTGGATAGTTCTATTTTTTTCGTTCTACAACTCCATTTTGCTGTGGAGTAATGGGAGATGAGAATTCATGTCCAATCCCTTCAGATGAGCAAAATTCAGCAACTTTGTGATTCTCAAATTCCTTCCCATGGTCACTTCTAATTCTAACAACATTGCTCTCCTTTTCTCTTTGAAGTCTTTGGCAAAGACCTTTGAACACATCAAACACTTCATATTTTTCTCTTATAAAATTCACCCAAGTATATCTGGAGAAATCATCCACCACCACATAAGCATACTTCTTTTCACCAAGACTTTCCACCTGCATAGGTCCCATCAAGTCCATGTGAAGAAGTTCCAACACTTTTGAAGTGGTGAGATGTTTAATCTTCTGGTGGGACATCTTAGTTTGCTTTCCAATTTGGCATTCACCACACACCCTTCCTTCTTCAATCTTTAGCTTAGGAATTCCTCTGACAGCTTCCATAGAGATGATCCTCTTCATCCTTTTTAGATGTAAATGACTAAGTTTTTGGTGCCACAGTTTCACTTCATCTTCTTTGGCTAGAGCACAAGTGGAGGAGTAACTAGAATCTTGAGGAACCCATAAGTAGCAGTTGTCCTTAGATCTGACTCTATTCATAATTACTTCACTCTTTTCATTTGTAACCAAGCATTCAGACTTGGTGAAGTTGACATTGAATCCTTGATCACACAGTTGACTGATGCTTATCAAGTTGGCAGTCAACCCTTTAACTAGCAACACATTATCAAGATTTGGAACTCCTGAGCAGTTCAGCTTTCCAACCCCCTTGATTTCACCCTTGGCTCCATCACCAAAGGTCACATAGCTGGTGGAATGAGATTTGATGTCAACTAACAGATTTTTGATTCCTGTCATGTGTCTAGAGCAACCACTGTCAAAATACCAATCCTCATTAGCTGAGACTCTGAGAGACATGTGAGCTATCAAACTGGTAGTAGCAGTCTTGGGAACCCATTGTCTTCCATTAGTAGGAATGTTTTGATTGGATCTAGGTTGAGGAGCAGGCTTAGGATATCCATACAGTCTGAAGCAGAAAGGTTTTATGTGACCAAAACGCCTGCAGTAATGGCATCTCCATCTTTGGAATCTTCCTCTTAAGTGGTTGGGATGTCCTCTCCCATGATGTTGAGGCACCTGATGTGTTATATTATGTTTAGGTCCAGATGAATGTCCTCTCCTATGATGTTGAGACACCTGATGTGATATATTACGTTTAGGTTCAGAAGCACTAACATATGAAGTGGGTTTCTTTTCTCCATCAAATCCTAGCCCAGTCATATCTCCTGCCATTTTTCCAACCTGAAGAATTTCATCCAATGTGTCAGATCCACTGTTCAGCATTCTAACAGATTTGGTCATTTTATCAAGCTTGGAGTTCAGCAACATGACTTCATTCTCCATCTTAGAGATGGTTCCAAGATGTTCTGCCTTTACAGCCTTCAGTTGAATTATAAGTTTTTTCTGCTTCTCCCCTTCGTGACAGACATCTTCACTTCTGAGACACAGCTCTTTGTAGGAAGCTGCTAGTTCTTCAAAGGTCAATTCATCATCACTAGAATCTTCATCAGAGACACATCTTCCAGTCAAAGCAGTCACATGTTTAGCAGATTCTTCTTCAAGTTCACTTTCAGAATCCTCATCAGACCAAAATACAGTTAGGCTCTTCTTTTGTTTCTTGAGGTAAGTAGGGCATTCAGCTCTAACGTGACCAAATCCCTCACATCCATGGCACTGAATCCCTTTCCCTTGAGTGGATTTTTCTTCAGACCTTGATCTTCTACCAACATCATTAGACCTGTTGATGTCAGATGAGTTGTTCTTGACATTATATCTTGACTTTGTGTCCATCCTCTTTATCACCTTGTTAAACTATCTTCCTAGCAGTACTATAGCATTTGATAAGCTTTCATCAGAATCCAGAGCACATTCCTCCCTCCATCTTCAGCATTGGACACAAAGGCTATGCTTTTGGATTTCTTTTCAGATCTGTCACTTATCCTCAATTCAAATGTTTGGAGGGATCCAACAAGTTCATCCACCCTCATCTTGCTGATATCTTGAGCTTCTTCTATGGCAGTCACTTTCATATCAAATCTCTTGGGAGGAGACCTGAGAATTTTTCTTACCAGCTTTTCATCAGACATCTTTTCACCTAGGGCACTTGAAGCATTGCCTATTTCAAGGATATTCATATGGAAGTCATGTATGCTTTCATCTTCCTTCATCTTTAAGTTTTCAAACTTGGTAGTGAGCAATTGAAGTCTTGACATCTTCACTTTAGAGGTACCTTCATGAGTAGTTTTAAGTATGTCCCAAGCATCTTTAGCTACCTCACAATTGTTCACCAATCTGAATATGTTTCTATCAATTCCATTGAACAAAGCATTCAATGCTTTAGAGTTTCCAAGATCCAATTCATCCTCCTCCTTAATCCATTCCTCCTCAAGTTTCAGGTCAGATGTTGCTTTTCCATCTTTCCCCACAGTGACAGGGTGTTCCCATCCTTTTATGACAGCTTTTCAGGCCTTACTATCCAACGATTTCAAGAAGGCCACCATGCGTGGTTTCCAATAATCATAATTAGATCCATCCAGAATAGGTGGTCTGTTCACAAATCCTCCTTCCTTGTCCATAGTACCAGAAAGTATCGTCCCTAGATCTCACCCAAAAACAGAGTAGGATGCCTGCTCTGATACCAATTGAAATTCTGGTATCAGATATAAGATGTCGAAAGAGATGTCACGACACTAATATCTGAACAATGATCAATTTATGAACAAGATAAAAAGTAGTAAACAATTGTAAAGAGACACAAGCAATTGTTAACCCAGTTCGGTGCAATCACACCTACGTCTAGGGGCTACCAAGCCAGGAAGGAAATCCACTAAACAGAATTAGTTTGAAGATTCTTAGTAAACACACTCTAGTTTACAATCTTCTCACCTAATCTCTACCCGTGTAATTTCTATCTAAGACACTCTCAGATAAGAGACACCTCTCACTCCCCCTCAATCACATGCAGTGATAACTACAGAAAGGTACAAAGTTTAGAAGAACACACTTCAAAGACAACACTTGATCTTGCTTAAAAGCTTCAATCAAGAACAAATCACTCGTGCTTAAAAGCTTAGAGTGAACAACTTATAACTCAAAGACTCAGTCCAATTCAAGCATCTAAATGATGAATGAATGGCTCACAAGAAAAAAAACCAACAAAGGACTTAAACCCTAATACTTGAATACGCAACTTTCAATATCTTCTCTCTCTGCTTTGCAAATAGGGTTAGCACGTTTTTAAATAGAAACAATCTTCTTGGGCTTGGGCATTAGTAAATCTCATATTTAATTCACAATTAAAACTGATTATGCTCTAAATCTTTTTGCACGAAAATAGCAACAAACTATTCTTCAAAAAAGTAGCAGAATGTGTTTGCTTCAAATAATGTCACGCCATGATTTTCGCACGCAATCACTGAACATAAACACACAAAAGATTGCAAATAAAGCGCAGCAAATAAACCATAACATTCTGAATAGGATGTTCTATAAATAGATGTTAGGACATCCGGCTCGACATCATGATCAGAGCCCTGCTACAATAAGAAAGACCACCTGCAGAACGTTAGAATCACATGTCAAGACATCAAGCATAACATCTTGATGTAACACCTTGTTTTATCAAAATCACCTTGTTTTAGCAAAATTGCTACCAATACAGAACTAACAGTTGCATCAAACCAGCAGGTTTCTGATGTTCCACATTCGACTTCTGACAAGTCAAACAAGCATATACAAACTTAGCCACATCACGCTTCAATCCAGGCCACCAAAATATCTTATTTAAGTCTTGATACATCTTTGTAGCTCCTGGATGGATACTCAATCTACTCCTATGACTTTCCTCTAGAATCATTCTTTTCAACTCAGAATCATCAAGAATACAAATCCTATCACGGAACCTCAGTACACCTTGTTCATCCACTCTGAATTCGTTACTTTCTGCCTGTTCATTCCCAATCATCAAATCCACCAGTTTTACATCCAACTTCTGACCCTCTCTGATACTATTAATAAATTCATTGTTGATCTTCAGCATACCGAACATCACACTATGTGGTGTCTGTTCGCAAACTAAATTCATATCTCTGAATTGCTCAATCAATTCCAACTCTTTAACCATCATAGCAAACATATGCAAGGTTTTTCGACTCAAAGCATCAGCCACGACATTAGCTTTACCGAGATGATAGTTCAGTCTGAAATTATAATCCTTTAAGAATTCTAACCACCTTCTTTGTCTCATATTCAACTCCTTCTGATCAAACAGATACCTTAAGCTCTTATGATCGCTATACACCTCAAATCTAGAACCATAAAGATAGTGCCTCCAAATTTTTAATACGAATACCACTGCAGCTAATTCCAAATCATGAGTTGGATAATTCTTCTCATGGACCCTTAACTGCCGTGAAGCATAAGCCACAACCTTACCATCCTGCATTAGCACACCTCCTAAACCCATCAAAGAAGCGTCACAATACACCACAAATGGTTCATTTGGTTCGGGTATAATCAAAACTGGAGGTGTAGTCAATCTCTTCTTCAGCTCAATGAAACTCTCCTCGCAATGAACATCCCACACAAATGCTTTACCTTTGCAAGTCAACTGAGTCAACAGAAGTGGCAACTTCGAAAAGCCTTCAATAAACCTACGGTAATAACCATCCAAGCCCAAAAAGTTCTAATCTTAATTACCGACTTAGGAGCCTCCCACTGTATAACTGCATCTACCTTGGATGGATCCACAGCAATACCATCACCTGAAATAACATGCCCAAGAAAACTTACCTCTCTCAACCAGAATTTGCACTTAGATAACTTAGCATAGAGATTTTTTTTCTTTTAACACTTGCAACACGATCCACAAATGCTCAGCATGTTCCTCTTCTGACTTAGAATAGATTAGGATGTCACCAATAAAGACAACCACAAATTGATCCAAGTAAGCATGAAAAATTATATTCATATACTCCATGAATACACCAGGTGCATTAGTAACTCCGAAAGGCATCATTACATACTCATAATGTCCATATCGGGTCCTGAAAGTCGTCTTCTGAATATCTTCATCCTTTACTCGTATCTAATGATAACCCGACCTTAAGTAAATCGTGCTAAACACACGGGCACCCACTAACTGATCCATTAAGTCATCTATTCTTGGAAGTTAATGCTTGTTCTTAATCGTCACTTTATTTAGTTGTCTGTAATTGATGCATAACCTCATACTGCCATCCTTTTTCTTCACCAACAACACCGGAGCTCCCCAAGGCGATGGTGCCATAGAAATAGATCTGGTACCAGGGACAAGATCAATAGTAAACTCCACTCCTCTCTCTGGCGGTACATCAGCAATATCATCCGGAAACACTTTTGGAAATTCACGTACTACTTGCAATTCATTAATCACCGACTCACTCTCCACTGACAAGGATGCAAACAATGCAAGCACTTGAGATTCTTCTTCTAAGAGCTCTCTCAACTCTCTAGCAGATACAAAACCATCTTCTTCCTCTTCCTCAGGAGCAAGAAATTGCACCGACTTGTTAAAACAGTTAATATGAACATGATTGAACTCCAACCAGTTCATACCCAAGATCACATCAAGATTTCCCAATGGAAAGCAAATAAGATCCACACCGAAGTCCTTATCAAATATTGATAGTGGACGATTCAAAAAAACTAGGGAAGTGGTCACCAATCCCTTTGCAGGAGTTTCAACAACCATCTCTCCCTTCATAGGAGAAACAATGAGGCCTAGCCTTGCCACACAATCAGCAGAAATAAAAGAATGAGTAGCACCAGTATCAATAATAACAATCAACGGCGTATTATTAATGTAACATATACCTCTGATCAGTCTGTCATCACTGGATGTCTGAGTCTCTGTCAAAGCGAACACATTTCCTCCAGTTGAAGCTTGCTTTGGCTTCTGGCAACGAGTACTAATATGGCCATGTTCTCCACAATTGTAACAAGTCACCACCTTAACCTTGCAGTCAGCAATCAGATGTCCTGCCTGTCCACACTTGAAGCATTTCTTCACATTACTCGTGCACTCATGAACACGATCACCTAGATCACCACACCTGTAACACTTAAGAGGAGCAGGGGAACCTCCCCCACTCGATTTCTTATGATCAACGTATTTCTGTTTACCTTTCTCAGCTGGAGCTGCATAAGGCTTCCCACGGTTCATCGGTTGTTTTCCCCTTCTCTCAACCAACCCTTTAAAGTGAGTCGATCAAGCCTTACTATCTTCCTCAAAGATCCTACAACAATCCACCAAATCCATAAACCTTCTGATTCGCTGATAACCAATCGCCTATTTGATCTCAGGTCTCAATCCATTCTAAAACTTGATACACTTTGAGAACTCAACAGTTGCCGCATTGTAGTGAGGGTAAAACTTAGCCAGATCTGAGAATTTGGCAGCATACTCTGTAACCGACATGTTACCCTACTTCAATTCTAGAAACTCAATCTTTTTCTTCCCTCGGACATCTTCAGGAAAATACTTCCTCAAGAACTCCCTACTGAACACAACCCATGTGATTACCTCTCCTGTTGCTCCCAAGAATTGACGAGTACTAACCCACCAGTCATCAGCCTCCTTAGCCAGCATATGAGTACCCAACTGCACCTTCTGTGCCTCAGAACATTCCATAACCCGGAAGATTCTCTCGATCTCCTTGAGCCAAGCCTGCACTCCATCCGATTCATATCTTCCCTTGAAGGTAGGAGGTCTATTCTTCCAAAACTCATCATTCTCACCAGCATGAGGCGGGATCTGTACCGCCTGAGCAACAACCTGCAAAGCAGCAGCAATAGCAGCATCGCTCCTTTCAGCCATTTTAAATATGTTACGTACCAACAACATAACACAATGGTTAAGGAAACGACATCGACAGTAATCAATTTTCGCACAACAACGACTCGACAACTTAGTCGGACAGACCAACCAGGCTCTGATACCACTATGTAACACCCTAAACCCCCGCGTAAAAATAATCCAATTATCAGAGTAAAAATTCATAGAAATTCAGCACATAGGATGTTACTCTCTAACATACACATGCTCATGCATACGACATGTAACACATAATTATTATTAAAAACAGTACTACAAAATCATTATTAAAGATTCTTCTCAATAAGCAGCAGAAAACTTCTTCGAATCGACAATAAAAAACTTAACATGTTGTTAGCTCCCAATTTTGACGCCTGATATTGGATTAAGAGTTTGATTCTAAGAAATGGGATTTCTGAAGTTTTGGAGACTTCAACAGGAATTGTATTTTTTAGAAGGTTTAGTCGAAGATGTCTTCATGCAAGAGGGAAGTATTTCAGGGACTTAGAAATATTTTTAACAATTTGGAGATGTTCTTTGACATAAGGCTAATTAGCATCGTTCGATTTGGAGATTCAAATTTGAATAATGGAGGGAACTTTGTCCTTATCCATTTGAGAGAAAGAGACATGTGGTGAACATCTAAAGAATGAAGACATGCAGGATGCCATGTGTTTCGCTCTGATCAATAGGCCATTAGTGGGTAGTTATGTTTTACCATTATAAATAACAAGTCTTAGCATTCGGATTTGTGTGTGTAAAAAGTTGTACAAATTTCTCAAATCACTCAAAGTATCCGTGCGTAGCGAGAAACAAGTTGCTGAAGAAATGTACGTTTTATGTAACACCATTTTTCTTATTCAATGCAATCCAATTAATTTCTACTCAGGAGTTTACCTTTTTTCCTTTACTTTGTTAAGTTACTTTCCAATGCACTTTCAATTATTTCCTCGTGTTTCTTTTCCTTTAAGCATTGTCGAAATACCTTTGTTTCTAAATATGAACACCATCAAAATGTTCAACCTTATTCTCATATCTTTTTAAATTGTTTTAGCACATGTCCTAGGATCTAGTTTGGTCAATCCTGCAAGTTACTCATTTTTTTTACAAAATTGATAGACCAGAGGTTGTTTACTATTTTTGTAAGTAAACAAATTGGCACGCCCAGTGGGACAGTGCTAAACGAATTTCTTGTGTTTTCAAAAGAAACTTATAATTCTGCATTTTGATTATCTTTTCTTTGTCGAAAACTTCATTGTATGTTATTAAGAAGTGGAAAAGTAGCCACCATAAACGAAGATAGACCAAGAAGGAGATATACGAGGAAAATGGCCCAGTTTTAACGAAGAACCAACCCCGGGATCTTCGACTGGGGGACCAACGGTTTCTGCGCCTATTTCTGAAGCCATACCATCTATGGCAAGTTCGATTCCTACACATTTGATTGCCCATACTCAGCCGATTCTTAGTTATGTTGGGTCAAGGGGTCCACCAAGGACTCCCCCGCCAGTGGGAAATGCTAACTTCCAACCATTTATTCCCCATGGATTTTCTATGCCTTTGCCTAGTCAAGACCCGCCTTATGAGATGCCAACTTCGATGATGGCGAACTTACATAATGCTCCGTCAGTATTTACAGAACCCATAGTGACTTCACCTTTACAAGGGTCAGGATCTGGGGTTAACATGGGTCGAAATAATCAGTCCTTAGGAATGGGATATTCAACCCAAATGCTAGGCTTGACAAATACTACCGCAACATATTTAAGGCAACAAATGGATGAAAGTAACAATCAAATGGTCCAAATGATGTCCCAAACTATGGGTGAAATCTTTCAGCCTCTAATCCAAAATACCACCCAGACTAATCAGCAAATAGCTGCACAGATGACGCGCCTGGCAGATTTCTTTGGTGTACCATACCTTCCTCGACACCCTCAGAGGGAGTATATCGCAAGAAACTAAGGGGCAGTGTTCGAAGAGGACCCTACTATTAACCAGGGCCAACAAAACCCAGGGAATGTACCTCAGGCGAATTTAGCAAACCAGGGAGTAGTCGAACCCCCTAGGAATCAGCCACAAATTCCTATAGGAGAACAACCAAGGGTGGTTTTTGTAAATAGAAACCAAGACGCTGACAACATTATACAACAGATTCGACATAACGAAGTGGCAGCGGATAATAATTTGATAGCCATGGTCGAAAGGATTATGGCCCAAAATGGAGTCAACTTTGGTCTTCGAAGGCCAAATTATGCATCTCCACTATCAGAATATATTCTTCAGTCGGAGTTACCCCCTAGAACCAAAGTCCCTAAGTTCACTAAGTTTTCTGGGGACACCACTGAGTGCACTGTCGAACATGTGGCCAGATATGTGATAGAGGCTGGAGAAATTACGAATAATGAGAATCTTAGGATAAAATACTTTCCAAGTTCTCTGACGAAGAATGCTTTTACGTGGTTCACAACTTAGCCACCGAATTCGATCCACAATTGGACCCAGTTGGAAGGGCTATTTCATGAGCAGTTTTATATGGGACAAACTAAGATCAGTCTTAAGGAGTTGGCTAGTATAAAACAAAAATTCATTAAGCCAATAGATGACTATTTGAACAGATTCCGACTGCTCAAGGCTAGATGTTTTACACAAGTACCAGAACATGAGTTGGTTGAAATGGCCGCTGAAGGCTTAGATTATTCCCTTAGGAAGAAATTGGATACCTAATATTTAAGGGATATGGCCCAGTTGGCTGACAGGGTTTGACAATTAGAGCGCCTGAAGGAAGAAAAGGCTAGGGCAAATAAGAATAAAAGGGTAGCCTACGTCGAAGTCAATGACGAAGACGAAAAACATTATAATGAGCCAGTAAGTTTCGACGAAGGCGAGATTAATCTTACTTAATTGAAACAAGGCCCACCTTATTCTTGTAAGTTGTTGGCCCATTCGAATGGGAAAAACCTTGTCGAACCAGAAAAGAATGATAAATTCCCCAAGAAAACTTACACTTTCGACGTTACTAAATGTGACGAAATTTTCGATTTATTAGTTAAGGATGGTCAGATGATAGTGCCTCCTAGTGCTAAAATGCCTCCTTTAGAACAAAGAAAAAGAGAGGGTTTTGTAAATACCATAATTTCTAGGGCCATAAGACTTCTCAATGTTTTCTTTTCAGGGATCTTGTCCAGAATGCTATCCAAGAAGGAAGGCTCAAGTTCGGTGAGAAGTCCAAGAGCCATATGAAGATCGATTTAGATCCCTTACCAGTGGCTAATGCTTACTGTGCAGAGCCAAAGGAGGTTAACATGATCGAGGTTGCTGAAGGCCTCAACAACAATGTCAATATGGTCGAAATCACAGACAATTTCAACAATGGAGCGGTCATGGTCAAGATCACTGAAGGTCTCGACCAAGAGTTCATGAAGGGTTTTGCTAGTAAGGTTCTCCAAAGTTTCACCAAGGACAATGCTGATGGTGTCGACATAGGGCTTACTGAAGACTCTGATGAAGGAATCACTGAGGATTCCCATTGGATGATGATAACCAAAGAAATTGTTGATGGTTTCGTTCAGATGGACAAGGTTGTTCAGGGCTTTCAAATGGAATTACGTAAGCTTGAAATCACTGAGGATGTCAAAATGGAAATCAACATGGTGGAGATTTCGCAAGAGACACCCATGGAGGTCGATGATGAACGTCGATAGGAAAAATACAACAAGTTGGCCTTCCCAAAAGAGGAGGAGAATCTGATTGAATTTATACACAGGTGTCAAAAGAAAAGGTCAGAAGTCATGTTGTGTCCCAGATGTAGCGCTGTATTTGACAAGAAGGCAGTGCAAAATCTCGAAGGAGTTTGAAAGGCCAAACAAAGACATGAGGAGAAAGCCTTTCATGGCCAGCGAGGTTTCTACCCAAGGAAATTTGCTTCGAAGCAAGAACTGCCGAAGACTAGAGTTCCAGGGGCAAGGCGCACCACCTTTAAACCATTTATAGAACTTTCAAATGGAAAATGGGTAAAACCGAATGAAAATAAGGAAAAGAACCAACAGAAATGGCAGAGTTTTGATGTAGACAGAGGCTCTTCGATGGCCTCAAAGAACCTTGCCTATGTCTCAGAGAACTACAAAGGGAAAAACCCTATGTCTAGGTCCCAGTGGAGGAGGAAACAAAGACGAAGGAAGGCCCAGAGAGAAGCTTCGGCGAAAGAGGAATCCAGCACCAACGTGCCAGTCGACAGCAAAGAACCAAACCCTGTCTAAAAGGCACCTGCCGCTACACAAATGTAAGCTGCCAAGGAAGAGCATGATCGAAAGGTTGCTGAGGATGAATTGCTCACTGATAATTTTGATTCAGGATTAAAGCAGTCTCTCGACATTTTGGTCAACGTGGTATCTGTCCTACCGAGGGAATTCGACCAGATATGTGAGGTCGAAGATACGGCGGATAACATTGATATAGAAATGGCCACACATAGGCCTGTTTGCTATTATGTGATGAATAATGGGTGTGTCTAAGAGCAAAATGCATTCTTCGAAAGACCCAGTGAAGCTATGAAAATCCACCTGAAGCCTTTTTTCATCACTGGGAAGATTGAAGACGTGCCAGTTAATAAAATTATGGTAGATTGCGACTCAACGGTAAACTTGATGCCGTAATTTATGTTGAGAAAGATAGGAAAGTTAGATACTGACACCAAACCCCACAACATGGTGTTATCAAATTATGAAGGGGAGGTTGGCAACACGTTGGGGGTAATCCATGTTGATTTTACGGTAGGGACAGTCACAAGATCCACCATGTTCATGGTGGTGGAGACGAATGCTAACTACAACCTGTTATTGGGATGAGAATGAATTCATGGAATATGATTCGTGCCATCTTCGATGCATCAAAGGATCACCATCTGGCGAACAGATGGTATTGTTGAGAACATTGAAGCCGACCAGAGCTATTTCTTGGCTTCGGCTAACCATGTCGATAGTCGAAACTTCGACAGGAATCTGGCTAACATCGCTCCATGTAACCCAGCCAATTTTGCGTTCACTCCAGACGACAACGCATACTGTTCACTGTACCTACATCCAACAAATGGGTTTCAGTGGGACCACGAAGTTGTAGGAGAAGATGACTTCGCTTATGAAGAGACATCCTGAGTTAACCCCATAGGTTTGGGGAGGGCATTCGACGATGATGCCTGAGTTTGAGGCGCTCAAAAGATTTCGGGTTACATAGCCGAAAACAAACTACAAGCGGCCCTGGAGGCCGAAGTTACACATATGGCTATTGAAGCCAACAAAGAAGTAAATCAAGAAGGTCCTGGTAAAGACTTCGATCCAGAATCACCTGATAAGGTTCAGGACGAAATTCAAAGCCAGAGGCTCGATGCCATTCATGATGACGAGCCTTTGGGTTTCGAGAAGGATCCGTTGGCAACCAACATCAAAATGCTAGTGCAAGATCCTTTGGAAGAAATTGACTTGGGAGAAGGGGTAACAAAAAGACCAACATATATCAGTGCAAATATCAGCCCATAACTCAAAGTCGAAATGATCCAGTTGTTGAAGGAGTTTAAAGACTACTTCGCATGGGATTATGATGAGATGCATGGCCTAAGCAGAGAACTGGTCGAATTAAAGCTGCCAATTAAACCTGGAAAGAAGCCAATCATGCAGAATCCAAGGTGGTTTGCACCAGCAATTCTCTCGAAGATCAAGGAGGAAATCGAAAGGCTTCTACCTTGCAAATTTATTCGAACAGCCAGGTATGTCGAAATGGCTAGCAAACATTGTGCCTGTTATAAAAAAGAATGGTACTTTGAGGGTTTGCATGGATTTTATAGATCTAAATGTTGCGACCCCAAAGGAAGAATACTCAATGCCTGTGGCGGAAATGAAAGTCGATTCTGCCGCTGGCCATGAATACCTTAGTATGCTCGACGGGTATTCTGGGTATAACCAAATATTCATTGCTGAAGAGGATGTCCCTAAAATGACGTTTCGATGCCCTGGGGCCTTAGGCACTTACGAGTGGGTAGTTATGCCTTTTGGCCTAAAAAATGCTGGGGCAACATATCAAAGAGCCATGAATACAATCTTCTATGATTACATAGAGACTTTTATGCAAATTTACATTGATGATATAATTGTAAAGTCTGTTTCAGGGAAGAATCACATTGGCCATCTTCGACAATCATTCAAAAGGATGCGAAGGCATGGTCTGAAGATGAATCCTCTTAAATGTGCTTTTTGTGTGCAGGCGGGAGATTTCTTAGGCTTTGTGGTCCACAAGAAGGGAATCGAAATAAACCAGAATAAGACCAAGGCCATTATGGAAGCGAAAGCGCCATCTACAAAGAAGGAATTGCAGTCACTGCTGGGAAAGATCAATTTCTTAAGGAGATTTATCTCGAACCTTAGCGGAAAAACTCAGGCCTTCTCACCTCTGCTTCGACTAAATAAGGAAGGATTCGAATGGGGGCAAGCTCAGTAGGAAGCTTTCGACAAAATCAAGGAATACCTTAGTTATCCTCCAATTCTAGCACCACCTTGTAGAAAGAAGAGTATGAGATTGTACATATATGCGTCAGACAAAACTTTAGGGAGCATGTTGGCTCAAGAGGATGAAAATGGCGTCGAAAGAGCCATTTACTACCTTAGTAGAGTTTTGAATGATGCAGAAACTAGGTATAGCATAGTTAAAAAATTGTGTTTATGCTTATATTTTTCTTGTACAAAGTTGAAGCATTATATAAAACCAGTTAAAGTGTATGTTTCGTCTCATTTTGATATTATTAAACATATGTTGTCTAAACCAATTTTGCATAGTCGAATTAGTAGATGGGCATTGACTTTAACTGAGTATTCCATAACGTACATTCCTTTAAAGGCTGTTAAGGGACAAGTGGTAGCTGACTTCATTGTCGACCACTCTATAAATGAAAACATGTTAAACTATCGGGAGCTCGAACCTTGGAAGTTGTATTTCGACGGTTCTAGCCATAGAGATGGTACAGGCGTAGGAGTCCTGATCATTTCTCCTAATAAAATTCAAGTATAAAGTCGAAGGCATCTATTCAAATAACGAGGCTGAATATGAGGCTTTAATAGTCGGACTTGAAATATTGTTAGAATTAGGGGAAACTAGAGTAAAAATAATGGGGGACTCAGAGATAGTCATAAAACAAATTACAAGGGAGTACAAATGTGTTAAAGAGCATCTCATTATGTACTTCGTAATAGTCAATCGATTACTGAAAAAGTTCGAAGTAGTGAGCATTCGACACATACCCCGGTTGGAAAATCAAGTGGCTAATGATTTGGCTCAGATTGCTTCTAGATATAAAATTTCGAAGGAAAAATTAGAAGATGCAATCGAAGTTAGAGGAAGAGTTATATCAGTCAGATTGTCCCCATCAGATTTAGAGACGACGAAGCTAGGATACGCTGATAAAGAGAACTTCAAAATTTTAGCAGTAGATAGCTTGATGGATGAAGACTGGAGAAAGCCAATAGTCGAGTACCTGCAGAATCCAACGGCGTCCGCTGATCGAAAAATCAAGTATCGAGCTTTAAGTTATGTCCTTTTGGGTAATGAGTTATTTAAAAAGACTCCTGAGGGAGTATTGCTTAAGTGCCTTAGTGAGTCAGAAGCATACTTAGACCTTTCGACCATTCATAGTGGGATGTGGGGCTCATCAGGTAGGCCACAAAATGAAATGGCTTTTATTTCGACAAGGTATGTACTGGCCTACTATGTTGAAAGATTTCATCGAATTCGCTAAGGAATGCCAAGAGTGCCAAGTGCATGCAGGTTGGTGAGATTCGACTAGCGTCGTCGAAGAATCAAAGGTACATTTTGGTGGGCATTGACTATTTTACGAAATGGATAAAAGTTGTGCCATTGCCAAATATTGACCAAGAAGACGTGATCGAGTTTATTAAAAAACACATTATCTATAGGTTTGGAATCCCAGAAACTATTACAACAGATCAAGGATCAGTGTTCACTGGTCGAAAAATGCAAGAATTTGCTAAAGAAATGGGTTTCAAACTCTTAACCTCTACACCTTATTACGCTCAGGCAAATGGTCAGGTTAAAGCAGCAAATAAGGTTGTAATTAGTTTGATCAAGAAACATGTGGGAAAGAAGCCTAGAAATTGGCACAAAACTTTGGACCAAGTTCTTTGGGCATGTCGAACCTCTCCCAAAAAGGCGACTAATTCTACACCATTTCGATTGACCGTTGGCCATGATGCAGTATTACCAGTTGAGATTTACCTTCAGTCGATGAGAATCCAAAGACATCATAAAATCTCATCTGAGTCGTATTGGAACATGTTGTTAGACGAATTGGTAGACTTATATGAGGAAAGGCTTAATGCTTTGGAGCTATTGAAAAGACAGAAGAAGAGGGTGGGGCAGTCTTATAATAAGAAAGTTAAAGTTAAGACTTTTTCGCCTAAAGAGTTGGTTTGGAAAGTAGTTTTACCTATGGATCAAAAAGACAGATCTTTGGGGAAATGGTCTCCTAAGTGGGAAGGTCCTTTCCAAATCACACAAGTTTTTTTTAATGGTGCTTATGAGATCGAAGAGTTAGATCAAGATAGAAGAATCTTGAGGGTAAATGGGAAGTATTTGAAGAAATACAAGCCTACACTTCGAGAAGTAAAAATATCTAGAGAATAATCACGCATGCAAAACAATCGAAGCTAATATGGCGAAATAAAACATATTGCCAAGATGGCTAGATTCGTTACATTCAAAGAGTAAAATAATTATTAGAAAACCCAAGGAATAATGATGAAGTTCACATAATAGAGTGAAATTAGAACGACAGGTTGCCTTTCATAGTGGATTGCTTTGCCTTCAAGAGTTCTAGCCGCCTCTCGCAGAGGGATTGGTTCAACCTCATGGTCTTCAGTTCTGCTTCTAGTCTCTTAGGTTTGTCTGTAAAATCCAGACCTACGTTAAGTTCTTTCGCCACCTGAGAGTTGTCAAACTTTTCGAGCTCAGCGTTCTGATTCTTCGCTTTCGAAATTTTTGTTTGCAGCTCTTTAATCTGGGCCTCCAAGGAGCTAATACTTTGGTTGTTGGCTTCGATTTGAGTCTTGTTCTGCTCTTGGGTCTGTTCCAAATCATCCAGTCAATTGGTGGATTCTGAAGCAGCATCCCATGCAGCCGTGACTGAGCCAGTTTGATTTTCAATATCTTTTGAGATTTGTTTGATTTTGGTAAAGTCAGCAGTAATCCGATTGATCATTGAGGTCAGCTCCAAGATGATATTGGCAATTTCTGGAGAAGCAGTTAGAATGTCAACCTCCTTGAGAAGTTTCTTCAAAGCAATTGGAGAAGTGGGGTCAGACTCAATGAGTCGAAACAATTCACCCTTAAAAACCTTTTCTTTGATCTTTAACAATATTTGGCTGGAAGGATCAGCAGTGGATTGACCGCCAGATACAGAGGGCGAACTAAGGTTTTTCTCAGATGAACTTCCCCAAGAACCAAGTAAAACTTTCAAGTACTCACGGGGGTTGTTCTTTTTCAGAGCCTCTAGTTCTTCTGCAGAAAGGGTCATAGAGGCTTTTCTCGAATCCTTCGCAGTTGACAGGTTAGGATTAGAAGCTGTTTTGGCAATTATCTCTTCATGAATGTCTTCTTCCTCATCTTCTTCATCTTGGTCGTTACCCTCTTCGACGTTGTCAGCATCATCCATAAACTCCTCAATAAGCATTGATTGGTTAGGGAACATAAAATGTTTACCTTCCTCTTCCATAACCTCATCTTGTTAGATGGCATCTGAGGTTTCGACTCTTGGAGACCTATCATCTGCGTCGTCTTCGACTTGCACCTCAGGGTTTTCCGCCTCCATATCAGCCCCAGCCGTTTCATCTTCGTGATCGGATTCACTGGTGTGAGAAGCTTGAGTGGTAGTCTTGGGTGGAGAAGTTTCGCGTTGTTTCTTGACTACTTGGTTGATTTCACTCAGTGAGCTCTTCTTAGAGTCTTTTGCTGGAGTAGGGTGATATGTTGGTTCACCTTCACTATTAAGGATTGTTGGGTTGGTTGATTCGGCAACTGGTTGAATCGAAACTCCTGCATCATCATGAAAGATATAATCAAAGTTAATAGTCGAAGAGAAATGATAAGGACAATGAGGTATATATGTGAATCATTTTGGTACCTTAGGAGCTTCTGCCCCAGAGCTTGAGCTTTTTCGACATATCTTCAAGAGTTGGCTTCAAGATGGTTAGTTTGGTAGGTATTTTTATCAAGACCTTCACACCTTTCACTTGTGATTGAGTAATGGCTTCATTTATCTTTGGTTGCCTTTTCTTCTTCTTCAGAGATTGTTCAGCAGTCGGAGATAAGCCTTCATTATCCGATTCGACTATCACCAAGATACCTTTGTTGTTGTTGTTGCTATCTTGCTTCCTTCTTCTTCTTTCACTTCTGCAGGCTTCCTCACTGGTGGTTTCTTTGGAGGAATCTTCACGGCTAAAATAAACAGAAAAGCAGTCATTATATATGAGAATAAATAGACAAGGAAATGTTGGGTCGAAATCCTCCCATTCCACACCTTCATATATTTCAGATTCGATGCGAACATCTTTGATCCCAATATGAAGATGCCCTTTGAAACTGTCTAGTATATGTTTGGTCGGAACCACCCGCTGTGCTTTCGGTTTTGATTGTTGGCGAAGGATTTTGATAGAATCCCCACAGACAAACCAGTCTGGAAATGGAGGGGCAAGGGCCACTCCAAAATTAGCGCTTGGCAGTCGAGGGAATTTGGGAGGAAACATATTGAAAGCCGTTTCGTATCGTTTCTCAGGGGGAACATACGAAGGGATCTTTAAGTTCTCCATTTTCTTTAAAAAAAATCCTTCAGAGTAACAGCTGCGTCGCGAACGGTTCGACCAAGACCATTCGGTCGATAAACAGTTTCAAAGTATTTTTGGAAGGCTTGGATTTCTTTAATGTGCGTCGAAGTACCTTTCTTCACTCTTTCCTGTACAGAGAGGAATGCCTTGTTAATGTGGTATGTAAATGCAACCACGCCAAAAAATTCTTCAGCATAATAAGCCTTCCACCAGTCATCAAATTGTTGAGTACAAAGGAAGCTTGGTTCGAAAGCTACTGGAAGAAACTGCGTTCGACCAGCATATCTTGCAATCTGCTTAATGGCCATTGCTTCATTATGATTGACGTTGTAAAGAAGGAGAGCACTTTTCTTGTCATAGATCGGTCGGGGTAAGACTTGAACCAATCCAAACTGTCAAACGACAAGATTTGGTTAGTAAGTAATTAGTGTGACTTGGCTTTTGGAGAGGTTAAATCTGAGGGTTAATACCCTAGGAGTTAAGAAGGCTTCCCAGATCGCAATAGATTCTGCAGCTTGAGCCTTTGGCGGCGCTAGGATGGCCTGGTGAACCACTCATGACCACACTTCCTTGCTGCAAAAGGAGCCATGTTGGGTGTGAAATCATAACGTTTGGCGAACATCATGATGAAGTTGGTGAAAGTCTGTTAGACAGGTCGACCATCATCAGCAGATGTCAGTTTCGCCAAACGCGGGCCTTCTACTCTTCGATTCTTCACATCATTGGCATCTTCATTAACCCGATTCTTGTGGGGAAGGCAAGCTTCGGACGAAGCATTCAACCACAACTAAAGCAACTAGAAGGGTCCAGAAAGGAGTAGACTTCCCTTGTCAGCTAGGCTTTTGAGTTGGGTGACCCCGTCGCTCATGGACTCATAGAGGCTGGATAAGATTAATTCGCTCAAACACAAGTCATGACCAGAGTGTAGTTGGTTCGCCATGGTCAGAAACTTTCTAGCAACTTGCAGTGACTTCGAGCAAAAGACACAACCTGACAGCCACAGAGCTATGAAAGCTATATGTTTGACGTCCGACACTTCCTCTCTGCTCTTATCATGATAATGAGCTATGTGGGTCGAATAAGCTGCCTTATGATAACTCGATTTCGTATCGTACATTTTGATTCATTTCGCACATTTTAACTTATCATTTTAGCGAGTCTTTACCATTTTCTATGCTATTTACTCATGTTTTCCCTTGTTTTGCCTTGACAGGTGTTCTATCAGCAATGTAGAAGAAAAGAATGAAAGTTGAGCTGAAGAATGAAGAAAAAGCAGCAAAAGTGCAAGTTTTAGCCTCCCTAAAAGAATGGCGCTCGCCATGCCCTGAGGAAGGCGTTCTCCATGCCCAAAAAGGAGGAAATCTCAAATTTGAAGCAATGGTGGTCACCATTAAGCAGACGGCAATCGCCGTTTGTGGCGGGAGCAGTTTTTCTACAGCAGTTTGGCAGTTGTGCTCATTTTGAATTCAAACTCGAACCAAACTGCTTGGAGCCAATAATTCTCTATATATAGACCCCTTGGGGGGTAGTTTGAACATCCAAGTACCCCGTGGAAGCGCTGCCGAATTCTCTCTAGCCTAACTACATACTTACTGTCCAAAGTAACAATTGCTCACACTGAGTAGTTGTTACACTGTTGTATTTCTTTCTTTACATTTTCGCTGGTTTGTACGCTTGGATCAAGTTATTATTCAATAGAAGTTTCAATTTCAGTTTATCTTCTTCGCATTCTACATGTTATTTACTCTTCCGTTTTTACATAATTATTTCGTATACGTGTTTGCAACATAACTTAATTTCTACAAAAACCTAAATCTGTATTTTTGTTAAAATCAACCAACATGTATGTTTTCCAGCATTGTTAACATGTTAGTTTTAGGATTTAATATGTTAGGCTAAACTTGTTTGAGCCCGTAGTTTGAGGATCGTCGTTTCGACGGGACTCTGTAGAAACCACCGGTGTAAAATATGATTGTTAAAGAATCTGGTTTTAGTGTCTAATTTTAATTTAAGTTGCTTTGTCGTGAGAGTGAGAGGCTACTTAACAGTGTTTTGTCATGAGAGTAAGAAATGCATTAAGGTGTGTCCGATAGAACGAGAGTTTGAGGTAAGCACCGGATAGTAGACACTGAGCACTGAACCTAAACACAGCAAGAGCGCTTTAAGCTTCATTTAGACTTTGTTGGTTTTCAAAGTGCGTCTTTTAATTACCGAGCGAGCGAAAGCAAAATCTTGGGGTCGTTAGGTGCGGCTTGGTCAATAGCGCGAGAGTGTGAGATTGAGTCTTTAAATCAGTATTTCCTACAGAATAAAATTGAGATCTTTGTTAACACCCGAAATTTACGGAGTACCTTAGGAGCACGAAAATCATTCTTCGGTCTCATTTCATTATTTATTTCAAGTCTCGTTAGAATTAAGATCCTTTTACCGCCAATTCAAGCCTTAGCTTTGCACCGCAATAATTGAACACTTTAGGTTGATTATTAGCCCTTGTGGGTTCGACAATCTTTTAAAACTACGCAATAAGTTGTATACTTGCAGTAGTAATCCGACCAATACGCAAAGTCGCGATCATGTTTTTGGCGCCGTTGTCGGGGACTAATTTAGTCAATATTGTGATACTTTTGTTGCACAGTATATAGACTAAGGCAACTTTTTATTTTCCTTTGCAATCTGTTGATTGTATGCCAAACACTCACTTTCAAGGCGAAGAGTTAGAAATACCAATTGACGAACCGAGCGTTTTGCCAATTTAAGACGCCGAATCAACGAATACCGTATTAGGTACAACCTTCCAGATCCTATAATTCCTTACTCAGATTTGAAACCCGAATCAGAACAAGAATCAAACATGGCCGAAGGACCAAGAAACCGTCCTCTAAAGTATTTCGCTATTCCATCACAGGAAGAACCACATAACAGCATTGCTGCCCCAGCTATTAACCGTAACAATTTCGAGCTGAAACCTTTGCTAATATTAGCAGTTCAACAAAACCAATTCTCGGGTAATGCTGCGGATGACCCGAACCTTCATTTATCAACATTCGTACAATATGCAGACACCGTAAAAGCCAATGGAGTCAGTCATGAAGCAATAAGATTAGGACTTTTTCCATTCTCATTGAGGGATAGAGCTAGAGCTTGGCTCCAGTCTCTACCATCCCATTCAGTGACGACATGGGACGAGTTGAAGAAAGTCTTCTTAGCCAGATATTTCCCACCAAGCAAGACACTATGCTGAGAGCCCAAATTAACGGATTTATGCAAAAAGATAAAGAATCTTTATTCGATGCTTGGGAGAGATACAAGGACATGTTGAGGATATGCCCACTCCATGGACTTGAAGAATGGATGATAATACATACCTTTTATGGCGGGCTATTGTACAATACCAAAATGAACCTGTGCGTTGCCGCGGGCAGTGCTCTAATGGATAATCTGTATGCAGAAGCTTATGAACTCATAGAGAGTATGGCTCAAAACCATTTCCAATGGGGAGGTGACAGTGCTGGTGTAGAGAAACCAACTCTGAAAGGTGGAATGCACGAAATTAACGGTATAGACCGAGTCAATGCTAAAGTGGACGCACTTACTCAAAAGATTGAAAGTTTAGCAATAGCACCACCAGCAGCTACCATAGCTACGGTGATACCAAATTGTGAAATATGCGGAAACCCTGGGCATGCAAATGTCGAATGTCATCTATTAGCCGGTATACCTACCGACCAAGTGAACTACGCTCAAGGGAACCCATATTCAAACACTTATAATCCTGGCTGGAGAAATCACCCAAACTTTTCATATAAGAATAACAATGCTTTGCATCCACCAACCCCAGCACCTGCTATTCCACCTGGTTATCAGAAAGGAGCGCAATCCGCTCCACCACCACCTAGAAAGTCATATCTGGAAATCATGATGGAAAACTTTATGAATGCTCAAGCTCAGCAAAACAAGGACTTCGCAAATCAAAACGCTCACACGAGCAAATTGATGAAACAATTGTCAAGCAAGCTTGATGTTATGGCTACTTCTAACAAGATGTTAGAAACTCAAATCACTCAAGTAGCTTAACAACAATCAACCATAGCAGCCCCGGCTGGAACATTTCCTGGCCAAACACAATCAAATCTAAAAGGACATGTTAATGCTATAAACTTATGAAGCAGGACCGAAGACTCCAAAATCCAGCCATGTATCAAAATTCCTCTACGGAAACCGAGAAAGTAAGAGAACCAAATACGGAGAAGGAAGATGAAAGCGGAAAGGCCGCAGAGAAAGAAACACCCTCGCCACCATACAAACCACCAGTACCTTATCCTGGAAGACTAGCTAAATCCAAAAACAAAGGACAATTCAAGAAATTCGTAGAGCTTCTAAAGCAACTGAATATAACCATACCATTCACAGAAGCTATTACGCAGATGCCTTCATATGCCAAATTTCTTAAAGAGATCCTATCCAATAAGAAGAAGCTAGAAGATAACGAAACTGTTATGCTCACTGCCGAGTGTAGCGCCATTATTCAAAATAACATGTCTCTTAAACTAAAAGATCCAGGTAGCTTTTCCATACCCTGTGTAATCGGAAAGTTTGTCATAGACAAAGCGTTATGCGACTTAGGAGCCAATGTTAGCCTAATGCCCTTATCAATATGTAAGAAAATTGACTTAGGAGAACTGAGACCAACAAAAATGTCTCTACAAATAGCAGACTGTTCTGTTAAATATCCAGTAGGTATGCTAGAAAACGTGCCAGTTCGTATAGGTTAGTTCTATATTCCGACAGATTTCGTGATAATAGACATTAAGGAAGATTCTAATATACCAATCATCTTAGGTAGACCGTTCTTAGCAACAACTTGAGCTATAATAGATGTTAAAAAAGGAAAATTAACCTTGGAAGTAGGGGAAGAAAAAGTCGAATTCATCTTAGCTCAATTCCTAAAAGCCCCAGCTTTAGACGATTCATGCTGTTTTCTAGACGTTATCGGCGAATGCGTCAGAGAAATGAAGAAGGAACTGACAAGGTACACGGAAGTACTAAAGATTCCAGTCCCTCCAATATTCGAAGACGATAACTGGCGTGAGCCATACGAAGATGACAGTCTAAGAGAGTGCCTAGCACTAACACCCGATCCAATGCCTTGCCCAAAGAAACCATCTGTAGAACTTAAAACACTACCCAAAGATTTAAGATATGAATTCCTAGACACTGAACTTGAAAAACCCGTAATAATTAATGCCGATTTAGGACAAATAGAAACTGAGAAACTATTGGAAGTCTTAAGAAAATATCCCACAGCTCTTGGATACAACATCTCTGATCTAAAAGGAATAAGTCCCTCTATATGTATACATCGCATCATGATGGAGGAGGACTGTAAGACATCTAGAGAACATCAAAGACGATTGAACCCTGTCCTAAGCGATGTAGTCAAGAAAGAAGTGCAAAAACTATTAGAAGCAGGAATCATATACCCGATATCAGACAGTAACTGGGTTAGCCCAGTGGATGTCGTGCCAAAGAAGGGCGGCGTTACGGTTGTAACTAACGAAAAAGGCGAGTCCTTAGCAAAACGAACTCAAACTGGATGGAGGATGTGCATAGACTATAGGAAGCTGAATAAGGCTACTAGAAAAGATCATTTTCCTTTACCCTTCATAGACCAAATGCTTGAACGGCTAGCCAAACATTCACATTTCTATTACTTAGACGGATACTCAGGATTTTTCCAAATACCTATTCATCCTGATGACCAAGAAAAGACCACATTTACCTGCCCCTATGGCACATTTGCCTATCGACGAATGCCATTTGGACTGTGTAATGCTCCCGCAACCTTTCAGAGATGCATGATATCGATCTTTGCAGATTTCATAGACGACATAATGGAAGTATTTATGGATGATTTCTCTGTATGTGGGGGAAGTTTCAAAAATTATTTGTCAAGCCTTGAGATGGTGCTTGAACGATGCGTTAAAGTGAACCTTGTGTTAAATTGGGAGAAATGCCATGTCATGGTGCGACAAGGAATAGTTCTTGGACATGTAGTATCCGATAAAGGTATTGAAGTAGACAAAGCAAAGGTAGAAGTCATAGAAAACCTTCAACCTCCAAAAACAGTTAGAGAAGTACGAAGCTTTTTGGGACATGCCGGATTTTACCGACGATTCATTAAAGGCTTCTCCAAGATTACAAAACCACTGACTTGACTATTAATGAAAGAAGTCGAATTCATATTCGGTGAAGAATACTTGAAAGCATTTGAACATCTGAAGAATGCTCTTATTACCGCACCCATTATGCAACCAGCTGATTGGAGTTTACCATTTGAAATAATGTGCGACGCTAGTGATTACGCTGTAGGCGCTGTCTTAAGACAAAGAAATGATAAAAAGCTTCATGCTATTTACTACGCAAGTAGAACCTTGGACAATGCATAGATGAACTACGTAACCACAGAAAAGGAACTCCTGGCCGTTGTATTTGCCTTAGATAAATTTCGTTCCTATCTAGTAGGAGCAAAAATCATTATCTATACCGATCATGCCGCGATTAGGTACTTGTTGACTAAGCAGGATGCCAAACCAAGACTCTTGAGATGGATCTTGCTTTTGCAAGAATTCGATTTGGAAATTAAGGATAAGAAAGGTACAAAAAACGTAGTAGCAGATCATCTCTCTAGGATTGAGGATCTAAAGCTCGAAGAAGTGCCTATAAACGATGAATTCCCTTATGACAGACTAGTAGCCCAGTTGTAAAGCGAAAGCGAGACTATAGAATATTCCTTGTTATTTAACGATGCAGAAACAAATGAAGTAGTAGAAGCGATCTATACTGAAACCGCATTGCCATGGTATGCTAGCTTTGTTAACTACCTAACAGCCAAAGTGCTTCCACCAGATCTAACAACCAACAAAAGAAGAAGTTCTTCCATGATCTTAAATAGTACTACTAGGATGAACCTCTACTATTCAAAAGAGGCACCGATGGAATATTTCGTCGATGTGTCCCTGAATCGGAAGTAGCGCGTGTCATATCCCATTGCCATGCTGCACCGTATGGAGGACATGTGAGTACATCAAAGACATGCACAAAGATACTACAATCTGTCCTCTTCTGGCCAAACCTTTGGAAGGACATCCACATCATTGTTATGAACTGTGACCAGTGTCAACGCATTGGAAATATTTCTAGACGCGATGAGATGCTGCAAAAATGAATTTTAGAAGTAGAAGTCTTTAACGTATGGGGCATTGATTTTATGGGACCTTTTCCATCTTCTTTTGGAAACAAATACATACTTGTCGCAATTGATTGCATATCAAAGTGGATTGAGGCAATAGCTTCTCCTACAAATGATTCATGAGTGGTGGTAAAACTCTTCAAAAACATAATCTTTCCCAGATTCGGTGTACCAAAAATTGTCATTAGTGATGGCGGTTCCCATTTCATTTCAAATGTCTTCGGGAAGCTATTGCTTAAATACGGAGTACGACACCGAGTAGCAACACCCTATCACCCTCAAACAAGTGGACAAGAAGAGGTATCAAATAGGGAGATCAAATAAATTTTATAGAAAACCGTTGCAACTTCTAGGAAGAATTGGTCTACTAACCTTCATGAAGCTCTGTGGGATTACAGAACAGCCTACAAGACCCCTATAGAAACCACACTGTTTAAACTAGTTTATGGAAAATCATGCCATCTGTCTGTGGAACTTGAGCACAAAGCTTATTGGGCTATTAAGACCCTGAATATAAACTATAAGGCAGAAGGCGAGAAAAGGATTCTGGATATCCATGAACTAGAGGAACTAAGACTTGGTGCTTATGAAAATTCCTGAATATACAAAGAAAGAACCAAGAAATTTCATGACAAAAGGATAGCAAAGAAAGAGTTCAACGAAGGAGATATAGTTCTTCTCTTTAACTCTAGACTTAAACTTTTTCCTGGGAAGTTACGTTCTAGATGGTTTGGTCCCTTCGAAGTTACGAAAGTTCTGCAAAGTGGAACAGTCGAAATTAGAGGAAAGTCGAATGAGACGTTCATTGTGAACGGCCAAAGACTCAAGCACTACCACTTAGTAGAAAACAAGGAATTCTGCACAAATTACAAGTTGGAAGAGCTTCCCGCTCCTCCGGACGAATGATGCCCCTTTTTCAGTTCCAATGTCGAGCTTCCGACATTAAACAAAGTGCTCCGTGGGAGCTAAACCACGATCTTTAGTTCTTGTTATTTATTTGTTAGTTTTAAGACATTGCAGCATGTTAAGTATAAAATCTATTTCATATGCATTACCATTTGTTGCATTTTATTATTGTTATTGTTATTATTACTATTATTATTATTATTATTACTATTTTTATCTTAATTATACTAACGCGTAATTATAATATTATTTCCCTAATAGTATAATATTTTCAATTTTCAGGATAACCTTCTTTAGGATACCTTTGACCCGTGACCATGCAGACATTCGAGAACTATATCGTTGTCTTCAGGAATGATGTCCAGAGGCGACAATTTGAGACTTTGTCTCAAAGAGATTTTGTTGTGTCCATCTACCCTGATGACTCTACTATGCAAACCCTTAGTATCCGGGATAACGTTGTTTTCCTTCTGAACTAAATAGGTTGGACTAACTTTGCCATAGAAAAGAAATTCAGCACCTAACGTAACCTGACTTTGGAGTTCCTTAGCTTCCTTTACTATGATTCCACCCGTGGTTTTGGATTTGGCCGTGGATTGGCCATTTTCAGGTTGTTTGGAAACAAATATAGGTTCACACACCATGAACTTGCTGACTTGTTGGGCTTTCCTAATGAGCCCGATGCAGTAACCAAAACTCTTGATGATGCCTTTACTGGTTATGATCTTCAATAATTCTGGGGTACCATATCTGGAAACGGTAATGCTGAGCCTGATGCTATGTTTTTTTAGAGCATCCACAATCCAGGATTGAGATATTTTCATAAGATTATTGCTCATACTTTCTTTGGTAAGGAAGAGAACATCACCTATGTGTCTAGGGATGTGTTGTATATCATGCTTTGTGCATCCCAAAGAAAACCTGTTAATGTTGCCCCGTTCTTGCTTGCTAACTTAAGCCGTCTTGCTCGTGATTCTTTTGAGCCAATCATAATAGGTGGGTTGGTGACGATGATTGCTGATGCAATTGGAATGAAATATCATCTAAATCGTTCCTCTGCTTTCGGTGACATTCCTCCCATGGACATCAACTTCTGTTTCAACCGTGGCATAATTACAAATCTTGGCCCTGTTGAATTTGAGTTGCTTATTGACAATGTTGTAGTTCATGCCTTTACCCTGCCTAACCATGAGAAAACTAGTGTGCACAACAAGAATAACTGGCTTTATGATTTGGAGGTCTTCAATGAGTCTTTGACTCTACCTGACTCTCCTCAAACTTATGAGAATCGTGATACTGTTATGTCTGACACTGCCACTCGAGGTTCCAAGATTAATCCTGTTATCCCAACTATCATTGTAGCTGCTTCTATAAATGGTATCCGGTCCGAATTGGATTTCGTTCGAGATGAGATTTCCTCTCTCAGCGTTGATTTCATAGGACTTATGGATGTTGTCCATGAAGAGTTGGATCATTTGTTCCAGATTGTCTATTCCCTTAGGCAACATCATGGATGATTCCGAGGCTGTACCATTTTCCCTGTTTTCTTAGGATAGTTTGCTTCCCTGTATAGTGTTTCCCTTTCCCGTATTGTCCGTACTGTTATTTCCCATTTCACTATATACCGTCGGAATGCCGACGAGTAATTGTAATGTACTTCGATTTCGATCAATGCAATTTCCTTTCCTTAGTATTTTATGTTTCAGTACTGTTTAAGTGTTGTAGAGCCCTATCTAATTCCTTTTAGTACTTAGTATCTTATGTTTGTGCTAGAAAATAAGAAAAAGACCAAAAAAAATATCAAATAGTTGCATTGTGTAAGTGCCAAAATTCAAAATTCGTGCCTTAAGAAAATGGCGACCGCCATATGCCTAACGACGATCGCCGTTCTGTCCTGGGAGGCAGATTGGCGCAAATTTTTTAATTCAAACACGTTTTTCTCTTCATATTCCCCATTTAAACCATCTTTTCATGTTCCAAGGCACCCTAACCACCAAATTAACTCCTCGTTTCCAACCACCCAAATTCCTTCCTTTATCACTATTTAAATCCTTGGAATCACATATTTTCCATCATCACTATCAAAACTCTCCACTGCCCTCCATATTCAAACCACTCAGAAACTCTCTACTTGCAACACCATTCCAAAAAAATGGAAGCCAATCAAGAAGTTGATTACATGTGTATAGTGTTCCCTGAAGGAGCAATCGGAGACACCCAGCGTACAAACTTCCACAGAATCTGCAGAAGACCCATTTATACAATGAGGTATCCTGACCCAGAAGCTCTTCGTACCCTAGGTCTCTTCCGAAGCGTCTCTTGGATGCTAAAAAATCTAGGTATGACTCGCTTTTGTTCAATTTCTAATGCTTCTTCTGTTAGGCTAACTTACGAGTTTCTTAGTTCACTTCGTTATATCCATGGCCTTTCCCATACCACTGGAACCATACACTTTAGAATGTTTAATGTTGATTACTCGCTGACCCAAGAGTGCATAGGAGAGATTTTTGGTTTTCCTACTGGTGATGCACTTGCAACTCAGGCACCCATCGAGAGTGAGTGGGAGGCCGGAGCCTTTAACTTTTGGCACCAAATCACCAACACCAACACCACCAAATGGGAAGGCCTAAAGGCCACTACCATCCACAACCCAGCCATCTGGTACTTACACCGCATCCTTGCTTCCACCATCTTTGGACGTGAGAACCCAGGTAATGCGAACTCGAAAGATTTATTCTATATCTGCTGTGCTCTCCTCCAAACCCCAATGAATCCCGCACCATTTCTCCTAGCCCACTTTATAAGTGTCGCAAATAGAACTAGTGGTTCCATTTGTATCTGCGGAATCATTACCGCCATAGCTTGCTCATTAGATTTAGAGGCTGATTTAGAAAATGCCGATAGTATCTCTTGTCTCTTTGTCGATCTTTAGTTTTGCCGTAATATGCGGCTTGTCAAAAGTTTGCCAGGTGGCATGTATCATATTATGGTCCGTACCCGTGAGGTCCGAGGTTTCACTTTGCCTTGCTTTGAGCGCATTGATGTGCGTGATAACACTAACTGGTTGTTTGATTTAGGAGCGCCAGATTTAGAGGTGGAGAGTGTTGAGAGACATTATCGTGAGGTTATGGGACAGCCTACTGGGCAGCCCCGTACTCGTAGCCGCGCTACTGAGACACCTGGGCCTAGTACCCAAGCACACACTCCACCTTTATCTGATTTTGTAGGTAAGTGTACATCGCTGGACAATATCTTATCGGAGCTTAGGCAGCAAAGAGAGAGAGAAGTCGAACGTGACGTGATGATGCATGATATGTAGAGGAGGCATGTGAGTTTATGGAGAGGACCCAGCTTGATTTGAGAGACGTTGTCTCTGAGATGGCAGGATTACGTAGAGAGGTGCATCGTATTGCAGATTGTGTTCAGAACGTTCCATAAGATAACCCAGCTATTAGACATGACCGGCACCCTCGCGGAGACCGTGGCCGCCACCATTGATTCTCACCAGGTTTCGTCGCTCTTTCTTTCGCCTTAGGCTAAGACATTGAGGACAATGTCTAGTTTAAGTGTGGGGGAGGAGTCATTTACCACTTTTATTTATTTCTTATTATTTCCTGCTTTCTAGTTTTAGTTTGCTTTATTGAGTCATATGCGTGTTTGAGTCGATTGTTACTTTACATTTTAGCATTGTCTATTAACTCCCTTATTTTGACCCCAATTTCAAAAAAAAAAATTCGTTTGACTCAATGGCATGACATATTAAGTATAGGTTGGTTTATCTTTGTTTTAGGCTATGTAGACAGACTTGGGAAAGTTTTCTTAATATCGTTACCGTTCCTACACCCTAGAGTTCCTAAGTATGCGATATCGGTTTAAATACACATTATGTCGAGACCTTGTTTCTAGTTCTTTAGAAGTAACCTCTTTATTAGTTTATATCAGCAGTCAGCATCATCCTTGCGTGTGAACTAAGTAATGAACCGATGCAAATATGTGTTGATCTCAAAATTTATGATTATGTGATTTTTATTGGATATTGCGAATGAAAGCCCTGTTCTAACTAAGTTAGGTGGCCCTCACCCGTCCATTTAGCCCAAAGGCTCAGACTTTTGAAATTCGTTGGCAAATAATAATAATAATAATAATAATAATAATAAGAAGAAGAAGAAGAAGAAGAAAAAATATTGAATAAAAGATCATAAAACACTAACAGGTTCACTTACCATGTAAATACGAAGGATAACGGGCTTAATGTGATTGCGCTAGAATGAAAGAGAGGTGAATAAGAACGAAGTATGTAGGTCGAGTTATAATGTCATGATTTGAACTGGTATTGCATAGGAAGGAACTCTTTGTCCGCTTTTGTAGAATTGTGTCGTTACGGTATCCATATTTTCATTGTTTAGTACCTATCTGTGTAGCATTAGCCTAACAACCTTGCGCTTTTATCGTTTTCGTCGTGCCTATGAGTCGAACATCGTACTTACTGTTTTATTTCATTGGGATTTTGCTTGAGGACAAGAAAAAGTCTTAGTGTGGGAGAGTTTGACGACTCGATTTCGTATCGTACATTTTGATTCATTTCGCACATTTCTACTTATCGTTTTATCGAGTCTTTACCGTTTTCTATGCTATTTACTCATGTTTTCCCTTGTTTTGCCTTGACAAGTGTTCTATCAGCAATGTAGAAGAAAAGAATGAAAGTTGAGCTGAAGAATGAAGAAAAAGCAGCAAAAGTGCAAGTTCTGACCTCCCTACAGGAATGGCGCTCGCCATGCCTTGAGGAAGGCGTTCGCCATGCCCAAAAAGGAGGGAATCTCCAATTTGAAGCAATGGCGGTCGCCATTAAGTAGACGGCGGTCGCCGTTTATGGCGGGAGCGGTTTTTCTACAGCAGTTTGGCAGTTGTGCTCATTTTGAATTCAAACTCGAACCAAACTGCTTGGAGCCAAGAATTCTCTATATATATACCCCTTTGGAGGGTAGTTTGAGCATCCAAGTACCCCGCAGAAGCGCTGCCGAATTCTCTCTAGCCTAACTACATACTTACTATCCAAAGTAACAATTGCTCACACTGAGTAGTTGTTACACTGTTGTATTTCTTTCTTTACATTTTTGTTGGTTTGTACGCTTGGATCAAGTTGTTATTCAATAGAAGTTTCAATTTCAGTTTATCTTCTTCGCATTCTATAGGTTATTTATTCTTCCGTTTTTACTGCATTATTTCGTATACGTGTTTGCAACATAACTTAATTTCTACAAAAACCTAAATCTGTATTTTTGTTAAAATCAATCAACATGTATGTTTTAATTTCCAGCACTGTTAACATGTTAGTTTTAGGATTTAATTTGTTAGGCTAAACTTGTTTGAGCCCGTAGTTTGAGGACCGTCGTTTCGACGGGACTCTGTAGAAACCACCGGTGTAAAATATGATTGTTCAAGAATCTGGTTTTAGTGTCTAATTTTAATTTAAGTTGCTTTGTCGTGAGAGCGAGAGGCTACTTAACAGCGTTTTGTCATGAGAGTGAGAAATGCATTAAGGTGTGACCGATAGAACGAGAGTTTGAGGTAAGCACCGGATATAGACACTGAGCATTGAATCTAAACACAGCGAGAGCGCTTTAGGCTTCATTTAGGCTTTGTTGGTTTTCAAAGTGCGTCTTTTAATTACCGAGCGAGCGAGAGCAAAATCTTGGGGTCATTTGGTGTGGCTTGGTCAATAGCGCGAGAGTGTGAGATTGAGTCTTTAAATCAGTATTTCCTGCAGAATAAAATTGAGATCTTTGTTAACACTCGGAATTTATGGAGTCCCTTAGGAGCACGAAAATCATTCTTCGGTCTCATTTCGTTATTTATTTCAAATCCTATTAGAATTAAGATCCTTTTACCACCAATTCAAGCCTTAGCTTTGCACCGCAATAATTGAACACTTTAGGTTGATTATTAGTCCTTGTGGGTTTGACAATCTTTTAAAACTACGTGATAAGCTGTATACTTGCAGTAGTAATCTGACCAATACGCAAAGTCGCGATCACCTTAGAGGTTGTAAAGCTTATACTATCCTCAACCATAAAGTCAGGATCGTAAGTATTCCCAGTAGGCTTGAGCCCTGTGATAGCGGCTATGTCGAAAAGAGTGGGTGTTATCATGCCACATGAGAGATGAAGAGTGTAGTGGGTGCTGTCCCAGAAGTACAAGGACGAAATGAACATATTCGAGCAGTAATCAGGCCCTACTTTCGACAGTATAATCATGTCATAAATACCCATTTTCTTCCAAACATCAGATTTTATTTTTTCCAATTTGTTCAACCACCCCAAGTAATCAGAGGGATCTTTAAGTGTCGGGCTTGTTCTAAAAATCCTAAAGTTATTCATATATCCAAGGTCAATAGCCTCCTCAGTTGGAGGATCATTTGGATTAGCAGGGTTTTTAATGCTAGCCTTAGGTTTCCTACATTGTCCTATAGGTTTGTATTTATGATAAGAGGGGAAGTATTCCTTAAGCCTAGCAGGATCTACAGTTAAATCAGACAAAGGGCCAAATAGAGCCAATGGCTTATCATAAACGGTTGAAGGAATAAGTACTTGAGAAGCATAAATTCTGTTTTTCTCTTCATCAAGAGGTTCAGGCAGATATTGCTGGTTCCCCGCCATGGTAGGTCCAAAAACGGAATCAAACGGAGCAAGTTGAGAAATCTTTTTTGGAGCTCTCGTAGGTTTGTCAGCATCCTTGGTGACCTTGGTAGCATCTTTAGTGGAGCGCGTGGAGGAAGCCATTGTTGAAAAATGAGGAAAACTGAGTTTTGAGATGCAAAGGTTTCTGGAGAAATTTGATAGTAAGGAAGTGGAAAAGTGAAGACAATTGTTGGAAAGGGTATTTATAAGTTGGGAAGTGGAAGCGGTTTGAAAAAATTGTGAAATGTTTAGACTGATAGTGGGACACATTTTTCTCCCACGTTTTTTGATGAAGCGGTGGTAATAAGTGTCTACTCCCCCGTGATCTCCTAGACCCTAGGGAAAAGTGATAATGATGGAGATTTTTGCGTGATTTGAAAAGACATGTCAGAAGTAGCAATAATGGCTATGACATCATAGGTCTGCTGAACGGAAAGTGAACAGTTGGAACCACGAGCAAGCGTCGAAGCCATGCAGGGTTTGAATAAGGCGTTGAATGACGTTCTCAAAAAATGCTTTTTTCTTCAATGATGTCGAAAATGACATTTTTGGGGGGCAATTTGTTAGCTCCCAATTTAGACGCCTGATATTGGATTAAGAGTTTGATTCTAAGAAATGGGATTTCTGAAGTTTTGGAGACTTCAACAGGAATTGTATTTTTTAGAAGGTTTAGTCGAAGATGTCTTCATGCAAGAGGGAAGTATTTCAGGGACTTAGAAATATTTTTAACAATTTGGAGTTGTTCTTCGACATAAGGCTAATTAGCGTGGTTCGATTTGGATATTCAAATTTGAATAATGGAGGGAACTTTGTCCTTATCCATTTGAGAGAAAGAGACATGTGGTGAACATCTAAAGAATGAAGACATGCAGGATGCCATGTGTTTCGCTCTGATTAATAGGCCGTTGGTGGGTAGTTATGTTTTACCATTATAAATAGCAAGTCTTAGCATTAGGATTTATGTGTGTAAAAAGTTGTACAAAATTCTCAAATCACTCAAAGTATTCGTGTGTAGCGAGAAACGAGTTGCTGAAGAAATGTACGTTTTATGTAACACCATTTTTCTTATTCAATGCAATCCAATTAATTTCTACTCAGAAGTTACCTTTTTTCCTTTACTTTGTTAAGTTACTTTCCAATGCACTTTTAATTATTTCCTCGAATTTCTTTTCCTTTAAGCATTGTCGAAATACCTTTGTTTCTAAATATGAACACCGTCGAAATGTTCAACCTTATTCTCATATCTTTTTAAATTGTTTTAGCACATGTCCTAGGATCTAGTTTGGTCGATCCTCCAAGTTACTCATTTTTTTACAAAATTGATAGACCAGAGGTTGTTTACTATTTTTGAAAGTAAACACATGTTTAAACCACATATTCATCCTCAATTAAAACAAAATATAATAACTGTAACGGAAATAAAACATAAAGCGTTCCATAATCCCCAGTGTTACATATAAGAGCAGATGCTACTCAAAACATAAAGTGAAGGACTTCGTCTTCACTAACTGCAACTCCGCACTATCCTTGATTATTTGCACAATGTCGTATAAATCATCCTTCCAACATAAGGGTGAGATTCTCAATCAACAAAAGAAATGCATAACATAAATATAAGAGCATATAATCATTACACAATTTACCCTATCATCACAACATCAACATGTAGCGGTAAAAATCGTGAGTGTAAGCTATTGATTAACTTAACTCAAGGAAAATAGAGTCGTCGCCGCGCTTTTATTTATTCCACAAAGGAAAAGGAAAAAAGAGCGAATAAATCCTAAGAAGTCTAAAAAAGCAAAAAGCTAAAAAAGACAAAGAGAAATGGGTAAGGGGGTTGGTTATGTAAAGGGAAGGTTTTACGCACCCAATACATCTATAGTACTCTATAGGAACCCTTTGAAATATCTACCGCTTTTGGTTTGAAAATGGTTCGCTTGAAAAGAGATTGAGGAGATGAGAGGAGAATTATTTTTTTTTAGATTTTTGTGTCTGGAGAGACTTATCGCCTCATGTCTACGTACCCACGATGTGCAATGTAGGATCAAAACCTCGTAGTTCATGGTACAAATAACAAAAATTTGTTTGTTTTGGTTGATTTTTAATGTAAAGACAAGTCGTCATTTCCAAGCGAATAATTCCGCTTAAAGAAATGAATCATGTCTAAACTTATGAAAATGATTTAAAAGAAAAAGTGCATAAAAGCACAAAAAATTTGAATGAGTTTTGTATTTTTTATGTCTTTTGAAATGGTGAAAATATGATTAATATTGATTGACATTTATTAAGGAAAAGAAAAGTTTAAAAACTCACTTGACCGAAGTCAAGGTTTTATTATGAAAGCGGTTTCGAGTTTGAAAACAAGAAGGTTTTGAAAAAGAGAGGAAGTTTTGAAAATTGAAGAAGGGGTGGAGAAGAAGTGACTATCCTAGTGCATAAAAGTAAAAGCTAAGGATAAGAAAGATCTAACCACAAATGTATCTATCTTCACCATAAACCAAACAAAAGCACAAGGCTCCAAAGTCTTCAAACCATAATTCCAAAGCAAAGGGAAAAGGTCCTAGTTTTAAGTCCAAGGATCCAAGAATAGCATTGAAGTCCAAGGTCTAGGTACAAAATTCCATGTCCATTGCAAAGGATAGTAACCATAGTCCAAGATTAGAAGCACAAGTTTTTTAGAGGTTTTGGCCTTTATTAATGTTTTTGGTCCAAGTGAACAAAGAGAAAAAGGCATAAGCATAAACATGTGTCCAACGAACAAAGGAAAAATTGCGGAAGCATAAACATGTGTCCAACGGACAAAGGAAAAATATGCGGAAGCATAAACATGTGTCCAACGGACAAAGGAAAAATTGCATAAAATTAAAAGAGAGATAGGGAGCGAGAAAGAATTGTAAAGAAGTTAGAAGTTATTGATTAGTAGCACAAAGCTCTAGTGCCATAAGCCTTCACCGAGTATTCCGTTTCGCGTTTTGAACTATAGTGATTAAACAATGTACTTAGGTCAAGGTTGATGAAGACTTGTTAGAAGATTGATAGAATCAAAGCCTCTCCAACAACAAGCTTCAAAGATTTGGAACCTAATACAAAAGATTAACCAACATTGGGTTGACGCGGCCAATCAAGGTCCGGACCACGAAAGTTCAAATTCCAAATTGGATAAAGAGGGATAAATGTTGCGCTATGTTAAGCAATCGCCGAGTAATTTACGGAGTAATTACCCTCCAATGAGGCCGGTCAATAGCTCTTTGTGCTAATGCATGCTAGATGAACGATATGTGAATCGTCATCCGAAAGCAATACCGCACGAAAAGAAAATAAGGTAGCGATCTAGTCTTGATCAAAACTCAACAAAGGAATTCCATGATCCATAAGACTTTCATCGATCAAAAGAAAAGAGAAATAGATGAAGAGAAAGCCAAATTAAACCACACAATTATGTGATCTAAGGCTAAGAACAAAGGGAGGGGGTTAGGAATGAAGAAACAACCAAAACAGTCCCAAAAATAGGTGAAAAACACCATTCTGTCTCTGTGCAATCGATTGCACCAGTGTGTGAATCTATTGCACAGCAGAAAAATCAGAAATTCTTAGGTAAAAAATACACTGTACAATCGATTGCTCAGAAATGCAAATCGATTGCACACTGACAGGCAGCACTAAAATTTTTTAAAAATTCAGCATCCATGATCCAATCATTTCTTCAAACACCTCATGACCATGGATGAAAATTAGCACGAAAATTCAAGTAAAACAATAGCAAATAACACCAATGTATCACAAATTGCAAGATCCAAAGATCAAGCAACAAGAATTATTAAAGGATCACATTGTGGAAGATGAATCAAGAACAACAATGGTGGAAAATGAGATTACCACTCCAAATCTGAAAATTGCTTCAAATTACTCCAAGATCCAAACTCCAAAGCCTTGATCTACTATAATTGATGAACAAAAACAAGAATGGATGAAGGTTTAGCTCAAAGTTGAACAAGATTCAATGTGAATTCTTGTTAACTTTCAAAGGAAGAAAAGTGAGTTTTGAGTGAATTTTGGTGGTTGAGGAGAGAAATTGCAAGAGGTTTGTTGGCTATCAAATGCTTCAAGAGAAATTTTAGCAAGGTGAATTTGGCTTTCCAAATCTTGTGAAAAGAATGAAATAAAGCCTCTATTTATAGAATTTAGGCTTGGAAAATTTGGTGGTTTGGAATTAGGATTGAAAGATCAAAATTAAGATTGGAATTCAAATTTGGAGGGAAATCACATAAAAGTGGTGATTAGTGGAGGTACATGGTGGGGAATGATCAAAATGATGTAGGGGAATTAAAATGAGGTGATCTAGAATATTCCACATGTGATCAATGGTCAAGATTGGTGCCAAATGCTTCAAAACTTAAAAAATGCTTATTTTAGCCAATTCTGTCTTCGTTCAGTCGATTGCGCTGTAGCGCGAATAGATTGCGCTGCTAAAAATTTCAAAATCTAGGAAAAAATGTAGGGTGCAATCGATTGGACCATTAGAGCAATCGATTGCACAGTTGAAAATCTTCAAAAATGCCATTCTTGCTATATTGTGCTGGATCTTGGCTCAATTCTCTTGTTTGTCAAAGAAGACATGGAAATAAACACATGAACCTTGGAGTCTCTTGAATAAAAATTAATTAAATCTTGGAAACTCTTAATTGGATGATTTTGAACTGTTTGCAGATCAACTTTGACTTTGTTCAGATAAATTTCATTTGAGCCGATGGACTGTTTAATATCCTTGATTCCCTTCCTGAAAAAGTTAGTGAAGACAAAAACAAACATATTTTTGGATTTTGATTAAAGGTTAGTAAACATAAACAAATTAAGCAATAAAACAACTAACAAACACACACAAACTCAAAGATCCCTGCAAGGCACAATCCTACAAAAGAAGGGACGAATGTGTAATCTTGTTTGTGGTATGAGATGCAAATGATATGTGGGATCTTAGGGGTAAAAATTAGGGTATTACAGCTGTCCCTATTTAATTTTCTTCTATCCAGAGATAAGAAGATTGACATCTTTGTCTCGACGAGATAGAAGAGACTTAAATATAACAATAAACCCAATTTTTGGCCCTAAGAGACCACAAAATGATATGATTATGCAAACGATATGCAAACACAAGACCTCTGTGGGGAAGAATATGCCACAGGAGATAAACAAAAGCTAGGGAGCAAAAGAGAAAAGAAAAGACTCCGCAGGGGAACACAAAAGAGGGAAAACACATCCCAACAGGGGAGGAAACAACCTCCACTGGGGGAAGAATAAAGAGTAAGATTCCAACTGAGGGAAAATTACCAACACCAGAAATAAAAGAGGGATAACATCGTCCCAACATGGAGAGAAAAGTCTCCGCTGGGGAAAAGATCATCTAATTCCAGACATCCGGTAATAGCATGATCAAAAGGAAAGATTGCCAACTACCAAGCAAGTGATAGCTACAACAAGGGCAGGACGACAAGGATAATAATCTCAAAAAGGGGAAAGGATTACCAGCTATCAACCAAGTGATAACTATAATAGGGTAACCAAACCAGGCTATATTACCTACTACCAACTAAAGGGCAGGACGACAAAGGTAATAAGCCAGCTACATCACCTACTACCAACTAAATGGGCAGGACGACAAAGGTGATAAGCTTCCATTGCCAAAGCAAGGGACCAAAATTCAATTCGGGAATAAACCAGAGAGAAACGGTCAAACAAGACTCATCCCGAGGAAGAAATATCTCAACTGGGGATAACTGTATATGGAAATAAACCACTACACAACAAGGATATAACTCAACAGGGAAGACTTAGCACAGCAAGGCTCCACTGGGGAAAATCAATACCTCAACAATGAACTATCTCTAGGATACCGAAGAGACTAACCATCCATCAGAGTAAAAAACCTCAACAACGAACTGTCCCGTCCAACCGAAGACACTTACCATTCATCAGAGTAGAAAACCTCAACAACGAACTATCCCATCCAACCGAAGAGACTTACCATTCATCGGAGTAATAAAATTTCAACAACGAACTGTCCCGTCTAACCGAAGAGACTTACCATCCATTGGAGTAGAGATCGTCTACTACCAGGCATATGGTAGGCGAACCAAAGAGAACACGAGATATATTAACTACAACGAGGGTAATAAACTCAAATGGAGAGATTTTAATGATATCTTTTAACAAATTCCACTTGGAGAACCTGCTGACGAGGTCCACTGCGGGGATTTCAAAAGATATCAACTGCAGGAGTCTACTGTCAAGACTTAGGACTTCATTTGGGAATACTTTCTACCAAGATTTTTTTTTTGAGAAATGTGTCAACCATCAAAAATTTACTGAGGGATCTATTGCCAAGATCAACCAGAGAACCTTCAAATGAAACACCTTCTGCCGAGATTTTATATATAATTCCTACTGCCGAGGAATAATCGAAAACATGCCTGCTGTCGAGGCTTTACTGAAAAATCTTTTAAGGATTCTACTGTCGAGATCCTAAAAAGAAAATACCTTATGTCGAGGTTGCTGTAATAATTTTTTTGAAATTATCCGAGAAATCTACTGTCGAGATTCTTGGAAAGAAAATACCTTCTGCCAAGGCTTGTTGAGAATTCTATTTTTTTTTTTAAATTATCCGAGAAATCTACTGTCGAGATTCTTGGAAAGAAAATACCTTCTGCCGAGGCTTGTTGCAAATTCTATTTTAAAACTCACTGGAGAATCTACTGTCGAGATCAACCAAAGAAATCTGAAATAAAGCCACCTTCTGCCGAGGTTTGCTGGAAATCTTTTGAAAATATCCAAGAAATCTACTGTCGAGATTCTTGGAAAGAAAATACCTTCTGCCGAGGTCAACTGGAAATCTTCTGCCGAGATTTGCCAGGAACTAGGAATCAATAACCCTACCAGGGATCTTCATAGGAGATATGGGAAAGTTAGATCATGCAACAGACCTCTCAAATAAAGAGACAACCATCTGTTGGAAATTCACAACAAAATTCTCTAACACGAACGGCTAAAGAGATACCATTTAATGTAAAAGATACGGTTTGATAATTGGGTGTCGCTCCCGAAAGATTCGCATCCAACGGTACAAACGCGAGAGTGGCGCGGAAAAACACAGAGTCGCCAGCAATGTGTATTTATCCTGAGAGGGAAAGGAAACACTGCATAAACCTGAGGGAAGGGAAAGAACATGGTCTCACGACCAAGAGAAACGGGTAAGGGAGTCGGTTACGCGAAGGGAAGGTGTTAGCACCCAACACGTCCATCGTACTCGATGGGATCCACGCTTGTTGTCTGCATCAAAGAGTGTCGTCGTCTGGAGCTCCACTGCTACAGGACCGGAGAAGAAATGAGAACGGAAAGAACGGAGAAACGAAGAAGAAAAGAAAAAAAGAAATGACTCGATAGGACGTTATCGTTGTCCTAGGCCTACGTACTCCCTCAGTGCAATGGGAAAGTTAGAGTCAACGTAGTTCGGACGGGAACTGTGGGGGAAGGTTGCTCGCCAAGATAATCGTTGTCTTGTGCCTACATATCCTCAATCGGACGAGAGAGAGAGAGGAATCAGAGCTAATGTAGTTCGTGGGTACGACCACGGATGGGTAAGTGTTTTTTACGTGAGCGACGAGCTCTTTTCTGAAAATGAAATTTGACACCCAACAATCCTGAAGGATAAAAAGAATTGAATTTGTTTTGTGTTTTTTAGACAGAAGTGTTTTTTAAGTTAGTTCATAACTTGCATTGCACCAAAGTCTATGACATAGGAACGAATACTTCGTGTATCGTCCCCAATAGGACGTACACTAGGTACCCTAGAAGAATGAAGGGAAACCCCTCACTCCTCACTTCCCACACTTAAGGCTCGTGCGCAATACACTTTATCTTTATTAAGTGTTTTCAAGAAGTTTTGAGATGAGAAGAGAGAAGACACAAAGGAAACTCTAAAGGGAAACTAAGAGTCCTAATGTTATCATGCACGGATGACCTATGGTTAGTGAGGCTTAGGAGAGACGACTACCTAAAACCTAATGCTAATCCTACTCCAAGCTTAATCAAAAATTAAGTTGGACTAGGTAGCTCTAAAGGGAGAGAATCCAAGACTTAAACAAGTCTTGAGATCCATGGGAGGAAGAGAGTGAAAGAGAAGAAAAGAGAAAGAGAAGGAGAAGATGAGATACAATAAATGGCAGCAAGCACATCACATCATAAATTTCCAACTCAAATCATCAAACATGTTTCAAAGATCAATGCAAAACAATTCAAGTAAGCATGCAAAGATAAACATGAAAAAAGACAAGCATACTTGTATGGAATGCACAATTAAGCATACATGGACTTCATATCAAAATGAAATGAGAAAGATAATATGAAGATGAAAGCAAGTCATAACCAAGATCATATTATCATCCACAATTCACATATTCAAAAGTGATTCATATCATGAAGCATTATGATCCAAAGAAGTCCACAAAAGGAAGGGTAATGATATTCATCATACAATTCAAACCAAATGCATTCAACTATGCTCAAGTGAAATGAAAACCAAGTAAGGAACTCGAGGGGCAGTAGCATATGCATCAATATCATATCAAAACCAAACTCAAGTCATACAAGTCCAAACATCAAACAACACCTTCAAGACATGCACCAAAGTAATCCACAAATAGAAACTCAAAGTTCAAGCTCTTAAAACATACCCAAACATGATCCACAAATTGCAAAATTTGGTCACAAGGGACCTCAACCATGGGTAAACATCATATCAAATGTACATACAAATAATCAAGAAGAAACTCAAGCAAATGGGCATGGCAAGTCAACTTGTGCAAAGAGGTGTCAAGATATAGTCATGCATAAGTCATTTAAGCACAAATAAGCAAACATATATCGAATGACATTCAAAAATTGTGAAATTAAAACCCAAATGACCTAAGTCAGATACTAACAAGATGTCAAAAGATCACACTAAAATTCACAAGTTAAGTACCTCAAACAATTAGGCAAAGACCACATAGGAACCATGAACCAATATGCAAAGGAGAGGGACTAAAATGCAATATTCAAAGAGTTTAAAAATATGAGAAAAATATTTTTAGGAACCTCAACATGTCCTCTAACATATTCAAAAAGAATGAGATACAAATCATGAATATATTATGAGAACAAAAATCAACAAGACAGGGTGTGCATACATGAAACAATCCAAAAAGAAAATAATTAAACAATTAATTCAGATGCACAAAATAAAATAAAAATGGAAAATAAAATTTGGCAAAATTTTATAAAACCCTAAGTATACTTCATGAATTTTTTTGGGATTTTTTGATGCATTTAATTAATTTTAAAAATTAAAAATGGAAATGCAACAATTAAGAAAAATAAAAAGAAAGAAATAAACATGGGGGTTCAGATAGTAGCCCAAACACGTTCAAAACCAAACTGGGCTCAAAGGGGGAGGTGTGGATATCAAGCCCAGGTCAAAAGACCCATCAGCAAAGTCAACACACCTCCACATAAAACTCAGTCAACAAATAGGACTCACACAAGCCATCTGATTGATCCAACGCATGATATTAAGTCAAACAAATGCAAGGTAAACAAGATCAGTGGTCAGGATCGTATGTGCATGGCAATAATCATAATATGGACCACATACACACCCACGTGACAAGCAGGTGACAAATTTAATGTGCTGGCATTATCATAGCCTTCAGATCAATCTAACGTGCATCATCTAGTCAACAAAACAAAGAGCAGTCAAGATGTGTAGCCAAGATTTGGGGTTCATGATAATTAACATGGGGTGTAAACACAAACATTAATTAAACTCGTAATGAAATTTAATGCGTTGGCACACTTATGACCGTCAGATCAAAAGATCCAACGGTCCAGACATCATCACATTCATTGAATCTTTAGTTCACCTGAAAGTGAACCAGACGCCGGAGCCCTAGCTCCGGTCGTCTTCTCCGGTGGCTCCCATGGTGGAGTTTCACAAAATTTCCCAGAAATCAAACATGAACATACTATCTTGACCAGAATTCAACAAGGATTCCATATATCATATTCATTTCATCAAATAACAAATACACAGTGCAAATCGAAGGAAAACATAAATGGATCTAAAACTTCAACTCCAAAATACTCACATGTTACACGTCCAAAATCAATTTTAAACACACCAGCACACTCAGTGAACCTCATAGATCATTATGCACATCAAAAAAATAAGTTCTAAGAGCATGGAAAGTAGGCTTACCTGAGATCTGTAGAGCTTGAAATACACCAAGAACTCCTTCTAAAAGCTGCAGATCTTCCTCTTTTGAGCTCTATTTGCAAAATAAATGCAAATAGAGACTTGAATCTGGCTAGATCTAGGATTTTGAACTTGAACCAACTTGAAATGCACTTATGGAAAACCTCACTCTCAGCTCAAAACAATGGTCGATTCTTACTCTACCAAGTGTGTAGGTCACAAATATGAAAAAATTTCTTCAGAAACCCTTGTAATGAATGAGTTTCGAAGAGAGAAAGCTTGAGTAATAAAAATGAGATTCTGAGCAGAAATGAGTGCATGACCTAGCTTTGTGCGTGTGAGTAAGCTTATATAATTCCCATTAGAGCTTTGATCACATTTAAAACTTGATTAATCCCTTGGTTAATGAAATTGGATAGTTTATGCAAATTTGCACTTTGTGTTGTACCACTTGATTCACACGTGCATGGGCAAGCCTTTCATGATGAATCACTCACATTTCATTTGCTAATCACACCTGAATTGGATTTGGGCTTTGAAATGGTTTAATTTGTGAGATATGAATCAATTTGCAAATTGTTTATTTGTGAAATAAGTGAGAAACACGGCACGTATCCACTTGGTTCAAGGGTCAAAAATGATCCTCATGGAGTGTACTTGGATGTTGTAATGTGACTTGAAGCATTAGAGGTCATTACAAGTCATTTGGAACCAAAAATGCAAATGGTGGAAAAATTGGTACATATGAAGAACCCTAAAAACACCTTGCCTTGTCTTAGCCATAACTTAAGTTCTACAAATGATATGGAGACAAACTAGTACTTTTTGGAAATGGGAGAGAAAGATCTTCAACTTTCATGTTGGAGGAAAATTCATTTGATGCTCCCTTGATGATGAAAAGTCAAGTTGAAGGTGGTGGAAAAACTGCCAAAAATGGGAAGTTCTCATTATAGGTCATTTTCCAAATTTAGTAACTTTTGTACAAACCCTTGATTCTTGATAAATGGTATGAAACTTGACCCTTAAAGACCATATGAGGATATGAGACCTTGAAAACCCTGAAGAGAACCTCAAAATTCCACAGTTGACTTCCCCTCTCACTGTTGACTTTTCTTGGTCTACAAGCAATTGATCCACTGAACATCTTTCACAATGAAACACTGGCCAAGTCTTTCCTCCATGAGTACTTGTAAGCATATAGAACCTCATGAGAATGTATTTGAGCAAGAAAAACCCATCAAGAAGCCTTTTGGAACCAAAACCCTAATTTGGACCATCTGATTAGGAGAGAAATATTCATTTGAAATCCCTTGCCATTCTTGATCTTATGAAGATGTGATGAACCCCTCAAACCACCTTGAGGCTTGAGACTCCTTTGAGATGAACCAAGTACCTTGATCCCATGTTAAGAACCAATGCTATGCACAAATGCTAATGCAAGAAATGCAAAGAAACATAAGCCAGTTAGCTAAAAACAAGAAGGCAAATTTTGGGGTGTTACAGCTGCCCCTATTCAATCGACTTGAACCTGAAGGGATGATAGCAACGGCTGTCATGCGTTCAAAGGATTCACGGAGATTGAATACCAAAAGAAACCTGAAATTTACAATCCTCAAAGGAGGGACGACTCCACTGGGGAACAAGCAATAAATGATGCACTGTCACAACACGTACGAGCGTTGGAAACCAATATAAACAATGTATTGAAATGTCATGAAATAAACACAAATGAGTGTTAGCTATGCTGGGAATAAACACTGACGGGTGTCAAGGAATCAAAGATATCAGATACGGACGGGTATCAAAAAGGTACACGGACGGGTGTAAAAGGGTCATTACGGACGGGTATCAGAAAGGTACACGGACGGGTGTAAAGAGGTTCAATGCGGACGGGTATCGAAAAGGTACACGGACGGGTGTAAAAAGGTTCAATACGGACAGGTATCAGAAAGGTACACAGACGGGTGTAAAAAGTTTCAATACGGACGGGTATCGGAAAGGTACACAGACGGGTGTAAAAAGGATTCAATACGGACGGGTACTGAAAAGGTACACAGACGGATGTAAAAAGGATTCAATACGGACGGGTACTGAAAAGGTACACGGACGGGTGTAAAAGGATTCAATACGGACGGGTACTGAAAAGGTACACGGACGGGTGTAAAAAGGATTCAATACGGACGGGTACCGGAAAGGTACACGGACGGGTGTAAAAAGGATTCAATACGGACGGGTACTGAAAAGGTACACGGACAGGTGTAAAAAGGATTCAATACGGACGGGTACTGAAAAGGTACACGGACGGGTGTAAAAAGGATTCAATACGGACGGGTACTGAAAAGGTACACGGACGGGTGTAAAAGGATTCAATACGGACGGGTATTGAAAAGGTACACTGACGGGTGTAAAAAGGATTCAATACGGACGGGTACTGAAAAGGTACACGGACGGGTGTAAAAGGATTCAATACGGACGGGTATCGAAAAAGGTACACGGACGGGTGTAAAGAGGGTTCAATACGGACGAGTATTGAAAAGGTACACGGACGGGTGTAAAGCAACCTTTATCGGGGATTAATCTCGCTGGGGAATGGAAGGCAACACGGACGAGTGTCATCAAAAGGTCAATACGGACAGGTATTGAAATCAAAGGTTCAAACACGGACGGGTGCTGAAGGAAACACGGACGAGTGTCATCAGAAGGTCAATACGGATGGGTATTGTAATTAAAGGTTCAAACACGGACGGGTGCTGAAGGAAACACGGACGAGTGTCATCAAAAGGTCAATACGGACGGGTATTGAAACAAAAAGCTCAAACACGGACGAGTGCTGACGGAAACACGGAAGAGTGTCAGACGGTAAAAACCTTGAGGGGACAAACCAAAGGACTACCTGGACGAAGGGGTAAAAATGAAATCACGGATTAACGATCCTGGCAAACAACTCTGCAAGGGAATGTCAAATATTGCTTTGAATGACCAAACCCAACACCTGTGGAGTAAAGTCAAAAGATATCTTCCTGAAATCCGGCTTTCCTGACGAAGGAAAAACCTAAACCTGGCTTATCCTTCGGATGCATATGTTTGAATTTTTCCGTAATGCTCCACACGAAGTGGAAATGCTACGCATTTACGAGGATTCCATGCGAAAAACGCTTATGCAATGTAAAAAGACCGTCTCAGCGAAATAAACGCTGAGAACAGAAGCAACTCCACCGAGCACGACAAACTACATTGTCATCAAACCAAAGAACATGCTGAGGAAAACTTTACCCTGCTAGGGAAGATCACAATCACCAATTCTGCTGGAGATGGATGAAACTCCGGTAGAATACCCACTCTGTTGGGGAATATCAAGATCAACAACTCTGCTAGAGACGAAACTCCGAGAGAATACCCACTCAGCTGGGGAGGGAGATGAATACTGAAGATGGAAACTTCTCCGCTGGGGATCACCAAATACTTCAGAACTTGGCTTTAACGCCTGCCAAAAACGATTGGACTTAAGACCTGCTGGGGATACCATTCACCACCAGACTCTGCTTGGGGATATGAGCACCTTTATCCTGCTGAAGAGCGCTGATCATCATCGGCACTTCTGCTTGGAAAATAGTAGTTGTCATCATCCACTCTGCTAGGGGATGAACACATGTTTCCTGACTAGCTGAGGAAAAAAAACGACTGCCCCATATTCTATGGGGAAACACCATCTTTGATCAAAGAAGATGCTTCATCAATCTCTTGCTGGAGAGGCTGTAAGAATAGCAACTTCTGGCTACCTGCTGAGGAAAGATGAGCCAAATCACAACTCTGGCTGGGGGTAAACCTCTTATATCCTGCTGAGGGAAACGATTCTCAATGACTCCGCTTGGGGAATTACCTCTTTATACTCTGTTGAGGAAGACGATCCTCGCTACTCTGATGGGGAAGAGTAATAAACTGTTGAGGATGATCAGACTTCAAAGTTGGGGAGAGCAGCTCTACTGGGGAGGTACCAATGAAGATTGGACTTTGAATTACTTGAGATGACTAGATCTGACTGTTGAGGAAGAGAACACTCTGACTCCTCATCTTCTTCTTGACGATGTTCTATCGTCTTACCTTACTGAGAGTAAGGATTCCACCTGTACTGCTAGAGATAAGAAACCTTCATAAAAGCCCTTTTCGAACATAGGACAATTCTCTACTTGAGGAAGAATAACAATTCCCACACCTTGCTGGAAAAAGATACACTCTGGCTCTTTGCTGGAGGGAAAAGACTCCAAAAGTCCCACACTGGGAACAACTCAGTGCTGATTGTCAAGAGCGAAACACAGTTCCTTTAACTCTCTACCTTGCCCCAGACCACAGGGTCTACTTGAAGCAATCATCTTAAGAGGGTTTTACAGAAAATCTGGCATTCAACAATGCTCCAGGGCTTTCAAACTCTTAGAGAGGTATCCGATCTGGACATAACTGTCCCATACTTCATGATGCATGAAGTAAACCACCTCGAGAGGGTTCGTAATGACCTGAAATGTTCTGCCACAGTATTCTGAACCTTGCAGAGGTGTTATTGATTGACTGTGTTCTGAAGGGAAAAACTTCTCGCGCCCTTGAAGTGACCTGCCCCAGTATAAGCCTTACAGTACATTTGTCTCTGACCGACTAGTCTTCGAGAGATTTACCGAATCTCGACGTGATTGCCCCAGTTTACACGCTTGTGGAGAGATTTATCGGATCTCGACATAATTTCCCCAGTTCGAAGAAATTTTCTCAACATGAATGCCCCATGGTTGATTGTACTCTAAAAAGACCTTCTCAACTTGAATGCCCCAGCTTGGCTACATTTTGAAGAGATTTCCCGGTGTGATTGTCCCAGATTGGTTACATCTCAACACAAGTGGCTGGGAACGCCTTTTTCCCACATAATCTTTCAGCAACATATCCTTTGGAGTCTCAGGCACCTCAACTTGGCCAGTTTAAGCTTCTCGACTGATGTTCATCGTGTAAGCTTCTTTGATGTCAAACAAATGTATACAAGCAGAAAATATTTATTCTGAGAATGATTATTCAAATGCAACACATATGTTAATCTTGAAGTCCTTATTGAAAATATGTCATGCAACCGAGTTACGACACTCATTTTTGAAAGGAAAGCAATGCGCACATGCAACACCAACAAAAATCTTATTAGCACAACTCATGGGAGTCAGGAACGTTATCTCGTTGAAGTACGCCTTCGGACTAAACCCTGTTCAATTAGGACTTTTAAGGGTTGTAGCGTGGCCTGGTTCGCTGTTTGAGAAAAAAGGATTTATGGCTCAAAGTTTATTGGTACCCACCCACTCTTCGTGATATTCTCCAGTCCTATGTTCAGCTAATTTGACACAAATACTCGTCTCTCAAAAGGTTTCCCGATTTCTAGGGAATCTATGCAACTGGTGATTCGACACCTGACGAGGTTTTGGACTAACAGTCGCCCCTTTTTGTCTTTTGTGTCTATAGTCACACGACTTTGTTCTTATCGAGGATTTTATTTGTAATCCTTTTGGCTTTTCGCTTTCTCATTCTTTTGCTTTTTGTTCCCTAATTTTTGCCTGGACTGACTCTTTTGAGTTTTCAATTTTGAAGTCCAGCGGGATGCCTTAACTTTTGCCTAAGTCACTTGCTTTCAAGTTTTTTCGATTTAGCAGGCTTTTTCTTTTTCTCTTTTTTTTTTTTTGCACAAGTCGTGTGACACCGTTTTGCCTGATTTGTTTGAAAGGGCTGTGACTGTTTCACTCTTCGGTTGGTGAGGAGTAACCATTGTGATTCTACACCTCTTAACCTCTTGATAGTGGAATGGAAGGTAATGGATCCTCAGATGTACACTCCTTCTGAAAGTTGAACACTTGGTCAAACTAACTGACGCCTACCCTGCCCCTGGGTTAAAATTGAGGGTTTTTCGTTTTCAGAAAGAACTCCTACTACTAGGCTCAAAGGGGTTGACAAAGGTCTATCTCCTTATCTCTCCAGTGTTTATGAATTGGAAACAATGTCTGTACATCCTTAACAGGGGTTTTATCCAAAAGCGTACCATTAGAAATCTACGTTCTTACTTCGTCATCCTCCCTCCAAGAGTCTAGGCAAGAAAGATAGTATTGCAGTGCATATAAACATGACATGAGTGCATAAAAGTAAGATACTTCAGGAATAACACATCATCGCATTAAAATCCACATTCAAACACAAACAAGTTTTTACATGCAGACAATGTTTAAACAAACAAAGGAAAGCTACATATGAAAATGCAGTAAAGGAAGCTGATGATTGCCATTGTTGAGGAGACTTGACTCCGTCTGGACTTATTGCTCCTGATGATGCTCTTGCAATCTGGTGCTTACTCTGACAAAGAAGCTTCAATCCAAAGGGGTACCATCTGGCGTGATGACCTTTGAGTCGATCAAGTCTTAAACCTTGTGCTGGAATACATTACAATTATCAATTGTATGCCCAAAGGTTCCCGAGTGGAACTCGCACCTAGCATTCATGTCAAAGTCCAGAGGGATAGGGTATGGCACTGGCATGGCATTCCTCAGCTGGATCAGCGAGCTCTTGATCAAGCGAGCAAACAACTGACTATAAGGAATAGGAATAGGATCAAATATTCTCTTGGGCCTTCTTGGTCTGAATTGCCTCTGCTGCTGCTGATTCGGGCACCCAAACTGCCCCTGTACTTTCCTTTCCATATTCGGCTGAGGCACAAACAAAGGTTGCTGACGTAGAGCTTCTGCAGCAAAAGGTTGTGGAGAAATTCCATGACATGAGGTGGATCCTGCGGACAGGGAAGGAGTCTCTACTTCCTTTGCAACAATTGGGGTAAAGTCACCTTGTATGCTCATGCCGCCCGACGTGAATTCAATTTCCCCTGCATCAATCAAATCCTGGACTTGGTGCTGAAAGGCCCTACATTTCTCCACAGTATGCCCTGGTGCCCCAGAATGGAAATCACAATGGGATCTTGCATTGTAGCCTGGTGGGGGATTACCAATAAGAGGAGCCAAAGACCTTTTCTGTACCAGTTATAACTGAAGGAGGTGCTGCAATAGTTGAGAATATGGCATAGGGAGCGGATGAAAAACTCTTTCAGACTGCTTCGGTCTCTGTGCACACTTTTTATTCTTAGACTTATCTTGGGAGACAAGACCTGGTTGCTGTTGGGAAGGTTCTGGAACCTTGGGTTGTGGAGGGGATTCACGAGGAAATCCATGATCTAGCGAAGACCCCAAAGAGATGGGAGGATTAAGGACTTCTGTTGCGGAAGCGAGCACATGACTGTTTTCCTTCTTTAACACTGTGTTTAAAATTTCCATGACCAAACCCATCTGAGTCTTCATCTGATTGACCTCCTCCCCCAGCATCTTTTGGTCTTGCATGAGAGTTTGCATATTCCCCATAAACTGCCCCATCTGGCCTCGCATTTCCCTCAACTCAGCTTGAATTTGCTCCATGATCAACTCTTGAATGGCCTGAGGAGTTAAGTCTACAATTCTGAAGAAAACCAGATCAGAACAAGAATAACCAGCCTTGAACACCTGTTATGCACATGAGTATGGAACTGCGATGCAAATGCCATGTTTAAATATTTCCAAGGAATCATTCTGTTTTAATTCGAGACTTTTCAGAAGAACCACAAGGAATAAATGGAAATGCTCAACAGTGAGCCTCAACAATGATATCCTTGGAAATACAAGAACATGTATGCAAGAATGATGATGCATATGCAACGGACATGGGATCAAGGTATCCACACAAACTGGCTGCACTGTACTGACTGAACAAATCAAGGCTCTGTACCAAAACCCAAAACAAAATCAACCACAGTGATAAAACTAGAAAACCAGGTAGGTTGAAGGTCAAGGTCACCTGCAAACCTGCAAACACTCATCCCTCTCACATGCGGGTACTAAGATCCTCAGTATCCCGGGCTCTCAGGTCGAGAAATGATGATACGTTCACCATTTCTGGTTTAGCATCATCATCAATCGAGGAGGCCTCAACTGATTCTCCAAAACGAAAGGTCCTCAGCTTCTGGCACTGAGGTCGAGAAGCAATAGTACATTCATCCCTCGGGGTACAGTACTATCGCCAATCGAGGAGCGCCTCCACTGATTCACTTTCAAAAAAAAATCCTATGGCAAGTTCCCAACATTGGGTCCTCGGGTCGAGAATCGTAATGGGTTTGCCATTTCTGGTCTGCCATTATCGTTCTCGGGAGGAGTGCCGTTACTGAGTCCTCGGGAATGGTCATCAGAGTCGACAGTTCCTCAAGAGAATAACTACTGGCCTGTATCAACATATAGTAGCAGATATCTCTCGATAGAACCTCATCTGACTGTGGGGATCGTGATCACCCGCACGTGGCCAACACCACGGGAGCGTCACGCCTGCCCACACTAAAACCTATGTGTATGCTCGAGTCTGGGAAGTGGGATTTTCTCTCAGAACCTCCCAACCTGCCAAACAGAAAACCAGCACAGCGCAGCACAGTCCAGTATAACAATGAAATGCAATGCAGTAAAATGCGGTAAAAACAGTAAAGCAGTAAAGCAAAAATACAGTAAACAGTAATACAGTAATATACAACAAAACAAAGCACCACAAAAAAACACCCAATGAAATAAAACAGACAAGCGCTAGTATTGACTCGCAAAAGGGGATGGACCAGCAAGAGGTCAACCTGTCCCCAGCAGAGTCGCCAGTTGTCGCTCCCAAAAGATTCGCATCCAATGGTACAAACGCGAGAGTGGCACGAAAAAACACAGAGTCGCCAGCAATGTGTATTTATCCCGAGAGAGGGAAAGGAAACACTGCATAAACCTGAGGGAAGGGAAAGAACATGGTCTCACGACCAAGAGAAATGGGTAAGGGAGTCGGTTACACGAAGGGAAGGTGTTAGCACCCAACACGTCCATCGTACTCGATGGGATCCATGCTTGTTGTCTGCATCAAAGGGTGTCGTCGTCTGGAGCTCCACTGCTACTGGACCGGAGAAGAAACGAGAACGGAATAAATGGAGAAACGAAGAAGAAAAGAAAAAAAGAAATGACTCGATAGGACGTTATCGTTGTCCTAGGCCTACATACTCCCTCGGTGCAATAAGAAAGTCAGAGTCAACGTAGTTTAGACGGGAACTGTGGGGGAAGGTTGCTCGCCAAGACAATCGTTGTCTTGTGCCTACATATCCTCAATCGGACGAGAGAGAGGAATTAGAGCTAATGTAGTTCGTGGGTACGACCACGGATGGGTAAGTGTTTTTTACGTGAGCGACGAGCTCTTTTCTGAAAATGAAATTTGAAACCCAAAAATCCCGAAGGATAAAAAGAATTGAATTTGTTTTGTGCTTTTTAGACAGAAGTGTTTTTTAAGTTAGTTCATAACTTGCATTGCACCAAAGTCTATGACATAGGAACGAATACTTCGTGTATCGTCCCCAACAGGACGTACACTAGGTACCCTAGAAGAATGAAGGGAAAAGCCTCACTCCTCACTTCCCACGCTTAAGGCTCGTGCGCAATACACTTTATCTTTATTAAGTGTTTTCAAGAAGTTTTGAGATGAGAAGAGAGAAGACACAAAGGAAACTCTAAAGGGAAACTAAGAGTCCTAATGTTATCATGCACGGATGGCCTATGGTTAGTGAGGCTTAGGAGAGACGACTACCTAAAACCTAATGCTAATCCTACTCCAAGCTTAATCAAAAATTAAGTTGGACTAGGTAGCTCTAAAGGGAGAGAATCCAAGACTTAAACAAGTCTTGAGATCCATGGGAGGAAGAGAGTGAAAGAGAAGAAAAGAGAAAGAGAAGGAGAAGATGAGATACAATAAATGGCAGCAAGCACATCACATCATAAATGTCCAACTCAAATCATCAAACATGTTTCAAAGATCAATGCAAAACAATTCAAGTAAGCATGCAAAGATAAACATGAAAAAAGACAAGCATACTTGTATGGAATGCACAATTAAGCATACATGGACTTCATATCAAAATGAAATGAGAAAGATAATATGAAGATGAAAGCAAGTCATAACCAAGATCATATTATCATCCACAATTCACATATTCAAAAGTGATTCATATCATGAAGCATTATGATCCAAAGAAGTCCACAAAAGGAAGGGTAATGATATTCATCATACAATTCAAACCAAATGCATTCAACTATGCTCAAGTGAAATGAAAACCAAGTAAGGAACTCGAGGGGCAGTAGCATATGCATCAATATCATATCAAAACCAAACTCAAGTCATACAAGTCCAAACATCAAACAACACCTTCAAGACATGCACCAAAGTAATCCACAAATAGAAACTCAAAGTTCAAGCTCTTAAAACATACCCAAACATGATCCACAAATTGCAAAATTTGGTCACAAGGGACCTCAACCAGGGGTAAACATCATATCAAATGTACATACAAATAATCAAGAAGAAACTCAAGCAAATGGGCATGGCAAGTCAACTTGTGCAAAGAGGTGTCAAGATATAGTCATGCATAAGTCATTTAAGCACAAATAAGCAAACATATATCGAATGACATTCAAAAATTGTGAAATTAAAACCCAAATGACCTAAGTCAGATACTAACAAGATGTCAAAAGATCACACTAAAATTCACAAGTTAAGTACCTCAAACAATTAGGCAAAGACCACATAGGAACCATGAACCAATATGCAAAGGAGAGGGACTAAAATGCAATATTCAAAGAGTTTAAAAATATGAGAAAAATATTTTTAGGAACCTCAACATGTCCTCTAACATATTCAAAAAGAATGAGATACAAATCATGAATATATTATGAGAACAAAAATCAACAAGACAGGGTGTGCATACATGAAACAATCCAAAAAGAAAATAATTAAACAATTAATTCAGATGCACAAAATAAAATAAAAATGGAAAATAAAATTTGGAAAAATTTTATAAAACCCTAAATATACTTCATGAATTTTTTTGGGATTTTTTGATGCATTTAATTAATTTTAAAAATTAAAAATGGAAATGCAACAATTAAGAAAAATAAAAAGAAAGAAATAAACATGGGGGTTCAGATAGTAGCCCAAACACGTTCAAAACCAAACTGGGCTCAAAGGGGGAGGTGTGGATATCAAGCCCAGGTCAAAAGACCCATCAGTGAAGTCAACACACCCCCACATAAAACTCAGTCAACAAATAGGACTCGCACAAGCCATCTGATTGATCCAACGCATGATATCAAGTCAAACAAATGCAAGGTAAACAAGATCAGTGGTCAGGATCGTATGCGCATGGCAATAATCATGGGAGGACACACAATAATCATAATATGGACCACATACACACCCACGTGACAAGCAGGTGACAAATTTAATGTGCTGGCATTATCATAGCCTTCAGATCAATCTAACGTGCATCATCCAGTCAACAAAACAAAGAGCAGTCAAGATGTGTGGCCAAGATTTGGGGTTCATGATAATTAACATGGGGTGTAAACACAAACATTAATTAAACTCGTAACGAAATTTAATGCGTTGGCACACTTATGACCGTCAGATCAAAAGATCCAACGGTCCAGACATCATCACCTTCTTTGAATCTTCAGTTCACCTGAAAGTGAACCAGACGTCGGAGCCCTAGCTCCGGTTGTCTTCTCCGGTGGCTCCCATGGTGGAGTTTCACAAAATTTCCCAGAAATCAAACATGAGCATACTATCTTGACCAGAATTCAACAAGGATTCCATATATCATATTCATTTCATCAAATAACAAACACACAGTGCAAATCAAAGGAAAACATAAATGGATCTAAAACTTCAACTCCAAAATACGCACATGTTACACGTCCAAAATCAATTTTAAACACACCAGCACACTCAGTGAACCTCATAGATCATTATGCACATCAAAAAAATAAGTTCTAAGAGCATGGAAAGTAAGCTTACCTGAGATATGTAGAGCTTGAAATACACCAAGAACTCCTTCCAAAAGCTGCAGATCTTCCTCTTTTGAGCTCTATTTGCAAAATAAATGCAAATAGAGACTTGAATCTGGCTAGATCTAGGATTTTGAACTTGAACCAACTTGAAATGCACTTGTGGAAAACCTCACTCTCAGCTCAAAACAATGGTCGACTCTTACTCTACCAAGTGTGTAGGTCACAAATATGAAAAAATTTCTTCAGAAACCCTTGTAATGAATGAGTTTCGAAGAGAGAAAGCTTGGGTGAGAAAAATGAGATTCTGAGTAGAAATGAGTGCATGACCTAGCTTTGTGCGTATGAGTAAGCTTATATACATCCCATTAGAGCTCTGATCACAATTAAAACTTGATTAATCCCTTGGTTAATGAAATTGGATGGTTTATGCAAATTTGCACTTTGTGTTGTACCACTTGATTCACACGTGCATGGGCAAGCCTTTCATGATGAATCACACACATTTCATTTGCTAATCACACCTGAATTGGATTTGGGCTTTGAAATGGTTTAATTTGTGAGATATGAATCAATTTGCAAATTGTTTATTTGTGAAATAAGTGAGAAACATGGCACGTATCCACTTGGTTCAAGGATCAAAAATGATCCTCATAGAGTGTACTTGGATGTTGTAATGTGACTTGAAGCATTCGAGGTCATTACAAGTCATTTGGAACCAAAAATGCAAATGGTGGAAAAATTGGTACATATGAAAAACCCTAAAAACACCTTGCCTTGCCTTAGCCATAACTTGGGTTCTACAAATAATATGGAGACAAACTAGTACTTTTTGGAAATGGGAGAGAAAGATCTTCAACTTTCATGTTGGAGGAAAATTCATTTGAAGCTCCCTTGATGATGAAAAGTCAAGTTGAAGGTGGTGGAAAAACTGCCAAAAATAGGAAGTTCTCATTATAGGTCATTTTCCAAATTTAGTAACTTTTGTACAAACCCTTGATTCTTGATAAATGGTATGAAACTTGACCCTTGAAGACCATATGAGGATGTGAGACCTTGAAAACCCTGAAGAGAACCTAAAATTCCACAGTTGACTTCCCCTCTCACTGTTGACTTTTCTTGGTCTACAAGCAATTGATCCACTGAACATCTTTCACAATGAAACACTAGCCAAGTCTTTCCTCCGTGAGTACTTGTAAGCATATAGAACCTCATGAGAATGTATTTGAGCAAGCAAAACCCATCAAGAAGCCTTTTGGAACCAAAACCCTAATTTGGACCATCTGATTAGGAGAGAAATATTCATTTGAAATCCCTTGCCATTCTTGATCTTATGAAGATGTGATGAACCCCTCAAACCACCTTGAGGCTTGAGACTCCTTTGAGATGAACCAAGTACCTTGATCCCATGTTAAGAACCAATGCTATGCACAAATGCTAATGCAAGAAATGCAAAGAAACATAAGCCAGTTAACTAAAAACAAGAAGGCAAATTTTAGGGTGTTACACTGGGGACCCACAAGCTCCTCAAATAAAGAGACTCTCACTTGTTGTCACGTAATAAATTCCAAAAGAGTGTTGCAACAACACTGCTGAAGAAACATAATATTCATCTTCTGATGGTAATCACAAACAGATCATCTGCTGAGTAATACAAAATCTTCGAAGGTGCAAAATAAATGCACTCCCAATCATCTAGGTTACATAACCTAGAAAGCTTCAAAGTAACCACCGTCGGAGACCAAAGTTTAATCCAGGAACAAATTGGAGAGAAACGGTCAAACAAGACTCATTCCAAGGAGGAAATAACTCAACTGGGGATTGGTCCCATCCAGATAATGAACTGGAAAGGAAAACTGAAGCAAAAATTTCCACGAGGAATAAACTCAGTGGGGAATTAGAAAGGATAAACGCTTTCTGCTTAGGGTCATCACTCTAATGGAGAGAGGACTCACATACACTCTGCGGAGGAAACCACACCAGAGAGCCGGGAAGCACTAAAACAGATGCACAATGCAACAACAATATGATATGCACAACAAATGAATGTGCATGCAATGCGTATGAGTATGAATGTGCTGACAAAACAGACATAAGGATAAGCAGAGGGTGGAAGAACACCACAACTCATCTGAATACTCGGCTAATCTCAACAAGATAGAGATACCAAAAGAGATCCTGTCAAGGAGTACACACAAAGCAAACCCTAATGGGGATATCAACCAATTGGGGGAATAAGAAGTCAACATTACTCTTTGCTTGGGGAGTGATCAAAGCAATCACAGCGAGAGGTAAAACTCTGTGCGAGGATTCCACATCAAGGAGAAACAACACCCCAAAGCTTCACAAATGCTTGATCATAACCTGGATGGAGAATAGAATCATACTCAGTTGGGTAAATCTGAATCAAGACTTAGCCGGAGGAATACCCAAAATAGTACTTGGACGGGAAATACCCAAACTGGTGCTCAATTGGGGAATAATGGATTTCAAGAGTCCAACACCTCACAAAAATCTTGAGGGAATCCATCATCTGATTACAAACTTGATTACATCCACAAGAATAAATCTGCTTATGTGCGTTGAATTCACCATTTAACTTTTGCCCCAGACTGCATGGTCTGCAAAGGATTTTACACCAAAAGGAAACTTTGTACCATAACGACTTAAGATAATCTGTCCTAGTATCTTCAAACTCTGAGAGATTCGTCGAATCTCGATGTAACTGCCCCGGATTAACTGAATATGGCACATTCTTCAATCAATAGAGTCTTCCAGCTTTGCACCACGTGAAAGCATCAACTGGGAAAACAAGTTTACTCATACTCAACAAAGCCTTCAGGCAACATGCCCCTGGATAGAATCATCCTTGAAATGATTTTCCAATTAGTCATCAGAGTTTCAGGCCTCAAAAGATTAGACTCATCACTGACGCTCAAATGTAAGCTTCTATGATGTCAAACAAAATGTATGCAAGCAGAAAAATGTTAATTCTGAGAATGATAATTCTAATGCAACAAACATGTTATCTTGAAGTTTTTATTGAAAAGATGTCGCAAGACCTTATGAATGAATCACTAGTTTAGATACGACATTGATTTTTGAATGCATATGCAATACCAACAAAAATCATTTAGCACAACTCATGGGAGTCAGGAACGCTATCTCGTTTGGAGTATGCTCTCAAAATAAACCCTACTTCAATTAGGCCTTGTTAGGGTTATAACTTAGCCTAATTCACGGTTTTCAGAAGAAAAAAAGATTTTTAGGCTCAAAATCATTTGTACCCACCCAATCTCCGTGATGTTCTTCAGTCCTACATTCAGCTAATTTGACACAAATGTTCATTTTTAAAAAGATTACTGAAACTGATGGTTTAAGAACCAATGAGGTTATTCGGGGATAACAGTCACCCTTTTTGTCCTTCGACTTGGTAGTCACACAAAGATTTGTTCTTTTGATGATAATTTTTCTTTTATTCTTGCTTTTTACATTTTCATTCTTTTTATTTTTCCCTAACTTTTTCCTGGACTGATTCTTTTGAATTTTTGATGTCCAGTGGGATGCCCCAATTTTGCCTAAGTCACTTGTTTTCAAGCTTTCGACTTAGCGGGTTTTTTTTCTTTGTATATTTTTTTTGAACAAATCATGTGACATTGGCTTATTTGAAAGGGTTATGACTGCCTCTTTCCTTCATGGATGAGGAATAACCATTGAGGTTTCCTTAGACGCACACTCCTTTTGAAAGTTGGACACTTGGTCAAATTAACTGAAGATTACCCTGCCCCAAGGTTAAATGTGAGGGTTTTCTTATTTAGAAAAGAAACTCCTACTTCAAGGCTCAAAGGGTTTAACAAGGGATTATCTTCCTTATATCTCTGATGTTTGGGAATTTGAAACAATGCCTGTACATCATCAGCGAGGTCTTATTCAAAAGCACACAACCAGAAATTTTGTGTTTTCACTTCACCATCTTCCCTCCAAGAGTTTAAACAAGAAGTTGGTATTGCAAATGCAGAAAATAAATTATGAGCGAAAGCGAATGGATTACTTCAAGACGAACATACTCATTGCATTATGATTAATATTCGAAACAAACAAGTTCTACATGCAAACAAAGCAATAACAATCATAAAAGATTACAAATGAAAATGCAGTAAATGAACTGAAGATCTGAGGAAACTGTATCAGCTTGAGCTTGAAAGAACATTATCAACTTTCTTGGGAGACACAGAAGCAAACATACAACCACTGCGGGTCACTCTACTAATATCAGCATAAAGCGTTTCATTCACAAATGTGCTTCCTTCCTTGAAGGTCAACACCTCATTGTCAATCATCTCTGTCACAGGATGGACATTCTGAGAATTTTGCATACACCTTGACAATCGAGAATCTTTTTCAACAACTTGACCAACCAGATCATTTTGCACAGGTCGGGATCGAGTAGGAAGATCCACTTGTGGAACATCGTCGTCCAGAGGAGAATCATACATCGGATTGGTCATCACTGTAAAGCCTGACATGAGATCATCATCTTTTGTTCTCTCTATGTTCCTTCAGTAACTACCTCAAACTTGGTACGAATGCCAGAAAATCAGCTGACTGGTACAAGGACGGAAGGACAAATGAGTCTGTGTTTTGGGAACTGCATGTATGTAAATGATGAATGCAAATCTATTTTAGGTTTTTAGGAAATCAACCCGATTATTACAAACATGGGAAGCATCAAGTATATGAGTATCACAACTTTTATTCAAAACTTTTGCCAAAGGGACATTTGCCTTGTCCATATTTGCAATAGTCTGAGTTGTTTTCCTTGAAAACGGCTGAGATGATAAATGTATGGATGCATGGATGCAACAACCAGAAACAAGATCACACAAAGCACACGGGTCAAGGTTCAAGTCACGAGCATGAAGCCAAGGGTAAGAACCAATCCCACAAAGGTATGTACTAAGGTTTTGTCTTCATTGTACCTACAGAAAATAGCGGTTCTAACAGAGTGCCCAGGGTCCACAATCCACTATAAAACACACTAGCGCACCGATTTGCTCGGAGGTTGGTAGTTATCCTCAAGAGAATCTAACCCGAGTGTGGCATCGCGTGACAACTAAATCGGATTTGCATCCTCATAGCTTCTGCGCCACGATCCTAAAAAGGCTAAGATGGGTTAAGGGTCACTACGGTCCTCAGTGTTATAGGCTTCTATGGAAAAAGTAATGCCTTCACGATCGCTCGATCGGCATCAGTAATTCCAAAGAGGCAACCACCGAGTGGATAGATTCTCAAGTTCTGCTTTTTTGGGATTCGACTCCCTCAAAGCTCCCTTGACTATACTATCCTCCTATCTCAAAGTACACTCTGGTCCGGGTATAGGACCTATCTCACACACAGAAGAACTCCCAAAAAGAACAAACAAGTAACAAGCAAATCAGGCAAAAAGCAGTAAATAAATCAAAGTAGGCTAAACCCCTCAAGGGAGGTGATATCCCTAGCAGAGTCGCCACTTTTCTGTAGCGGTAAAAATCGTGAGTGTAAGCTATTGATTAACTTAACTCAAGGAAAACAGAGTCGCTGCCGCGCTTTTATTTATTCCACAAAGGAAAAGGAAAAAAAAGCGAATAAATCCTAAGAAGTCTAAAAAAGCAAAAATCTAAAAAAGACAGAGAAATGGGTAAGGGGGTTGGTTATGTAAAGGGAAGGTTTTACGCACCCAATACATCTATAGTACTCTATAGGAACCCTTTGAAATATCTACCGCTTTTGGTTTGAAAATGGTTCGCTTGAAAAGAGATTGAGGAGATGAGAGGAGAATTATTTTTTTTTAGATTTTTGTGTTTGGAGAGACTTATCGCCTCATGCCTACGTACCCACGATGTGCAATGTAGGATCAAAACCTCGTAGTTTGTGGTACAAATAATAAAAATTTGTTTGTTTTGGTTGAATTTTAATGTAAAGACAAGTCGTCATTTCCAAGCGAATAATTCCGCTTAAAGAAATGAATCATGTCTAAACTTATGAAAAAGTTTTAAAAGAAAAAGTGCATAAAAGCACAAAAAATTTGAATGAGTTTTGTATTTTTTATGTCTTTTGAAATGGTCAAAATATGATTAATATTGATTGACATTTATTAAGGAAGCAAAGTTTAAAAAATCACTTGACCGAAGTCAAGGTTTTATTATGAAAGCGGTTTCGAGTTTGAAAACAATAAGGTTTTGAAAAAGAGAGGAAGCTTTAAAAATTGAAGAAGGGGTGGAGAAGAAGTGACTATCCTAGTGCATAAAAGTAAAAGCTAAGGATAAGAAATATCTAACCACAAATGTAGCTATCTTCACCATAAACCAAACAAAAGCACAAGGCTCCAAAGTCTTAAAACCATAACTCCAAAGCAAAGGGAAAAGGTCCTAATTCTAAGTCCAAGGATCCAAGAATAGCATTACAGTCCAAGGTTTAGGTACAAAATTCCATGTCTATTGCAAAGGATAGTAACCATAGTCCAAGATTATAAGCACAAGTTTTTTAGAGGTTTTGGCCTTTATTAATGTTTTTGGTCCAAGTGGACAAAGAGAAAAAGGCATAAGCATAAACATGTGTCCAACGGACAAAGGAAAATTTGCCGAAGCATAAACATGTGTCCAACGGACAAAGGAAAAATATACGGAAGCATAAACATGTGTTCAACGAACAAAGGAAAAATTGCATAAAAGTAAAAGAGAGATAGGGAGCGAGAAAGAATTGTAAAGAAGTTAGAAGTTAGTGATTAGTAGCACAAGGCTCTAGTGCCATAAGCCTTCACCGAGTATTCTGTTTCGCGTTTTGAACTATATTGATTAAACAATGTACTTAGGTCAAGGTTGATGAAGACTTGTTAGAAGATTGATAGAATTAAAGCCTCTACAACAACAAGCTTCAAAGATTTTGAACCTAATACAAAATATAACCAACATTGGGTAGACGCGACCAATCAAGGTCCGGACCACGAAAGTTCAAATTCTGAATTGAATAAAGAGGGACAAATGTTACGCTATGTTAAGCAATCGCCGAGTAATTTACAGAGTAATTACCCTACAATGAGGCCGGTCAATAGCTCTTTGTGTTAATGCATGCTAGATGAAGCATATGTGAATCGTCACCCGAAAGCAATACCGCACGAAAAGAAAATAAGGTAGTGATCTAGTCTTGATCAAAATTCAACAAAGGAATTCCATGATCCATAAGACTTTCATCGATCAAAAGAAAAGAGAAATAGATGAAGAGAAAGCCAAATTAAACCACACAATTATGTGATCTAAGGCTAAGAACAAAGGGAAGGGGTTAGGAATGAAGAAACAACCAAAACAGTCCCAAAATAGGTGAAAAACACCATTCTGTCTCTGTGCAATCGATTGCACCAGTGTCCAAATCTATTGCACAGCAGAAAAATCAGCAATTCTTAGGCAAAAAATACACTGTGCAATCGATTGCACAGAAATGTAAATTGATTGCACACTGACAGGCAGCACTAAAATTTTTAAAAAATTCAGCATCCATGATCCAATCATTTCTTCAAACACCTCATGGCCATGGATGAAAATTAGCACGAAAATTCAAGTAAAACAACAGCAAATAACACCAATGTATCACAAATTGCAAGATCCAAAGATCAAGCAACAAGAATTATTAAAGGATCACATTGTCGAAGATGAATCAAGAACAACAATGGTGGAAAATGAGATTACCACTCCAAATCTAAAAATTGCTTCAAATTACTCCAAGATCCAAACTCCAAAGCCTTTATCTACTATAATTGATGAACAAAAATAAGAATGGATGAAGGTTTAGCTCAAAATTGAACAAGATTCAATGTGAATTCTTGTTAACTTTCAAAGGAAGAAAAGTGACCTTTGAGTGAATTTTGGTGGTTTAGGGGAGAAATTGCAAGAGGTTTGTTGGCTATCAAAAGCTTCAAGAGAAATTTTAGCAAGGTGAATTTGGATTTCCAAAGCTTGTGAAATGAATGAAATGAAGCCTCTATTTATAGAATTTAGGCTTGGAAAATTTGGTGGTTTGGAATTAGGATTGGAAGATCAAAACTAGGATTGGAATTCAAATTTGGAGGGAAATCACAAAAGAGTGGTGATTAGTGGAGGTACATGGTGGGGAATGATCAAAATGATGTAGGGGAATTAAAATGAGGTGATCTAGAATATTCCACATGTGATCAATGGTCAAGATTGGTGCCAAATGCTTTAAAACTTGAAAAATGCTTATTTTAGCCAATTTTGTCTTCGTTCAGTCGATTGCACGGTAGCGCGAATAGACTGCACTGCTGAAAATTTCAAAATCTAGGCAAAAAATGTAGGGTGCAATCGATTGGACCATTAGTGCAATCGATCGCACGGTTGAAAATCTTCAAAAAAATCCATTCTTGCTATATTGTGCTGGATCTTGGCTCAATTCTCTTGTTTGTCAAAGAAGGCATGGAAATAAACACATGAACCTTGGAGACTCTTGAATAAAAATCAATTAAATCTTGGAAACTCTTGATCGGATGATTTTTAACTGTTTGCATATCAACTTTGACTTTGTTCAGATAAAATTCATTCGAGCTGAGGGACTGTTTGATATCCTTGATTCCTTTCCTGAAAAAGTCAGTGAAGACAAAAACAAACATATTTTTGGATTTTGATTAAAGGTTAGTAAACATAAACAAATTAAGCAATAAAAGAACTAACAAACACACACAAACTCATAGATCCCTGCAAGGCACAATCCTACAAAAGAGGGGACGAATGTGTGATCTTGTTTGTGGTATGAGATGCAAATGATATATGGGATCTTAGGGGTAAAAATTAGGGTATTACACAACACAATTACAATTTCCCACACAATCAGACAATCATATAATCCACAACACAACACAATACTCCCTCCGGTCCTTTTTATAAGGAACACTTCACTTTTTATATTCATTAAATAATTAATGTATCTGGTCTGCATTGCAGACCAGATACATTAATTATTTAATGAATCTAAAAAGTAAAGTGTTCCTTATAAAAAGAACCGGAGGTAGTACAATGCAATGCAATGAGACTCACAACTCGACTCAATGCATGTGGTGCCAATTCGATCCCTTTTTCATGATCATAATTCTCGTCGGAATTTCCATATGAGTCGCTCACACCCCATATGGACACATGACATCCGTGATCGCTCACACCCCACATGGGCACACGAACACCTGTAATGGCTCACACCCCACATGGGCACACGATTACCTCAACAACAACAACAACACGATTCCATTTCAAGGAATCCGGATAAGGCGCTCACACCCTACATGGGCACACGATTTATCTTACAACTTATGCAACATGATATGCATTCAACGACAACATACAACGACGAACAATGCATATGACTATCATACATCCAATACATCATACCACAACTGTCCAACACGCAGCATATATCTGCCAAAACATGCAACAATTGCAATCCACAGCTACAACACACATTCGCACAACCAAACCCAACATCTCAACGTTCAACACATCACAACGTACACGGAAACACAATTAACGCGTCGAATAGTTGAAATTCTGGTATTGAAAATAGTTTTAGCAGAAAGTACACGAAACCAACTTTCCAACGATTCAAACGACGACTTAAATGGACCCACATATCCAAAGATATGAATTATTAAAGTTTTAGAAAATTTCGTTCGTTCCAGTGGTAACCAAACACCGTTCCTGCTCGCCTGATGTTTGCCTAGCGAGATGCAAGCGAACTCACCTTCCCCCGGCGAAATCCCCATTTGCCCGGCGAAATTTCCCTTTCGCCCAAGGCTCGCCCGGCGAAGCAGAAGCGAAATTCCTACCCCATACAAATTCCAGTATCACCTATTTTCCACCCTTCACTCGCCCCTCATTTTCGCCTGGCGATCTCCAAGCAAGATTGCTTCGCCCGGCAGAACAGGTCCTTCGCCCGGCGAATTTCTGCGAACTGCAATTCTGCTATTGCGTTTTCTGCATAACTCAGACCCTAAACCCCTTATGATTTCAGTATCATACAGCCCGAAAATGCATATCAATCACAAGGAAAATCATACTACAACAACAATACATCAATTATAATCACTTTCAACACAAAACCACAATTCAACCAATCAATTTATACAATTTATTTATTATTAGAATCACCGACACGCAAAACCTCAACTTTGCGCCGAACAATCAACACAATGAGAGAAACACATAGATATTAACCTAATGATTTGTATACCCTTATACATACATTATTTATCCCTTAAGTGATTAAGGAACCCCACCCTTACCTTAGATGAAGATTCCTTGAAGCTCCTTAGTGGAATTCTCTAAGCCCTAGCTCTGCTCCTCTCTTCAGTTCCTCTTTTCTCCAAACACGATCGTTCACAAATGATTCTTCCCCTTTCCAATTTTCTTCTTTCCTACTATACCTCTTAGACCCCTAATATGGTTTTCCTTCCTTACCCTTACTAATCCTCTTGAATAGTCCATTTTGTCCTCCTTACTCTTCTACTCCTACTATCCAATTTTTAAATAAATAAAATAATTAAACTGATTATTTTAAATCTAAATAATTCCAACTAAATTATTTAAATTAATAATTATCTAATTATTAATACCCATATAATATTATTCCAATATATAATTACTAACTAATATTAATAATTACTCACTAACCACACCACTCATCTCTACACAATTGGTCACACATCACCAATCTCTTATTTTCTATAAGTCTAAGGTCACTACCTCATACTAAGAGCAAATCAAACATAATCCCAACACACATAAACACATACATACACACAACATCATAAACTTTAAATTACGATAATAAATAAAATAAATCGGGGCGTTACAAGTGGATGTACGGCTTGTCACGCATCCAATTGGCATCCTGAAATGCTTATGGCTTAGTTCTCTTACATCAAATAACTGTACGCTTAGTTATAATTCTAGCCTAACTGATTGTACCTCTTATAATGATGTGTCACTTTGGCATTATAAGCTAGGTCATGTAAACTTCGAGATTATTAAACATGTTCTTTATATATGTAAAAACAAAGTTGTAAAAGTACACCTCAAGTTTGTAGCTAGCTCATGTTATTTAGGCAAGTCCTATATAATATATTATCCTGCATTTGTTAATTTCTAAAATGTACTATTATATATATACATTAATTTATTGGACCATACACCCCTTCCTTCCAAAAGTAGATAGCAACACTACATTAGTTTTTTTTTATGCTTTCACAAAATGCACTTGAATTAATTTTCTTAAACTTAATTTTGATGTTATGAATGCCTGTAAATTGTTTATTGCCAATGTTCATACTCAATTCAACACTAACATTAAAGTTGTGAAATCTAATTTTGGTGGTGAATATAGACCCTTTTACTAAATACTTAACTGAGTTAGGTATTGTGCATAGATTAACATGTCCATATGTATATTCCAATGAGCTCCTACCAGAGGTAGTTGTTCAAAACTACTCTATCAAATCATACAAATTTATTTTAATCATAGGAAAGCATTGTCCAGTCCACATCAGCCTCAAGCTATGCAACAAGACTATAATGCATCGTTGAATAATAAAACTTAGCCACTCACTATCTTACCTAGTCATAGGAAAGTTGTGTGTTGTAGATGGGTGTTCAAAGTCAAAGAAAATCTCGATGGTATAGCTAACAAGTACAATTATTACTCTGTGGCTTTTGTTAAGAAATGTGATTGGTCCTAGCTGAATCCTACAAAACCAATTGGTAAGGTGAAGATTGTCCCCACTTATAAATACATGTTCAGATGTTCAGACCATATATTATCCGATGAGACTCTTAACAGCCTTAAATAAGCACCAATGCAATGGTATGAAAAGCTCCACGAAGTCCTGCTTCAGTTTGGATTTTTGTCAAGAAAATTTGACCATTCACTCCATTTACTCTCACTGAGGTATCATCATGTATGTTTTTGTGTATCTAGATGACATTCTAATTATTGGTTCATCCTCCCATCAACAAACTTCATCATAAGTGTTCCTTAAAAAATCTAGGCAATCTTGAATACTACCTAGGCATTAAAGGCAGTTGTCATGCTTGAGGCTCCATTCTCTTGGTCCAATCCAAGCACATCAAAGATATCATAGCAAGAGCCATGATGTCGGATGCTAATGGAGCCCCCACGCATATATTTCAACAATCTCAAACTCAACAAGCATGACACTGATGCTTTCTCGTATCGACATCAATACAAATCAATTATTGGTGCCTTATAATATGTTACTTTGATCAGGCCAAATATAGCATTCAGTGTGAACAAAACATGGCATTTCATCTTTCCACGCATTGGACTATTGTTCGAATAATTTTCATATACCTAAGTGCCACACTCAACTATGGTATCAATCTGTCTAATGCTTATGACAAATTTTCCCTTATAGCATATTGTGATAGTGACTGGGCAGGTAACATTGATGACACAAGGTCCATTTCTGGCTTGTGCATTTTCTTTGGTTTAATCTTAGTCTCGTGGAGTTCGAAGAAGCAGTCCCTAGTTGCTAGATCTAGTAATGACTACTTTTGAACTTTTATGGTTAGAATTTCTCCGATCTGAATTATGCATTCCTTTCTTCCCTCCGACCTTACTATGTGACAACCTCAGTGTTGTTCATCTATCATACAACTTTGTCCTACATACTCGCACAAAGCACGTTGAGATGAACATTTATTTTGTTAGATAACGAGTATCCTCCAAGAAATTGGTTGTTCAACATGTTCCTACTTCATTTCAGATAGTTGATACACTCACCACACCTCTAGGCGTTACAGCCTTTCGTGATCTTAGAGTCAAGCTCAAAGTTGATTTGCAACCACCTTGGCGCTTGAGGGAGAATATTACAAGTATTGATTTTGACAATCTATTAATCTTACACTTAGTTCAATAAGTTGTTCTTATTTCAAAGCTAAAGCTATAGCTTTTTTTTTTTTGGAAATCTTGGTATCCGGCCTTGCGACCGACTAATCCAAGGGGGACCAATACCCACCGTCCACTAGCGGGGGCCCCGTTTCAAGCCAGAGCAAAGCTCCGTATGGACTGGCCCACACAAGAGTTGAAGCTAAAGCTATAGTTAGTTGTTATGACAGTTATCCATTAGTTTGATTAAGTTATTATGACAACTAGAAGTTGATTGCAGTTAATTAGAAGTTTGTTAGAACTCAACCAACTTCTACCTCTCCTATATATTGGATGTTAGATCAATTGTAAAGCCAAACTTTATATGAATGCAAAGATGAATATAAGATTCGCAATGGCATATCTTAACTTCAACACGTAGAAATAAACAAGTTGAGCCTTGTGAAATTGTATAATAAAGATGACAAACATTTTAATCTAACATTGATGATGACTTTGAGAATATGTTTCTTTGATTAGCTTCTTTTAAATACTAATCTAATCTACATACCAATAATATCATGGGAGGCAAATATGATAGGAATTGTTTCATTCTAACAAAAACAATTTTAGCTTTGTATAACACCACTAATTACATTATTGTCATATTTTATAATAAAAATTACAAATTTAAATGAAATTTAAAAAAAATTATATGTTTGCTCGAGGTTGTATTAGTGTAAATACAGTTTATATTGAAAATTTAAATTGGGCAACAGGAAAATTATTTTGTTGCAAAAGTATGTGATGTTTTGACAGTCTTACCAAATGTGATTATAATGAAGACATTGTTTGTTTAGTAGCTAATTCAGTTTAAGATTTCCTGAGTTTGGTAAATTACAACCCCTTACCCATGTAATATCTGATGATGAGCCTCTTCAAGTTGCTATTTGGTTGAAGAGCCTCTATGACAGACACATTGCTTTCAACTATTGATCCATCCACATCTTCTCTCCCGCCATCGAATGTCATCTCTATTTCTAAATACTTCTTATCTTTCATGACTCTTGTTGAAGCATCTTTAGGATCATTGACATTACCCAATGGTTTAGTAACACTTGCTCTGTCAATTCATCTTCTTTATGTAACACTTGCTCAAATATTACAAAATTGATTCGGTAACATTTTTCTTAGTCTAATACCATTTCTTAAATATTACTTTCAATGGTTTTAATTATTATGTCATCATTTTAAATTATTTCAAAGTAAAGTATATTTTATGATACAAATGAGCACTTCAATAAAACCTTTAAATACAATATCATTTGAAACAAGCCTTTTATAATTCACAACATTCTAAAACTGAGTAGGATTTAAAATGTGAGGTGAAATAAACAAATATTTTTTTTAATAAACCGGATATTCTCTCCGCACAATTGCAGAGACTAATCCCTCAAGTCTTGTAGGACCATAATAGGCGGCAAAAGCTTGCTAAGTGTCTCACTCTATATTGCTGCCAATAAAGGAAAGTAAATTAAAACTGTGTTATATAAGTGCAGTCAAGTAATGGAAACTGATTTTCCAGAATGGATATATAGCACTGGTTTTCAGAAGACAAGTAATGAAAGATGTATGATAAGATATACATAAAGCATATTTGGCCATATATTTATTAAGTTGTTGAAAACACAATAAAGTAACAATGAAGGAACTAAATTCCAACTCCAGCATCAGTGTTGGTAATCAACAGACATGCAAATGCCACAAGAGTATTCCAACTCCAGCATCAGTGTTGGTAATCAACAGACATGCAAATGCCACAAACGTATTCCAACTCTCCACCATCAGGACAAAAACATCAAACATCTAAATAAGTAAAACTTAAGCCTGCTTCCATCCGGAAAGGTCTGCCCCTGTTACACATCAAACACATAGAGTGTGTTACTATTATGCCAGATACAAAAGTTAAGAAAAAATTAACACATCAAATTGTCCTCGCCTGCGACAAACATGTCATTTGTGTTACTCAATTCAGTCAATCTAATGCTGCTGAATACCGTCAATATACACTTCAGAGATGTGACTAATTGTATGCCAACGCTCTCCTCCCTCCTTTTTGTACTTCTCCTTAACTATCGGACAATCACTAATCTCCAACATTTCAAGAGAGTATGGTAGACTCTCCTCTGGCAAACGCTCAAGACTAGGACAGTTCCAAATATATAGATGTGAGAGATTTGAGGTGGAGAAAACCCTTGTAATTTATTATTCTTAGCTTTGAACAATCTTTCAAAAAAAGATATTTGAGAGTTGGTGGCTGTAGATTCTCCTCCGGGAAGGACTCCATAGAGTCATCAGTAACTGAAAAATATTGTAGAGAATTGAGTGGGAATAAACCCAACTCCTCTCTTGAAGCTATCAATTTAGGGCAATTCTTCTCAGAATACTTGGTAAAGATAGTTTGAAAAATGATTTAATTCACAATTCTTATTCCAGTACAACCGGTTTGTTTCACATTTGAGGATAATGTTTCATGAAATAAAAGCAAACATGGTCAATTGTTTTCACTTTAAATGTCACCCTTCATCAGTACCTAAATAATTCAACAAATGAATGTTGAAACAGAACTCAGTATGACATACTACAGGGGAATTATCAAATACTAACAAGCATTTTAATTGATGGTGGCTCATTATCGATGACCATTAATGGTTAAATGTCATATATAACTGAACATACAAAACATAAATACATTTTTAAGTGCACATGAAATCTCTTACTCAACCTCCATTACACCACTGACACTAATGTTTTGCCTGAACATTTTCAGACAGAAAGTGAAGAACATGTCATCTACACTTCTTCGTTTGATTTCCATCTGGTTTTACTCGCTGTTTAAACTGCTTTATACACCAAGAATGATTCAGTACCAGAGTAACTACAGGCTAATGCCTTCCCAACCGAGGTTGGTAGAGAAAATGCTAGCTGAGCACGTTCAAGCTCGTCCGTGCAGAAACTTTTCCTGCCATAAATTTAGTGCAGAAAAAAAAGAAAGAATCAACAAGCCTGAATTTGAACAAATAATAAACCAATTAAAACTAATTCAAAATAGTTAGTACTAAATGCTTAAAAGGTGTGATGTTACTTAACACTATCCTCCATTGCTTGTGTTCTAGTTGACTCTAGTTGTTATTGACTATCTCAAATCTATGTATAATTCAGATATTGCAGGGACCTATGGTTGCATCATTCATGATTTAGTTTTCCATGAGAAACAGCTAAACCAAGTTTTGTTTACCTCACAGTATCCAGCAATTGGCTAGCAATGTGTTTTCGTCTGTTGGAGGGAGTGACCCAAATGGCTCTAATGCCACAAACAGCAGCAACAGGTTTGCTTTCACAGGAGATGGCCCGACCATCCATCACCTCGGAATCACTCACATTCACCACTGTTTTTCCAACTTCCCTTTGGAAAACAATATTCCCAAACTGAAGAGTGGTTGGACGCAGTTTCTTCTCCCTTTTCCTTGCGCTAGCAGAATGCCCATCATCTGAGCAAGATGCTACTCTAAAAGCTTCTTTGACTGGTTCTGCAATCACGCAACCAACAATCCTTTGGAGAGAAACGAACAAATAAACCTGAAAATGTACAACCATGCCAATCAATAATATATAAAACAACATGCCAATCGATAATATATAAAGCAACTTAACATGTTATTCTCACATATATTAAAAAATGTTAAGCGCGTGTTTAAAGGCATTTTTCCATAAATTAATGATCATAAGATTGTTTTAATCTAGAAACTTAAATATGTGTTTGGTCTTGCATTGATCAAAATTGATTATGGCTAAAAGCGTTTGGGATATTCATATAACACCAAGTTGAACAATACATTTAAGAATAAAAATCAATTATAAAGGAAAAAGCTCCAAAGATAATCAATTTTAGCTAATGTGATTGATACTACCAGACACACTTATATAATTCAAAAGCTAATCTAAACAGTATTTACAATTTTAGCTAATGTGATTGATACTAAAAGGCCTACTTAGAATTAATTTACAATTTCTCAATTAAATAAGTATTTAATTCTTCATTTAATTAGAAGCCTTAGTAAGTTGAAATACAGTGCTAAAAGAGTTGTGAAAATGTGGTGTTCAGTAATCTTTGAAACCTAAAGATCAATTATCTCGATAATCAGCATCAGCAAAAGAAAACTTTAAGATGAAGGGAGTTTCATCAAAGCAAATAGCAGTTGAAATGAAGTTCTAAAAAAATCGTGAAAATGTGCTGTTATGTAACCTTTGAAACCAAGGCTCAATTATCTGCATTACCAATAGCATCTAATCTGTCCCCATCGTATAGAATACAAAAGCAAAAAAGCAAAGCAATTAAAACACTATTCTATGCAATTGCAAAGCATTTTAAAATCAATTCTACTCAAGCATATTCCAATATATTAAAATCAAAGTATAGACCTAGATAATCAACTTTAGTTAATGTGATCGAGACTACAAGCACACTTATATAACTCAAAAGCTAATATAAACAGTATCAAAATCTAAATCTAAACTGCAAGTAAGTTTGTTTAGGTGAAGTAGAAGATTATCCACCTTACAGTGTTGATGAGCTATCCATCCACTTCCCATCTCAATTTCCATCATCTTCACAACTTCTTGAACCTGTCACAACAGCAATTTCACAAGAACCTGGTCAACATTTCAAACCCAACAAATCATTAAAAAAAAGGGATTAACACTTAAAAGCAGTAAATAAATTAAAAAAAAACCTTGTTTCTATGAGAAGATGGATCATTATCCAACACCAAAATAACTCGACCAATTTTATCAGAAGAAATAACCCTTTCATTATTCCAACCCTAAATAAAAACAGAATACAAATAATCAATAATAGGAATAAGGAATCAAATAATAGAGATCAGAAAAGGGGAATTTCAATTTAGTTACCCTAAATTGGATTCCTTGCGTATAACGTTTGTGAAATTGAGCGTGTAATTTTTCGTCTTCAACGTCTCCGGGAGTGAACTCAATACCACAAGTGGAACACGCGCGTAATAGGAAATCGGATTGACCTAACTCCAAATGGAACTGAGCGTAGCTTCTCTTCTTGTTCTTGACTACTATTGGTTTTTCGATTACGGTGGGAGGTGAAGGAATTGGATTAGGGTTCCGACGAGTTCGGGTGTAAGTGTTGATAATAGGGTGTTGGTTGGTCTCCCAGTTCCAGTTGGCCAAATCATCGTCGCCGTCGTCGGTGACGGCGGAGGGAAGAGGTGTGGAATCGGAGGAAGATTTGAAAAATTTGTTGAGCTTTGATTGCATCTGAAATGGTGTGTTAAACGGTTTGGGGTTTTGTTTTCACGATTCTGAAAAGTAAATAGTTAACAAACTACCACTTACTCACACGCCCTTGCTACTGTTGAAGATGGAAATTGCTTTGTTTTCTTATGAGCGGGAACTCTGTAGCGCCAAAAACAAAATCCCAAAGTCAAATACTAGCAGATTACAATTTTGCCGCGCTTACATTATATATATTGCGATGCACATATACACTATATTTAAAAATTGATAATTATTTATTTTTTAAAAAATTGATACCAATTAATTTTTATTAATAATAATTATAATTTTTTCAAGGCACTTGCAGGCGGAATATTGTGCCGCTTAAAGTATCTATTTTGTCTGGCGGTTATTTTTGAATCGTATTTATTTTGAAGAAGGACAATTTGGTTAGGCAGCAAATTTTTCCTACGATCAATCAAAGATGTGTAATGAATTGTGGTGTGGATGAAGACAGAGATCATTATTGCAGCCTACAATTTTTAATTGGCTAGATTTCTCAACAGACATTTCAAGAAAAAATATTGGATCATCTCTTATAAAGTTTTGTGTTGTAATTTCAAATTCTTTATCGTCATCTTTGTTGAAATATTAGATTTGATTTGATTTGATATGATTATATTTCATTAGATTTAATATTTAGATATAATCCAAGTTGTGTTGACCCAAGCCTAATTAGGGTTGTATATAAATAGATCTAGCTTGTATCATTATTTACATAATTCAATAATACAAATCCTTATTTCCTTATTCTCTCTTTCTCTCCTCACTAAAAGTTCCTCACGCACTAACAAATTGGTATCCAGGGCTTCCAGTTATTGTTCTTGATCAAGTTTTCAAGAACTTCACGTCAGAGATCGTGTTTTCAGGACAAGTGAATCAACCGCTGTGAAGATGACTGGTGATAAGTGTAACGACCCGAAAATCTAAATCAATTATTTAATTATTTATTTAATTAATTTAGAAGGAATTAAGAGGGTTTTTGATAATTTTGAAGAATTTTGGAGTAGAAGAGTGTTTTTGAATAATTTTAATAAAGTAAATGAGCATGTGTTATTTATATTATTATTATTATTAAAAATAAAATGAGAAAGGGCAAGGTGGTCTTATTGGAAAGTAAGTAAGGATAGGATGGGAAGTTCATAAGTTGAGATTTGTTAGCCAAAGAAAGAGAACGATCATTTTCTCATTTTGTCGTATCTTTTGTGAAGAACACTGAAGAAGAGAGAAGAAGGAGAACTAGGGCTTGAGGATTACTAGAGGAATCTTGAAGAAAGAAGGAAAAAGCTTCGGATTACTCTAAGGTATGGGGAGAGTTCATAATTTCTTATGGTTTTATAGGGATTGGAGATGAATAGATTAAGGATTGTATGAATTGTGTTGATTTTGATGATTGTTGATGTAGAATGAGTAATTTGATGAAAGTATGATGAATTTGATTGATATGTATTGCTATATGTGTGTTTTGTGAGTATTTTTTATCAAATTTCGTGTGGAACACTGATTTTGGGGTAATGGGAATAAAAAATGCAGAAAAATCACGTTTTGGGAAAAGTGGGTTTTTGTCGTACCCTGACACGGGCCGTGTCACACAACACGGGCACCCGTGTCAGCTTTCTGATTGAAAAGTTGGAATTTTATGTTGTTTAGGTTGCCTGACACAGGCCGTGTCACAGGACACGGGCGGCCGTGTCAGACTACTGTCATTGATGTGTTTTTCTGTTTTTTTGGAAGTGTTGTTCAGTGCTGCTGACACGGGCCGTGTCACAGGACACGGGTGACCGTGTCAGACTGCTGTTTTGTAGTTTTGTTGCTTCTTTCATGAGGTTTTTGATGTTTTCTCGTGTTGAATCATTGTTGTATAGTTGTTGTTGATATATGGATGATAAAAACATGATTTTATGATGAATATTGTTGAAAATGAAATGAATGATGCACATGTTGATATTTGGATGAAATGAGGAGTTTAGCATCATTGCATTTCATGGCATTTTATATTGGGGCTTCGGCCTATTGGTAGCTTCAATCCCATAGTGCGGATTGAAGTGATATGTTGTTATGTTGTGCTCCCTTGTGGAGGGTTGATGGCCAGTGTCCATCACATGGAGGAAAATCGGTACCACGTGCATCCTTTGCATATCATTATGTTTGACATCGCATTTTGTGAAGTAATGGAGATTGTGTTGTGAATAATTGTTGATGATGATTTCGATGTTGTTGTTGCTTAATTATTTATTTTCCATGTCTTTGTATTACTATAATGAATTATGTTTTCTCACCCTGCCTGCTTGGAAATGTTGCCTCCGATGTGGGTAACTTGCAGATATCCAAGAATAGCTTCAAGGTGACGAAGGAAGTAGCTTTGGAGTGTTCCATTATTATTGTTTAGTTAGAGGTGTCCTGCTCTGTGTCATGCAACATCGGGTTGGGAAAATTGTTGTGAACCTCGTTTCTTTTAGTTTATGACTGAATTTTTATAATGTTGGTGATGGTGTTTGATTTGAACATATTTATTATGAAGTATTTTATGGAATTAAAATAAAAATTGATTTCCGCTGCGTAGTTGTTAAATTTTGATATTGATGAACGAGGAACCCGTGTTACGGGACAGGACAATGATTGTTTACATGATGTTTTGAATATTATGTGGCACCTTTCATGTTGATTTTTACTCTAATAATATGAAATGTTTTCCTAAATTGTATGTGGGGTAGAAGGGTGTTACATTAGTGGTATCAGAGCAGGTCGGTCTGTCCGCCCAAGTTTTGTGTTGTCAGTCTGTGGTCAGTCGTTACTTGTTAACGATTATTTGTTTTTATTTTCTGACGTGGTGAGTGTTGTAAAGAATGGCTGGGAACAACATGCGCGCTCTTGCTGATGCTATTGCAGCTCTTGCTCGGAACCGTGCTCCTGATGAGTTTCGTGCGTTGGAGAAGTTTCAGAGGAACAACCCACAGAAGTTTGAAGGAACTCATGACCCGGCGAGGGCACAAAAGTGGCTCAAGGCGATTGAGAAGATTTTTAGGGTGATGGGGTGCTCTGATGCGCAGCAAGTGCAGTTCGGAACGCATATGCTGGAAGAAGAGGCCGAGGACTGGTGGGATAACACCCGTCAGAGGCTGGAAGATGTTGGCACTGTGGTGACTTGGAATGTGTTCAAGCAAGAATTTCTGGGCAAGTATTTTCCTGAAGATGCTCGTGGTAAGATGGAAGTGGAATTCATTGAATTAAAACAAGGAAATATGACTGTGGCGGAGTATGCTGCCAAATTTGAGAGGCTTGTGAAGTTTTGTCCTCATTACAACCGTGGAGATGCTGAACTTTCTAAGTGTCTCAATTTTGAGAATGGGTTGAGACCAGAGATTAAGCAGAGGATTGGATGCCAACATATTCGCAGGTATACGTAACTGGTGGATAAGAGTAGGATCTATGATGAAGATAGCCGAGCTCGATCTGCTCACTATAAACAGCTAAGTGAAAAGAAAGATAAGGGTCAGTTTAGAGGTAAACCTTATGCGACTCCAGGTGATAAAGGGAAACAGAAGGTATCAGATGAGAAGAAGTCAAGCAGGGGAGCCGTTAATGCATGTAGCACCCCAAAATTTGCTCTCCTACCTTTAGTATTAACTGGCTATGTTTCATTTCATTTTTGCATTATCATGTGTGCATATCATTGGTCCTTAGCATGGGGTCAAGGTGCCTGAGGCAGTTCAAGAGGAGAAGATGTTCTTCAAAGGGTCAAGCAAGAGTCCTTGTATTGTCCAAGAGAGCTCAAGTGGATCACTCTCTCCTAACCAGTGCAGAAATTAGGGTTTTGAGATTCTTGGGTTTATTGCTCCAATGGGCAAGCTTATTGGGTTTTTATCATCACCAAATGGCATATCTTATCTTTGTTGGAGAGGATACACATCATATTCAGAGGAATTTGGATTTGGAGACTGTGTTATTTCCTCCTAGACTGAGGGTACCCAAATTAGGGTTTGCTATAAAGGCAGTTTATTTCTGATTTTTTGGGCAAGACTTGATTCCATGGTATTCCTTGGGTCCCTAAGTATCTAGGAATGGAAGATGGTCCATCAGTTTGGTTCATGAGAGGTTTAATTGGCCAATTGATTGGGAATCAGGAGAATTAGGGGAAAAGTCAACAGTGAGAGGGGAAGTCAACTGTGAAATTTTGAGGTTCTCTTCAAGGTTTTCAAGGTCTCACATCCTCATATGGTCTTCAAGGGTCAAGTTTCATACCATTTATCAAGAATCAAGGGTTGGTACAAAAGTTACTAAATATGGAAATGACCTATAATTTGAAAGTTTCCATTTTGGGCAAGTTCTTACACTACTTTCAACTTGACTTTTCATCATTAAAGAAGCTTCAAATGAATTTTCCTCAAACATGAAAGTTGAATATCTTTTTCTCCCCTTTCCAACAAGTACTAGATGGTCTCCATATCATTTGTGAAACTCAAGTTATGATCAAAAGAAGGCAAAGTGGTTTTTAGGGTTTCTCATGGTTCCATTTTCACAACTTTTGCATTTTGGGACATAGTGACCTATATTTGGTTCCATTGCTTCATGTCACATTCTAACATCAAAGTACATTCCTTAAGGATCTTTTTTGGCCTTTGAACCAAGAGATTTCATGACTTGTACCTCACTTATTTCACATTATGCAAAATTGCAAGATCATTGAAAATTCATAAACCAAGACATCTCAAGGCCCAAATTCCACACAGGTGTGATTAACAATTGAAATATAAGTGATCCATCATCAAGGGCTTGGGTGTACATGCATGTAGGAAGGTGTATTTCACATTATGCAAATTTCCAAAAATCACCCAAAACTCATTAAGTGAGGAATTAACAAGGCCCAAGTGATTATCAGTGGATTAACCCTAAGTATTTACGCTAAGTCATGCACTGGTTAGAGGGGGGAACACGTGATTTTGAGGATAACAAAACTTTCAACCCTAAAGCTTGATTCCTTCGAATCTGATAATCCATTAGGGTTTTTCACAAAATTTCTTCACAGTCTTGATCCTTGGAATCCATAGAGCACGAAGCACCCACCATCTGGAGCTAACAATAAGGATACGTATTGCATAATCTCAGGTGGCCGGAAGTGACGACCGGAGCTAGGGCTCCGGCGTCTGGCTTGTTCGCCGGCGGAATTAGGGTTCCAAGGTAAGGGACGCAATCGTGACCGTCCATGGGTTTGATCGTGTGGTCCACAGCGCGCCACATCATTTAAATTTTGTTTTTATTTTATGGTTCGTGTGTTTGCTAGCCTATGTTAACTATCATGTGCGTGCAATCCTAACTGCTCATCTGGATTAATTTTTGAATTGTTGACTTATTTACGTGCGTCTGATTAATCATGTGGTCTAATTGATGCCAACGCATTAAAATTCCGTGTGCCTCTCACGTGCCTTCTTTCAAATGCTGAGTGATTACGTGTGTGCGTGTGTTGTTGTTTATGGTGTGCATGTGAATCTGAACCATTGATCATGCTTACTTGATTGCTATGTTGACTTACTGATGAGCGTGAGATTAATCCTGTGGTGTGTGTGAGTTAAGCATGTTGACTGAATTCCATGTAAGCTATGTTGACTGCGCTTTGGACTCTTTTGTTTGGGCCTTGCTTTCCACACCCCCTCCTCTTGGGCCTTTACTATCTCAATGTGTTCTAGCTGCTATTCACACCCTCAATGTTTATTGCCATATTTTTATTTTATTCAATTGCATCATTTGCATTTTTAATTTTTAAAAATAGTTAAGTGCATCTAAAAAATCCCAGAAAATTCATGAAGCACATTTGGCATTTTATAAAATTTTACCAAATTTTATTTTTTATTTTTATTTTATGTTTAGCATCTGAAATAATTATTTGTTTATTTTCTTTTGAATTTATTCCATACATGCATACTCTAACTTGTTTATTTTATTTCTCATCATCCATAAAACCTTTTGAACTCATTCTTTTTGCATTGTTTCACCAACACACTGAATTGCATTAAAACATTTTTCTCTCATTTTTAAAATCTTTTCATATTGCATTTTAGTGCTTTTCTTTTGCATATTGAACCATAATTCTCATTTGACTTTGCATAATTGTTTGAGTGACCTATCTGGGGAATTTTGGCATGAGCTTTTGACATGTTGTTTGCCACTGGTTGGGGTGTGTTGAGTCTTAATTTGGTAATTTTAGAAGATGTTTTACTAATTATGTGATTGCTCTTTGTTTGAGGTCTTCTTGTATGCACTTCTTTGATCATGTCTGATTACTTGTTTGAGAAGGCACTTGTGCCATTATTTGGGATTGCTTATTTGACTTCATAAATCATGTTTGAATCATTATAGGTCACTTGATTGCCATCATAGGTCATTAGTGTAAGGTTGTTGCATACTTTGTGCATATGTTCAATGCTTGGTTTACATGCCTTTTCTTTGACTTATCTTTTCACCTCATCTCATCTATGCTTACTCATGACTTATGTTTGGTTTATGTATGCCATGCCATATCATTCATTTACCTTTCATTTGATGTATGTTTCTGACTTTGGAACTTTGCATTCATATCATATGCTATTCATGCTTCATCTTACATACTTGAACATGTTTCACTCATATGTTTCCTTCTCTTTCTTCTGATGATTCTTGACGCTTGGATACCCGTTTGCATGCCTCATGTGACACTTGTATAACATGTTTAGGTCATCCACATTCTGACTTGGATACTATTTGGAGCATTCTTGCATGATCACCTTGCATGTCCATTCTTCCTTCTTCTACTCCTTCTTTGATAACTCTCTTGTTTGTTTTGCCACTGGTTTGCATTCTATTTGCTTGATTTTGTTTGGTAAACATTGTGGGTCATCTTTAAGGTGTATATTCTGGCTTGTATGAGTTTCATTTGGTTTATAACCATTTCTCTTTGGTTTGTGACTTGCTTGGGTTTCATTTGTCTGATTGTTACTTATGTTTGTTTTGTACTAACCTTGTATGCAGGGGTTGAGGTAAGTTATTTAAGGGTGTGGATAAGTATCCATGTCCACTCTCATTCTTTCTTTCTCTCATATTTTCTTTTCTTTAGGCTTAGGTTGTTGTCAAACCTCCCCTTAGGGCCATCTTTGCATGATAACATTAGGATAGATTTTCCCCGTAGTGTTTTTCTCTTCTTTTGAGTCCCTCTTCTCATCTCATAACATCTCTAAGATACTTAATAAGGTCAACTTGCCTTGCACACGAGCCTTAAACATAGGAAATGAAGATTGAGGGGTCCCCCTTCTCTCTTCTAGAGTGTTGAGCATACGTCCCATTAGGGGCGACCATGCGGCGCATTCGTTCCCGTGTCGTAGACTTTGGTTCAAGTTGAGTTACGAACTAACTCAAGTCACTTCTGTCTTTAAAAATACAAACAAACTTCAAACCTTTTTTGTCCTTCGGGATTGTCAAACTAAAGGCTATTTTCAAAAAGGGCACGTTACTTTCCGTCTGAGTCGCAAACAGGCATCGACCCTAACTGCCGGACGCAAACTTAACGTTGCTCATAAAAAACACAAAAAGAACTTGGTCCGAACTACGTTGACTCTGAATTCCCCATTGCACAAAGGGGGTACGTAGGCCTAGGACGACGACGTCCTACCGAGTTTGTCTTTGTTTTCCCCTCCCCGTCTTAGTACAGCCATAGATGATAGGATAACTCACCCTTAGAATAGACAACAAGCGTGGATCCCATCGAGTACGATGGATGCATGGGGTGCTAGCACCTTCCCCTCGCGTAACCGACTCCTGAACCCGGGCTATGGTTGCGATGACCACTCATTTCCCTCTTCCTCAGGTTTATGCGGTGTTCCCTTTCCCTCTCTCGGGATAAATTTACACGGCTGGCGACTCTGTTTTCCGCGCCTCTTTCGCGTTTGTACCTGGATGAAAATCCCGGGAGCGACAATGCACCTACTAAGTGCTATAAGTGTGGAGAGTCAGGTCACAAAGCTGATGGGTGTACTAACAAAGTTCTGAGATGTTACCATTGTGGTAAGACTAGGCATAGAATTGGTGATTGTCTGAATGAGGGTCCGACCTGTTTCAACTGTGGTGAATAGGGGCATATCAGTACTCAATGCCAGAAACCAAAGAAGACCGCTACTGCTTCCCAGACTACTGGAAGAGTGTTTGCTTTGGCTGGCTCAGAAGTTCCCAAGACGGACAACTTGATTCGAGGTACTTGTTTTATTAACAATGTTGAGTTGATTGCTATTATTGATACTAGAGCTACGCATTCATTTATCTCTCTTGAGTGTGCTACTAGATTGGGTTTGAATTTGTCTAACATGAATGGTAGTATGATAATAGAGACTCCGGCTAATGGTTCGGTGACTACCATGCTTGTTTGTTTGAAGTGTCCTTTGACAATCTTTGAGAAGAATTTTGTGATGGATTTGGTGTGCTTACCTTTGCACCAAATCGATGTTATCCTTGGTATGAACTGGTTGGAGTTCAACTACGTTCATATTAATTGTTATAGCAAGACTGTGAGGTTCCCAGAGTTAGGTGAGGATGGTGAACTGATGTTCTTATCTGCTAAACTAATGGATGAACTTTTATTAGATGAAGCGTTGATGTTCGCAGTGTTTGCATCGTTGCCAGTTGATGGTGAAGTCGTCAGTGCTGAGTTTCCTGTGGTTTGTGAGTTTCAAGATGTGTTTCCTGAGGATATAAGTGATTTACCTCTGGAACGTGAAGTTGAGTTTGCTGTGGACTTATTACCAGGTACGAGTCCAGTGTCGATGGCTCCTTATCGGATGTCTGCTTCGGAATTGAGTGAGCTGAAGAAACAACTAGAAGGATTGTTAGAAAGGAAGTTCATTCGACCTAGTGTTTCTCCGTGGGGTGCCCCGGTGTTGCTCGTTAAGAAGAAAGATGGTAGTATGAGGTTGTGTGTCGATTATCGACAGTTGAATAAGATGACCATCAAGAATAAGTATCCGCTTCTGAGAATCGACGATTTAATGGATCAACTCGTAGGTGCTTGTGTGTTCAGTAAGATTGATCTGAGGTCTGGTGTTGCGGTGAAAATCGGATAACAAATTATTAATTAATTTGCATCATTTTCTTTTACAACCGACTTTGATTTATCCAAAGGAAAGGTTCAAGATCGTTAGAAAAACCTAAAGGGGGAAGATCTAAGGTTCGGGGGTTGGTTATGCCTAGGGAAGGTATTAACACCCTAAACGTCCGTAGTACTCTACGGGAACCTCTTGTTTAATGTTATCTTATGTTTGCTAAAGGTTCTATGCTAAAGGTTGAAACCCTAGGGGTTAGTATCTAAGTATACTCGATAAAGCATCACACTTTGCGCCTACGTATCCTCGGGAATAGAATCAGAGTATGCGTAGTTCTACTTCTACTGAATTGTTGACTGTGGTCAATATTCAGAGGGGAAATGAGTACAAGCTCATTATAGAGTTTAAGAACTCTCTAAATCTAGTTGAAATGGACCTATGTTATGTTTTGGTTAGTAGGGGAAGTGATAAATTCATTAGGATGAATATCACTAAGAGTTTAAGAACTCTCTCCTAAAGCTAGTTATGATTTCTATGGCTCTGATGAGGCCAAGAAATAAAGTTTCTCCTAAGAGGTTACTTAGGTTAAGTTGGGGGTCTATGACTTATGAGTCAATATTAATCACCTTCCTTTGGAATAGGGGAAAGATGATGATAAAAGAATAAAAGCCATAGGAGATGAAACATTTGATATAAGATAATATAATGAAAGCAACATAAGCACGAGGATGGCAATATGTTTCGTGACAAATGATGAGTTGACATGAGATAAATATCAGGATATCAAGTAGATAAAGACAAACCAAAGATATTAAACTTGAGAAATATATCACAAATCATAAGTCAAGACATAGTCATGAATAAAAGATTAATTAAGATGATATTCAAAGTTGAATAATACCAATCACAAATTAAATCAACAACCAAATGACAAGATAAATTAAGGATGAATTAAACCACACATTCAAAAATATCGATAAGGTCATAAAGGTTTAATAATTTAATCAAGATAAAGAGAGTGGAAACTCACATTAATAATAAAATCAACTTAAATAACTATTTAAGAAAATAAATTATTACATAAAATAAATATTTTTTGAGTTTGAGAATAACTAAAATTTTCTAAAAGATAAATAACTGTTTTTTTTTTTAATAAACTTTAAATAAAGGAAATGATGAGATAAAAGGAAAAATGATTTTAACCAAAAAAGAGGAAGTGTCACATGTAGGGATTGAACCCACGCCCTTTACCTGAACGCCCCAAAACTTCCACCATCTGGGTTGTGCGTGTGTGGTGATTACAAAATGCAAGCAATGAATAAAATAACAAGACGAATGGAAAATCAGGAAAAAAAACCAAAAGGGTTGATCCGCAGGATCGAACCCATGTACTGCATGTGAAAGGCGAAGGCGTGCTAGTGTGTGTGACCGTTGGGACGACGTGTTTCATCCAAACAATATACACTTCAATAACTACATAATCTCTTCACACACGCATATTTCAAAATTCAAACACAAGCCAAACACACACAAACTGCTTATAAAGGGCAAACCTCTAAACCATGCCATGAAAGATCATCCATAAACAAAAACATATAATTACCCACTCAAAGTCAGTGAACTGCTACGTATATACCAAACACACTAGGCATCATAGTGAAACATTTGAATGGATAAAGTGAGAAATTTCAACACAGCCATGACAACAAACATACAAATATGCAGTACTCTTAATCAGGGATCATACAAGGACATGCCTTGAATACGATGAATAAACATTATGGAAGATTATGGAATTTCATGACAGCATGGCACGGATTCAAAGTTTCAAAAACAGCAGAGATTAAACACATGACTAAAAAAACAGCAGCAATGTTTTTAGAACCAGGATCACATAATGGACAAGATTACAAGTTTGAAATGCAAGAAAGTAAAAGATAAGTTAGCAGTTTAGAGATATCGATTTGGTATATAACCTAAGGCAAGACTTGTGACATATCATAACCTGGTGTGTACAAACAAAACTAGAAACAACATTTATTCATAGGCACCAATCAAATAGCAAAATACTTATATATAAAGCATGAAAAGAAATTCTGACCAAGAAAGGAGTCAAATGATGACAATAAGATCAGTGATGACAATTAATTACTAGTGACAGAAAAATCAACAATGCTAATGGGATTAATGTAAGAATACAGGATCAGAACTGATAACAAGAATAAATCACAATGTAAGTCACACAGATCATTTAGAGACCAAGGATGATGACACACATACAGGCCTGGCAAGGATTTTAGGAAATTGACATACATAGAGCATACTAAACTCAAAATAAAACAAGCAAAACTGAAGTATCTCAATTTTAGGCACATGTGTAAAACAAAACCTTAGCAAGGCATCCTATGCACCTTAGTCATGCGAAATATTCATAAATTAGAAAGGCAGCAAAGGAAGGCATAATCATAGCAGTGACAGATGGTATCACAAAACATGAATATGTTTCAAAGTCCAATTTCTGACTACATACACAACTTAATACAAAGATAAACACATATACTGAGTGCACACGAGTTCACAGGTTGAGTATGTTCTAGACAAACATGTGAGAGATAGCACAATAAGTTCAATGGCTAAGATAACAGAATTAAATAACCAAACATGGTCAGTGGCATAAATTCAATGAATTAGCAGCTCAAGTATATCAGTTCGAGTACAAAGATTCACTCAATTCACAGCAAAAGGTCAAGACATGTCATAGCTTAGCACTTTGGCATAAATTTCAAGAGATCACTAATTCAAACAACAGTTACAGATACATAACTAAATTTATCCTAAGAGAAAATCATGTAATGGCAGCTTATTCACAGATTTGGCCATAACACTTAAAAAGTCTAATAGCTAGTCACTATGATGTCAAACACATAAATAAAGCATGATCAGTTACAGATGAAAGTTATTTCAAATAAAGTCACTTCAGATAAAATCAACATGGATACTTGCAAATGATGAGTTCAAATTGGCATACTTCCACATAAACAATGAGACCAAGATTTGAGCAAATTGAATGGTCTATAACAAACTCAACAATTAAGCATACACCTTACTTAGATATCCATACATTTACAACACATGTTAGAGACAAACCAAAAGATAAAGAACACACAACGGTGACTGGTGTGTGATTGTGTGATCAGTGGGCATATATACAATATGAAGTGACATAGCATTAAGGGACATCAATGATCAACATAGTACCTCATTATCACACATACAGAATTTCCAAATGAAGACAATCTTGGACAGGCAAACATACATACACTTATGGACAGAATTTTAATTTGCACACATACTAAGAGTATAAGGCTTAGGCAATCATGTTCACAGTTTTTGAGACAAGTCAATAATCATTTGAGGCACATCATACAGTCTAATCAAGTGTAGCATGGCATGGAATCAAATCTCCTAAGCATAGTAAATTTCAAATGGAAGCTATAGTATGCATATTATGATGACCAAATGTGCAATATTGAGATACATGGCTAAAAAACTGAGAATGAATTTGACATAAAGAGAAGTTTAGCACTCAAGAAAAGCAGATACATCAATAGATTAATAAGTGACATCAAGACCACACAATCAACATAAAAAAACATAGACATCAAAAACTTCTATCCTAACACATAAGGTGGGCATGTATTGATAGATGACATATTATCAAGATAACAGTTCACACTTGAATCAAAAGAAAAGAACGTTGCACACATGAAAACATGTAACAGCAACAGTTCAAGTAAAAAAACATCTTAGAATAAATGGTTACAAACAGAGCTGAATATCTGTCAATGAGTTCACCTTAAAAGCAACAGTTCAAAGCTTCAAGTTATTAACAATAGATCATACATGTGGTAGTGTGTGGAAAATAGATTGGCTTAGGATTTCTAAGACAGTCAATCACAGCTAGTAACCAATCAAAGTATACTCAGTCATTCAATTCAAAAAACAACCAGAAATTTAGGTGGTGGTGTTGGACATACAAGCTGATAACAAGATACAATGCACAACTTCAACATATAGCTGGTATATTAAGACTTAGACCATAAGATAACAACAACTCAGATTTAGATTAAAACACTCAGCATAACCATGTGTATACTTTAGCAATTCACACATCAACCTTCAACATATAGATAGATTAAAATAAGGCCAAGCACACATACAATAAGTTCATGCTTATACCAAATGTCAATCAAAATGACACATAGAAAACAAGCATGATATGGTAGATGTAATACTGCAGAACTGATGCACATCATTCAAGTGACAAGTAAATGGCATATCAAAACAGGTTTATTATTTCAAAGTGAAAAACACATAACTGATGGCGACCTACTAACATATTAATCTAAATGTGCAAAGTGAAGATTGGTGGCTGTGATAGTGCTAATTGATTTTACAGAACAAAACTCATTTAGACATAGAAACCAACAAACATCTGACCAAAAATCATGAACCTCAAGAAGAAATAACTCAGCCTTAAAAGTCCTATTATGCTAAGTAGATTATAAATCTTATGCATACAAAGCAATAGCTCAGCAGAATATCAGTTTAAGCACATGTGACAAACCTTGATTCAAAACATATTTCAGGCATATCAACAATGTAGCCATGCTAAAAAAAGGATAACTATAGGTAAGACATCAATAATAAGCTCAGAGTGACAAAACTTCCTGCATAGCCTCAAGGCTTGATAGATTTCTTAAACACGAAGAAAACACAATAGCTTAAGTATGACATCAGTATGAACAAAGGGAGAGAGGCATATCAACAGTTGTAAACATATATTGAGACAATGAGAAGCATACATCTACCATGAACTTAACAACAATCATCAAGCTCAACAAGTTAACAGAAAATAGACATAGAGTAAATCAACAAGTATTATGTCTCAACCAAGATCAGAACTCAAATCATCCATGATGAATCTAAAATACCAATCTATATATCATCTTCATACTAAAAATAACATAGAACAAAATAAAGATGCACATGTTGTTAATGCAGTAACACAGAATGAGCATGAGGTAAAGATGCTTACCTTTTTTCCAAGATAACCACACAATAATTTCCTTTCCTTGTAGCTAACACTTGCTCTCTCAATGTGAAATGATTTTAGAGTGATTTTGTAAAGAATTGTTGATGATTTGAATGAGACCCTAACCTCCTTATATAGGCATAGTAATGGGTTAATGTTGTGGGCCGGGTTGGAATTAATCCTCCTCCAAGAGTAGAGGCAGCCAGGGTTTTGAAATGAGACTCCAACATTGAAATTCTGAGAAGGCAAACGCTCCTCCATTCTGAGCACGCAGCAGGCATTGCAGGGTTGAAACAGGTAGCGTTTTCCCACCTTTCTTTTGTTGCCACCCTATGTATGTGTTCTTTGGGAAAGTGAGAGCAATGTTGCTCTTCTCCTCTCGTGGGTGGCGCAGAAAATGACGAGAACGGAAGGTTGAAGCTTTGCTTTGTACAATTGAAATCCCATGGAGCAAATGAGGAAAATTAGGGCAAACGAGATTGAAGTTGTGGCGCCAAAGATTGGTGAATTGAATTTGACAACCGAGCTTGCAAAGGGTTGAAGGAATTGGAATCATTCTGCAAAATTGAAAGAGAAACGAGACAAGGAAGAAGAAAACTATTCCTAGGACGCGTGCCAGCTTTCAATTGGTCCAAAATGACCGTTGAAAAGTCAAAAGAACAACATAGCTTTCTGATTGGCTAATGGCTTTTATCATTCTCCAATCAAAAAATCCCATAAGTCCATAAAGACCCAATGAAAAATGGTACACGTATTGTTTTTCTTAACCAAAATTAAATGACATTTTATAAATTACCACACTAAATTAAAATCTTAAGATTATTTTAAAAAAGAAAACTAATGATGATTAAATTAATTACTAATAAAATCTAACTTAATTTCAATTAATAAAATATTAAAAAAAATAAAATTAAGGCATTTTGAATAGATTTTAACCAAAATAATAAAAGGATAATTAATTCAAAATCAAACAAATTAAACTAAAATTAAATCAACAACTAAATTAATTAATTAAGCTAATAATCAATTAAACATTAAAAATTCAAAATAAATAAACATAAAACAAATAAAAATTAAATTAAGATAAGATAAGTAAAATAAAATGCTAAAAATATTAGGGCAAAATAGACAAAAGAAATTAAGATAAAAAATAGAGAAAAATAAATCACATAGCATCTAGCAAAAAGATGAGGGTAAAATTTGGGGTACAACATCTGGTTATCATCAGATTAGAGTTAAAGCTGATGATATTCCGAAAACAGCCTTCAGAACGAGGTATGGTCATTATGAATATACGGTGATGCCATTTGGAGTTTCTAATGCGCCTGGGGTGTTCATGGAGTATATGAACAGGATCTTTCATGAATATCTTGATAAGTTTGTGGTGGTTTTCATAGATGACATCTTGGTATATTCTAAATCAGAAGAAGAACATGCGGAACATTTGAAGATTGTGTTACAAGTGTTGAGGGGAAAGAAATTGTATGCTAAGTTGTCAAAGTGTGAGTTCTGGTTGAAGGAAGTGAGTTTCCTAGGCCACGTGATTTCAAGTGGTGGAATTTCTGTGGATCCCTCAAAGATTGATGCAGTGTTGCAGTGGGAGACTCCGAAGTCCGCTACGGAGATTCGTAGTTTTCTTGGATAGGCTGGTTATTATCGTAAATTCATTGAAGGTTTCTCTAAGTTGGCTTTGCCTTTGACACAATTGACTCGAAAGGGGCAAGCGTATGTATGGGATGTCGCTTGCGAGGAAAGTTTTGTGGAACTAAAGAAAAAGTTGACAACTGCTCCGGTGTTGGTTTTGCCAGACCCGAATGAGTCCTTTGTGGTTTATTGTGATGCTTCAAAGATGGGCCTTGGTGGAGTTTTGATGCAAAATGGTAAAGTGGTCGCTTATGCTTCTAGGCAGTTAAGAGTCCATGAGAGGAATTACCCTACACACGACTTAGAGTTGGCTGCTGTAGTATTTGTGCTGAAGACTTGGAGGCATTATCTTTTTGGTTCAAAATTTGAGGTATTCAGTGATCATAAAAGTTTGAAATATTTGTTCGATCAGAAAGAGTTAAACATGAGGCAGAGAAGGTGGCTAGAATTGTTAAAGGATTTTGAGTTCGATTTGAATTATCATCCCGGTAAAGCAAATGTAGTGGCTGATGCTTTGAGTAGAAAGTCATTGCATATTTCGATGCTTATGGTGAGAGAACTTGAAATGATTGAGCAATTCAGAGACATGAGTTTGTTGTGTGAGACGACCGCTGATAGTGTGAAATTGGGCATGCTAAAGCTGACTAGTGGAATTTTGGAGGAAATTCGGGAAGGTCAGAAATCTGATTTGAAATTAGTGGACCAGTTAATGAAGATTAATCAAGGTAAGGGAGGTGAGTTCCGAATTGATGAAGATGGAGTTTTGAGATTTTGAGATAGAGTATGTATTCCGGATATTTCTAGAATAAAAAAGAGTATTTTGGAGGAAGGGCATAGAAGTCGATTGAGTATTCATCCTGGTGCTATGAAGATGTATCAAGGCCTGCGTAGATTATTTTGGTGGCCAGGTATGAAAAGAGATATTACTGAAATTGTGTATGCATGTTTGACTTGCCAGAAGTCCAAGATTGAACATCAGAAGCCTTCAGGTATGATGCAGCCGTTGAATGTTCCTGAATGGAAATGGGATAGCATTTCCATGGATTTTGTGACTGGGTTACCGAAGACTGCAAGAGGTAATGACTTGATATGGGTAATTGTGGATAGGTTAACTAAGTCGGCGCATTTCTTGCCGATGAGAATTAATTACTCTATGCAGAAGTTAGTTGAAATTTATATTGATGAAATTGTGAAGTTGCATGGAACACCTTCGAGTATTATATCGGATAGAGATCTGCGGTTTACGTCAAGGTTTTGGAAGAGTCTACAGGATGCCTTGGGTACCAAGTTGAAGATGAGCTCTGCTTATCACCCACAGACAGATGGTCAGACGGAAAGAACAATCCAATCTTTAGAAGATTTGTTGAGAGCTTGTGTACTGGATCAAGGAGGATCTTGGGATAGTCACTTGTCGTTGATCGAGTTTACATACAACAACAGTTTTCATGCTAGTATTGGGATGGCTCCATATGAGGTGTTGTATGGTAGACGCTGTCGAACTCCATTGTGTTGGTATGAGTCGGGAGAGAGTTCTGTACTTGGACCTGAGATTGTTCAGGAGACAACGGAGAAGATTAAAATGATTCGGGATAAAATGAAGACATCGCAGAGTCGTCAGAAGAGTTACCATGATAAGAGAAGAAAAGCACTTGAATTCCATGAGGGAGACCACGTGTTCTTAAGATTTACTCCGATGACTGGTGTGGGACGAGCTTTGAAGTCTAGAAAGCTCACTCCGCGCTTTGTTGGTCCGTATAAGATTATGCAGAGGATAAGAGAGGTTGCCTATCGGGTGGCTTTACCACCGTCACTTGCAAATTTGCATGATGTGTTTCATGTGTCGCAGTTGAGGAAGTATATTCCAGATCCGTCGCATGTGATTCAAATGGATGATGTTCAGGTGAGAGATAACCTAACGGTAGAAGCTTTGCCTGTGAGGATTGATGGTCGAGAATTGAAGCAACTGCGAGGTAAAGAGATTGCTTTAGTGAAAGTATTGTGGGGCGGACCAGCTGGTGATAGTTGGACTTGGGAGCATGAAGATCAAATGAAAGAGTCGTATCCGACTCTGTTTACTTCAGGTAATTTTCGAGGACGAAAATTCTTAAAGTAGGGGAGAGTTGTAACGACCCGAAAATCTAAATCAATTATTTAATTTATTTAGAAGGAATTAAGAGGGTTTTTGGTAATTTTGGAGAATTTTGGAGTAGATGAGTGTTTTTGAATAATTTTAATAAAGTAAATGAGCATGTGTTATTTATATTATTATTATTATTAAAAATAAAATGAGAAAGGGCAAGGTGGTCTTATTGGAAAGTAAGTAAGGATATGATGGGAAGTTCATAAGTTGGGATTTGTTAGCCAAAGAAAGAGAACGATCATTTTCTCATTTTGTCGTATCTTTTGTGAAGAACACTGAAGAAGAGAGAAGAAGGAGAACTAGGGCTTGAGGATTACTAGAGGAATCTTGAAGAAAGAAGGAAAAAGCTTCGGATTACTCTAAGGTATGGGGAGAGTTCATAATTTCTTATGGTTTTATAGGGATTGGAGATGAATAGATTAAGGATTGTATGAATTGTGTTGATTTTGATGATTGTTGATGTAGAATGAGTAATTTGATGAAAGTATGATGAATTTGATTGATATGTATTGCTATATGTGTGTTTTGTGAGTATTTTTTATCAAATTTCGTGTGGAACACTGATTTTGGGGTAATGGGAATAAAAAATGCAGAAAAATCACGTTTTGGGAAAAGTGGGTTTTTGTCGTACCCTGACACGGGCCGTGTCACACAACACGGGCACCCGTGTCAACTTTCTGGTTGAAAAGTTGGAATTTTGTGTTGTTCAGGTTGCCTGACACGGGCCGTGTCAGACTACTATCATTGATGCGTTTTCCTGTTTTTTTGGAAGTGTTGTTCAGTGCTGCTGACACGGGCCGTGTCACAGGACACGGGTGACCGTGTCAGGCTGCTGTTTTGTAGTTTTGTTGCTTCTTTCATGAGGTTTTTGATGTTTTCTCGTGTTGAATCATTGTTGTATAGTTGTTGTTGATATATGGATGATAAAAACATGATTTTATGATGAATATTGTTGAAAATGAAATGAATGATGCACATGTTGATATTTGAATGAAATGAGGAGTTTAGCATCATTGCATTTCATGGCATTTTATGTTGGGGCTTCGGCCTATTGGTAGCTTCAATCCCATAGTGCGGATTGAAGTGATATGTTGTTACATTGTGCTCCCTTGTGGAGGGTTGATGGCCAGTGTCCATCACATGGAGGAAAATTGGTACCACATGCATCCTTTGCATATCATTATGTTTGACATCTCATTTTGTGAAGTAATGGAGATTGTGTTGTGAATAATTGTTGATGATGATTCCGATGTTGTTGTTGCTTAATTATTTATTTTCCATGTCTTTGTATTACTATAATGAATTATGTTTTCTCACCCTGCCTGCTTGGAAATATTGCCTCCGATGTGGGTAACTTGCAGATATCCAAGAATTGCTTCGAGGTGACGAAGGAAGTAGCTTTGGAGTGTTCCGTTATTACTGTCTAGTTAGAGGTGTCCTGCTCTGTGTCATGTAACATCGGGTTGGGAAAATTGTTGTGAACCTCGTTTCTTTTAGTTTATGACTGAATTTTTATAATGTTGGTAATGGTGTTTGATTTGAACATATTTATTATGAAGTATTTTATGGAATTAAAATAAAAATTGATTTCCGTTGCGTAGTTGTTAAATTTTGATATTGATGAACGAGGAACCCGTGTTACGGGATAGGACAATGATTGTTTACATGATGTTTTGAATATTATGTGGCACCTTTCATGTTGATTTTTACTCTGATAATATGAAATGTTTTCCTAAATTGTATGTGGGGTAGAAGGGTGTTACAATAAGAGCATTTCGAGTTCCCTTCCAATGCTTGACGACAAGAATTGGATCCGATGAAAAAAACAGATGCAATCCTTATTTGGCTTCCATGAGACCCTAGAAGTGGTTAACGGTGGTGTTCCTGCGTTAGCTGAAAATGCAACCGAAGAACAGAAAAAAAAACCACAACAAAGTCAAGAAGAAAGATTGCAAGGCTGCTTATTGCATTCAGACGATGCTGTTAACTTCGACAGAATCTCTCATGCTGAAACGACGAAGGAGGCATGGGATATTCTGGTGAAGTATTATGAAGGAGGTGAGAAAGTCAAGGTTGTCAAGTTGCAAACCTTACATCGACAATATGAGTTGTTGTCAATGGGAGAAGACGAAAAAGTCGCAGAATATGTGTCGAAGGTTCAGAAACTCGTCCATCTCATGAAAGGTTGTGGTGAAACCATAACTGATAAGATGATAGTTGAAAAGGTAATGAGAACGTTGACCTCTCACTTTGATCACGTTATCATGGCTATTCAAGAATCCAACAATCTTGAAACCCTAAAAGTGGAAGATTTGGTTGGTTCGTTGGAGGCGCATGAGATGAGGATTGTCGAAAGAAAAGGAGTTCAGGATTAGATACAAGCACTGTAGGCTTAGTCATGGAAAAAGAATGGTGGTTCCAACAAATTCAAAGGCAAATTCGACAAGACTCAAGGAAAGAAGTCTTGGTCGAACCCTCGCAAAAACCAGGTCGAAGATAGAGCTTCTGAATCCTCGAAAAGAGGAGGAGGAAACAATCAAAAGAACAAAGAAGACAAGAAATGTATACGGTGTTATAACTGTGAAAAGAGGGGTCATTTGGCCAAACATTGTTGGTACAGGAAAGACAATGGATCGGAAAAAGGCAAGGACGAAGGAGTGAACCTTGCACGCCAAGATTCAGATGATTCTGAAGGTGGTATGGTTTATGGCTGCAGTAGCAGATAACCATGTCGAATCCAAGATCTGGTTCCTCGACTCAGGTTGCTCAAATCACATGACTGGTCGAAAGGAGTGGTTGGCAGATTTTGATGAGTCGAATAAGAGCAAGATAAAACTTGCTGATAACAGTTCGTTGCAAGCAGAAGGTACTGGCAACATAGTTTTTCAACTGAGTAATGGAGCGAAAGCTATGATCAGAGATGTGTTCTATGTACCTGGAATGAAGTGTAACCTGTTAAGTGTTGGACAACTGGTCGAAAAAGGCTTCTCAGTTGTCATGAAAGATGGAGTTTTGAAATTGTTCGACACCCAGAACAATTTGGTCTTGAAATCTTCGTTGGCGAAGAACAGGACATTTAAGACCATGATCAGTTCGACTGAAGTACAATGTCTAAAAACTGTTGTCGACCACAAGGATAGTTGGTTGTGGCATTTGAGGTTTGAACATTTGAACTTTCGATCACTCAATTAGCTGATTACTCAAGATATGGTATCTGGTATTCCAAGTCTTGAGATGTCTGACAAACTCTGTGAAGGTTGTTTAGTCGGAAAGCAATCTAGAAATTCTTTCATTTCGACTATGCCAATGAGATCATCCTGCATACTCGAAGTTGTACATTCAGATGTATGTGGTCCGTTCAAAGAATATACCATTGGTGGAAACAAATATTTTGTTTCGTTTGTCGATGAGTTTAGTAGAAAGCTGTGGATCTATGTGATCAAGAGAAAGGACGAAGTATTTGAAATCTTTAAGGGATTCAAGATGCTTGTCGTAAACCAGAGTGAGAAGAGGATCAAAGTTCTGCGAACAGATGGAGGTGGCGAATACACTTCGAAGATGTTTGAAAAATTTTGTGCAGAACATGGTGTTCGAAGAAGCAACCTGTGGTGGCATTGTCATCGTGTGAAGCTGAATATATAGCAGGATCGTATGCTGCATGTCAAGCAATTTGGATCAGATCAGTACTTGAAGAAATGGAGGTCGAAGTGAAGAAACCTCTTATGTTACAAATCGACAACAAGTCAGCTATAAATCTGGCGAAGAATCCAGTTCTACATGGAAGGAGTAAGCATATCGAAGCCAGATTTCACTTCTCAAGGGAAAAGGTAAATCGAGGAGAACTTGAAGTTAGACATTGCTTAAGTGAAGCATAGTTGGCCGACATTTTCACCAAAGGATTGAAGATTGACATATTCCTGAATTTGAGAAAGAAATTAGGAATAGTTCATATCAACTGTGACTAGCATAGGTTCGACGACTTGGCTTATGGGGGTGTGTTGAAATATTAGATTAGATTTGGTTTGATATGATTGGATTTGATTAGATTTAACATTTAGATATAATCCAAGTTGTGTTGGCTCAAGCCCAAATAGGGTTGTATATAAATAGACCTAGTTTGTATCATTATTTACACAATTTAATAATACAAATCCTTATTTCCTTATTCTCTCTCCTTCTCTCCTCACTAAAAGTGTCTCACGCACTAACAATCTTTAATACATCTTATACTGGAGTGACTTATTTTATTACTTAATATATTTTTCATTTTGGTCAAATAATTATAATTAAGTTTAGATTATAATGCAAGGACCCTATTAAGGTTTAGTTATTATTATTTGAATAAGGAAACAAGGTTTTCATCAAATTATTCGTGGAAAGTGGAGGTTGAGTGGTAGGAGATTTTTCAATACGAGAATTATTATTTTTTATTGTTCTATTTTTTTAATTTATTTAATTAAATAATTGGAAGAATTGAAGTAATGGAATTTTTTAGGTTAATAATAATAAATAAATGTTGATAGATGAAATTATTAAAAAAACTCAATATTAAATAATTACAATTAAAAATTAATTAAAAACTAAAAAAAGTGTGGTTAGTTGGTAGTTAATTATTAAAAATTAGTGATAGAAGTAATATATTATTATTATTATTATTATTATTATTATTATTATTATTATTATTATTATTATTATTATGCGTGTGTTTAAACATGTCAGTCGTCCCTTTAACTTTGTGAGATTGTGATTTTCATTCCCGTCTCTATTTTTTTAAAATAGTCCTTGAATATTGAGATTCTTTTGGTTTTAGTTTTTGACGTCAACTTTCTATTTCTAAACTTGATGATTCATAATATGACGTGGCTTTATTCTTCCCAAACAAAAAATTCCAAATCCTTTCTCATATGGTCATTATAATTAGTTTTGACAAATTAGAAACTCCAAGGATTTAGGACGACAAGGGGAAATGACTAAGGTGGACAAAGGGGCATTTAATCAGGGTAAACGCTTGAGGTAAGCGAAGGGAGCATTTGACCGAGGTAGAGGAAATGAGCACAAGATTAATCTATTATCCATGTTTGACATTTGTCGTTGTTGTAAGGTAAAGTTAGTTCATTTCCTCTGTCTTTGGTGTTTGTTCTTAAAATTCATATGTGAAGTTTCCACAAATTAGTTATAGTGTGAATTTTCATTATGGGGGTAGGTTTGTTAGGGTAAGCACACACATTAGGGACTTAATGATGGGAGATGGTAAAGTATCATATATTTAAGCTTCTCATGCTAAAATAACAGGATTGAAGGCTATTGATGTGAAGGCTTGGGAGTGGTTGTCCAAAATACCTACCAAAGCATGGTGTAAGCATGCATTTTCTTTATATCTCAAATGTGATGTACTTATGAATAATTTATCTGAAGCCTATAATAACACAATATTAGTTACTAAAGATAAACCAATCTTAACCATGTTTAAAGAGATAAGAAATTACTTGATGAATAAGAATGTTAGTTTAATAGAAACAATTGATAGGTGTCAGCATAAAATAATGCCTAAACCTAGGCTCAAACTAGTTTGGTAAAATAATATGGCAAGTTAAACATATGCATATCAGACATAGTTTTATTGTTGAAACATAAAAAATGACTTGAATCTCTTATTTCTGTGAATTAGTAGGCATCCCTTGTAGACGTGTAGTAATTGCATTAGGGTTTAAGAGCCAACGCCTGAAGAATTTGTGGATGATTATTACTCCAAGGACACGTATATGGCATGTTATACATTTAATGCAAGTCATATTAATGGACAAGACATGTGGCAACAGATTAGCATTGAAGAAATGTTACCTCCAACATTTAGAGACCGTTTAAACTTTGATGAATCAATAGCAAATGTAACCTTTGTTGTAATGCCTTGTACAATTTAGATTTAAGAGTGTTTATCTCTTTTTGCCAAATGTGACAATTTTCACAACCGAACCATAAAGGTTCTTCATCCTCATTTTTATATTTTTTTAATATCTATCATAGATTGATTAAGAGCTTCCATATTCTTTTCGGTTTCTAAAACTTTAGCTTCTAAATGTGAAAAGATTCTTTTGTTTGAAGCTAACTTTTTAAAAGCGTCTACAACTTCTCTATGTAGATTTTCAAAAACTTTTTGTAATTGAGAATAAGACAATCCATTAATAGATTCAAGTTTAGAATGACTTACATTCTTCTTTTTATTTTTAGGCATGAAGCAAAGCTTGGCCGATTCGTCACTTGAATTTGAGCTTTCATCACTCGAAGAATCACTTTCACTCTCCCAAGCAATATAAGCTCTTATAGACTTGCTAGTTTTCTTGTGATGGTCTTTCTCTTTGTCTTTCTTGATTAATGGACAATCCAATCTATAATGATCGAATTTTCCACAATTGTAGCATGAACCTTTATGTTTACCCTTCCTATCCTCATCTGTTAGAGAAAGATTTGTTCATGACATACATCCTTTGAGGTTTTGATGATAACAAAGTATTGAAAAAACAATGATGTTTTCTAATGTGTGTTCTAAGTATGCAAGTTCCAAAGCTTAAGGATAATCTATTCAGAATCTGATAAGAGAACGCATTTGAGAGAAGCTGAGTTATTGGCTTTTGAGTGTTCAAAATTGAATGACGTTATTAAGTGAAGTCTGATGATATAGGTTTGCGTAAACTCTGAAGCTGAATGTATCAGCATCAGAAGAGCAATATATTATCCCTACACTTATTGAATGTATTAACTTCTGGTGATCATTTAGAACCATAGACAAAGCTAAATGATATGTACTGCATAAAGTAAGCTACAATGTCAAATCAGTTTGTCAGCTAGAGTCTGTGTTCACATGGCTTAAAAAGAGTTGACATGCTTTATAGATATCCACTCTCAACGAATCTATAGTACAAGCTTACAAGTAAGACATTATGGTTAAACGAGTTACACAATTGATAGAGATCTTTTTGTGTATCTATCTTCAACGTCTCTTAGTACTATGGAGCAACAAAGACACTTGTACAAGATATCTCTTCCAACGACTATTCTTTTGTAACTGCTATATAAGTAGTCGAAGATTCAATCTGGATTAACAACAAGGAAAAAGGAAAGAGGGAGAAGAAAAAAAGGAACGTCTCACACTTCTATCAACATGGAAGAATAACAAGATCAACAACAACATTGGATATGCAGAGTTTCTGTTATCTGTTGTAATTTGTAGAGAGCCTTAAGATTTCTTAAACATTTAATATCTTAGAAATCTCAATAGCTATGATATTTGTTATGATTATTACCCCGTACCTCTGATTTTATATCAAGTACACCTTGTTGTCTATTCTACCAAACAGATTGTTTAGTAGTTTATAATGAAAGTCTCTTGTTATATGCTTGAGCATCAAAGTCTCTTGCTGTAAACTTGAGCCAAGTAAGTCTCTTTCTATGTGCTTTAGCATTGAAGTCCTGATTAATTTGTTGATTAAGCAAGGAAGTCTTGGAATGAAGGTCGAAGCAGGAAAAACTTAGATTCGTGGAATCTGAGCAGGAAAATCTTGTACTCGAGGGTATGAGCAGAAGTCTCGAATTCGTGGAATTTAAGCAAGAAAGTCTTAGGTTGTGATTCTGAGCAACAAGTCTTGTACTTGAGGGTATAAGCAGGAAAATCTTAGGATTTGAGGATCTAAGCAGGAAGTCTTGATCAGGTGCTGATTGAGCAGACAAGTTTTAGGTTGTAGGTCTGAGCAATAAAAGTCTTATGCTCGAGGGCATAAGCAATTGTAATAATGTTTTGATCACAGTGAAAAATCTCTTGTGTTGCAAGGGAACTGAACTACTATTAGTTTGGGAGGAATCAGGATAAATTCAGTTCATTTATCATTTACTTGTTTCTGTTATTTCAACCAAAGATATTGTATTCATTTATTTAATTCTATCTAAATGTTATGTATGTTTCTTCTTTTATGATGGATGTGTTTTTCTTTTTTACATTTGAATTTTTTTTAATATTTTTTTTAAGTTCTTTAGGGAACACAATTGTGTTTTTATTTCAAAATTTAAAATTTAATGTTTCAAGACAAAGTTATTTTGAGACACTGACACGGGCCTTAAAATTTTATTACAACTGATTTAGTTGCATGAAAAAATTAGAACTAATTAAAAAAATTATAAAACCTTATAAGTATCGTGTTAAGTTAGACTAACCTAAGTCAAATTATTCAAAAATATTTTAAACCTATTAATTTATTTTATTATCTGTATAGTCAAAACACTTAATTATAAATAATACTAATATTGCTAATATTTTTAACAAATTATTAGAAAGTAAAATTTAATGTAAGATTATGTTTTCGTATTAAGTTCGTGAGTACTGTCATGAATGTCCAAGAAGCAACCAATTGTCACTCTCTTAACAACTGAACGGAGCAAGTACATGTCTAGTTGTATAGATAAGAAGAATTTTGAGAAACTCAAGCCATTTATCAATAAAATAACATTGTGTGATAACAAGTAACAACTCAACAATCAAAAATTAAAAAAATTTTAAAAAAATTGTAATGTATGGAATGAGCAAACGTATCAAAATTTATCTTTAAATTTTAAGAGATCTAGTAAAATATGGAGAAATTATATTGGTGTACTGTGTAACTCAAAATAAAGTTGTAAATTGGATCGTCTTTAGGGATAGACCACCAAGGCTACAACTTATGGCCTACAATTTTTATTTCATATTTATGTGTTTAATTAATTAATTAATTTTTAATAAAAACTGTTTAAATTATTTTATATGCCAGTTAAATAATAACACTTATCTATAATACCGTCTCCATTCTAAAATAAATGCAGCATTTAAAAAAATTATTTGTGGCCCCTAATTAATACGCTTAATTAATTATTGGGTTAATTATACGATCTCCTTGCCATTAGGGTAAAATTTGGTTTTGTTCTTTGAAGTAATTTTTTTTGAACGTCCCCTTATAAAACAAAGAATACATTTTTACCACACCCTATCCCTTGTTTTGGTGACTGTGTATCATGCAATTGGCTATGTGGCATTGCGAAATAGTCTATGTGGCATTTATCCTGATTACATGGCACAAACTATAGGATGTGGTATTTATCTATAAATTTATTTTTAATTTATTTTCGTATAAATATTATTTATTTAAATTGTTATTTTAAAAATTAATATATTTGGGCCAAAATCAAACACATTAGCCCATAGCTAGAAGCATCTCATTCACTTGGTTTATTTTCAACTCATTAATACACTTGTGTGTTTAGTATATAAACACTATTGCAATTAGAGTTATAATCGATGTGGGACTCTTGCTATCACCTTCCACTTCAATACCATTACTACAAATTCATACACTCTCCACAACTCCAACTAGAACATCAACAAGCAACAATCAACCTCTTTCATGCTGACTCGATTCTCTTTGATCCCCTTTGTTGACCACACATTCTCTTTACTGTCATAATGTTCAAATTTAAATAAAATATTGTGGTGCTGCAGCAGTAGCTGTTGCTGCTCACAGGCATTCAGCTGGCTTTCGGTATGGAGTGTCATAGATTGGGAGCTCTCAAAGAGAGATTTGTCACAAATGCTTTGTGCCTAAGTTAGGAAGTAAAATTTTAGCTGGGTTTAGTTTTTGTTTTCTACATCAGCTTTCATCTTGTCATCTTTGTAATTAATTATATGTACATCATTTAATTGATTAATAAAAATATTGATTGTCCCTCTCCCTCTTTTGATGAATAAATTAACATGAAATTGTAAATAAATTCTATTCGGACAATGTTTGATTTTAAACTTTAATTGAATCAGTGGCAGTACTGTTAGTTGGCCACCACTTATGTATATTTCAGTCTCCAAATCAATTGATAGCCAGTGTCTCTCCCCAAGTTTAGTACCTGGATCCTGCATTAAGTATGTTCAGAGCAAATATTGTTAAGAAAAATTACCAAGTATTTCTAATACTCCATTTATCACTGTCCTTAATGAGCGTTGCCAAAACTGATAAAGGAGCTCAAAATTTGAGTTTTTGAAACTTCGAATCATGCATGTTTTCACGAAAACTCAAGTAACATGAGAACTTGCCTGATAAAAATAGAGTGATTGAGAAAGCCTTCCAACATCCAGCTCCCAAGTTTTTGGATTGCCAACCCACGTTGCCAACACAATGAGACTTATTTCAAGTTTAAGTGTTCTCATGGAAGTTGGAGTTTCTGGATAAGTGTTCTCATGGAAGTTGGAGTTTCTACAATGATATAAAGAAGTCCCACATTGGAACTTTAACATAAAATGCAAGTGTTTATAAATGAGTTTCACATAGAGTAAAATGAGTTAAAACAAAGTTGAGTGTATGGGCTGGTATTGATCCAAAAATATATTAAGGCCCAAATATAATATTTTGGTAAATTTAAAATAATAATTTTAAAAAAATATTAATACAAATATTTCAAGAAAAAGTAAAAATAAAAAATAAAAAATAAAATAAATAATTAAATCATAATTAAATCATATATTTGTTGTATATTCTAATTTGCTAAATACACAGTCACCTAGCCACATAGACAATGGTTTAGCCACATAGCCAATTGCATGATACACAGTCACCCAAACAAGGGATAGGGTGTGGTAAATATGTATTCTTTGTTTTATAAGGGGGCGTTCAAAAAAAATTACTTCAAGGGAGCAAAACCAAATCTCGCCCTAATGGTAGGGGCATCGTATAATTTACCCTTAATTATTTTTTCTAAATTTGCATTAATACACCCATAGTTAATAAGGATAATTTGATAAAATCATTATTCTCCCTCTTTCCTTTATTACATTTTCTTAATTTATGTGAAAGTATCAACTATAACACTCATTTTAAGACGAAGAGTATATAATTAGGGGTGAAAAACGGGTTAGGCCTGTATGACTCGTCCGTTTAACCCACCATTTTTGGCGGGCCAAGGTGAGATTTTTGGCTCGGTGTCTTAAGTCGGCCTGCCTCGCCTAACCCACTTTTAAAATGGGCCGAGGGCGGGACGGGTTTTGCCCACGGGTTTTTTGTTAAAAAAAATTATTTTTTAACTTGGAATTAAAACAATGTTGACGTGGTATGTAGTAGACATACTTTTAAAACAACTCTCATTTCTTCAAATACTAATGTTCATTTTTCACATAACTACAAACACCTCATTTTGAAGACATTAATTGGTATATGCTTCTTTATTTATTTTCACTCATAGTAGGAAAAGTCTTTATTGCAAAACATAGAGAATGCATTCTTTTTGATTTTCTATTTTAAAGTTGTAACGTAAGTTTTGCACCGATGGATATGTTTCTCATTGTGATAATAAAGTTTTGATTTGTATTTTATTCTATTTGAGTTCTCATTTTATTTATTTTTTGACATTAAAATACTCAACTAAGTGCTTATTATTTGTATTGATAATTTTTAAATAATGAAGTTTTGATATTTCTTGAATTGTTTTATTTTTGAGACGTTTTCATTGATAAATCTACTGATTTTGATGTTGTTGATCTTGATAATTATTAAATAGTGGGTGACGACGAGGAGAGAGATGGTGGAAGGTTTCATCCAATGGCTATAATATCATTTGAAGCTTCACGACATAGATGACGATTGATGAAGTGTTTATCATGGAGTATTTAAGATTGATTTTTTGTTATTAGTTCTTAGTTGTCTTTGTTTATTTTGTGCTTGTTTGTTTTCTTGATTTGTGTCCATAGATGTTCTTAATCAGGTTATGCTTGTTGATTTTTTGATCCAAAAGAATTATTTTGGGAGTCTAGTGTGTTTGTTTTAAATCTTTGGTATTATAGTTACGTTTTTTGTTTATGTTTAAGAATATGACATTAATATTAAGACTTGTTAAAGTTTTACTATACGTTGTTAAATTTGTCGGTTTCTTTACTAATGATTAACAATTTTGTAAATTATATAGTAAATCAAATAAAAAAAAATTGGTAGGCCGACCCAGCAACCCGTCAATTCGTTAGTAAATGGGACAGACTTAACTTTTGAGTTCGGACACCTAAGTTGACCCGTCCGCTTTTGGACGGACTTAAATAAATGGGTCTAAATAGGATGGGTCGTCCACTTTGTCACCCTATATATAACAATAACATTTATTTACAATGTGTAGGTTTGATTTGTTAATTTAAAAACTACATGTATGAATAACAAAATTTATAGTTTCTTAACATAATACGAGACATATCAGTATTTTTTTATTATAAAACTTTGATATTTATTTTCAATTATGTTTTTTGTAAATAGTAAAAAGGTTTAGATGAGTTAATTTTATTATCATTTAGAAATATTATTTTAAAATTTGTCTTAAAAATATTTAATTTTAAATTTTGTCTAAAGCTCCGAGATTTTTTATGATTAAAATTTTGAAGCTTTAAGGCATTTTCAAAATTTAGAAAGAAGATGAGAATGCTTTATTACACTGGGGAAGAAATGAAATAATATTTGTTGTTTTTTACTTTGTTGCTATACGTAACAGGGATGATAATTTTGTTGTCTTTATTTCTCCTCCAAGTCTTTAGAAAATAATTTCTTATTTGATTTCACAATCAAAGTTGTTTTAAGTGACAATGTATGAATTTTTTATTAACTCATGTATTTCAAGAAATAAAAATCATTTTATCACAAAAAATCAATGTACCTAATAATTTCATATATATATATATATATATATATATATATATATATATATATATATATATATATATATATATAGGCTTAAATAGTGTTTTCGTCCCTGTAAGTTGGCGAGTTTTTGGTTTTGGTCCCTGAATCTTTTTTTTTTCGGTCCAAGTCCTTAACATTTGATTTCTTTTTGCGATTAGTCCCTGACGTTAAACTTCCGTTACAAAAATGATGATGTGGCTAACGTCGCTGACGTGGCAAGTGTTTTTTTATCATTTTTCATTTATTTTAATCCCTAATAATTCCACATAAGCTGTTTTGATTTTGGTCCCTATTGTTTAAGAAGGCAAAAATGGAAATTTTGGCCCCAAGAGGACTTGAACCCATGACTTTTGCTTCCAAAGCATGCTTCTTAGCCACTAGACCATTTAACTCACTTGTGTTTTTATTTGCAACAAATTTATATATTACATAAATCCAATATTTACTATTTAATACTTATATTTAAAATATAAATTATTTTATAAGTTAGTATAAATAATTAGTTTATTAAATATTTCATTAATTTAATATTCCAAATATTTAATATTTCAATTATTAAATATCATAATTATTTATTATTTAGTATCATAATTATTTACTATTAACTAATAATACAATATTATTTACTAATAATTATTTATTATTTATTATCGTAACTAATAATTATTTATTAATTAAATAACTAAATAATTTTAATATTAATAATCATAATTATTTAATATCTCATTTATTTAATTTACTGTAATTAATATTATAATTATTTAATATATTAAACTATTATTAATAATTTACTGTAATTAATTAATACTCTAATTATTTAATAAATTAAACTAAATAAATTTACTGTAATTATTTAGTAAATTAAACTATTAAATAACTAAATAATTTACTTTAACTAATAATTATTAATAACTACAGTAATAATTTACTGTATTTATTATTACTAATAATAAATAATTATTAAATAATAAATAAAGTAAATTATTTACAAAATAATAAATACAGTATATTATTAAATAATAAATACAGTAAATTATTTACTAAATATAGTAAATTATAAATATATTAAATTAAACTATTAAACATTTACTGTATTTAGTAATTTAATTTTAATGTATTTAGTAAATTAAACTATTAAATAACTAAATAATTTACTGTAACTAATTATTAATAACTAATAATAAATAATTTACTAAATAATTACAGTAAATTTATTTAGTTTAATTTATTAAATAATTAGAGTATTAATTAATTACAGTAAATTATTAATAATAGTTTAATTTATTAAATAATTATAATATTAATTACAGTAAATTAAATAAATGAGATATTAAATAATTATGATTATTAATATTAAAATTATTTAGTTATTTAAATAATAAATAATTATTAGTTACGATAATAAATCATACATAATTACGATAATAAATAATAAATAATTATTAGTAAATAATATTGTATTATTAGTTAATAGTAAATAATTATGATACTAAATAATAAATAATTATGATATTTAATAATTGAAATATTAAATATTTGGAATATTAAATTAATGAAATATTTAATAAACTAATTATTTATACTAATTTATAAAATAATTTATATTTTAAATATAAGTATTAAATAGTAAATATTGGATTTATGTAATATATAAATTTGTTGCAAATAAAAACACAAGTGAGTTAAATGGTCTAGTGGCTAAGAAGTATGCTTTGGAAGCAAAGGTCATGGGTTCAAGTCCTCTTGGGACCAAAATTTCCATTTTTGCCTTCTTAAACAATAGGGACCAAAATCAAAACAGCTTATGTGGAATTATTAGGGATTAAAATAAATGAAAAATGATAAAAAAACACTTGCCACGTCAGCGACGTTAGCCACATCATCATTTTTGTAACGGAAGTTTAACGTCAGGGACTAATCGCAAAAAGAAATCAAATGTTAAGGACTTGGACCGAAAAAAAAAAGATTCAGGGACCAAAACCAAAAACTCGCCAACTTACAGGGACGAAAACACTATTTAAGCCATATATATATATATATATATATATATATATATATATATATATATATATATATATATATATATAATTCATTTAATATATATTTAATATATATACAAAAAAAACTAGTTTAAACCAACTACTACTATTTTTTTTTAGCAATTTTCATAAAACTCAAATTTAAAAACATAAAGATACTCTTCTTTAATTTATCAAAAGAACTAAAATTTTTAAATGGAACGTGAAGACTTGTATCCAGACTCAAATTTTACTACACAAAGATATTACTCAAATTACTTTGGAACTGATTACTCAGAACCAAACTCAAACAAAAAATTTTCAGATCTAATTTATATCCAAGATTTCGACAAGAAAATTATTTACTTACTCAAAACTTTTCCATATCCAGATATGATTAAAAGCATACTGAAAAAATTAAAATTTACTTATTTCCAGGAAAAAGTTTTTCTAGACGAAATAACAGCTACAATAGAAAAAGATTTTGAAGAACATGAATTGAAATGTTTAATTAAAGAACTAAACCAACTCACTTCTACTTCAAAATACTTAAATTATTTTGATGAACATTTTTATGGATACAACTCCAGAATAAATTATAGAATGAAAAATTCCAAAACATTAGTTTCTATTGATTGTAGAAATTTTAATCCAAACTACTCAGATAATGAAATAAACTGGGATGATGACTCATATGAAACAGATTAGAAATCTAACATATGGATCTAGCTAAAGACAGACAAGATCTTAAAAATTACAGGAATTACATTCTTGATTTGGAACAAGACCTAAAAAGAACGGACTTATTATTAGAATATAGTACATGAAGAACTTACCCTATACTAATTCTAAGAAGAACTAGTATTATTAGACAGATATCCACATTTGAAACAATGATGAAAATCATTAAGGATGAACTATCCACTCTATCCAGAGTATAACATTTCCAAATGGATCTAGCAAATCAAAGAAAAGATTTGAAAGAACTTAGAAACATGTTTTCTGAATTAAAAATAAATTTATCACTAAAAAATTTACAAATTAGGAAAGAAAGACCTAATTACTCTTACCTAATTACTCAAAAAACATTAATTCAACAACAATTAGAGATAACTAAAAACATGATAAGAATTATAAAAGATGAACTATCTATCTTATATAGGATTTAAATTCAATATACATTTCCGCTACACATAAAACTCTGTTAATCAAACAGATAACTCTGATAAATAACACATAAGCCTTGTTCTAACTTCATCTTCCCTTCTGCTACCTGCTCTCAAAGATAATGGAACCTCATTTCGATGTGCTTGCTTCGACCGCGTGCTATTGGATTCTTCGCCAAATTGATAGCTGACATGCTGTCGATCTTTATGGTAATTGCTCCATGATTCTTCCCTGTAATCTCTTCGACCAAGTTCACCATCCATGTTGCTTGACATGCACAAAGAGAAGCAGCTATGTATTCTGCTTCGCATGATGACAATGCCACTACTGGCTCCTTTCTCGAACTCCAAGCAACTGGCGCACCACCTAACATAAACACATATCCAGCTGTGGATTTTCTATCCTCTGCATCACTACACCAACTAGAGTCGGTGTATCCCACTAACTTGCATTCTTTCCCTTCATCAGCTGCAAGAAATAAAATGTCATAGTCGAGAGTCCCTTTCAGATACCTCAGTATCCTCTTCGTCGCTGTTAGGTGTGATACCTTTGGCTTCTGCATGAATCTACTTACCATACCAACACTGTATGCTAAGTCAGACCTTGTGTGACAAAGGTATCTAAGTGACCCAATAAGTCTTCTGTATTGGGTTGGGTCGACATCATCTTCGTCTGGATCCTTCGACAGTTGCAGTCTGGTCTCAGCTGGAGTCAAAGTTGAGTTGCAATCTTGCATCTCAAATCTCTTGAGTATTTCGCCTGCATATCTTCGTTGGTGCATCATCAAACCTCTACTAGTCTTGTAGAATTCGATGCCAAGGAAATATGAGAGATCTCCCAAGTCTGACATTTCAAACTCCTCACTCAGGTCATGTTTGAAATCTTCGATCTCTTTCTTGCAACTTCCTGCTATCAACAAATCATCGACATAGAGACATAGTATAAGCAATTCACCATTGCTTCTTCTTACATATACTCCATGCTCTGTCGTACACTTCACAAATTCCTTCTCCCTTAAGAAGCTGTCGATTTTCTTATTCCAAGCTCTTGGAGCTTGCTTAAGTCCATACAGGGCTTTATGCAACCTGTACACCTTTCCTTCTTCGCCTTGTTTCACATACCCAACTGGTTGTACGACATAAACTTCTTCGTCTAGGGGATCATTAAGGAATGCACACTTCACGTCCATCTGACATGTGTGCCAATTGTTCATATTTGCTAGACCAACAACCAACCTGATTGTTTCGATCCTAGCAACAGGTGCAAACACTTCATCGAAGTCTATTCCTTCCTTCTGAAGAAATCCTTTCCCCACAAGTCTCGCCTTGTGTCGAGTTACTTCTCCTTTGGGATTCACTTTCACTTTGTAAACCCACTTCAAATCAATTGCCTTCTTGCCTTGAGGCAATTCGACAAGTGACCATGTGTTGTTGACTTCGATGGATTCTAACTCATCATTCATTGCTTTCACCCACTTCGAATCTTTCTGATAGTTCCTGGATTGGCTGGAATTTTGGTAAAACAAAGGTTATTCAATGTTGATGTCAAGGTGCTGATGTTGTAACATTGAAGTCTTAACACTGGGTTGTGTTAAGTTGTTAAATGCTGAAGATGGATGTCTGATGTCACACAGGTGATGTTGTAACATCAGACCTGCAGAATTAATAACAGCAGGATATGTTATTAGGGCACGCGTATTAGCTGGAATTGTGGAGAGTGGTTAACTCATTGGATGAGAATATCTTGGGATAGATATTTTCTGTTACATGGGAGATTTGATTGCAGATCTGTTGGAGAATTAAAAGGTTGAAGATTTAAAAAGATTTTGGGGATAAAATCTGTTTTGAAGATTCAGTTTTAATTAACAAATCTGATCAAATATTGTGACAAGTCCAAGCCCAATTCAGGAGCTATATAAAGCGCACAAGACTAAAGGAAAAAATACAGAAAACATTCAGAAGATCAAGAGCAGAAGGCTTAGTGTCTAGAGTTTGTTTAAAGTGCTTGTATTTACACTATTATAGGGTTTGAATAGGTGTTAAGTTTCTGTCCTCTCTAAAGCTGTGAAGCAAAGAGAGTTGTGTGAATTGATCGAAACTGTGAAGTAAGATCAAGGGTACTCAAAGTGGGTTCTTTGAGTGTTTGTAAGGGATTGAGTGGTGTTCTCATACCTAAGTGGTTTCTTAGGTAGGAAGTCATTAGTAGAGTATAAGTTTAGGAGATTGTCAACGGGTTGTTGAGTCTGTAAATTATATCTATAAGTAGTGAATTCCATCCCTGGCTTGGTAGCCCCCAGAGTAGGTTGGTTGTAACCGAACTGGGTCAACAATTCTTGGTGTTATTTTACTGTTTTGCTGTCCATTGTGCAGAGTGTGTTGTTGTGACATCACACCTTAACATCACACGTCTGATACCAGAATTTCAATTGGTATCAGAGCAGGCATCCTATCTGTCTCTGGGTGAGATCTAGGGAAGTTAATTTCTGGTGTAAAGATGGACAAAGAAGTTGGAGTATTCGTCAACAGACCCCCTATTTTGGATGGTTCCAATTATGACTATTGGAAGCCAAGGATGACCACCTTCTTAAAATCCTTGGACAGTAGGGCTTGGAAGGCTGTTATTAAAGAGTGGAAAGCACCTGTCATGTGTGAGAAGGATGATGCTGGCAAAGATAAAGAAGGCACCTCTAAGCCAAAGCCTGAAGAAGAGTGGACCAAGGAGAAAGATGAGCTTGCCCTTGGAAATTCCAAAGCTCTAAATGCTATCTTCAATGGAGTGGATAAGAACATCTTCAGGTTAATCAATACTTGTGAAGTTGCTAAAGAAGCATGGGATATTTTGCAGGCTACTCATGAAGGAACATCTAGAGTCAAGATGTCAAGACTTCAGATTTTAACATCTAAATTTGAAACCCTGAAGATGAAGGAAGATGAGACTATTCATGATTTCCACATGAGTGTTCTTGAGCTGGCCAATGCATCTAGTGCTCTTGGAGAGAATATGTCAGATGAAAAGCTTGTGAGGAAGATTCTTAGGTCCCTACCTAAGAAGTATAAGATGAAGGTTACTGCCATTGAAGAATCACAAGACATCAGCAAGATGAGAGTTGATGAGCTCATTGGATCTCTTCAAACCTTTGAGCTTGGGTTGAATGAGGAAGAACCAGAAAAGAAGCCAAAGAGTATAGCCCTGGTGACAAATGGTGAAGAAGAGAAAGGGAAGAAATCTGAATCCCAGGAGGATCTATCCTAGGCTATAGTGATGTTGGGAAGACAGTTCACCAAAGTATTCAAGAGAATGAATAATAACTTCAGGCCTAATGTCAAGAACATGGCTTCTGACACCAGCAAGAAGGATGAAGAGAAGACTGCCCAAGATAAAGGAGTGCAGTGCTTTGAGTGTGAAGGGTATGGACATGTCAAGAAAGAATGTCCCACCTTCTTGAAAAAGCAGAAGAAGGGCATGACAGTTTCCTGGTCTGACTCTGATAGTGAAAGTGAAGGCGAGTCAGCAAAGCATGTGAGAGCTTTAACAGGAGCTGTGGTTTCTGATGATGATTCGAGTGATGGAGAAGTAACTTATGAGGAGTTGGCATCTACCTATCAAGAGCTGTGTTTAAAGAGTGCTGAAATTTGTCAAGAAAACAAGTGCCACAAGCAACAGATTGCTCAGCTAGAGAATGAAAAGACTGATCTTGAAAATGAAGTGGTGCTAGTTAGAGCTCACCTTTATCAAATGACCAAGTCTGTTAGGATGCTGAGTTGTGGTACAGACACACTCGACAAGATCCTTCAGTCAGAAAAAGCTGCTGGAGACAAAGCTGGGATAGGTTATGTGGCTGAGGACAAGGGAACTTCAGAAGGAAGCACTTCAGGTTCAAAGAAGGAAGTGTCACAACTTTCATCTCAACATCAGCCAAAGAAACAGGATCCTACCCCTAAGAAAGCTGATGTTTCCCAACCTAAGAAGATTGAGAAGAAGACTGGTCCCTATCAGAAGAGAAAGCAACCACATGGAGTTAGTCAGTATATGCCCCCACAATACCATGAGAGCATGCAAGCTGATCAGTTCAAACATCACATGTCTCATCAGATGTCTCAACATCAGGACAACTGGTATGGTTTTGGGTATGGATACACCAATGCTGTTCCTTATGTATATGGAAGAAGAAAGCCACACCATCATGAGAGACAATCAAGGAAACTGCATTCTCAGCCGTCCTATGGGAGAAGATATCAACAGAATAGATGGCAGGGCAGTTATGGTAGAAGGAGACCACATCATGGATGGCAGCATAGGCAATCTCATCATGGCGGAAGATTCAGAGATGAAAAGGTGAGATGCTATTATTGTGGAAGACTTGGACATATGCAGTACTCTTGCTACAAGCTGCATGGATACCCTCAGCCTCAAAACAGATGGAGAGAGCACATGCCCAAAGTTGTTAAACAATGGGTACCTAAGGAGAAGGTGAAGTGCTTATTGGCTCACTTGGATGACAAAGAGGCTAAAGAAGGAACATGGTATTTTGACAGTGGGTGTTCCAAGCACATGTCTGGATGTAGATCCATGGTTGATGATCTTAGACCCTGTCCCTCTCATGAAGTCATATTTGGCAATGGAGGAAAAGGTGTTGTTGCAGGAGTTGGAAAAGTGCAAGGTGATGGTAGACCTGAACTTGACAATGTTATGTTTGTCAATGGCTTAAGTGAAAATTTGATCAGCATAAGCCAGTTGTGTGATGAAGGTTACAGGGTAAACTACACTAACGATGGGTGTGTGGTTTCTGATGAACATAATCAGGTTATTATGAAGGGTACCAGAACCAAAGACAACTGTTATCAGTGGATCTCTCTTGAAGGAGATTCAACTAATGATGGTGATGTCATAACATCAGAATATGATATCAGGATGCTGAAAGGTCACTCAAAGTTAACAAGTTCTGATGTGAGTGTTTTAAAAGGAAAGTTTTTATGGAGGGAAAAAGTCATTGACATTCCAAATCAAGCTCCTAGCCTCAGAACCCCCTTTCCCGGTACTACAACATCACGCGTCTTCAAAGCTCTGCTCACGCTACGAATCAACTCCTTCGACTTCAAGAACCAACCCTCACTGAAAAGAGTCATGGCGTCTCCATCCAAGAAATCTGAGTGTCAGAGTTCCACAAAAGAAAGAGCTAGGGTTTCCCCGGACGAAGGTTCAGCAGTCAATCCCATGGACATTGAGCCCCTCTCAACCATTCTTCCTGAATCAGGTAAATCTAGACCTTCCAAACTTGTTCCAAAAAGGGCTGGGACTATTTTTAGTGATAATGAAACGAAAAAGCTTGTTACGAGTGTGCTATTTAGTAATAAAACAGCACCTAGGTTATCCATTTCTCAAACTGTTGAGGAAAGGGTAGACGTGGATAAAAGCTTAGGTATATCTAGACCACTGAGACAAATGCCTGCGGAACATTCTGAAAGGGAAAAGAGCGACATGCAAAGTGCAGCTACAAATCTTCATAGACTTGCTATGTCTGTTGTTGAAGATTCTGAAGTAAGAATAGAAGAAGATGATGTACAGGATGAAGCTAATGTTAAGGAAGATGTTGGAACTTCACCTGCTGGGGAAGAAAAGGATGAGGATGTGATCAATGTAGTTGACTTATCCGATGATGAAATCATTGGAAAAGCTGTCCCAAGTATCGCTAAGAAACTGAAGACAAGGAAAGGAAAGACCGTTGATCCCTCTCCAAAGAAGTCTGAAGGCAAGAAGAACATTGTTGTTGGTCTAACCAAGCCATGGAGCAAAGTGGTTGTGAAATCCAAAAAGAGGAAAATAAGGGAAGACTCTAATTCTGACCGTGATGATGAGGATGATGTTCATAACATCACACATATCAGAAGGACAATTTTGAAGAGAATCTCTGACAAAGTTCCTGAAGTTCCAGTCGACAACATTTCCTTTCATTATGCCAGCAGTGCATCATTATGGAAATATGTTTGTCAGAGAAGACTGGCCCTAGAGAGGGAGCTTGGGAAAGAAGCTTTGGAAATGAAGGATATCATGGAGCTGATTAAGGAGGCTGGATTGGTAAAGACTGTGACCAAGTTTCCTAAGTGCTATGAAAGTCTTGTTAAAGAATTTGTTGTCAACATTTCTGGAAATATTACTGATAAAAAGAGCACTGATTTCATGAAAGTTTATGTGAGAGGAAAATGCATTAATTTTTCTCCTAGTACTATCAATAAGTATCTAGGAAGAGATGATGAAGAGTATAGTGAACTTGAGATGACTGATAATGATATATGTAAAGAGATTACAACTGGTCAGATAAGGGTTTGGCCATTGAAAAAGAAGTTGCCAGCCAGTAAACTTAGCATCAAGTATGCAATTCTTCACAGAATTGGTGCTGCCAACTGGGTGCCAACAAATCACAAGACAACAATCGCTGTTGGATTGGGCAGGTTTATATGTGCTATTGGGAAGAAGATTAAGTTCGACTACGACAGCTACATCTTTGAGCAAGTGGTGAAACATGCTGGAACAAACGCTATCAAGTTACCCATAGCATTCCCATCTCTTGTGTGTGGTATCATCTTGGAGCAATATCCTGAAACTTTAACAAGCTCAGACATAGCGTGCCAGAGGAAGACAGCCTTGTCCCTACACCCTAAACTATTTTCAGGACATCATGTTCCAGATATTGTTCTAACATCAACTGCTGAAGTCAGAAAGAAGACTACAAAGGCTGAACTGATCGAAGAATTGAAGACCATGTGCAAAGACCTTGATGAAGTAATCAGTACCAGTTTGGTTAGAAAAGAGAGACTTGAAAAGTTGATCCAGCAGTTAGAACTGAACAGTGGTGATGATGATGTTGATGACTCTGAAGTTGATGCCAGAGGGGATAGCTCTGAGGAGGAGGAAGAGAATCCTGGAGGACAATCAAGCTCAGAAGAAGACTAGCTTATTTTCTCTTGCCTTCAGTAGTTTTAGCAGTTTTAGTTTTTTTGCTATGTTGGTTTTGTATTTTGAATATTGTGCTGGTTTATGCACTGTTTATGCTTTTAGTTTCCTTCTATGATTTGTTTTGCCTGTTTACTAACTGAGAGGCTAATAATGAGAGCTAGGGTATACTGACTATAGTTAATAGGGCTTCATATAGAAGCTTGCCTAATTATGGCTAAAAAGGGGGAGAAGATAGCCAAGATAGTCAAGAGAAGATAGCCAAGATAGTCAAGAGGATTATTGCCATATGCTGCTAAATTGATGCACATTATTGAGGGGGAGTCTTGAAGATATCGTGACATTTAAAGAGTGCAGCCAAGCAGTCATCTAGGGGGAGTAAATTGCTGCACATTATGAGCTACTGAACAGCTGTGATGCTGGTTCATGTTTTGAGAGGGGGAACACCAATTGGCTGTTGTCAATAATGAAGATGGTGTTGCAGTAGATCAAGTGATGAAGACTATGCAAAGTGTCAAACTGCTGCTAATGAGGTTCAAATTGATTGAAGATTATTCCGCTGCTGAAATCTCTGAAGATTGCAGAGTGCAGAGATTGTTTTAGCCAAAATTAGCCAAAGGGGGAGATTGATAGTTCCTGGATTGGCTGGAATTTTGGTAAAACAAAGGTTATTCAATGTTGATGTCAAGGTGCTGATGTTGTAACATTGAAGTCTTAACACTGGGCTGTGTTAAGTTGTTAAATGCTGAAGATGGATGTCTGATGTCACACAGGTGATGTTGTAACATCAGACCTGCAGAATTAATAACAGCAGAATATGTTATTAGAGCACGCGTATTAGCTGGAATTGTGGAGAGTGGTTAACTCATTGGATGAGAATATCTCGGGATAGATATTTTCTGTTACATGGGAGATTTGATTGCAGGTCTGTTGGAGAATTAAAAGGTTGAAGATTTAAAAAGATTTTGGGGATAAAATCTGTTTTGAAGATTCAGTTTTAATTAACAAATCTGATCAAATATTGTGACAAGTCCAAGCCCAATTCAGGAGCTATATAAAGCGCACAAGACTAAAGGAAAAAGTACATAAAACATTCAGAAGATCAAGAGCAGAAGGCTTAGTGTCTAGAGTTTGTTTAAAGTGCTTGTATTTACACTATTCTAGGGTTTGAATAGGTGTTAAGTTTCCGTCCTCTCTAAAGCTGTGAAGCAAAGAGAGTTGTGTGAATTGATCGAAACTGTGAAGTAAGATCAAGGGTACTCAAAGTGGGTTCTTTGAGTGTTTGTAAGGGATTGAGTGGTGTTCTCATACCTAAGTGGTTTCTTAGGTAGGAAGTCATTAGTAGAGTATAAGTTTAGGAGATTGTCAACGGGTTGTTGAGTCTGTAAATTATATCTACAAGTAGTGAATTCCATCCCTGGCTTGGTAGCCCCCAGAGTAGGTTGGTTGTAACCGAACTGGGTCAACAATTCTTTGTGTTATTTTACTATTTTGTTGTCCATTGTGCAGAGTGTGTTGTTGTGACATCACACCTTAACATCACACGTCTGATACCAGAATTTCACTTTCAATGCCTCAGCTGCATTGACTGGTTCGACATCTGCGTAGAAAGCATAATGTACCAGCTCACCCTCTTCATCGACCACATCATCTGATGTAATTACACATTCTTGCAACCTTGCAGGCATATGTCTTGTTCGTCGAGGTCTGCTTGAACCTGCTTCATCTGCAACTGGTTTCTGTCGAACTTCTCTTTCGACTTCAGTGGCTGGTTCTTCACAATAGATTCTTATTGAATCCTCATTGGCATTCTTTGTCCAATCCCATTCTTTAAGCTCATATATGATCACGTCTCTGCTGATCACTACCTGCTTAGTCACTGGGTCGAACAGCTTGTAACCTCCAGTCGAATGATATCCTATCAAGATCATCTGATTCGACTTATCATCAAGCTTCCTTCTCAACTGATCTGGCACATGTCTATGTGCTATAGATCCAAACACCTTTAAGTGACTGAGGCTTGGCTTGTCACCAGACCAACATTCTTCTGGTGTGACTCCTTCAAGCTTCTTTGTCGGACATCTATTCAAAAGATATGTTGCTGTCGAAACTGCTTCTCCCCATAATTCTTTGGGTAGATGCTTTCCATTCAACATACTTCTTACCATGTTCATGATGGTTCTGTTCTTGCGTTCTGCAATCTCATTCTGCTGTGGTGTGTAGGGTGGCACCACCTCATGCACAATCCCTTCTTTTCTACACAATGCATCAAACTCTTTCGACACATATTCTCCACCACCATCAGTTCTCAGAGTTTTCAACCTTCGACCACTCTGTCTTTCGACCATGGATTTGAATCTGACAAATACCTCAAACACATCACTTTTCTTCTTGATGAGATAAGTCCATAATTTTCGACTGAAGTCATCTATAAACGTGACAAAATATCTGTTGCCACCAATCGAATCCACCTGGATTGGACCACATACATCAGAGTATATGACTTCAAGAATTGCCTTCGACTTCCTTCCTGCATCCTTGCTGAAGCTATTCTTGTGTTGTTTCGACTGAACACACTCTTCACAAACTTCACTAGGAATGTCGATTTCTGGTAATCCTGACACCATATTTCTTCTCTTCAGCTCCCTGATGTTATTGAAGTTGAGATGGCCTAGTCGAAAGTGCCATAACCACTCATCTCTACTGGCTACTGTTGCTAGACACTTGTGCTCCATCACATTGAGTTCAGTCTTGAAGGTCCTATTCTGAGACATTGGAGCCTTCAAGATCAACCTACCACCTGCGTCGAGAACTCTCATCATCTTGTCTTCGACAACTACCTTATAGTTCTTTTCGACAAGCTGCCCTATACTGAGCAAATTACTCTTCATGCCTGAAATGTACAACACATTGGAAATTGTTGACCTTTTGCCATCTTTCCTCATAATCAGAACATCACCAACACCTTCAGCTGCTAGAGTGTTGTCATTTGCAAACTTCACCGTGTTCTTCGACGAGGGCTTCATGTTGACAAACCAATCTTTCCTCCCAGTCATGTGTGATGAGCATCCTGAGTCCAAGTACCACTGATCTTGGAATCTTTCTTCATCTTTCGTTGTGACCATCAGCGACGTCTCTTCTTCTTCATGCTTCGCCAGATTTGCATCAGTTTCTTGATTTTTCTTCTTTTCTGGACAGTTACTAACATAATGGCCATACTTCTGACAATTGAAACATTGAATGTGACTTTTGTCTGGCTTTCGACCACCACCTCTTCCTCTACCTGCAGCACCACCTTTTTGGTTGCCTTGGTTCCAAGGTTTCTTCTGAGTCGAATTACTGCCTCCTCTATCTTTGTTGCCATTCACGTTTCCTTTGCCTTTCCTTTCCTTTTCTGACTGCGCCTGCAAAGTCATAGCACTCTTCGACTTTCCTGCAGCTCTCTCAGCCATCCTTTGTTCATGAGATTCAAACGTCCCTTGAAGCTCTTCCTTCGTCAATACTGACAAGTCTTTCGACTCTTCTATGGCTACTACCACGTGGTCGAACTTGGGAGCCAACGATCTCAAAATCTTTGAGACAACTGCTTTCGTTGTCAGCGTTTCTCCACATACTTTGATTTGATTCACAAGTTTTGTAACTCTTGTGAAGAAATCTGCAATACTTTCGTTGTCTTCCATCTGAAGCAACTCATAGGTTCTCTTGTGAGTTTGTAACCTCACCTCTTTCACCTTCTCTGCGCCTCCAAACGACTTTTCAAGAATCTCCCATGCTTCTTTTGCTGATTCTGCATCGCTAACTTTTTCAAAGTTATCTGGATCAACACATTGATGGATTATAAACAACGCTTTATAATCTTTCTTCTTCAATTCTTTGAGTGCAGCCTTTTCTTCATCCGTCGCGTTCTCCCCAAGCGGTGTTACTCCTTCCTTCACAAGATCCCAAAGATCTTGATAACAGAAAACCACCTTGATCTGCTTGCACCAATTCTCATAATTATCTTTCTTGAGAATCGGAAGACTCGCCGGAAAATGCCCATTCGGATGATTCATCGCCATCACAATTTTCCTCCTTGAATCACAACCGGAGCTCTAGATACCAGATGTTGGAAATTCACCACACCCTATGATGATTTCCCTTTAATCTTGATCTCAAGATTGATCACCAACCCATAACAATTCGTAATGGCAATGATGAACAGAGAAAGAAGAAGAACAATAGCAGCAAGATAGAAAGAGAGAAGAGAAATATTTGGAGAAAATTGGCACCCACGAACTGTGGGATTTTTCTTATTATTGATCACTTGCTAAAACTGCAACTGTGATTGTTACAAGTACTGTGATAGTCTTCACTACTTGATGACATTCTCAATTCTACAAAGCATCTATTTATAGACTTATATTTACAAAGGCCCAAGACTCTAAAGGCCCAAAACATCAAATCTAATCTAAATCATATCAAATCTAATAAATGCAAATCTGAATCCAATCTAAATCAAATCTGTCGAAACACCTTCGACAATTCGACACTAAGCTATTCGACACTATGAATTATAATTTAACAATTCCTACCAAGACAAGAAGAAAATTGCCGACACAAAAGACAAGGCACACAAAAACTTTTTACAAGGAATCTCAGCTGGGCCCCACAATAATAATGTAAGGACAGCTGGTCCTAATTTCAAGGCTATTGAAAGAGGGCCTGTCTCTTTCAACCTTATCTCTTAAGCAATAATGTCTTGGAGATAAGCTTAGCATAAGTCGTAAAGTCTATAGTAGACTAAGACTTAAAGTTTTTCTTGCTGACGGACAGCTGTAGGTTATTACTAATAGTCTAGAGACTTCCTTATGTGTATAAAAGGAGGTTCTCACTTCATTTGTAAATATAGAAAACCACCGTAATATTTCCATTATGTATGAAAAACCCTTATCAATAAACATGTTTTCATATATAAGTTTTTCACATTAAATTCCTTGCTCCTACTTCCTAAATTGCAGAGAAAGAGGTATGCTTTCTTAACACTCTAACTTCTTATTCTTATATGTCTATGCTTATAGTTATTATTAATTCATGTTTATCTTCAATTCAAAAGACGTAAGTCTTGTTTGAACTGAAAGAGACCATTATGAATCTAAGAAAGAAACCGCTAGGGAAAAAGTACCAAGAGGGGAAAAGAGTACCGATAGGAAGAATTCTTAGAGGGTAGGTCTTAAACGCAGAAATTTCTGTGGTAGTAGGTTAGAGACAATAAGGTGAGGAGTCAAGTTAAAATATTAACTACCTAATAACTAAAAGCATAAACATACATGAATAAGATATAGGTTATAAGAGTCATATACCTGGAATCAGCAATAGGGAAGAAGGAGTAAGTCTAAAAACCTAAGAAAAACAAAATAATCACAAAAATTTTCTTTAATTTATCAAAAGAACTAAAATTTTTAAATGGAACATGAAGACTTGTATCCAGACTCAAATTTTACTACACAAAGATATTACTCAAATTACTTTGGAACTGATTACTCAGAACCAAACTCAAACAAAAAATTTTCAGATCTAATTTATATCCAAGATTTTGACAAGAAAATTATTTACTTACTCAAAACTTTTCCATATCCAGATATGATTAAAAGCATACTGAAAAAATTAAAATTTACTTATTTCCAGGAAAAAGTTTTTCTAGACGAAATAACAGCTACAATAGAAAAAGATTTTGAAGAACATGAATTGAAATGTTTAATTAAAGAACTAAACCAACTCACTTCTACTTCAAAATACTTAAATTATTTTGATGCACATTTTTATGGATACAACTCCAGAATAAATTATAGAATGAAAAATTCCAAAACATTAGTTTCTATTGATTGTAGAAATTTTAATCCAAACTACTCAGATAATGAAATAAACTGGGATGATGACTCATATGAAACAGATTAGAAATCTAACATATGGATCTAGCTAAAGACAGACAAGATCTTAAAAATTACAGGAATTACATTCTTGATTTGGAACAAGACCTAAAAAGAACGGACTTATTATTAGAATATAGTACAGGAAGAACTTACCCTATACTAATTCTAAGAAGAACTAGTATTATTAGACATATATCCACATTTGAAACAATGATGAAAATCATTAAGGATGAACTATCCACTCTATCCAGAGTATAACATTTCCAAATGGATCTAGCAAATCAAAGAAAAGATTTGAAAGAACTTAGAAACATGCTTTCTGAATTAAAAATAAATTTATCACTAAAAAATTTACAAATTAGGAAAGAAAGACCTAATTACTCTTACCTAATTACTCAAAAAACATTAATTCAACAACAATTAGAGATAACTAAAAACATGATAAGAATTATAAAAGATGAACTATCTATCTTATCTAGGATTTAAATTCAATATACATTTCCGCTACACATAAAACTCTGTTAATCAAACAGATAACTCTGATAAATAACACATAAGCCTTGTTATTTTCCAACTAATTTACAAACAAATCCAATGGATATTGCAAATCAAAAATATTGCTTACAAGAATATAGGAAAATGATTAAAAAATTAGAAAGAAATTTAACCTTTAATGATAGGCAGATCAGGCAAGGAAGTGAAAATTACTTCATGTTGCTTGACCAAAGAACAATAATTATCTTAGAAATAAGAGACTTAAAAAACATGATCAGATGGATAAAAAATGATCTATCTACTCTATCCAGATCATAAACTACCCATGATAATCAAGCCAAACATGAAAAATTACTGTTTAAAATTCACTATTCACTATTCAAAATTTGACTTTTTTACTATTCATGGTCAACCCTTGATTGTGTACCAAAAAATTCCACAACACAACACCAACCAAACACATCACAAACTTAACCTCCACGGAGGCATTCCCCCTTTTCATAAAACTCAAATTTAAAAACATAAAGATAAAATGAGTTTCTTTTATCTATTGTTGAATTTTATAAATATTTGATTATTACAATAATAAAAGACAACAAAAGAGGTACAAGCATATTATGTATTTCTGAGTTTGTAAATAATGATATTTAACAAGTAAATAAAAAACCCTTGGAAGATTTACTTTTCCAAATAGACAATAGAAAATGCAGGGTATAGTTTGTTTAGTATGGGGGTACACGAGTATTTTTATGAAAAATAATAAAACAGTTAATTGGGCCCATGGATGATTTAAAATCCGGCCCATTATGGGTGTAAAACGAAAAGATGGAAAAAAGGAATAAAAAGCGCCGTTGCCGGGGATCGAACCGGGTCACCCGCGTGACAGGCGGGAATACTCACCACTATACTACAACGACATTTTGATGTTGTCGTTTCGATACAATTCTATATATTAATCAATCACTCGTTATTAATACTGAAACCAATAGCATTAATACTGAAACCAGTAGCATCATACCCTTATATCATTCATTCGCCTGTGCTTTTTATCACGTGCTCTTTTTTCTGCTTATAATTAAGTGAATAACTTTTTTTTTATAATTTGGATGCAGTATTCTTGATTGAGATACATGTTAGTAAAATATATTTCAAATGTAATTACGTGATTTTTTTTTTTAATTTGATTCTTGATTGAAATTTATATTATTAGCACAATATAATTCATTTTGTTTATTTTGCATAATATCGATATAATAATCTAGTTATAATTTTTAACTAAATTTTGCTATTATCAAAACTCACAGTATACTGAATAATTAAAAATAGGAAATGACTAGTATTTTTAATTCTATTTAGAAATTAAGTAGTTTCTTATATGTTTGAACTATGACTTTTGAAGCATTTTAATAATATTGAAATTTGGAAGAAAAAAAAATTACTTGAAGTTAAAAAGGAAAAATTGCAGCTCGTGAGCCAAGGTTTCTTTGAATATATATAAAAAATTAGTTTAAAATATTTTTGTAGGAATTTTCATAAAACTTATTTTTAAAAACATAAAGATAAAATGAGTACTATTAAATCTATAACAAAAACCCATAAAGTGTTGGTTATAATAGTTTTAACAATTTTTATCTAATGATTTGATTATTACAATCATAGTATTATTAATTGGATGCAAAACGTTTGGAATCCCATAATTTTGAGTTTGTAAATAATGATATTTAACAAGTAAATAAAAAAGCCTTGGAAGATGTAGTTTTCTAAATAGACATTATTATTATGTTGGGTGTAGGGAGTACAGCCATATGTTGTGGTTTAATTGGGCCAAGAATAATTAAAAATCCGGTCCAGTATGGTTGTAAAACGAAATGAACAAAGAAAAGAATAAAAAGCGCCGTTGCCGGGGATCGAACCCGGGTCACCCGCGTGACAGGCGGGAATACTCACCACTATACTACAACGACATCTTGATGTTGTCGTTTCGATACAATTCTATATATTAATAAATCAGTCGTTATTAATACTGAAACCAATGGCATCATACCCTTATATCATTCATTCGCCTGTGCTTTTTATTATGTGCTCTTTTTCTGATTTTTTTTTTTTTTTTTTTAAATTTAATTCTTGATTGAGATGTATATTATTAGCACAATATAATTCATTTATTTATTTATTTATTTTTATAAATAGTATTTCAAATGTTTCATATAGATTTTAAATCTATTTACATTTCAATAATTATTTTAAAGTATAACTTATAAAATTGAACCTCTAAATTTAACATCTCACCAAATAATATTATTTAGAAAATGTTTACTTATAAAATAAATCATATTATTTTATTTCTTAAAGTCATTAGCTAAATATAATTACAAAGTCCAAAAACATCTTGTTTATTTTTGCATAATATCTATATAATAATCTAGCTATAGCCTATAGCTTTTAACTAATTTTAACTTTTTTTTTTTTGTTATTATCAAAACTCACATAGAGATGACGTGTTTCAAATTTTATTTCTAATATTAGGGAATTAAGTAGTTGCATATATATTTGAATTATGACTTTTGAAGCATTTTTTCCAAGAAAAAATCAATTACTCTTTAATAATTAATCTTGTGGGGAGAATACACACCGGTATACTACAATCACAAATTTTTATAATTTGTAAATAATAAAATAATTAATTTTTAAAACACAATCACATAAATAATTGATTAACATCTAGTTATCTATTTTTTATATCATTAAAATAAGGGTTAATACCCCTTTTGGCCCCTGCCATATAGGCGAAATCTCAAAAACAACCATGTAAAAAAAAAAACACAGATTCCATCCCTGCTATTTGTAGATTCCCTCGTTTTGCCCCCTGAGTGGATTTGGTCAACCATATTGATGACATGGCGCGCTTAGTTGGAATTTTATTTATTTTTTATTTATTTAATTACACGCGTGGCATTTTTATTAATATTTAATATTTTTTTATTTTTTATTTTATTTTTTATTTTATTTTATTTTATTTTTTTTTAATTTTTTTTAATTTTTTTTAATTTTTTTTAATTTTTTTTTAATTTTTTTTAAATTTTTTTTAAATTTTTTTAAATTTTATTTTAATTTTTTGTTTTATTTTGTTTTATTTTTTTAATTTGTTTTTATTATAATTTTTTTAATTTTATTCTTTTTTTTATTTTTTTTCGTTTTTATTTATATATTTTTTATATTTATATATATATTTTTTTTCGTTTTTGGACCTAATTTTTATTTTTAATTCTATTTTAAACAAATTGTTCTTTTAAAAATTAGTTTCATTATACTAATCCATTTATTTCAATTTATTACCATACTAATCCATTTATTCTCATACTAATTTCAATTCAACAATACTTATGAGTGATTTATTACCATTATAACTCCACTCATCAACCATCTTTATAACCTCTCTCCACTTCTTTTTTTTTTCGTTACAATATTGTTTCATTTCTTCTCCATTGTTTTCAATACTCATCAACCATCCAAAACTCAATACAAAGTATACTGATAACACAACAATACCACACACCCTAATAAACAAGAATCTCAAGCTCTCATCACTCTCCACATCCTCATGAAAATGGTAACTTGCTACTGCCATGTTCACACCATAAGTTGGTAACTTACTATATCATTATCCTTACAGACAAACATTTGAATGTGAAAACGTCATTTATTGATGATAAAGTAAGCAAACAAAAACATCAAAGCCCTACAGACAAACATCACTACGTCTTGGGCAGAACGTAGGATTTTACACAAACAGAAAACAAAGGCAATTACTCTTGATGGGTCACTTGGATGACTTTCTCAGACGACCAATTGCATAGACTTTTACCGGGAGTGCAGGGGCGGATCCACTCATCCATGTCGCAATCACTATCCCCCTCATCATCAATGACATTAACCCGATTAAAGAAGACACCAGCACTTGTGAACTGGACTGGACCATAAAACTTAGGAGGCTCTTGAGCTCGTCGGGGTGGCTTATATCCCAGTCCATAAGTATTCTGCTTCACCTGAACATTAATGACTTGGCCCCACTTCTGGGAATCACCAGCTTCAACTACAGCGCGTGCATCTTTGAAAGAAGACATTGAAACTTCTGGCTGATTTACCACCTCGGGTTGATTAACCACCTCAGGCTGACTGATCACTCTTGGAGGCTCCTCAGGAATTTTCACGGCTTCAAAGGCTTGGCACAGAGTCTCATGTATTTCACCATCTGACTCCATATACTTGAAGGTTGATAGGTGACTCACCATGATGTCTTCCTCACCACAGACTGTCACAACATGTCCATCCACCATATATTTCAGCTTTTGATGCAGCGTGGACGTCACTGCCCCAGCACCATGGATCCACAGACTATCCAATAAACAACTATAGGCAGGCTGAATGTCTATGATATAGAAAGTGGCTTCAAAAATTTCAGGACCAACTTTGATCGGCAATACAATTTCTCCAAAAACGGACCTCTTAGAACCATCGAACGCGCGCACCACCAGGTCACTTCCAAGTTAGGGTTGCTATTACCGACGAGATAATAGGGCACACACACACAGCCTGCTATTACCGACGAGATAATAGGGCACACACACACAGCCTGCTATTACCGACGAGATAATAGGGCACACACACACAGCCTGCTATTACCTTACATTACATTCATATGTACTTATATATGTTACTTGTCAATCATATAACTGTTTATAGATACAACATCCTTATCCTCCCCTTACATGCACATTCATATGTTCTTTGTACAAAAAATTGTTCATACCAAAGGATAATGATATAGTAAGTTACCAACTTATGGTGTGAACATGGCAGTAGCAAGTTACCATTTTCATGAGGATGTGGAGAGTGATGAGAGCTTGAGATTCTTGTTTATTAGGGTGTGTGGTATTGTTGTGTTGTCAGTATACTTTGTATTGAGTTTTGGATGGTTGATGAGTATTGAAAACAATGGAGAAGAAATGAAACAATATTGTAACGAAAAAAAAAAGAAGTGGAGAGAGGTTATAAAGATGGTTGATGAGTGGAGTTATAATGGTAATAAATCACTCATAAGTATTGTTGAATTGAAATTAGTATGAGAATAAATGGATTAGTATGGTAATAAATTGAAATAAATGGATTAGTATAATGAAACTAATTTTTAAAAGAACAATTTGTTTAAAATAGAATTAAAAATAAAAATTAGGTCCAAAAACGAAAAAAATATATATATATAAATATAAAAAATATATAAATAAAAACGAAAAAAAATAAAAAAAAGAATAAAATTAAAAAAATTATAATAAAAACAAATTAAAAAAATAAAACAAAATAAAACAAAAAATTAAAATAAAATTAAAAAAAATTAAAAAAAAATTTAAAAAAAAATTAAAAAAATTAAAAAAAAAATAAAAAAATAAAAAAAAATAAAAAAATATTAAATATTAAAATATTAATAAAAATGCCACGCGTGTAATTAAATAAATAAAAAATAAATAAAATTCCAACTAAGCGCGCCATGTCATCAATATGGTTGACCAAATCCACTCAGGGGGCAAAACGAGGGAATCTACAAATGGCAGGGATGAAATCTGTGTTTTTTTTTTACAAGGTTGTTTTTGGGATTTCGCCTATATGGCAGGGGCCAAAAGGGGTATTAACCCTTAAAATAATGAGATATGTGTTTGTGGCGAGTACAATTAGAATTGTTAAAATGACTCAATTTATTGGGACAACCCACAGGCCGTATAATTCGCAGTTCAGACTACAAAAAAGGCTTAAAAAACATGATCCTATCTTTCTAGTCTTATTTACTGAACTTATATTTTTAATGGGTCAGGTTGGATCGATCAAGTAAGTTTTGAGCTGCCCCATTAAAAATAAATTTAGTTAATTTTGGAAGAAAAAGATTGAGCAAAGGTGTAATTGCATAAGTGTGTTTTCAAATGAAAAAGAAATGATAAAGAGGATAAAAATATATTTTCAATATGAATTAAGAATAGGAAATAATTGATTTTGAAGACAGGCTTGTAAGTGTAGATTGCACCTAACAAAGGGGGAGGGGGGGGGGCGTGAATTAGATACTTTGATCGATTATTGGTTTAGTGAAGCTTTGCTTTTAACTTTCTAGTTTGATACTGGTTAAAAAGCAGTAAAATGCGGAAAAGTAAAGAACACCGACGATATATCCTGGTTTCCCTCATAGTTTGAGAGTACTCTAGTCCCCTTACGCAGTAAGAGATTTTAATAAGTGTTAGAACCTTGTACAAGCCTATCCTAGTCTCTATGCACAAGTTACTAACCCAATCACTAAGGCAAACCACCTTATGATACAACCAAGTAGAAACAAATAACAATCCTCTCTATTTTACTCTCTTGCTTCCAACAATCCTAGACAACTAGATATACATACACAATTTGGATTTTTGTAAGATATTTGAAGTTGTAAGAATTATATAAATTGCTAGAAATGATCTTCTTCTCTTTCAAGTAACCAATTCACAAGATGTTATACACAAAGTGCTCAGATGAAATATGATGAAACTTTTATGATGCAGTGAAATTTGAATGCAAAGAGTTTCAATAAAAAGTTTGCAACGCAAGGCACTTTGTTGAAATTTAAAAATAAGCTATAATTGGTATGAAAGAGGTGAAGAAACAAAATCTGATATGACAGGTATTTATATCAGTATAATACCCTTCTGAACGAGCATGTAATCATGAAGAGATGCCATGATTAAAGGACGCGATAAAAAATTAGTTGGAATTAGATTTTGAATGAAAAAATGCCACTACTTCAGTGGTAACCGGTTTACACATAATGGTAACCGGTTACAGCTAAAGCGTTTCAAAAAATTCAAAATTTTTTGTTTGTGTAACCGGTTAACCAAAAGGGTGTAACCGGTTACACATGATGCTGCAAGCGAAAGAATTCAAAATTTGTTTGTGTAACAGCTTAACCAAAAGGTGTTACCGGTTACACCTGATGCAAAAATGAAAAATACCTTTAAAAAGTGTTTGAAACAACACTTTTTAATATTAAATGATAAGAAATGCATCAAGATGAGATGATAAACATATTTTGAGCTCTATAGTACAACAAATTATAGCATTGCAACTTGTACCTCTAAAAGATGTGATCAGTGCTTTAAGCTCCAAAGCTATCTTTGATATTGTTGAATGAGATTTAAGACTTGATACTTTAGCTTTGACTATGAGGATTTTTCCATCATTTGACTATGAGCATTATCTTATAAGTTGTCTTTATCAAAATAGATAGTTGGAGAAGATTGACTATGAGCATTATCTTCTAAGCTTTTCCCTCTAATAATTTTAACCCCCCTTGATCAATGCTCCCCTTGATCTTTGAGCGTACATTTTAAAAACTTGTTGCTGCTGTAAATGTTAGAGAAACAAGCACAAAATACACATACATCTTCTCCCCTTTTATTATTAGCAAAACGGTGGGAAAAGACTTGAAAATTGATGCACATACAATAAAAAACATAAACTTTGCAAGGAAAACGTAACACAATGATATAACATAACAAGGCTTGCATAACAGAAACATAACATGTCTTAGGTTTACACAATGAAAAACAAAGCATAATGATACAGAAATGGAAGCAACATAACAACATGATTGTTCTAAACATAATAAGGAAAGACAAAAAACAACATAATGCTACATAATGGCTTTTTAGTCACTTTCTTCTTCTTCCATCTCTTCATCACCATTCTCACTTTCATCACTTTCCTCCTCTTGGTTTTGGTTCCTAAGTCCGACTAATTCAAGTCGAAGGTCACGAAAAGTGGTAGTCACAAGAGTCTCTACAGCACACATCTTTTTGTAGATAACCTCATTAGTGTAGTCGCTTTCAGGAATAGGTGGAGCCGATGAGGAGGGAGGAGTCACGTCTCTATGCTTAAAAGTGACATCTTTGTCTTTAAAAATGCCATGTTTTTGCCTGATGCCCCAATGGATATTTCACATTCCTTTGCACTCATTTTTTTCCGTGGTTCGCCTTTTAAGTCAATGTCACAATAGTCCAGAATGTTTGTTATCAGCCTAACATATGGGAGTCCAAAACTAAAACCTATTTGATGGTACATATGATACATGATAACATACGCCCAGTTGATCTTCAACCTATTTTTTACTGCATAAATGACCTGCATCTCAATATCATATATTTGTGAGTGGTTGGAGTGCTTAGGCATAAGGATGTAGGCTATGAAATAATGAAGTATCCTATCACTAACGGATATGTTAGAGGATGAAATTCTGGCATAACAGATATCATGTGTCCTAACACATGTCACGACATTGTTCTCTGTATAACTTTAAAACAAGAATAGAATAAACAAACTGATATTATGAATATCAGCAACAACAGCAAGACAAATGTTTCGACATCTGTTACAACATGTTAATCAAAACTGAACTGTAAATTGCAGAATGATAAACAACACAGAATATGATGACCCTGTTCGGTGCAAATCACCTACATCTGGGGGCTATCAAGCCAGGAAGAAGAATCAACTATCAGTAGTATAGTTTTATGTAAACAACCTCTGGTTTACAGTAAACAACCTCTGGTTTACCTATCACTACCCAATGGAGACTTTATCATTAGAAGTCACATCTAATTGATAAGAGAAACCCATCTCACTCCCCAAATCACAACCTGTGATTATCTAACAGTTATAGTCACAATAACTGTATCATCCTACTTGAAAGACACCTCTTTCAATACAAAGTTCAGTCGAGCATGCTCGACTAACAACATAACTTGGATATGATTCAAAGCTTCATTCAAGAACAATACATGATTCGTTACCTACAGGTTTCTGAATCTGTACAAGCATCTATGTCTACCATAATGTATCAAACCGATATAGAGGGAGACTTACACCACAAGAAAGCCAACGACTTTCAAAACCCTAAACCCTATTTTCCACTTTACAAGTATTACAACAAGGATTCCTAAGTCCCTATTCTAACCTAGGTCTTGGTCTTCTTTTATAGTCTTCAGTTGTTTTTGGGCTTCAAAATATCTGTTTATTTCTTCCTTGATCCATGTTCTGATTGCTCCTTAAATCTTGGACCAGATTAGTAACAACCTACTATATCAGGTCAAAATGTCAAGACACACGTTAGGACATCATGTATGACAAGTCTTCTTCCACCAGACTTCTTCATGTTAGAACATCTTGCACAACATCCTGTTTTACCAAAAATTTGCTCAAATCTGCAGAGCCTTCAGAGGAGTACAAAATAAACCAGTTGAAAGCAGTGTTGCGAGCTCTCTTGTTGTACATTTTGTGCTCAATTAATATGCTTATGCTGAAATAATAGTTGAGTTTTCCATAATCAGTCTAATTACAAGTGTGTCCATGATGAATTCTTTCCCCTTCAAATGGAACTTATAAACACTTTCATAATTCATCTATTGTCAACAAAATCTCTTTTTCTTTGATAGAAGAAGAAATAATACAACCATTTCTAATAGACAAATTCGAATAAAAAGTCTTGACTAAGTCAGGATATATAGATACAGAGTCAGCAATCAAAACACCTAATCATTAATAGTGAAACAATGCTGGAAAATCAAATCTTTAAAAGGGAAAGGTTGATAAATTACCATACTTTGGGGGTGTTAGAGCACGGTTTTTGAAGCTGAGCAGAAGTATCTTCTCCTTTGGAGTTTCTACCAATCTGCCAAGGTTAAGTGGATCTGGACCTCTATCTGAGGAACCTTCATCAGCTTTTACCTTGCCTTTCTCTCTTCTAGTAAGAGCCATTCAAGGAGCTTGAGAGGGAGGACGAAAAAGTTAGGGTTTTACTGCTTTGATTAAGTGATTAATGGATTATATGAGATTTTGAGTGACGTGAGTTTGGTTTGAGAAGAGAGAATGATTCATAGAAGGTTTTGATGAGTGAGAATTTGTTGGGAGTTACAGAGATATGAGTGGGTAATTTAAGGATAAGATATTACCAAGATAAAAGTGGGTGGAAGATTGGACCAATCCATTAAAAGCCATTAAAACAGTTTGAAAAAGTGTTTTTTTGAACAATGTAACCACTTACAGGGTTCCTAATAACCAGTTACCAATACGCACCACAAAGAAGATTATAATAGAGAATCTAATTTTTCAAACTGGTAACCGGTTAACACAATTTTGTAACCGGTTACAAGCATGAAATTTTTGAAACTTTTTTAACAGGGACTGCATAATTGTAATACATAAATTTTTTAACACATTGTAAGAGTAAACACAAGATTCTAACACATAATACCTTATAGAAGCAACATAGAAAACATACTACATGCTGGTAAAAGAAGAATCATCATAATAGAATGAATATTTCACAAATGAAATTGTGAATTAACATAAACAATTATATGAGATAACATATACCTTAATGAATGAGAGTTGATGTTCTTAAAGTATGATTGTAGAATGCCTCTGTATTGAGAATTACACATCATGCTCTTCTAATATGCATAGTTCTCTTCGAGTCTTGAAGAACGGTTCCTTTGCAAGCGGTTTTGTGAAAATATCTGCTAGTTGGTTATGAGTATCAATAAGTGTCACTTCAATATCACCCTTAAGGACATGATCTCGGAGAAAGTGATGTCGAATGTCTATATGTTTTATTCTTGAGTGCGTGACTGAATTCTTGGTTATGTTTATGGCACTTCTATTATCACACTTTAACGGAATGCATCCAAGGTTCATGTTGTACTCACAAAGTTGTAGCTTTAACCAAAGGATTTGAGCACAACAACTTTCTGCTGCAATATATTATGCTTCAGCTCTACTAAGAGCCACACATGCTTGCTTTTTGCAGGACCATGATACGAGAGCATTTCTGAGAATATGACATGTGTCGCTTATGTTTTTTCGATCTATTTTACAGCCTGCATAATCTGAGTCAGAATAATCAATTAAGTCACATACATTACCTTTTGGATACCGTAACCCGACGTTTATTGTTCCTTTGAGGTAATTCATGATTCTCTTCACGGAGGCAAGATGTGATTCCTTCAGATTGACTCGAAACCACACACAAAGACAAACATTAAACATTATGTCAGGACGGGTTGCCGTCAAATATAATAATGAACCAATCATACCTCGATATTTTGTGATATCAATTGAAACACCACATTCATCTTGATCTACATACATTCTGGATCCTATTGGAGTAGCCATCGCTTTACAATTATCCATATCAAATCTTTTTAACAACTCTTTGCAATACTTGGATTGGTTGATGAAAATGTCATTCTTTAGCTACTTAATTTGAAGTCCAAGAAAATATTTCATCTTACCGATCATAGACATTTCAAATTCTCCTTACATCATCAATGGTTGGGATAGTCTCTTAATGATCTGTAACAGCTATATATCAAAACCTTCCATTTGTGGCCCTAACAATCGATTATTTAAAATATCTAATCGATTAGTCTAAATAATTACGAAAATGAATATGTTCATGGATTATTTCTAAATTTATACCACGCATCGGCCTATTAATAGAGAGTTTCTCTATCACTTTTTCGTATTCAAAAAATGAGTTTAAATCTCATTTTTCATTTCTTTCATCATTTGTCAAAATCTCTCATTTTCTCTCACATATATTTAGCCATAGTGCTTTGAGAGTATTATTGAGTCTAAGTGAGGTTCATTATTCTGGGTGAGGGTTGAATTGTAAGTTTACCAAGAGTATATTATCTCTTGAGTAAATAATTTTTCTGTAGGAAGTTATCATTTTGGTTGTGTTTTAAACTAGTTAAAAACTTGTATTACTGGGAGATTGTTTTAGGAAGACTCTGTCAGGTTCGTGAGTTTTGCCTTGAAAAAAAAAGCTCTCTTTTAGTTCGTGAAGATTAACCAATGAAAATCTACACAACGGTTCTTGAGCTCAGCCCAAATAAAAGCTACATCAGTTCGAGATAAACCAAGTTAAAATATCGATTGGTTTCTGTGTTCATCTTAGTGTAAAAGCTCAGTAGGTTTGAGATTAGCCCGGTAAAAAACTTATTTTGGTTTATGGTCAGTATGTGTGAAACCCTAATTCGGTTCAGAGGATAACCAACTAAAAACTTCGTCTTGGTTCAAGGTTGTTAAGAGTCCCACATCGGACAATATATGGCATGAACATGTGTTTATAAGTGAGGGTAATCCTCACCTTACCAACCGGTTTTGTAGGGTTGAGTTAGGCCCAACCACATTTCTTAACATGGTATCAAGAGCCTCGTTTAAGATCCGGTGGGCCACCTTCTATGGTTTCCGCTATCGGGCCACCCACCATTTATTTCCACGCTCAATTGTCTAGTCCTGAGCGTGAGGGGGTGTGTTAAGAGTCCCACATCGGACAATATATGACATGAACATGTGTTTATAAGTGAGGGTAATCCTCACCTTACCAACCGGTTTTGTAGGGTTGAGTTAGGCCCAACCACATTTCTTAACAAAGGTCAGTCCATGAAAAATCTCTATTTGGTTTGGAGACTAACCACTATATTGTACTTTTTACGAGTACAAAAATATATTAACAAAAAGAGTCAATTTTTCAGGATTTTTTGTTTGTTTTGAACATGCTAAAATCTTAGACATTGCACGCATCTCATAAAATCGAATTAGTTTTTTTTTTTTGTGATACAAGAAGGCCTAAGCCAAAACAAAAAGAAAACTACACTCTAACCATTCTACTATAACAATCCAACAAGATCTACTAAATAAATAGAGTTTAGATATTATGGACAAATCTCATTAAAAAATCCTTCCACTATGACTCACTCCTAACCTTGCAAGTGCGTTCGCACAATTACTAGTCTCAATATAAATATGATATATTTAAATCTCTCAGTCCTGATTACTCATAATTTTTATTTTCTTAATCAACCCCCGACTTCTGGCCATAATAATAATAATAATAATAATAATAATAATTATTATTATTATTATTGATTGTAAAAACTACATGAATCTCCTTACTATCAAATTGCACTTCTACTTTCTTGTACATTTTGCTAAAAACTTGAACAAGAAAGACTCCCAAAAAGTCCCCCCTGTGATAATGGAATTTAGTTAGATTTTGAAAAGGTAAATACAATTCTAGATAAGATCATATTAATTATATCAAGTGTTTGGTATTAATCACATCCACTAATAATTCATCATGTAGTTAATATAGGAACAAATCATGACCATTAACATAATATAAAATATATTATATTTTTTTGTGTAACTGTATTATTAATTAGATTGTGAGATTATCAATATCATTTTTTTAAAATTGAAATTGCACCTATTTTGATACAATTTTTATTGTTGCAAATATGTAAATTATTTTGAGAAAAAAAATGATTTTCCTAATAAGAAATAGAAAATAAACACCCACCTCTCAAATTGACAAAACAATGAAATTAATGATATTCTATATATGAATAAAAAATAAAATTTAAAATGTGTGTAGAAAACAGGTTGTGCCCTTTCAAAGCAAGAAATGGAAAACACAAACAACAAAACATGGGACCATAGCTAGCTACATAGGGTTCAACAATGGAAGTAACTTCAAGATGTCTTTTATAACTTTTTGGCAAGACAATGCACCATTAATCTTAATTTCTTTCAACATCATAAAGCCTTGTTTTTTGTCAAGGATGTGTCAATGTGAATCCTTGAACCAAATTTAGCACAATGTTTTTAAGTACTATAGCACTTTTAATATACTATATAATAAGAAATGGTCCACTATGACATTAATTGCCTCCCCTTTAGGGAAGAAAATTGGATGAGACTTTGAGTTGTGTTTGCCCCCATAGTGAAGATAATGGTGGACTAGTGGGTATGGACAAGATTTTTGTATGTTGGAAAGAAGCTTCATGGACAATTCACTTTCCATTGTTTTCTTTTTCAATGGATTACTATTACTTAAAGATAAACTAGAACATACAAGAATACTTTAATAAGATGTTAAATATTTCTTTCAATTTTTAATTAATCAAAGATTTTAAATTCAAGTTCAATATTAAAAATTGAAATAGAACTCGTAAATTATAGTGTCACTTAATGAATAACTAGCGGGATATCCGTGTCTTCGCACGGGTATCCGTCGGTGACGCGCATTTGTTTATATTTAATTTTTTTTTAAGAAAATAGAATTAATAAAAATTAATAAATATAAAATATATAATTTATATTGAAAAAAATAAAATAAATAGCCATGCCATCAGTTGGTGATGCGTATTTGTTTAAAAAAAAAGTAAAACTAAAAAAGAAGACAAAATTATTTTACCAATTCTTTTTTTATTTTTAGAAAAAGAACATATTTTATTTATATTTGAAGCATAAATATAGTTTTTCATATATACAAATATTTGGATCAACTTACATTTTCGGTGTGTAAATATTAATTTTATTTTAATATTTTTTATAAAAATATTTATACAATGATTTATTATTTTATACTTAGTTCAATAGTTTAAGTTTTTCCGTTTCATATTAATGAATACCTTGCAGTCGCACGGGTACTGATGTGTTACATGTATTTGTTTTCAAAAATGATTTTTAAAAAGGAATTATAATGTATAGAAATTTTTTTTAATTAGTATAGAATATAAAGGTTTTTAGTTATATAATATTCATTAATAAAAAAAAGAAACTTATATTTATAAAAAATTAAGTGAATAGAAAATAAAAAATATATAAAAAATGGAAGAAAATTTTTTTTGTTGATTGAATAATTTGTTTTGCCATTATTTATACACACAAATAAAATTGTTTAAAAAAATTACAAAAAGTTGATATAAAAAATGTTATAAGTAGAAGATGAAACATATGTAGAATATCAATTTTTTCTCGTGTATAAGTATTATTCAAAAAAAATATAAATGTAGAATTTTTAATTGTTTTTGTATATAAAAAATTTTGGATCAACATAATATTTTCCCCGTGAGTTCACATGGGTATTGGTTTGTCAATGTCAAAATGTTTTCCAATATTTTTATAAATAATAAACTTGTTCTCGTAAAAAAAACTATTAACATTCACTTATTAATTTAAAAATATTGTAAATTAATTTATAAAAGACATTTATTTTTTCCGTATTTAGATATTTAAATTTATTTATAAGAAAAATATTTTTCTCATTTTTGGATAAGTAGTACACTTTTTCCATATAGATATATATATTTCCCTTATTTACATCAATAACATATAATTGTTAAATTTTTCTCGTATTTTAATTGATGAATAAGTATTTAATATATTATAAATATGCTTTATTGATTGAAAAATATCACATTTTTCCCGTATTTGAAAAATAGCACACTTCTCTCTTAATTTTTTTATTTTATTTTTGTACTTGTTTGTTTTCAATAATATTTTTTTTTCAAAATATTTACCTATTTTAATTTGTACAAGCATGGTAACACCTATAGAAAATATGAATTAAAAATTAGAGTAACGGCAGCAACATCACTATATTAATAAAATATGTATTTAATATTAATATTTTATTTTACAAGTTAAATTTTCCGTGTATAAAATATTTTAATCAACCATTAAAAATATTAATAATAATAAAAATCTTAAATTACTAAATATAATCGTAGGATGTCAATTCATTCCTTAATTTAGAGTTCATGTAGGATATATATATATATATATATATATATATATATATATATATATATGAATATATATTGTGATGTAATTAAAAATATTTAAATATCATAATTCTAAATCAATCATTTTGAATTTTTAGTAAAAAAAACATATCCTCATAATTACCATATTTATAAATGAAAATATTTTAAAACCGTTACATTTATTATTGATTAATTTGATTTTATTTTAACGTGGAAAAATATTTAAATATAGCATATGTATTCAAATTTCAAACTTATGAATAAAAAACTTATGAATAAAGAACAATTGAAATTAATACATAAGTGTAAGTAGCAAGTATCTTAGACTTTAATAATATTGATTATGATTTTTTTTCTAATAAAAAAGAAAAAAACTAATTAATATTATTATGATTTAAAATTGAATATTATTGAGTGCGACACAAAATAATAATAACTTAAATTTTATACTGTAATGATTTTCTTCTTTCATTAAATGTTTAATTCTTTTTTTTATAAAACATTATTTTTCAATAACTTTTGTTAAACTTTTAGAAAAAATATTCAATTATCAAGAATATATCACCTCTGTCCTTTCGCATTAAATCCACGTTATCTCTTTCTTTCTTCTTTCTCTCTCCATTCTTTCTTCAAACCATGTTCAAAAACCACACTTTCAAAAGCCATGAACTTCATCACTACCACCACAAAAACAACCTTTTCTCTTCCATTTTTTCTTTTTCTCATACTCTTAACATTAACAGTTAACCAACGTTTTTCTCTCATTAATGACAGCGTTTTGTTGCTAATTTCATTATTATTATTATTATAAATAGCTTAGTAAGTTTTTCGTATTTGATTTTCAAATTCTCACTTATTAGTTATGCATATCAAATATACGGACCAGACACTTGCAAAGTGTATTAGAAAAATAACAAAACTTGCAAATGTGTAGGAGGTAAGTCTGCGTAAATTTGATTATTGCATGTAACAGAAATACAACTTAACATGAATTGCAAATATCAAACACACTATTGGCATTACCCAATTATTGTATTAGTGTTCTAACAGTCGCACATGGCTGCATATGTAATTATTGTAATTTATTAAAAAAAAATTCATCAAAGCATTCACTTCAACAGCAGGAACCTGAAAGTTCAATCATACAAAATATTATTTATGTATATATATAAAAATAATCCCAACTATCTATATAAAACTGAATGAGGTACAAAAAAAATCCCAACTATCAATCATAAAAAAGATTCACAGAAATTCAATTTTTGATCATATTCTTTAAATTCTTTCACTCTTCTCTAATGATTGATTTTGTCACCAAGATTGACTTACATAAGAGAAAGAAAAAAAATACCTAACACATAAGATGAAACTCTACTCCAGGATGAATGCCAAAGTCCTCTGATGCTTCTAGAAGAACACTGCCAAACCAGCCACTTGTGTTGTGTAAAAATATTGTTTGATCGTGAAAACATCAACCCTTGATATATTCTGAAACAAAATATAAAAGGCACAATGAATATGGCGTAAAATCACATTTTAATTTCACACTCATCAACATGAACATTTCTTAAAATTGCAGACCTATATGTCTAATTTAGTGTTGTTAGATATGGAAGCAGATTGAATCTTGTCAGCAATAACATTATCACGAGAAATCTCCTCGCGAGAGACTGCATCTAATTCATGGTTCATGTGTAAACTTACTCATTAACAATGTCATAACAATGTCCAACATTGAGTAAAACAGTAGAAAGACAGGAAATTCAATCCCTTACTGGCATTGTAAGAATTCTTGTTCAGAATACTGTAATTTCAGTACCTGTTCGTCCGCAGAGTTGTCCGCAAATTAAAAAGATTCAATCAAAAACACTATAACCTATTAAACCAACATTAAGACTCACTTTTTCATACCCAAAGATGTCAAGGATGGCAATAATAAGCACCATAAAGGGCGGAAAGTCGAACTTCCATATCAGAGTCAGCAACATGAAACCAAGCTGTAAAAATGTTACTTTTTGAAGACACAATTAATTTATTTGAATAATAATAAAAATAAAAAGAAACATGATTATAATGGTAATAAAAAGAAACATGATTATAATGATAATAACCCATTACCCATTGCCTGTACTAAGGAAAATGTTGTTGTCCGAAAAACATCTACCAAGTCGCTTCTGTCGTAGAACATGAAGATCTCCACCTGGACAATACTCCATGACTAAACATGAGAGATTATCTGACGTGAATTACACATACAATGTGTGAAGAAATGGATGATCCAACATCCTTAATATATCCCTTTCAGTTTGAGCCCTGGGCATTCCCTTGCTCTTATAACAGGCACTGGTGTAAAATCTATTAAAATGACATACCAGTTAAATGCTCTAATACTCATATATACAACATAACATCAATTTAGTCAATTCACAAGCATACTTGACTAACAAAATCATAGTAAAAAAGTAATTGCTATGACAAATAATGTGTGAACAACTTATACCTCAACAGTGTAGTTTTAAGTGCTGTGTCAATATACATTTCTTGGCTATCCTGGTGCAGACCCATCAGTTGCCTATACCAAAAAATGAAACAGCCTGGTGCAAACACAGATCAGTGCAGTTGTCAGCAAGCTTTGTGATACGATCCAAACACATATCGATAATTTCTTTCCCAACTGAAGTTTATGTGGAATTAACAACATTTATTGTGCTTTGGCCTCCAATCAAAACCTGTCATAATAATCTAAAATTGAATAGCGACAATAAATAATGATTTAAACAAATCTAAAATAAAACATGTTCAAAAAATGTAAGCAATTAAGCAAAACAATATCAACTTGCTAAGTAATATTTAAACAATATTTCATCCATGAAAGAAAAGATCAGTGTAGAAGCTGAGCAATTACAGTAATTAGATTGTTACAACAGAAAAAACAAAAATATTAAACCATATCTATCATAAGACTATTATTACCTGGGAGAAAAGGTAGAGAAAGGAAACAACAGAGGAGAGAAGAATAATGGGCATTTTGGAGGTATAAAACAGTTTGATTGGATATGAACCCTGCTGTACTCTTGATTCTGCAGAAACTACAGTGTTCCAAGATTTATTTGAAGCCCTATGCGCTTAATTCTTGAGATTGGACAAGAATATCAACTCATATTCATGATAACTTACCTTCATAAATGAATGATAGCAGCAGAATAGTAAAGCACAGAATGGTAGCAGAAAAAGAAAGTTCACAAGAAAATAGTCATTAGGATTTTGGCCTCCTCTTGTTCCAGGAAGAGATTCCCCGAGTCGTTCCCTTACATCCTGAAAAAATAAGTCAGCAAACTTTGTCACAAGATTCAACTGGACCGAGTAGACATCACTGCTTAGGCAGTGTAGCCTCTTTGTAAATTAAGGATGAGGACCCTTTTTTACAACATTAATAACAGGCCAAAGGATGATAATTAGTTGAACATGTACCTGCCAGACATCAACAGGTTTCAAAAGCTAAGATGTCCACCAGTCCCAAGGCTTAAGAGGTCCCAGTGTATAGTGAATGACACAGAGCTCTTTTTCATCAACCATCCACTAGACGGGTCAGCATGAACAGTTAAAAGAATATTACATAATTTAAATTGAAAAATAATGCTGAGACAAACACATATATTTGGTATGCATGCTAATGTGTGCGTATAAAATATTCTACATACTAAACTCATTATTCAATATTTAAAGTAAGCACGCATGAAGGGTTGCATTGCAGTACCTAGACAGAAATTCAGGCTAGGTGCTTGAAATATAAGACAATGAAACAAAAATATCTACAACAATGAAACAGGAGGCAAATCTCGCAAGCTGATAAAGAAGAAATAAACCAGATGCAGGAAAAAATATGAATATTTGCACCAGAAAGTTGATGTGTCACCGAAGTGGATGCCGAAGCCGAATACCAGAGACGAATAGTAGTATAAAAAACTGAACAGCAGTAGCGATGCCTAGCAGAGCCAGAACCACTCAGAATACTACACCAGCACTACGTAAGCCTAGCAGAGCCAATTTAGTACAACTCAATTCAAACTAAGTCATACCCCCAAACATATAACACCTGTCTCAAAATTACAACCAGGAAAATCAAGCAACAGTAATTGATAAAAAGCCTCCTCAACTGAACAAAAGTATCATACAACATGATAATTTTAAATATATAAAAAATGAAATTCAATTATCTAAAATAGTGATGATAGAATGCACTTACTCTACTGTAAAAGCACTTGATGAAGACAAAATTATATTAATCTGACAATATCTCCAAGGAAATCGAAGAAATGTGATATATTAATTATATTTTTGCTAGAGTAGATAGCTTCGGCCGGTCCACCTTGTGCACCTTGCGCTGCCATGTCAATAAACATGTATAACTCTTGAAAGGCATCTGAGGATAACATTGAGCATAAAACTGGAGTTACAATGAGTATAAATATAGCAGCAACTGGAGTTAGAATCAACATACCGGCCAGATTTGACTCGATCCCTATCCCGTAGCTCTGCTTGAAGGAAGTGATAACCAGGCATAACCTTTTCACTCTGATAAGAGTTATGCTTGCCTAAAAGTAATAGAAAAATAATTATTAGTTATGTTAGTATCACAAAAAACTCATCTACTATGCCTACAAGTTTTTATTACAACTCACGTTCAATCATAACAGTTCTATGACCTTTTCACATAGCTCAGGTACTGGTGAATCTCCAAAGGAAATATTTCTCTCTTCATTAGCTTCAAAAAGAAAAGTAACTGACCTTTTGAACAAATCAACAATCTGTTACAAAGTGGTAGGCCATGAAGCAAGGTATACTTTCACCAAAACTAAATAGAAGCCTAAGCAAAACACTGAATTAGATTACCACTAAAGGCCAGGTCAAGGAAATGAATGTGCAGGGTCTTCTCAAAACCATGGCTCATGTTTCACCTAAATCTCTTCATCCATCCATGAAAAGAGATAATGCCTCAATGTAATCTTCAAGCTTGAGTTAGTCCATGATGCCTTGTCCTTGTACCAGACTCACACACATGAAAAATGATAAAATTTGGTTAGTATAAACTAATGATAGCATACAAAAGAATCATTCGCAGTAGGCCATGAAGCAAGATACAACTAAGCAGAACTCTAAGCAAAATGATTAAATAGTGACTCGACCAAGACTTGCAAAGGACCCTTGTTCCTTACATTTATTCAATAGCAGAGAAGATGGTGTTGCCTTCCTCCTTCCAAAGAGATCATCACACACCCTTATTTGCTCAAAATTTCGGTCCTTCAAGTTTCAAACTGCAGCTGTTATTCCCTAACAAAGTCAAGATGCAAAGACAATATCAATTAACTAAATTGACAACAGTTTTAATGGACATAGTTGGTGATAATAGAGAAAATGCATTGCACCATGATGTACCTGACTCATAACAACCGACCTGCGCATCTACAGCCACTGATAAGGTTCTTGCCCTTCACTTTGACCGTGTCCCTGATCCTATTTGTCTGTACCCAGATCAAATTCTTTCTAAAAAAAATAGCAACATAAATGGTCCGAATTCACAACTATGGCCTTGGCTCTCTTGACATCCAAGTTTGTGGAAAACATTCTGACATCACGTTAAGTCCATCAGCAATATTTTCTTCAATACACTTCATATTATAAAAAACATAATTCATAATTCAACTTGATTTCATGAAGGAAGTGATGTTATATATCAGAATCAGAAAGAGCTAACATGTGTTGTAGAATAAATAACATAATAAGGAAATATTAGAAAAACTCAAACCTAAAAATTTACTTGTAGGTTCCAGACAAGAAGAAAATTAGTGATCAATAACCATAATCATGTAAATTTCCAGTTGTAGATTTCCAATCCAGTTGTAGATTTTTAATTTGCTAACATGAAATGAAAGAATAACACTGAACCCATAAAATCAAATACCATAAACTGAACCCACAAAATCCTACAATAATAACAAAATCAGTCAAAACCCTAACAATCGACAGTATATCTAGATAACAGGTTTTACCTTCAAGATCTAAAACCATAACTTTTAGCAGATACCAAGCGACATCTTTTAGGGTTTTGTTACGAATGTCGTAGTTTTACGCTTATTTGTATTTGGTTCAATGAAAAAACAATAACAATAAAAAAACCAGTCAAAACCCTAACAATTAAGTTAACTTAACAACTTACCAACAGAAACCACATTTGCAGCTTCCGATCCGTCAACCCCATACGAAGCGGCATCGTGGGTGTCGCATATCATCACTTGATTTAAGTTTGATTTTGATAAAAAAAAATAGGAAGAATGAAGAAAAAGAAAAGGAAGAAGAAAGAAGAAAGAGTGAGAGAGAGAGAGAGAAAGAAGAAGAAAGGGAAGAAGAAGAGGAATAAGGAAGAAGAACAGAGAGAGAGAAAGGACGAGAGAGAAAGAGTGTTTTCTGAATTTTCAATGCAAAAGTTTGTTTTGGTGGCCAAGCAAAAGTAGTAGAGCGTTTGCAAAAATAGAAGAGGGTTTGTAGAAGCGGCCACGTGTAGCAACACCAAAGCAGCCATGTGGAGGGTTGTGGCAGCAGAGGGGCATGGTGGTACTTTCCCTAGCCATTTAAGTTCTTATATGTAAGATATTGTATGAGTACTATACTCATTTCATATTCTCTATCTTACAATTACTTTAAAATTAATATTATAAAGAGATAATTATTTTGTAATAAAATCTATAAACATTTTTTATGAGATGATGAATTAAATATTGTCTTAATCTGTTTAAAAAATTGGACTAGATTGACCGGTGAATCGAGAATCAAAGAGATCATTGGCCTAGTTTGACTATTGCATTGGGTATAGCTATCAATCTATAGAAATCAGTAAGAACCGATCAAAACCAATAAAAACTGAAGAACCGACAGTTTTGAAAAACTGTCTGGTTAAAGGTATGTTTTTTTTCTCACACGACGTCGTTTTGATGTTTAAATGTAAATTTTGTCTAAAATTTATTTTAAACAACTTTCTTTCTTTAGAATTAGTTTTATTAGATAAGTTATTTTGTTATTCAATTTATTTTGCAAAAAAAATTTGTTCAAAATTTATTTGAATTTGTATTTTATACTATTTTGTTGTATGCTGACTATATTTAAAATTTTAATTTAAAGAATGAATTTCTGAAATTATGATATTTTGAAATTTTAAAATTTTTAAAAATTTGTAGGTTTCATGATTTTTTTAGAGGCTGAATCATCTAATTCAGTCAGTTTAATAATTATATAATTTTATTATAGAGATCGATTTATTCATTCGAGTTATCTGATTTAATTCGGTTTAGTCATGCGGCTCAACCACTGATTCAATGGTTAGATCAGTGAACCAACGATTCAATATTTTCATCATTATGATTACCAGTTCGGCTTTTAAAACATTGGTATTAATAGTATTTATTTGTTTCATATTGTTTATTATTTTAAATTATTATTATTATTATTGTCATTACAATTAAGGGTGTTTTCAGATAAAATTTTATCTAATTCAAAGAAAAATTTACTCGCAATTTGATTCGATTTTGAATGGTCGAATAAAAAGTCACATCTGATCTAATCCAATTTTATGCATTTTAAGTTAGATCGGTTTTTGAATATCTAAAATATAAATTACATATTTTAATTAAAATTATAAAAATATTAATAAATAATAATTTGATATAATATATAAAGTATATTAAAAATTAATATTATAAAATAAGAATATCAATTATGAAAAAATTATAAATAGATTAAATTAAACTAATAAAATAATATTAAAAATAAATAAATATCATCGAATAATAAATTAACACAACATATTATATAAATAAAAAAATAAATAAGTATAAAAATATATGTATGTGACTCGGTTCAGTTTAGATTGGTTTGAAAAATGAATCCGAAATCAGAGAAGTAGTTTTACAAAATAACATCAAAATACATCTAATAATATTTAGTTTTTTTCCTTTCAATTTTTCGTTTTCTTTTTCAATCAATTTACAATTTTTATTTAAATTGGTTTAAATTTGAATATCTCCGATGCATAATCTTTTTAAATTGAGGAAAAAAACACGATAATACTTTTCTGAAGAAAGTATTATATTAAATATTCAGATTAATCTTGGAAAACGAAGGAGTTTAATTTTGGTCCAAAAATATTTCAAATGTTATTAAATATTATTAAATTGTGTCTGCCCCCTTTCTTGAACATATTACAGAAAATTCAAGCCTAATGTTCATGAATCATGTAAAATATTATTCAAGACATGAATGATGTTGTACATAAAGAATTAATTTGACATAATTATGTATTGCATTTTCTATTCCTTAATGATTATAAATTATTTATTTTTTTATTTCGACATCATGCGTGAAGAATGGGATACATATAGTCAACGGATGTTGTTATAGTATTTTGACTAAGATTAAAAAAAAACCTACTTTTTTTTAAAGAAGAAACAAAATATTAATTTTTGCTAACTCGCTTTTCAATCATTTTTTTTTCCTTTATGAATGTCACTTAAAAAAAATGTTTTTTAAGTGTCATTTGAAAATTCAAAGGAGTATTAATTGTTGTTTTATCAAAACTATCCATAATTATTTATTAGGGAGAGAGAAAAATATCAAATAAATTCATAAAAAATTAAGGATAAAATAGAAAGAAAAAAAAATCATTGTTTAAAAAATAACAACTATTAACTTTTTTGGTATGTGTAAAAAAAGTAAAAAAAAAAGACATTTAAAAAAGAACGAAGTGAAATATACAACTATTCAAAGCAAAGCGTAGAATTTTCAGACACATCTACAACAACTAAGAGGGAACACGATCAAGCACAAGGGTGAAAAGATGGGACCTAGATTTGCTACACTCAAATAATTGTGCATTCACGCATTCTAACATAGTTGAGCATCTGATTAAAATCAGATTACTCTTATTTAAAATTGGAAATTTTAGAAAGATTAAATTTATTTTTTGAGTTTTGCAATCAAGATCAAACGGTTTATAATGAATTGGCTGACATAATAGATGCAACAACAATGTAATTGTAGGGGATTTGAATTAGAAAAGATGTGCTCTAATTAAGCAATGGTGGGAGATTTTAACTAGTCAGCCCACACTTGTACTTTGACACCCTCCTAATTCCTATGAATAGACAATATTATTCTTGGAATATTTTTCATTTTTTTTTCAAATTTACCAAACACACACACGAATTTCAAATTGTCTGGGCGATACTGGAAATTTCGAAATCGGTATGTTTTTTTTTACCGTAAATTACAAAATTTGCATGAATTTTTATCGTGAATTTTAGAATTTCAGGTATTTTTAAAAATATTTTCTTCGGAAATTTCAGAATTTCCGATACAATTGTTATGCATTTCCATGAAAATTTCATAATTTTCAATACAATTGCTATGCATTTTTCCGGAAATTTCAGAATTTTTGATAGTTAAAAAAATGTTTCTTTTCTCGAAAATTTCAGAATTTCCAAGGAAATTAAGGGAGTTTCAAAATTTTCGGAATATATATATGATTTTTGTTTTGTTTTTGCAGTGAAGTACAAGGGAAGGGACGACACGATCGTAGGCAGAGCGATAGATATAGCGGAAGCCCATGCTAGGCCTGCTAAGGTTGAGTCTTCCTTGATACGGGCTAAACGAGTGGTTCCAACCAGTTCACACTGAAAATGGTTGGCTGAGCATGGGCAGTTCCGAGCACCCCGTAGCACCCGATAGTGAGCGTTGAGATCAATTGAGCAACCCAAAGACGATGTTGATGTTGTTCATGCTTAGGATGTGGAGGTTCAGTATGTTCATGACGCAGCGGTCGAGACAAATGCGATACAAGTTGTTGCTGAGGTTGCTGTTGAGGTGGTTGTTGATGAGGTGGCAAATGAGGTGGTCTAGCCGAATAACCCTGTTGCAAATGAGTTGGTCCAGACAGATGCCGTTGTTGTTGATAAGGTGGATGCCATAAATCTAGTCCTATCCGCCACTGCCGACACATAGGTTACGACTCCTTCGACTGAGTCGTCTGTGCACACTGATGGAGCGTTCCCAGGACGACCCATTGACCGGTAGGTGCTTACATGTGGCATACCAACTATAGCAGGGAGAGGTATATATATTTTATGTTTAACTTTACTTTATTTATAATTGTTCCATGAAAGCTAACTGCTAATTGTTTTTAAATTTGTTTGTTACAGAACAGTCTCCCACCGAAGGTGACATCGCACGGGTCGAAGATGAAGAACTTATCAAAGACTCTAATGCCTAAGTAGGTCAGACGTATTGTACATTATTTTGATCTCCTCGCATTTGTCGTCTGCTCACTTACCATGCTCGATGCTCCACTTCTTACTACTTTTGTTGAGCGATGGTATAAGGAGACATATTCATTTCATTTTCTTTTTGGGGAGATGACTATCACTTTTGATGATGTCTCCTCATTGTTCCATCTCTCCATCACCGGTAGATTCTTCACGGGTCTTGTTATTAGCCCGTCACTTGCATGTTTGACTGTTGTATGAGATTTGGGCGTTTCATAGGAGGATGTGTTGGTGGAGTTTGAATTTAACAGGGGAGTTCACGTTTGTATGTCTTGGCTTCGGGATAGGTACGAGGAGCTTGTTGTGGCACATAGGTATGAGGTTGCCGTTAGGGTGTACATGCTACATCTAGTAGCATGTACTCTCTTTGCAAACAAGTCACGTGTTTATATTGATGCCCAATACATGTGGCTGTTTAGTAGCCTTGACGATATCAAGTGGGCTTAGGGGCGTGCTGCGTTGACCATCCTATATACAACACTTGGACTTGCAATAACCTTTGAGACCAGACAACTTGCTGGTTATTTGAGTCTATTACAAGTATACTTGAAATTATTATTTGTTGTTTAATTCTTATTTAATTTTTACGAATAACATTTCTTAATTATTATTAGTTGTGTCTGTGTTATGATATCAGTGTTGGACATAAGAGCATTTCCCCACCATCTGTGATAGAAGGTTGCAACATTCCCTAGTGGGGGCCCAATGGGCGAAGAGATGGAATGTTAGGCAGTTACATCCCGGTGGTGTTGCAAAGTACAGGAGAAGGCTAGATGCTCTGATTCTAAATGATGTCATCTGGACACCATACACTGATCATATAGTCCACTGTGAGTTTGATGACTCTTTTTTTATATTCTGGCTATATGTGGTGGGAGATTTTAGTCGCTAGACACATTCTTGAGAGATATCTGCGATAGTATATTTATGTCCAGGGCATCCCACGCGGATATTCCATTTGCAAATATTTATAGTTGGTTTCAGAGTAACATCATCCGTCGTACCATTAAAGATTGTGCAATGAGGGTTTAACATGACTCGTGGTGTGAGGATGGTTACTAGTAGTGGTACCTCGCTGTATCACACCCTCGCTTTATCCCACCTGTTGAGCATACATATGATGTTGGGCGTTCCGATGCTGGGGTACCTGTCGATGACGTTCTGCCACTGCCATCACTACCAGCTGATGCCGATGACCAGTAGCGCCTCCAAATGATTGCAGTTATTATGGATAACCTCATGGGTTTGGTAAACCCATATGGTGAGGTTTTTACTGGATTATCTGGGGCTGCACACATAGCCCGTGGGGGACCTATTTAGACATTATAGGTATCTTTATGTATTATTTATATATTACATGTAACGTTACTCAGACATCTTCATCAGAACTTTTTATTAGATAATGTTTTAATCTACCATAGATGTAATATGAACACAAATTAACATTTTACAATGGATTACATAACTTAAGAAAATATTAATAAATAAGAAAACATAGACACTACCAAATGATTCTAGACGTTTCATCATCTTAATTATGTCGTTGGAAGACCTTGAAATCTTTGCATCTAACTCGATCGTCCCCTTTGTTAACCTACGACAAAATGATCTTCACATAAGTGTCACATCTTCATCGGTCTTCAACTCAATAAGGTTGTATTTCACCCTTCAATTAATATCAATCAAATCTTCACGAAACTCGAACTTTCTCACCTTTTAGTTATCAATATCAGGCAATAATTCATTCAACTTGGATGCTAAGGCAGCGAGAGATGTGGTGTCACCCGGAAGCTGGAACTCTACGGGAGGTGAAGCTCTGTTGAAATATACTTCTGCCTTAATAAAAATTGAGGAAGTGGCATTTTGAGATGTTTTTCTCAAACGACAGGTGGCCCCTATTTATACAACTTTGCATTTATTCTAGACCACACAAAAGGGTCGGTGCAATTATAGCCGTCCAAAATTATCAGCAAAATCCGTACCATTTAAAATTTTAAACAAATTAGACTACCGAAAATTTCACTTTGGTTGAAATTTCCGATATAACATGACACTTTTAACATTTATGGTAATTTTGCAAACTCATGGCAATTTCAGAAATTTTGGTATACCAGAAATTCTGAATACACTACTAGAAATTTAGGTTGTACCAAAATTTTTGAATTGTCTACCGAAAATTTTGTATGCAAGTATGTTTCAAATTTTTTCAGGGACAATTATAGAATTACAAAATTATGGGGGTGTCAAGTACAAGTCAGTGTGTGTGTGTGGGGGGGGGGGGGGGGTGTTAAAACTTTGAATATTGCTCTTTCCATCATTAGTGGTAAAGAATAATCCTTAAGAAATTCGAAAATACGTTTGGAATACTATTAAAGTTAACATCCAAATGTCCTCCGTACACACCAAAACACTTCGTAATCGAGTCACCCTCATTTTGCTAAAAAAAGTAATACAGAGGTTAACCTCTGTATTATGGAAAGGTGAGTCTGTAGGTTAAGTTATAGACTAACCCTTAGACACATTTTGAACTCATGATAGTGTATTTATTTCACAATTCAGTATATTACAGAAATTAAGTTTCGTACAAATCCTCAGGACAATTAGTTTCACCCATAGATAATAATTTTTTTAAATTTAACATATTTTAATAAACTTTATATGTTAAGTCATTTATACAAAGTATACATAATTGTTATTCAATAAAACCACACACTTATATAATTCAATCAAAATTTCATATATTAATTCAAAATGCAAACAGTATATTGTTCACAAAATACAAAACAAAATACATATGACCAAAATACAAAGAAAAAGTCAACTAATGGACATATATAACCCCTAGCTCCTTCTCCGCCTCCTATATTGTAAGGCATGTCATGCCTCGACTATCATGGTCTTAACAGTGGCCATCACAAAAGTGCCTTCCTAAAACTCTCCTATCTATATGCTCGCTTTCCCAATAGCCACAATACACTGACAGGCCAGCAACACATTAACGACATGATTTATAATAGCATACTTCTCATCTAATATTTCTTGATGAGTTGTCCTACGTGGCTCTCCCTCTGTATCTGGTGTCATGTAAGGATGTGACACTCAAAAAAACCATTGGATGTAGCCGTATGCAATACTCCATGACTGATGAGTTGACATAATATGTACATCCTCTAGGTCCAAATGATCATGGTACTCTGCAAATGTCCCATCAAGATCTCTATGGCGGAGTGTATGAGGAGCAATAATGGCGGGGGCTCTAGTAGTACCCTACAAATACCTAAACTGGTTAATAACTTGTTCATGTAGATGTGGATACACCAGTCTTAACCCATAAGCCAACCATCCAGAGTAGAAGGATATCTCATCAAATGGGTGTGTCTCATGGTGATCGTCGTACGTATGGAGTTTATATCATCTACTGTGACGTGGTCAAGATAAACTCATAATGACTTAGTCTTCATATTCCCTCTGAGCAGGATGAAGGAGAAATCATGTGGCAACTCCTTGTCATAGTCATCCACATATGCCCAACTGGAGAGACGTGTAAAGTGTTGGAGGATCCATGTCTGAAAATGGTTCAGGTGAAATATTAGTAGTAGCGTGGCATAAGTGCTATGAAATATTAGTAATAGTAAAGGTACAAATATATTACTGTAAATAGGGTGTTGCTTGTTGTCAGTTGTCTAGTCTTCCATAAACAAGTTTCACCTAACTTAGAGTGGAGGTAAACCAAATAAGAGGTCCCTCAGTTATACTCATGAATCCTCTCCAAGTCAATAAAGTAATACAGGTAGACGACATTGACATAGTATTTTTTTTTTGTCCATAAATATGGATGTACCAACCAGACACATGAGGTATGACCCCAATGCATATACTCTATGATGTGTTACCTCTGCATTATCACCATCAGCCTCAATTGCCTCATTTAAGTGTATATGTACACGCTATCAAGAAATCCAAATCTTGTATGACATCTTTTAGTGTCATCTATCTTTAGTAGGACATCACCCGAGTCATCTCCCAAATATTGCACCACCATCTCCAGTTCCAGTGGTCTAGAGATTCTAGTGTAGTTTAATAATTTTCTCGTGATCGGAAGATGCAGGAGGGATGATACATCATTAAGTGTGATGAACATCTGACTAATCGAAAGATGGAATGAAGAAGTCTTTGAGTGTCACCTCTCCACAAAAGTAGAAACTAACCATGGTTAATAAAAGTAAACTCACTCTTGCATAAATCTTGCATCCAAGATAGCCGCATGACATCCTAAAACCATGATTCATCAAGCAGTGGCATATTTTCAATCTTCCTACTATGGTTGATACATTTTAACGACTCACAGTGATGTAAAAAATACATTATCGTTAGAAAGTAAAATCTTATAACCCATATGTTTAAAAGAATAAATACATATTTATTTTACCTCTCTATCTCACATGTGTCTAGCAGCATGGTCTGTATACATACAAAGTAGTGAGGTGTCTAAGGGGCCTCTTGGAAAAACATCAGGAACGACAACAACAGGTTGGACTTATAAGGACTTTTGGGGCAGCAGTAGGTGACTCATGTCTCTAGGAGGACGATGTCAGAGACATGTGAACTCTGGAAGACGACGCTCATGTAATAAATGAAGTGACACCAATGTCTAAACGAGATGATGTATCTTTTTTCCTCCAAACGGAAGCAGGATAAACCACTCTACCATGTCTCAATATTTCTTGGTTGTCAGACATTTTACCTTTAATTAAACCAGTAAAGTCATATCATAATCAAATTATTCAAAAAGAAAGGAAATGAAAAATTTACCAAATTGTTAGAAAGCTTGAAAAATGAGAAACCTCGATTGAATGAAGCGGAGTAGAGGCTGAGTGATGTCTTATGCTTGAATGCAATGTATTAGAAGTAACAAGAAAATTTGAAAAATGATGGAAATAGAGTTTGCTCACGAGCTCTATTTTAGGTTCTGAGTAAGCTTTTTGAAATTAAGAAGGAAGAGGAATGTCTAGCACATTATATAAATCAAACTGGTCCGTACATTATACAGAGGTTAACCTCCATAAAAATACGAACATTAATCTTCGAATTCTTTTAATTTTGTTCCTTAGCCTAAGTCTAAGACTAGATTGTGGTTGCATTTTTGGTGCGTTCGAAGATTAAATTCCAGATTTTAGGAGCATTATTGATTTTTAACTAGGGTGAGTGAACACCACTAAGGATGCGAAAAGTAATGTCCTTGCCACAATTACAAATCTCAATCATGAAGTCGGTCCTATATAAAGATTTCTAAACTAGGTAAAAAGATACACAGATTTCCACTCTATATATATTTTCAATTGGGCATTAACTTGAATATTGAAGTATTTGTTGATATTTCTTGTTCAATAAATAGAGATGTATGTTTGTCTATGAAACACGAGTTCCAACAAAGACAGAGACAAGTCACGGTCAAGACACTCTGACATTATTAATATCAAAACATAGAACACTGAGGCCGCTCGACACCACTAAATTATGATTGTATTTGATCTTCATTTACATATCTATTATTAAAGTAGTTAAAAATCAAAATAAATCTCTTTAATTTTTCATTAATAATATTGATTTAATACATCTTTTAACATTTAATAATGTGCATGAGATTTTTTCAAATAATATATAAATAGTGTTGAATTAAGGAAAAAACAATTTTATTTTTTTATTTATTTTTGCTAGAATTTTTTAATATGTGTTGTATGAATATTAGTTAGGTGTCAAGACACCGATTCAATAAGTGGAAAAGGAAAGAAAAAGACGTGTTTTAAGGACACATATTGTACAAATATCATATAAATATCAGATATTTACACGTATCGGACTTTTCAAACACGTATTATACGAATATCATACAAATATCAGATATTGACTGGTGTCAGACATCACAATACGCCCTGATAACTCTCAATCTATATTGGGTCAAACAGGTTAAAGAATCTAAAAAATTATCTATAAATTTTTAGGATAGAATTATTTAAAATTGTGTTAAACCTAGTTAAAATGAATGTCTAAGCATAAGAGAGAAAGTTGTCCTTGATTATAGCTGTGAGGGACCAGAGGCTTAATAAGAAGTAAGAGACAAATAAACAAAGGTCACATGTGTAAGTTACTTGAAACAAATGAGTTGTCTATGACCACACGGACTTGGCCTCAAGTTGACCGTTACTTGTATAAACACAAACATATGGGCCTCCCCTGTCTGCCCTTTGCTAGGACTATTTCACCCTCAGTCACCAACTTGTTTGATACTTTGAATACTAGAATAGGAATATGAATCTACTACTAGTAATTTATTTTCACTATGTTTCTGGCTTATTGCTTATTCTAGTTGTATAATCTACAAAAATTCCACTCACTATACTGTTGTTCTCGGTACTCATACTCATAGTCACCCCCTTAATTTCAGTAATCTGTTAGGTCGTTTTTAAGGAGTTTGAAAGGAACAAGTAGAAATGGTTGTTTTTAAAATATATATATATGGAAAATAAGAGTTTCTTGGAACCATATTAGAATTTAATCTAATTCAGTTTTACAAAATCAATTTGTTGGATGAATGATGACACTCTATATAAAGTATTTTGAAATTTTATCTGTAATCTATGTGTGATTTAGGACCTTCAAATGCAAGTGCTAATTTCAATTAAGGTTTATCCAGTGTTTGTATAGCCGAACTAATGACTAGTCAAATTAGAGATAATGTAGTCATTCAATTAATTTGAATTAACTGTGATAAGGTTTAGAGGAATTTGAATATATATATATATATATATATATATATATATATATATATATATATATATATATATATATATATATATATATATATATATAGCGATAACTGAATATATATTAGTATCAGTTAGATTATTTTAATTTAAAAAATTAATAATTAATTTAATTATTATTGAATCATGAAGATCATTTGATGGTGTTGTTAACAAACTCTAATAAGAAGTTTTGTTATATGTTAAATGGTGAATGATGTATGTTTTGGGTAACCCACAAGACTTATGAAAAATGTTTGATAACAAATCACGAAGAATAAGACGACATATAGAATAGGTGGATTCCCTCCCCTACTTAGGAGACACAATCATACTTTCTATAACTTTTTTTATTGTTGGATCTAGTCAAACGAAAATCCACACGAAGCGTCGAGTCATTTGCGGATGGTTTTAACCGCCCATACTGTATAAAATACTATATTCCACCATTTAGGTATTCATTCCATTTTCACTCAAACTTACTTTTTTGCTCATTCAGTGAGTTAGGCGTTGAATTGCTAACCTTGCAGGTCCACCCAATCTCCATCGTATTGAAAATTTGATCCACCACACCAAAAGAATGATATATCATATCCAAACTACATTCCATCACTTCATCACATATATATTGTTCTTGAACGGAATAGTGGCATCATATATGAAAATTAACTGTTGATTATAGTCATTTCTCCACGAAAACACCGTCAAAGATTTAGATAAACAATATTCTTTTTACGAAACACCAACTATTTCTCCAATGGATCATGTATCAAACTGGAAAATCCATGAGACATTGAAGATTATTATATCTTTGTTTAACGCCACACTGATGTTGCGGCCGCTGAAGCTAACAAGGCTCTATCTCATCCTCCATTAGAGGGTGATCAAATTCTAGTGACCTTTTTGTCTGTTCCTGTGCAACAAGATTGTGTTCCTCTAAGAGTTGATTGGGGAATATTACCAGACCTTCCATTTTCTAACCTTTGTAACAACTTTGCCAAGGCTAGCATTTACAGTAACCTCCATTGGAACCATTAATACATGAGCAAAAGATGCTCCAGAATATTCAACTATTGCAAGCCAACCTAGACATACAAGAAGTCGTCGACCTATTGAAAAATGTCTATAACTTGGTAGAGTAGAAAAACTCTTAAGCCTTAGTAGAGAGGATATTGAGAATTGAAGAGAACATGTGGTGCACTCCTCCGAGAACCAGCACCATATACGAAACAACTTTGTGCATCAACCAAGAAGTCATACTGTAGTCGGCTACAATAGATGCAGTCTTACCGCACGAAGAAATTCCAAGATCACCAGGTCGTAACAAATTCAAAGGACATCGAACTCCCTCTCCTGACTCTGAAGGGAAAAGTGACATTCTTACTCCACCAGACATTTACCGTCCTCGTAGCTCGCCAGCACACCACTCATAGAGAATAGAAAGACACGATGTGGATTCCCCGACTTCTGAGCAAAAGAGGAATCCACTCTCTATATACATTTTTGACAGTAGGATTACGAGGTCCATCGAGAATTCCCCAAAGTTGGAAAGTTACGACCGTACGCGGGATCCAAATGAACACTTTGAACATGTGGACAATATATTATATTATTAAAATGCCCAAGGATTTATGAAATGCGAACTCTTTGCATCAACCCTTAAAAGATATGATATGACCTAATTTAAAACCCTCCCAGGCAGGCGGATAAACTCATGGAAGAAACTATGTGACTCGTTCACCACTCAAAGGCGGATACCTACTACTATGGTCGTACTCAGCAGGATTATGTAAAAGAAAAAAAAATACAATGTGGAAGTACATAGATCGATTTACCAAGTTATCAGTGGAAGTATAAGGTACTCCCTCTGTCTTACAATGGGTGTCCTCTTTCCTATTTTTATTTGTCTCAAATTATTTGTCCTTCTATAATACCAATGTGACATTTATTATTTTTTTCCACTAACTTACCCTTATTTATTGTATGTTAAATCATTTAAGTACTCCACTGCCTATTAATAATAAGGTTATTTTAGTAAATGGTACTCGTTTTGTCAAAACCTCAAAGATGACACCTATTGTGAGACGGAGGGAGTATATATGACTATGGGTGTTCAAAACCGAACCGACCTAATAGGAAGCCGTTAACCAAACAGAAGCAAATTGAAAATCGTAAAAAAAAACTGCATTTGGTTCGGATGTATTTAAGTCATTTTCTAACAAAGTTGCACGGTTCGGTTCGGTTTGGAGTTTATATTTTGTAAACCGAACCAAACCAAACTAGATTGCATTATGTTACAAAATCTTATCAACTATTATATATTTTTATAATTCTTTAGAGAAATTAACATGTACTATGTGTATATTTTATCTTATTCTTCGTATTATATTTATTTTAATTTATATATCAATAAAAAAATAAAATATTATTGATTTATAAATATTATTACTTTATTTGAAATGAAATTGCTATATATATATATATATATTTTTTTTATGTTTAATTTGTTGACATTGATAATGATAAGATTAAAAGAAAAATTTACTTTACATTACTTTTTGTATCTCTTTATATATAAAATATTGATAATAAAAACTAAATTATAATGTTCTCATGCTAACATAGTCACATGCACGCACTTGTTTATAACTACACAATATAATATTTCAAATTTATTTAAGAATGCAATATTATGTATATTGTCCTTTAGACATAAGATAAAATTGTAACACGCAATTCATATTTATGCATCAAATTATAAATTTATTTTGACAATTATAAATTCATTTTATGGTAATGTATAAAGACTAAACACAAAATTATGTTCTCCTCTATATGTGTATGTATAGCTCAATAAAAATATTGAAAAAATCTAACCAACCACCAACCCAATTTGCATTGGTTTGGTTTGTTTTGGTTCAGTTTTATTTTTAAAAGCCAACTGAACTAAGTTAAACCACATTTTTTCCTCTTGTGGTTCGGATGAGTTTTAGCATCAAAACTACACAAACTGCACCACAAACACCCCTACATAGATTGGTTAAAATGTTGGATATTGAAAAAGGGACTGAGATCATATTTCATGTTCCAAGAAAAACTAGGGAGGGAAGGATTTTGCAACTTAAGTGACATGTTGAATAAGGCTCAACCATATATCAACTATGAAGAAGAACTCTTCGCCGAACAAAAGACCATGGAAACGAGAAACCTCTGATACAATCGGGTGCCATAAAAAGATAGTATTCATTGTAGAGATGGTGGAGAACGAGGACCTCATGCCATATTTTCTAAATATAGTCCTTTAAACACATTGAGGGAGAAAAGACAAGAATGTGCAAATAGTACGTTCAAAGAAGGAAGGATCAAGAACCCATATTTGGTTAAAGAGTTAACTAGGAAATATAAGTCGAAATAATTTCGTTTACACAAAAGTCATGACCATGGCACTAATGTATGCATCCACCTAAATTATGTGAATGAAGAACTAATCATAAAGGGAAGACTCACCGAGTATACACATGAAGGGGGCCAAAGAGACAACCGAGATTGAAAAAAAGAAAACAGAGGGCGTGATGAGTCACAAAAAAAGGTTCCTTTCTCTTATAGAAGGTGTTCCCCAAGAAAAGATAAAAAAGGGAAACCACATTATATCGCTTCTAGTACTAGGGGCCTTCCCATAGCAAAATAAAAAACCTTCCAAGGGGAATATGACGAGGAGAATCACTGATTCAATGGCAATCATCAATAGTAAGAACAACTCTTGATGTGAAGCCAGAAAGGAATATCCCCAGATTTCAGGATAGTGAAAAGGTAGGCAGAATCCCAAACAAGATTTTCCTCTTGGTGAAAATAACAATGTCCAACTTTGAAGTATCTAGGATTCTCATTGATTGGGGGGGGGGGGGGTCTATTGTGACCATATAAGGGTTCTGACATATATTCCTTTAACAACACGAGAACTCGCTAATGGGGTGTATTGAGATAATGATGACCTTGGGAGAAGAGAGAGATACCAGGAAAATCAACCTATAATTCCTAGTAATTCCCTGTAGAATTGTCTGCATTTTCATCTTGGTAAGACCCTTCATGGTAATGATGGACGCGGTGGCATCTTAAATCCACCTCAAATTGAAGTACCACAATGTTCACAATGAGCTAATCACAATATTTTTCGACCTATCAGGAGCTTGAAAAATAAATAAAGCTTTACAGCACGGCCATAAGGGGAAAGACAAGGAGAGGGTTGTAGAAATCAACATGGTCTTCCTCGCCAAACAGTTAAAAGAAATGGCGATCAAGTCCCCAAAAGAAAGTATCAAGGATCCCAACAAGTATGATGCAAATAATTCTGACTTGATATATGCAAGAGAAGAATCTGAATAAAGATTGAGGTTGGCCGTGGAACTCCATACTAATACTCCCTAGGATAATAACCACTGATCATACTACTTGCTTAAATTTTCCTTTTATCGCATGTGTAAAGTAAACCTTTCATTATAATGTAACACCCTTTTTCAGAATGAATGATCAAAGTTTCACTAAATTCTCTTCCTCATGATCATAAAGAATAATCACGAATTAAGGGCGTTGTTGCATACACCATAGGTGTACGACTAAAGCAATTAAAATCCACAACATATGACTCATGGGTGATGTCGCAAATGCCACATGCATACGACCAAATCAATCAAAACCCCGTAGTGAAAGTCACACAGATAAAAATGACCACCACAATGTGGTAATTAGGGTTTACCCCCTCTTAGTAGTTATCCACTGTAGAGACAGAGGTGATTCCCCACTACGTTATTAGGCGAAGGCGAATTGTCTAGAGGGGGTGAATAGACCCCAAAATAAAATTTTGATTGACAAAAGTAGTTTTAAAAAACAATGGCTAGCGGAAGTAACTTGGATCAATTCGTCTAAACCGAACAACTACCAAAAAGCTCGGATATGCGTATGAGAAAACAAATCAAAGATAATGATAAGCTATTTAATCAATAAGTTTCAATCACAATCTCTTGAAAACTACTCATAAGCAATGCCATATCCAATGATAAATCACACAAAATTACTATTGAGACAAATTATCGAACACCTTGTGTGCAATCGATTATGTTTGGAAATTTTTAGGGTTTTGTTGATCTTAAAATCCAACCACAATCTAAAGAATTGTGATCAACTTAACAAAACATTTTTCAAATGATTTTAAAAGAAATTTACCAAACAAATTAATCTCACAAATGATGAACTCAATAATTTACAAATGAAATGCGTGTGTGTGTGTGTGTGTGTGAGAGAGAGAGAGAGAGAGAGAGAGAGAGAGAGAGTACACAAGGATTTGTAGGGTTACAAATCCTAAGTTTGATGTTGATTCTGACACTTTCTCTTCCCTTGATCAAACTTAATCAAGTAACCCAACAAATAACAATGCTAATTTGATTCACCGTCTCACGCTACTCCTTTACAAAACCGCAACCCATAAAAGTCTTCACTTGATCAAATCCAAATTATGAATTGTTGTAACCCAAGATTTACTAAGATGATCCACCATTTCACGCTACTCCTTTGCAAGAACTGCATCCCTTCAAAGCCTTCATTCGATCGAGTCCATCTTGAGTAATCTTGTCCAAAACCTTCAAATCCACACTTTGATCTTGAAGGAAAACCCCACCTTGGCTTTCTTATTTTAAACTCCCTAAGATCTCAACCCAATTTACAACACCACAAGCTAAATTGGACGTTATCAACTTGATTCTAGATAGCACCCAAACAATGAATGATTATGTGTACTTTGTGTGTATGCATAAAACCAAGGTTGAAGATGATTTTACCAAAATTATTGAAAAGAAATAATGCATGTATGAAGTATATATATATATATATATATATATATATATATATATATATATATATATATATATATATATGTGTGTGTGTGTGTGTGTGTGTACAAGTTAGAAGCAAAAAGGAATGCAATAGGTTTTGGAAACAATGCAAATTTTCAAGATTTTTGATGCATGTGTCGACCTATGTAAGTCATGGGTCGACCTGTAAAGGTCATGTGCCGACCTGAACAGGTCATGTGTCGACCCGTACAGGTTATGTGTCGACCTATAAAGGAAGCATATCTAATATAGCCTACGGGCTTTAAAAATGAAGTTAACAGAGCCTACAGGCTTTAAAAATGCAGTACATGTGCCGACCTGAAAAACGGATGTGTTGACACATTGAAATTTTTTTCTTCTATGTGCTAACACATAAATCGTATGTGCTGTCACATAACTTATATGTGCTGACACATGACTCGTATGTGCTGACACATAACTCGTATGTACCGACACATAACTACTATATGTGACATATAACTTGTATGTGCTGACACATAACTTTGTTTTTCACACAAAAACCTGTTTTTAATGCATGCCACCTTTTCTAAAACACCTTTAAATGCAATTTCCAAATGCATGAACCTTTTTATGCTTCGTAATGCTAATATGCACATTAAGACTCAGAGGATACCGTCCAATATACATAAACGCTAAAGTGTCCTAGTTTTGACATCACACAAAATACATCTAACAGAAAGTTGCACTCACATACTCCCCCTTTTTTATGATGGCGAAACTTGAGACGATGCGTTTCGTGTCTTCATGAAGGCTCCCCTTGAATGTATGCATCCCAACTTCATCTTGCAAATGCTTCTCCCCTTTTGACAACATCAAAAAGAGACAAAGCAAGCCATGAGAAGTATCTTATATAATACATATACTAATATAACACACATAAGCATTTGCAAATATAAGATCATCAATAAAACAACACTCACATAGAATGATGTAAATATTGAAAATGCCTAAATAAAATAGAAGCACTTAAAGCAACAATATAACATGATACCATAAATCATGTAAAATAACATAACCACTAAACATGAAAGATGAAAGGATACAAATACAATGCAATAAAAAACTCTTGATTTGCTTCAAAGGTGGCACATTTACGTAACATATACTTTTGGTGCTCCTGAATGCTGCACACACATGTGCCCTAGCAAGGCGATTATTTAGATTTATCATCGCTCAAACCAAAAACATAAATGTCATCATAACAATGACACACAACAAGAATTTTGTCGACATTATAACATGTTTAACCATATTTCATGCAAGAGCCAACAATAGATAAGATGCTTATACACAAAGAACACATTTCAAGTATGGAAGAAAAATAGCATGAAGTCACTATAAGCATATAAGTTAAAGACATCAATTTGAGATTTTTGGAAGTGAACAATCATGACATATTTCATACATCAAGCATATCAAGCATTTGGGACATAGATAACATACAAAAGTATAAGGCTTACCTTCAAAGGGAGAAAATGGAACAATATTACCTTGCTTATAAATTAATGAGGGATGCACTTGTATGTAATTGAACTTCCAATGAAGGTTAGAGAAAAATAATATAAAGTGCATGTAACAAATCATATTTAGGCAAGATTTGAGATATCAAGTATCCCCAATTCCCTTTGAATGTTGAAAAACGGTTCAGTTGCGAGAGGTTTTGTAAAAATATCCACAAGTTTTTTTTTCTATCAACAAGCTCAAATACGTCCCCATTTTTAACATGGTCACGTAGGAAGTGGTGACATATCTCAATATGTTTAGTGCGAGAATGTAGCCCCTGATTTTTTGTTAGATTAATAGCATTAGTGTTATCGCACATAATAGGAATACATTGTAGTTTAATGTCGAAATCAAGTAGTTGTTGTTTGAGCCACAAAATTTGAGCACAACAACTGCCGGATGCGATGTATTCTGCCTCGGCAGTTGACAAAGCAATGAAAACCTGTTTCTTGCTATGCCAACTTACCAAGGAGTTTGAAAACATGTGGCAAGTCCCACTAGTACTTTTCTTATCCGATTTGCAACCAGTAAAATTGGAATCAGCATAACCAATCAAATTACAACCCCTTCCCTTGGAATACCAAAACCCATACTTAGATGTACCATGAAGGTATCTAAGGATGACTTTACAACTTTTAAATGTGATTCCTTAGGAGCCGATTGATAACGAGCGCGCATACACACGCTAAACATAATGTCCAGCCTATATGTAGTAAGATATAAAAGAGAACCAATCATACCTCTATACTTCTTCACATCAACATCCTTACCATTCTCATATTTTTCCAAGTTTCTATTTGTAGCCATTGGAGTGTCAATTGATTTTGCATCTTCCATACCAAATTTATTAAGCATTTCGTTGCAATATTTCATTTGACACACAAATGTCCCTTCGTTGAGTTGCTTGATTTGAAGACCGAGAGAGTAATTCAACTCCCCCATGAGACTCATCTCAAACTCAACCTGCATAAGCATAGAAAACTTTTTGACTAGCTGCATGTTAGTGGAACCATAATTGATATTATCAACATAAACTTAAACTCTTTGGAGCAAGCATACAATGTTAACAGTATATAATACATGTGAAGATATTAATATGAGGTCACTAAAGACATGTAAATTGAAACACACAATGGTTACAGTTGAAATTTTTGGGAATGAACACTCATAACATGTATCATACACATAATAAATCAGACACCTTTAAGAAATAAACAAGTAAAAGAGGAAACTTACTTACAAAGAGAAAATTGAAATGATATTACCTTACTGTACGAATGACGGAGGATGCATGAGTTCGACAAGGAACTCTCGAACGAAAGTTGGAATAAATGTAAGATATGCCACAAACCAATAACAACAACAATCTTATCACCTTTCACTTTGACTAAGTATCCAAAACTGTAATTTGAAATGAATCCATGAAAGAAAAAATATTTATTTGATGATCATCCTTTTTGGTTGAAGTTTCAATCTTGTTTCTTTCATGATAGCTATCTTACTCCTCCTCAAGCTTCATCGTCTTAGGTTGACCAATCCCTTATTCAATGTTCTTGAGTATGTCTCTTGAAGATATACCTTTGCATGAAATGAAACGTCTTTTCTACATTTCTTGGGTGGAAGCATTACAAGTAATCTACACACTTTTACCAATTAAAGAACACTAGTTGTTGATGCCTTTGGTAACACAACTCTTCTTCCTTGCCACAAATTCAAATAAATAAAGGAGATGTCACCCGCATCATGTCTTGAGCAACCACAAACGAGATCCCACACTCTCTTCATAGAGCCAAGACATTTATCCTGCAAAATCAACAAGAAGTGCTAGGTATCCAATCTTTGCCGGGTCTTTAAGGATTAATGAAAATTTGGTTGCATTTAGGCAACCACTAAAAACAAAACACCTTTAGGAACAAATAATCTCCTAAACTTGCATTTTTCAATAGTGTGACCTTTCTTGCAACAAAAATGACACGATAAGTTGTACCCCATGTCCTCATCATCGGATTTATTATCATCACTTGTTTCACAACCACTTTGCTAAATGGTTTGAAAACTTTGAGCTTGAAGTCATTAGAGAAAAAAATTCTTCTCTACCTCCTTGTCTTTACCTTTCTCCTTCTTCATCTTATTCTCAAGCTTTTTATCATATTTTTTAAGCAAGTGAGTTATTGTTCGTGTTGTTCTAGCATGCCAAATAAAGTTGTGAGATCAAGTGTTTTAAGATCATTCGCCTATTTGATTGTGGTGACCTTAAGTTGTCATTCCCTATTAAGACACCTCAAAACTTTATTAGTAGCAATATTATTGGAAATATGCTTACCTAGAACATTCAAATGATTGATAAGTCGTGTGAACCTCTTTTGCATGTCGGCAATGATTTTACCATGCTTCATGCCAAATAGTTCAAATTATTGATTTAAGGTATTGATCCTAGATGACTTTGGCGGTCTCACAATGAGAGAAACAATAATATTCATCAATACCGAGTGCGGGTATGAGAATATTTTGTGCATTCCAATCACATGACCACAATTTCTTATCATTATCATCTCATTGTGCTTCCGATTTTGGTAAGACGACACCTTCATCATTGGTCATCATAATTCGATTAGGACCATTGATGATGACGCCCATACACCCTTATCAACCGAGTTGATATGGATACACATACAAGCTTTCTAATAGCCATAATTTTCACCAGTGAATGCTAACGCTCTATCGTACGCCCATTTAGGTTTGCTAGCCATTTTATAACAAGCAAGTATTGAAGCATAAAATTAACCAGAGCTCTTGATACCACTTGTTAGACGAAGGCGACTTATCTAGATGGGGGTGAATAGATCCCCTAATGAAAATTTGATTGACAAAAACAGTTTTAAGAAACAATGGCTAGCAGAAGTAACTTGGATCGATTTGTCTATAGAAATATCCTTCGTGGGGTTAAAAATTTCTACTTGTTGCAAGGAAATTAAAAAAAAAACACACAGAAGAGAGAAATTTTCTTCCACTAAATTCACATGCTCTTTGGATAGCTCAAGGTTTTCATGACGTATCTCCCAAAGATTGTCCTCAAATATTTTCTATCCTTCTCAAGCCTCGCTTAGAGACAACTTTAAATCCTTCACCATCTTGTGTAGATTCCAATTCTTGGTTCGCCTCTGTAAGAGAGACCTCAGTTGTGGACAATATCGATCGAGCACACATTAAAGCTCCATCTTTCTCCTTTATCTCTTGCACAAGTGATTGCACCCTCTCAGTTAATAAACGAGGGTTGCATTACTCACTTTAATCTTTATCTCTCTCAACAAAGTAGTCGTCTTAGTAAGCTCCTCCAAATATCTGTCCCGCTGGATAGTTAGAGCATTGACGCATTCTTGAAGCACTTTTTTCTTTCCGAAGATGGTGGGGAAAGAACACATTTACCTTTCTGGAAGCACTAAAGGTCAAAACAGTCGATTCCCGACGAGTTTAGTTAACTGGTTAAACCAACTCCTCTCAACAAATGACCTCGACTTTGCCCAAAAAATGTGTAATCCTCCTAAAAAAAAGATGACCAAAATTGTCCAGCCAACTGTGGATTAGGACGGATAAAAAATAAAGATGGTAATGCAAGTGTGATCGACATCAAACAAACACAAGGGATTGATCTCTCTAGGTTTTGTTCGGGCGTACAAGGTCATCTAACAAACGAACCTTCCCCCATAGGGAGCTCTAGCAACATGTCTGGTGACACAACTCCCTATGGTTACGAGTGTAAAAAACCTTCTTCCATGACTCAGTTCAAAGAATCTTAAGCTTTTACTTGGATTAGGACAAGAAGGTTAACTGCGGCCAAACCTACATGGGAGTCTGTATGCGGTATTCCTCGCGTAGCCTGCATTACATCAACGACCGTAGGCAAAGAGGAAACCCTATGTGTCATCTTCATCTGAAGCATTGTGTTGTAACATTTCATCTTATTTGTAAACTAGGAATTAATTAAGATAAATAATTAATAATCAACTAAGTAACACTAAAGAAAAGAGAAATATCTCAAATTACTCACTAAATATGACCTGCCTATCCTTCTTTGTAGCTGTTTCCACAAACAAGTGTGTCTCTATGAACCACTTCTTTTGTTTCCTTGGTGACGCCCAAAGGAGGAATGCTCTCAACAAACCCCAAATCTTGAAAGACGACTACCAATTTCCTCATATAAGTTTATTCATGGGAAAAGTAGTTCAATTTATATAATAAAGACCCGGCATCCACCAAGAAATGACTCTGGCATCAAAATTTGGAGAATTTGTCTGAACATTGGTAAGGAAGATCAAAATCTATGTCGTATATGCTGGCATGAGCCACCTCGATAAAGGGGCTAACCAGGTAGTACATGTCCTTTAAGTTCTTCACACTCTCTGAATAAGCCTCAAACAACTTAGTACTCTGCCTAAGAGACATCAAACTTACTCTTTGAGCTAAATTTGAAGAAATCTGTTGGGCTTTAAAGAGGTGGAGGAAGAGTGACAAAGACAATACATATTTCTTGTATTCCTACAATTATTGGAAGACTTTGATATAAGTCCATCTCACTGGGTGCAGTTATGAAGGAGCAATTACTAGATGGTTTATAACGCCCACCTCAATGTCGCTAAAAGGGAGGAGGAAACCTATCAAAGAAAACAAGAATTCTTGGAAAGGGATGTTACACCTAGAATTGGAAATTGTACCCATACCCAGTGGGTACCCTAAAAAAATACCCACATCGGGTAGGTAAAAACTCATAAAATGGGTACGGAGATGGGTAATTACCCACTAAAACAAGCGGGTGCGGGAACCTTAGTACCCACCCCGCCCCATACTCACACATTTGGATTTATATATTTTAATTTATATTATTATATAATATTGTATATCCATCACTTTAAAAAAATACATCATTATTAAACTATTACACAATTTGATATAAGTGTTTGATTGTTTCATAACTCAATAATAAAAAATTTAAATTTTTTGTTCATGTTGTTAAAAATATAAAATGATATGATATTTTTTAATTTTTTAATTTGTTTTTACTAGAACTGCAGGTAACGGGTACGGGTATGAGTACTTAGGTACCCATAGGATACGAGTACGGGTATAAAAATAGATCCCCAAGCGAGTATGAGATCGGGTACGGAGATTTTTTCAAATCGCGGGTATGGAGATGGATACTATAGTACCTTACCCAAACCCTAACAATTTCCATCCTATTTCTAACAGATCCTCTTATCCCCGTCGGGTGAAAGCACTCCCCAGTTTTATGAGGGACCTACTTCAGTGAATGCATGGTCTATACCACCCTTATCGGCGACACCGAAAACCATATCCAGTGACTCCTAATCCATCCACACAAAAGAGTTATCTCCTCTTGCCTTTTGGACTATAAGTTGAAAGTTGTCCATGTCAAAAGAGGTTTCCAACACATAAAAGAAATGACTGTAAGTATAAACACATGGTCGATATAAAAACAAACTTTGCGCCCTTAGCAAAGTTCATACATAGCAAAATAATTTACCAAAGTACGAAAAAGAAAAGACTAAAAACCCATATCTCTCCTCTCTTGAAATTCTAATAAAGTAAGCAAGTATGAAAAGAAATGAAAATTTTAGGTTCATGTGTTACCTTTAAAAAGATGAACTTAGTGACCCTCACACTGTGTGCTTTGCAAGAAAAGGTGACGCAACTACGTTAGAAGTGATGACTGAATTAAGGAGATTGGTGAATACAAAGAATATAGCATACGCAAAAAAGAGCTCTTAAAGATTCAAAAATGACGAAAAGGGGAACATGGTAACCCCAAAACTCCTTATATATCCCCTAAGGAATATGAATTGTACGATCCGTTGTGTTGGGAAATGTGAACCACTGCACCACCTATGGTCGAGAACTCATCATGATCTTCAAGAACACTCAAGTTCCCTAGTACTAGTGGGAATCGATACCGTCAGAGGTATGAACACATGTTGAGATGTGCCTGAAAACGTTGCTAATTGATGCAATTGCAAGTGCACGGCTGCCGCGAAGTAATAAAATATATATCAAACCACAGAGACCAATGGTTTAAGTACCAAATTCTTATCTAATCGGTGTATATCTAGAGAAATCAAAAAGAGAGATTTTAGTAAACAACTTGAAAGAAAAAGCAATTAAGTAAAAACAACTTAACGGAAAAATCACTTAAGTATCGAATTGGGGAAAACAGGACTCATGACTGCAGTTCAAGTTTCTAACACAATCATATGATCCTTGTCACATCTATTGCGAGTCATTTGCATAAATTATAAAAAATAGATAAAATTGGGCACTACCTGCTTTCGCTAGCGTTGCCCATATCATCAACGAATAATCTTCCTGATTTTGCATAGTCTAGATTATTATTCGATGAGTCATCACTTTTGCCTAGCTATATGTTTTCTCAAATTCTTCTATCGGCTTTCGCATCGTCCAGATAAGGTTGTTTTAAAATTTGTGCTCCGGTATCGACACCTATCCTTTCAAACTACGACCGATACCCGATAACCACTTACTTTCGTAACAAAGTTGGAATGCATGCACCCAGATCATAAAATAAGTTTAATTAAAATTCTCGCAATCGATAGTAACATATCATACGACAGGTCATGAAACAATCCCCATAACCCCTAGTCAATGGGAAACTACTCACTCATGGTGAGGGCAAACACAATTATAGAGGTATTCATCTTCAGACTCATATCTAAAACAAAATAGATGAACAATATAAAATGAATGAATAGAAGACCTGAATTGAATTGTAAACCTTGTTCCACAAATTGCTTCCTTGGAGATTCGAGTTACAAAGAAAAAGTAGAAAAATAGAAATTTGGAAATTAGGAATGAAATACAAAAGTTGGGAACCCTAAACTCATAACAAACTATGAGTTTTATAGGGAAATAATAAAAGTTCAAAATATCCTTAGTTCAATGCAAAATGCATATTTGATTCAAATCCAATTATACTTAAGAGCCACAAGAAAAAGGAGATTGTTCTATTTATGGAAGCAAAACAAATATTGGACTTTTCTCTCGCCTCCCTGCTACGGCTTGTACTAGCTGCTATGGGTGGCCATAGTAGGTCTCTGGAATCACTACTAGGAAACTTCAAAAAGGGGTCTTGGGGAATCATGCTGCTACGGCCTGTAGCAACTGCTACAGGTGGCTGTAGCAACTGCTACAGGTGGCTGTAGCAGCCCTTTGACTTTTGTATCGGAGAAATTGTCTTTTGCCGTGTTTACTCCGTTTCGCTTGCCTTTGATCCCTCTTTGCTTGGATGCTCATTATACCCCGGAATTCACAAGAAAACACAAACTAAAGCATAAAACATAACAAAAGAATGGAAATCAAACAAAATGTTGTAAAATAGTAAAGAAATGCCACTAGAAAGAACGATGCAAAGACCAATTATCATTAATCACGGAGAAACATTTAATGCAACTTTTTCTAATGACATAAATATCCTATCAATGCTCTTATGTGTTGGAAAATGAACCTGACAAAGCTCCGTTCTACAACATAGGAACAAGGGCTTAGGGGAAAACTGTTCTAGGCTGCGTGCAAGGCCTAATATTGAATGACAGAGAAAAAGGTGCACAAAACAGGTGGACCCTCGTCCCTATCGAGGACAAACAATCATGCCTTTTATCACGTCTCTCACAATTAACTCTAATCGAATGTCAATCTGCGCAAAGATCATTCTATCGGGGTAGAATGTCATTCTATCGCTTCAATGTATATACAAAGTCTATCATTTAAGTGAATAATAACAATTGTAATGTGGTAAGGATCTGATAGACTTTGTGATTTAGAAGCTAAAGTAATTTAGTTGATATAGATGAATACTATAATTTATTTCATATTTTTAATCAATTACAAATGTTTCTCCATTCACAAAAGTAATAAACATGAGGCGAAAAAGAAAAACAATAGGGGGCAGAGTAGAAGGGCAATGATGAAATGAGAAAGAAAAAACACACAAGTGGAAGAATCTCAACCGTTCATTAATCTATACCACGTGTCAAGTTTCATATGGTCCAACGCGCTCGCCGCCCACAGACAGCATAATATAAGACGCACACGTTGGTGAAAAACAAACATCAGTTTGGTCTCACGACACGACCAAGCTACACAGCTTTGAACATGAATATTCAGGACGAGACTAAGCTCACCCTTGCTCTTCCCGGTTCCACCAAATCAACCACACCTTCAGCACCCACAAAACGTGCCTTCTCCTCCACTACACTTGATCTTCATCTTGGCACCAAACATGTGGTGGGATGGCCACCGGTGAGAGGAAACAGAAAGAAAATTGCGATAAAAACTTGCAGGTACGTTAAAGTTGCAGTGGATGGAGCTCCATATCTAAGAAAAATAGATCTCGAAATTTATGACGGTTATGACCATCTTCACAGAGCACTGGATACCATGTTTGTGAGTACTAATTTGATGAATGAGAAGAAATACATGCTTACCTATGAGGACAAAGATGGTGACTGGATGTTGCTTGGAGATGTACCCTGGAAGTATGTTTTCATCTATTCTATTCATATATATCTCTTTCATTGTTTGTGTTTTTTACCTATAAATAATTCATCTTTTTTTTTTTATTAGAATGTTTGTTGAATCATGCAAGAGAATAAGGCTTATGATTAGCATGGAGGATACTACTAGTTGCAGTTCCAGATGTACTGGGTCCAGTGAGAAGGATAATTAGTGCAGTTAAAGATCATAATTAGTTGATAAACACTTTAGGCTTTAGAACCTGTAGGAATTTTTGGTTTGGGTTTGGGATGAACTTTAACAGAGGCTCAGTTTTACATTTGTGATTAAAATATAAAAATAGCATGTATGTAATGTAATGTTCCATATTATGATCATCAAGGCTCTGTAGCTACATAATGGACTTTGTTCTGTTGAACCGTTTGTGTGATGTGTGATGATTTTTAAATATACTTGAATGCTATTTGTATACATGAACACCGTTTGTGTGTAAACTAAGAAAAAAAAAGGAAAATTTATTAAAGAATTCTAACAGTAAAAGAATAAGATGTCTGATGTCATAACTTATGTTCACAAATCATTTTCTTATTTTAAAATAAGGAATAGTAAGTTAAGAATACTTACTATTCCTTCTCAATTAGTGGGGAATTATTCTCCTCATTTATATTTAAACTATTCTCTTCATAATGAATCTTTATTGAAAACGATTTCTGGTGCATCTCATATTCAATGATATCAAACCTGATCATTATACTTTGATTTGGAGTGTGAAATCTTGGATTTTCACCAAGATGGATTGCATTTAAACTGTTTGAGAAAATGAGATATGCACTGATAATGACAGTGTAAAATAATTTTACATTCTCAATCAATCATCTTTATATATTCTGTCAAATCAAACTATAAATTTTAAATTAATGATATGATATGACATGACATATTAATGAATTTCAATTGAATAACAGTGTAAAATTATTTTACACAGTAAATTTATACCACTTAAACTCTATTATTAAAAATATTATATTGGTTTATTTAATTTTTGTAATGGTGGTTTGGTACTTTACTATTTATACTGTGGTGTAACCTTTATTCTCCCGTTTTTCTCATTCTATTGAAACCTTAAATCAAAAGGTCTTTTCCTTCTTTATGTTTCTATGTATTCATTATTGTTAACATGGTATCAGATCTCAATTTGATTTCAGAAACTATTGGTCCATATATTTTCAAACAGTTTACGGTAACTGATTTATTGGAGTGCTGGTTCTAAGGTGCTATTTAATTGGAATTTGATGGTACCAATTAGCTAATTCGGTTTGTTAATGTTTATTGTACTATTTGCATCAAGCTGTGTTGTTGGCTAATTCGATTTGTTTGCATCACGCTTTTGATCGAGTACCGGTTGGCTAATTCCGTGAGTTTGCATCACGTTACTGCTACTATAGGCATCACGTTACTGCTACTATCTGGTGTACCTTCCAAACTTTTCTTTCTATACTGTAGTAACAAAGTCTTTTAATAATAACAAATTCTATTTGTTACTTTGTTTAATTGTGGTTATTTGGTTATTTTATAGTTGATTACAATGAGTACTGATAAAGATGATTTTCGTCAGTTTGTTAGTGTCCAACTCAATAGACAAAATTATCTTTATTGGAGTTATGTAATGAAAAATTGTTTGAAAAGAAAAAGGATGTGGAATTATGTTGATGGAACCTCTGTTAAACCTACAGATAAAAAAGATGAAGAAAAATATGAAAAAGAGTTGGAAACATGATGTGAAATATTGAATCGAACTTTAGTGTAGCATGTCAGTGAAGTCTGTTCACATGTTGTAGTCGAATTGTGTTCTAGTATGTAGTTGTCGAATTGTGCCTGTAAGAATTTTTGGTTTGGGTTTGGGATGAACTTTAACAGAGGCTCAGTTTTACATTTGTGATTAAAATATAAAAATAGCATGTATGTAATGTTCCATATTATGATCACCAAGACTCTGTAGCTATATAATGGACTTTGTTCTGGTGAACCGTTTGAGTGATGTGTGATGAATTTTAAATATATAACTTGAATGCTATTTGTATACATGAACACGGTTTGTGTGTAAACTAAGAAAAAAAAAGAAAATTTATTAAAGAATTCTAACAGTAAAAGAATAGGATGTCTGATGTCATAACTTATGTTCACAAATCATTTTCTTATTTTAAAATAAGGAATAGCTATTCCTTCTCAATTAGTCGAAAATAAAAATGTTACCTCATACCTCTATTATTATTTCTCTACCCTTATATTTTTTAAAATATTTCAATTTTACCCTTTTCACTTATCAAGTAATTTTATTATTTAATATTTATTATTCTCCGGTATGTATTTTTTGTAATCAAGTTTTTCGGTATGTATTTTTTCTTTACTAAATAACTTGCAATCAAATCTCTTCTTGAAGTTTGCATAGAGATGCCTTAGGCAGAACGTATGTTCATATGCTGGATACTCTTCCTCAAAAACCTGTACTAAACTCTAAACAAGGAATACAATAAGGCATTAGAACAGTGTAATGTATGTAACAAAATTCAATCCAACAATGCACTAACACTACCTTTTGTTGATCAGATATAAAGCACCACCTTCCAACTCCAATATCCTCAATCAACAACTTCAGAAACCAGCTCCACGATTCCTTTGTCTCCATCTCAACCACAGCAAATGCAATAGGTAGGTATTGATCATTGGGGTCTCTTCCAACAACAATCAAAAGAATACCACCATATTTATGTTTCAAGTGGCATCCATCCAAACCAATGAAAGACCTACATGTTTTTGTCAATGCTTTCTTAGTTCCATCAAATGACATATAACATCTCTTAAACCTTGGTTTCAATCCTTCACTTGGAGAACTAGTACTGATTTTAAATGTGTTACCAGCTGAAACCTTCTTCAATTCAGCAGCATAAGACCAAAGTAGGCTATACTGTTTGCTTGAGTCACCTTCTACAATTGTTCTTGCTATTTGCCTAGCCTTAAATGCCTTGCAACCTGGAATTTCTGTAGCATACCTCTTTCTTACATCAGCAACTACCTCAGTCAACCTCATTCTAGGGTTATTCTTCAAGCCATCAACAATTACCTTGGCAACCCAATCAGCTCTAGCATTTCTGTTAAAGAATTGTCTACCACACTTGTGTTTGGTAAACAAGATTTTTATTCTAAAAGTGGTTGAGGTCAATACCCTACTACACAATACTGTATAGTCACATTTCTTCTTGTCCTTGCACACAACCCTGCATCTATTTTTATCATTCTTTTCAAACTTTACCTCCCTTCCATTCAACACATTGTGTTCTAAAATGGCATCCTTAAACTGCCTTAAGGATGAAAACTCCATCCCAACTTTGAACACATAATCCTTGCTCAATGACTCCTCCTCACTATACCTCAAAACACAAGGCCTCTCATCACAACTATCATCATCCCCACCATTGTCCAGCTCATCAGTCAAGTATTCATCCTCAATGACATGTTCTTTTCCCAACTCCTCTGTTATACATACCTTCTGCTCTTGCTCACTCTTATGCTTTTGCTCACTCTTGTGTCTTCCCCAACAACCCTATTAGGCAGCACCTCATCAAGCCCTTCCTCAAATCCACTCATTCTCTCCTCCTCACTATCTTCAAAATATACATCATCCACAGAGTCTTCATCACACTCTTCACTTGATCCACTCCTGTTGTCAATTTCCTCTTGACAATTAGGTGTCTTTCCTTTCTCTCTAATCCTCTCCATAGCTGTGTGCTCTCCATGAACCCTATTTTCACAGTAAATTTCAATGTCACACTTGTACCCCATGGCATACAAGGCCAACTCAAACGCATCTCCGTCATCCTTGAATGGTTTCAAGTCATTTTCAAATGATCCTTCCTCATGCTTCCACCACATCTTAACCAAATTGTAATCAAACTCAGGTACCAGCTCCTTAACTAAGTCACATGCCTTAACAAAACTCCAAAAATCAGGATCCTGACCCTTGAAAACATACACCTCCCCTCCTTCGTATGTTAGGTTTGTGTCTTTTACAAAAGATCCCTTTACATAAAAAAACAACAGTGAATTTATCCATACCCCTGCACACAAAACAAGAGTAAACGTAATGGCAGACAACGGACAACTATTGAAAGCTGGGGACCACCTTCGAAAACATATATTAACCATAGTAAAGAAACGATAATGGCAGACAAGTTTATCATTTAACAAACAACTGACAAACAATGTATCAAAATAAGCATGGAGGGACCACAAACGTATTCTAATCAGTAACCAATAAAAGAAACCAAACAATGGCAGACAACTTTATTTACCTGGGACCACAACTTCGAATCGTAGAAGACCTACTTTGGGACCACTTCTGAGAGTTGCGAAGAAATGACGAAGACGTTCTTCTGCTAGGGCACAAGGTCTTTGACGAAGAAACGATTTGTGGAAAATGACTCTTGACTTTCTTTCTCTTCTATGTTAATGAGTTTTGTCTTTTGAGCTTCTTTCATTTCCTATATTTACACCGTGTCCTTATCAAAATAAAGAGTTAGCACACATGGCACGCCATGTCATCCTCCGTTAGTGAAAACTAACGGGAGGGACTACAGTTGGAAACGGAAAATATTTGGGGGACCAAACCTTGAAGAAAATATTTATAGGGATCAAACTTGAATGTTGGGTTATTTTCAGGGACCTATTACTTATTTAACCCTTAGATAATTGACAAAAATGACAAGGTAAATTCTTATTAAGATTATAAATGATACTTGGGCATTGTTGAGCTAAAGTTTTGTGAATAACAGGGGAAAGGTGACCTAGTCTGTTATGCCAAGTGTCAGATTGAGTGTGAGAAACAAAATTACAATGAAAAGAAGATAGGGAAGGGAGAAGAATAGCCTGAGCCTGAAGAACACAAAGGTCCCCATATCGTTCAACTAAACCAATCATTTTGGTAGAGTTGTTCTGCAAAATGAGACATTCTTTATTAGTAAAGGTAAGAGTACAGGAAGTAGAATCAATAAACTTAGTAGCAGAAATTAAATTAACATGGAAAGTAGGAATGTAGTAGAAATTCGATAAAACTATAGAATTAGAAAGGTGAACAATCCCTGCAATATTGGTGAGTATAGTAGTGCCATTAAGGAATTTCATATGAATAGGAGAAACAGAACAATGAAAGTGAAAATTGCGTAAATTAGTAGTTATGTGATGAGTAGCACATGTGTCAATTACCCAGTATACAGGTGGCTTACCATCAGAAGGAGAAATAACAAAATTGATGTTGGGAAAAGGAGGACCATCAGAAGAGGTTATAGCAGAAGCAGCAGATTGTTGTTGATGAAGCATCTGTAAAATTTGGTTGTATTGATTATGAATGGTGGCAAAGGAATTGTCAGGTTCTTAAATAGAATCCATGGAGACATCAGAGCAATGAGAGGCATCAACGTGGTTGATTAAAGGTTTCTGACTTTTGTAGTGATAACTGGGAGGGTAACCATGTTTAATGAAACAAATGTCGATGGTGTGATTACTGCGGCTGCAGTGAGTACAGGTGAAATTAGGGGTAGAACCACAAGCATATTGGGAATGACCACGACCACGTGATAAATATGTATCATTACCACGAGTTGCCCCAGAAGTATTGGAATGCTGGAAATGCATAGGCATAGCAGGTGTCTCAGTAGGGGTGGAAATAGGTTGGGCCGAGCTAGGCTTTGCCAAGCCTAAGCCTGGTCTGCCAAAAAAACTGAAGCCTAAGTCTAGCCTGTAGCCTGTCATAGGCTTATTTTTAGGCCTGAGCTTGGCCTTTTCTAAGGTCTGGTTAGCCGGTTAGCCTACATAAAAGCCTATTATTTTAGAAATATGTAAATATGCAATTAAAATAATGTTTAAATACGCTAACAAACTAAAAAAATCAATGAGACTAAAAGTTTGTTTGCATTGACTTATTTTAACATACCTATTAGCATAATTTTTGTGAGTCTATTTGTTTAAGATAACTTATGAAAACAACTTATAACATTGTTCATAAGGTGTTTTCATCTTATTTATATAAGTTCTCCAAAATAACCAATTTTTATTTATAGATTTTAACTCAAAGTACAAAACATAACATAAGATAATAAAAAATTATTCATATTTATTTAAATAGGTCGGCCTGTTAGGCTTAAAAGGCTTTTTTTATGGCCTGAGGCCTAGCATTTTTAACTAAATAGGCTTATAAAAAAGCCTAGGCCATTTCTATTTAAAAGATAGTTTGGCCTGGCATGAGCCTGTGTAGGATAGCCTGTAGGCCCTTATTATCGGCCTGACCTACTTCCACCCCTATGTCTCAGGAGTATCAGTGGTGAGGATTGTAGATCGACGTTCTTGAACCAAAACCATGGAGAAAGTTTTATCCAAATAAGGGAGAGGATCCAACAAAAGAAGTTGAGAACGAACAGTGGAAAATTGATCATTGAGTCCGTTGAGAAACTTGAGGATGCAATCTTGCTCTTTATAACGGTGAATATCAGAGGCAGAACAACAAGTGCAAGGAATCGCACATGTGCAATCACGCATTGGTCGAAGGGAATCAATTTGTTCCCAGAGTGATGTGATCTTGGTGAAGTAGGTGGAAACGTCAAAAGTTCCTTGATGTAGAGTGGTGAGATCGTCTTGGAGATCAGAGATCTTGAAAATGTCGCCTTGTGAAATCTGTGTGTCAAGATTTTTCCAAGCAACTGATGCATTATCGATCCATAAGATTGATTAAGCAATATTTTCAGAGATTGATTTCTGCAGCCATAAAAGATCCATATTATTGCAGCAGAGCCATGGACCGTGTAAGGTGTTGCCGGGCAGCAGGTTGAGGAAAGGTTCTGTCAACGAAATGAAGTTTATTTTGGAAATAAGAGCTACATTCATGGTGCGAGACCAAGAATTTTAGTTGTTATGGTAAAGAAGTAGCATGAGAAGGACAAGGGAGGGGTTTTCATTGGGATGGAGATAATAGGCATTAGAGGCATTAGTGGCAAAATCTAGGTAATCGGCCATGGAAGAAAATGGAGAAAACGGAAAAAACATTGGGCGAGGAAGAATGAGTTAGGGTTTTGCAGGAGAGTGAGGTTGAAGAAAAGATTAATAGGGAGGGAAAAGGAAAGAGGTGAAAAGAAAAGAGAAGAAAGAATGAACGAAGAAGAAGGAAGAGAGAAAAAAACTGTGCACTCAAGGAATGTGAAATAGCCATGTAGGGGAGAAAGAGAAAAAAAAGGATAAGGTTCAGAGGAAATACTGAGAGGAGGAATGAAAAAGAGACATGCGGAGAGTGGAAAGATAAAAAATCTGAAAAAGAAAGGACGCAGTGCATGAGAGACACGTGGAGAAGATAAGATGATGAAAGCCTGATACCATATTGGAATACTAAAACCTCATCATACAAACTGTACTATTATTCACATAGTCAATTTCAATGTACATGGGACCTGTTATATGTACACTCTAGAAACCAATAAAAACTAACAGATTCCTAGAAAGTAGAAAAATAAAAGAAACGATAAAAATACTGAACTAAGAAGATTTATTATCTAATAGTGTTTGACGTTCCCCTTTAATCACATGACCATTATCAAGCATAAAATGCATGGTATGGTATTCTAAATTCACGCTTCATAGTATTTCTTGAATGCTCTGACTAAAAACATATTTTGGTTCACGATAAAGAACAACTCTCGCCCATCATGCATTTTAAAAAAATAAGGTAAAAAATTACGACAAAACTAAATTCAAAATGAATAAAGTAAGAGGGATGCATGCATACCAAGAGTTTGATCTGGACCTATCAAAGCATGTGAAGAAATATTCTAGAAGGATACTTTCGGATTCGGTTTAAAAATATATTTTCGGACTAGTTTTTGAAAAATAGGGTTTTCTTATTTACAACGTATTTTGATGTATATTAGGTGTGTCCGAAAATGTATTTTTAATTTTTTTTAAAAAAATAACCCTTATGATAAACTCAATTTTAAACCCATAATAGCGCAAATTGAGTCAATATCATCGAATTTGGAAAAAAAAATGAATTTTATGTAACTATATGAGCATTTTTTCCCCTTTCAAAAGCTATAGATCCCTAGCAAAAAAACAATGATCATCTTTAGATTAAAAATACTTGATTAAATATTTATAATGTAAGTGTTTATCATATAAATTTATGTATATATTATTTCAATTAATTTTTAATTTTGAAATATTTTTGAAAATTGTTTTATCCAATTTAATACATTATTGAAAGAAGACAAAGGCTTTGATAACTCGATAGCACGGAAAAAAGAATGAGGAAAGAAAAATTCTAAAACTTATGGAGTGATTTGTGAAGTGACATAAGGGATTTCTTTATAATGAAATTTTAGATTCATTTTTGAACCAATAAATCAACAATATAGATCATTTATCCATTTGTGGGGTTTATAGTCGAATGATGAAAAAGGTGGGAGAAAATTTAGGGGCAGAGGAATGGTCTTCTGAGTGGGAGAATATGTGGGGAGAGAAGGTATTGCTTCGGAAACCCTTAGCTCACTCAAATAATGGTAAGCAACATACGTATGACATGATAGCAGACAACAGTTGTAATAGAGAGAATAAATCTAATTTTTCTTTTTAAAAATTATACTTTTTAGTAACAAAAAAATAGAATTAATATAAGTCAAGCTCCAAGCTTGGGCCGAGTCAGACTGACCACTCATGATATTAATTATTGTCATCACTGACTCCATTCGTAAAACTTCTATACCACGTGGTGCACACCCCTTCTAATGATCGTCCACTATATAAACCCTTAAAAAAAGTGAAAGTTGTCCAATATGAAACTTAACGAGTTCTTTTAAAAAAAATCATCTTCACAGACCTTTGACACTTGCATTGACAAAGGTTCCAACATTAATGCATTACATTAATTGTTCCAACAATTTTTCACTTGAATTTAAACAACGGTTTTAGAAGTAGTGTCAAACACTTTTATAAAGTAGTACATCAACAAAGGTGTCTATCAATATGCTGAACCTTAACATATCGGGTAAGATTTAAATTTAACAAGAGTGACCAGAGTCATAAATTCTATCACTGACATCATATCCACATACAATTTTTCTTTAGGAGTATTCTAAAAAAACATGTGTTATTATGGTCATGCATGTTTATCCCAATATAGTGAACGCTCTAGTAATCTATGTTATTTCATAGGAAGTGACTCCACCTCCATATTCACAAAGGATCAAGTCAGCAAGCATCAATTTATTCTAATCAGAGTTTCAGAGTCAAAACTTATGTTCAGATTCTGAGTTAATTCGTTTGGCAGCGGATACAACAGAAGTAAATAAAATAACAGCAGAAGACACAAAAGATTTATGCTGGCTCCTCCCCTTGCCTCGCAAGAGCTTTTCATTATAACCACTTCATGATTACAATCGCTTATGCCTCTGCATAAGAATTTTACAATTGCTCTGACCAACTGTCTGAGAATTCCCTTGCTTAGAGCGCATGTCTAAGACTTACCCTTTGCTCACACCATCTGACTGAGCCACCTGCTCATCTGTCTTCTGGTTGAGACTTTCCTTTGCTTAAAGCACATGTCTAAGACTTCCTTTGCTCACACCATCTGACTGAGTCGCCTGCTCATCTGTCTTCTGGTTGAGACTTACCTTTACTTAGAGCACATGTCTAAGACCCCCTTTGCTCACACCATCTGACTGAGTCGCTTGCTCATCTGTCTTCTGGTTGAGACTTTCCTTTGCTTAGAGCACATGTCTAAGACTTTCACTTGCTCAATCAGACTAGTTGAATAAGACTTTCACAGCTCAAGCACTTAAGCAATGAGACTTACGTGGCTTAATCATCTTGGCTCAAGACTTGTTGCTTGAATCCCAATGAGACAAGACTTTTTGCTCAAGCACATAGCAATAGACTTAATCTAAACTACTGAAGACTCAGTAAAATAAAGAACAAGGTATACATGATGCACGCATCAGAGGTACGGGAGATCACCATAACAAAGACCTAAAGCACTTAAGATTTCTAAATATATACAGGGGTAAGAAATCTTAAGGCTTTTACAATTACAACCTAAAACAGAAAATCTGCATATTACATAGAGTTGATAATTGCTTGATCTTGCTACTCCTTCAAAAAAAGAATCCTTGTTAAAAATTCATGCTTGAATCTTCAACCATATATATAGGCTTTCCAGAAACTAGCCGTTGAGAAGGTTACTTGATCAAGTGTCTTTGCTTTTGCTCCATAGTACAAGTGACGTTATAGAAAATTTTCTTCAGACTCTACCACTAGAAACTAGCAATGAAGCAGATTCTGATTATTTGTGTATAAGACAAGAACCTGCATAAATAAAACACATATCAAATAAACTATTACACTTTTAATACGTTTGTTATCATCAAAACTAAAGAGAAAATATCAAGAACAAATCTTGTTCTAACAATCTCCCCCTTTTTTATGATGACAAACACAAGTATTTAAAGGACAATGTTGGGCATTTAATTTTCTCTGTAACAACATGGTACGAGGTTTGTAAGCTCCCCCTGAGTCTGATAGCTCACAACTGAGTTTAACTTACTCTAGAATTAAGAACCATTTTTCAAGAAAAATAAATCAGTTTTCTTAATAACATCAGAGTCTGAGGTTTTTAAGCTCCCTCTGAGTCAAATAGTTCCAAGGTAGAGGTTTGTAAGCTCCGCCTTAGTTCCATATTTAAGAACACCAAGATAACTGCATTTTAACTCCTTTTGGCAACACCAGAATATGAGGTTTGTAAGCTCCTTTTGGGTCTGATAGGCTAAGTCAGAGGTTTGTAAGCTCTTCCTTAGACCTATGTACAGAAAGTTAAAAATGCGCCCTGGGCAAGGTAACAGAAAATAAATGAAAAGAAAATAAATGACCAATATGTACAGGACAGTTATAAATGATCAATGGATTCAGTTTTCACTTAAATACTTACTATTATTTCTCTCCCTTTTGTCACATCAAAAAGAATAAAAGGAAAAGAAGGAAATTGAAAAAATATCACTAATAAATGTCACTACAAGAAAACCACTATTTTGCGACACATAAGTTACAACAGTTATCTATTAACCGTCCTTATTTAAAGATTACGACGGTTCCTGCGACGGTTTTAAGTAACCGCCCCCATAATTTAAAACAAATCAAGTAAGCCTATCCCATTTACCGAAATAAAATAAATGATTATTTATGTGCTGCGACAGTTTAACAACCGCCCTGCTCAATTAAACTTTACTAGAGTTTGTGACTTTGGAATATCAAGCATTTTCAACTCCCCTCTTCATTTTCATATGTTCCGCGCCTAAGAGATCTAAAATTCGTAAACATATATCCTTTCAAAACTTATTCTCTTAAAATGCCTAAATTCCTACAAAAAAACCTCATCGAACCTTTTTTTCTCCCAAAATCACATTCATGTCAAAACCCCAATTTCTCCAATTTCTCTCTTAGAGAAATACATTTTTCCATGATTAAGACTGATTTTGTAATTTAGCTATCGTTGTTCGTTGATAATTTTAAACCCAATGACGATTAATGTTGTGTTAAATTAATCTAGCTTGAGTTTTAGGGTTGGATTTTTAACACGGTGTAGATGAGTTTGGCGGGTACAGAAAGCTCGGAAGAGGGTGTAGTGCATTCGGAGCCACCTGATCCTGATGTTCTTGAGATTGATCCCACTTTTCGTTACATCAAGGTAATGCAATTGGATATGATTTAATCTGTTTTTTAATTTAGGGTAAAATATATAAACTTACATTACAATTACAATGCATTAAGTTGATTCTTTTTGTTTTCCATCTGTAACAGTATAAAAAAGTGATTGGCAAAAGAGCCTTCAAAACTGTGAAATTTTTCGTTTTGAATTTCTATGCATATATGTTTCTTTTACTCTTTTGGATTGTTCTGGAAAGTAGTGTGTTTTCAGTGTCGAACTGGATTTGTTTACAATATAATACAATGCAATTTGTTGCTAATTAAGATTAAGACTAATTTTATTATTGGAGTTGATTTTGTTTCAAAGTGTAAATGTTTTACCTATTTTGTGATAAATCAGTTATAGAGCATTTGATGAGGTCAATGGGATTGAAGTTGAATGGGGCCAAGTTCAGATTGACGAGGTGTTATAGTCACCGGGTTATTTAGATAGGCTATACTCAGAAGTGCATCTCTTGAAATCTCTACGGCACAGTAACATAGTAAGGTTCTACAATTCTTGGATTGATGACAAGCGCAAGATTGTTAATATGATTACTGAGTTGTTTATGTTGGATAACCTTAAACAGTAAGTCCAAGATCCCTTTCATATGTGTCTTTAATCGCTTTGTGTTTTTATTTATTGCGAGATCAACCATTCTGTTGGTGGATGCGGTGCATGAATTAAGTATCGTAAAAAACACAAGAAAGTTTACTTGAATGCTGTCAAAGGATAGGCAAGACAGATTTTGATGGGTTTAAACTACCTCCACAGTCACAGTCCACCAATTATACATAGGGACTTGAAATGTGATAATATATTTATCAATGGTCACCAAGAAGTTAAAATTGGTGATTTGGGGCTGGCGACTCTCTTGACTCAGGCTAATGCTAAGAGTGTTATCAGTATATTTTTCATTTTCCCTGCACTTTTTCTGCTAATACCTGTTAATCTATTGTGTAGTTAAAACATATGACTCTTGTCATTTTCCACCTACATCTTGTTGGTTTGTCTAATTTGTTACTTGTCTTGAATTTGGAAATTTAAAGTTTTTGGTTAGAATATTTATCACTGCCTAGCTCCTCTCAGAGGTGCACGAAGAGTATCGGTATTTTTTGTAGATTCTTAATATGTTAACAAGTGTCCAGTTGTATTGAACTGAAGAAAAAAGGTTTTTTAGCTAGTTAATTGTTATATTTTACTCAATCAAAATTTGCACAACCTGCAAAAGCTCAATCCGTTGTTCAAATCCTCAAATTAACAGCTATTGACCTGAAATAATAGTCTCAAACATAGAGTAACTACATTTACATTATATACGATGGACAAGTTTAAGACTGCAAGCCCATGGTTCCTTACTTTTATCAGTTTTTCATGTGACTGGAACCCGTTGTGAAGCTTTACACTATTCTTTGCAAGTTAATAATATGTTTTGTAATGTCATCACATAAAAATGAATTGATTCTATCAGTAACTGCGACAATTGCTTATAATATCGAGTTAAGCTATGAATTTGTGTTATTTGCTGATAACGCTAAGAGGTACACTCTTGCTCATAAATTCATAATTGCAGGGTGATCAAAGATCTCCTAGAATCATACCTCTTGCTGTGAAGGATACTTTTAGCATTATCTAAGAGGTATGAAAAATACTCTGTTTACTGCATTTTTATTATAGGAATCATGCAATCTATTGTTTCTTCACACCAGACTCTAAACTGAGAGTTTCTCCTTTGAGTTTCGTACTTGGAGATCTACAGTGAGGTGTGCTTCTTTCTGATATGTAGCTTGTTTATTGTGATGCTATGTTCATGTTGATGATGTCTTATACAAACATGAAAATAATTTTGATTAAAGTCGCTTTGTTCTTACGCTGTTATTCTCAAATCTGCCTTTTAGGTAGTTAATGACTTATTAAATCTAGCAGGACAGAACTTAAGAGTCTGAGAGGATGCTCAGTTACTGCTCATAAGTTTTCTCATTTCTTCTATTGCATCTTTATTTATACACTGATGATTTTGTGTTTATAAATATGGTTCTAAATTATCATGTGAACAATTTTATTATGTGCATTTGCAAATGAAAGAGGACCAAAATTAGCACTTGTTATTGAAGAAAATGTATAGTGTATGCATTGGATCCAAGTTTAAGGATGATTCTTCTCAGACTTAATTTGAATTATCATGCTACTATTTAATACTGAGTTTATTGTGTACTGAAAGCACAAACAAATTCATGCAGTATGTCAATAACTTATTATTGAGCTGTTTCCTTTTACAATTTTTTTATATGTATAATTATTATTTCAATTTTAAAAATATCAAACCTTGATTAAATTTATAGTAAAGTTAGAAGTGTTGGATGTTACTTCCTAGTAGAGGTTTGGTTTTATTTGGCTTGTGAAATTTTTCCAATATCCATTTAATATTTCAGCTTATAAGTCACAATTATAGTCAAGAAAGATGAAAAGAAAATACTAACTCTTAGTATTGGTGATGGAGCCAATGATGTAAGCATGATTCAAAAATACTTTTGAAAAGAAAAATAGTTTGAATCATGCTTCTTTCCATCATGTCATTTGTTGTTTCTATTTTGTTATTTCTATTAAGTATCACTTTCAAGTTGGCGTTGTTTTTTTTTCAATTAGGGGAGTAGCAAATAAATGATTGGCTTTTCCAGGGCATATTGTATAAAGCATGTCTAATCCTAGGTGTCATAGCAGTGTGTCTGGCTTGATGTTATGAAGTAGTTTATATGTCTCTGATAACATTTATCTTATTTAACGATGACTTTTATGTAGATGCAGATTATTTAAAGGCATAGAGGTCTATTGATGCACTGTATTGGTTGTCAAAAAGTATTTCTGAATGTGTTTGTTGGATAGAATATTTGATAGTTGGTGCTTAATACTTAAGGCAAAGTGAGATACAAAGCGTTTGGAATGATTTGTTATGGCCCAACAGTCATCCAGGCTTCAGCGCTTGCTTACTCTCTTAGACAGTATCCTCCATATTTTTCTTGTTTACTCATTTTATTATGTATTTATTTTTTGACTTTTCTTTAACCGAATCTTTAAAGCTGGATCAACCCAAGCAACAAGGTTGACTGCCGCCCGACAGATAGGGGAGATTGCGAAGTTGCACCCTCAAGACTTGACCAGTCTTCTTAAGAAGGTATTGATTGGTTTTTCCAATGCTATGTTCATCTTGCTTTTGTTGCAAACTTGCAATATCTTATCATGCATACATACCGTCTTCTTTGTATGCCAATTATGCTAAATACCCTGGCCGAGAAGACAAAATCGGTAGTGAAGTCGTACTCTTTCACCTCTCTTTCTAAATTGTTTCGACCTAAAAACCAATTTTCAGCCAACAGCCTTTACTATTACAACCTTTTGGAGTGGTTAGTTCCTTGACATGGTAATATAGCCACTTCATCTATCATCTATGTTGTTAATACTACTGCAATCGCGAAACAGAAATGACCTCTAGTGCGACGCTTTTTGCTAGGCCGCTCGTGTTAATGCGTACCTTCAAAGAGTTCGACGTGGTGGTTCGACAACGACGACTTCCCGGTATTTGTTCTACCTTATGCTCTTTTTCAAATTCAATGCTGATGCGTGTAAGTGATGATATTGTTCACTGCTGCGTGCGTGATTCCAACTGGTTGTGGCTTGCTGCTTGTATATGATGATTTTCTTCAATTCGTTTGAGTGTATGTCTTGAGTGTATGCTGCAGTTGTCTCTATTTGTGTGTTCTCTTTTCAAATGGTGTGAATAAGTATGATGCTGCCTCTCACTTTCTTGGTGTAAGTCATGTGTTTGTGATGTATGGTGTGATAATGTTCTGCTATGTGAGTGTTTTATGTATTTATTTTATGATAGCCAATTTCAAAGCTTCTTTCATTTTTGGTGAAGACAAATCTATTTATGACAGATTTATTTATACAGATTTTAATTCAGGCATTATCTGTTAATGGTGAAGACTTATAGGATTGTAGTATTATATAACTTAGGTATTTAAATTTGGTGCAACGTTCCTTATTATGTCAAACTATTTCACATGACAAAAGTCTGTGTGTTGTTACGTGTATGTCCGTAAAAAGCTTTGTCTTGATTGTAACATGTAATGTTCTGTTGCATTTCATAAGAAGTCCTTGAAGCTCCCCCAAAGCTGGTATATAGTAGACTGATTTTGAGGTAAATGTAAACCCTTTACATATAATGCATGCATCAGACATATACTTGTAGCTAAAGCTTGTCATTTTTCCTCAAACACTGCATGACTTAGTGTCCTTGTGTGTGTGTGTGAGTTTGTTTTTCTCTTTTTTGAATTGACAGTTGTTAGTTTGTAGATATTAGAAATGTTAGTGGGGAAAGTTGAACCCATAACACCTTATTCTTATTCCAACCCATGTGAGTGACACTAATAATCTAGCATTGTGCCATATCTGCAGGTTCACCAGGAAACTGTTGGTTGCTGTCAGGAATAGATGGGATAGTAATGTCCCTGTTATTAATAAAGTTATCCCACCAAATTGGCAGGTACAAGAAAATGTAATAACTGTTGGTCATCTGTTTCTTTTTGTTTCAATTTTTAGAAAATTAATTAATGATACATGGAATCATTTGAAGCTTTAGATTTATCTTGTGGTTCATAAAATCCGGTGACTACCCCTTTCTCTGAAGTTTTAGAAAATCAGCAGCAGCCTGTTTCAACGAAACTAAACCAAAGTGATAGTTGTTCGAAAAAATAGATGTTAGTACCGATTCTTGATACTCTTTGATGATACTAAAGATGCTTTAATATGTTGAATGATGTAACTAATGATTTGTTTTTATGACAGGTCTGTATAGAAAACTAACCTTGTTGATCTTGATCCTTATTATATTTTGTTTCACCTACTAAAAGTTACATTTGATTACTTATACTACAGAGTATAGAAAACTAGCAATATTTCTTCTTACTATGTACGTGTGGAGTGGCATGTTCAGAAAATTTCTGATGAGGAATCAGAGCAGTATTTCCATAGCCGTCCTAGAGGAAGTCAGATTGGAGCAATAGTCAACAAGCAGGTCTACTTCTATTTCATTCTACTTAATCTAGGCTCTTTTGTTTATGTGAATTATGTTTTTCCCTTTTCTTATGAGATTGTGTCAATTTGTATTAAGTCTGAATATATGTTAATCTGTAATCAGCTTATTGCACTGGACTCCTCTTGGCCCGTCGGGTTCTTAAGACACTTGAGATGGATGATGAGTATGAGGGGAATGTTGAGGTGAGTTAATTTTTTACTGTCTTGTATTTTGATATTGTAATTTTATAATGTCTTGTCTTGATATTTCAATTTTGTATGTCTTGTGTTTATATTGCAATTTATAATCTGATTAACCACTTAACAGGCAACTGGAGAGGATTATTCCGTGGAGCCAGCTGATTCCAGGAGGCCATTCCGTGCTCTCCTTGATGTTGGTCTTGTTAAGACCACAACTGGAAACCGTGTCTCTGGTGCTCTGAAAGTACTCAGAGCACAATGTCGTGTTGCAATAGATATTGTTATTGACATTACCTTTGTTGCTGATGGTTGAGGTTAATAATTGTGATGATTCACAGGGAGCACTGGATGGTGGTTTGGATATTACTCACAGTGACAAAAGGTTTGCTGGTTTTGATAAGGAAAAGAAGGAGCTTGATGCTGAGGTTCAACGCAAAGATATCTGAGGTTCAACGCAAATATATCTTTGGTGGACATGTTGCTGCCTATATGAAGGCATGGATAAATATTTCATTTCTACATTTGTGTTATTTATGCGTGCAATGCACACACTTTTCTAATATTTTAGTGTAACATTTAATATTTTCAACAGACTTTGATTGAAGATGAACCAGAGACAGAGTTGCAAGCCCAAGATTTCAACTACCAGATAAACGGATCCTATCAAATGTATTTGATTCTTTATCTGCATGTAACTGTAATATGATAAGCTTCTAACATATAAAGTGACATGGTGCTTGTATAAATGTAATATGATATATATGTTTAGTTGAATGAAGAATACCCATTCTGTTCATATTTCTACAAATAATGTTTTTTTTTTAATTTTAAAAATAAATTACCTGCGGATTTACCTGTGGAAAGGAAAATTCCTACGGATTTACCTGTGGATGCACCTGTGGGACAGAAAGTTGCGACGGTTGGAACCGTCGTAATCAACAATAAAAAAAAATCAAATGGAAAGTTACGACGGTTGGTAACCGTCGTAATATGAAGATTACGTCAGTTCCCTACCCGTCGTGAGAGATAACAGCGGTTGGTGTGACGGTTTTGACAACCGACGCGACACGGCCTCGCGACACACGTTTCTACGACAGTTATGGAACCGTCGTGACTTGCAAATTACGGCGGTTTTGACCGTCGTAACCTTCCTAAATAACCGTTGCAATCTGCCAATTTTCTTGTAGTGTGTAACTTTGATCATCATTATAGGATCAATTTCCAAAAAGGAAGAATAATCAAGTAATAAGAGTCATTAAGGTTTGCAAAGTGCACACTTTGAAGTCTTAGTGGTCGTTACCGTTCCAAGAATTAAACAAGGATTAATTTTAGACGCTTGGTATCCACAGAGGTCATTATAAAAACATCCAACTCCTAAGTCATTTTCATCAATCACCAATCCTAAGAATATGGAATCAGCATCTGAGAGTCATAAGGCATCTGTCGTAACAGACACAACTGAGAGCTCTACAAGCTTGCCAATCCAATCCCCTCAGAGGCGAGCTACTTCTGAGTCCTCTACAACTGTACATGTGCTCTCAACATAACTTGCTTTTAAAGAGGCTACTTCAGCAGCACCTGAACGCCCTTCAAAAGGTGGTTCAACAGTAGCTGCCTTGAAATCTCAGAGAAGAAGCATGAAGAGGTCAAGGAAGAAGAAAAGGAGGGTCAACAAGAAGTTCTACCACTCTCTTCTAGACATAGAAGAGGAAGAAGTGATTGATTCAAAAGATGAGGAGGTAGACTATAACAACAGTGGACGTCGTTGGGCACGCGATGCAATAGCTAGAGATCAAATCTAGAAATTATCTTGTACCTTTTTTTTGTTTAAAAAAATGTAATCATTTAGTTCAATTAATGAAAAAGCTTATCAGACCAAATACTTCTTTAGCATACATTTACATTCCATAATTTTCTTTAAATTTTCTGAAGGTACACTATCAAAGTGAAATTGACACAGAAATGAAAGTTAGAATATATCAGACATAAATTCATAATTATTCAGAGAATCTTAATAGGTTAGACGTTTAGATTACATTACCAAGAGTTATCATTAAAATACTGATAAAATTTAATCAGTGCTTAAATAATATTAAACTCAAGTCAATAAATATAACACGTCTATAAAAGGACTCTAGTAAGCTTTCTTCCATCACCACTTAATCTCTAAAACACCAAGATGTATAAGCAAAAGCAAAGCTGGGTTCCAAAGAGAGATTTCAGGAAGGCAACACTACTGAATGTAGCAACTCAAGCAAATCAAAGTAAGTCACCAACTGAAGAACCTGCAAGCAAGCAAACATCTTCAGAAGTGCTCTCCTCTTCACCATTCTTTGTGAAGACACACAGAAGAAAGAAGTCTTCTGGATCCAGACGCAGAAACAAACTAAGGAAGGAGTCTTTGGAGTTTGCTAAGGAAGAATGACAAGATTTCTTAGACAATCTAGACATGTCAGATGATCCTAGGGAGTTCCTTAGGACACATCCATTAGACTAGAAAAATCTAATTGTCTTGTAATAGCTTCATTTTTATTAATAAAATAAGTTGCAAACATTTGAGTTCTTTTATCTGTTTCAGATTCTCAGTGGACAACAAGAGTAAATATTAATCAGTTAAAACTGAACACAAGCATGAACAAACTCTGAATTTATTAATAAGATGCTTGATACAAAGATTTCATCAACACTACAAAGAATAACTATGCAGAAATCTAACATAAGAATCTTTCATAGATAGTTTCAAACTTGTCTCTCCAAATCTTGGAAGAACTAGCCTCAGAACTTATGTTAACCCCTTGCTGAACAAGCATTTCAGAAATAACTCATCCAAAAGGTGTGAAGAAGGTCTTTCCCTTTTTAAAAGAAGAAAGATACCTCTTCAGATGGTCAAACATAACTTGAGGAAGATCAATCCTCAAATCTGAATTAAGAAGTAAAAGGAGATTTTTTCAATAGGGTCCACTTGGTCTAAATCTTGATTCTTTGGCAGTAAGTTTGAATTCAGAACTTGACTCCAAACAACAGCATCAGGATGAAGATTAAAAACCACTAATGTATTAGATGATTCTACAAAGATACGCCAAGTAGGAAGATAGTGTTCCTAAATAAGAGTTCTTGGAATTTCTCCAATCTCCTCACAATTGATCACATTTGCAATCGCTTTAGAGGTTATTGTAATAGAAACACCAGTTACTCTAAACAGAATAGGATACTTAGAATTATGCTCAACAATGGAGGCATTAATCCAAAACTCTTTGATAGAACTTGGATAAGTGAAACCACAGAGCATCTCAAAGTATCCATTCCACCTTTGTTTATACACATTCTCCCAAAAGTTGAAACCAATCTTAAGCAACTCATCAAAATCCACAAACTTTTCATTGATGATAATCAACAGATTCAAAGGAGAATAAACTGAAGAACTCATCTCAAGTTTGGTTTGATCAGCACAGAAACAAGAAGAAAATAAGAAAGAGAAGAAGAAAGAAAAGAAACTGAACAAGAATCTTACAGAAATATGAATCTTGTCAGAAAAAGGACGCAATGATGTTTCACAGAACATGAAATAGTAACAACAAGTACTACAAGAGAAAACATCGTTACCTAAAGGTTCTTTATCCAGTAGATATTTTAATTCCACCAGATGAGTTTCATCTTTATGAAAGGTTAAGTATTAAAAAAAGCTTTCAAAAAACTTTTTACTTAAATTGCTAAGACAGTCAAAAAGAATTTTCTTCTGAACCTCAGAAACTGACAACTTTCAGAAGCTATTAATCATCAGAGTTTAGTAAGTCTAGACTTAGACAGAGATATCATCTTTCAATTACAAGTCTATAAGATTCTATTCAGAACTAGCACTTTATCTTGAAACAAGAGTCATGGGTGATAGATGAATATTGAATTGTCTTCTTTAGACAGCTAACAAGCAACAATATCAACATTAACGTGAGAAAATTGTTTTTATACATGTGATCATCATCTGATTTGATAAGACATTCAGTACAGACAAATACAATAGAGTTTCCTCTTAAATATTCCTGAAGTTCTCCTTTTTCAAAAGAACCTCTCTAGAGATCTAACAGAAACTTTGTATTTATATTTAAACAAATATTTCATTGAATCAAAAGATAAGCCAGAAAAGAACAAGCATACCACATTTCTTTTTTTTTTGTTTGATCAGACTCGATTAAATATTCATACTTGACCAATAGAGTCTAAACACAGCTTTGAGTGGATTCTGATTCAATGGCTGCCTAACTAGTGATTCCACTACTCTCACCAAATTCAATACCACCAGTACTTGAATCTGGGTTGTTGGCTCTTCTTCCAATCAATGTTGTAAACAACTGTTGAGGCGGTAAAGCGGCAAGCAACAAAAGTTTTGGAAGTATTTTTCTGGGAATTTATCGTGTCCACAGAGATCGATGTTATTGAACTGCCGTTCGACAGTTTAAATGTTAAAGAGTTTGGTTTAAAATGTTTCAAACATAGAAACAGAAAAGTAAATATCAACATAAAAAGAATTCATTAATCAGAGAGAAGAAACTTATCCGGTATGCATATAATCCACTCCTTCTAAACTTAAAATTACCGACCAGTTATACTCAACCTACAATACTCCTCAATATCATCCAGCATCGCTCACAACAGTGTCCATCTCTGACACACTGAGCTGAGAGAACAACCGTGTTACCCTCGTCGACACTCTCGCACCCGACTCGAGATACAGAGGCATTAAGCTTCGACACCCATAAAGATTGTTAGCTCTAAATCTATCTCTAGCATACAGAAACTAACAGATAATCATTCCTAATTAAAGTTTGCGATGTTTATCTCTAACACAACCCAAACCCCGAGCATAAAGCAAAAATCAAGGACAATCACCGATAAAGATTTGTAAAGCAGATTTTATACAACGACATGGGCGACAAATATACGTGAGTTCAAAGTAAATACATATACAACAACCCAACAAAGAAGAAATACACAAAGAAGAAGAGAAATAAAACAAACATCTCGCGGTTTTTCGGCGCCGATCAATGAGAAATCCACCCCGGATCATCCGTGTGCAAGCTTCAATGTTGTTTTTTAAGCTAGTCTACTGAAAAATGAATTTGATGGAGTTGGGAGCAAAAATCCCCAAAACCATAACCTAAAAAATGAATGAAATGACTTATATAGTATGTCAAAATCTGTTAAGTTCGCAAAGCGAACTTTTATTCGCAAAGCGAACTCCAAAAATTGGCACTTAAGTGCCTCAGAACAGCTAAACCGCCTCTGCAATTCTGCAAAAGTTCGCAATGCGAACTTTCTAGCGAACATTCGCTGGAAAGTTCGCAAAGCGAACTTTTGTCCCTTTTTCTACTGCCTCAATTCTGGAAGCATTCGCTGGGAAGTTCGCAAAGCGAACATTCGCTGGAAAGTTTGCAAAGCAAACTTGACAGCAAACCAGCCCTTATTTTGACCACAACTTCTGAACCGTAGCTCGGATTGACGCACGGTCGGAAGCGTTGGAAAGCTTATTCAATGCTCTATAAAACAATGGAAAAATATCATTGCTTGAATACCTATAAAAATGAGAGAAAATCAATTAAAATCAATGATATTTATATGATACGCAAAATATACTCTATAACGTAAACTAAACGTATTTACAAATAAAACGAGGTTTATTCGTACGATATTAACAAAAAGTATCGATAAGTGCAACAAAACTTATATACAAAAATAGTTACAATTTGCACTTATCAAAATCTCCCTAAGTTAAACTTGTTTGTCCTCAAACAAGAATCAAACAAACTTAAAAACACAAAAGCAATAACCAAAGAATGATGAATCAACAAGTTTTGAAAAACAGAAACAAATGAATGGTTCAAATGAAAAACGGTACACACAAAGTAAATACTTACCACTAAACTACGACGATAACCTAGTCACGAAACAAATGCAAAATACAAAAATCATGCCAAACATCCTAAAACAACCCAAGTTCAAATGTGAATCACACCTAGCAAAAACAATCATCGGTAGATGAAAATCATAAAATGATGTACTTTTCACTCACACAACAATCTTGCAAACAAAAGACTAAATTATGCAATCATCCAAAAATCATATTGAAAACATAAAAAGACAAGAATCACAAGGGCTTTCAAGGTTGTAGCGTGGTCGGGTAAACAAACAAGGGGCAATTTCTAAAGGTAATTGAAACAAAAACTTGCCTAAACCTAATGGAGTGATCAACTCACAAAGACTCAAACACAAAATTCCAATCAACTTCTTCCAAAATCCCAAGTGTTACACAAAACACAATACTTATTTAGCACAATTATATGAGCTCTTTTTGTTTCCTTTCTCAAGGATTTTCTTTTTCTTTCGTTTTCACATTTTTCTTTTCTTTTCTTTTTCATATTTTTCTCTTTTTTTTTTCTTTTTCAACCTCATAGAAACCAACCAATGAGTAAACAATCATTCTCTCCCCAACTTGAATTCAACCACATCATCATGTGAATACTCCCTACTTTCTAAGGCAAGGTAAAAATTCATACAACAACACAAAGTTGAGGGTTCAAGAAAAAACAATCAATCAAAATCCATACAAAAAGTGAATTCAATACTCATAGACAAGCATTAGGTTCAAACAACATGGATAATGATAGAAAGGCACAAAGGGGTTTAACAAATTATCACACACTCACAAGGTGAATGACTACTTGGCTAGGTAGTTGTGCTCAAAATGAAATAAAAATGCCTTGATCCTTTTCATGCTTTCATATAATCAACACAAACAAAATATTAAGCATAATAAAATCTAGTTAGAACAAGAATGTTGGTACTCCGCGCATATATGAACAATGGAAAGCTACCTCACAAAAATGTGGGAACTAAAGTGATTCACATGAAGAACAAGTACACAAAAGAATGAATGGCATGGAAGTTTGTAAAATGCCTAAGTATCATGAATATGCTAAAGTCTAGAAAGTGATACACACATACCTTGGACGTGTACAAAACTTAACAATATCATTACCATACATCCGCAAGTTGAAACGATCAAACTTGGAACATCACCTTAAATTTTCTCAAGCTACTCAAAACAAGCTCTTAGACAAACACAAAAACTATTAATATAAACAAACTAAAAGACCGGGTGAAATTAGATTAAACAAGTTGTAAAGTGAAGATTTGAGAATTTTACGAATAATCCGAGTACAACTTGTTTAATGAAAGTTCACCACATTACCTAAGCTAGAATGAAAAAGTAATAACGAAACAAAAAACGATAAAACATGCTTGTTTTACGTCGTAAGCTCGACGCCTTTACAGTGCTTAGCTAGTAACTTCCTCCCTTCATGCCATGGTGATGCCTCACCGCGCAAACCACAAGCAAGTGTCCTAACCAAATACTTGAACAAACGTTACGGGAACAAAATATACAAGTATCAATATAAACAAGTGAAAATAGACAATATATACGATATCTACAAAACTCAAAAACAAAGAAACTATCGCAATGCGAGTCAATAAAAACACTAATCTTTGGCAACGGCGCCATTTTGTTGAGGCGGTAAAGCGGCAAGCAACAGAAGTTTTGGAAGTATTTTTTTGGGAATTTATCGAGTCCACAGAGATCGGTGCTATTAAACTTCCTTTCGACAGTTTAAATGTTAAAGAGTTTGGTTTAAAATGTTTCAAACATAGAAACAGAAAAGTAAATATCAACATAAAAAGAATTCATTAATCAGAGAGAAGAAACTTATCCGGTGCATATAATCCACTCCTCACAAACTTAAACTTACCGACCAGTTATACTCAACCTACAATACTCCTCAATATCATCCATCATCGCTCACAACAGTGTCCATCTCTGACACACTGAGCCGAGAGAACAACCGTGTTACCCTCGTCGACACTCTCGCACCCGACTCGAGATACGGAGGCATTAAGCTTCGACACCCATAAAGATTGTTAGCTCTAAATCTATCTCTAGCATCCAGAAACTAACAGATAATCATCCCTAATCAAAGTTTGCGATGTTTATCTCTAACACAACCCAAACCCCGAGCATAAAGTAAAAATCAAGGACAATCACCGATAAAGATTTGTAAAGCAGATTTTATACAACGCCATGGGCGACAAATATACATGAGTTCAAAGTAAATACATATACAACAACCCAACAAAGAAGAAATACACAAAGAAGAAGAGAAATAAACCAAACATCTCGCGGTTTGTCGGCGCCGATCGATGAGAAATCCACCCCGAATCATCCGTGTGCAAGCTTCAATGTTGTTTTCTAAGCTAATCTACTGAAAAATGAATTTGATGGAGTTGGGAGAAAAAATCCCCAAAACCGTAACCTAAAAAATGAATGAAATGACTTATATAGTATGTCAAAATCTGTCAAGTTCGCAAAGCGAACTTTTATTCGCAAAGCGAACTCCAAAAATTGGCACTTAAGTGCCTCAGAAAAGCTAAACCGCCTCTGCAATTTTGCAAAAGTTCGCATTGCGAACTTTCTGGCGAACATTCGCTGGAAAGTTCGCAAAGCGAAATTTGGTCCCTTTTTCTACTGCCTCAATTCTGGGAGCATTCGCTGGGAAGTTCGCAAAGCGAGCATTCTGGTGAACATTCGCTGGAAAGTTCGCAAAGCGAATTTGACAGTAAACCAGCCCTTATTTTGACCACAACTTCTGAACCGTAACTCGGATTGACGCACAGTCGAAAGCGTTGGAAAGCTTATTCAATGCTCTATACAAAAATGGCAAAATATCATTGCTTGAATACCTACAAAAATGGGAGAAAACCAATTAAACTGAATGATATTTACATGATACGCAAAATATACTCTATAACGTAAACTAAACGTATTTACAAACAAAACGGGGTTTATTCGTACGATATTAACAAAAATTATCGATAAGTGCAACAAAACTTATATACAAAAATAGTTACAATTTGCACTTATCAACAACCTTGTGGAGGATGCCTCTGCTTCTTTCCTTGATATCTGTAGCAGATACATTATGACAGTCATATTTCTATAAGACCATACATGTAAGTACAAACAGAATCTTTTGTGCCTTACATCTCAATCTAACAGCAGATCATAAGTCACTCCAGAGTGTGAGTCTAGAATGAGATATGAAAGGAACATAATATTGTTCTAATCAATGTCAATAATCTCATTATCTTGGATTAAATCTTTTGACTTTGAAATCATTGACAAGCTCAGAACTAGATGGCGTTAGTTATCAGAGATTGACATAAAGTAGATCACAGTATTGTCTTAGTACAGCTAACAGATCTTAAAGAGAAATTGAAGACTTCTCATAGAAATGTCTTTTAAAACAACTTCCATAATGGTCCTCAACCAATAAGCAATGGAGTTTCTTAAGATATCACCTTAAAGAACAAACTCCATATAATCAAATATTTTGAAACAAGATAGATTTAACAACATCTCTTGCTTTTCAATATTTGATTTTTTATTTCAGAACACAGATGCTTCTTTTCATCTGCATCCTGCACTAATATCAGCTTCAAACGATTAAACATTGACGAGCATCTAATATTAGGTTCTGGTTGAATTTTCTTCTTGCTTTCAGATTTGGGAAATCAGTTGAAATACAAATATTTCAGAAGCTTTTGAAGTTATTTTTCTATCAGCTGATATCACAATCCATTCAGCTAGTATGGAAGTTCTTCTAACAAGAAACATATGTTTCTCATCATTAGTCATTCCAAAGAACTTAAGCTAAAAAAGAGAAAGTGATATGTTGAATAGTTTTTCATCATCCAACTTCATTTCTTTTCTTTAAAGACTGCAAGACAGACCTTCAGAACACAGCAGATTCAGGATGTAAATATAAAAAAAACTGTCTTTAGATTTAAGTCAAGAAACAATCCTCTCAAAATTTGCTTGAAAAGATTAGATGAAGTGTAACTACTTCAAGCTTCAAAAAAATGATCCCCACAAAGCCAAGCACAAGACTTCAAAGATAATCCAAGCATCAGACATATCAATGATGTTCATATACTCAGAAATGAGATAGTGCATCTACCAGAATGCAACTACCTATGAAGATATTCAATATGCATCTTCTGAGTTGGTGAAAGAGATTTTCAAAAATATCATCTATAACATCATTAACTTCTATAGTAATACCTTTTTCAAGGATATTCTATAAACCATCAACAACTCTTTATCAAGTCCAATGAGTTAAAAATATGTTTAGCTTTTTCATCATTTAAATTCAATGGAATCACCCATTTGAATATGGTAGGAAAAGCCGTATGATATTTTTCATGTGATACTTGATTCCTTCTTGAAGAAGAAATATACTTTTCTTATTGGATCAATATTTGTACCACTGTTAAGTGTTAAGCACAGACCATGCTCTGATACCAATTGAAGGTGTGAAAAGTACACAAGAAGGGGGGGTTGAATTGTGTTTTGCGTTTTCTTATTATTTAGCTTCTGGTCAGAGTTTCAGAATCCGAACTGGTGTTCCGATTCTGAGTTAATTTCTTTGGCAGCGGATACAACAGAAGTAAATAAAATAACACCAGAAGACACAAAAGATTTATACTGATTCCTCCTCTAACTGAGAGTAGTCCAGTCCCCTTGCCTCGCAAGAGCTTTTCATTATAACTACTTCAAGATTATAATAGTTTATGCTTCTGCATAAGACTTTTACAAGTGCTCAGACCAACTGTCTGAGACTTCCCTTGCTTAGAGCACATGTCTAAGACTCACCCTTTGCTCACACCATCTGACTGAGCCACGTGTTCATCTGTCTTCTGGTTGAGACTTTCCTTTCCATAGAGCACATGTCTAAGACTTCCTTTGCTAACACCATCTGACTGAGCCGCCTGCTCGTCTGTCTTCTAGTTGAGACTTACCTTTGCTTAGAGCACATGTCTAAGACTTCCTTTGCTCACACCATCTGACTGAGCCGTCTGCTCATCTGTCTTCTGGTTGAGACTTTCCTTTGCTTAAAGCATATATCTAAGACTTTCACTTGCTCAATCAGACTAGCTGAATAAGACTTTCATAGCTCAAGCACTTAAGGAATGAGAGTTACGTGGCTTAAGCATCTTGGCTCAAGACTTGTTGCTTGAATCCCAATGAGACAAGACTTTTTGCTCAAACACATAGCAGGAGACTTAATCTAAAATACTGAAGGCTTAGCATAATAGAGAAAAAGGTGTAAATGATGCACGCATCAGAGGTACGGGAGATCACCATAACAAAGACCTAAAGCACTTAAGATTTCTAAATATATACAGGGGTAAGAAATCTTAAGCCTTTAACAATTACAACCTAAAACATAAAATTTGCATATTACATAGAGTTGATAATTGCTTGATCTTGCTACTTCTTCAATAGAAAAATCCTTGTGAAAAATTTGGGTTTGAATCTTCAGCCATATATATATATATATATATATATATATATATATATATATATATAGGCTTTCCAGAAACTAGTCGTTGAGAAGGTTACTTGATCAAGTGTCTTTGTTTTTGCTCCATAGAACAAGAGACGTTGAAGATGGATGCACATCAGATTTTAAATCCAGTGTGTAACACGTTTAACCGTTGAGTCTTTCAAGAGGTTATGTACTAATAGAGTCGTTGGGAGCAAACATTCATAGAACGTACCAGCTTTTCTTGAGCCTTGCAATCCTGTAGACTCAAGCTGACAGGCTGATAAGACAATACAGCTTGCTTTTAGTAGTACGGATAGTCCACAGCTTTATCACCAACTCTGAATGGTACCAGATGCTGATATACAATTACTAAGTGTAGAAACTCGTATGAATGCTGAGGCCTTCAGTTTAGAGTCTTCGTCAAACCACACTAAAAACTTTTCTGCCACCATAAGTTAGCAATGAAGCAACTCCAAGTATGTCTAAGTAAAACATATTCAGATTATTTATGTATAAGACAAGAACCTACATAAATAAAACACACATCAAATAAACCATTATACTTTTAATACTTTTGTTATCATCAAAACTAAAGAGAAAATATCAAGAACAAATCTTGTTCTAACAATATGAGGTTCATGATCCTTTAAAGACACCTCATAAAGCTCACTATAGTGTGTTAAAATTCCATATTAGGTCTATTGATAAACCTCCACAACCGTCCTACGATATAGGCTACTCTTGAAGGAAGGCGGGAAACTTCTGATAATCTAATTTAAGGTTCATATTCATTTTAAGGCACCTCATAACTCTCTTAATAGTGTGTCGATAGCTCCGTACTAGGTCTAGTGGTAAACCTCCACAACACTTTTACGACATAGGCAATGTGGAACAGATTGTGTACAATATTAATTAGTGTTCGCTCTCTTCGTTCACAAAATTTCTATACCCCTTAAAGCACACTCAAAGTAAACATCTTCCATCGTATAAACCATTAAAAGAAGTGAAAGTAGTCTAATGTAGAACTTAAAAAGTTTTTTTTCACCAAATTCATGTATTACATTAATTGTTCCAACAATTTATATATAACTCTAAGATATTTCCATAAACTATCATAGAGATCTTATAGTAAGCTGAAAAATAGCTTATAAACGTATAATAAGCTATTTTCATAAGTTCTTTTACACTTTCTCAGTGATACTTATTATATTGGTATATTTGTAAGGATTGTACATGAGACGACACAATGTTCACTAAGAGTAAAGTGACTACGTCCATTGCCCAAAGTAGGGCTCTAGCGGCCTTTTGCTTCCAAGGTTCACCCATTTATCGTAACGAGGTTCGTCATCTAAAACAGACGCCCTTTGACTAGATTACTCACCCACTTTCGAGAACGTGAAAAGCGATGTGTCCATACTCATTAACGGATGTACAGGCAGTCAAAGATAAGATACACATTCCTTAGAAGAATAAGGGAATAATCATTCATTTCCCATGTTCCTGACAGATATAATTATTGTTACTTGGAGTCTAGGATCCAGACTCAAGATGACTCAAATAAATATCTTAACCTTAAAATTGAGAGGGAGATGAAAAATTCACTTGAAAACATCAATATAGAGAGTTTTTCACCTCCCTACATGAACTTACTCTAACACCACAACAACTTTAAAAATTTCTGACAACACAAGGGGTTTCACCTGTAGTACTTTTAGCTAATGCACTTACACAAGGGGTTTCACCTCTTATACTTTTAGCTAGTGCACTTATATTTGGAAGAACACTTTTAGCAGACTATCTACATAGTTATTATGATTTCCCTGCTCTTTTAAACTTTTTATGCTATGTTGCACCAAGAAAAAGAAATTTATTTCAATTTTTCAATGTTAGATTTATTTCAAAAATTGTAAGAGAAAATGGTGATTTATATTTTCTTACGTTTTTCAGTTGAAGTGAAAATGTTTATTTTCTTATTGAAAGGAGGGTCTATGTTGAAGAAAAGAGGACTACACCAGCATTAACCGAGGGGTTGGAAATCCTATCAAATCACTTTCTAACAAGTGAGTAAGAAAAGACAGACAACTATCGAAGATACACTTATTTTTTGGATGAGACATTCCATTTCTAGCCTGAACATCTGCATATAAATTAGCTTCGCGATACACATGAGTACTTTTAATATCACTATTTTGTTGGAAAATGATCTGATTTTGGGGATCAGTTTCCTACCCATGATGTTGCTTGTGTTATTTGTATTGATATCAATAACCACTTGATGAGCGTCTATATTGACGATACAAGTAATGTTGAGTCCCTTGTTCTATATCAAACTCATCAATGCATCATGATAATTGACAGCATATGCTTAAGTTGCAGCTGTTATTGACTCAACCAGATTTGATTAAAAGTAGTTGAGTTTCTTGGCAATAAATGATTTTGAAAGCTGCCATGTGATTGGTTTCAACAGATTCATATCCTAACAAGTGAACTCAATCAATTCCTTTCTACTAACCACCATAATAAATGTTTGGTTACAAAATCTTAAAGAAATATGTTCAGATACTTCCCTCTAGTCTTCAATATAACCAATAAAAAAAGTCATATTTTGTGTCCTTAACTAACTCTACTTTGGGTTGCTCCTTATATATGGGCCAAATGCTGCTATATGAATCAGATTCAAGTTCAACTCTTCACAAAAGAAAATGGTGTCTGCACTAGAGCAACAGCAGACAGCACAAAATGATAGTGTTCGCACGCGCGGCGAAGAAAAAGGAAGCATCTGTGCTTTGTATGCATACATCTTAAGTTTCCATTTCTCTTTATATTCTAAATTTTCTATGCTACACACAACAAATTGATCAGTTGACTCTTTGTTTCAGTTTCTATTCACTCTTTTGCTGCTTTTGCTGCGACAAGAGTTGTCGATGCTGCTGTGGACGCACCTGCTGTTGCTGTCCCTAGATTGCTTAATCTCCAAGATACCTGTTTCATTGCTTTTTTGTGTGTATGAAATGATGATTTTCGAAGCCATTGCGGAATCATCTTTGAAAGCATTGATAAATTTATTGTCTTGCATCGTGATTTTTCGTCTTAGTGTATCAATAACAAGAAATCAAAGTTTCTATTTCAATAAATCGCAATGAGCATTTTCTTCCGCTACTTATTTTTTAAGAAAAAACCAGAAAGGAATAGGCATTACTATTATGTTCTGATAAAAATATCCTCTATACATTTCAAAGAAAATAGTGCTGATACATTGACTTATCTCCTCCACGAGTGATGAAACCAATCAACGCCGAACGATCATCTCGATTCTCTCAAAGAATGGAAAAAACCCAACATTGTCCTATCATCATCTAGTTAAACTAGACACCTAGGATCGGGTTTCTCTTTTCATCAATTTCAATGGTTAGTAGATGTTGAGGATCTGATCCATTCGGACCCTGCGAGTAAAGTGTAGGAAGGTACGCGTTGTATGCTGGCAGGTAGCGCGAAACAAAATCGTTCACCTGAAGAGAGCATAAACCACGAAAAAATCCTAGCTTAAGGATATTGCAAACACTAAATAGACATTATCATATAATCGCGCAAATAACAGACCTCATCATCAGACATTCCAGGATTGCCTGCCTCCCTCATTGCAATCTCAGCCTGTAAAATTTTAACAGCACGATGCGTGCATTGACATTACAATCACGTTCCGAACACAAATTTTATAATTTCTGTAAGACGATACAGAAATAACCAACCTGCAAGCGCCACTGGTAGACACAACTTGGATCCTTAATCTTAATGACTATCCATGACTTTATATACTTGTCCCACGCATCATAATAAGCTTCGAGGTTCTTATTTATAATTTCTAGCTGCAAAATAAGATCAGTTGATTATGTTCCAAGAACAGCGTCGTGAACTTAACATTTATATTAAGAAACAAAAAGATACTTTACGAATCCTAACCTGAGGATCAACCGATTTTACAGTTTCAACTGGAACGGGCTTGAAACCAAGCATCCAGCCTTCAAATAACACAACCTAAAAGTCCATAGATGCTTGTTAATGGAAGAATCGGCACTTATTTACGAAATTAAGTATATATTCATACGAGGTAAACCTATCAGAGGCAGTTCAAAAGTTACAATTAGAGATTCTCTTACTTCAAGTGGCCCTTCAATTTCAGGCCATGTTGAAGGATCAGCGCGGTCACCTCTCCCACCGAAAGCAGACTGCAAATACCAGACAATTCGCCATAAGCAACTACGAATTCATAAGACGTTTAAATAGACCAAATATGCACTTTATTCCCTTACTTTATCATATCTTGGTAACTTCATCTTGATACCTGGATACTTTCAATAACAATAAATTATACGTAACATGCAATATAATAAACGGAAAAATGAGTTCGAAAAGCCACCTTCTTTTGACATTTTGGTTAAAGCCGACAGAGTTTCAACAGAAATAGGAAGATCATGGCTTCCCGCATTTCCACGAAACTGCAACAAAACAAGACCAGCAAAAATATTTTAGTTGTCGTTACCAAACGTTCCTCAATTACACACGGTTTTCTACAGCTCGTAAAAGTGTATAATTACCTCAAGAAGTGCATTTCCTGGATTAGCTTCTCTTAGTTTATTCTACAATACAAACACAATTTGATTGTCACCCCAAAAGAAAAAGAACAACACGAGAGTATTAACCGAAAAAAACAACATCTTAGAAAACGGATTCTATATACCTGACCTTCAGCCGTCAAATAAAAATCATCTATCGATATCGTTGCAGACTTCCTGAAATTTTTTATTTAGTCATCAAAACAACAAGAAAAACTCAAGATCACCGTTGCTTCAAAGCCAAAGCCTACCTGTCAATCATTTGGAAAAGGTAGTCGAGAGCAAAGACGAGGGTCGTCTTTCCACAGCCTTGAGGAGCGCTAAATCCAATCTGAGTCATACAAAACGAAAAAAGTTATGAGGCCTTTAAACAATTATTTTTCTTACAAAATCCTCGAGACGTATTGAAGGAAGTCGAATATAAATACCACTAAAGGAGGTATATCTTCTCCCTCTTTGAATTTGGATCGATGCTGAACAATCTCACTTTCACACCAGAGGAAGACCGGTATATAGTAATGATAAAGCCTAACTTTTTGAGGCTCGGTCAAGAACAATTCATTAAGCTGAAACAGTCTGCATAGTTGTCGCCCGTAGGTTAACCACTTATCTATAGACTCGGCCACGTTCTCTGGCGTCAAACCAATTTTGTCAAGCAAAGGTCCTGAACAAATAAATGTGTACAGGTCTTGCACAGAGGAAACTTGAGCAGGCGATGATGGAAATACTGAATAGACAGGACCGTTCTTTTGCTCGTTGCTGACAGATGTCGAACTACTTTGCAGCCATGAACTTTCACTACCTGCAGAAAATAATTTAACTGTAAATTCAAGATTTAGACAAGATTTTTTATTTCTGCCCCCAGAAAATGTTCAAGCCGGAACTCGAACTCGAACTCAAGATTTAGACAAGATTTGTGATAATCACCCAAGCATAATCGGTTTGCTACTAATTCTAACTATGACTAACCAGGAATCCTATATAGCTAAGATTCGCGTAAACCAACGCGATTCTGTAAGCAACTGCAAAGACTAATTCCACAATTCAATTGAAATTCACTTAAGGGGTTGGTCTCTCCCACGATGTTAAGATCCTCGTATACACGACCGGAGCAACTCGAGTATCAACCACAAGTGTCACACCATGTTAGTGAAAATGTAGCTTTTCAACATGAACATAAAGCATCTAATATTGTTTTCATGATATAAAAACAAAAGATAAGAAATTTCTAATAACTTGAAGGCCTAATCCTCATCTCATAGACAAAATAGAGTGAAATAACATGTATCAATCATCAAACAAACTATATGAATAAGAAACTTTCAATACAAACACCTTCATTCACACATGCATGTAACAAATTGGTCAACACAAAACATACAAATTGGTTAATATAACAGAACAAGAATTGGTTAAAGTTAGAGAAAAAAAAAAGTACCTGACTTTGTGAAAAGGGTCTTAGAAGAGTTAGAAAGGGTGGGGGCAGAAAGGGAAGAAGAATTGGAAAAGAAATGAAATTTAGAAGTGTTAGAATTTGGACAGAAAGAACCATAGTTAGAATTTGAATAAAAAGAAGAAGAACAGCAGAAAGTAGATGAAATTGTAGGGTGCAATGTTTGAGAGAAAACATTCAAAGTAGCCATTGTTGTGATGTTGTGTTTCTCTATCTATCTAGCTAGTTTGCAACAAAATGTCAGAAACAATCTTAGCCGCCACGTAATCTTTGGCTCGTGTTCTTTGGCCAAACCAGTGATTTACACCAGAAAAAATAATATAATATTAGTACAACTATATTCTATTCTATTATTCAATTATTCTATTCTATCTATCTACACATTGTAATTTGTGTATGTAATTCTATTCTAATCTATCTTCTTAAATAGTGTAAGGTTTCGTTTTCATATTGTTCACATAAAACTTGTATCAAAGTTCTAAACTATATGTAACAAACAAGATAAATTAAACTAATAAACATGAGATAAAAAGATTGTTTATTTTTACCGCAAAGAAACACATAAAAATTTGTTTTTGTTTAAAAAAAACAAAGAGCATTTCATTATAAGTTATAAATTAGGGCACAAGCTATTCAAAATCATATACAATCAAAATAGAGAAGAATGCCGCAAAATACAGAAACAATTCTTAAAATCAACACAACATTGATAAAACAGTTTTATTAAATGAAAAATATATATAATGGAATTTTCAAATAATTGAATTTAGAAAATGTACACTAACACAAAAGAAATTACCATGATTCATGATTATATGATGTGGTGGAAAGTAGAAATGATGTTCTTAATCTCAATCTATTTCTTCTTCACTCATCTCTTTTTTCAGAATAAATACGAAAATTAATAATATATTGTTTTAGTAAACACTGAATTTATAACTCTTGTCAAGTTACTGCCGATTACAAATTATAATAATTAAATTTAGGTTTTATCTTTTGAAACACTCTCATCCCATGTGTAGTCCCTATCTTATTGTTGTATTTATCCAATTGTTGTAAAATTTAGATCCCATATTGATTTCTTTTAAAAAAAAATTAGATTGATTTGCATTTTATTAAGTAAGAAAGGAATTATTTTATATTTTTTTAAAATTTTAAACTATAATAATCACAAATAATAACTACAGATATGTTATAAATAAAATTAGAATAGACTTTAATAAAATAACTAGTTGGTAAGGCATTATGGGTCATATTAAATATATTCAGTATTTAATTAATATTTAAGATTTTATATTTATATTTTTGGTTACTAGGATATTATATTTTATTTAAAGTTTAATTGGGATATTATTTACTAAATAAGATAAGTAAATAGCACTTTATTTATTTATTTTTTGTTTCTTATTTGTCAAATAGTTGAGAATTTTATCTGTCACCCCCAAATTAAACCTGACACCCCCCATATTTTTTAAATGGCAAAAATGTCCCTTAAATTTTTTCAAACAATCTCCGGACGAAATTCCCGGTAATGTTAAAAAAATTTCCGGTTTTGTTCAAAATTCTCGGTAGTGTATTTGAAATTCCCGGTATACCGGTAATTTCAAATTTTCTGTAAGTGGTAAAAATCCGGTAATGCCCTGAAAAGTACAGTTTGAAATCGGGAATTTCACCCCAATTGAAATTCCCGGTAGTTATAATTTTAGGTTTTTTTTTAAACGGTCGAGATTTTGCCGACAGTTTTGTATGATTGTGATTGCACCGACACTTTGTGCGGTCCAGAATGGATGAATGTTTGTATAAATAGGGGTTAGGTCTTGTGGTAAAACATATCTGAAAAGAATGGCTTCTCCCGCATTTTTTATTAAGTCAGAAGTTTACTTTCAGAGAGGTTCTCGTCCTGTCGAATTCATGCTTTCTGATAACACAACCTCCTTTGCCGGCCTAACTTCCAGAGACCTCATTTTTTAAAATTTTAAACTATAATAATCACAAATAATAACTACAGATATATTATAAATAAAATTAGAATAGACTTTAATAAAATAACTAGTTGGTAAGGCATTATGGGTCATATTAAATATATTCAGTATTTAATTAATATTTAAGATTTTATATTTATATTTTTGGTTACTAGGATATTATATTTTATTTAAAGTTTAATTGGGATATTATTTACTAAATAAGATAAGTAAATAGCACTTTATTTATTTATTTTTTATTTCTTATTTGTCAAATAGTTTAGTAATTGTCAAATAGTTTAGTAATTGGAATTCATTCTTTAAAGATTCATAAAGAGAATGTGACATGTTCAAATTCACATTGATATCTCTCTATACATCTACCAACTAAGCTAATTTAACAAGACAATAACACTTTATTTTGATTCTATGGTTAAATTAAATATTAATTTTAATATAAATAGTCAAGTTTAATATGTTTAAAACAGTTATATTCATAAAATGTAAATAAATAGTTTTTTAAAGTTGATAAATAAAAAGTATTAAAAAGTAAATTGTAGGACCATAGATTTATCATTATATCTAATCCATAGAAACTAAAAAAGAAATTTTAATTATGCTAAGATTTTTTCACTTTGTTAGAATTTGCTTTCTTGATTTGAATAAGTTATAAACTTCCAGAAAAAAGTACTTAATTAGTCTTAAGCAATCTCATCACCATCTGAATTCAAGACAACATTGTTCATCTCCATTGTTCATAAAGACTAAGTAGAAGTAACCAAAATAGTGATTAAATGTATATACAAAAAAAAATAATACATGATGGCTGTTTTGAAACATAAACAAGAACATGTCATGTCTCCCTTTTGCGACAAAGTACAACTTTATCATATAAAGTGTTACAAATTAGGGGTCCCTTCTCTTGCATTCATCATTTGTCCATCATCTTCATCTTGAAAACATTGTTTCAAGCAATTTCGGTGAAGACAAAGTTGCTACACATTTCAGCTGCAAAAAAAGAAGATTCTCATTATGTTTCATCATGTAAAGTTATGTCACAAAATAGACTTGAAAACATAACCTCTCTCTCTGACATACCTTGTCTTGCGTGTACTTCGTGCGGATTGAGGTTAAAGGACAGTCGTTGCTATTCAGTTGTAGATCTTGTAATGCAAGGACCGCGTCTTTCAAATCCGATGCTTTGTAAGAAGCATAGTGTTCGAGAGTTGGATTCTGCAAAAGATAATAGTAACAAAATTGAAGGATGTTCCCGTTGTTGTGTAACGAAAAATAAGAAAGAGAAACACTAACTAACCCATGGGTTGTTTGACTGATCTAATGTCCATCGTGCGAGAAACACGGCAGATGCAGCAATCATAGAAGGAAGGAAATTTAAGAAACTATAGCTCATCAGTGTTAGTTCTGCCAGGTAATTCGCCAAGTACTCCAACTCAATGCTTGGTCTCTGTAAGTTTTATTTATTCATTGACAAGTGATTAGTAATAGTAATACTCAATACAAATCTGACATGTCTTGGATTAAGCAGCATTTCATCAATCTTTTCACCTTGTAAGAAGCTTGTGCCGCTCGAAGAAATCTCCTATGAAACCAAGAATGTATTAAGATGATGCAAGAGGAACTCCAAATTACATGTATTTTTGTTTTTGTGAATGATAGAGTAAAGGTGAAGAAGTAAGTACCTGAGAAAAGTTTTTGTAGTAGGAGCAAATAGTTGATATGCAGAGGACTTCAACACTAGAGACTCCATCTGCAGTACCTGTCAATATTACAAATATTCAAGGACTCGATACATACCATACGCATACCGTACCTGTACCAGTACTAGTACTTTGCCTAATACCGCATAGTAGTGCTTCATGTGTTTTGATGTATGTTTTCCTTGATATTTAAATATTAATCATTCATCATGGAAAGAGAAGACGAATATACCTGCTCTTTTGTGTATGTGTTGTCTGTGATGAAGCAGAAGTCTTCAACATGGGGGGCGTTAATTTCTTCGTACTTTCTTCAATCACATATGAAAGAAGACATTGTTAAGTTTGGAGTTCAAACACTCACATGTATAATAATCCAAAATATGATTTGCTTGCTATCACATGCCAACTAAGTCATGAAACACAAGAGGTTCAGTTTCTTGAATTCGAGAACTTACGAAGCTATTAGCATGCAAGTGATGCCGAGCAATTGAAGTTTATGTCTTTCGATGAAACTTTTTGAGAGAAACCAATCCATGAGATATACAGCAAGGTAAAGAGTGTTCGCTTGCAATTTGTATCCCTCGGAAACCTGCAAATGAAACTCAACACAAGGGAATTCAATGCAGTAATTATATTTTATCAACTGATCTAATCCACATATCTAGGTTATATTATAGTATCTACTAAACATTAAAATCAACAACTTCAGTATAAGTCAATATTGGAAAGTCAAATAATACAAACCTCTACAAGCCAATCAACCAGTATCCCACGCATGCTTGGAGTGATATCTCGCTGTACTGTTTCCATTAAATTAGGATTAGGCCTTCTCGACAACTGAAAAATGAAATGTTTGATAAAAAAAAGCAAAATCAAAGCGAAACGGTTGTCAGAAAGGTTAAGTATCAAAAACATGCTTCAGTCGAATATTTTACTATTATCAAGCATTTTATGAAGTTCACAACTATGTGCCACTAGACAACAATGACAGGGCATTAACGGGACAAACCTCAGCAACACGCATGTGGTCGTAGATATCAGCAGCATAGAGGCTGCAAAGTTGAGGATCTTCAAAATCAGCATCTATGTCAGCAACATCTGGATGCTTTGACACATCCAAAAGTTCAGAAATGTTACCTTTCTTGGCGGCAACAGTTTGTGAAGCTAAGACCGAAAATAATCACAAGTAAGTTACATCAACAAACTAAAAAGTTATCGAATTATTCTATGGTGGTACTAAAGCAATGCACAAACCATGTACTACAAAAATAGATGAAAAACCTTTCTTTTCGGAAACCGAAAGCTGAGAAGATACTTGAGACGTCTGGCTGTGAAGCAGACTGTTATTTGTACCACAATGGTTGGCACTCAGCTTAATCGGTTCATCGTCTTCCAACTTAACTGAAGACGTGACATCTGATGATCTAAGCCGCATTTCTGGTAATTTCACCGGTTTTGAGTCAGCAGTAAATTGTGGTAGCCCCATAGCAACTGATGGAACCTCCTTTGAAACATCGGGTTGAACAGGTTTAGTCAACTTTCTTTTCTTAGCCTAGCAGACATAGATGTTACAGGTAAAGTCTTGGAATCGTCATTAGTATTGAAATATGAATCAATCAATATATTTCAAGACCAAAATAAGAACCATTAGACAGGTTGAAATAAGAACCTGAGTTTCAGTTGGATTTAAACCGCTTCTATTACTTTTTTCACAGGGAATGTTACTGACATCATGAAGAATTGCCCTCTTCTTATGCGGAAGATACGTATCATCTGAAACTGCTCTTTTTGAATTGGCTCTTAGAGGATTCTTCTGACTTTCCTTCTTCAATGGTGGCAACTGTCCAGTTGCACTTAAAGCAGCAGCTCGAGCACGAGTCAATCGACTTGGAACCTCTCCGGCTTTCAAAATGCCACTCTTCCTCATCTCTACAAGATCCAAAAGATCTCCGAATACTAAATCTCGGTTGGTGAATTTTCTGCAACACTAAAAAAATCTTGTTCAAACAAACACTTGTCAAACTAATAAACACATATTTTCTCTAAAAAATTACCTATTTTGATACCTTAATCAATGTCCTAAGGGAAATTTTCCGCAATCTCAATACAAAACCATGTTATCAAATTAACAAAGCATGCAATTAACAAAGTCACCAAATTTGGAAGGTAGAGAGTCCATTTCCAAATCTTAAAAAGCAACAAAAACTGTTTGGATGTGAAATTAGGAAAGAACACACATTACCAATTAATAACAATAAAATAAAGACAGCACAACAAAAAACATATATGGTCTCTCCATTACATCAAAACACAAAAATGCCATGTTCCTATGATGTCCAAGTTACCCGTTTTAAAATGCACATCAAAGATTCAAACTTTATCCCCTTTATATAATTTTAAGCTCATTTTAACACAGACCCTAATAAATAAACATGACCCATTTTAAAATGTACATGAAAGATTCAAACTTTGTAAATGAAGAAGAAGAAAAAAACCTGGGGTTTATGCTGCAAGCTCCACCACCAGCTCCATTGAGAGGGAGACAAAAGGTCACATAGAGAAAGAAAAGAAAGAGTTTTTGTTGAAAACAGCTATCAAGAGAACAGAATTGAAAGCGGGATAGTGATTTGGTTTAAAATCTACTATGTGAGAAAAAAGACAAAATTAAATAAATTAAATTAAATAAATAAAAATAATTGTTTGACTATACTTTCAGTTAGTAGCTTTTTTAAGTTGAATCAATAAAATTAAATTAAAGGGTTACTCAGATTATGTCAGTTTCAAAGTAACTGATTTTATATGTTTATGATATTGGTAAATACATCAATATATAATTAAAGAAAAATGTATTTTTTTTCTTGTATTTATATGTATAAATTTCTCAAGTTAATTTGGAAACATTTCTTTTCCAACACTTTCTGACAATTTTTTTTCAACAAGAGTGGGTACATTTCTCCTCTTACACTTTTAATACACTTGGTTGAAATTTATTGCATTGGTGTCTAGTTTTCAAGGTGATGAGTGAGACTCATGTGAATGAATTTAATTAAATGAATTATAAAGTGAATAGCCTCTTCCTAACACTACTAATAGTAATATAAAAGATGATGCACCAATGACTGTGCTAAAATGTGGCTCTTGGGATCTAGAGATTTATCCTTCATGGTTGACTATATTTTTATAAAAAGTAAAAGTAATTTTATAAATGTGAAATTGTTTTTGGTATGTTTGAGGATTCTCATATATCATATTCATGTTAGAGAAATTTTCATTATACCAAATATGTTTTTATTTTATTTTAAACTCACATGATAAATTTCTCTTCTTATTCAATTTATTGTAATTTGTCATATAATCAATATGTATTTCGGCATTATAAACTCTATAATTGTTTAAGTTATTGGTACATTTATGTTGCTAATGTATATTTATGTTCCACTTATTCATATTTTAGTGTTTTTTTTTAACATAGATATCGTCTACAAGAAAGCTTTTAAAATCTATTAAACTTTGTTTCAGAACAAAACTTTTGGACTAGTGTAATATTTGGTTGACTCTATTTATTTCACGTTTAATGATTATAGGTTGTGCTTACTAAAAAAGTTACAGATGTGTAGCATCCTTAAGCTGATAAGAGTTGTCATAGACTTTGGTGAATATGAGATTAGCCTACTCAAGTCTAGGGTTGAAATATTTAAGAGGCATATGGGTATAAATTTGGGGGATCCTAAGAAGTAGTACCATTTACCACCTTGATCAGGAAGCTCGTGGACTGCCTACTTCTCAGGAATCGTGGTCATGATTGCTTCTACATGTGGTTATTGACAACATACACGTCAATATCCACGTTTCCTTCTCGAGGTTAGCCATTGATAGGAGGGATTCATATCTCAGCAACATACCCTCAAGAATTGTATGAGAAGTTGGATTTTGTGGTGTGTCAAAAAAAGTGCTTTTCGTACTGATAAGTAGCAGAAAAGTGCTTCTGCTGCAAGTGTAATCGGTTACCAGAAAAGGGGTAACCGGTTACACTGTTGAAAAATGATGTTCTTGGGCAAATCTGTGAGGGTGTAATCAGTTACCCTAATTGTGATAACCGATTACACTATGTGTATTTTGCGTGGGAGTAGCAGGTTACAAGGGGTGTAATCGGTTACCTCATTTTGAGTAAACGGTTACACTGGGACCATTTTTGAAATTTTTTCTAAAATCCATAACTTTTGTTTCAGGTGTCTGATTTGATTGTCATTCGAAGCGTTGGGAAGTTGACGCAATGAACTTTATTATAAAAATGTGTCTATAGCAGAAGTTGAATAATTTTTCTGTATGATGATGTTAAATTCATTTTTATCGTTATGTTGTGGTGTGACATAATCGTAAATGTATTTGTTGTTGCTTGCCTTTTTGTATGTCGATGTTGTTGGACTGTATGGCATGTATTGAGTCAAGTTGTGAGTCTTAATGCATTGCATCTTGGTTATGTTCATTATTGTGATTGGATTTTGGTTGTGTTGGTTGTGTGTATGTATGTTATGGAATGGGTGTTTGTGCATGTGATAATCTAATGCTTGCTTATTATCATACTTTCCTTTATATAATTATGATATCTCACCCCTTATGTTTAAATGTTGCCTTTACATGGGTATCGTGCAGATAACTCGCAGTAAAGGAGTTGATGTGAGTGGAAGATGAAGTCTTTCGTTTTACTTTTAGTATCGGCGTCTGCTCTGATGTGTAACACTGGGGTTATGGAACGTTATGTCTTTTGTGTTTGAAAGAGATTTTTGGATATCTCTACATTTGTGGTTGATTGTGTTTATTTTGAAAACATAGTATGTTCTGAATAATTATTCGATTTGGATGCTTCCGCTGTTTCAAGAAAAAGTGATGTTTCAGACATGTTTGGTTGTTATAGCTATTATAAATAATTTTTAAAAGTTGCATGTGTTACATATCATGTTGTATGAGCAGTTGATTGTGGTTTTGTGACATCCTAAATATTATTGATTGAAATTTACTCTGATTTTTATTTAAATTACCTGGGGATTATTTAGGGTGTTACATTAGTGGTATCAGAGCAGGTCGGTCTGTCCGGCCAAGTTGTTGAGTCGTAGTGTTGTGACAGTTGAATATTGTCGGTGTTGTCTTCTAACCATTGTTGTTGTTTATGGTGGGAAAACAGAAATGACTGGAAGGAACGATGCTACTATTGTTGCTGCTTTGTAGGTTGTTGCTCAGGCTGTTCAAAATCAGCCTAATGCTGGTGGGAATGATGAGTTCTGTCACTTGGGGAAGTTTCAGAAGAAAAATCTACCTACTTTCAAGGGTAGGTATGATTCGGATGAAGCACAGGTGTGGCTCAAGGAGATTGAGAGGATCTTTTGAGTGATGGATTGTTTAGTAGAGCAGAAGGTACAGTTTGGTACTCATATGCTAGTTGAGGAGGATGGTGACTGGTGGATCAACACTCGTCAGGTGTTGGAGACTTCAGGTGAAGTTGTTACATGTCCTGTGTTCCATAGGGAGTTCCTTAGGAAGTACTTTCCTGAAGATGTTTTTGGGAGGAAGGAGATTGAGTTTCTTCTGGAGCTGAAGCAGGGTAATCTGACTGTTACTGAGTATGCTGCCAAGTTTGTGGAACTTGTTAAGTTATATCCGCATTATAGTGAGGCACCGACTGAGTTCTCAAAGTGCATCAAGTTTGAGAATGGTTTCCAGAGTTGGTGAATAGTTGTAGAATTTTTTAGGAGGATAGTAAAGCTCGATCAGCTCATTATAAGAGTCTGAGTGTGAAGAGGGAAAGCAGAATGTGAACCGTGGGAAGCCTTACAGTGCTCCAGCTGATAAGGGTAAACAGAGAGTTGATGATGGTAAGAGGCCAAGTGAGGGAGGTGCTCTTGCTCCTTTTAAGTGTTACAGGTGTGGTGAGTTGGGTCATTGTGTCAGTTAGTGCATGAGTGACGTGAAGAAGTGTTACAAGTGTGGACAGTCAAGACATCTGATTGTTGATTGCAAGGTTAATATGGTGACTTGCTACAATTGTGGAGAACCTGGACATATCAGTGCTCGTTACCAAAAGCCGAAGCAAGCTTCAACTAGAAGAAAGGTGTTTGCTCTGTCTGGAACCCATACTTCTAGTGATGACAGGTTAATCAGAGGTATATGTTATATTAATAGTACGTCTTTGATTGTTATTATTGATACTGGTGATACTCATTCTTTTATTATTGTTGATTGTGTGAAAAGGCTAAGCCTTGTTGTTTCTCCTATGAAGGGAGAAATGGTTATCGAAACTCCTACTAAGGGATCGATGACTACTTCTCTGGTTTGTTTGAATTGTCCTCTGTCAATCTTTGATAGAGATTTTGGTGTTGACCTTATTTGCTTGCCGTTGGGAAATCTTGATGTTATCTTGGGAATGAACTGGTTGGAGTTTAACCATGTTCATATCAACTGCTATAACAAGTCAGTGCGGTTTCTTGCTCCTGATGAAGAGGAATAAGCTGGTTTTCTATCTGCTAGAGAGTTAAATAAGCTTTTGGAAGAGGAAACCCAAGTGCTTGCGTTGTTTGCGTCCTTATCTGTGGAAAGTCAAGTTGTGATTGATGAATTGCAGGTGGTGCGTGTAACATCCCAATTCCCATCGCGAATAAATAATACATAAATAAAATCAGAGTAACTAAAAATTTATTTTTCCGACAGAAACAAGGATGTCACATTTAAATAAACAAAACATCATCCCTGTCATAAATTTGATACATAGCATAAAATAGAATACCCTCAAAGGGGAAACTTTTTCCATATAAAGGGAAAGGTCAATTATGGAATAAAGCAGAAAGATCCATAACCGACTTGTTTTACAAAGTAAATCATTTTAGAACATCAACTATATACACAAAAGTACTACAAAATACATTCAACAAATGTATACATATATATATATATATATATATAATCGTTCCCCGACTCCCGTGCTACGTATCAGAGCAGACACCAAGACCGACAACAGAACGGAGGACTAATCTTCACAAAAAGACCTCCAGCAACTCTAATCTGCAATACCTCATAGAGCATTATAAAACAGCAGAAGGGTGAGAAATAACAACTAAAATCAAGATTGCATAATAATATGCAAATACATAACAATTCACATGCATAGCTATTCTCACCACAAACACCACATACTAATACATATAACACACCACATATACGTAACATATATCTATTAATCCAACAATGTAGCATATATCAAGTATCCAATGTACTCACATATTTGCACATAAGGCATACCAAGTCATAACATTTAGAAACACATCACACATCACATAGCACATGTCTACGCCTAATACATATTATCCACAACCAATGCATTTATCACATATGCACATCAAGTTACCAATGTTATCACAATCTCAACACATAACAAATTGATGCACAATTTCCACACATAATCAATCAAATCATGATTTTCCACACATAATGCATCCATTCACAATTCTCACACATAATCAATCAAATCATGATTTTCCACACATAATGCATCCATAATTTATGCAAATGCACAGAGACCGACACAACGACTCTATGCAAATGCCATGCGGTACTGACTTCCAATATTTCTCATCACTAGTTCACTCAGGAACTCTGCTGGAACCATCGCTCGTTACTTAGGATCATTCATGTAACTCCCCGTCGGGCATACGATGTTCCCCGTCGCTCACACCTCTTATTTTTAAGGCACACGATCCGATCCGATCGCTCACACCTCTTATTTTTAAGGCACACGACGTTTATGGATCGCTCACACCTCTTTGTATAAGGCACACGACCCGATCGCTCACACCTCTTTGTATAAGGCACACGATCGTCTATAATCATCGCTCACACCTCTTATTTTTAAGGCACACGATGTTATAGCGGATTCCCTCTGGAACCAAACCGTCGCTCACACACCACATGGGCACACGACATTACAAGATGCATATCATGATGCTTGACACCCAAGAACTCATGACAATCAAATGCATTTTCACACATATATGCAACCATAATCATACATATATTCTAACTCATCAATTCCATACATTCACAATTCAACAATATGAATTATCTCATCATCAATATTCATGCATTGAAAACCAATTCAAACAATGCATTTCAAACCATAAAGGCCACCAACCACATATATCAAATTTCACACAAACAATACCTTTCATCATAATCCACAAACCACAACAATCATGCAATCACAATTACTTCTACAAGGGATTCACACCACCAAGGCTACCCACAATACATCATTATCATACATTGAAATCAAATCCAAAACAACACATTTATTTCTCCATAAGACCACAAACCATTATCACATCATTCAATCATATGCACTCATATCACATATCAGCACACAAGTCATACGATCTCCATAACAGCAGCACACTACATGATACACATCAATTGCACACAATTAAAACGGCAAAAGTCGACAAAACGACACTATTTCCATTTCCCGACATAATTTAATCGGCCAACAATCTCGAAATCATTTTAATAAGAAAGAACATTGCATAAGCTTTCTAACGCATCCAACCACGCCTCAAACGGAACCACGCATCAAAAGTTATGAATTTTCAAAGAAAATAATTTATTGAGAAACAGCCAGATTCGCCAGCACTTCGCCTGGCGAACTAGTGGCGAACCACAATTTTTAGAAAACCCATGAGTTACAGAAGCTAACATATTTCTGTCCTTCCAAATTCGCCTGGCGACTTACGATTTCGCCTGGCGAATCACCCTTCGCCAGCACGTTGCCTAGCGAAAGAGTGGCGAGACTCAATTCGCCTAACGAATCCCAAATTCGCCTGGCGAATCACACCAGAACCAGAAAAATTCTGTTACGGGTTACATGATCCAAAACCCCTAAAAATCTCATTTTTCACCCCAAATCAATCCCAACAGCAAAAACAAGTATCAGCAAATGTTCATATGCATAGGAGGATCATACAACGCGATTTATAACGATTTCCGACCGTGGAAACATCGATTTCTATCAATTGTTCGTCAATTTATCAAATGAGAAAAAGTCGTGAAATAACCAAAATAATCACAACAAACAACACATATACATACACAAGCAAGATATAATTGAAACTTCTCACCCTTACCCGATTAATCGAAGTCCAAGCATTGATTTTGATTATTTTCCTCTTCTCCCTCTTTTTCTTCTCTTCCTCTTCTTTTTCTCTTTTTCTTCTTTCTCTCATTTTCTCTCTATTTCTTTCTATTTATATAAAAACATAAAACTTACCCAAGCAAAAGACCAAAATACCCCTCAACTCAAATATCTCTCAAACGCTCTCAAAATGCGATAAAACATAAACAATGATGAAAAATAATATATTGTCAAATAAAAGTCAATAATAAGATAATATAAAAAGAAAATAATTAAATCGACTCGATTAAATAAATAAGACAAAATGGGGCGTTACAGTGCGTGAATTTCCAGAGGTGTTTCCAGATGATATTTTTGAAGTACCGCCAGAGAGAGAGGTGGAGTTTGATATTGATTTTGTCCCTTGTACCAGACCTGTTTCTATGGCACCTTACAGGATGTCAGCATTGGAGTTAGCGGAGTTGAAAAAGCAGTTAGAAGAGTTGTTGGAAAAGAAATTTGTAAGACCAAGTGTATCGCCTTGGGGAACTCCGGTGTTGTTGGTACATAAGAAGGATGGTAGTATGAGGTTGTGTGTGGATTACAGACAGTTGAATAAAGTAACAATTAAGAACAAGTATCGGCTTCTAAGAATAGGTGACTTGTTGGATCAGTTGGTGGGTGCACGTGTTTTTAGTAAAATTGACTTGAGGTCGGGTTATCATCAGATTTGAGTGAAGGATGAAGATATTCATAAGACGACTTTTAGGACTCGGTTTGGACATTATGAGTATTTCGTGATGTCGTTCGGCGTTTCTAATTCACCTAGTGTGTTTATGGAGTACATGAATCAAATATTTCACACTTATCTGGATCAATTTGTGGTGGTTTTCATTGATGACATTCTGATCTATTCTAAATCAGAAGAGGAACATATTGAGCATTTGCAGATTGTGTTGTAAGTGTTGAAATAGAAGAAGCTTTATGGAAAATTGTCGAAGTGTGAATTCTGGTTAAAAGAGGTGAGTTTTCTGGGTCATGTTATTTCAGGTGATGGTATTGTTGTGGATCCATCCAAAGTAGAAGCAGTTCTACAATGGGAGGCTCCGAAGTCGGTTACAGAGATTAGAAGCTTTTTGGGCTTGGCTGGTTATTATCGCAGGTTTATTGAAGGCTTTTCTAAGTTAGCACTTCCGTTGACTCAGTTGACTTGCAAAGGTAAAGCATTTGTGTGGGATATTCACTGTGAGAAGAGTTTCATTGAGCTGAAGAAGAGGTTGACTACAACTCTAATTTTGATTCTACCTGAATCAAATAAACTGTTTGTCGTGTATTGCCACACGTCTTTGATGGGTTTAGGCGGTGTGCTGATGCAAGATGGAAAGGTTGTGACTTATGCTTCACGACAACTGAGGGTTCATGAGAGAAACAATCTTACCTATGATTTAGAGTTGGCTGCAGTTGTTTTGTGCTTAAAATTTGGAGGCATTATCTTTATGGTTCCAGATTTGAGGTGTATAGTGATCAGAAGAGTTTGAAGTATCTGTTTGGTCAGAAATAATTAAATACGAGGCAGAGAAGATGGCTAGAGTTTTTGAAGGACTATGACTTTGGCTTGAACTATCATCTTGGTAAAGCTATTGTCATGGCTGATGCTTTGAATTGAAAGTCGTTGCATATGTCAGCTATGATGGTGAGAGAGTTGGAATTGATTGAGCAGTTCAGAGACTTGAGTTTGGTCTCTGAGCTGACACCGCAGAATGTGATGTTGGGTATCTTGAAGATCAACAATGATTTTCTTAATAATATTAAAGAGAGTCAGAAGTTGTATGTGAAGTTGGTGGACTTGATGGTTGGAAGTAATCAGACTGAAGGTATTGACTTTAAAGTGGATGAGCAAGGTGTGCTGAGGTTTCGTGACAGGATTTGTATTCCTGACGATTCTGAGTTGAAAAAGATGATTCTGGAACAAAGTCGTAAAAGTAGCTTGAGTATTCAACCAGGAGCTACAAAGATGTATCAGGATTTGAAGAAGATATTTTGGTGGCCTGGATTGAAATGTGATGTGGCATGGTTTGTGTATGCCTGTTTGACTTGTTCGAAGTCGAAAGTTAAACATTAGAAACTTGCAGGGTTGATGCAACCGTTGGATATTCTAGATTGGAAATGGGATAGCATTTTTATGGATTTTATGACTGGGTTGCTGAATACTCCTGGAGGGCATGATGTTATTTGGGTGATTGTTGATAAACTGATGAAGTCGGCGCATTTTATTCCGATTAACATTGGTTTTTCTTTGCAGAAGTTGGCAGAGATTTATATTCGTGTGATTGTGAAACTGCGTGGAGTTTCGTTGAGCATTGTGTCGGATAGAGATCTGAGTTTTACTTCAAGATTTGGGAAAGTTTGCAAGAGGCTTTAGGTTCGAAGCTAAGGTTCAGTTCAGCTTATCATCCACAGACAAATGGTCATACATAGGGGATTATTCAGTCTTTGGAAGATTTGTTGAGGGCTTGTGTTCATGAACAAGGAGGTGTTTGGGATAGTCATTTGTCGTTGATTGAGTTCACTTATAATAACAGTTATCATTCTAGTATTGGAATGGCGCCTTTTGAAGCCTTGTATGGTCGAAGATGTAGGACACCTCTGTGTTGGCATGAATCTGGTGAGAGTGTGGTGCTTGGACCTGAGATTGTTCAACAAACTACCGAGAAGGTGAGGCTGATTTGGGAGAAGATGAAAGCTTTGCAGAGTAGGCAGAAAAGTTATCATGATAAGAGGAGGAAGGATCTTGAGTTCCAAGAGGGAGGCCATGTATTTTTGAGAGTCACTCCGGTGACCGGCGTTGGACGTACTTTGAAGTCGAAGAAGCTTACTCCTCGGTTTATTAGCCTGTATTAGATATCAGCGAGAGTTGGATCAGTTGCTTATAGAGTGGCGTTGCCACCAAATTTGTCGAATTTGTATGATGTGTTCCATGTTTGACAACTTCAGAAGTATGTTCCGGATCCGTCACATGTGATTCTGATGGATGATGTTCAAGTAAGGGATAACCTTACAGTTGAGGCTTTGCATGTGAGGATTGAGAACCGTGATGTGAAGCAGTTTAGAGGCAAAGAGATTGCTCTCGTGAAGGTAGTATGGGGAGGTGTTGCTAATGGAAGTATGACTTGGGAGTTGGAGAGTAGGATGCGTGAGGCATATCCTGAGTTGTTTGCATCAGGTAAATTTTTGAGGACGAAAATATTCAAAGTGTGGGAGAGTTGTAACGCCCCGACTTATTTTATTTATTTTTCCGTATTTTATTTATGTGATAATTGTGGTTGTGTTGTGCTGTTGATGGGTTTGAGCTACCTTGGTGTGGTGTATTTGCCTTAAGAGTAAACTTTAAGGGTTGAGGGGTGTGTGACAAAAAGTGTAGAACTTGGTGGTATGGTGAGAATGACTAATTAAATTTTATTAGTAATATTTAGTTAATTATAATATTAGTTGAATATTATTAAATTAAATAATTAGTAATTATTATTATTATTTTAATTAGAACGTGTTTGGGAGAAAAAGAGAAAGAAGAGGCTAGGGCATAAGGAAGAGAGAATACTCCATTGTTGTGAAGCTTTTTGGCAAGAACTCTAAGGTAAGGATGATGTTCTAAGTATTTAAGGGTTAACATGATGATGTTGGGTAGATTATGCCATTTAGGGTTTGTGTTTTTCTCCTTTTTTTCTTCATAATTTTGATGAATTGGTAATTGTTGGATTCGATGAATATGTTGTTGAATGTTGTGTGTGATATGTTGATGTTGTGACTGATGTTAGTATGATGTATTGATGTAATTGTTGTTGTTGAAATCATGTGATTGATGAATTGTATGATGTTGATGTTGTTTGTGGTGCATGATCGCGAGTCAGAGTCGGAACTCAGGTTATGGATGTTTTTGGGGAGAATACTTGGGGTTTTGATGTTAAGGAAAACTTATTTCTGAGTGAAACTATGTGTTACATGAATTGTATGAGAAGTGGGATTTTGGGGTGTGTCAAAAAAGTGTTTTTCGTACTGATAAGCAAGAGAAAAGTGCTTCTGTTGCAGGTGTAATTGGTTACCAGAAAAGGGGTAACCGATTACACTATTGAAAAATGGTGTTTTTGGGCAAATCTGTGAGGGTGTAATCTGTTACCCTGATTGTGGTAACTGGTTACACTGTGTGTATTTTGCGTGGCAGTAGCGGGTTACAAGGGGTGTAACCAGTTACCTCATTTTGAGTAACCGGTTACACTGGGACCATTTTTGAAATTTTTTCTAAAATTCGTAACTTTTGTTTCGGGTGTCCGATTCGAGTGTCGTTCAAAGCGTCGGGAAGCTGACGCGATGAATTTTATTATAAAAATGGTGTATATATCAGAAGTTGAATAATTTTGCTTTATGATGATGTAAAATTCATTTTTATCGTTATGTTGTGGTGTGACATAATCGTAAATGTATTTGTTGTTGCTTGTCTTGTTGTATGTCGATGTTGTTGGACTGTATGGCATGTTGTGTTGTAGCCTGTAGTGGCGTGATGCATTGATTAGATGAAGGTCATTATTGTTGTTGTTGTTGTCATGCATTTCATAATTGTATGAGTTGTGAGCTGAGTCGTGTACCCATGTGGGGTGTGGGCGCCTTATTCGGATTCTAGTTATTGAATCGTGTTGTTGTTGTTGAGGTGATTATGTGCCCATGTGGAGTGTGAGTGATCATGCAGGTCGTGTGCCTGTGTGGGGTATTAGTGGCATAATGGAAATTCCGACGGGAATTGTGATTCTGAAATAGGAACTGAATGGTAACACATGCATTGAGTCAAGTTATGATTCTTACTGCATTGCATCTTGGTTGTATTCGTTGTTGTGATTGGATTTTGGTTGTGTTGGTTGTGTGGATGTATGTTATAGAATGGGTGTTTGTGCATGTGATAATCTAATGCTTACTTATTATCATACTTTTCTTTATATAATTATGATATCTCACCCCTTCTGTTTGAATGTTGCCTTTACATGGGCATTGTGCAGAGAACTCGCAGTAGAGGAGTTGATGTGAGTGGAAGATGAAGTCTTCCGTTTTATTTTTAGTGTTGGCCTCTGCTCTGGTGTGTAACACCGGGGTTATGGAACGTTATGTCTTTTATGTTTGAAAGAGATTTTTTGATATCTCTAGATTTGTGGTTGATTATGTTTATTTTGAAAACATAGTATGTTCTAAATAATAATTCGATTTGGATGCTTCCGATGTTTCAAGAAAATGTGATGTTTCAGACATGTTTGGTTGTTATATCTATTATAAATTATTTTTAAAAGTTGCACGTGTTACATATCATGTTATATGAGCAGTTGATTGTGGTTTTGTGACATCCTAAATATTATTGATTCAAATTTACTCTGATTTTTATTTAAATTACGCGGGGATTATTTAGGGTGTTACATCACAAAGTCCTTGCTAGGTGTTCCATGTGTGACATGTACATCAACTGAAGAATATCAAGAATCAGTCAATTGACAGCAGCGTTCAATTAAATTTAATGTAAGCAATGATTTATCTATTCTTGAGTCGCTAAATAGACATGGATTTAACACGTGTATGAGACGTGTTGATCCCTTTGATGTTTAAGAGGAAGCCTAAAAGACATTTGAGTGTTTGTAGCTCTAACTTTCCTATAAAAGGATTCCTTTATCTCATTTTAATTTTCTTTGCTTGTTTTCACTCACACAACTATCTACAAGTTTCTGTTGGACTTGAGACTTTACACACAAGAAGGGGTGAATTATGTGGTTTGAAAAAAATATGGTTTTGAAAAACTTCAATGTAAAATCAGAGTTTTAAATAATTTTAAACAATTAGAAGCGAAAAAATAGTTTGGAAAAAATAAATAGTTAAGGGAAAGAGATAAACACCACGATGTATAAATGTTTGGTCAAACAATAAAACTACATACTCCTTTCTCCAAAATTTGGTCTCGAGAGTATCTAATAAACGTTGAGAGTTTTTAGTAGGAAATACTCACAAACCCCATTATACAATAAAATGAGGGTTGACCTCTAACCAAATAATATAAGACTTCAGAATATAACAGTTTAAGTTTTCTCTTCCAAATAGTGAATCCAAACGATTAGTCCTTTCTCCACAAACAAGGATCTTGGAGCGATTAGTCTTTAAGTTCCTAAACCTTGCAAGTTTTACACGGGCCGAGCTCAAAAACCTTAAACCTTGATTTTACATGGGATAACCAATAATCGGTTAGATTTTAACATGAGGATAATCTCGAACATACGAAGCTTTTAATACCAGGCTAAGCTTCAACCTTTCTTAGTTTTAATACCGGGCTGACCAAGAACCTAGGAGATTTTATCACGGGATGATCTCTAACCTAAACTAGAGTTTGATCACACAATCCCCAAACCAAATCTTTTTACAGGTTTAACTTCTAACCCAAACAAATACCTAAATGGATAATATTCAACCAATGTGTATGCAAAATATTTCCTTGGTGAATTCACAATTCTACACTTTCCGTAATTACAAATTTTCCTCGCACACAAAGGGACTTTTCTCACAAAAACACTTAGGCTAAAATATTAGTGAGAGAAAGTAAACAAAATGTTTAGAGAGAGAGTGTGTGTGAGTTGTGTCAAAACACGATTTTGGATGAAATAAAATGAGAAAAGGGACCTCTATCTATAGGCTAAGAGGTTGGCTCAAAATGAAATTTCCATTAAATGCATTTTATGATAATCTAATCGATTGACACATGTTCACAGTCAATTAAAAGTTTGAAATATAAACGATTGTAAGTTTTAAAAAGGAAGGAAAATATATCTAGTCGTTTCACATCATTAAGGAGTTGTCTGGATCGCTTGTGACTCAATTTTGAACTCAGCTAATTGATTAGACAAAAGTCCCAATCTACTAGATAAGTCAAAATTTTGCCCATCATCGGATTTCCAAGTCCTATCAAACCCTAATGATTAGGATTGCATCTTTATCCACTTATATGTTCATGCTTAACTTATCATAAGACATTAGTCGTCATCATCAAAATTGTATGTCCTTGTTAAAATCATATCACCTACAAAACAAGGTTCCACAGTCTCCCCCTTTTTTATGATGACAACACATCTCTCACGCGAGGTGGTAAAAGGAAAATAATGCATGTATATTTGAAGTGATTAAACCCCCATGATTTAAATAGAGAGTATAACCTACTCCCCCCTTAGAGTATACTTCTCCCATTTTGTCAAAATCAAAAAGGCGGGTAAAGATGCTTTACGAGAAGTAAATATGCAGACAAGGGCGATTTAGACATTCAGAAAATAAGTCACTCATATTATTACTAAGAAATTCAAATTACATAAGGGAAATTTGTGAAATTCAAAATACAAGAAGGGAAAATGCCGGATTTAAAGTTTGTAAAGCAAACACATGAAATAAACAAAAATTTAAGTGAGATTATTCTACATCAAGATCATCATAGAAGAATAGGTCATATAGCAGTTTAGTTTGGTCAGGAATGAAGTGGCATACTATGAAGTTTATCTTGTCATTGATTACATCTATTTTTCCACTTATGATTTTCATAAAGTCCTTGTTGTGAGTATTTGCAAGGAATTGTCTGAGCTTTCTATTTCTATAGGAATTTCCTTATTTTTGGCTTTGCTTTTCTTCTCATTTGATGGTGCCTTTTCAGTGATCCTTCCATTTATCAGCTCGTACTTCATTGATGGTAAGACAGAGCTTTCTACAATGGTTGTTTCTTCCTTGAATTCTTCATCTCCAAACTCGTATCATGTTTCTTCCAAAAAAAATTGTGACTATATTTCCATATGGAAAGTATGCTTCTTCTTTCTTATTTTCTATCATGTAGTCAATTACTTGTTATGCCCAGTTTACCTTGACTTTGTTTTCTATCAACCACATTGTTTCTACATTAAATTGGGTTAAGAGACTGAAGTTGCATTTTCTAGGAAAAGGGGTGTGATTGATTACATAATGAATCATTCAACTTTTAGTGTGAACATATCCAGCTGTGAATGGGTAGGGTATGCATGGTGGCAGTTATTTCATAAGAGAGGGTTCATCAATGATATAGTTGTATTGGTTGGCTTTATCTCCAAGCTCAATGATTCTATCTTTATGAGGTAGATTTAGCATCTCTCCAAATTCTTCTACCAAGAGGCTTATCCTATGTTTTCTTATTTCTCTTTGAAGTACTCCATCCATGAGATAAAGGTTTGAAAATAACATCTTCACACAGGATGTATAGATTCTTTTTGAAGACATGTAGAGAAAGGTGGAGAGATTGAGTTCTTCAAAGGTTTTGAAGAATTTGCATTCTTTGAAATCTTCTGGAGCTAGGGTATGTATTCTTAAAAGGATCTGGTTGGCAAAGTGTTGAAAGAAACTTGATTCTTGTTACCTGGTGGTGAAATCATCAGTAAGGGGACTGGAGGTAAAGCTCTATCTTTTTGGAATCATGATGATCTTGAAAGAACAATCTCACATACAAGGTGTGAAAGGAAAATATGCAACATAAATTAGTGAGAAAGGAATACCTATTTATAACGTGCCATATTAGGGTTTAAGCATGTATTCCTGGCAAGCATTCAATGTAGAGCATGCTGATCGAGAATCAAATCAAAATCTTTCCTTTTTTAGTCTCCTAATTGACTGGCTGGGGTATCCAATCGATTGGATTTCCAAATTTATTAGGATTTTACAAAATCTTCATTAATGATGAGATTTGATTTACTTGAGGCATAAGTTAAGCTTGGATTTGATATGAAAATCTACGTTTCAAGCTTTTCCAATCGATTATCATTAAGTGTTAACCGATTGGGCTTACTTAGTTTAGCCTCTTTGGTGCATGTTGGGCCTTATGTTGAATTTTTATCTTTTCAACACCCCCATTTGTCATTTTTCCACCCCTTTTGCTAGAAAACACTGAAATACTCATCTTATAGGTTAGAAAATAATTTATTTAGATGGGTAAAAAATTTAAAATTATTATTTTAAGGGTTAAATAAGATTTTCCTGATTATTTCAACCTTAAAATAACGTATACCTTACTTATCAAGAATTCTTGACAAATATTTCCCAAAGAGGGAAGACACCAAATGTTGTATCCTTCTCTATACGTTGTTGGATGCAGGAGTCGGTAAAACCATAAAATGAATAAGTCTGTTACAAACATATCTATTTAACTGATCATTAAGCATCATATACTTTGATATATTCTCAAATAATTTTCTTTTATCACAACGGTTGACATTTAGCATCATCATTCATCTTCGGATCATAGACTTCATAACTATTGTTGAAATTTTGGTACTTTAAGATAGATGTCAAGAGTGATGTCCCAACAATAACACAATGTCAAGACAGGTGTTAAGACATCATTTGTTGACATAAAATAATTAAATGCAGAAGGTAAACTGCAGAAGATTAAATAACACAATCAATTATTAACCCAGTTCGGTGCAACTCACAATCAATCAAGAGTTTGATATTTTTTTGTAAATTCAGTGATGTTGTCTTCAGTAAGGTGTCTTACAATGAGTTCCTTGGATTGTTCTTCCTGAACTCTAATAGAGAGACCTGAAGTGACTTAAGAGTTATCTGACACAATGCTAGAGAAATTACAGCTTTCTTTCCATCCTACCTCATCAGTCTGCCCAGAGGATGTTTCAATATTGGCTTCAACATCCATCCTTTGCTCAGTAATTGAATCATCAATTACCACACTGATAGATTTCATTGTTATTCTAGTTCTGGAGTTAAAAACTCTATAAGCTCTGCTGCTTGAAGAATAACCCAAAAATATCCCTTCATCACTTATGGGATCGATCATACCCTTTTGGTCTTTGTTAGTCAAGACATAACATTTACTTCCAAAAACACGGAATTATTTCACTGTAGGCTTCCTTACTTTCCATAGCTCATAGAGATTGGTTGAAGTACCTCCTCTCAAAGTGACCCTATTATGAATGTAGTACACAGTATTCATAGCTTCAACCCAAAATTCCAATGACAATTGCTTAGCATGAAGCATAATTCTAGCTGATTCTTGTATAGCTCTAGTCTTCTGATCAACAATTCCATCTTGCTGAGAAGTGATGGAAAAAGAAAATTCATGACGGATATTTTCAGAAGCACAAAATTCAGAGAAATTTGCATTCTCAAACTCCTTGTCATGGTCACTTCTAATTTTGACAATGACACTGTTCTTCTCCTTTTGAATACTTTGACACAGATCTTTGAAGACTTCAAAAGTGTCTGATTTTTCTCTAAAAAATTTTATCCATGTAAACCCAAAAAAATCATCTATAACCACATAGACATACCTCTTTCCACCCAAGCTTTTTATCTGCATTGGTCCCACTAAATCCATATGGAGAAGTTCCAGCACTCTAGAAGTAGTCTGATGTTGCAACATTGGGTGTGACATCATGGTATGCTTCCTAATTTCACACTCACCACAAACTTTCCCTTCTTTAATCTTGAGTTATGAAATTCCTCTAATGACTCCTTCATATATGATTTCCTTCATTATTTTGAGATTAAGGTGTCCAAGTTTCTAGTTCCATAGCTTAACTTCATCCTCCTTGGTGTTTAAACATGTGGAAGAATAAGCAGTTATTTGAGGTTCCCACAGATAATAAATGTCTTTAGACCTCATACCCTTCATCAGAATAACATTTTTCTCATCTTTGACCAAACATTATGATTTTGAGAAATTGACCAACAAACCTTGATCACACAACTGACTAATACTAATCAGATCAGCAGTTAATCATTTCACAAGAAGAACATCTTCTAAATTAGGAGAACCAGCACACACCAATTTTCCCACTCCTTTAATTTCTCCTTTAAATCCATCACCAAATCTGACAGAACCTGTGGGATGAGATTTGATATCCTATAGAAATAGGGGTAGAAATAGGCCAAACTGATAACAGGGGCCTACGGCCTAGCCTACACAGGCTCAGGGCGACCAAGCTTTTTTGTAAATAGAAAAGGCCTAGACTTTTTTATAAGCCTATTTAATTAAAACGGCCAGGCCGACCTATTTAAATAAATATGAATAATTTTTTTATTATAATTATGTTATGTTATGTACTTTGAATTAAAATACATAAATAAAAATTGGTTATCTTGGAGAACTTATGAAAATAAGATGAAAACACCTTATGAACAATGTTATAAGTTGTTTTCATAAGTTATCTTAAACAAATAGTCTCACAAAACTTATGCTAATAGGTAAGTTACAATAAGTCAATGCAATGAAACTTTTAGTCTCATTGGTTTTTTAGTTTGTTAGTCTATTTAAACATTATTTTAATTTATTATTTACATATGGCTAAAATAATAGGCTTTTATGTAGGCTAACAGGCTAACCAGGCCTTACAAAAGGCCAGGCTCAAACCTAAAAATAAGCTTATGACAGGCTACAGGCTTCAATTTTTTTGGCAGACCAGGCTTAGGCTTGGCAAAGCCTAGCTCGGCCCAGCCTATTTCCACCCCTACCTAGAAAATTCTGAACCTCTGTCATGTGCCTAGAACATCCACTGTCAAAGTACCAGTCTTCTTTAGTTGAAGCCTTCAAGAAAGTGTGAGCTATAAGGTTCACATCCCTGTTGATATACCTTATCCTTTTACTCACTTGATTAGCCTTAGAATGAGCTGAAGATTTTTGATATCCATACAATTTATAACAAAAAGGCTTTATATGACCATACTCACCACAATAATGGCACCTCCAAGTTGAGGATTGAGATTTTGTTGAAGTTACATCATGTCTGCCAGGATGTTGTAACATGTGGTTGGACATTGTGACCATCTTCTTCCTTTTAGGAGGAAAGAACTTTTCTACAAACCTTTCCTTTTGTTAATTATTAGATGGATAATCACCTCCTGTATCTCCATCCTCTTTCATCATATCAGATCCATTTTTCATCCTTCTTAAGGCATATGTCATGTTATTAAGCTTAGAATTCAAGAGAGTTACCTCATATTGCAGATGAGGAATTGTATATAAGAGTTCCTCCTTCTCATTCTCCAGTTTAGCTATGATCTTTCTCTGATTTTCCTCTGTCTTAAAACTTTCTTCACATTTGTCACAAGTTTCCTTGTAGGACACATCCAAATCTTCATATAGGACATCTTCATCACAAGATTATACTTCATCAGCCCATCTATCAGAGAGAGTTGTCACAAGTTTGACTGTTTCAGAGTTAGATCCATCTTCTAACTCCTCATCATCATCAAACCAAGATACAAATAAGCCTTTTTTCCGTTTCTTGAGATAGGTGTGATATTCTGAATTGATGTGACCAAAACCCTCACACGCATAACATTGTATGCCTTTGCTTTGATTTGACTTCTCTTTAATCCTGGCAGTCTTTTGAGAGTCATTGTAGTTTCTGATGTCAGATGTCATGTTCTTGACACATGGTCTTCCTTTTTAGTCCATACTCTTCAGAATTCTGTTGAATTGCTTCCCAAGTAATACAATAGTATTTGACAATTCTTCATCAGTATCTAGGTAAACTTGACCTTCTTTATCTTCAGTGTTGGAGACAAAGGTTGTGCTTTTGTTCTTCTTATCAGACTTGTTACTAATAGCCATTTCAAAAGTTTTAAGTGAACCAACAAGTTCATCAACTTTTATATTGTTGATATCTTGAGCTTCTTCAATGGTAGTTACTTTCATATCAAACCTCTTAGGGAGAGACACGAGGATCTTGCTAACCAACTTTTCTTCTTATATTTTCTCTCCTAGAGCACTAAAGGCATTGGCTATTTCAAAAACACTCATGTGAAAGTCATGAATACTCTCATCCTCCATCATCTTCAGATTTTCAAACTTGGTAGTCAATAGCTGAAGTCTGGACATATTTACCTTGGATGTGCCTTCATGAGTTGTCTTGAGAATTTCCCAAGCATTCTTAGCTACAGTGCATGTGTTGATCAACCTAAACATATTTTTGTCAACTCCATTGAATAAAGCATTCAGGGCTTTAGAGTTTCCAAGAGCAGTTTCATCTTCCTCCTTGGCCCAATCCTCTTTTGGATTCAAGGTCTCCTTCCCATCTTTATCTTTAACCACAGGGTGCTCCCAACCCTTGATGACAACCTTCCAAGTTTTGCTATCCATAGATTTTAAGAAATCCACCATATGTGCCTTCTAATAGTCATAGTTAGTTCCAACTAAGACTGGGGGCCTGTTAACATTTCCTCTTCCTTCCTTATCCATAGTACCAGAAAATATATCCCTGGAGCTCACCCAAAAATAGAACAGGGTGATCTGCTCTGATACCAATTGAAATTCTGGCACTTTAAGATAGATGTCAAGACGGATGTGTAGCGGCAAAATCGTGAGTGTAAGCTATTGATTAACTTAACTCAAAAAGCAAGAGTCGCCACTGCACTTTTATTTTATCCAAAAAGGGAAAGGAAAAAGAGCGAACAAAACCTACACAAGCTCTAAAACAAGAACAAGTGAACAGAGACTGGGTAAGGGGGTTGGTTACGTTAAGGGAAGGTGTTAGAACCCAAAACGTCTATAGTACTCTATAGGAACCCTTTGAAATATTTACGCTTTTTGGTCTGAAAAAGTTTGTTTGAAAAGAGATTGAGGAGATGCGAAGAGAAATTGTTTTTAAGATTTTTGTGTTTGGAGAGACTTGTCGTCTCATGCCTACGTACCCACAAAGTGCAATGTAGGATAAAAACCCCGTAGTTCGTGGTACAAAGAATGAAATTTGTTTGTTTTGGTTGATTTTAAATGTAAAGACAAGCGTCATTTCCAAGCGAATAATTCCGCTTAAAGAAATGAATCATGTCTAAACTTATGAAAAAATTAAAGGAAAAAGTGCACGAGGGCACAAAAAGAGAGTGATGAGTTTGATGTTTTTTAAAGTCTTTTGTAAAAGGTGTCAATATGCTTATGTAGTTTAGCATTTGTTAAGAAATGAAAAGAAAAAGAGTAAAATCACTTGACAAAGTCAAGGTTTGATTATGAAAGAGATTCAAGTTTTGAAAGCAAGAAAGTTTTGAAAGAGAGAGAGAGAGAGAGAGTTTTGAAAATTGAAGAATGGGGAGAAGAAGAAGTGACTATCCTAAAGCATAAAGTAAAAGCTAAGGATAAGAAAGATTTAACCACAAATGTAGTTGTCTTCACCATAAACCAAGCAAAAGCACAAGGCTTCAAAGTCTTCGAACCATAGTTCCAAAGCAAAGGGAAAATGTCCTAGTTCTAAGTCCAAGGATCCAAGAATAGCATTGAAGTCCAAAGTCTTCGAACCATAATTCCAAAGCAAAGGGAAAAATCCCTAGTTCTAAGTCCAAGGATCCAAGAATAGCATTGAAGTCCAAGGTCTAGGTGCAAAACTCCATGTCCATTGCAAATGATAGTAGCCATAGTCCAAGATTAGAAACACAAGTTTTTTTAGAGGTTTTGGCCTTTATTAATATTTTTGATCCAAGTGGACAAAGAGAAAAAGGCATAAGCATAAACATGTGTCCAACAAACAAAGGAAAAAATTGCGGAAGCATAAACATGTGTCCAACGGACAAAGAAAAAATTGCGGAAGCATAAATATGATATGAAATGCTAATAATGGAGCATAAAAGTAAAGGAGAGATAGGGAGCGAGAAGGAAGCATAAAAGTAAAAGTTAGAATTTAGTGATTAGTTGTTTGTTGTTAGAGTAAGTGATCAATAATAATTGAATAATTGCACTTAGGCCAAGGTTATGAGAACTCATTAGAGGATTGATAAGACCAAAGCCTCCCAACAACAAGTCTCATAAGTGTTGAACCAAAAAACAAATAATCAATAATTTTTTATTGTTTTTCGATAAGGGACATATGTTACACTATGTTAAGCAATCGCCGAGTAATTTACGGAGTAATTACCCTATAATGAGGCCGGTCAATAGCTCTTTGTGCTAATGCATGCTAGATGAACGATATGTAGATCGTCATCCGAAAGCAATACCACACGAAAAGAAAAGAAGGTAGCGATCTAGTCTTGATCAAAATTCAACAATAGAATTCTATGATCCATAAGACTTTCATCGATCCAAATAAAAGAGAAATAGATGAAGAGAAAGATGGATCTAACATTTATGATCCATCAACAACCAACAATTCACCAAGATAGAAAAAAAAATCAAATGAAAAGAAGAAAGAATTAAAATATTTTTTAAATGATTTTTTCAAGAAATTTTTCTAAATAAAATTCAAAAATAGTAGTAAATCCAAATAAAAAATAAAAAGAAGAAGAAATTATATATTAAAAAATTAGGAGAAAATTAAAGAAAATCTTTAAAAAAAAGAAAAGAGAGTGAGGTCTGTTTAGAAATGGTGGTGGTGAGAAGCAATGTAAACGGGCCAAGCCCAATCCATCATAAGTGAAACAAATTTTTGTAAAAGAAAAAAAAAAGAATGACAAAAGGATCAGAACTTGTGTGTTCATCATCTTCTACCTCAAGAAGAAAGGTCACAGCTACTGTAGCAACATCGAGACTCACGACGGAGCGACGAGATTTGATAACGAGACGGAAATGATCGCAATTAAGTGTAGATTCCAAATATATATTCGATTTCGCATCACCGTGCTCTGATAATCCGAATTGAAAACCGCTGAAAAGTTCCAATTTCTCGAATCAAAGTAAGCAATGTTTCAAATTTCTTTCACTTGCTTCTACTCTTCTCACGAATTTATGAAGTTATTGTTGTTATTTGCGATTGCGAAATTGTGCAATGAGAAAATTGTGAATGTTCGATGTCGCGGTTTCGCGATTTGGTTGTTGAATTGAATGTGATTCTTGCAGTTTTTTTTTAAAGTTTATGGGATGGAAGATGATGGTGTTTGAACGATGAAGATGGAAATTAAAGAGTGATGAAGATTTGTGAATTTGGAATTGAATGAAGGATTGATTGAAGCTTGTAGAATGAATTTGACAGAGTTTCTAGGGTCTGCTCAAGCTTCAATCAATCCTTCATTCAATTCCAAATTCACAAATCTTCATCACTCTTCAATTTCCATCTTCATCGTTCAAACACCATCATCTTCCATCCCATAAACTTAAAAAAAAAACCTGCAAGAATCAAATTTAATTCAACAACCAAATCGTGAAACCGCGACATCGAACATTCACAATTTTCTCATCGCACAATTTCGCAATCGCAAATAACAACAATAACTTCAGAAATTCGTGAGAAGAGTAGAAGCAAGTGAAAGAAATTTGAAATGTTGCTTACTTTGATTCGAGAAATCAAAACTTTTCGGCGGTTTTCAATTCGGATTATCAGAGCACAGTGACGCGAAATTGAATATATATTTGGAATCTACACTTGATTGCGATCATTTCCGTCTCGTTACCAAATCCCGTCGCTTCGTCGTGAGTCTCGCCATTGCTACAGTAGCTCTGACCTTTCTTCTTGAGGTAGAAGATGATGAGCACACAAGTTCTGATCCTTTTGTCATTCTTTTTTTTTTCTTTTAAAAAATTTGCTTCACTTATGATGGATTGGGCTTGGCCCGTTTACATTGCTTCTCACCACCACCATGTCTAAACAGACCTCACTCTTTTTTTTTTTTTTTTTTTTAAGATTTTCTTTAATTTTTCTCCTATTTTTTTAATATATGATTTCTTCTTCTTTTTATTTTTAATTTGGATTTACTACTATTTTTTAATTTTGTTTAGAAAAATTTCTTGAAAAAATAATTTAAAAAATATTTTAATTCTTTCTTCTTTTCATTTGATTTATTTTTTTCTATTTTGGTGAATTGTTCGTTGTTGATGGATCATAAATGTTAGATCCATCTTTCTCTTCATTTATTTCTCTTTTATTTGGATCGGTGAAAGTCTTATGGATCATAGAATTCCATTGTTGAATTTTGATCAAGACTAGATCGCTACCTTCTTTTCTTTTCGTGCGGTATTGCTTTCGGATGACGATCTACATATCGTTCATCTAACATGCGTTAGCACAAAGAGCTATTGACCGGCCTCATTGTAGGGTAATTACTCTGTAAATTACTTGGCGATTGCTTAACATAGCGCAACATATGTCCCTTATCGGAAAACAATAAAAAATTATTGATTATTTGTCTTTTGGTTCAACACTTATGAAACTTGTTGTTGGGAGGCTTTGGTCTTATCAACCCTCTAATGAGTTCTCATTAACCTTGGCCTAAGTGAAATTATTCAATTATTATTGATCACTTACTCTAACAAATAATAACTAATCACTAACTTCTAACTTTTACTTTTATGCTTCCTTCTCGCTCCCTATCTCTCCTTTACTTTTATGCTCCATTATTATCATTTCATATCATGTTTATGCTTCCGCAATTTTTCCTTTGTCCGTTGAACACATGTTTATGCTTCCGCAATTTTTTCCTTTGTCCGTTGGACACATGTTTATGCTTATGACTTTTTCTCTTTGTCCACTTGGACCAATAACATTAATAAAGGCCAAAACCTCTAAAAAAACTTGTGTTTCTAATCTTGGACTATGACTACTATCCTTTGCAATGGACATGGAGTTTTGCACCTAGACCTTGGACTTCAATGCTATTCTAGGATCCTTGGACTTAGAACTAGGGTTTTTTCCCTCTGCTTTGGAATTATGGTTCGAAGACTTTGGACTTCAACGCTATTCTTGGATCCTTGGACTTAGAACTAGGACCTTTTCCCTTTGCTTTGGAACTATGGTTCGAAGACTTTGAAGCCTTGTGCTTTTGCTTGGTTTATGATGAAGACAACTACATTTGTGGTTAGATTTTTCTTATCCTTAACTTTTACTTTATGCTTTAGGACAGTCACTTCTTCTCCTCCCCATTCTTCAATTTTCAAAACTCTCTCTCTCTCTTTCTCTCTCTCTCTCTCTCTCTCTCTCTCTCTTTTTCAAAACTTTCTTGCTTTCAAAACTTGAATCTCTTTCATAATCAAACCTTGAATTTGTCAAGTGATTTTACTCTTTTTCTTTTCATTTCTTAATAAATGATAAACTACTTAAGCATATTGACACCTTTTTCAAAAGACTTTAAAAAACATCAAACTCATCACTCTCTTTTTGTGCCCTCGTGCACTTTTTCCTTTAACTTTTTCATAAGTTCAGACATGATTCATTTCTTTAAGTGGAATTATTTGCTTGGAAATGACAACTTGTCTTTACATTAAAAATCAACCAAAACAAACAAATTTCATTCTTTGTACCACGAACTACGAGGTTTTGATCATACATTGCACTTCTTGGGTACGTAGGCATGAGACGACAAGTCTCTCCAAACACAAAAATCTTAAAAACAATTTCTATTCTCATCTCCTCAATCTCTTTTCAAACAAACTTTTTCAGACCAAAAAGCGTAAATATTTCAAAGGGTTCCTATAGAGTACTATAGACGTTTTGGGTGCTAACACCTTCCCTTAACGTAACCAACCCCCTTACCCAGTCTCTGTTCACTTGTTCTTGTTTTAGAGCTTGTGTAGGTTTTGTTCGCTCTTTTTCCTTTCCCTTTTTGGATAAAATAAAAGTGCGGTGGCGACTCTTGCTTTTCGAGTTAAGTTAATCAATAGCTTACACTCACGATTTTGCCACTACAGGAAAAGTGGTGACTCTGCTGAGGAGCCATTCCCTTGAGGGGTTCGGCCTACTTTGATTTATTTACTCCTTTTTGTCTGATTTGCTTGTTACTTGATTGTTCTGTTTGGGAGTTCCTCCGCGTGTTCGAGAAAGGTCCTATACAATTAAATGCAATGTCAAGAAAGATGTTAAGACATCATCTGCTGACAGAAAACAATTAAATGCAGAAGGTAAATTGTAGAAGAATAAATAACATAATCAATTATTAGTGCAGCTTGGTGCAACTCACCTACACCTGAGGGCTACCAAGCCAGGTAGGAAATTCACTATAATAATATTAGTTCAAAGCTAAACTCCCCTGTTTACAACTTATCACCTAATTACTACCTTGTGCCACTTCTACCTAGAAACCCTCTAGATATGAGAAACCTCTCTCACTTCCTACCAGTCATAAACCAGTGACAATTCAACAAGACCAAAATAGAAGTAAACACACTTCCAAGTACAATACTTAGTTTTGCTTAAAAGCTTCAACTAAGAATAATACACTTTTGCTTAAAAGCTTTAGAGTGAACAATTAATAATGAACAATCAGTTAACTCAATGAATCAAACCTGATACAAGAGTGACATACAAACAACACACACTAAACCCTAAAACACCACCAAGACATGGCTAATCCTAACTCTCCCAAATTTTTCAATGTTTAAGTTGCAATAGGTTTAACTCCTTTATTTAAATGGCCTTCAGACCTCGTGGGCTTGGGCGCAAATCATCAGGAATCAACTTTCAATCATTAGCAAAATTTCCTGCACAAAAATAGGAACAAAATACAAAGTTTCTTAAAAAGTCTCCAAGATCCTTTTTATGAAACTAAATCAAATCTGCAATGTTCCTAAAATATCCTTACTTAGTGCCATACCCTAAATTTTAACCACAAGATTCCACATCATTGTGCAAATCATCATCACAATATGGAGGTATCTTCATACCTCATCAATCCTCTCAAAGATTATTGAGCATTCACCTCAATCAAGAAGTAAGGTTTATGAGCCCTCTCAGAGCACTCAGACAAAGGATCAATCAATAATTGACATGATCTTTAACTTTCCAAGCCTCTCAAACATCCATGAAGGATCAAGACGTCTCCCAAATCAAGAATCAAGCATAAGAATGCAACATTCCAAGCTGATCAAGCCTCAAGATCACCAGTGTCACCAAATTAGGGTTTTGGTCGACCAAGGCCTCCAGAGGGAAATTTTCATATGGGCATGAGCCAATACTTAAAAACATGATTCAAGAAGCTCAAAGGGACCCCATGGATCCAATCATGAGTTCAAAATAGCCTTAGGGGATGCATTCATAAAAAATCAGGAATTAGGGTTTCTTGACCTAATTCACCCCTAAGTTGACTTTTGGAGCAAGGCATGAGCCAAGACCTCAAGAAATATTTTTGAGACCTAAAATATCTTATATTGATCCTCTCACAAGTTTAAATTGACGCAAAGAACTTGATTCATGAGCAATTCAAGGATTCAAATTCATCTGGACCACAAATTCAGGTTTTTGAGAAAAAGTCAACCATACCTTTGACTTTTGACCAAGACATGATCTCAAACCTTGGGAAATGATTCAAGACACTCTAAAACACCTATGGAATCCATCCATTAGGTTTGATTTAGCCCAAGGACTTGATTTTATAAAGGATCACAAAGTTTGAAATTCATCTGATAAAAAGTCAACTGTGCCCAAAACCAAGTTTGACTTTTGAGATTTTTTTGACAAACATGACTTCTTCAAGTCAAAAAAAATTTTAAATTATGGTTTGGATCATCATCCATCAAGAAAAATCAAGAAAAGTGAGGTTACTTTCAAAAGGGGTAACCTTAAGAAACTTAAAATTTCACTAAGTTATGGAAAAAAGATGATTTTTACCCAACTTTGCAAGACCATAACTTATGATCTAAGCTACCATTTTCTTACATCTAAAGCTCAAATGAAAGCTCTCATTACATACTACAAAAATGTCCTCCTGACCCACAGTTAAAAGATGCATGGATTTTGAGTTATTAAGCCATGAAGTTAGGGTTTCATGGGATTTTCACTTTGACACTTAGTGAAATTTTGGGACATAATCTGTTTGCATTTTTGTCAAGTTTGAGGTCATTTTTCTCCATGATCCACATTGATCCAAGACCAAAGGTAAACATCAAAGTTAAAGTATGATGTGCAATCTTTCCAAAAAGTACTAGAACACATTCTAATTCAACTTGAGCAAGAAATTACAAGCCTTGCAACATGATATGAAATTCTGGTTTTTCAAGACAACATTGGTGCATAACTTGTGCCACAAAATTTTCTCCTTCAAATTTTGTAACTTTGCAAACTTTGTCATCTTCCAAGAACACAAAACTCTTGATGACTCACTTTTTACTTGATCAAAGAGGAAAGAATCTAGCCTAGCATGTGATAATCCATCATTACAAAATGCCTCCAATTTCAAATTTGGCAATGTTACATTAATGCAATGCATTGAGGTGTCATGAACCAAGCCATATCAATCCAAACCGGTTAAGATTCAGTCCAAAGCTCTGAGTGTTCAAACCTGCCAAAATTGAATTGAGTCAAACTAGAGGAGACTTGGCACTTTGAAACATCTAAGTCAATGGCTACCTAGCTACACACTATGATCAACCTCCATTCACTATTCCTTGCAAAACAAACTTCCTCTACTATAAATAGAGGTCATTTGTGACTGATCAAAACACACCAAAACATCAGAATACACGTTTTCCTTCATTTCACTCTCTTTCACCAAAATTTGCTTCTCTAACAAGTAGGATTCGAATTTTCAAATATGAAGCAATTCTGTCAAAACCAATGGTATAGACACATCCTATACCTCATATAGAAGGGATCCAAACACTTTCCAAACTTCTGTAACACCATAATCAATAACCTCTATCTCACACCTAGACCTAACTGTAGTTGGGATACCATTGAGAGTTCCAGGAGATTTCCAGTCGTTCCAAGCTTCTCAACACACTCACTAGGGTCCATTGAAGTTGTCCAGATCATTCAAACACATCTATAACACCTACAACTGAGTATTCGAATTCCTCTTGTAGAGGTAAGCATGAACCTCTCAAACTCTATGATCATGCATCATAAGTGTGTTTTCAAGTTACAAACATGTTTCTACACTTGTGTAGAGTGTTTCCCCTCAATTAATTTCTTTGTAGCTATCGTGTATAGAATTTCATAGTGTTCTTGCAAAAATTAGGGTTCATTTGTTCTTCACATGATTTCTCACTCCACACTTAAAAGAAATGCAATTAATTGGTATCATTGAAATCCTTGTTCAAAAACGCACAACTTCCATGTTTGAATTGTGCAAAATCATTGTGTATTGAGTGAGATATGTGAGCTTTTACAAATCAGCCATGGCGGGCACGAGCGAGGAAGGAAGAAGAAGGAGTCGTTGGCATCCTTTTTCAAAAATTTTGAATTTTTAATTATTTTTAATATTTTTAATTATTTTCAAAAATTCATATCTCTCTCATTTTTAATATTTTTCAAATGATTTTTTAAACATAAATCATTTATACATTTTAAAATTTTATTCCACAAAAAAATCAAAAAAATGATACTTGACATAAATCACGCATACTAGAAGTAGTACATTCAGGTGTATGTGGCCCGTTTGAGGATCATACCATTGGTGGAAACAGTTATTTTGTCTCATGTTTAGATGAGTATAGTCGAAAGCTTTGGATCTATGTGATCATGCGAAAGAACGAAGTATTTGCAATCTTTAAGAGATTCAAAATACTTGTCAAAAACCAGAGTGAAAAGAAGATCAAGGTTCTGCAAAAATATGGAGATGGAGAATATACATCAAAGATGTTTGAAGAATTTTGTGCAGAAAATGGTATTAATCAAAAGGTAACTCCTCCTTACACGCCTCAACATAATGGAATAGCAGAAAGAAGAAACAAGACCATATTGGACATGGCAAGATGCATGCTGAAGCAGAAGAATTTGCCTAAATCCTTATGGGGTGAAGTTGTTTCCACTACTGTTTATAATCTGAACAGGTGCCCTACAAAAAAGCTGAAGAACAATGTTCCTGAAGAAGTGTGGAGCGGCAAACTACCAACAGTGAGTCATCGGAAGGTGTTTGGCTGTATTTGATACACGCATATTCCTGATGCTAGGAGAAGGAAGCTTGATGATAAGAGTGAACCTATCATTCTGGTAGGATATCATAAGACTGGAGCGTACAGGTTATTCAATCCAATCAATGATAAGATAGTGATGAGTCAAGGCATTATGATTGATGAGAATTATGCCTGGGATTGGAATTTAGTGAGCACGGAGAAATTTGTGTTAATGACACTCCAATAAAAGTCAAAGTGAAACATGATAATAGATTTGAAGTCGAAGTGGGCAATTGAGAGGGTGTGGCAAGCACAAGCTAAAGACCTCAAAGAACCAAAGTACTCCCAGTAAGGCTTCAGGACTGTGAAGTGGTTGGTGATTGTGAAGTCACACTAGATAGAGATTTGGTTCATTTCGCTTTACTTGCAGGTGCTGAACCAATCAACTATAGCAAGACCTTTAAACATAAACAATGGAAGGAAGTTATGGTCGAAGAGTTACAAGCAATCGAAAGAAATAACACATGGGAGTTACTCAGATTACTGACACATACAAAAGTTATTGAAGTGAAGTGGGTCTTCAAGCCGAAGCACAATGCTGATGGGTCGATAGCAAGACATAAGGCGAGATTGGTAGCTCGAGAATTTATTCAGAGAGAAGAACTCAACTACTCTGAAGTATATGCATCTGTCGCAAGATTGGAGACTGTCAGATTGGTTGTAGCCTCGGTATGCAATAATTCTATGTCACACAATCTCCTGGGTTGTGATACATGAGGAATCAAGGAAAGTGTATAAGTTGCACAAAGCGCTCTATGGCCTCAATCAGGCACTTATGGCATGGAACAAGAAGATCGACTCATACTTAGTCGAATTGGAATTTATCAAATGCAAATTTGAGTAAGGTGTCTATGCAAAGGTTTTGGCACAAGATAGAACAGTCATATGCTTATATGTCGATGACTTGCTGGTATTTGGAAATAGCTTAAAGAACTTGTCAAAGTTCAAAGAGCTGATGATGAGGGAATTTGAAATGTCATATATGGAAAAATTGTCTTATTTCCTAGGCATGAAATTTCAAATGTTGAAGCAAGGTATGGTGCTACATGAAAGAAAGTATGTCAAAGAAATACTCAAGAGATTCAGGATGGGTGATTCGACTCCTGCATCTTCACCTATCGAACCAAATTTGAAGTTGGAGAAACATGGGGAGAAAGACAAAGTTGATGCAAATTTGTTCAAAAAAATTATCGGATCTCTAAGATATGTGTGCAACAGTCGACCTGATATAGGTTTCTCTGTCAGACTAGTGAGCAAATACATAAGTGAACATGGTGTCACCCATGAAGGTTGCAAGAAGAATCCTGAGATACTTAAAATGATCGATAAACTATGGAATTCTATTTTCGATGAGACTTTGAAAGAAAACAAGTTATGGTTACTTGCTATTCAGATGATGATTGGTGTGGAGATAAGAAAGATCGAAGAAACACAACTGGTTATTTCTTTCAAGTATTTGGTACCCCAATCTTATGGTGCTCAAGAAAGCAACATGTGGTGCCATTGTCATTGTGTGAGGCTGAATATATAGCAGGATCCTATGTTGCATGTCAAGCAATCTAGATCAGATATGTGTTGGAAAAGATTAAGGCCGAAGTGAAGAAACCTTTGGTGTTGTAGATCGACAACAAGTCAGCCATAAATCTTGTGAAGAATTCAGTTTTGCATGGAAGAAGTAAGCACATCGAAGCTAGGTTTCACATCTTAAGGGAGAAGGTAAATCGAGGTGAACTTAAAGTAAGACATTGCTCAAGTGAAGCACAGTTGGCCGACATTTTCACCAAAGGATTGAAGATCGACAAATTCCTGAATTTGAGAAAGAAATTAGGAATAGTTCATATCAACTATGATTAGCGTATGTTCAACAACTTGGATTATAGGAGGTATGTTGTTATATAATTCAAGTTGTGTAGCACAAGGCCAAAGTTAATTAGGGTTTAGGGTTTGTTACTTAGTATATAAGTTAATTGTATATAAATAGACAGATTTTGTAATTCAGATTGTACAATCATAATTCAATAATACAATCCTTATTCTCTCTCTCCCTCTCTCTCTCTCTCTCTCTCACTCACTCACTCACTCAGAGAGTTTGGTTTAAAAACTATCTATCGGAGAAATAAACAACATGGCAGGAACAAAATATAAGAAAATGTTTTTAAAAGAAATTTTACTATTTGCCTAGATTTTAAGGTTAATTGAATTCTTTTATGTTGACTCAATAAAAGTAACGCTTCATTGAGTTTGAGTTGGGGTGACAAAATGGATGGATTTGATGGATATGGATTGGATTGTTAATAGATGTATCAAAATAATCCATTAAAATTTTCTAAAAAATATCCAATCCAATCCATCTATTAAAGATAAAATCCATCTTATCCATTTGTTAACATTATTTCAATGGATGGATATCCGTCCATCCAAAAACTTACTTTAAATATTTTAATTAATTTCTTTTAATAATTTATATTTTAAATTTTATAAAAAAAATTATTTCACAAAATTAAATTTGTAAGTAATTATGAAAAACTCGAGTTTTTCGGAAATATAAAAAAAAGTCGAGTTTTTTCGGAAATATGAAAAAGGTCGCGTTTTTTCAGAAATATGTAAAAGTCGAGTTTTTTCGGAAATATGAAAAAGTTGAGTTTTTTCAGAAATATGAAAAATTCGAATTTTTTCAGAAATATGAAAAGTCGAGTTTTCTCGGAAATATGAAAAAGTAGATTTTTTTCGGAAATATGAAAAAGTCGAGATTTTTCAGAAATATGAAAAAGTCGAGTTTTCTCGAAAATATGAAAAAGTCGAGTTTTTTCTGAAATATGAAAAAGTCGAGTTTTCTCGGAAATATGAAAAAGTCTATTTTTTTTCGGAAATAGGAAAAAATCGAGTTTTTTCAGAAATATGAAAAAGTTGAGTTTTTTCGGAAATATGAAAAAGTCTAGTTTTTTCAGAAATATAAAAAAGTCGAGTTTTTTCGAAAATATGAAAAAATTGAGTTTTTTCGAAAATATGTAAAAGTCGAGTTTTTTAAAAAATATGAAAAAGTCGAATTTTTTCGAAAATATAAAAAAGTCGAGTTTGGAATACAAAACAAATATATATATATATATATATATATATATGGTTATGCTAATGCACATCCATGTAGGTGTGTATTAGTAACATACACCTTAGTGTAGTTTTGTGTGGGGCCCACCAATTTTAGGTGAGACCCACATTAGAAAGATGAAGAAAAAAAAATAGAAAGAAAATAGATACAGTCTATTTTTGTGTGAGACCCACCAATTTTGGGTGTATTAAGCATTTCTCATATATATGTATATATATATATATATATATATATATATATATATATATATATATATATATATATATATATATATATATATATATATATATATATATATATTCGTACCTGGATCAGATAATGATAGTGGCCAACGGCGTCTGGAACGGCAGCTCCGATGGTGATGAGAGACCGGGGGGGGTGTACCTGCAAGGTACTCCGACGCTCAAGTGAGAGAGTGTACAGAATATCAGCAAATACAGAAAGTGTGAATGGTAGGTAGAAAGTGTCTAACCTGACCCTCTCAAATGAGAGGGTATTTATAGAGAGCCCCCAGCGCGGGGCCAACGGTTACTTGCAGTGGGCTGGATCAACTATGCCCACTCCAAGTAACTGCTAGGGCTTACGTGTAGTAGTGAAGACCAGCACGTGATCTTCGCCCTAGAGTAACCGCTCCTAAATTTCCGGAAGTAGGGCAGACCGAATCCTTCGGACGTGGGAGGTTACTTGGAACGTGTCCACGTGGTATGGACCGTTGGGTACTCCTCGCGGGGAGGAGACTTACGCGTCGAGGAGAGATGATGCCCGTGGAACGGACATGGCCTCGCGGGGAGGAGTCATGTTCGTCGAGGAGTGAGGTGTAACACTCTCGCGGGGAGAAGCTAGTCTGTCGAGGAGATATATCCCAGCAGGGTGTAATGTCCTCCTCCCCCATTGTCCCAAGTGCCCGACACTGCCTGAGTGCCCGGCGAAACTGTGGCTAGCACGTGGCAGTCGCGTGTCCTGCAGAAGGACCTTACTGGGCCTCCCCAGGCTGTATGGGTTGGGTCTGCTCGACTGTTGGGCAGCCTCGGCCCAGTCCAGAACAATATATATATAACAAAAAATAAATATTTATTTTAATTGTTACGGAATTTATTTTAATTATTTTATTATAAAAATAATTGAATGGATTTTTTAAATTGGTTGGATGGATTTGATTCATCCATAATTTTAAAAAGAATGATTGGATTCAATCTATTAACTAATATTTTATATAATGAATAGATTGGATAGATAAATTAGTGGATGGATTAAATAGATTTAATTTAATAAATTTAATTGTCGCCCTAAATTTGAGTGTGTGGGAAGACATGTTATTCAATTTTAGTGATCTAGATTCAAATTTAGCTTTACACTTGAATTATTTAGTGGACAACTCATGTAGGTGGTCTATGGTAGACAACCTTTCTCAACCATTTAATGTATGTTAGACAATTTCATACTAATTAATCACATGCACCAAGTCAGTTTGATCAAAATCTATCTCCTATACCAAACATGGGCTATAAACTAATCCAACCAGATATATATGGTTCGGTTAAGTTTCTAAAAATGGTTTAGTACAGTTTTCATTCTGATATGTTTGTGATTCGTGAATTAATATGTTTTTTTATTTATATAAAATATTTAATTGATATGCATCTACGATGTAAAGAGATTTTAAATTGTCAATTAGTAGTGACTATTATATTTTTACTAATATTTTATTTTAATCATCTATAAAATAATAACATCTATGAAGGATTGAGATACATCGACAAGATAAATTTACATTCTTATAATTATTGTTGTTAATATGAATTCTAATTTAACAAATCTCTTTATATTGCATAGTATTGTAATATTAAATGCAAATAACAATTTGTATTATTAGTTTGAAGCTATTATACAAAGTCTATTATATTTACTTTTCTTTTTATTTAATTAATATTATTTCAATATTAATTACGATTTTGAAGATATCAAAACATTGTCATTAAAGCTCCCAATTTTTGGGACCCAGTTACGCATAAATCCTAGTCATAGTCATCGTTAATCTTGTTATTGTTACGTTTTTCAATAACGTTTCATGGATCATCATTATGTGGTGTTCTTTGTTCTGTTTTTAGCCACCAATTAACCTTTATCAATATTCATTCTCATTTAATCTATTTAGAGACCATTTCCTCACAAACAACCATATCATTGTAACTGTCATCCCTAAATCGGCTGGCCATCACAGCCGGCCACCGCACACGCTTCACGCGCCTTCATAGTCACCTATGTTTTTTTTAGTGAACCGCCTGTCATTTTGATTGTACAACCATACACTTTCTGTTTGTGCGATCAAAATCGAATTCCGACATACTTTATTTTTAGAGTTTGTTACGGTTGATTTTATATGGTTATTCCTTCAACACTTGTTGTCTTATCAATGGAAGAATTTATAAATTATAGTACATCAACAATTTTAGGTAAAAGCTTGCATTCTCAATCTTGTACTATTTGTGTTAATATTTTTATATATGACATTTGATTCTACATTATTATCCTCTTATACTGTTAAAATAGACTAGGATATTTTCCTCTTAACTTTATTTGACCGTTACAAACTGATGTATATATAGACCAATAGCCTTGTACTAATATGACAGATGAATAATATAGTTTTGTTCTCTTTTATCTCTTCTTTATCTTTCATCATGTGCCTAGGAAAACTACTGTTAACATGGTATCAGTAGACTTTCTTTTTGCTTCCGTTTACTCTCTTCCACGTGTTCCCTCTCATTCTTTTTTTTATCCTTTTCTTGGATTCCCTTTCACACGTGTAATCTTTCTATCCTCTCTTTCCTAATTCCTTATCTTCTTCCTCAGCCTTTCATCTTTTTCTTTCGCCTTTCTTGCTTCCTCTTCCTCCGCCATGGCTACCAACAACACTCCGCCACCTTCACCCCCAAAACCCACCGATAACTCCTTCACATCCCACAAATGTACCTCTAACAACTATCAGAAAGATATGCTTGACCCCTATTTCATGCATCCTAGTGACAACCCGGGTATCACATTCGTCACACCTCCTCTCAATAACCTCAACTATCACTCATGGAGTCGCTCTATCGTCGTTGCTCTCCGCTCCAAAAACAAACTCAGATTTCTTGATGGTACTCTTCCTCGACCTAATGATTCTGACCCTCTTTCCATGGCGTGGGATCGCTGCAACACAATGGTCATGGCATGGGTTACCAACTCTGTAGAACCTGACATCGCTCAGAGCATTCTTTGGATGGACACGGCATCAGAAATCTGGAATGAGCTACGCGATCGTTATCATCAAGGCGACATTTTTCGCATAGCTGACATTCAAGAAGAGCTGTTTAACATAAGGCAAGGAGATCTCACCATTACACAGTTCTTCACTAACCTCAAGAAACTTTGGCAAGAACTCAACAATTTTCGCCCTCTATGTTCTTGTGCCATCAAGTGTTCCTGCAACCTTCTTCCAACTATCAAATCCTACCAAGAAACTGATTACGTTATTCGTTTTCTCAAGGGTTTGAATGGGCAATATGCCCCTGTTCGTTCACAAATCATGCCCATCAATCCTCTTCCTCCCATTAACAAAGTGTTTTCTATGTTAATTCAACAAGAAAGACAAATGGTCAATCCAATTGATGAAGACAAAGTTGTGGCAAACGTTAACAGGCTCCAAAATCGGTCGTCAGGCACAGATTCCACCTCCAAGAATTCTTCAAATGGTCGTGGCAAACCCTTGAAGATATGCTCCTACTGCAACAAACCTGGCTACACGGTCGAAGTCTGCTTCAAGAAACATGGCCTTCCACCATATCTCAAGAAGAATCAGATCAATAGTTCCACTTCTGACTCTAACATCACCAATTCTGGAGCTGAGTCTGAAGAAACTTCACAACAACCTTCTTTTACTGCAGATCAACACAAAGCTCTCCTAGCCCTTCTTCAACAATCTTCACCTGTCAACCCTCCTCAAGTTCAACAATTTCATTCAACCATCAACACCACTGCAGGTATTCTTCCTACTCCTCCCTCCTTTAATCATTTAAATACCTGGATTTTAGATACAGGTGCCACTGACCACGTGTGTTATTCTAAGGATTTATTTCACTCTTTATTCAATATCAAAACTATCACAATCAAACTCCCTAATGGTAACACTATATCCACCAACACATGTGGCACCATAAAATTCTCCAATGAATTTCATCTTGTCAATGTTTTATTCATACCTGAATTTTTTACAAATATTATATCTGTTCCTAGACTTACTACTTCCTTAGGCTGCACAGTTCACTTCAGTTCCAATCATTGCACCATACAGGTGAACCATACCCGGAGGACGATTGGTACAGCTGATCTCCATCAAGGGCTTTACTTCCTTAACATGCCTGTTGATGTTTCCTCCACACCTCCTATTTCTAATTCTAGTTCTAGTCAACATGTTTTGAATGTTCTTGATAATTCTAGGTATAATAATTGTAATCTGTGGCACTATCGATTGGGACATCCCTCCCATGACATAGCCCAACGTATCAATAAAATGTTTCCTTTACAACACTTTCAACCACATCAAACTCCATGTGATCCCTGTTTTTATGCTAAACAAAAGAGACTCCCCTTTCCCCATAGTTATACTAAAACTCATGTTATATTTGACATTGTTCACATGGATATTTGGGGGCCTTATGCTGTCTCTTCTATGCTTGGTTATAAATATTTCCTAACTATTGTTGATGATCATAGTAGGTTTTGCTGGACATTTTTAATGAAACTTAAATCTGAAACGAGTAATCTTGTTAAATCCTTTGTTTATTTCACACAAACCCAATTCAAAACCACTCCCAAAATCATTAGAAGTGATAATGGCCAAGAATTCTTATTAAAGGAATTCTATAAAGAACAAGGTATTATACATCAAACCTCTTGCATTAATACTCCCCAACAAAATGGGGTTGTTGAAAGAAAACATCAACATTTGCTATGTGTTACTAGGTCCATCTTATTTCATGCTCATCTTCCCAAAATTTTTTGGGCTCATGCTCTTGCTCATGCTACCTACTTAATAAATAGACTCCCCTCTAAATTTCTTCAATATAAATCTCCTTTTCATGTTCTTCATACTACACCACCCAATTACACTAATCTAAAAGTATTTGGTCGCCTTGTTTACTCAACCATTTCTAAACACAAAACAACTAAACTTGACAATCATAGTAGAAAATGCATCTTTTTGGGACACAAAGATACCACAAAAGAAGACATTCTGTTTGACTTGCACACCAAACAACTCTTCATATCAAGAGATACTACCTTCTTTGAACACATTTTTCCTTACAAAACCACCCCTGCCACCACTGCCAGCAACCCTACACATCCTTCTATTCTTCCTAATCCCAATATATACTCTGATTATGATTACATCACACCTGCCCCTAACTCACCCACACATTCTCCATCCCCTTTGCTTCCTAGCCCTCAAACTACCCCTCCTCCTTAGAACACTCCCACACAACAGTCTCCTATACATCCTGACACACCTAATAATAACTCTCCCTCTCAAAATACCCCACCTGTAACTATTAGAAAATCTACCAGAATTTCCAAACAACCCAACTACCTTGTTGATTACCACTGTTCCCTTCTAACAGGTAACTCTATTCATCAGTCTACTCTCACTTCAGGTACTACTCCTTACCCTTTACATAACTTTATATCTTACTCCAATTTATCTCATTCACATCAATTATTTAATCTTAAATTAACTTCTTTAGAAGAGCCCTCTAGCTATGCTCAGGCCATATCTAATCCCAACCGGGTTCAAGCCATCAACCAAGAGCTGGCTTCTCTCACCAATACTCACACCTGGGATTTGGTTCCCTTACCCCCTAATAAGAAGCCCATAGGCTGTAAGTGGATTTTTAAAATCAAATTTCATGTCAATGGAACTATTGAGAGATATAAAGCGCGTTTAGTTGCTAAAGGCTTCACACAAACTGAGGGCATAGATTATCTTGACACTTTTAGTCCGGTTGTTAAAATGACAACAATTAGACTCATTTTAGCTATTGCTGCTTCCCAACATTGGTTTGTTCATTAGCTTGATATAAACACTGCTTTTCTCCATGGTGATTTAAATGAGGATGTCTACATGAAAATTCCTCCTGGCCTTCAAACATCTAATAAAACTCTAGTGTGTAAATTAAATAAATCCCTTTATGGTCTCAAACAGGCTAGCCGACAATGGAGCTATAAACTTACAACCACTCTTAACAACTTAGGTTACTGTCAATCTAAGGCTGACTACTCTATGTTTACTAAATCCTTGCCTAATAGCTTCACTGTTATACTTGTGTATGTAGATGATCTTTTGATTGCAGGAAATAACATTGAGGAAATCAATAATATCAAAACAATCTTGGATGACACTTTCAGCATCAAAGACTTAGGACATATCAAATATTTCCTAGGTTTTGAAATAGCTAGGTCAAAAGCTGGATTTTTTATCTGTCAAAGAAAATACTGTCTTGACCTGCTCAATACAACAGGCCTCTTGGGAGCTAAACCTGCCTCCACCCCCATGGATCCTACACATCATCTTAATCTAGATTCTGACACATTACTTCCTGATCCAGCCAAGTTCAGAAGCTTAATAAGTAAGTTACTATACCTCACACACACTAGACCTGACATTAGTTTTTCTGTTTGCAGGCTAAGTCAATATTTATCCAAACCAACAATCTCCCATCACCAAGCTGCTATGCGGATCCTTTGATATCTCAAGAATGCACCAGGCCAAGGATTATTCTTCAACTCAGATTCCCCTCTTCTTCTCTCTGGTTTTTCTGACTCGGATTGGGGCTCCTGCACGGAAACTCGAAAATCCACAACTGGCTTCTGTTTCTACATTGGCAGCTCTCTCATCTGCTGGAAAAGCAAAAAGCAAAATGTCGTTTCAAGATCCTCTTCCGAAGCCGAGTATCGTGCTCTCGCTAATGCCACTCGTGAAGCTCAATGGCTTTTATTCCTCCTCAAAGACTTACACATCCCTCATCCCAAACCTGTTACAATCTTCTGTGATAACCATTCTGCGATTCACATTGCCAACAACCCGGTGTTTCACGTACGGACCAAACTCATCGAGATGGATTGCCACATAACTAGGGACAAAGTTCAAGAAAACATTATTCACCTTATGCCAATCTCCTCCAACCAACAAGTTACTGATATATTTACCAAACCACTTCATCTTGGACCTTTCTCCACTCTGGTTTTCAAACTTGGGTTGCTTAACATCCACTCCAGTTTGAGGGGGGGGGGTGTTAAAATAGACTAAGATGTTTTCCTCTTTACTTTATTTGACCGTTACAAACTGATGTATATATAGACCAATAGCCTTGTACTAATATGACAGATGAATAATATAGCTTTGTTCTCTTTTATCTCTTCTTTATCTTTCATCATGTGCCTAGGGAAACTACTGTTAACATATACTTCACCTTTGATTATTCTTTATATCATTGTTTTTGAGGGCTCGCGTGCTTGTGTTGTTGGCACTGTAGATATTGACTTACAATCTTTATTCAAGTTACAATTGTACTTTATGTTTTTATAATTTTCAACAATTTAATTTCCATTCATAAGCTTACCTATGATCACAATTGTAACATAACATTTTTTACTTCCCATTGTGTTTTTTAGGATCTTGCCACAAAAGAGGCAATTGGAATAGCTATAGAAAAAAAATGAGTATACTACTTCTATGAGGAGTTGAATGGTTCAAATGACTAAAAAGAATTCTATCCGACAATGATAAAGAATATATCAATAATTTATTTTTCAACTTCACTAATAAATATGGAATTATTCATGAATTAACATGTGTCGACACCCCTCAATTAAATGGTGTTGCAGGGAAAAAAAATCATCTACTTAAAGTTGCTCGATCTCTCTTACGTGCCATATTTTTAAAATAGTCATCATATTAAACTAAAACAAATTAAAAAATAAACAAACCTTAAATTACATGCACACACATTAATATGAAGAAGAAAACTTGTAGTCTTTTGAACCAAATCAATGGTTCTCAGTACCAACAACGTAACCAAATTGAAGAAGAAAGTTGTCTCTGAGATCGATCTTTCATGTGAAATTGTTTTCACTATTCGTGTGTTCCAAATTTCTATGCTACATGTTTTTGACGTATTTTGGATTTTGGCATTACATTCAGCAACCGTCATTGTTATGGGACTAAAATGAACCATAAGTTCTTAAGAGACAAAAAAATGTGGTTCAACCTGGTTTTTAATAATACCTTTTTCAAATGATTATGTCGAGAAAGAAATGTTGTTTTTCAGGTGAGTTTTCAAACTATTCTAAAGAAGGTTAAGTATATTATTTTAAGTGTTTATGCTATTGAACTATAAATGCATAAAATGTAAGATTAAGATAGAAAGTCCAAAACATTGTTTTTTTTTTTTGAAATAGCTAAAATTGAATTCACTTGGCATATGTCATGCCATAAGCAAGTACACCAAAACTTTAATACAATAGTCTGCAGCCCATGCAATTCTAGGCTGCACTAAACACCCCCCACCAACAACTAGCACTCAAAACTAAGACTTAGACCTTAACAAGGCATAAACCAGAACAATCCCAGCAAAAACTCTATCAATATTCTACGCCCAAACCAATTCCTGTATCAACAACATGATTAAGAAGTCAAACTAGCTAACCACTCCCAAATTACAATGAATATATGATCATGATGAACTTTAAAACAGTAACATAACACATATATGCAACCAGATTAAAATACTTCAGTGACCAGTTATGCACCCTGACCAACCAGCAACAGCATGACCTTTGACACACAGAAAGAATTTGTCTTCAACACCAGCAGTTACTTCTTGTACAGAATGTCTAGACCAGCTAGGGGGTTTGAAAAACCACGAGGCTATATCATCCTCGATCAACTCTGCCTCAATCAATTCTGCCAATCTGCTAAGCAATGCTGCACCACCGCAAAGAGGTCTGGAAGCTGCAACTCAATCACACCTCCGAATCCACTAATAGGGCAGATTTCGACCCAACCGCCACACACCAGCCAACATGAAATTGGAAACCGTTGCACCACTGCCCAAGATGTCATAAACACAATGGGCCTCGCAAATGTAGCATACAAAGTTTAATCTTGCTCTTTTATTAATATGGGTGATGAATGGGTTTTCTCGCTATAAGGGATTACGTGACACCTCAGATTCTACTTGAATCTCTAATTTCATTTGCATTTTCATTTCTTTTTATCCACGCATGCACACTTTGTTACATTCATTCAAAACCTTATGATTTCTACCGATATAGAAATCAAGAACAGAACTCTAAGATAATTCCTATAATTCGATATAGCACCAACTTGTATCACTTAAACTCATATTCGAATATAATTATAAGAATGAAAGTGGAAGCGTACCTGAATTTGTCATTGAAATCGTTGAAGGTTCTGGATATGTGATCTTCCGATTTGTAGAGTTCTTTAGGGTTTCTTGAATCTCCTCTGATGGGGATGAAGAGAGAAAATCTCATAAATCTTATTTTGTTCATACTCTATAAACGGGGACCATAACCCATTTAAATAAACCTAGGATTATTTCTTAGTTTTCAATATTCTAATTGGCCCCTCATCAAATTAGATATTGACTTACGTTATCTACACAATAACCTGACATTTCATGACATTTATGCTTTTACCCAAAAACTTAATATTATATTAATTAGACCCCTTTAAGTCTTGACTAATTAAAATAATGACACTAACACTTTAAATGTTACATTTGTGACCCAAAATTCTAACAATCTCCCACTGGTCACATATGTAACTTGACACATGTGTTAGACTTTATGAGCTCAAAATTTGCTATTATATTCTTTAAGCATATCCAAAGTATCCCGTCCATTAGTCATGCCAATATACAGAATTAATGTGATTTTCATTATATCAATCAATAACTAAACCCATCAATGATCACCGATAGTGACACAACTAAATGACATAGATCCATCATGAAATGTGTAGCATGAAAATCACATGAAGTTTATCTTTATATGTCGATTTTCAACGGGTCCTACTTTACTATAGTGAGATCATTCAATAACTTTATTGTACAAAATGTAAACTACTGAATAACAAACTTTATTAATTGAAAAATATCCAAAATCATAGTATGCATACATAATACCAAACACAGAACATAAATCGACTAACTCTCACTAAACCAAAGACTCCTCTAGCGATAAAACACTCATGCGAGCAATGTGCTCATGAAAGACCTTGGGTTGAAGACCTTTTGTAAGAGGATCTGCTATCATGGAGTTTGTGCCCAAGTGTTCTATGGAAATCTGTCCACTTAGTACCCTTTCCTTAACAACTAGGAACTTGATGCCAATATGTTTTGACTTAGTCGAGCTCCTATAATTGTTGGAATACAAGACGGCTGATTTGTTGTCACATTATAACTTAAGTGGCCTTTCAATTCCTTCCACAATTCGCAGTCTAATGACAAGATTCATCAGCCAAATCCTATGGTTAGATGCCTCATAACATGCTATAAACTCTGCCGCCATGGTGGATGAAGTCCTAAGAGCTTGCTTAGCACTGCGCCAAGAAACTGCACCACCAGCCAACATGTAAATATAGCCTGAAGTGGATCTTTTTCTGTCTTGGAATCCAGCAAAATCTGAGTCAGAGTATCCAGTGATCTCTAACTGGTCTGACCTCCTATATGTGAGCATATAGTATTTTTTTCTCTTTAAATACCTTATAACCTTTTTGGCTATTTTCCAATGATCCATTCCTGGATTGCTCAAATATCTTCCTAACATCCCAACTATGAAAGCAATATCCAGACGCGTGCACACTTGGGTATACATCAGACTCCCTACTGCTGACGCATAAGGAATCTTTTGCATTTCTTGAATTTCTAAGTTTCCTTTTGGGCACTGACTGAGACTGAATTTGTCTCCCTTAGCCATTGGAGTATCTCCTGATTTACATTCCTGCATGCCAAACCTTTTAAGTACCTTTTCGATATAGCTCATTTGTGATAATCCTAGAATACCACGAGATCTGTCTCGATGTATCTGAATTCTTAATACAAAGGAGGCATCACCAAGATCTTTCATTTCAAAATTTCTTGATATAAATTTCTTAGTTTTGTGCATCATTCCTATATCATTTGTGGTAAGCAGTATGTCACCTACATACAAGACCAAGAAAATGTACTTGCTCCCACTGAATTTGTGATACACACAATCTTCATCAACATTCACCTCAAAACCAAATGAGAGAATTACTTCGTGAAACTTGTGATACCACTGACGAGACGCCTTCTTTAGTCCATAAATGAATTTTGTCAATTTGCAAACCATATTCTTTGAGTCTCCTGACACAAAGTTTTCTGGTTGCATCATATAGATTGTTTCATCAATGTTGCCATTAAGGAAAACTGTCTTGACATTCATTTGATGGAGTTCCAAATTATAATGTGCAACAAGAGCCATGATTGTCCTAAAAGAGTCTTTCGATGAAACCAGAGAAAAAGTCCCTTTAAAGTCAATCCCTTCCTTTTGAGTATAGCCCTTAGCCACAAGACGAGCCTTATACCTCTCCACATTACCGTTAGAATCCCGTTTGGTCTTAAAAATTCATTTGCAACCAATGAGGTTCACACCTTCGGGTAATGGGACAAGTTCCCAAACTTTATTGTCTTGCATGGACATATACTCCTCCTTCATTGCTTCAATCCACTTTTTCGAGTTGGAATCCTGCATGGCTTAACGGAAGTTGAGTGGATCATCTTCTAGTATACCATTATTTTCCTCATGTTCTTGGAGAAAGACTATGTAATCATCCGGAATAGCATTTCTCCTTTCTCTAGTGGATCTCCACAAAGGTATTGTTCTTGTAACACTTGTTCTTGAGGATTTTGAGTTTATTCTTCATGAATTATTAAATCATCTTGAGTTTGAGGAATTGCAACAATGTCTTATGCAGGTTTCACACTTGCTTGATCAAAAGCAACTATATGAATCGGTTCTGGAATTGTTATCGATTCTTCCTCTAAGACAAAGTCTCTAACCTTATTCTTCCCCCCAAACTCAATATTCTCAAAGAATGTGGCTATTCCCGTCTCAAAAAATCGAATTTAATTTGGGATCATAAAATTTGTAGCCCCTAGATCTTTCAGAATAACAAATAAAGTAGCTACTCACTGTTCGAGAGTCCAATTTCTTTTCATTTGGCCTATAAGGCCTTGCCTCTGCTGGACATCCCCACACATAAAAATGTTTGAGGCTAGGTTTTTGCCCGGCCCCAAAGCTCATAAGGTGTTTTGGCAGCTGATTTTGTTGGTACTCTATTTAGAATATAAGCTGCAGTCTTTAGTGTCTCTCCCCAGAGTGACTCTGGCAAGGTAGAATGACAAATCATACTCCTTACCATATCTTTATGAGTCTGATTTCGTTTTTCAGCAACACCGCTCATGCTAGGAGATCCTGGCATGGTGTACTGTGGAACAATTCCTCATTCCTCTAGGTATTTGGCAAAAGGCCCTTGACGTTGGTCACCTAAACCGTCATATCTAACGAAAAATTCACCGCCACGTTCGGATTTGACTTTCTTAATTCTTTTGTCAATTTGATTCTCAACTTCAGCCTTACACGATTTGAAGACATCCAATGACTGCGACTTTTATGTATAAGAAATATGTATGCATATCTAGAATAATCGTCTATGAATGATATAAAATATTGTTGACCATTCCAAGAAGGTGTCGGAAATGGTCCACAAATGTCTGTATGTATCAATTCTAAGACATCTGTAGCTCTATATGCACTAAATTTCTTTGTTTTGGTCTATTTTCCTTAAACACATTCAACACAAACATCAAAGTTTGTGAAATAAATGGAATCCAAAATTCCATCTGACACTTGTCGCTCAACTCTATTTTTAGAGATGTGACCTAGGCGTTTGTGTCATAATGCTCCTGAATTGTTATTCTCAATTTTACGCTTAGTACCACGAGATTCCACATTCAAGGACTCGCCATATGTAGCTATTGTGTCAAACAAATATAGATTATCATGACCCATAAGTGAACCTATCCCAACAATATTTGAATTGAAAGACAACTTGAACATATTATTTCCAAATGAACAAAAATAACCTAATTTGTCCAAATAAGAAACTGAAATCAAATTCTGTCTAAATAACGGAACCACAAAAGTGTCTTTCAAATCCAAATAAAATCCAGTACACATTAATAATCTAAAATTCCTTATAGCTTTTATCTCCACCGACTTGCCATCTCCAACATAGATGTATCATTCAACATCATTTAGCTTCTGGTAGTTCATGCAACCCCTCATTGAAACACTGATGTTAGTAGTTGCACCAGAGTCTAACCACCAAGTGTTTTTAGGTACTAAAGCTAAATTGACCTATGAACAAAGCAAACCATGACTCATGCGATTGGAGCGATCCCACTTCTCATAATATTTCCTCTGTTCAGAGGTACCAAATTCCATAGGAGAAGGAGGTTGCCTCATCCTTAATGCAAGGTCAAGATCCGTGCAGCCAAGAACAATTTCCATGTTCTCATTCCAATCCTTAAAATCTATCCCATTCAGGACCTGAACCTTATTCATATTAGCAGATATTGAAGCAATTGTAGTAGAAAAAACAACAAAAAGCAAATATTTTAAATATACTCACATAAATAAAAACCGAATCATCAATATTGTTCAAATAAAGGCATAACCCATCTCAAGATACCCAGTGCACCACAAATATCAAGTCTTTGGACAGTAATATCGACTGCTAGTGCTACTCTTGTCGTAACGATCAAACATTGACAATAAAAAACATGTCGAATAATAAACCCCTCTTTGGATTGATTTATTATTCACATGTAGGACCTCATAATCATCACATGTTTACCATCACAAGCGTGTATGAAAACAGGCCAACTACTAATTATCCTTTGGGTCAATTGGTACTTGCATGGACAAACAAACACTTAAACCATAAAAATATTTAACATTTTTCATAAGCAATTGTTATAAAAGATGTCACTTTTGCGACTTTTTCATTTCAACTACTTACCTAAAAAATGTTAAATTATTGTATAAAAATACATTCCGTAGCCAAATTCGAACAAAATTGAACGAAAGAAAAATTGAACTTAAATCCAAATAAAAAACACCAATGCATTTTATTGTACTGTTACGACATTATACTAAGTTTAATTTCAAAATATAAAATCACATATATTATTTATAATAAATAATAAATAATATAAAAAACATATAATTCTTTAAAACCAAAAAAAATTATAATGCAGTTATTAAAAAAATGATCCTTATTTTATCCTTATACACCGTATAAAAAGACTTGGAGAAAAATTCAACAAAACTATGAACAATTTCATTACGAACTGAAGTTGGAACCATATCGCCAGTTTTATTACCTTTAGTTGCAGAAGTGTTGGTTGTTAGATACAACAACTCTATATATAGCATTATCCTTTGATATGCATCTAAGTGCAATTTACATAGAAAATATTTATTTGATCAAAAATATAATATTTAATAATGGTTATAATATGAACAGTAGAAAACAGAGAGATATGGATGAATCTAGTCATCCAACAGAATAACTATTATTTGGATATTATAAGTGACAAAGAGTATTCTAGTCAAAACCAACAAATGACACTATTATAATAATAACAAAAGAGTGTAAGAGCAAAAAAAAATTTCGTATAAGAGCAAATAAAATTGACGATAAATTCAACCTAACATTTAATTTCAGATCCAAGATTTTGAGCACAAAAATTTTGTAAGATCAAAATGGATATCAAATTTAGAACCCTAAAAAACCCTCATAAATACAACATATATTGATTTATACCATTGGAAGATTCTGGGTATGTGACCTTCCGATATAGCACAATCTTGTATCCCTTAAACCCATATCCGAATACAATAATGAGAATGAAGCCGGAAGCGTATCTGAATTTGCTATTGAAATCGTTGAAGATTCTGGGTATGTGATCTTCCGATTTGCAGTTGTCAAACAACTAAATCTTTTTCACTAAAGTTTTAATGAAGATTGAAGAATCAACTGATAAGATAGATTCATCAGATAAGAAGTAGTATCTGTTGAATGCTTATCTTGGAAGATACGTGTGGATGAACCACATATTTGCTCAAAGTTGAATCATCAGAAAACAAGAAGTCTTGTTTGCTGAAGATTAATTCTTTATGAGTTTTTGAGATGTTTTCAAGAAACGGATTAGGTCCACCATTGACTTTCTCGTCTAAAGCTCATTCAGAACTTCTTCATGTAAAGAAGAAAGATGGTTGTTCTATGATTTTGAACTTTAGAATTAAGTCTGATGAAGTCAGAAATCTAATAAGTTCAAACTCTTAGAAATGATTCAACATCTGAATCTTGAATGATCAGAAGTTAAAAGATTCAATGAAGTATTGAATATTGTTTTCTCGGAAAATATAAACCGTAAAGAATATTCAGGAAGAAGAAATTAAATGATTCATCAAATACTTGATCAAAATATATTCTAAGTCTTGGTTGAATAAAATCAGATGATTAAAGATCTGTTAAACTTGAGATTCTATCTCAATAGAAACAAAAGTCATTGGTTAGACTCTTGCTGATAAGTTTCTCAGAGCTTCTTTAATCCGAAATCGGAAGATGTTCAAGTTGATGCATTAACTAGAGTCATCTTTTGAAGTGAAAAGGATTTAAGTTGCTGATGTTTTCAGAATGAAGAAATCAGTTGACATTCTTTTGGAAGAAGATATGTTGTTGATCCTTGATGGACTAATTCTATAATCAAGTTAAATCAGCATTGTGAGATCAAGAAGTGTCATGCAAATTATATGTTGTGCTACACACATGTTTTGATGATATTTGTTTCTAAACATGATCTGCATTCGCTGAAGAAACTTAGTCAAAAGACGTCAATCAATTCTCCTTAGCTCATAATCTCACAAGAAGTCTATAATTAAGTTATACTTTTATTGACCTTCTGGAAATAGGAAAACTTGTTGAAAGACAGATTTTCTGATGTTCAAGTTCAGAACCTCTGATTGGCTGTTCTCAAAAATCAGATGAATATGTCTGAACGGGAGAAATGAAAAGATCATCTGAAGAGGAGATTGAATCTAGCTCTCGGACTAGTGATCAGAATTAAGAATATACTCATCAACATCAGAATAAGAATCTTTGGAGAAAATGAGAAACTTAAAGAAACTCAGTCAGAGTCTCTGATAAGATCACTCTGAAGAAAGCAGATGCAGAACAAGGCTGATCAAAAGCTTTATTAAGGACAATCCTATCAGATACATGAGAAATCAGAATAAAGAGGATCTGAGGAAAATCAGAAGCCTAAACGCAAGACAACTTAAGTCAAAAGGGAAAGCACTCAAATACAGAATCACTGGGAAAAGATTTCAGAACCTCCAAGGTATGATCCTCCTTATCTATGACTAATTGTAAAAAGTGAAATATCTAATGAGTAAAAATATTCATGATGTGAAATATCCTCTCTTTTCAAGAGAAAATCTTTCGATCAAATCTCTGGACTATGTGTGCACTCTATGTGACCTCAGTCATAATTGCGAATCTTGAGTAATCATAATATAAGTTTTCTTGAAAATAAGCAAATCTGTTTAATTTCTTCATATAAATACTTGAAATCTAAATAGTATTTTTCTTAAGGACTGTTCACATCATCAAAACTCTTGTCACTTAATGTGCACTTAATCTATATCTTCCCTAGGTTAGACACAACTCATTGTACCTATTTAGATGTATATAAGTCAACTCTCCCTATCCAAAGATATCACACTCAAGACCCTCTAACTGAGTCAACATTATGTCTTCCATTTACCATCATGGCTCCACTAACCCTAGGAAACGAGGATCCTCCTGGAATTATATCTGAAAAACAATTTGTAATCAATGTTCCTTCTCTTTCGAGTAACATTGCTTGCAGTCTATCTGATGTGTTCTATTCTCAACAATCGACTAGATATTCCACTTTGTTAGAAAAACCCACATATATAAATCTAGTGAAAGATTTTTGGAAACATGTCTTCCTTGATCATGAAACTAGACTTATCTAAGATTAACCTGTGTCTGCTACGCGCATGTTATGTAGTAGTTTAAATCGTTGTACTCATGCCAGTTTGCTCTTAAATTATTTAGGTCTGAGGAATAGTTAAAATTGTGTCTGTGAATATTATTACAGTATCTCTTTTTTTCAGTTAAGTCAATGGTTTTTCCTAACATTTAATATATCACTTTGCACTGCCTAAAGTTGAATTTGAATAATTCAAGAATCTGATATATCTTAAGAGGATTTTGGACTTACTTAAACAAGTCTTGAATGCAATTACACATGAATCTATTAAAAGACATATGAATTTTTTTTTGAGTTCCTCGAGAAACCACAATCATTAAAACGTGTCTATCACCCTTGCCACTCTTAGGAGAGCAATCATCATCCTCGTCGGTTGATACTTCGTCATTAATTGCTCCTTTTCATTTTCCATGTGTCTATGGCTCGTAGCATACCTTAGGCAATTATAACGTACCTAGGAAATAGTAAATACAAATCTTTTGTATTGATTCAGACGTTACCTTCTTCCACTCACATCCCCTTATAAATAGTAGGAATTCCCCTTTTCTCATTCCACCCTCAGCCTAAAGTTGTCATCCTTCTAAAACCCTACTTGAACTTTAACAATGTCTCCAACCTTTACTGGTAACATAGAAACCCTAGAAGTTATATCAGAAAAACGACCAAACCTTGCTCGACTCAAAAACCACGACATGGACATAGTTAGAAGCATGCAAATTCAATCTTGGTCTGGGTATTACGCCTTGCTAAACGGACCTATCTATCCTGTCCTTTTAAAGGAATTTTGGAAATATGCCAGAATCGACGATGATGGTAACACTGTCTAGTCGGAAGTTTATCGACTTCCAATCTCTATCACCTTGTCCTCAATCGCGAAGATCACTAACTGTGTCTCATCTGGAGTCACTATTGAAAACTTTCAATATGATCTTGGTATGGTAGAGAAGTGCCGGATCCTCTTTGATGGCTCAGCTCCTTTTGAACCAAACAATCCTGAGTACCTTCTTCCTTCTGCCAAGACTTGGTTTAGATTCTCTCTAACTAATCTTCGCCCTCGAGCAACAGCAAGATCCACTTTGTCTAATGATGACAGAATCTTTGTTTTTCTTTTGACGCATCATGTCAAAATTAATCTTCCTAAAATCATCTTCAATCACTTGAAGCACTCCATCGAGGTTTCAAGAAAACAGACCCAATCCTTTATTCCATACGGAAGGATTATATTTGAAATTATGCTTAGAGAAGGATTTTGGGGATTGTTAAGCAGGATTAGACCAGAGCATGCGGTAACAGAAACAAGATGCTCTAGAGTGGACGACATTGAAGACTTTGATGATTAAAGTCTCTTTACGAGTGTATAACAAGTTCTTGTTATAATTAGGTCTAAGTTCTTGTGATTAACAGTTTTATTTTGTTGATGCCTTGTACTCGTGTTTAAAATTAATATGTGTTGCTTTCTGGTATATTCTTGAATTATTTTCTTCATACTCATAGCTGCATTGATCTGTCATTTGTGTTGAATGAAATTAACTCTGGATATTCTCATTATCTATTTAGTCATGATTAAAACATTGAAAACATTATCATAACCCAACGATGATCGATAAATTAACATCCTTCAAGGATGATGCTATCACAAGAATTTAGAACCTAATAGATGCTTCCAGTTCAAGCATAGATCCCTTAGAAGTGAGAAACATCTGGACTGAGTTCCATGAATGGATCTCAGAAGAAATTGTGAAGAGCAAGAGGCTGGAAATTACTCAAGCAGAAGAAAAACTGCATGCCTCAAGAACTGATGATTGTGAAAGCTTACTATCACCTTCCTCATCATCATTAGGCTCCTTTTAGTTTAATCCTTAGGAACCCATCGTCATTAGGTCTATGTTTTGATTAGCTTTAGGATTAAGTCTAATCTATGCTTTAAAACTATTTTGTGGATCTGCGTTAAAGTTTCCATCTCAGTATCCATTAATGAAAGTGCTATGACTAATCTCTGAAGATGTTGATCACTAGAACTGTTTCTTATCATATTAACCTTCGTATGATTAATGCTTAAATGATAATATCTTTTGAGTCTATTTATGTTCACTATCATATGCTTAAATGCTCAGATGCTCTATAACTTTTTGATGATGTCAAAAAGGGGGAGAAAGAATATGATTTTGATTGATGAACATATGAATATTGATATTGATTGGAAAGAAAGAAAGAAATCTTAAAGAAAAATAAAAGAATGCAACTCAAACAAGTAATCACTCATATAAAATGCGTTACTACTAACGTTTGTTGTTTGATGTTATCCGAGGAACTCTAAACAAGTTCACTAGGCATTCTAAGACAGGTCAAGAAAGTAGAACTCTGTTAGTCATATGATAGAAGTTGTACACTTCGTGAACATGTGTTCAGAATCAGATCTACCCAGTACTGTTCAGAAGTAAAGAACTGTCTGAAAGTCAAATTTTATCGTGATCTCTGTCTCACTTGGTTTAGAAGCTGTAAGCTGTCTAAGAATATGAAATTCATAATGCAAGAATCAGAAGAAGAAAACTCTGAAAGCAGTCAAGACAAAGTCTACATCTCAAGATGCTTATTTAGAAGAACTGTGCAAATCAGAAGTCAAGAACTGTCTGAAGATCTGGATTGAAGATCCAAGAAGAAGTAGTTCTGATGTCTACCAAGAAAGCAATCAAGAAGAAATAATTTGGTATCAGACTAAGTCAACAAATGGTAATCAGACAAAGTATACATAAAGATTGGTATCAAACTCACTCTGCAGTAATATCAATCAGAGCAAAACTGTGAATTATTGTCAAAATACCTTCATTGGTATTAATCTCAGCACATTAAGGAAATACCCTTCAAGTGGTATGAAAATAATTCCTTCAGTTGGAATCAGACACAACATACTCTAGTATAACTCAGTATCAGACTAAGATTAAAACATGTGCACCAGTTTCAAAATCAAGCGTTGATTGATCACAAAAATTAACCTTCAATTGGTATCTGATCAAAAATAAGCTTTGATGAACCACTGAGTTGTGACAGTAACAAGGTTCTGAGATGAAGATCTGTGTTCAAAAGTCAAACTCTGAAAAAACCATGATCTACATTGGCGATTAAAAACTCACCATTCTGAATTACGATTTTGAAGATCCCAATATCTGACTTATGGAAATTAGGAGGAGACTACCCAGAAGATTCAATTACAAAATCTAAGATCTTCACAAAGTCTAAAACTCACGGGGAGTTTTCTTAAAAGACAGTGTCTGTCTCTGATGAATAGTGAGGCTATGTTATCAGATAAGAACTGATCTGTTTGTGCTTAAATGAATCTGCTGAAAAGTAGAAATGCTTCAGAAGACTCTGAAGATTACAAGCTCTGATACGACTACAAAGGAACTGAGTTCTGAAGATTTGAAGATGGAAGTTCTGATGAACTAGTCCAGATGCTGAAGACTTTTGTCTCCTTAAAGACAAGATAGAGAAGTAGTCCTTTTCTATTCTTTGTTCTGGCAACTAAAGTTGTTATTCTGTATATCTTTGGACCATATAAGATTCTAGATGATCACAGATAAAACTTTGAGGATAACACATTAAGGGGGAGCTGTTGTTCCAGACTCTGAATATGTTTGTTTTGGTGATTACCTTGTATAAAATGTTCAATCAAAATACTTGGTTTTGTCATCATAAAAAAGGGGGAGATTGTGAGAGCAAGAGTTGTCTCTACAAGTCAATCTATCTTTTGATGATAATAATACGTCTTTGTGAAAGAACAATTTTATGTTCTAACGTGTGTTGGGTGCAGATCATATTCATAGAAGTTATCAGATCCAACAAGCACCAGCCAAATGTGCGTAATTGATAATATGCGAAGTTACTATGTGTGAAACAAGTCGCAAGAAGCAAGAACGCTTATGTATCTGATCTTAATCAGTCAGATCCAAGGATGATGATATTGCTATTGCAATGCTCTTGTGGATGCTCTCTGAAAATGGTCAAGATTCTGAAGATTGTGAAGCGTCTGAAGAAGATAATCCTCTAGAGAACCGAAGTGCTGAAGACTCTCATGACTTGAAGTTCTGAAGGTGGAAGGCTCTGAAGACCAAGTGCAGAAAGACTCTGAAGACTTATGTGTTCTGAAGATTATTGTTCCAAAGGTCAAGTGTTGAAGACTCTGAAGGCGGATTCCTAATGGACAAGTTCTAAAGTTTCGAAAGACTTGAAGAAGTAAAGGATAATGTACTTAAAGACAAGTGCTGAAGTTCTGAAGACTGGTTCCTAATGGACTTCTTCAAATGACTGAAGACTTGACGTATCAGATATCCTATTAAGAAGGCTCTACTCATGCTTCATCAAATTACCATCAAAAGCCTATGAAGTTTGGAAGTCAAATATTACTGTTGTGAACAACTGTACACACTGCCCAAGAAAGATATATCCCATCACTTCTCCCACAGCAAAAAGAGATGTGTCAGTACAGCTAATTATTACACAACGTCCCTTTTCCAACAGCCAACAGTATTTCAAATGGCTATATTTCTACTGGGCTATTTAAAGGAAAGAGTATTCGCTTCTGAAGTGAATCGATTCATTCCATCAAAAGTGAATTAATCAAGTCATTGTGTGAAGATAGCAAAAACGATGAGTTCTCGTTGTAACACTTAGAATATCCAAAGCTATCACCATTTACACATGGCCATTGTTGTTGAAGCTCAAAGATCATCATTCAACACAACAACAATGAATTGGTACAGAAGATGTTGATGAAGAAGACAACATTGCAAATCAGTCAAGTCATCAACCACTTTCTCATCAGCGCTACATTGAAGATCTGAAGCAAGGAGTTGTTGCTCAAAGCTTGCTCACCCAAGAAGACGAAGAAGAAGATCTACAAGATGTCAACAACTGTCAAATCTTTATACATCTTTGTAGTTTCTTACGATAGCAAGGAGCTATTGCTCACATCTTGCTTGAACACTTGTGTGTTCTATGTACTTAAACTTAGGAGTAATCTGTTTGTTAAGAAGCATTATTGTAATCTCCTATATAACTAATTCTTGGTGAATTAGGATTCCTTGAGTGGTCAGTGTAACCGAAGACTCGAGAAGACAATGGCGAGATGTCATTGTGGGAAAAGCCGGAAATAGGGTCAGTAGCGTTATATTCATTACGATGAATCCCTGAACGTCTAGCTGTGAAAGCCTAGCAGTAGATCTTGCGAGATTGGAACCTGCAGGTCAATGTTCATTATATTCATTAAGTTGAATCCCTGAATGGTTCATTGCATGTTAGTCACAGTGCGGCTGTGCAAGTTGTTAGTCACTGGCTATTGCCCGTGCATCTGTAGTCGAGATTGATTATAGTGGATTAAGACCTTGTGTTCAAGGCGAAATCACCCGAGGAGGGTGGAATGGATTAGCCTTTGTGGTGAACCAGAATATATCGTGTGTTCTTTACTCTTATGCTTAATGTCATTGTTTATCTTTCTATATTGAGTATCAGAACCCTACCTAAGCAAGTCAGAACCTTGTAGCTTAACTCTGATAAGCTTCCGCACTGCAAGTTCTGAGAAATGTAGTTTAAGTTCATACTCTTGCTGGTTCTCATGCTTCACGCATAGCAAGTCTGAATGTAACTTCGCTAGTCAGAGTCTCTCAACGAACTCTGATGTTATCCTAAGTGCTTTAACGACAAGAAGCAAAAAGTTGTTAAAAGAGTAAATACACAATTCAAACCCCCCTTTCTTGTGTCTTTCTCGCACCTTCACTACATACAAGACCAAGAAAATGTACTTCCTCCCACTGAATTTGTGATACACACAATCTTCATCAACATTCACCTCAAAACCAAATGAGAGAATTACTTCGTGAAAGACTATGTAATCATCCGGAATAGCATTTCTCCTTTCTCTAGTGGATCTCCACAAAGGTATTGGTTCTTGTAACACTTGTTCTTGAGGATTTTGAGTTTATTCTTCATGAATTATTAAATCATCTTGAGTTTGAGGAATTGCAACAATTTCTTATGCAGGTTTCATACTTGCTTGATCAAAAGCAACTATATGAATCGGTTCTGGAATTGTTATCGATTCTTCCTCTAAGACAAAGTCTCTAACCTTATTCTCCCCCCCAAACTCAATATTCTCAAAGAATGTGGCTATTCCCGTCTCAAAAAATCGAATTTAATTTGGGATCATAAAATTTGTAGCCCCTAGATCTTTCAGAATAACCAATAAAGTAGCTACTCACTGTTCGAGAGTCCAATTTGTTTTCAATTGGCCTATAAGACCTTGCCTCTGCTGAACATCCCCACACATGAAAATGTTTGAGACTAGGTTTTTGCCCGGTCCAAAGCTCATAAGGTGTTTTGGCAGCTGCTTGTATTGGTACTCTATTTAGAATATAAGCTGCAGTCTTTAGTGTCTCTCCCCAGAGTGACTCTGGCAAGGTAGAAGGATAAATTATACTCCTTACTATATCTTTATGAGTCTGATTTCGTTTTTCAGCAACACCGCTCATGCTAGGAGATCCTGGCATGATGTACTGTGGAACAATTCCTTATTCCTCTAGGTATTTGGCAAAAGGCCCTTGACGTTGTTCACCTGAACCGTCATATCTACTGTAATATTTACTTCCACGTTCGGATTTGACTTTCTTAATTCTTTTGTCAAGTTAATTCTCAACTTCTGCCTTAAACGATTTGAAGACATCCAATGACTGAGACTTTTCATGTATAAGAAATATGTATGCATATCTAGAATAATCGTCTATGAATGATATAAAATATTGTTGACCATTCCAAGAAGGTGTCGAAAATGGTCCACAAATGTCTGTATGTATCAATTCTAAGATATTTGTAGCTCTATATGCACTAAATTTCTTTGTTTTGGTCTATTTTCCTTTAACGCATTCAACACAAACATCAAAGTTTGTGAAATAAATGGAATCCAAAATTCCATCTGACACTTGTCGCTCAACTATATTTTTAGAGATGTGGTCTAGTCGTTTGTACCATAATGCTCCTTAATTGTTATTCTCAATTTTACGCTTAGTACCACGTGATTCCACATTCAAGGATTCACCATATGTAGCTAGTGTGTCAAGCAAATATAGATTATCATGACCCATTAGTGAACCAATCCCAACACTATTTGAATTGAAAGACAACTTGAACATTTTATTTCCAAATGAACAAAAATAACCTAATTTGTCCAAATAATAAACTGAAATCAAATTCCTTCTAAATAACGGAACCACAAAAGTGTCTTTCAAATCCAAATAAAATCCGGTACACATTAATAATCTAAAATTCCCTATAGCTTCTATCTCCACCGACTTGCCATCTCCAACATAGAAGTAACTTTCAACATCATTTAGCTTCCGGTAGTTCATGCAATCCCTCATTGAAACACTGATGTTAGTAGTTGCACCAGAGTCTAACCACCAAGGGTTTTTAGGTAATAAAGCTAAATTGACCTATGAACAAAGGAAACCATGACTCATGCGATTGGAGCGATCCCACTTCTCATAATCTTTCCTCTGTTAAGAGGTACCAAATTCCATAGGAGAAGGAGGTTGCCTCATCCTTAATGCAAGGTTGCCTCATCCATGCAGCCAAGAACAATTTCCATTTTCTCATTCCAATCCTTAAAATATATCCCATTCAGGACCTGAACCTTATTCATATTAGCAGATATTGAAGCAATTGTAGCATAAAAAACAACAAAAAGCAAACATTTTAAATATACTCACATAAATAAAAACCGAATCATCAATGTTGTTCGAATAAAGGCATAACCCATCTCAAGATACCCAGTGCACCACCAATATCAAGTCTTTGGATAGTAATATCGACTGCTAGTGCTACTCTTGTCGTAACGATCAAACATTGATTGTAAAAAACATGTCAAATAATAAACCCCTCTTTGAATTGATTTATTATTCCCATGTAGGACCTCATAATTATCACATGTTTACCATCACAGACCCATATAAAAACCGGCCAACTACCAATTGTCCTTTGGGTCAATTGGTACTCGCATGGACAAACATACACACAAACCATAAAAATATTTAACATTTTTCATAAGCAATTGTTATAAAAGAGGTCACTTTTGCGACTTTTTCATTTCAACTACTTACCTAAAAAATGTTAAATTATTGTATAAAAATACATTCCGTAGCCAAATTCGAACAAAATTGAACCAAAGAAAAATTGAAATTAAATCCAAATAAAAAACACCAATGCATTTTATTGTACTGTTACGACATTATACTAAGTTTAATTTCAAAATATAAAATCACATATATTATTTATAATAAATAATAAATAATATAAAAAAAACATATAATTCTTTAAAACCAAAAAAATTTATAATGAAATTATTAAAAAAAATGATCCTTACTTTATCCTTATACACCGCATAGAAAGACTTGGAGAAAAATTCAACAAAACTATGAACAATTTCATTACAAACTGAAGATGGAACCATATCGTCAGTTTTATTACCTTTAGTTGCAGAAGTGTTGGTTGTTAGGTACAACAACTCTATATATAGCACTATCCTTTGATATGCATCTAAGTACAATTTACATAGAAATTATTTATTTGATAAAAAATATAATATTTAATAATGGTTAGAATATGAACAGTAGAAAACAGAGAGATAGGGATGAATCTAGTCATCCATCAGAATAACTATTATTTGGATATTATATGTGGCAAAGAGTATTCTAGTCAAAACCAACAAAAGACACTATTATAATAATAACAAAAGAGTGTAAGAGCAAAGAAAGTTTGTTCATAAGAGCAAATAAAATTGACGATAAATTCAACCTAACATTTAATTTCAGATTCAAGATTTTGAGCACAAAAATTTTGTAAGATCAAAATGGGTCTCAATTTTAGAACCCTAAAAAAAACCCTCATAAATACAACATTTATTGATTTATACAATTGAAAGATCAGAGGATACTAGATAACCACAAAATAAATTGAATCAGATATGGAGACAGTTTGAGATGATTCAATAGCTTAGCTTTGGAGACAGTTTGAGATGATTCGGCCATTGATGAAGAGGATGGAGTTGCAGAGCACAAAAGGGTTTTAGGGTTCTAAGAAAAAGTGTGGGAAGTGAGAGTAGCGTAGTGTGTGAAAGTGAGAGAGTGCGTATTTATAACAAAAATGATGATTATGACAAGGTGGGAGTAATAGGAAATAATTACTTGAAACCTAGTCTCACAAAATCACAATGCTCGAGGTGTCTCTTCAACAGTAGGCATGATTTAATTTTGGACAAGTGTCACAAATAATCATAACCGTTTGTTTTCAAAAGAGTACGTTTGATATTCCCTAAGTCAAGAATACCAAGAGGTATCTGACTGGACTAGTTTCTGATCAGGACATCTTCTAACTTGTAGAAGTATCATGAATCAGAAGGTCAATAATAAATAACACACTTTGCTTAACATCAGAATCTTATATCAGAAGTTCTGGTGACTTGACACATTAAAATATCATCTTCTCATTCTGGACAAGGTTTAATAAATAGGTTTTCCAGAATGAATACGAATTTATCTTCAGCAAGGGGTTTTATGAAAATATCACCCTACTGGTGATCTGTATCCACAAATTTTAACTGAAAAGTACCCTTCTGAACATAGTCACGTAAAAAGTGATGTTTTTTTCAATATTTTTTGCCCTAGAATGTAGAATAGGATTCTTAGATAAACAAATAGCAGAAGTATTATCACAGAAGATAGGAATGTTACACTCGTGTATCTGATAATCTTCAAGTTGATTCTTCATCCAGAGTATCTGAGTACTGCACAGAGATGCTGAGATGTATTTTGCTTCTGCAGTTGAGAGAGCAATTGTTGATTGTCTTTTGTTTACCCAGGAGACGAGGTTACTTCCCAGAAACTGACAGTTTCCAGAAGTACTTTTTCGTTCCAATCTGTCTCCAGCATAATCTGCATCACAGTAACCAGAAAACTTGTACTCTGATGTTTTCTTATACATCAATCTATAGTTAGTTGTTCCTTTTAGATACCTTAGGATTCTCTTAACAGCAGTTAAGTGAGTTTCCCTTGGATCTGATTGGAAACGAGCACAAAGACATACGCTGAACAGAATATCTGGACGAGAAGCTGTCAATTACAGAAGATAGCCTATCATACCACGATAGAGCTTCTGACAAACCTTTTTACTTACTTCTTCTTTCTCCAGAATGCATGTCGGATGCATAGGAGTCTTAGGAAGTTTACTTTCTGACATATTGAATTTCTTCAGAAGTTCTTTTGCATACTTGCTCTGATGAATGTAAGTTCCTTTTGGACGTTGATCAATCTGAATTCCCAAAAAGAATCTGAGTTCTCCCATCAGACTCATTTTAAATTCATCCTGCATTAACTTAGAAAATTCCTTGCACAAGGAAATATTAGCAAAACCAAATATAATATCATCAACTTAGATTTGAATAATCAGAATGTCATTTTTAAAGGTTTTACAAAAAGGTGTTGTATCCACTTTTCCTCTGGTAAAGTCATTTTCCAAAAGAAAGTTACTTAGCCTTTCATACCAAGCTCTGGGAGCCTGTTTCGGACCATATAACGATTTTTTAAGTTTGAAAACAAAATCTAGGTTTTCAGAACTCTCAAAACCAGGAAGTTGGTGCACATACACTTCTTCAGAAATATACCCATTTAAAAATGCACTCTTTACATCCATCTGATATAAAGTAATGTCATGATTCACAGCAAATGAAATTAAAATGCGAATAGATTCTAACCTGGAAACTGGTACAAAGGTTTCTGTATAGTCTATCCCTTCTTGTTGACTATAACCTTGTGCAACCAGTCGTGCTTTGTTTCTTACGACCTCACCTCTCTCATCTAACTTGTTTCTAAATACCCATTTTGTTCCAATGACGTGGACACCTTTGGGTTTCTGAACAAGATCCCGGACATCATTTCCGGTGAATTGATTCCGTTCTTCTTGCATGGCCAGAATCCACTCATTTTCCCTAAGAGTTTCATCAACTGATGTTGGCTCTATCAGAGACACCAAACCCATAAGAGTTTCTTCAGAAGGTTTGAATGATGAATGGGTTCTGACTGGATCATCTTTGTCTCCCAGAATCAATTCATCAGAATGAGAAGTCTTTAATTTATTCTTCTTCTGATGAGAAGGACTATTTTTAGTTTCTGGTAAGGTTGTATCTGAATCTTGAGAGTCTGCATCTTTGTCTACTTCTTTTGAATCTTCTTCTTCTTTAGATTCCGATAAGGTGATCTTTAGATCTGCAAACTTTTCAACTAGCTTTGACTTTTCAGGGCCAAGCTTATCATTAAATCTGACATGAATTGATTCCTCAACAATTCATGTTTCTGTGTTGTAGATTTTGTAGCCTTTAGAGCGTTCAGAGTATCCTAACAATAAACACTTTTGAGCTTTGGAGTCAAACTTGCCAAGATTCTCTTTAGTGTTCAACATAATACAAATACAGCCAAAAGGATGAAAATATGAAATGTTGGATTTTCTATTCTTCCACAATTCATAAGGAGTCTTACCCATAATAGGTCTTATTGAAACCCTGTTCTGAATGTAACATATTGTATTTACTGCCTCTGCCCAGAAGTGCTTAGCCATGTCAGTTTCTTAGATCATGGTACGAGTCATTTCTTGTAAAGTCATATTCTTCCTTTCCACTAGTCCATTTTGTTGTGGAGTTCTGGGACATGAGAAATCATGGGAAATGCCATGGGAATCAAAAAGATTCTCAAAGTATCTGTTCTCAAATTCTCTGCCATGATCACTTTTGACCCTGACTATTTTGCAATCCTTCTCTGTTTGCACTTGAGAGCAAAAGGTAGAGAACACAGAATGAGACTCATCCTTGTGTTTCAAGAATTTTACCCATGTCCAACGACTATAATCATCAACGATTACTAATCCATACTTCTTTCCACTTATTGAAGCAGTTTTCACTGGTCCAAACAAATCAATGTGTAGAAGTTCTAACGGTCTAGAGGTGGACAAAAATTCTTTGCTTTAAAGGAAGTTTTAGAAAACTTTCCTTTTTGACATGCTTCACAAAGAGCATCTGAAGAATACTTCAGATTTGGCAAGCCTCTGACAAGTTCAAGCTTATTTAGCTGAGAAATCCTCCGCATGCTAATGTGGCTTAAACGTCTATGGCATACCCATTGCTCTTCATTAACAGACATTAAGCATTTGACATTCTGTTCACAAAGATCAGAAAGTCTAATTTTATAATTGTTGTTTTTCCTCTTTCCGACAAACAGGATTGAACCATCTTTCTAACTTACAACCTTACATGAATTTTTATTAAAGATGATATCATAATCATTGTCGCTAAGTTGACTAATTGACAACAAGTTATGCATCAAACCATCGACCAAAAGAACATCAGTAATAGAAGGAAGGTTACCATTACCAACAGTTCCAGAGCCAATGATTTTTCCTTTCTGGTTTCCTCCGAAACCAACGAAGCCTCTAGGCTTAAGTTCCAGACTTTGGAACATATGCCTTCTTCCCGTTATGTGTCGCGATCAACCACTGTCCAGGTACCATGATTAGTGTTTCAACTGAGTTGCTAAGGATATCTACAACATAGATTATCTTGTCCTTAGGTACCCATTTTCTGGGTCCTCTCTTGTTAGTTTTCCCAGAGTGTTTAACAAATTTGGGCTTTTTTGCAACAGGATAAGCAAGTGGTATCTGTGCATGATATTTGACTCTGAGTCTGAGTCTGAGTCTGATTCTGGTTCTGATGATATTTTGTCTTCTAGTTCTCCGGAAACTTCATCGTCAATTGTTGTTACTAGCGCAACATTTGCTTGTTCTTCACCAGAGTCTTCTTCTTCAGAATCAGAGTCGTCCCAAGTTGTCATTAGTCCTTTCTTCGCTTTGGAGAAGTTCTTCTTAGGCTTTTTGTCTTTCTTAAGCTTTGGACACTCATTCTTGTAATGACCTGGCTCATTAAACTCATAGCAGGTGACTTCTTTTCCGGAGTTCTGCTTCTTCTGTCCAGATGATGACTCAGAGCGGCCTTTGTTTCTTCTTGATCCTATGAAGTTTCCTTGCCTATGCTTCCAAAGTTTGTTGATCCTTCTGGAGATAAGCGACTACTCATCTTCTGATTCTTCATCAGAATCTTCTGATTCTTCCTCAGCTTGATAAGCCTTTTTCTTTTCAGGTTTAGACTTAAGAGCAATAGATTTACTTTTCTTCTGAGGTTTATCTTCTTCCAACTCTATCTCATGACTTCTTAAAGAACTAATAAATTCTTCAAGACTTATGCTGTTAAGATCCTTGGATAGCTTCAAAGCTGTTACCATAGGTCTCCATTTCTTGGGAAGACTTATGATGATCAGTTTAACATGATCAGCAGTTAAGTACCCTTTGTCCAGAACTTTAAGTCCGACGACTAGCATTTGAAACCTTGAAAACATAGTCTCAACTGTTTCATCATCCACCATTCTGAATGCCTCATATTTTTGTATTAGGGCCAACGCCTTTGTCTCCTTAACTTGAGCATTTCCTTCATGAGTCATTCTCAGAGAATCAAAAATGGATTTGACAGTATCTCTATTTGTTATCTTCTCATACTCAGTATAAGAGATAACATTTAGCAATATAGTTCTTGCCTTGTGATGATTCTTGTAATCTTTCTTTTGTTGGTTGGTCATATCACTTCCAGATACTTTAGCACCTGTAGCATCAACTGGGTGAGTGTAGCCATCGACTACAAGATCCCAAAGATCTACATCATAACCAAGAAAGAAACTTTCTATTCTATCTTTCCAGTAGTCAAACTTTTCACCATCAAAGACTGGTGGTTTGACACTATAATGATCTTTCTCTTCTACAACAGAATTAACATTAGGTGTAGCCATGATATCTCACACAAATATTGGATCGGTACTGAACACGGTGAAGTGTTGATAAATTTTTCTATCACAATCAGAACTAGAGCACTGATGCCAATTGAAGGTGTGAGAAAAACACAAGAAATGGGGGTTTGAATTGGATTTTCAAAATGAATGTTTTTTGTGAAACTCAAACAAAGATCACAAATAGACTAACAATAGAGAAAGACACGCGATATATCCTGGTTCACTTGAAAACTATCAAGTTAATCCAGTCAACCCGCCAAGGTGATTTCGCTTTATACACTGGACTTAATCCACTATAACCAAACTGATTACAACTGCACTAGCAACTGCTGGTGACTAACATACACAAACTAACCGTCTCTTCTTAAGGATTCTGACCCAACTGGTCTCTTAAGGAATACAAACAACTGTTTGATCAAATAAAATGTTTACAATGAAGTGCTTCTACACAAGCTGATATAAACACAGTTTCTAGCTCAAACTAACCTAGAGAAAATCTATACAGTAAGAACAATTTTCTTCTTTGTATTGTAGTGCTTTACTGTTCACTCATGGATTTCTCTATTTGTATTTATGTGTTTCTTTCTCGTAAGAATCAGTGTCTTAGTATATATCTTTTTCACACATTGTGTCTTATGAATCTTTGAGTGATCAAGTCTTTATATAGCCAGAAAAAGACCCGTTGAAGGGCAGATCAGGAATATCAGTAAAATTACTGGCGACTTGAAATAATGTCGTTATGCTAGGATGAAAATCGTACATTGAAATTGTCCTTTGTACTACTAAATCAGGGTAGTGGAATGGTAGTGGAAAAGAACGTGTTTGATATGTACTATGTACTATTTTCCCTCGTAAACGTGTCATCATCTTCTATTCATCAGAGGCTTCTGAATTGATATGGTTGAAGCATGATCAAAAGAATAGATCACTGGATCTTCAGAGTCTTCGGAACTTGTTTAGCAGAACTTTGTCTTCAGAGTCTTCAGCACTCCTTCTTCAAAACCCTTTGTTATCAGAAACATAAGTCTTAAGAGTCTTCAGAACTTGTTCAGTAGAACCTTGTCTTTAGAGTCTTTAGAACTTGGTCTTCAGAAACTTAAGTCTTCAGAGTCTTCAGAGCGTTGTTCATCAGAACCTTGTCTTCAGAGTCTTTAGCACTTATTCTTCAGAAGATAAATATCAGAGTAATATTCAGAGGCAGAATCCAAGAGAACGTTGCAGCAGCAACCTACTGTCTTCTTAGAGTCTTTCTGAAGCACAGTAGATCAGAAGCAATCTTGCTTCTTTGACGCAAAAGCGACTTTTGATTAATTGAGAGTGACGTTTCACATGATCTCTATCAGAGTCAGAGCTAACTTTATCAGAGTCAGAATTATCTTTATCAGAGTCAGAACCTGTTTGTCAATACTTTAGAAAACAAACGTTAGAGTACCAAAATTGTTCTCACACAAATACAACTTTGTTATTATCAAAACATAGAGATATCTTGCAGAACTAAATCTTGTTCCAACAATTCCATCTCCCTCTTTGAGAATTTCAATCAGAACCATGAGTACAACTGGGGGCCGTCTTTTTGTTCCACTTATACTCGAAGTTCAGAAAGGGTTGTACGTGGAAGACGGAGTAGGTCACAAGCAGCATCACACTACTGACGGTAATAATTATTGGTCTTTTAATGTTTCTTTGTCATTTTCATTTCATCTTTACAAAGTCATTACTGATCATTCGTGTGTTCCAAACTTTTCATTTCAGGCTTGGATCCTCCATCACTTTCCGCGCATCTCCGGCTGGACGAGTGTATCGACTTACTCTGAGGATATGCCTCGTGCTACTGCTTTTCCCCCGTTCAGAGGAAACCATGTGATTAAGCCTTTCAAAGTATATCTTAATTGTTTGGTTGCCGTGGACATGCACTTTAACAACTATTTCGATCACCGTGAGACGCATATATTTGATGAGACAGTGTTATACTCAAGATGGTTGGTATGCGGAACACGTCTCACAGCTCCTCATCTTCCTGAGCGCGTCATGCGGTTGTTCAGCTACACACAGACCATTCCCAAACACCCTATTGTCTCTACTCGTCCTTCTTTGACATGTAGATAGGTAGATGACATGTTTGATGATTATGAGAGCCATCTGGTACTGGAGGAGACACAGAGTACCATAGCTGTGAGCGACTGGAACTACGTCGACGGGTATATTAGATGGTTCTTTAGGGTGTCAAATTCGTACATGGTGTATGCTGCTCCAGGATATCCGCCGAGACCAGCTCATCAAGAAGATAGCAAAGGAGGAGCAGATACAGTTAATTCATGCTGAGGATATATTGCGTAGATGTCGTCACATTATGGAGATTGCGCAGGCAGGTATTGATACAAGTATCTTCCCTGATGGGTCTGATGTGAGGTAGGTCTTATATGTTATCATGACGGAAACACAGGGTGCATTGACGTATCGGAGACAACGTCGGAGGATGGGGCGATTGATGGCCGAGGAGTCTGAGGAGGTAGAGGAACCAGAGGAGGTAGAGGAACCAGAGGAGGCAGCGGAGATGTAGTCAGACATACATAGTAGTGCATTAGTATATAGTAGCATTATGGATTGTATTTTATTTTGACATCATGCTACTTTATCATTGCTCTCAATTTTTTTTTGACATTTATTGGTCTTTTATTTGTATATGACATTTTTGGATCATCTCGATTTATGTACTTCATTTTTTGCATTTCAATTGTATGGTTTAAATCTGCATCCTTAATTCATAAACAAAACATAACATGAGGAGTTATGTTCTGCATCTCTGTAAAATAATCGGAGATATATTTCTAGAATCTGAGAGCATTTAAGTATTTTTGCGTGATGGATAAAAAACATAAAAGGTGCATTAAGAAATTCCCAACAAAAAAATCCTAATGGGCTTTTAATCCAAAACATAAATAAAATAGAAAATTACGTAAAATGTTGTTTTTGGGCTAAAATGTATAATTATAGTCATTTTGAAATCGTGAGGGACTACTAAATGGATTTGAGTATGGATTCACTTCCTTCACACATTAGTAGTTCTACACCTAGATAGAATCTGCAGAAAAAAAATGTTGACCACAGCCCCAACATGATTTAAGATCGATATTCATCAAGATATGAACTGCATCTTTGCATAGTGAAAGTTTTACTTGACATAGACATACCTATAGCTGTTATAAATCCATCGAGCACGTGTTTGCGCCTCAGGAGTTCTGGGTGGTAAGTGAAATGCATTCTGATAACCGAGTACGCGTTTGCGCCTCAGGAGTTCTGGGTGGTAAGTGAAATGCATTCTGAGAACCAAAGCGCGAAGGAGATAGTGCTATTGAAACTCTCTGAACAGACAGATGTAACAATGCTGCGCACTTACTGTCACGCCATAGCTGATATCGGTTTACATATCTGCAGTTAGAAATCTTTTAAAAAACTAGCCCTTCTTACTTTTTTCTGCGGATTAGAATCTGATAATTGCTTAGTAACATCTGTCATTTTGGGCCTCTTGTGTGGATCGGTCTCAGCACATCTCAAAGCCACCATAAGCACTTTTGCAACATTTTCCATTATATTGGTATCTAGACACTCATTTGCAAGGCTTGAATCAACAATTTGGTTAACTTCTCCTGTTTCACTCCATAACAATCTAACCCAACTCACTATATCAGTACCCTCCGTAAACGATGGATCTACTACCTTCTTTCTCGTTATCAGCTCAAGCAAAACTACTCCGTAGCTGTATACATCACACTCCCTACTACTTACTGTTGTATAAGCATTCTCTGTCAAAAGCCAATATAAACAAACATGTTACTCAACCATACGAAAATTTTGCGAACAAGATAAAAATCAAATCACTAGTTAGTTAGTTAGATAGTAACCTGGTGCAATATAACCGATTGTGCCAGGCACGAATAAGGAAGGATTTGATGTAGAGGACTGGTCCAAAAGTTTGGCAATACCGAAATCTGCAATGTGTGGCTCCATATCAGAGTCTAGAAGTATGTTGTTTGGTTTGATATCTCGGTGCACTATGGGAGGATCGCAGTGATAATGGAGGTAAGTCAACCCATGAGCAATTCCGATAGCTATCTTATACCGAACATTCCACTCTAAAGATGGTGCTGGTTTCTTTTCATGCAAGACATCATAAAGGCTTCCATTTGGCATGTAGCTATACAGAATTAGACCATGATCGTGTCTCAACCAAAAGTTTTCCAATTTGACAAGATTTCGATGCCGAATTTGTCCAAGGGTTTGAATTTCTCTAACCATGCTCACGTTCTTACCTTTGCTGGCAGCAAATGCTAGCTTCTTTACGGCAAAAGCTTTGTCTTGACTTACAAGGGCTTTATAGACAACTCCATGGGCTCCTCTGCCGATAATATACCGATCACTTAGGTTCGATGTAGCCTCCATGACTTTGTTAAGAAGGGACGAAGGACCTCCATTATCAGTGATATGGACCTGCTGTTCAGATTTTCTGCCACGAGCAAAGATATAAACTAATCCCATCAACAGCAAAACAACAAATATTGAGGATCCTATAGCTATCATCACAATCGTAATTTTACTTAGGCCTTTGTTATTCATAGGTTTGTTGTTGTCGTCGCATGGTTTTACATAGCTGCTTTCGTTGCAAACCAAGCCACTGGATGGTGAACAACTGATACATAGCCCGGGATTCCCCAAAAATGATGACAATCGATAATTAATCCGCTTCATTAGCATCTTCGGTATAGGACCCTGAAAAGAATTATTCGAAAGATTGATTTCGCCTAATGAAGGGAGGTCGTCGAGAACTTGTATGTTTCCTGTCAAATTGTTCCGAGAAAGATCCATCATTAGTAGAGTTTTCAGCTTTCCAATTTCCACAGGTATGTCTCCTATCAGGCCATTAGAACTTAGATTCAACCCATATATCAAATTCTGCAATGTCCCAACCGAGGTAGGAATTTTTCCTCCAAACATATTGCCACCAAGCTGTAGTTCGGAAAGATCTTTAAAAGCCGACAAAAACTCTGGAATGCCGCCACTGAAATAATTCTCATTCAAAACTAGTGTGTTTAGCCTTGTCCACTTTTGCAAACTCGACGGCAATGAACCATTCAGGAAATTAAATCCTACATCAAACTTGTCCATGTTGGTACAGTTTGATAGCTGAAAAGGCAAAGAACCTTCTAAGTTATTGTGAGAAAGTTCCAGCGTCCGAAGATTCACAAGGCTTCCTAACTCCGGTGGTATATGGCCACTAAGTTTGTTCATCGATAACATTAAATCCGTGAGACTCGTGCAGTTTCCTAAGCTCGGCGGAATTGATCCGTTGATTCTATTGTTGCTGATCTCCAAGAATAACAGATTGGTATTTCTTTCAAACTCCGGAAGAGGCCCGGTAAATTCGTTTTGTTTAAGAATGACCCTTCTTAGAGTTGTGCATCTTCCAACATCAAGAGGTATTCTTCCCTGAAATCGATTGATTCCCATATTCAGAACACTCAACTTTCTTCCAAAACAAAGATTCGGTGGAAGGTTTCCAGTGAAGCTGTTATTCACAAAGTCCAACTGTACCAAACTGCTGTTGATTCCCAAAGTTTGAGGTATCACTCCCGAAAACATGTTGTTAAACAATGAAATGTTCTTAAGGTTCTTGAGCTCTGTCATCTCCACAGGAAGTTCACCAGAAAGGCTATTATTATACACTAACAGAAGCTCGAGACGTCGAATCTTCCATATATCAAGCGGAATTTCGCCACTCAATTGATTAGAAAACAGTTCAAGGTCCTTTAGTTCACTGAGTTTCCCCAATTCACTCGGAATTTTTCCATCAAGTCGATTCGAATACAAATGCAACTCCTTCAGAGATTTACAGTTACCTATTTTCGAAGGTATTCTTCCAGATAAATGATTCTCAGAAAGGCGTAAAACCGAAAGCTTAGTGAGCAAACCAATGGAAGATGGAATAGTTCCAAGCAAGTTAGATTTCACAGCAGCAAATTGTGATAAAGCAGTACAATTACCAATGCTATATGGAATGCCACTACCAAAATCATTGAATGAGATATCCAAAAACAGTAAACTTCTACAACCGGAAAAACCCAATGGAATAGTACCTGTTAGCTTATTGTTGGCAACATCAAAATCAACAAGATGGTTGAGATTGTTGAGACTGTAAGGAAGAACACCCTCCAACTGGTTATCATTCAAATACAAGTCTTGTAACTGAGTACAGTTCCCAATAGACGAAGGAATTGCACCAGAGAAGTTGTTAAATTTGAGATAGAGTTCTTGGAGATGAGTCATGTTGGCAATAGTAGTTGAAATGGAACCGTGAAGTTGGTTATAAGAGAGATCAAGAAGCTTGAGGTGAGGGATTTGAGACAAGAAATGAGGGAATGGAGCTGTGAGAAGATTAACAGCAAGGCTAAGATATTTGAGTTTGTGAAGGTTAGTGAAAGACTGAGGTATTTGGCCATTGAAGTAGTTGTAACTAAGGTCTATGTGTTGGAGTTGTGTGCAGTTTGCAATTTCTGGTCCTAGTTGACCGTAAATATCGAGATAGGAAAGGTTGAGAGAGATTACACGGCGGAAAGAGTTGCATTTGAGACCAGCCCATGAGCATGGTGTAGAATGAGATGGAATCCATGTGGAGTTTATGAGAGGTGGAATTGATGTCCAGTGGGATTTGAATGATAGAAGTGCTAAGCCATCTGAGTTGAGTGCAGAAGAAAGAGTGTAGAAATGGATGAAGGAATAGAAGAAGAGAAGAGAAGAGTGAAGTTTCATGGAGAGAAGAAAAAGTTAGAACCTTGGTTGAAGATGAGTTGAAAAGGTTGTACAAGTTTGAAGCGGTGGTGTTTTTGTTTTTTGTGTGTGTTATGTTTCATTGCTCATTAATAGGTGTGTGAGTTCTGAGTTCACACTTGGAGTATTCACATTCACCTTTTCATGCCATGTCATCATTGACTGTTTTTTCTTCCATTCACATTCACCATTTCAAAACAAAGAGGAGTTTGGTGGTTTTGGATTACTTTGAATGTTGCATTTTATAAGTTTGTTAGATTTGGTTTACTTGGTAAAGAAAGACTTACTTTGAAGATAGATAAATTATAGGAAGACTTGTGTCAGTGTGTGCTGCACTTTAGTTTGTCATAGGACTCGATTGAATAAAATAAGGTGAATACACAAATAAGTAGTTAAAAAGTTGTGTGAATGTTAAACTTCAATGATTTAGGTACAAACTTTACCGGTGGCTTTACACAGGTGCACTATTTATTAGTCATAGATATTAACTTCAAGGGAAGAGGTTTTATGAAAAATGCAATGTATTAATCTATATTATATATTGAGCATTTTTTTATCTAAGATACACAACATTATTAGGTAAAACGATCGATAAATATTCCAAGGAACTTCAATTAGTTACCAAACACATAGACAGGAATAAAATTCCTGGTATTATTGTTCCAGGGAATAATATTCCCAGGATTATAAATTTAATCCTTTAAACAAACACACTCATAGACTTGATAATTTTGAAATGGAATTTTGTCAAGCATGGAAACAAAGTTAATGGCTTTTGACCGTCTTTGATGTATTACGGGAGTTTGAATAAGAATTATACATGTTATCTGATAAGATGTTGAGAATGCAATTTATCGAAGCATGTTGTTGTTGAAATATTTAGTTGTTGAAGTGTCGACGAGTTAACCTCGACATAGATTTTTATTTAGGTTAAATTTAACAGTGTTAGCAAAATTAGGTATTTGGACTTTGCTTAGGGAGCAAGCAAATCCAACTATAAATAAGGAGTAACCATATTATGAATTGTAACACAACAGAAGTTCAGATGCACAATTGAGTAATATTTCTCGGTTTGGGAAGCAGAGAGAAACTCTGCAGAATTCACAACTATTTCTCTTTTCTTCCCTCTCACATAAATCCTAACTTCTTCTCAATTCAATTTTTTTTCTTCTTTTATTATTATTGTGCAGCGAAATCTTGCAACCAATAGTGGTTGATTCACTCGAGTGAAGAGTTAAGAACAAGCGTGATAATCAATCAGAAAGACTGGTTCTTATTCATCAAGAATTGGTTCGAAATTCATCAAGTTGTGGTGAAATTCTTGAACAAAATTTGGTTTAATTCCAACACCTGGTATCTAGAGTGCTAGTTGAATGGTTCGTGGGAAGCAAAACACAATGGTAATGGCGACGACTTATCCAAATGAACATTTTTTGGCGAGTCTCCTAATTCTGAAGGGTCAGAATTATGAGAATTAAGGTAAACATATGAAGGTTGTTTTTTGTTTTCAAGATTTTTGGGATCTTGTGAATGAATGAGTAACATCACTTGCAGAAAACGCATCAGATCAAAGAAAAAGCTACATACAAAGAATTGAAGAAGAAAAATTATAAAACTCTCTTTATAATTCATCAATGTGTTAATCCAGACAATTTCGAAAAGGCCAATGATGTAAATCACCGAAAGAAGCATGAGAAATCTTGGAGAAATCGTTTGGAGGTGCAGATAATGTGAAAGAGGTGAGGTTACAAACTCACAAAAGAACGTATGAATTGCTTCAGATGGAAGACAATGAAAGCATACTAAATTTTTTCACTAAGGTTACAAAACTGGTGAATCAAATCAAGGTATATGGAGAAGTGTTGACATCAAGATCAGTTGTTGCAAAGATCTTAAGTTCATTGGCTCCAATGTTCGACCACGTGGTAGAAGCCATAGAAGAGTCGAAAGATGTGTCAACATTGACAAAGGAAGAGCTTCAAGGGACGCTTTAATCTCATGAACAAAGAATGGCTGAAAAAGCTGCAAGTAAGTAGAAGAGTGATGTGGCTTTGTAGGCGCAATCAACAAGAGAAAAGAAAGGCAAGGGGAAATGGTTCGACAATAAAGGTAGAAGAGGCTACAAAAATTCGACTGGTTGAAGTCAGTAAGAAGCAGGTTGGTCGAATCAGAGAAAGTCCTCACACCAAAGTAACTAAAGAGGTTGTGTTGCAGGTAGAGGAAAAGGTGGTGGTCGAAAACCTGACAAAAGTCATATTCAGTGTTTCAATTGTCAGAAGTATGGTCACTACACTAGTGATTGTCCAGAAAAACAAAAGAATTAAAACAACAATGCAAAGTTTGCAAAACATGAAGAAAAAGAGATGTTGTTGATGATCACAATAAGAGATGAAGAAACATTCCAGGACCAATGGTACTTGGACACAAGATGCTCATCACACGTGACTGGTAGGAAGGATTGGTTTGTCAACATAAAACCCTCAATGAAGAACATGGTGAAATTTGCAAATGACAATACTCTAGTAGCTGAAGGTATTGGTGATGTTCTTATTATAACGAAAGATGACAAGAGGTCAGTAATTTCTAATTTATTGTACATACTAGGCATGGAGAGTAATTTTATCAGCATAGGGCAGTTGGTCGAAAAGATCTACAAGGTGTCGGTCGAAGACAAGATGATGAGAATTCTTGACTCAGGAGGAAAGTTAATCTTGAAGGCTCATATGTCTCAAAGTAGAACCTTCGGGATTGACTAAATGTGATGGAACACAAGTGGCTAGCAACTGCAGCTAGCAGGGATAAATGGATATGACACTACAAACTTGGTTATCTCAACTTTAAAGACATCATAGATCTGAAGAGAAGAAATATGGTTTCAAGATTACCAGAAATCGACTTTCCAAATGAAGTGTGTGAAGAATGTGTGCAGGAAAAGCAACAGAAGAACAACTTCAGCAAGGATGTAGGAAGAAAGTCGAAGGAAATTCTTGAAGTCAGATAATCTGATGTGTATGAACCTATCTAGGTGGATTCAATCGGAGGTAACGGATACTTTGTCACATTCATGATGATTACAGTAAAAAACTATGGACTTACTTGATCAAGAAGAAAAGTGAAGTGATCGGGGTATTCGCCAAGTTTAAATTTATTGTCAAAAGATAAAGTGATCAAAAGCTTAAGATTTTGAGGACTGATAATGGTGGAGAATATGTGTCGAAGACTTCGACACATTATGTGATAAAGAAAGGATTGTGCATGAGATGGTGCCACCTACACTCTACATCAGAATGAAACTGTAGAAAGGAAGAATAGAACCATCATGAATATGGTGTGAAGTATGTTGAAAGGTAAGCATCTACCCAAAGAATTATGGGGAGAAACTGTGTCGACTCCAACATATATTTTGAACAAATGTCCGACGAAAAGGCTAGAAGGAATTACGCCAGAAGAATATTAGTCTGGTGTCAAGCCTAGCTTGAGTTATCTGAAGGTATTTGGATTTATATCACATAGACATGTGCTAGATCAGTTGAGAAGAAAACTTGATGACAAGTCGGGTCAAATGGTCCTAATAGGATATCATTCGACTGGATGATACAAGTTGTTCAACCCAGTGAACAAACAAGTAGTGATCAGCAGGAACGTGATCATAGATGAGCTTAAGGAATGGGATTGGACTAAAAATGTAAAGAAGGATTAAGTGAGAATCTTATGTGAAGAACCAGCACGTGAAGTCGAGAGAAAAGTTCGACAGGAAGAAATCAGAGTTCAAGTAAGCACAAGCAGACCTCAAAGAACAAGACACGTGTCTGCAAGGTTGCAAGAATATGTGATTACATCGGATGATGTGGTTGATGATGAAAGTGAGCTGGTACACTATGCTTTCTATGCAGATGTCAAACCAATCAATAAAGCTGAAGCATCGAAGGATTCGAAGTGGGTGAAAGCAATGAATGAGGAACTTAAGTCCATCAAAGTCAACAACACTTGGTCACTTGTCGAATTGCCTCAAGACAATAAGGCAATCAATGTGAAGTGGGTATACAAGGTGAATTTGAATCCCAAAGGAGAAGTAACTCGACACAAGGAAAGACTTGTGGCAGAAGGATTTATTCAGAAAGAAGGAATTGACTTCGACGAAGTCTTTGCACCTGTTGCTAGGATCAAAACAATCAGATTGGTTGTTGGTCTAACAAACATGAATAACTGGCACACATGTTAGATGGATGTGAAATGTGCATTCTTGAATGGCCTCTTAGATGAAGAATTTAATGTTGCACAACCAGTTAGAATTGTGACACAAGGTGAAGAAAGCAAGGTATGCAGGCTGCATAAAGTCCTGTATGGACTCAAACAAACTCTAAGAGCTTAGAATAAGAATATCGACAACTTTCTAAGGGAAAAGGAATTTGTGAAGTACACAACTAAGCATGGAGTATATGCAAGAAGCAACAATAGTGAATTACTTATAATATGTCTCTATGTCGAAGACCTATTGATAAAAGGAAGTTTCAAGAAGGAGATTGAAGATGTCAAACATGACCTAAGTGAGGAGTTTGAAATTTAGGACTTGGGAAATCTCTCATACTTCCTTGGCATCGAATTCTACAAGAGTAGTAGAGGCTTCATGATGCACCAAAGAAGATATGCAGGTAAAATACTCAAGAGATTTGAGATGCAAGATTGCAACACGCACGCACGCAGAGAGAGAGAGGTCAAAAAAGTTAATAACTTGCTCACATTGCCTCTCATCCTGACTCGCCCGAGAGAGGGTTCGTCGTTACTACTCTACCTCTCGGTCACTAATCAGGATATGAGCTCAGTCCTCGTCTAAGAAATCAACATGGTAGAGAAACTTGTGTATTTCATAAACAAAGTGTTCAAAGGCGCCAAGGCACGCTTTTAAAAGAATTAGAAACCAGAGTTAGTCGTTGTCATTGCGATGAAGAAATTGAGGCCATACTTTCAGGGTCACAAAATCTTGGTGAAAACCAACTATCTTATTCGACAAGTCTTGAAGAAGTTCGATCTAACAAGAAGAATGGTATCCTGGGCGGTGGAGCTATTAGAGTAGGACATCCAATATGTCCCGAGGGGAAGCATCAAGTCAAAAGTTCTGGCATATTTCGTGATTGAATTCAGCTCGCATAAAGATGAAAAGATGCCCACAGAGTGGTCACTTTTTATAGATGGCACCTCCAACATAAAAGGGAGTGGCACTAGAATAGTTCTATAAGAACCTGGAGATATACTCTTAAAGTAAGCTCTAAAGTTTGAGTTCACCGCCAGCAATAACCAGGCGGAGTATGAGGCTCTCATCACTGAAATGATCCTCGCCTTGGAAATGGGAGCCTTCATGTTAAAGGCCAAAATTTCTTCCCAATTGGTGGAAAACCAAGTCTCTGGGAAGTCCCAAGCCAAGGAGTATCAACTTATAAAGTATCTACAAAAGGTACAAAATTTATCTTCTCGTTTCTCCTTCTTTGAAATAGAGCATGTCCTTCGAGAAGAAAACTTCAGAGCAGACCTTCTGTCTAAGCTAGCTACATCAAAAAGGGGGAGGGAATCAACAAAATAGTTATCTAGGAGATCCTCGCCTCTCCCAGCATAAAGGTAGGCGAGGTATACTCCCTGGAAGTTATCCCAGAATCTAGATGGATGTCGCTGTCGTACCTCGAAAAATACGATCCTCGCGATGGACGCGGAAAAAACTGTTCGAAACAGAGTCGCCACCGAATTTTATTCATTCCAAGGAAGGAATAGGAAAATATCGATAAAACCTTTGAAAGGGATAAGAAAATGGTCGTCGCAACCAAATTACGGGTTCGGGAGTCGGTTACGCAAGAGGGAAGGTATTAGCACCCTCTACGTCCGTTGTACTCAACGGGAACCTCTTGATTCAATTCGGGAGATAAGTTAGCTTGGTTTGTTTGTTTTCTTCTAAGGTAGGTATTGCTTTTTAAGGGGGGAAATGGGTGGTTTTTTATTAGTGTGCTCGACAAGGATTAGAACCCTTGGGCCTACGTATTCCCTCGTGCAATGGGAAAGTCAGAGCATTCGTAGTTCATGGGACTACGGTTTATTGGTTCGTGTTTTTTAGGCGAACGAGTGTTTAATTCGCATTCTAACTGCTAAACGTTGGCTTGTCTGCTCTTCAAGGGAGGTTGAAGCACTAGTTCATATGCGCGGAAGAATGGACTAAACAATGTTCTTTTTTGTGAAAGTTGTTTGAGTATGAATTAATTGTATTAGAGATTTGATTGAGAAAAAGGTTTGATTTGGACGTGTTTTAGGCGAACGAGAGTTTAGGTTGCATTCTAACTGCTAAACATTGGCTTGTCTGCTCGCTAGGGGAGGCTGAAGCACGAGTTCATATGCGCGAAAGAATGACTTAAACAATGTTCTTTAGGAAATGTGTTTGAGTTGTGGATTAAGTGTATTAGGGTTTCGGTTACGTGGGAAGTGTTTGGTTTGTTAAGTATTTTAGAGGAAGAACGACGACTATTCGATAAACGAGACGTCGACCTTGCAACCAATTAATCGGGGCATTACTGAGATGCTAGATCTCAACGACACCTTTTTCATTCTATTGATTATGAAATTGTTTGATAATGATTAAGTGTTTTAAGACGAAAGGTTGAATGAACAACAACCCAAGGGCGTGCCTCAAGAGCCATTCATTTGAAGATCCAAGGAATGCTAAATTCCAAGAATCTCCTCTTTTCGTTAGTTGATTAAGAAAGTGTTTGAAATAGGTTGAATCGGATTGGTTACGAAAAGAAGCGAGGATCGATACTAGTCCCTAGGGGTGCTCCTAGTAACGAAACCTCGAGATGTGCAAGTGTGCGTTTGATGGCGAGGCAAAAGGCGCTCGACTTATGACTGGGCTCGATGGCGAATCGAGGACCGGTTTGGAAATGGTTTAGTTGAAAAGGTCAAAAGATTGAATGAATGACAACCCAAGGGGCGTGCCTCGAGAGCCATCAATTCGAAGACCCAAGGAATGCTAGATTCCAAGAATCTCCTCTTTCGAAAGTTTGATTGAAGATAAAAGGTGACGACCTCGTCTTAATCAGGAACTCTAAAAAAAAGGTTCCATGATGTTTAAGGCCTTCATTGATCGGAAATGGAAAGAATATAGTGCAAAATAAAATGTGAAACAAAATCGAAATCGAAGAAGAGTCTCGTCTTAACCGACAAAATTTGGTTTTAGATATTCATCGACCCATAAAAAATAAAAAAAGTAAAAGTGGAAATGAAATCGGTCTCGTCTTAATCAAAGTCTTTAATCTTAGAACGATAAGCTACGATTTTTTTACTTTCATTGACCGATAAAAAAAATAAAAAGGGCGGCCTCATATAAATCAAGATTTTGAATAGATTTCAATAAATCAACTTAATCAAGATTTTTTCATATCATCGGCCCATAGTGAAAGGAAAGTAAAAAAAACCAACGAGTTATGAATCATAATTGAAAATGAAGAACAAAAGGTTAATAGAAGATTAATAATAAAAAAAATACAAGAATAAAGAAGATCAAATTAAAAAAAAATTCTATAAAATAAATCAAAAGAAAGAGAAAACGATAGAATAGGAAAATGAAAGGGGTGGTGTTAGGTTAGGAGATGCAATGGTGTCCAACGGGCTCTAAGGGCCACATCAAACACAAGAGTTGTTTTTTTTTGACAAAAAAAAATGAACCATCAGAAGTAAAAATGTGCGAGCTACTTTCAAACACATCAGGTTAAAACAAAATGCAGTGTTCAGAAGCATTATCTCCTTCTTTACGCACTCCACACAAGGAAAATGAACATAAATTGAGTTTTTTTTTTTAAAAAAAAAATGGAGAAAAGGTCAACAACAAGAGACGCACGCGAGGAAGACGACTACGAAACAAACAGTCCAAACTTTCCTTCTCACACGGTCTGACACTCTCGATCTCACTTGCTCCTCTACTCGGGTTCAAAATCGTTTCGTTTCAGCTTTTCAGGTTCTTACGGTCTTAAGTTTGTTTTGCTCTTGCTTGTCTCTTTCTTCTACTCGTCTCACTTTCTGATTCTACGTTTTTTGGTTTTTATTCTGGTTGGGGTTTGTGAATGGAGGGTTGCTGTGAAAGGGTTCGTATGCGGTGAGTTGTAGGTGGCGATGGCGGACGATTGGAGGTGACGGGGGTTGTGAGTTGAAGATTGAGTTAGGGTTGTTGAGGGACTGAGACGTGAAGAGGGATTTTGCAGAGTAGTTGTGGTTCTGTGGTTTGGAATTGGGGTTGATAATGGTGGCGGTTTAGTATGGAGAAGGTGACAGGTTTGTAGCGGAAACAGGGTTTTGAAGGGGCGGTGGTGGTTGGAGGAGTTATGGAGGTTTGAAGGGTTTAAAGACGAAGGTTGATGGTGTTGGAGAAGATGGAAGGAAAAGATTGTCGGTGTCGTTCGCTGCAAGTGAGGGAGGTGGTTATAGTAGCAGTGTTAAGGTTGAGAGGAAAGGGAAAAGGAAAACGTTTGAAGAGAGGGAATCTTTCTACCCCCTGGACAACAATGTGAGTTATCCCTTTATATTCCTCTGCGGTTTCCCTTCTTTCTCTTCTTAAAATCAATTCAAAACAATATGTTGAAACATCCTTTTCAATGACGGGTCTTTGGAGTGTTGTTTTGGTTTTGTAATATTGGAGATGCAGAGTTCTGTACCATTGATGCAGGTCTGATGATACCATTGTTGTGTAAGTCGTAGCGCAGGGAGATGGCATGTTGTTGTTGTTGTTTTATGCAAGTTCTGGTGCATCAGTATTGCAGGGTGTAGGTTGCAGGGAGTTTGGCGTTTTGTAGCATAGTATATCTTGTACTGGGTTGTTTTGGAGTGGTGTAAAAGCTATTGCAGCTTCTCATGTAGCTTATGCGCATGATATAATTCTTGGCCTAGTTGTCTTTTTTTTTTTGACATTTTCTTGTAATTATGTAGAACAAAAACAAAATAATGGGCTTTGAAAATGAAATGGGTTTACTAAAAGAATGTGGATTGGACTTTTGATATTTTTGACAATTTATGAAAATTGGATAAGTGAAACAAAAAGAAGAGATCAAATGGATGGATTAATATTAAGGGAATTGGAGTTTGAAATGAAATGAAATCTAAATGGATAATTGAAAAATGAAGTGAATTGAGAATGATCATGGAATGAATTTAAATGGATAAGGAAATGAATGGGTAGAAAATTGTTTGAAAATGATAAAATGATTCGGTGAATTTAAATTGAATAAAAATGGATTAAGAGAAATGGTTAAAATGAATAATTAAAGAAAAATGACTTGGAAATAAACTAAATACATCTTGCATAAACTCTGATTATGACCTTGAATCAGTTTGCCTCACAATTTGAACTAGTTCGAGCTCGAGTTAAAAGCAAAATATGACCTAAAGGTGAAGGGTCATCTCTTAACTTGTTTTAACCATACAGCCTCAGTGTCGCACTTGGAATATGGTTAAAAACTTCTTGATCATAGCTTAAAATTATATTGGAGCCAATTGATCAAGTCTTGACTGATTAATCATAAAAATGAGTGCCCAGTATTCCTTGATCTCTTCTTGAAAGCATAGCAAAACCCAACACAAGCTAGCAGACATTTCAAACACATACGAGACCATGAATCTTGGAAGGTGGTAATCTAAGGCCAAGTAACCTTGCAGTTGGTAGGACAAATTTGGGGTATGACAGATGCCCCTATCTAATTGGCTTGAACCCGAGAGAGTGAACGGCTGCATGGCGTTCATTTTAAGGGTAGAAGTCAATTAGATATAAGAATGCCCCAAAAATTTGTCTCACAAAAGGTAAAGTGTTTGTAGAGTAAGAGCTGACAGAATGAAGTAGCGGGATTCCAAACTGAACAACATAACTTGAGATCCTTTGGGTGGTCGAAGCAGTCCCTTATCCATTAAGGTTCCTCGATGATACCAAAGCAGTATCTCTGAAGGAAGACGATTCTCTGGGTTGTCGAAGCAGTCCCTTATTCACTAAGGTTCTTCGTGATACCAAAGTAATATTTTGAATGCAGAAGATTCTCTGGGTCGTCGAAGCAGTCCCTTATCCATTAAGGTTCCTCGATGATACCAAATTAATATTTTGAATGCAGAAGATTCTCTGGGTCGTCGAAGTAGTCCCTTATCCATTAAGGTTCCTCGATGATACCAAAGCAGTATCTCTGAAAGGTAGAAGATTCTCTGGGTCGTCGAAGCAGTACCTTATCCATTAAGGTTCCTCGATGATACCAAAGCAGTATCTCTGAAGGCAAACGATTCCTTGGGTCGTCGAAGCAGTCCCTTGTCCATTAAGGTTCTTCGATGATACCAAAGCAGTATCTCTGAAGGCAAAAGATTCTCTGGGTCGTCGAAGCAGTCCCTTATCCATTAAGGTTCCTCGATGATACCAAAGCAGTATCTCAGAAAGGCAGATGATTCTCTGGAACATTGAAGCAATACCTTATTCGTTAAGGTTCCTCAACGATACCAAAGCAGTATCTCTGAAAGGAAGACGATTCTCTGGGTGGTCGAAGCAGTCCCTTGTCCATTAAGGTTCCTCGATGATACCAAAGCAGTATCTCTGAAGGCAGACGATTCTCTGGGTCGTCGAAGCAGTCCCTTATCCATTAAGGTTCCTCGATGATACCAAAGCAGTATCTCTGATGCAAATTTGCTGGAGAATAGTTTGAGCAAGATCCCTGTCGGAGAAAATGTGTTGGCTTTGTAGGAGAAAGCTCATCAGAAACTTTCTATGGTATCCTCTGCTTGGGGAGTAAGAATAACAACAGCTGTTGGGGATTGTCATTATCAACTGCATGGCTGAAGAATGACTTGCTGGGGAATAGAAATCCAAGAGCACGTGCGGGGTATCAATTTCTCTTTAGCATAATACCGCCGACTTTGATGGAGGACTGGCCAAGATGCTTGCGAACTGATCCTGGATCCTGTTATGCCATGATACTGGGGATGGATATGCCATGCATTGCATGATGCACAGAAACACATGCTAAGATGCAACTGCTAGGGAATCTAATGCAAGTATGATATGATAGTGCTTGATATGATTATGACGATGCAAATGATCGGGCGCGCTGGGGATAGGTTTCCTTGTCAAGGGTATCACCAGGGATTGGATTTAGGAATTGCCAAGTGAAATTGGACTTTAAGTTAAACTTCCAGACTAGAACTGGATTGGAGGATAGATTACCAGACGAGAACTGGTGTTAAAAGGGTATTCGCCAGACGAGAACTGGGCCTTAAATAATTTGCCAGACGAGAACTGGGCCTTAAAGGATTTGCCAGACGGGAACTGGGCCTTAAAATGTTTGCCAGTCGGGAACTGGACCTTAAAGTGATTTGCCAGACGAGAACTGGGCCTTAAAATAGTTTGCCAGACGAGAACTGGACCTTAAAATGTTTGCCAGACGATAACTGGACCTTGAAATGTTTGCCAGGCGGGAACTTGGCCTTAAAATGTTTTGCCAGGCGGGAACTGGGCCTTAAAAAAAAATCTGGAGGTGCCAACGAGTGTGGTCTTTTGGATTGCCAAGCTAAATTGGACTTTTGTTGCCAAGCTAAGTTGGACTTTGGTGTCAAATCTTGCAATACCAGGCTTTGGGACATCAAATCTTGTTGGAAGGTTAGGCTTGAGGTAAGATGCACATGTCTATGCAATGAGCGAAGCAACATGACTAATGCATATGAGTGATTTATGCAATGATATGAAGGTTTCCAGAAATGCCTCAGGAGAGGATAATGGACAAATAGGTTCCCTCGCAGTAAGGTTTCTTGTCAGAAGGAAGGCAAAAGGTTATTTGGTGGGGTGATAGCATGATTCCCCGACGCTCGTCTTGAATTCAAAGGTCACTTGACGGGGTTCGCTTGAGCAGATTTAAAGGAACAGAGAGATTTGCCCCTGTGTGGTTCATCCTGCCATAGTCTGGGTCTATGAAGAATTTCTCATTGACAGGAAATTGGAAGCAATTGTACCATGAAATGACCTCGAGATGGCTTGCCCCAGAATTCCAAGTCGTGAAAGGCTTTGTCCATGAGAGGAAAATTCAGAAGCAGATGTACCATGAGATGAACTCGAGATGACTGGCCCCAGAATTCCAAGTCGTGAAAGGATTTGTACTTGAAAGGAAGTTGGAAGCAGTTGTACCATGAGATGAACTCGAGATGGTTTGTCCCCGAATTCCAAGCCATGAAAGGATTCTTCCTTGATTGACTGACTCTTGGAGTATTTGGCTTCAAAGTACCCTTGAGGTAGCTTGCCCCAGAATGAGCGTTGGAGCGACTTAACTTGCGTTGATTGAACATTGGAGGGGTTTTCCTTAATCAAAAGAACCTCTGGGTGGCCTGCCCCTGGTTGGTAGAGTCTTGAGATGAATCACCATGTTCGACCTGATTCCTGAATGATTTGCCCCATAATCAACTAATGCTTCAGGGACTTGCTCTATACAGACTGATTCCATAATCATCGGATGTCAATGCCCCTGCTCCATAGGGTTATGAGGTGTTGTCAATTCCAGCCAACATTGTTGAATGACCCAACCCTCTTTGATTGTTCTTTGCTGGAATTTCCTTGATGCCAAGTACTGACTTGTAGTCAAAATTGTTCGTTCATAAATGGTAATCTTAATGCGATGCTCATGCAAGTTTTGAAAATCAGTCATTATTAGAATGATGCGATAGTGTGTGACAGATGGACCATTAGTCCAAACGTGGTGCTGATTTAGCTGGTGTGAAAGATATAGCAAGAATATGACACCAATTCAGAAGATTAGCAAATCTCTAGGAGTCAGTTTACGCAACCTTGCTGTAGTATGCTTTCAGAATAAACCCCGCCTCAATTAGGTCTTTTAAGGGTTATAACGTGGTCTGGTTCACGATTATAGAAACAAAGGATATAAGGCTCAAAGTGTGTTTTGTACCCATCCCTTCTTCGTGATGTTCTCCAGTCCTACGTTCAGTTAATTCTGCACATGTTGGTTTTCCAAAAGGGTTGACGGTGTAAGAGTGATGATGCTCGAAATGGCAGTCACCTTATTTTGTTTTTGATGGACGTCAGTGACCTTTTGATTTTTGATATGGCGGTCACTGAATCTTATTTTGTTTTTGTTGAGGATTCGAGGACTCTTTTGGTATTGTTTTTGATCCCTATCTTTTGCATGGACTGATTTTGCTCTTCGAGTCCATCAGGGTTGCCTTGATTTTTGCCTAAGTCTCCTTTGAGGTGCTTGACTTAGCAGGCTTTTGATTTTTTTTTGTTTTTTGGTCTTGTTGTTGGAGGATTGTAACTGCCAATTCATGGGTAATTGATGAACAACGATCATGTTTTTGGATTTTGCTTTTGTGAACTGAGTGCGTAATCAGGTTAACTGAACACTACCCTACCCCAGGTTGAGTGTAAGGGTTTGAATGTCCGAAGGAAACTCCTACTTCTAGGCTCGAAGTGGTTAACTAGGGAGTAACTCCTTATCTCTCCAGTGTTTGGGGGATTGAAACAATGCCTGTACATCCTTGGCAGGATTCCATCCGAAAGCATACCGTCGGCAATTATGGGTATCTCGTTTTCATCATCCTCCATCCAATCTTTGCTAATCAAAAAGTCTGATAAAGAGGGTGGACAAGAAGTATATGGAAGAATTGTGTTTTTTTTTTATATATATGTGAAGAAAAAATGAGCGAATGCGACGTGATTAGTTAAAAAAAAATGCATGATCACTTCATTAATATTACCATTCAAAATAAACAATGTTCAAAACAAGCAGCATTTAATCATAAAGAAATTACAAATGCGAATGATAAAAACAATCCAATGATTGCCAACATCTGAGGAAGTCTTCCTGTCTGAACCACTGGCTGCCTCTTGCAGTCTTGGAACTCATTTGGGTGAGAAGCTGACGTGCACAACCAAGTTCCCTTCTTGAAAGGATATGTGTTTCTTGTCAATCAATTGTTGCACCTTGGCTTGAAAAGCTTTGCAATCTTCAGTTGAATGCCCCATGGATCCAGCATGATATCCACAATGTTCCTTGGGGTCATACCCAGGCGGGTATGGTTCTGGAAAAGGCTTGATAGCTTTGGGCTCTACCAGTGAGTTTCAGACCAGATGCGGCAGAAGTTGACTGTACGGCATAGGAACTAGGTGAAGAGGATAAGTCCTTCTTTCCAAGTTGTTTCGAGGCCTATGCTGATTCTAATGATGATTCTGATATCCTCGACCACGATCTCGTTGATTTGTACGAGGAGAAATCATGGGTTTCTGGTATGACGCCCTAGGATTGACAGGTTGCCCATAAGGATGATATGGCGCTGACAGTGATAACCTCCTAGAAGCTGAGGGACCATAAAGTTTTGCTGGTGCACCTTGAGAATACTCAGCATTTGCTATGACTGCATCAATTTCATTATCCTCTTCCTCTTGGGGATTGCTGAAGGACTCAGTCTCTCCATCTTGGTTGCTCGAGACGTCTTGGACTTGCTTAGCCTTGAGGTAACTCTCGATGCATTCTCCTACTATTATAAGGTCAGAGAAGCTTGAGAATGAACTGCCAGCCATTCTTTCAAGATAGGTGGCATGCAGACCGTCCAAGAACATGTCAATCACTTCTTTATCTAGGAGCGGTGGTTGTACCCGGGCTGCGAACTCTCTCCACCGTTGTGCATAGGTCTTAATGGATTCACCGCTCTTCTGAGATAAGCTTTGCAACTGCGTGCGACTGGGAGCCATGTCTAAATTGTACTTATATTGCTTTAGGAAAGCATTGGACAAGTCTTTCCATGATTGGATGCAGCTTCTTTCTAAATCCATGTACCAATTCAAAGATGCACCACTTAAACTCTCTTGAAAACAGTAAATCATCAACTTGTCATCGCGGACATGAGGAGTCATCTTTCGGCAGAACATCACCAAATGACGCTTTGGACAACTGATACCAGCGTACTTCTCGAAGTTGGGTATTTCGAACTTTGGCAGAATTACCAAGTCTGGCACTAGGCACATATCAACAACATCAAGCCCAGAAGTATCGCGCGCTTTCATAGCTTGAACTTTCTCTTCAAGGGCACAAAACCTTTTCTCCATGGAATCAGACATCGACATCATCTGAGACTGAGCAGGGATGTTCACTTGTAGAGGATGGTCACCAGGTAATGATCATACAGTGGGTTAGTCTTCACAGCAAAACCTGATGAGGGGGTAAAATCCTCCATCCCCACATGTTGAAGGCTATCCTCTGACATAGCTATCACAACTTTCAAATTGTCTACTCTTTTATCTCTGCTTGAACTTGCTTCAAATGCTTTGCAGCTACCATAGGTTCAATATGAGCGTCGGGAAGTCAGCTGGCAAGAAATGGACAGAGGATCAGACGAGTTTTGGTTGGAAGGGTATGCCATGCAAATGAGATGCAAATGCAATGATATGCAAACAAATGCAATGCAGGAAGATCCAGGATCCAGGATATGACAAGTAACTTCCCAACCCTCATAACAGGTAGGCTTTATAAGGATAGTTCTAGATTTTTTACCCATAAACCCACTCACGGGATGGCTCTTATGTTGATGGATATGGTTCCCAGGGTCTCGGACACTAATCGCATAAACACCACGCAACAGGCTAGCTGCATTGTGACGGGGATACGAAAAGGTCTATCCTGAGTGTAGTCTTCATGCTAGGCCCACGAGAAGCGAGTCCTCGGAGACTAACACTAACGACTACCAAGATGGAAACTGGTTCTAAGAGTGGTTCCTAGAGTCATGGACCCTTCATGAATCAAGTCGTGCGACAGGCTAGCTGCGTTACAACAAGATCTACGAAAAAGTCTACTCTAGGGGAAGCTTTCATGCTAGGCACTCAAGGAGCGGGTCCTTGGGGACTAACACTAATTACTTCCAAAATATAAACTAGATGTTCTCTCTTCTTTTTCCAAGACTCGGGTATAGAGCCTTACTTGTGATATCATCCCAAGATCCAACAAACGAGTATGATAAACAACATATAATAAAGAGAAAGCAACACAAAGTAAATAAAGAAGTAATAGGAGTTAACAAACAAGAAGAAATCAAACAAGCGAAGCTAACACTCTCGAATCGAGTCAAGTTAGGCTTGACTCTCTCTAGCATAGGGCAATGCGTTTCCCCAGCAGAGTCGCCATCTGCCGTACCTCGAAAAATACGATCCTCGCGATGGACGCGGAAAAAACTGTTCGAAATAGAGTCGCCACCGAATTTTATTCATTCCAAGGAAGGAATAGGAAAATATCGATAAAACCTTTGAAAGGGATAAGAAAATGGTCGTCGCAACCAAATTACGGGTTCGGGAGTCAGTTACGCAAGAGGGAAGGTATTAGCACCCTCTACGTCCGTTGTACTCAACGGGAACCTCTTGATTCGATTCGGGAGATAAGTTAGCTTGGTTTGTTTGTTTTCTTCTAAGGTAGGTATTGCTTTTTAAGGGGGGAAATGGGTGGTTTTTTATTAGTGTGCTCGGCAAGGATTAGAACCCTTGGGCCTACATATTCCCTCGTGCAATGGGAAAGTCAGAGCATTCGTAGTTTGTGGGACTACGGTTTGTTGGTTCCTGTTTTTTAGGCGAACGAGTGTTTAATTCGCATTCTAACTGCTAAACGTTGGCTTGTCTGCTCGTCAAGGGAGGCTGAAGCACTAGTTCATATGCGCGGAAGAATGGACTAAACAATGTTCTTTTTTGTGAAAGTTGTTTGAGTATGAATTAAGTGTATTAGAGATTTGATTGAGAAAAAGGTTTAATTTGGACGTGTTTTAGGCGAACGAGAGTTTAGGTTGCATTCTAACTGCTAAACATTGGCTTGTCTGCTCGCTAGGGGAGGTTGAAGCACGAGTTCATATGCGCGAAAGAATGACTTAAACAATGTTCTTTAGGAAATGTGTTTGAGTTGTGGATTAAGTGTATTAGGGTTTCAGTTACGTGGGAAGTGTTTGGTTTGTTAAGTATTTTAGAGGAAGAACGACGACTATTCGATAAACGAGACGTCGGCCTCGCAACCAATTAATCGGGGCATTACTGAGATGCTAGATCTCAACGACACCTTTTTCATTCTATTGATTATGAAATTGTTTGATAATGATTAAGTGTTTTAAGACGAAAGGTTGAATGAACAACAACCCAAGGGCGTGCCTCAAGAGCCATTCATTTGAAGATCCAAGGAATGCTAAATTCCAAGAATCTCCTCCTTTCGTTAGTTGATTAAGAAAGTGTTTGAAATAGGTTGAATCGTATTGGTTACGAAAAGAAGCGAGGATCGATACTAGTCCCTAGGGGTGCTCCTAGTAACGAAACCTCGAGATGTGCAAGTGTGCGTTTGATGGCGAGGCAAAAGGCGCTCGACTTACGACTGGGCTCGATGGCGAATCGAGGACCGGTTTGGAAATGGTTTAGTTGAAAAGGTCAAAAGATTGAATGAATGACAACCCAAGGGGCGTGCCTCGAGAGCCATCAATTCGAAGACCCAAGGAATGCTAGATTCCAAGAATCTCCTCCTTTCGAAAGTTTGATTGAAAATAAAAGGTGACGACCTCGTCTTAATCAGGAACTCTAAAAAAAAGGTTCCATGATGTTTAAGACCTTCATTGATCGGAAATGGAAAGAATATAGTGCAAAATAAAATGTGAAATAAAATCGAAATCGAAGAAGAGTCTCGTCTTAACCGACAAAATTTGGTTTTAGATATTCATCGACCCAAAGAAAATGAAAAAAGTAAAAGTGGAAATGAAATCGGTCTCGTCTTAATCAAAGTCTTTAATCTTAGAACGATAAGCTACAATTTTTTTACTTTCATTGACCGATAAAAAAAAATAAAAAGGGTGGCCTCATATAAATCAAGATTTTGAATCGATTTCAATAAATCAACTTAATCAAGATTTTTTCATATCATCGGCCCATAGTGAAAGGAAAGTAAAAAAAACCAACGAGTTATGAATCATAATTGAAAATGAAGAACAAAAGGTTAATAGAAGATTAATAATAAAAAAATACAAGAATAAAGAAGATCAAATTAAAAAAAATTTCTATAAAATAAATCAAAAGAAAAATAAAACGATAGAATAGGAAAATGAAATGGGTGGTGTTAGGTTAGGAGGTGCAATGGTGTCCAACGGGCTCTAAGGCCCACATCAAACACAAGAGTTGCTTTTTTTTGACAAAAAAAAAAGAACCATCAGAAGTAAAAATGTGCGAGCTACTTTCAAACACATCAGGTTAAAACAAAATGCAGTGTTCAGAAGCATTATCTCCTTCTTTACACACTCCACACAAGGAAAATGAACATAAATTGAGTTTTTTTTTTAAAAAAAAAAAATGGAGAAAAGGTCAACAACAAGAGACGCACGCGAGGAAGACGACTACGAAACAAACAGTCCAAACTTTCCTTCTCGCACGGTCCGACACTCTCGATCTCACTTGCTCCTCTACTCGGGTTCAAAATCGTTTCGTTTCAGCTTTTCAGGTTCTTACGGTCTTAAGTTTGTTTTGCTCTTGCTTGTCTCTTTCTTCTACTCGTCTCACTTTCCGATTCTACGTTTTTTGGTTTTTATTTTGGTTGGGGTTTGTGAATGGAGGGTTGCTGTGAAAGGGTTCGTATGCAGTGAGTTGTAGGTGGCGATGGCGGACGATTGGAGGTGACGGGGGTTGTGAGTTGAAGATTGAGTTAGGGTTGTTGAGGGACTGAGACGTGAAGAGGGATTTTGCAGAGTAGTTGTGGTTCTGTGGTTTGGAATTGGGGTTGATAATGGTGGCGGTTTAGTATGGAGAAGGTGACAGGTTTGTAGCGGAAACAGGGTTTTGAAGGGGCGGTGGTGGTTGGAGGAGTTATGGAGGTTGGAAGGGTTTAAAGACGGAGGTTGGTGGTGTTGGAGAATATGGAAGGAAAAGATTGTCGGTGTCGTTCGCAGCAAGTGAGGGAGGTGGTTATAGTAGCAGTGTTAAGGTTGAGAGGAAAGGGAAAAGGAAAACGTTTGAAGAGAGGGAATCTTTCTACCCCCTGGACAACAATGTGAGTTATCCCTTTATATTCCTCTGCGGTTTCCCTTCTTTCTCTTCTTAAAACCAATTCAAAACAATATATTGAAACATCCTTTTCAATGACGGGTCTTTGGAGTGTTGTTTTGGTTTTGTAATATTGGAGATGCAGAGTTCTGTACCATTGATGCAGGTCTGATGATACCATTGTTGTGTAAGTCGTAGCGCAGGGAGATGGCATGTTGTTGTTGTTGTTTTGTGCAAGTTCTGGTGCATCAGTATTGCAGGGTGTAGGTTGCAGGGAGTTTGGTGTTTTGTAGCATAGTATATCTTGTACTGGGTTGTTTTGGAGTGGTGTAAAAGCTATTGCAGCTTCTCATGTAGCTTATGCGCATGATATAATTCTTGGCCTAGTTGTCTCTTTTTTTGACATTTTCTTGTAATTATGTAGAACAAAAACAAAATAATGGGCTTTGAAAACCAAACGGGTTTACTAAAAGAATGTGGATTGGACTTTTGATATTTTTGACAATTTATGAAAATTGGATAAGTGAAAAAAAAAAAGAGATCAAATGGATGGATTAATATTAAGGGAATTGGAGTTTGAAATGAAATGAAATCTAAATGGATAATTGAAAAATGAAGTGAATTGAGAATGATCATGGAATGAATTTAAATGGATAAGGAAATGAATGGGTAGAAAATTGTTTGAAAATGATAAAATGATTCGGTGAATTTAAATTGAATAAAAATGGATTAAGAGAAATGGTTAAAATGAATAATTAAAGAAAAATGACTTGGAAATAAACTAAATACATCTTGCATAAACTCTGATTATGACCTTGAATCAGTTTGCCTCACAATTTGAACTAGTTCGAGCTCGAGTTAAAAGCAAAATATGACCTAAAGGTGAAGGGTCGTCTCTTAACTTGTTTTAACCATACAGCCTCAGTGTCACACTTGGAATATGGTTAAAAACTTCTTGATCATAGCTTAAAATTAGATTGAAGCCAATTGATCAAGTCTTGACTGATTAATCATAAAAATGAGTGCCCAGTATTCCTTGATCTCTTCTTGAAAGCATAGCAAAACCCAACACAAGCTAGCAGACATTTCAAACACATACGAGACCATGAATCTTGGAAGGTGGTAATCTAAGGCCAAGTAACCTTGCAGTAGGTAGGACAAATTTGGGGTATGACAGTCGCCCATTGTTAAGTGCCAAATTGTGCATATTTTAGATAGTATTTTCTTGCCCTTTTCAATTGTTTCTTTGGTGTTTTAGTAGTAAATATATTAGTTTTAGTGTAAATAGGAAATTTCTGATTTTATTGTAAATATTGTGAATATTGATCATATTGATCATTTTGATGCTCTTTTACAGGTCTTCTTGCATATATTTGATGACAGGAACAATTGGTGAAGGAAAGAAGGCCTAAAGGTTGATTTTTGAGAAGTCGTGTCGGTAACTCGCGCTTAGCGCGCTTTTCAGCACGGGTTCAGCGCATTTTTGATGAAGAGGCAGTAGCTAAGAACCCCTGACCATGCTTAGTGTGATAAGGACCGCGCTTAGCGCGCTCTAAGGCGGTTTAACTATATTTCAAATGAGATCGCGCTGAACGCGCTCTGAGGCCGCTTAGCGCGGTTTTAATAAATTTCATTCTTTCTAATTTTAATTTATCTCATTTTTGTAGATATTCAAGGCTTGATTTCTATTCATTTTCATATAGAGCATTGAATAAGCTTTCCAACGCTTCCGACGGCGCGCCAATTGGAGTTGCGGTTCGAAAGTTATGAAGAAAATAAGATTTGTGACTTTGCTGATGGCGCTAAGCGCCCTCATAGCGCGCTTAGCGCGGTTCGCGTCTTTTCAGCCCCTATTTAAGTCACTTTTAAGCATTTTTAGGGTATGTTTTTGGGGATTTTTGCTCCCAACTCCATCAAACTTCATTTTTCAGTAGAGTAGCTTAGAAAACAACATAGAAGCTTACACACAGATGAACCGGGGTGGATTGATCGTTGATCGGCTCTGACAATCCGCAAGATGTTTGGTTCATTTCTCTTCTTCTTTGTTGGATTTTGTATATGTATTGACTATGATCTCATGTATATTTTTCGCTCATGGCGTTGTATAAAACGAGCTTTACAAATCTCTATTGGTGATTGTCTCTGATTTTTGCTTTATGCGCGGGGTTTGAGTTGCGTTAGAGATAATCCTCGCAAACTTCGATTAGGGATGATTATCTGTTAGTTTCTGGACTCTAGAGATAGATTTCAGAGCTAACAATCTTCAATAGGCGTCGAAGCTTAATGCCTCCGTGCGAGAGTGTCGACGATGGTACCACAGTTGTTCTCTCAACTTTGCGTTAGACATAACCTTTGTTGTGAGCGATGCTGGGTGATATTGAGGAGTATTGTAGGTTGAGTATAACTGGTCGGTAAGTTTAAGTTTGCGAGGAGTCGATTATGAGCACTGTCGGACAAGTGTTTCTCTCTAAAGAATGAGTTCTTTTTGTTTTAATGTTTACTTTTCTGTTTTTTTGTTTCAAACCCATTTAAACCCAAACTCATAAATGTGAGAGACTGTCGAACGACATTCTTTCCCTCGAACCGATCTCTGTGGATACGACATAAATCTCGGAGGGAATTCTTTCAAAAATAAATATTTTTGCTTGCCTCTTTACCGCTCCAACACCCATACTACGCTATCTTTAGACTGGCGAACTACCACTAGACAATGAAGTTACAAGAAGGATCCGAAAACACGTTTCTAGGTACACCATACTATCTAGAAAAATATATAAAATGGGGAGAGATTCTCGCATGTTATGATGTATAGGAGAGCACGAAACCGCTCTGGTTCTTGCGGAGCTGTACGAAGGCGCCTGCAGCAGCCACATAGGCGGAAAGACTCTCGCACGTTAATTGTTAAGGGAGGGGTATTATTGGCTTACCCTAATGAATGACAACATCACCTTTGTCAAGAAATGTTATCAATGTCAGAGACATGCTGATCTTCACCATGCCCCAACAGAACTTCTCTAGTTGATGACTTCAACCTAACCTTTCTAACAATGGGGTGTGGGCATTCTGAGCCATTTCCTCTTAGCACCAGGTCAACTAAAGTTCTTAAAAGTAGGAGTTGACTATTTCACCAAATGGATAGAAGAAGAAGTAGTAGCCAAGATTACGGCAGAAAGAGTGTGTCATTTCTACTAGCAGAAAATTATGTGCAGGTATGGACTCTTGAGGGCTATTGTTTCCGACAATGGGACCAAGTTCACCAGCACTATGGTCACTGACTTCTGTAAAAATTTAGGAGTACAAACGAAATTTGTATCCTTTTTACACCCTCAAGCCAACGGTCAAGTTGAGTCGGCAAACTAAGTAATCCTTAAAGGACTCAAGAAGAAGCTTTATGACGCCAAAGGCTTATAGGAAAAACTGTTCCCCGAGATACTATGGTCATACCACACCACTCAACATTCCACTAACAAGGAAACCGTGTTTTCCATAGTCTACAAAGCAGATGTCATGTTTCCTTTGGAGATTGAAACGCCCTCGTGGAGACGATCCTAGTTCAGTGAAGAGACAGACGAGATAGACTTAAAATGCGTAAAAGGCTTGACCGAAGAAGTAAGGGAAGCTACCCACGTCCGAGAGTTCTTCGTCAAACATAAGGCCACCAGGAGATATAACTCCAAAGTTAAACCGAGAGAGATGCAGTAGGGTGACATGGTCATGAAAGAAGCAGTTCTACATGTACGAAAAGCTACAACCTAACTAGGATGGACCATACCACATATACCAGAAGCTTTCACACAGAGCATACACACGTTGTAGGAACTCGAAGGGATACTTTTTCCCAGAACTTGGAATGCTCTTCATCTTAGATATTATTACAGTTGGAATTATTTATAATTCTCTGTTAAACATTATATCAGTGTACCTCAAATAATTATTAAGTGACTTATTCCCTACATGTATGATTTTTTCTGAAAATGTTATGTGTTGGACTTCATAGCGAAGATCCTTGTCACCCTTTAGGGCAACAACTCATTGTTGGATTTTCACAGGAATATCCTTGCTATCTCTCAAGGAAATACATGAACACATTGGACTTCATAGCAAAGATCTTTGTCGTCCCTCAGGGAAACATCTCATTGCTGAACTTCATAACGAAGATCACTGCCGCCCCTCAAGGAAACATCTCATTGTTGAACTTAATAATGAAGATCATGTCGCCCCTCAGTGCAACATCTCACTGTTAGATTTACACAAAAAGATCTTTGTTGCCTCTCAAGGCAATACATGAACATATTCGACTTCATAGCGAAGATCCTTGCTGCCCCTTAGGGAAACATCTCATTGTTGGATTTCATAATAAGGATCCTTGTCGCCCTTCGGGGCAGTACAAGTAAGCTATCTGGCTTCTCACATGAGGGACTTAATGTCTCCTCGGGAGGGACAAAACTTAAGGGTCTTGCCTAAGAGGCACGACAATTTCTAGCTTGAGAGACTTAATAGCAAGTCTTGCTTGAGGGCTCGACGCAAGTCTCGCCCAAGTAGGACAAACACCTCGACTGAGGGACCGGTAGTCTCGTCAGTCGGGCTATGCACATTTTTGCCTGAAGGAACTAGATTCCCTAGGATATTATACTATCTCCTTAGGAACTTAGTGTCTCCTCGGGCGGGACAAAACTCAAGGGTCGCGCCTAAGAGGTGCGATGGATGTCCAACCTTAGAGACTCGATAACAAGTCTTTCTTGAGGATTCGATGGAAGTCTCGCTCAAGTAGGCCAAACGCCTTGCCTAAGGGACTGGTAATCTCATCAGGTGGGCTATGTACAACTTTGTCTGAAAGATTTAGATTCTTCTGGCTAACTAAATCCTCGCCTGAGAGACTTACTATCTCTTTAGCCGAATCTCCCAGGGCAGCTAAAGATCCTGTAAGAAGAAGCGCCACTTCTTGAGATACTCCCTTCACTTGTGAGTAAAAAGACACTTCATCTTCTACCAAAGGTCGCATGCCTGAGGGACTATGTAGTGTTATATTTGCAAAATACCTCGCCTAAGGCAATGCCCTTGGACCTCTCTAAAAGAGGTGACGACAGAAGGTCGCCCGAATGGAGGTATCGCCTTGCCCTGTAGTCTTCTCAGCCCTACGTGGGAAACGTGGGATATGACGTTTCTCGTGTAGAGTGAAAGTCAATGTCATTAACTGGCCCATGACTCCCTTGAAAATAGAGATTCAACTGTCCACTATTGACTAAGTCAGCAGTGTCCTTTTTCGAGAAAACCCTAGATCTTGGAGACCTCTATAAATATATCTCCTCTTAAGGAGAAGACAAAGCTCAAGTAATACACATTCTCAACACCCTAAAGAGCACAATGCTCACTATCGTTTTAACACACGACCGCTGACAATTGTATGCTTGCTACCAAGCATCACCGGTCATCAGTAGAGCCTCTCACTTCACATGAGCAGGTCTCATAAAATATCTCAAAATCCCACCGTATAAAATTTCCTGCCGCCGTGGGTAAACCTTCACTACTAAATTGTGTTATAAACCTACTAAAGCATTTGAGTCTCTCTACTCTTGCTGGGGAACAAACATGCACATCTATACTTTTCACCATTATAATATAGTTTACAATTCTTCAAATAGGTTTCTATTATAGTATTTGTCTAATTTGGAAAATATAAGAATTGATAATTGAAGATAATGTATCTAAACCTTTGAGTATTTGAAACCGTGTCATCTCCCCTGTATAATTATCATCTTAATCTGGTATACTTAAAAAGATCTATAGGCACAACAAATTGAAAAGTTATTAGCTAACCATGATTTATCATCTTAACCTTTTAAATATTCAACAGTTTGAACAATTAATGCTTCAATGTTCTACAAACTCTCGTATTCAAAACTGCCGTAGAAAATGTCAATGTTTGAGGAAAGTCAACTCATTGAAATTGAAATTAAATGATCTTAATTACTCCTAAGTCTCTGGTTTTACTTAAAATTCCATTTTAATTGTTTAAGAGGGAGTCTTTGTGTTAAAAATGAGTTAAGAGAGACCTATAGAAATCCTGATAAACATCTTGTTATGAAAAACGATACCTTGAAACAAAATATTAACGGTTTCTTTATGGGCAAGAAACACACAAGGGTTAGGGTTAGCAAGGAAAAACAAAGGAAAAGCAACCAAAACCCTATTAGGGTTAACAAAGGAAGAGAAAAGAGGAAGAAGAATAGAGAATTGGTTAAATCTGTTTTACTATTTACTTTCTCAATAGGGTTCAAAGATTATAAGTGAATACCAACAATTAACCTCTCTCAACCTAATAAGGTTTTTTCATACCTTAGGAAGAGAGACTAGTATGCTATTTATAATAAACCTAACATACTAAACTAATGGGCTTTTTAACAATTACCCATTACAAGCTAACTTAGGGTACAAGCTAGCTTAAACAATTGGATCCATAACACAAGGCCCAATTCGATCTCCTACATACTAGAACAAAATTCGACTACAACATGTAGGCCTTTGACAACAACATGTGAGCGGACTTTGACAACATGCTAAAACTAGAGTTCGATCCAATATCTCACAAATCTCCACCTTGGATCTAACTCTATATCCTCAAGAAATAAACTAGCTTTCTTCATGCAGCTTTATCAACTGCATACAATGGAAAAACTTGCAACTGGGCAACGTCTTGGTGATCATATCAGCAGCATTATGATCTGTCGAAACCTTCAGCACTTAGACTTCTCCACGCTCGATTACCCCTCTGACGAAATTCAGCCTCACATCAATGTGCTTGGTTCGCTCATGGTAGGCTGAATTCTTCGACAGGTGTATCGCACTTTGACTATCACATTTAATAGTGATAACTGGACCTTGAATTGCAAAACCTTCAAGCCACAATGCTTCCTTTATAGCTTCAGTTAGGGCGATATATTCCCCTTCAGTGGTTGTAAGGCAACAACCTTCTGAAGTGTTGCTTTACAACTGATTGTTGTCCCAAACATAGTGAACACATATCCAGAAATAGATTTTCTTGAATCCATACAACCCGCATAATCAGAGTCGACATATCCTTCAATTGCTGCTTTACTATCTTCACCCAAGGCTCCACCATAAATTAGGACTCTATTCAGAGACCCATTTATGTACCTTAAAATCCACTTCAATGCTTGCCAGTGAGCCTTTCCAGGATTCGCCATGTACCTGCTTACAAGACTTACTGCATATGCTATGTCAGGTCTAGTACAGACCATAGCATACATCAAAGAACCCACTATATTAGTATATGGAATGCTATTCATATAAGCTTTTTCGACATCATTACTGGGACACTGATCTATACTCAGCTTGAATTGAGGGTTTGTCGGAGTCACAACAGGCTTTTAGTTCGACATACCATACTTTTTGAGAATCTTCCGTAGGTATGCCTCTTGAGATAAGCATAATTTCGACTGCTTTCTATCTCTTCGGATGTCAATCCCAAGAATCCTGGACGCAGCTCCCAGATCCTTCATGTCGAACTCCTTATTGAGTTCAGCCTTCACCCTCATTACATCTTCGACATTGTTGCTTGCTATTAGAATATCATCCACATAAAGCAGCAAAATAACAAATGAATTACCAAGTCGAAATCTGAAGTAAACAAAGTAGTCGAATTGACTTCTAATGAAACTTATGCATGCCATGAACTTGTCAAAACTCCGGTTCCACTGTCGAGGAGATTGTTTTAGTCCATATAAAGATCTCTCCACTTCGCACACATAATCTTCCTTTCCCTTTTCGACATACCCTTCAGGTTGCCTCATCAAGATTGTTTCATCTAGATCACCATACAAGAACGCAGTCTTCACATCCATCTGTTCCAGTTCAAGTTTGAACTGTGCCACCATGGCAAGAAATATTCTAATGGACATGTGCTTCACAACAGGAGAGAACACATCATTGAAATCGACAAATTCTTTCTGAGTGAACCCCTTAGCGACCAATCTTGCCTTGTATCTCTTCCACGCCACTCCTTCGATTCCTTCCTTAACTTTGAAAATCCATTTACAGCTGACTAATCTGGCTCCAGCAGGTTTCTTGATCAGTTCCCACGTGTTGTTATCATGAAGAGATTTTATCTCATCATCCATGGCCTTCAGACATTCAGTCTTCTTTCGACTCCTCATGACTTCCTTATAGTCTCTAGGTTCTTCGTCGAGAACCTCACTTGCAGAGATTAAGGCATAAGCTATAAGATCTGCATACCCAAGTCTTTGAGGTGGCTCGATGACTCTCCCTGACCTGTCTCTTGCTAGCAGGTAGTCATTATCAGTCTCCTCATCTTCGACAACATCTTCTGCTTCTTCTTCGACTTCATCTGGAATACGCAATTCAGCATCAACATGCTCCACCTCAACAGGAATCTCTCCTTGTTCCAGCTCTTCTTCAGCATCATCAGTTTTATTGAAAGCCATCTCAGCTTCATTGAAAACTACATCTCGACTGGTGATACACCTCCTGTGACCTGGCTCTAGGCACCATAGTCGATAAGCTTTGACTCCTTCAGGGTATCCCATGAACATGCATTTCAGAGCTCTAGGTTCGACATAGCCATGCCTAATATGAGCATATGCCACACAGCCAAATACTCTCAGTCTGTCGAGACTAGGTGGATGTCTCGCCAAACTTCTTCAGGTGTCTTCATTCCTAAGGCAGTCGAGGGACATCTATTTATCAGATAAGTTGTTGTCGAAACAGCCTCCGCCCAAAACACCTTCTTCAATCCAGCACTAACCAACATGCATCTAACCCTTTCAAGGATTATTCGATTGAATCTCTCAGCTAAGCCATTTTGTTGAGGAGTACCTGCTACAGTCTTATGCCTTGCAATCCCAGACTCAACACAGTAACTGTCGAGCGCTTCATTGCAGAACTCAAGGCCATTGTCGGTTCTCAACCTCTTAACCTTTCTGCCAGTTTGAGTTTCGACCAGAACCTTCCAACTTTTGAAATTCTCAAAAGTTTCATCCTTCGTCTTCTGAATGAATACCCATAAATTTTTGGAATAGTCATCAACGATGGATAGAAAATACCTTGCAACTGAGTGTGAAGGATTCCTTGCAGGCCCCCAAAGATCAGCATGAATGTAATCCAGGGATCCATGTGTTCTTTGCTTGCCTTTGTTAAACTCCGCCCAATAGGATTTACCAAATACGCAAGAATCACAAAACTCCAACTTTTTGACTTTGTCACCACCTAGCAGGTTCTGCTTCCCCAATTCGACCAGGTCTCTTTCGCTGACATAGCTCAATCTCATGTGCCATATTTCTTTCTTCGACACAGGTTTCGTGGATACAATATTTGTCGAACCACTTACAACCTCAGCCTCAAGGGTATACAAGCCTTGTTTCTTCACGCCTCTCAAGACTTCCTTCGACCCCTTCATGACTCTTAGGATACTTTTCTCTCCTTGGAAAACATATCCCTTCCCGTTGAATTCACCAAGAGAAATTAAATTTCTCTTCAAATCAGGTACATACCTGACTTAAGTCAATAACCTTATTGACTCATCATGGAGCTTGAATCTCACAGATCCAATACCTGCAATTTTACTGGATTTGTTGTTTCCCAGCAGCACCAACCCACAATCTTGATCACATAGCTCCTCGAACAATTCTCTGTTTGGAGTCATGTGCCAAGTGCAACCTGAATCCATAATCCACTCTTTTCTTGAGTCGCCGCTTGAAACTACAAGGACATCATATGAGTCGAAGTCATCTTGAACAATGGTTGCGTTGCCATTATCCTTACCTCCATGATCTCTTATGCGTTCAGAGCACACCTACCTTGTGTGACCCTCCTTCTTACAGTGATAACATCGAATACCAGATGTTTCACCACTATAAGACTTCTGCTGACTTTTACCTTTCTTCTTGTCGAACTTACCATCCTTTCGCAAGAATTTTCCCTTAACGGCCAAACCTTCACCAACCGTCGAAGGTTTATGCTCCTTTCGTTCGTTCAGGTCCTTAGAATACAAGGCTGATTGAACTTCTTCAAAGCTAAGGGACTCCCTTCCATACAAGAGAGTTTCTTTGAAGTGAGCATGTGTTCTAGGCAAAGCACACAACAACAACAGTGCTTGATCTTCGTCATCGATCTTCACATCAATATTTTCAAGATCAAGAATCAGCTTGTTGAACATATCCAACTGCTCAGTCAAAACTTTGTCTTCACTCATCTTGAATGAATACAAAGCTTGCTTCAGGTAGAGTCGATTCACCAGAGATTTGGTCATGTACAAACTTTCAAGTTTCAACCATAACCCCGATGTCGTAGTCTCCTTTGATACCTGTCGAAGAATCTTATCACCAAGGCTCAACAATATTGCGTTGTGGGCTTTCTCTATCATGGTCGTCTTTTCTTTTACCGTTAACGCAACATCCATGGTTGCCTCTCCCTTCAACGCTTCCAAACAACCCTGCTGAACCAGTAGGGCTTTCATCTTCAAGCGCCACAGACCGATATCGTTCACTCCGGTGAACTTTTCAATCTCATACTTTGTTGAAGACATCTTCTCCACGCTCACCGCACCAATTTGTTATAAAAAATGATACCTTGAAACAAAATATTAACGGTTTCTTTATGGGCAAGAAACACGCAAGGGTTAGGGTTAACAAGGAAAAACAAAAGAAAAACAACCGAAACCCTATTAGGGTTCACAAAGGAAGAGAAAAGAGAAAGAAGAATAGAGAATTGGTTAAATCTGTTTTACTATTCACTTTTTCAATAGGGTTCAAAGATTACAAGTGAATACCAACAATTAACCTCTCTTAACTTAATAAGGTTTTTTCACACCTTAGGAAGAGAGACTAGTATGTTATTTATAATAAACCTAACATACTAAACTAATGAACTTTTAACAATTACCCAATATAAGCTAACTTAGGGTACAAGTTAACTTAAACAATTAGATACATAACACAAGGCCCAATTCGATCTCCTATATACTAGAACATAATTCGACTACAGCATGTAGGTCTTCGACAACAGCATGTGAGCGGACTTCGACAATATACTAAAACTAGAGTTCGATCCAATATCTCACAAATCTCAATAAAAAAAATCAATTGGTTATTAGTTTTTTAAGTTGTAATTACTTTATTTTCAATTGGTCTACTTGTCATAGTTGATTCTTTTACAAAATAGATTAGTTTGTGATGCTTATGTATCAATGCAGATTTATATTTTAAAATGCCACACTACAAAACAGTTGTGTTATGTCAATAGACTTATATTTGGTTACAACATAGCACATAAACATAAGGAAAAATGCATGATTCACATATTAGATTTATAGTAACAATTATTAAACAATATTTACTTTGACACATAAGACTTTCTCATTTTTTTAAGGTAGTTAAATAGTTGAAACTTAGTATAATAACATAGGTGCTTAATTGGGCGGGCATGTTGAAGTTTACAGACTAGCTCTACTGCATACAATAACATATATGGTCATTTTGTGAAACAATTAGATTACAAATTAAGAAAAGTAGTTTGTGGTTGGTTTTTGCATTACTACTGATATATCAGAATTGACAGAGCAGTTAAGAAATGGATACATACACATGGATGATGTTCATTTTCAGCTGGAGTAGATAACACCTTGTCCAATACATCAACATGTGAAGTATGATGTGTACATATTAAGGATGAGTTATGACATAGTCATTACCAAAGTTTGACCAAGTTGAAATCATAATATAATTGATAATGTTTTAACCATACATTAATTAGATGTTTAGAATTAGATTGAATTACTTCATTTGAGTTGATACAATCCTTCAATCGCACTACAAGAAAAGTGTGATTTAGCTTAAAAAAATTTAGCATCAACCAATTTTTGATGCTAATAACGTCTATTTAGCATTCAAATATTCAAACGCAAATGTTTTTTTTTAACTAATTTTTTTTTACATAAATTTGAGTCAGTAGAGTTAGACGTTATACAATATATTTGTTGTCGCTAATTATTTTATAATTTAATTTTAAAATAGCATCAACAACTTCTGATGCTAATGTATTATTAAATTTTAATTTTGTAATTAGTGTTTATTAGTTCTGAACCTAAAACAAAATATACCAAAAAGTTTTTCCCACATTTTTTTTACATTTCCCTCTTTTTTTATTTTAGAAAAAATATTTTCCTATTTTTTTATAGAAAAAATATTTCTCTAACCTAATTTCTATCCATCGCTTATTTCTCACATCCCCTCTTTCAATTCTCACGTTCTTCCTCCTAGACCGGTTCACCAACAATTTCCGATTCGTTCACCAACAATTTCCGACGACCTCCGTTCACCGATTTACACGACCTCCGTTCAGTGATCTTCGACGAAGAGGTAAGTAACCAAACTCCCAACCCTTTTTCCGTTTCTTATTTCTTCTTTCGTTCACCACCGTTATCTACTCTTCTATAATTTCTTGTATTTATATTTTGGTTTCTATTTCTTTTCCATATTTTAGGGTTTGTGATTTGTGAAAATCTTTGATTATTTTGGTCATTTGGGTTGTGTGGCTTCTTCTACTTAATTAGGATTTTGAGAAGTTATTAAGTAATTTGAGCTAATTAGGATTTTTCAGGTTTTGGTTACTGAATGGATTTGTTGATATTTGTTATTTTTATTTTGAATTTTGTTGTTTGTTGTGCTGTATTAACTCGATGAATGTTGAGTCAATTTGATTTTAACTGTTTGGAATTTGAATGAGATTTTGTTTTGTAGTTTGAGGTTATTTTAATCACTATCTTCATTGAGTTTTAACCCGATTTGATTTTAATGGCTTAAAATTGGAATGTAAAGACTGAAAAAGCTTGATGATATTGTGCTCTTTATTTCTATTGGTGATTTTATGCGTCTACTTTAAGTTGCTCATGTGGCAGTATCTATGAGTTTGCAGTTTTGGTGTAGAACCTAATTGTCCCAACTCTGTTTCAGTATAAAAGACACTTCTTATATTATTTTGTAATTGAGGTAACTTTCCTTATTTTTGTTCATAGTATCATCTAAATAATGTTTTGTTAAGAAAATCTGCATGATCAACTCTTATAAAACATGAGATAAAATTACTATATTATTAAAGAATTAAAAAATGTATCTGCTTAATGCCTTTAAACCTCTAATCTCCCCTGTTACCCTGTCAACCTGAGAATAAAGAATCAAATTAGTGATAAATGACTAGTTTTTAGTTTAGGTAAGAGATTACTAGTTTAATATTTTTAACATACTAGATGATCTGTTGATACAGTATGAGAATAAAGTCAATGGACAGCCCCAAATCATAGATTTGTTAACCCACCCCAAATAATCTCTAAAAAACAATTCTCTAAATCTTTTTCCAAGAGCTTTTTTATGCACATAATCCTCATTTGAAAGACTTCCAGGAGGAAAATAAGAGATTAGACTGGAGACATTTTTAGGAAACCCTCTAGTTTATTTCTTCACTTCCACACTAATGAGAGTTGAATATAATGGGTTTATCTCAAGTTTACTTCTTAAGGATTTGTGGAAGATCAACTCAATTTTATAAACGGTAAAAAGTGTTAAATTGTAATTCAATACTTTGGGCTTGGTGTAGATATTAGGCTTAGTGTAAATAGCCCATTGCATATAAACAATTTTCATGTTTGTTGTATATTGTATTCACTTTCTGCTAAATGTGAAATAAAAACAGTCTTGCTAATAGAAAACATTTCCTCTGTTATTCTACTGTTTCTTCTTCTTCTTTATCGTTGCATTGCTATTGACAAAACCAAACTCTAACAACTGGTATCCAGAGCACGGTTCCGATCAAGCGAGCATAGCAATTCACAATGGTACAAACTGGCGCGACGTTCACAACAAATCTTCCCGTCCTCACCGGGAAGAATTGGGATCAATGGAGAGTGCAGATGAAGGCTATAATGGGGTATCAAGAAGTCACAGAAATTGTGGAAGATGGCTACCCAGAGCTTCTTGCAAATCCCACAGAAGCACAGAAGACGCTTTACAAAGAGAATAAGAAGAAAGATTGTAAAGCAACGTTCTTGATCCATCAATGTGTTGATGAAGCACATTTTGAGAAGATTGCAGGAGCTGCAACTTCGCGAGAGGCATGGGAGATCTTGGTGAAGTGCAACGAAGGTGCGGAGAAGCTGAAGAAAGTGAAGTTACAGACAATGCGACGTCAATACGAATTAATGCAAATGGAGGAAAATGAGAAGATAGCAGAATTCTTCAATAGGATCACCACCCACAGAAATTCGATGAAGAATTGCGGCGAAACGCTTGAAGATAAGACAATTGTTGAAAAGATTCTGCGAACCCTAACCCCCAAATTTGATCACATCGTGGTGGCAATAGAGGAATCAAAGAAAATAGAAGAAATGAAGGTTGAAGAATTGCAAGGTACCCTCGAAGCACACGAGCAAAGAATCACTGAACGGAGCATAGAGAAAGTCAGTGTAAATCAAGCTCTACAAGCCCACGTTCAAAGAAGAGGTGGCTTCAATAGCAAATTGGGATCGAAAAGTAGAGGTCGTAGAAGAGAAAGCAGAAGCACAAATTGGAGAAATTCCCAGAGCCAAGAACAAGAGAAGACTGAGCAAGATCAATCCGGCGATTCAAATCGAAGAGGGGGATCAACAAATTGGCGTGGAGGAAAGAAGAAAATTGATAAAAAGAGACTCAAATGTTTCAACTGCAATCGAATTGGACACTTCTCATCTGAGTGTACTGCATCATCAAGTCAACAAGAACATCAAGCCCACATAGCCAAAGAAGAAGCAAGTACTGAAGATCAACCAGTTATGCTAATGATGTTAACCAATCCAGAGCTGTAGAATAATGAAGTTTGGTATATAGATTCTGGATGCTCCAACCATATGACAGGGCATCGAAACTGGCTAATCAATTTTGATCCAGAGAAGAAGAGTATGGTAAAGTTTGCAGACAACAAATCCACTCAAGCTGAAGGAATTGGTGATGTCACTGTTAAGAGAGAAGATGGAAAGCAGGTGGTGATCACAAATGTGTTGTATGTACCTGGCATGACCACAAATCTGATAAGCTTAGGTCAGTTGTTGGAGAAAGGTTTCTCAACAAATTCTGACAAATGCTTCCTAAGGATTATTGATGAAGATGGAAACATGGTGATGAAAGCACCCTTGGCCAAGAACAGAACCTTCAAGGTAAGCCTAAACACCATGGACACACAATGTTTCTCTGCTGATATTTTAAATGATGAATCATGGTTGTGGCACCTTAGATTAGGTCATCTGAATTTTAGAGACATAAAACAATTAGGGTCAAAAGGAATGGTTACAGGACTGCCCCTAATTGAGATTCCAAATAAGATCTGTGAAAAATGCTTGATTAGCAAACAATCTAGAAACTCATTTAGTAATCACACTAATTCTAGATCTAGTGAAATACTAAATGTTGTGTATTCTGATGTTTGTGGTCCATTTGATACACCACCATTAGGAGGAAATAGATATTTTGTATCCTTTGTTGATGATCTGAGCAGAAAAACATGGATATACGTAATCAAGGCCAAGAGTGATGTGTACAAGATATTCCAAGAGTTTAAGGCTCTTGTGGAAAAGCAGTCAGGAAAGAAAATCAAAGTACTGAGAACAGATGGTGGTGGAGAGTTCACATCAGGAGAGTTTGAAGACTTCTGCAGAAAACAGGGCATAATTCATGAAGTGACTGCACCTTACACACCATAACACAATGGCACTGCAGAGAGAAGAAACATAACAATTCTAAATTTGGTGAGAAGCATGATTAAAGAGAAAGGTCTTCCACACAACTTCTGGGGTGAAGCTGCTATGACTGCAGTATGTGTGTTGAATAGATGCCCAACCAAAAGGCTTGGCTCAATGGTTCCTGAAGAGGCTTGGTCAGGAAACAAGCCTTCAGTCAAACACTTCAAGATATTTGGCTCCCTATGTTACAGACATGTACCAGACCAAAGGAGGAAGAAACTAGATGATAAGAGTGAAAAAATGATCTTTGTAGGCTACAACTCAACTGGCTCATACAAGCTGTACAACCAAGAGAAGCAACAAGTAATATTCAGCAGAGATGTTTTGTTTGATGAAGCAGGATCATGGAAAGACACTCAACCAAAAGACAATGTTATCTCCAACATTCAACTTGAGTGGGAAGATGGAGAATCAAGTGAGAATGTACAACCTGAAGTAGCTGAAATTAAAGAACAACGAGTCACAAGCAGGCCTGCAAGAACAAGACATCCTCCAATCCACTTGAATGACTATGAAGTATATTCTACTGGTCATATGTCAGAAGAAGAAAAACTGGTGCAACACATGGCTCTCATGGCAGATGTAGAACCTATTACATTTGAGGAAGCTGTTACTAAAGAAGTATGGAGAGTAGCTATGGAAGATGAATTAAGGAGCATTGAGAAGAATGACATTTGGGAAATGGTGAGCCTACCCCAAGATAAAAAGGTTGTTGCTGTCAAGTGGGTATACAAGACCAAACTCAAGCCAGATGGATCCATAGCCAAGCACAAAGCCAAACTTGTGGCAAAGGGGTTCATGCAACAAGAGGGTCTGGATTATGATGAGGTGTTTGCACCTGTAGCAAGAATGGAGACTGTGAGATTAATTGTCTCAATAGCCAGCTGGAAAAACTGGAAATTGTGGCAATTAGATGTCAAGTCTGCCTTTTTGAATGAGCCATTAGATGAAGAAGTATTTGTGGTGCAACCTCCTGGCTTCAAATGTAAAGGTGAAGAGCAAAAGGTGTTGAGGTTGAATAAGGCCCTCTATGGTCTAAAACAGACACCAAGGGCATGGAATAAAAGAATAGACTCATACCTTAATAGCCTTGGTTTTCAAAAATGCTCAGTAGAACATGGTATGTATGTTCAGACCTTGGAGGAATGTGGCTTACTAATGTTATGTCTGTATGTTGATGACTTAGTCATCACTGGCAGCAATCCAAGGGCTATAGAAGAAATCAAAGGAAAGCTCAAAGGAGAATTTGAAATGACTGATTTAGGCAGATTGTCATATTTTCTGGGACTTGAGTTCTTATACTCAGAAAATGGCATCACTATGAATTAGAGAAAGTATGTGATGGAGGTACTGAAAAGGTTCAATATGATGGGAAGTAAATCAGTAGAGACTCCTGCTGAAGTAAATGTAAAGTTGAAAAAAAATGAAGATGAAGGACATGTAGATGGCACGCTATTTAGACAAATGGTGGGCAGTCTAAGATATATATGTCATAGCAGGCCTGAGATAATTTTCAGTGTGGGATTGATTAGCAGGTTTATGAGTGATCCCAGGCATTCACATATGAAGGCTGCCAAGAGAATAATGAGATATTTGAGGAGAACTTTGAATCAGGGCATTCTATTTTCATGTCACAACACAACAAATAACAGGCTACACCATGTAGCCTATTCTGACTCTGACTGGTGTGGTGATATGGATGATAGGAGGAGCACCATGAGACAAGTATTCTTGCTGGCAGGTTCCCCCATATCCTGGAGTTTCAAGAAACAAAATGTAGTAGCTCAGTCAACATGTGAAGCAGAGTATATAGCAGCATGCTCAGCTGCTTGTCAGGCTTTGTGGTTGACTGCACTACTCAAGGAACTGAGGATTTGGAATGAAGAAGCAGTGGAGCTGTTGGTAGATAACAAATCAGCAATAGATTTGGCCAAGAACCCTGTATCACATGGCATGAGCAAACATATTGACACAAAATTTCACTTCCTTAGAGACCAAGTTGGCAAGGGAAGAATTAAGCTCAGACATTGCAAGACTGAACTACAAATAGCAGACATTTTGACCAAGCCACTGAATAGTGAAAGATTCAAGGAATTGAGAAGAATGTTAAATGTTGTCTCAATGTAATAGTTTTGAATTAAGGGGGGATGTTAAATTGTAATTCAATACTTTGGGCTTGGTGTAGATATTGGGCTTAGTGTAAATAGCCCATTGCATATAAACAGTTTTCATGTTTGCTGTATATTGTATTCACTTTCTGCTAAATGTGAAATAAAAACAGTCTTGCTAATAGAAAACATTTCCTCTGTTATTCTATTGTTTCTTCTTCTTCTTTATCGTTGCATCGCTATTGGCAAAACCAAACTCTAACAAAAAGTTTATTGTTTTCAATATAGTGTCAAAAATTATTTTCGTGTGTCAACTTATTCGTTTAATCTATTTGCAAAACAAAACTTTCTCAAATAAACCTAAATTATTTTCGTGTGTCAATTTATTCATTTAATCTTTAGGTGTCGGATAAAAATACACTGCATCAAAAGTTTAGATCTACTGTTCTCCATGGTAACAACTAAATCTCTAATTATTTTTGGTTCCGTAACAGTGGTATTGTCTACATAATTTAAAAAACAATATTATAAAAACTAAGGAATAAAGACATATTTTCTTCTGTTTTTTTTTTCACTCCTTGTTCAGAATTTAGTTACTTCAGCTATATTTTCAACTACACCCTCCTCATCAACAACTTCCTTTTCATTTAAACTTTATTTTCAACTAAAAGTGTTACCCAAATTCTCAATTTGTATTTTTGTTAAAGGTGTGAGTTATTTTGTGATAAGCAATCAATCATCATATGCATATAATATTTTGTTGATGAGGTTGTTTCTACCCCCAATGAAAGTTTTTATTCTGAGTGTGATTTCATAGAAAGAATTTGATGACTTTAAAGGAGGGTTGTTACACAACACATATGGACATTCATCTTTATAAGAAAAAAGAAAAAAATATTTTTATATTTCTAGAAAACAAAAAACAACAAGCTCGGTGAATAATTTATTTAATTGGGATATTTAGAAACTTGATAATATAGAATACACAAATTTAAATTTTGAAAAAATAATAAGAATAATTAGTTTAAGGGATAAATGGAGACAATTGGAATGGATAGTGTTTGGCAAGAATTTTGTGGACATCGGGTGATTTTCGTTCCATAATTTGGTAATTACTCTTTGAAATTGTATTGAAACTCATGTTGGTTGTATGGATTTTAATGGTAAGATAGTTAATAGATTTTGTGTTGATTTTAGTTCCATTTTAGCACAGGCCAGTTCTATGTTTTTATTTGCTGGTTGATGACAATTGAAATATTTTCAGCACTGACCTTCAAAAGTTTGTAGCTTTGATAGTATAATCCAGCTTTGATACAAATCCAATTTCTTTAAAATTACAAATGCACAGACCTTCAAATGTTTATTAGTATAATTTTTCAGATCTAACTTTAATAACATGTATTTGATTTATAATGTATCTGTTAGCTATCTAACTTTTAATTTATAAGTTTATGACTGTGAGTTTATAGTTCTGAGTTTATGTCTAGTTTATAATGTTGAAACAACCTTTATATATTATATTAGCTTTTACTATTTCATATTGACTATAGCGAATATAGCTTCATTTTTTCCATGTAGAAAATGGACCATACATGGATGTATGATGCAGTAAATCCTGATAGGTATGGTTTGAAAGACAATTTTATTAGTGGAGTTGTCGAGTTTGTAGAAATGGCTATGGCACGTCCTAATTTTTTAACAGAAGGGGGCATAAGATGTCCCTGTTCAAATTGCAGGTGTATAGACTTGATGACTCCTAGAGAAGTCAAGTATCACTTATATAGGAATGGGTTTCAGCCAAACTATTATGTTTGGACTGAGCATGGAGAAGTTAACCCTAATTCAAACCTTGGTGGACATTCTAGAAGTGGAGGGAGCGTGGGTTACGAAGATCAATTTGCTGCAATGAATCATATGGTACATGATGTTATTAGGCCGTTTACCGAAGACCTGCATATGAATGGTAATATAGGAAATGAGACATACATGGAGGATGAAGAACCCAATCCAGAAGCTAAAACTTTTTATGATTCTTTGATCTCTTCAAATCAACCCATCTATGAGGGAGCTACTGAATCCAAATTATCGATTTCCGTTAAGCTTTTGGCTGCAAGATCTAATTGGAAAGCTCCTCAAAAGTGTATTGATTTTTTTGCACAAATGCTTGTTGATGTTTGTCCAACGAAACAATGTTTACCAGAAAATAATTACCAAGAAACGAAGTTGGTGTCCAAGTTAGGGTTGAAAGCTATAAAAATTGATTGTTGTGTGAACGGCTGTATGTTATACTACAAAGATGATATCACTTTAACCGTGTGTAGAATTTGTCAAGCTGCTAGGTATCTTCCTCGTAAGAGTGGTATGGGAAATTTCAAAGATGTTCCTGTGAAGAGAATATTTTATTTGCCAATAATTCCAAGATTACAAAGGTTGTACGCGCCAATAGAATCTGCAGCTCAAATGAGGTGGCATCATGAGAATGTAAAGCCTTTGAATATTTTACGCCATCCATCCGATGGAAAAGCATAGAAACACTTCGATAATGTTTATCCTGATTTTGCTATAGATCCAAGAAACGTACGATTAAGTCTATGTTCTGATGGATTTACACCTTACATTCAAGCTTCTAGTTTTCCATACTCATGTTGGCCAATAATAGTTACACCATACAATCTTCCACCAGAAATGTGCATGACTAGACCTTATATGTTTTTCACTTGTCTAGTGCCTGGACCATATAATCCTAAATCAAAGATAGATGTTTATTTGCAACCATTGATTGATGATTTACAACACTTGTGGAATGACGGTGTTTGGACATACGATGTATCTATGAAACAAAACTTTTTAATGAGGGCATGTTTAATGTGGACAATAAATAATTTTTCAGCCTATGGTATGCTATCTGGATGGGGAACACAGGGTAAATTAGCATGCCCTTATTGTATGGATGAAATAAAAGATTTCACTTTAAGATTTGGTGGAAAAAGCTCATGGTTTGATTGTCATCGTTGTTTTCTACCGACTGATCATTCTTTCAGAAGAAGTAAAAGAAGCTTTAGAAAAAATAAGGACGAGAAAGATGGTCCACCTTACATGTTCACATGGAAAGATGTGTGGGAAGCTGTTCGTAATTTTCCAAAAGTGACAGATATTGGTTGGGGGGCCAAATTTACAGGGTATGGAATAACTCATCATTGGAAAAAAAAAGTATATTTTGGGATCTTCCATATTGGAAGGACAATTTGTTAAGACATAATCTTGATGTGATGCATATTAAGAAGAATGTTTTTGATAATGTGTTCAACACTATCATGAATGTTGCTGGAAAAACAAAGGACAATGAAAAGGCAAGAATGGATTTACAGATGCTCTGTTTACGTTGAGACTTAGAGATGAGAGATCTTCCTAATTGAAAAATGGCGAAACCAAAGGTAAGATATACTTTGACACCAGAGGAGGCAAAATCAGTGTGTAAGTGGATTAAGGAACTAAAAATTTCTGATGGCTATGCTTCAAACCTTGCTAGGTGTGCTGATGTCACCAAGGGTAGGATGCATGGTATGAAAAGTCATGACTGTCATGTTTTTATGGAGTGTTTACTCCCAATTGCTTTTTGTTTTTTTGCCAATAGAGATATGGAAGTCGTTAACAGAATTAAGTAAATTCTTTAGAGACTTATGTTGCAATACATTGATGATGGAGGACTTGGTTAAGTTGAAAAAAAAACATTCCCATCATCATATGTAAACTTGAAAAGATTTTTCCACCAGGCTTCTTTGACTCGATGGAGCATCTTCCGATGCACCTTCCAAGTGAAGCAATCCTTGGTGGTCCAGTACAATATTGGTGGATGTATCCATTCGAAAGGTAATTTAGATATTTTTTTGTTTAAATGTTAGCATTTTTAATAAAAAATGATACGAAGACATCTTACATGTAGATTGATGGGAGATTCAAAGCATTCAGTTACAAATAAGGTGAGAGTTGAAGGTTCCATATATGCTAGCTACTTACTCCGAGAGACAACCTATTTTTGTTCTCACTATTTCAAGACCTTTAGTCTCCTACCAACTTCAAGTGTTAGAAATGATCCTCGGATTGGAAATGAGTGAGTTCTACAAACATTATCAATCTTTAACAAGTATGGACGTCCTAGTGGAAAGTCTAAAGATCATTGGATGACAGATAAAGAATGGACATCTGCTCATGTGCATGTTCTTATCAATTGTGATGAGATTAAACCATATCTTGAGTAAGTTACATTCATATCACATTAATTATGCTCTCAAAATAATGATTATACTTATTAAATTTGTGATTGATGTCAGCATATTCTTGGAATGCAATTCTATCGACAATCAAGATTCTTCTAGTCTAATATATGCATAATTTTCTTTGTGGCGGAAGGAATATGTAAGTTCAATCCAATCAATTTATAAAGTTAGCTAATAAACTCTCTCTAAGTTTACTCGTGTCATATGTATAGGTGCATAATGAGCGAAATGGTGTGACTGACCCATACATCAAAGGCCTATCTAGGGGTCCTACATCAAAGGTAATATCATGGAATATATACTTTGTTAATTGGTATAAGTTTCACACTCAAGCGTGGAGTAAGGGAAAAAAGACCACAAATTGTGAGGTACACGTAAAAGGTCTTACAGAGGGAGAAGAAGACAATTATTATGGCATCATCCAACATATCTTTCAATTGGAATACCAAGAATTAAAAAATAAGATAACACTATTTTTTTGTGAATGGTTTGATCCAACAAAAAATAGAGGGACACGGGTTCATCCGCAATATAATATTGTTGACATTAAAATGAATAGACATTATTCTTTGTATGACCCGTTCATCCTTGCGCAAAAAGTAAGACAAGTGTATTATGTTCCTTATCCAGATATGTGTAAAGATATGCGTGGTTGGTGTGCGGCAATTAGTACAAAACCAAGAGGACATGTGGAGATTGAAATAATAGAGGATGAAGTGCCTTATCAATCAGATAATATGGCACCTGTTGTATCCATCACAGAATTGGACGAGCTGTCTATCCTGATGAGCTTTTTTTGGCTACCCATAAAAAGAAGTCAGGCGATTGGGTTGATAGTCGTGCTGAAAAAACTTATGTAAGTTGTTTGCGTGTAGTACTTTTATTCCATTAGTTGATTATGCATATTAACAACTCTGTTTGCATGTAGTACTATCATGCTGCCAATATTAACAATTAATGTAAGTTGTTTGCATGTAGTACTTTCATGCTACCCACATTAAAATGGCGCATGAATTGAGTTAATATTTGATAATCTGTCACATGCCTACACTTTCATGGATCTGTCACATGACTAATGTCAAGGATTTGCTGATATTTAATTTTCTTTTGATGATTTGTATAAACTGGCAGAGGTTCACAATTGAATGTTTAAAACTGTAAACCATTAAACCTTGTTTCGCCATGTTGTAAAAGTCTAGCCGGTTATGATGGATCTAATCCAAGTTGATTTGATCCGTGACAGAGTGATGCACCTGCATTTAGTGTTGACACACTTGAATAGGATTACGGTTACCTTCATGATTACCTTCTGTTGAGGGAGCATATGGAAAAAAAAGTATAGAAAATTATCATGTCATTTGTGAAGAGTTATTCATTAGATTAAAATTAGGCCTAGAAATTATTCATTAGATTAAAGTTAGTTATACCTTGTTATTCAAACTTATGTTAGTTATTTTTTTCTAGGATAACTATCAGGAGCGTCTTACTCAACTAATTAAGAATGATGAGCATATTACAAGTGATACACTAGAGGTTGATGGTGAGAAAAGACTTGAATTGTAGGTAGATGTGGTCGGGGGTATTTCTCGAGGTCATTGTTACGGAACTGGAGCTTTGTCTGTTAACCTTAGACTAGGTGTATATCATCTTACTCAAGAGTCATGTCCTCCTGAACATGAGGTCATTGAGATGCTTTGTCGGGAGGCAGCTGCAGCAAACCAAAGAGCAGATGAAGTAAACTAAAGAGCTATTGAGGCTGATCAACGTACGAAGGAGTTACAAAACCAATTCCTAATTGATATGGAAGAGTTTAGGAAAAGGATGACGGCTTTAGAGCATCATTCAGGAGGTGGATCTTGCAGTAATAGTCGACCTCATCCACATTATAATGGTGCTCTTGATGATCTATCGGAGGATGATGATCTTGATGATCAATCAGAAGATGACCTAGGCTAGTCTTTTAACAATGACACAACTTTCATATTTTTTGTATGACCCTACTTAGTTTTTATGAACTAGTGACATAGTATGGGTTTGCCTTAGGATTATTTAGTTTCTACTAGTAACATATTATTGGTTCACTTTTTGAGTTCTATTGTGACCCTTTTGTGGCAGGTTGATGTTTGTTGTACTTATGGCAGGTTGAGAACTTTTGAAATATATGGCAGGTTTAATGCTATGAAATCTTTTCAAATCTGCTTTTGAAATATATGTATAGAATTATTCTTTAATATTGTGTGGGAGGTTGGATGTAGCACTGCTTGGAATTTGAATTTTATTATATCTCTAGCATTTCTTATGTTTGGAATTTAATAATATTATAAATTTGACTTAGCATTTTTTATTTTGGATGCTAAATTTAGAATCAACAATAAATAAACGCTATTTAGCCTTTTAAATATATTGATGCTAAATTTAGCTTCCCTAAAAATTAATGCTAGTTAGAGTTTAAAATATGTTGATGCTAAATTTAGCATCATTAGATTACAAACACTAATTAGCGTCTACGATTAGATCATTACTTAACTTCCGTTTTAGAGTCCATTTATGTAAATTCTAATTAGCTTCAGCAGGATGCTAATGTTTAGCTTCAAGGTTTTTGTTGTCGTCAATGAATTGGACGCTAAATTGCTGTTAGCGTCCAGATTTCAATGTTTAGCATCCATTTTACGTTGAGGCTAAGACACTGTTTTCTAGTAGTTCGTTGTAGAACTTCTTCATTAGAATTGCATCATACTATTGAATTTTACTATTGTTGAAATATTAGATTAGATTTGATTATATTTGATTAGATTTAATATTTAAATATAATTCAAGTTGTGTTAGCCCAAGCCCAATTAGGGTTGTATATAAATAGTCCTAGTTTGTATCATTATTTACACAATTCAATAATACAAATCCTTATTTCCTTATTCTCTCTCTATTCTCTCCTCACTAAAAGTGCCTCACACACTAACAAATTGGTATCTAGAGCTTCCGGTTATTGTTCTTGGTCGAGTTTTCAAGAACTTCACGTCATAGATCGTGTTTTCAAGGCAATTGAATCAACCGCTGCGAAGATGACTTGTGATAAGAGCATTCTGAATTCCCTTCCAATGCTTGACGACAAGAATTGGATCCGATGGAAAAAACAGATGCAATCCTTATTTGGCTTCCATGATACCCTAGAAGTGGTTACCGACGGCGTTCCTGTGTTGGCGGAAAATGCAGCCGAAGAACAGAAAAAAGCCCACAACGAAGTCAAGAAGAAAGATTGCAAGGCTTCTTATTGCATTCAGAGGTGGTCGATGTTGATAACTTCGACAGAATCTCTCATGTTAAAATGGCGAAGGAGGCATTGGATATTCTGGTGAAGTATTATGAAGGAGGTGAGAAAGTCAAGGTTGTCAAGTTGCAAACCTTGCGTCGACAATATGAGTTGTTGTCGATGGGAGAAGACGAAAAAGTTGTAGACTATGTGTCGAAAGTTCAGAAACTTGTCCATCTCATTAAGGGTTGTGGCGAAACTATAACTGATAAGATGATAGCTGAGAAGGTAATGAGAACGTTGACCTCTCACTTTGATAATGTTATCGTAGCTATTCAAGAATCCAACAATTTTGAAACCCTAAAAGTCGAAGATTTGGTTGGTTCGTTGGAGGCTCATGAGATGAGGATTGTCGAAAGAAAGGGAGTTCAGGATTTGATACAAGCACTGCAGGCTCAGTCATGGAAAAGGAATGGTGGTTCCAAAAAATTCAAAGGCAAAGTCGACAAGACTCAAGGAAAGAAGTCTTGGTCGAAACCTCACAAGAATCAGGTCGAAGATAGAGCTTCTGAATCCTCAAAAAGAGGAGAAGGAAACTATTGAAAGGACAAAAAAGATAAGAAAGGTATGCAGTGTTATAACTGTGAAAAGTGGGGTCATTTGGCCAAACATTGTTGGTACAGGAAAGACAATTGATCAAAAAAAGACAAGGACGAAGGAGCGAACCTTGCACGCTGTTAGGTGCAGATTTTACCTTAAAACGAACTATCTTTCTTGGCACTTTTTCTACTCAATTCTCATGTTTTCATTAGTTTTACTCATGATTGTTGTTGTTCTTCTAACATTGAGAATATACCTTTGGTGCTTGTAATATGTGTGTTATTGTGCAGAAAAAGGCAAAAATTGATCAAAGTTGTAAGACACAAGAAATGATACAAATTGCCAAAGAATAGAGGAAAACTTCAAGAAGTTCGCTTTGCGAACTAGCTGGTGAAGGTTAGCTTTGCGAACGCTGGCGATGCTCCAGGGAATGGTCCCAGAATTATGGCAGAGGAAAAAGGCACTAAAGTTCGCTTTGCGAACTTGAAAGCGAGTGTTCATTTTGCAAACTATCCTTCGCATTGCGAACTCGTGAAGAAATTCTGTGGCGGTTTAACTATCAGGGGCACCTCAGGTGCCAATTTTCATCATTCGCTTTGCGAGTGAAACGTTCGCTTTGTGAACTTGTAAAATTCTGAATGTATTATAAATAGATTTTTCACACTTTTTAGAGATATATTGGATATAACTTGTAATTAAAAAATCAGAACTTTTTATCTCTTCATTTCAAGAGGGAAAAGGTAGGATCTTCAATCTCTTGTTGGGTTTAGATGTAATCTTTTGATACCTTATGTATTTCATCTAATGTATGTTTGTGAATATATTTTGATTCTCTATTGTTTGTTGTCTTTGATTGATTATTTGTGGTCTTGACAAAACCTTTACAAATCCTTGATCTTAGATTTTCATCTATCAATGAACAAACTTTTGACATGGTTTTGTGAGTTGATATTCATTGTATCTTTTGTTGTATTGTGTTGATTAAGTAGCATGGCTAGCATGAGTAGGATCAATACGGTATTGCGAGGATGCATGATAATAGTGATGAAGAACAATATTCACATTCAGTTGGAAAATTAGTTAAATACATGTAAAAAGGGTTAAATGTATGTGCGTATTCTGATCATTGGCATTTTATATGAAGCAGTCATTTATCTATTTGGGTGTCATCTTTGTTTACCTGTTTATCTTTGATTTGAACCGCTATAGACATATACTCTTCAGATCTGGATCTAAGATGATTATCTGTTTTGTTCTAAACTCTAGAAATAGATTCAGGCTTAACACTTGCGTGAGTATCAGCTCTTAATGCTCTGTGTTGGTTTTGTTACGTGAGACATCACCAATGAGGCAATACGGCCGATCTCTCGACGTTGCATTAGGCATAACCTTTGTCGTGCGTGATACGTGAGGATATTAGGCGAATGATTGATTTATGTATATATAATTAGAAGAATGCATGTGTTATCAATTGATGAGATCCAATCCAACAAGGCTTCGTTTATAATTCAGTCTTTACTTTATATTTTCAGTCTTTACACTTTATGTCTTTGCTTTTGGTTCCTTTTTAAACCAAAACTTTTGAACCATAAGCTCAGAAACATAGAGACCGTCGAACGACATTCTTTCCCTCGCACTGATCCCTGTGGACACGACAAAACTGGGTTACTTAAATTAGTTTTTGCTTGCTAATGTATTACAGTCTCAATAAAATGGCGCCGTTGTCGGGGATCGGTGTTTAGATATTGAATCACATTGCGATAGTTTCTATATTTTTGAGCTTTGTACATTTGTTTATATTGTATATATTTGTTTTCTTTTATGTTTTCTCTAGTGTGATCAGGAATGATGAGAACTCCTTCTTGATTGGTTGCTATTTGTATAAAAGTATTCAATGAAGCTTCGATCAAGTCTGGATGGTGAGATTTGATTGTATGTGAGGTGAATTGTACTGCTTTATAGAATGTTAGAATGATTTAAGAATTTTGTGCTTTGTGCAAATGTGTATTATTGTTTCATTTTGCAACTTGTTTGAATGCTTGTTTCACTTAGGTCCAAAAGCCACAAATTGTGAGAAACCTCCATTGTTTACTATATGCTAGGATGACTGATAACTTTGTTTAATTCGTTTGATTCATGCTTTATCTTTTGATTATTGTGATTTTGTGGAAGCATTAGAAATGATTAAGGTATTTGTTTATATTGAGCACAACCGTATCCAAAAGTACCTTACCCGTGAGTAAAGAGAATTCGTTAACCCCTTTGAGCCTAAACAGTTTAGATCTCATTTTAGTGATGAAGTTGTTTATGTACATAATTTGAAAGTTTGGTTCATCATTGAATTTTGTGAGGTTATAAAATTTTTTTCTTGAACCTTTGAACATTGCTTTAATTTGATTTCCTTGCCTTAAAAAGCAAGGAGCATTCACTTGAGGTTTGGTTGAATTCAAGTAGGGGAGAATGGAAAAGAAGAATGATAGGTTGCTAAAACTTTTGAAAAAGTTCAAACAAGCATGAAAAGAAAAAGTGTGCATATGAATGTGAAAAACAAAAGAAAAAGAATGTTTGTTTGAATAAGAAAAAAATAGAGAATGAAATAATTGTGCATAAGGAAGCTTGAGAAGGTTGGTGGTAAAGGAATGAAAATGGTGAATGAAGTTGTGATGTGTAAATACCATGTATAGTGAATGTTTCTTTTTGCATCGGCAATTTCGATTCAATGGCCTTTAGAAATGTCCCTTTATTGTTAACCCGACCAAGCTACAACCTTTAAAGCCCTTAGTGATCTTTTTGCTTCCATGTTTTCATTTTTTATTGTTAGATGTTGTATGAATTGAGTTGCTATTAGCATTGTTTGTCAGGTGAGTGAAATTTCCCCGCGGTTGCAAACGCGTCAATTTCTTCATTCTTATTTTGAAGAGGAGTGTTAGAGTGATTCAAGTATGAAAATTTAGTTGTCATTTGAACCATTCCATGATATTTGTTTAAGAACTTAATTCTTTTTCATTGTTCGATTCTATTGAATGGTGAATGTTGCTTGTGCGTATTTTCATGCTTGACTTTGGTTGAATCTTATGCTTGAGCAAATCCTCTTGTTTTAATGAGGGGTATACTTTGCTTGAGGACAAGCAAAAATCTAGCTGGGGAGAGTTGTTAGGTGCAGATTTTACCTTAAAATGAACTATCTTTCTTGGCACTTTTTCTACTCAATTCTCATGTTTTCATTAGTTTTACTCATGATTGTTGTTGTTATTCTAACATTGAGAATATACCTTTGGTGCTTGTAATATGTGTGTTATTGTGCAGAAAAAGGCATAAATTGATCAAAGTTGTAAGACACAAGAAATGATACAAGTTGCCAAAGAACAGAGGAAAACTTCAAGAAGTTCGCTTTGCGAACGCTGGCGATGCTCCAGCGAATGGTCCCAGAATTATGGCAGAGGAAAAAGGCACTAAAGTTCGCTTTGCAAACTTGAAAGCGAGTGTTCACTTTGCAAACTATCCTTCGCATTGCGAACTCATGAAGAAATTTTGTGGCGGTTTAACTATCAGGCCATTTTCATCATTCGCTTTGCGAGTGAAACGTTAGCTTTGTGAACTTGTAAAATTCTGAATGTATTATAAATAGATTTTTCACACTTTTTAGAGATATATTGGATATAACTTGTAATTAAAAAATCAGAACTTTTTATCTATTCATTTCAAGAGGGAAAAGGTAGGATCTTCAATCTCTTGTTGGGTTTGGATGTAATCTTTTGATACCTTACGTATTTCATCTAATGTATGTTTATGAATATATTTTGATTCTCTATTGTTTGTTGTCTTTGATTGATTATTTGTGGTCTTGACAAAACCTTTACAAATCCTTGATCTTAGATTTTCATCTATTAATGAACAAACTTTTGACATGGTTTTGTGAGTTGATATTCATTGTATCTTTTGTTGTATTGTGTTAATTAAGTAGCATGGCTAGCATGAATAGGATCAATACGGTATTGCGATTATGCGTGATAATAGTGATGAAGAATGACATTCACTTTCATTTGGCAAATTAGTTGAATACAAGTAAAAATAGTTAAATGTATGTGCGTATTCTGATCATTGGCATTTTATATGAAGCAGTCATTTATCTAATTTGGGTGTCATCTTTGTTTACATGTTTATCTTTGATTTGAACTGCTATAGACATATACTCTTTAGATCTGGATCTAAGATGATTATCTTTTTTGTTCTAAACTCTAGAAATAGATTTAGGCTTAACACTTGCGTGAGTATCAGCTCTTAAAGCTCCGTGTTGGTTTTGTTACGTGAGACATCACTAATGAGGCAATACGGCCGATTTCTCGACGTTGCGTTAGACATAACCTCTGTCGTGGGTGATACGTGAGGATATTAGGAGAATGATTGATTTATGTATAATATGATTAGAAGAATGCATGTGTTATCAATTGATGAGATCCAATCCAACAAGGCTCCGTTTATAATTCAGTCTTTACTTTATATTTTCAGTCTTTACACTTTATGTCTTTGCTTTTGGTTCCTTTTTAAACCAAACCCTTTGAACCATAAGCTCAGAAACATAGAGACCGTCGAACGAAATTCTTTCCCTCGCACTGATCCCTGTGGAGACGACAAAACTGGGTTACTTAAATTAGTTTTTGCTTGCTGCTGTATTACAGTCTCAACACATGCCAAGATTCAGATGATTCTGAAGGTGGTATGGGGGTTATGACTGTAGTGGCAGATAACCATGTTGAATCCAAGATCTGGTTCCTCGACTCAGGCTGCTCAAATCACATGACTAGTCGAAAGGAGTGGTTGGCAAATTTTGACGAGTCGAAGAAGAGCAAGGTAAAACTTGCTGATAACAGTTCGTTGCAAGCAGAAGGTATTGGAAACATAGTTTTTAAATTGAGTAATTGAGCGAAAGCTATGATCAGAGATGTGTTATATGTACCTGGAATGAAGTGCAACCTGTTAAGTGTTGGACAACTGGTCGAAAAAGGCTTCTTGGTTGTCATGAAAGATGGAGTTTTGAAATTGTTCGACACCCAGAACAATTTGGTCTTGAAATCTCCGTTGTCGAAGAACAGGACGTTTAAGACCATGATCAGTTCGACTGACGTACAATGTCTAAAAAAATGTTGTCGACCACAAGGATAGTTGGTTGTGGCATTTGAGATTTAGACATTTGAACTTTCGATCACTCAATCAGCTGATTACTCAAGATATGGTATCTGGTATTCCAAGTCTTAAGATGCCTGACAAACTCTGTGAAGGTTGTTTAGTCGGAAAGCAATCCAGAAATTCTTTCGTTTCGACTATGCCAATGAGATCATCAAGCATACTCGAAGTTGTACATTAAGATGTATGTGGTCCGTTCGAAAAACATACCATTGGTGGAAACAGATATTTTGTTTCGTTTGTCAATGAGTTTAGTCGAAAGATGTGGATCTATGTGATCAAGAGAAAGGATGAAGTATTTGAAATCTTTAAGAGATTTAACATGCTTGTCGAAAACCAGAGTGAGAATAGGATCAAAGTTTTGCGAACCGATGGAGGTGGCGAATACACTTCGAAGATGTTTAAAAAATTATGTGCAGAACATGGTGTTGATCATGAGGTAACTGCTCTTTATACTCCTTAACATAATGGAATTGCTGAAAGAAGAAACAGAACCATATTGGATCTAGCAAGATGTATGCTCAAGTAGAAGAATTTGCCAAAATCTTTATGGGGTGAAGCTGTTTCGACTGCAGTTTATATCTTGAACATGTGCCCTACCAAGAAATTGAAGAACAAGGTTCCTGAAGAAGTGTGGAGTGGAAAACGAACATCAGTGAGTCATCTGAAGGTGTTTGGCTCTATGTGTTACAAGCATGTTCCTGATGCAAGAAGAAGGAAGCTTGATGACAAGAGTGAACCTATGATTCTGGTAGGATATCAGAAGACTAGTTCATATAGGTTATTCAATCCAATTGATGAGCTCTGATTTCGACGAAGAAACTGATGAAGTCTAAGTTGAAGGAATTGTTGAGAATCCAGTTGAAGTCGAAGTAGAAGCAGTTGCTGATATTCCCGACACAGAGGCTGTGGCTGAAATAAGCCAAAGACCTCGGCAAAATAGAGTTCCTCCAACAAGACTTCATGATTATGAAGTGACTGGTGATGATGAAGTCACACCAGATGGAGAATTAGTTCATTTTGCTTTACTTGCAGGTGTTGAACCAATCAACCATAATGAAGCTTTAAAAATTCAACAGTGGAAGTTAGCTATAGTCGAAGAGTTACAGGTAATCGAAAGAAACAACACATGGGAGTTAGTCGAATTGCCAGCACATACAAAAGCTATCGAAGTAAAGTGGGTATTCAAGTTGAAACACAATGCTGATGGGTCGATAGCAAGACATAAAGCAAGATTAGTAGCTCGAGGGTTTCTTCAAAGAGACGGACTTGACTACTCTGAAGTATTTGCTCCAGTAGCAAGACTGGAGACTGTTCGACTAGTGGTAGCATTGGCATGTAACCAAGGTTGGTCGACATGTCACTTAGATGTGAAGTCCGCATTTCTGAATGGTCCGTTAGACGAAGAGGTCTATGTCACACAACCTTCTGGGTTTGTGATTCATAAGGAAGCGAGTAAAGTATATAAGTTGCACAAAGCGCTCTATGGCCTCAAGCAGGCACCTAGGGCATGGAACAAGAAGATCGACTCATACTTAGTCGATTTGGGATTTATCAAATGCAAGTTTGAGTATAATGTCTATGTTCAGGTTGTAGCATAAAATATGACAATCATCTTCTTATATGTCGATGACTTGTTGGTAACTGGAAATAGCTTAGAGAACTTGTTGAAGTTCAAAGAGCTGATGATGAAGGAATTTGAAATGTCAGATCTGGGAAAATTGTCTTATTTCCTAGGCATGGAATTTCAAATGCTGAAGCAAGGTATGGTGCTATATCAAAGGAAGAATGTCAAAGAGATACTCAAGAGATTTAGAATGGATGATTTGAATCTTGCATCTTCACCTATCGAACCAAACTTGAAGTTGGAGAAGCATGGAGAGGAAGACAAAGTTGATGTAACTTTGTTCAAAAAAATAGTTGGATCTCTGAGATATGTGTGCAACAGTCGACCTGATATAGGTTTCGCAGTCGGATTAGTGAGCAGATTCATGGGTGAACCAAAAGTGTCATACATGAAAGCTGCAAGAAAAATTCTGAGATACTTAAAAGGAACAACAGATTTTGGAATTCTATTTCGACGAGATTCTGAAGGCAAAGGAGCAATAGTTAATTGTTTTTCAGATGCTGATTGGTGTGGAGATAAGGAGGATCGAAGAAGTACAACTGGCTATTTCTTTCAAGTATTTGGTGCCCCAATCTCATGGTGTTCGAAGAAGCAACCTGTGGTGGCATTGTCATCGTGTGAAGCAGAATATATAACAGGATCATATACTGCATGTCAAGCAATTTGGATCAGATCAGTACTTGAAGAAATGGAGGTCGAAGTGAAGAAATCTCTTGTGTTGCAAATCGACAACAAGTCAGCCATAAATCTGGCGAAGAATCCAGTTCTGCATGGAAGGAGTAAGCATATCGAAGCCATAATTCACTTCTTGAGGGAAAAAGTAAATCAATGTGAACTTGAAGTTAGGCATTGCTCAAGTGAAGCATAGTTGGCCGACATTTTCACCAAATGATTGAAGATCGACAGATTTCTGAATTTGAGAAAGAAATTAGGAATAGTTTAGATCAACTATGACTAACGTATGCTCGACAATTTGAATTATGTGGGTGTGTTGAAATATTATATTAGATTTGATTATATTTGATTAGATTTAATATTTAAATATAATCCAAGTTGTGTTAGCCCAAACCCAATTAGGGTTGTATATAAATAGTCATAGTTTGTATCATTATTTACACAATTCAATAATACAAATCCTTATTTTCTTATTCTCTCTTTATTCTCTCCTCACTAAAAATGTCTCACACACTAACAACTATACACTAGTGAGTGTTGGTGGAAAAATGCTAGCTCTTTCTCCAAAATCTTGTTGAGGTGTGTTAAAAGTAAGTTTAAAAGAAATATTAACTAATGAAGGCAGAACCTTTAAAAATGAAAAAGAATCATTAAGAAATATTAAGTGTTCAAAATGTACTACCATTCTTATTTCGATGCTTTTTTTTTTGTTTCCTTCTCATTATGAAATGTTACCATAACAACTACAATGAACAATGACGGAAAACTGATATAGAAGAATGGTTATTCAAGAATTAACATTTATCAATAAGAAGCCTTAAATGCGTACAATCAGTTAAACTAAAGTAAGTTTAAGATGTTAAGCATGAGTGGTTAACATAAAAAGAGTATTTCTTATTACACCACGTAGGTTTCTTAGGCACCACGCAAATTTTTGTTTTTGCCCCTAGTTTTTGAATATGCACATCCGGACGCACCATTTTTTTCAAAAACGTTGATTTGTTCCGGATGTGCATATCAGGAATAATTCCTTATCTACAGATCTAAAAAAATAGCATAACTTTATTTTTTTTTAAATCAGTTTTGTTAGTTGGTCGCAGATGTTAATATATTGTGGCAACTTAATATACATTCGAAAACATTCATATATAAAATAAAATGATATATATACATAATAATATTTCTGTCAAAATACAGTACATAAATGTAATAAAAATAGAATACATCAAACAAAAAACTACTGTGTATGCCGAATGATCTCTCCTGGCTCCCCTGCTCCTCTGCCCCTACCAATTTCTACACCTAAATGTCTACTCTAAATCGATTACTCGAAAATAACTCTGAAACTCTAAAATTCGAAAACTTACCGATTAAATTGAGATACATAGGATTTGGAGTGTCTTGATAGTTGTAGAAGTTGCTCTGCGCCGAAATCGAGTGAAAAAAGTCCGGATTTGTGGGAATGAGAAATTGAGAGTTTGAGAGAGTTTGATAGTTTAGAATGTAAAAATCTAAAGAATGAGGGGGGAGAAGCTCTGACGCCAAGTTATAAGAAATGGTTCCAGATTTTCACATCGGGAATTATTCCTGATATGCACATCCGGAACAAATCAATGTTTTTTTTTAAAAATGGTACATCTGAATGTGCATATTAGAAATCAAGGGGCAAAAAAAAATTTCACACGGTGCCTAAAAAACTTATGGGCTGTATTAAGAAATCCTCCCTAAAAATACCTTCCATGAGAAGTAAATATGAACACATACATAAGTAAGAGTGATATAGTTGAGACATTTGATTTGAAAAATTAAATGTTTTTGGACGTGTTTTAATCGTTGAATTAAAAACAAAATTTATAATATTCAAATGTTTGAAAATACTTTGTTTTCCTGATTCATGCAAAGTTTATTAAATAAAAGGATTTTTTATCACACCACTCTTGTTTTTTAGGCACCATCTGAATTTCCGATTTTGTTCCCTGATTTCGGATGTAAACGTCCGAACGCACCATATTTTTAAAAAAAACGCTTATATGTTCCGGAAGTGCACATCCGAAAACATTCTTGATCTGCAGATCCGGAATACAGCAGAACTTTATTTTTTTTTAAATCGGTTTTTTTGCTTTGTCGCATATGTTAATAAATCGTCGCAACTTAATATACATTTGACAACATCCATATATAAAATAAAATGATATATATATATATATATATATATATATATATATATATATATATATATATATATATATATATATATAAAATAAACTTCTGTCAAAATACAGTGCATACATGTAATATAAATATGATACATAAAAAAAAAAACTACTGCGTATGGCGAAGGATCTCTCCTGGCTCCCCTGCTCCTCTACCCCTACCCCCTAACCTGGATCGATGTCTGCGGTACTGAAGTGTCCCCCCAGCAATTGCAATCATCCTATCCACGGCAAGTCTGGCACCAGAGCCCTCAGGGATGTGACCGTCCGCAATGGCCTGCTGCCCTATCTGTACTATCTGACGACAGCGTGGTAGGACATCCTGAGTATGGTCCAGCTGAGACTGTCGCTCCTCTAATATCTCCTGATGAGCAGGTCTGGGTGACGATCCCTCAGCAGTGGGCATCATGTATGGGTGTGAGACGGTGTAGAACCACACGATGTACCCGGCAGCAACACTCAAGTTTGTCTCTGCTCTGGTCGCCCGAGCCTCCTCCGGTACCAAGTGGGACTGGTAGTCAGCATATAGCTCATCTATCTGCCTGCGGGTCAAGCCTAGAGGAGCAGACTCATGAGGCATCCTGAGGATCGTCTGCGTGTAACCGAACTGACGCAAGACGCGCTCCGGCAGGTATCGGGCAGTAACGGTCGAACTGCATACCAACCATCTTAAGAACAAACAAACCTCATCGAACGGGCGCGTGACAAGGTGAGCGGCATAGGGGCAATACAAAACGTCCTCTGCAGCCATCCGATCTAGATATACTCTGAAGGGGTCCGGAGCCTGGTTCCCTCTGAGCAAGACAAATGCAGCAGCACGTGGCATATCCTCAGTGTACCCCTGGGCACTCCCCCAACCACTAATATAGGGAAAGTGCTGTAACATCCACGCCTGAAATGGAAAACATAACATGGGTATCAAACATTATAATGAATACAGAAAGAAAAGAAACGAAAAAATCACTTAGAATATTAGATTGTTACCACGTATAGCGTACAGCTGCCTGCCACAGTCTTGGCTGCCCAGCGGCAACCATCAGAGAGCCTGGAATAGGTGAATGCCAGCGCAGCCGCCCCCTAGTTGTACCCATAGATCTCTGTCTGATCCGAAAGGTACCTGAGGTAGACGATATCAACATAATAGGCGCTGGTGTCCACAAACACCTGCGTGCCCAGCAAAAACAAGTAGTAGCATCTCAGGGCACGCGTCCTGTGGATCGCCACCTCAGCTGGATCACCATCTGCCCGTCCTGCCTCTGCAAGCGCCTCAGCAAATCTATCCATCAGAAATGAGAACCGGACGTGTGCGCCCCTCAACTGGTGCACCTCCGCATGTGCCTTCTCTGGGCTAGCCCCAAGCTCTGTGACCAGCAACTCCATGCCGTCCGCCTTCGTCATCCTACCATGACGGAGAAGGGTACCCGTGATCGGTAGATGTAAGAGGCACGAGATGTCGTCCAGCGTGATCGTGATCTCACCGTACGGTAGATGGAATGAGGATGTCTCAGGGTGCCATCTCTCAACAAATGCCATCAGGATACCGTACTGGATCTGGGAATACCCAATCCTAGACAAACCTCCAAGACCAGACTCCGCAAGTGCAGACATGAACCACTGATCCCCTGGCAGCATCTCAATCGTGTCCATAACCTTGCCCCCATGGTTATAGAACTTCTGGGAATCCTTCTTCTGAAAATTTCCAAATAAAATAATGTTACAAATGAACATATTTTCAACGAAAACAAATCTATAAATAAACCGAGAAAGGTTACCTGTCCTAGCCAGACAAATCTGGCAGTATGCTCAGAGTACCCCACGAGTAGGGACATATCAGACGGTCCCCCGGGGTAACCGCCCAGCTCATCGAAATCGTCATCAGCGTCAACACCCTCATGTGCTGGGTGATCACCCTCTGGAACAGGAACAGGAACAGGGGAACGAGGAGGAGCAGCTGATGGAGCTGGAGTCTCCCGACGATGCCTGCGTGCGGGCTGAGACCCTGATGAACTAGCAGTAGAATCCCAACGCCTCTGAGATGTAGAATCGGCGGCTGATGGGGGAGTGGCCTGAACCTGTGATGTGGAAGTGGCCTGAACCTCTGATGTGGATGGCTGTGGTGTAGGATGTCCCTCAGCTATAGGTGCTACCCCAACTCCCTCTGCACCGGAAGCCTCGGCTGTAGACTGCATCCGCTCACGTTGGACAAATGCGTGCTGAGCTGTCCGTCCATGTATGGTACGATCGTCTCTGCCAGCCATCTAATTTGCAAAGCATAATAAATAAATTAAATTTTGTTTAAAAATAATTAAACAAAAACAAACAAACAAACAAAAAATAGTCTTCCGGATGTGCACATCCGGAAGGACACATAATTTTTAACGTTGGGTATTTCCGGATGTGCACATCCGGAAACACTCAGAAAACTAAACGTTACAATCTTTCCGAATCTGCACATCCGGTACGTATTTTGAAGTTTAAAAATGGCAGCCATGGCCACTGTAACATACAAAAGGGCATTTTAATGCCCTGATCGTCCGTTTGAAGCAGTAAAAATGACCTACATTGTCTCTAACCTATGTTATTCATACAACCTAACAATTTCTACACCTAAATGTCTACTCTAAGTCGATTACTCGAAAATTACTCCGAAACTCTAAAATTTGAAAACTTACCGATTAAAATGAGATACAGATGATTTGGAGTATGTTGATCGTTGTAGAAGTTGCTCTGCGCCGAACTCCAGTAGAAAAAATTGAGATTTGTGGTGATTGAAAATTTTAGAGAGTTTGAGAGATTTTGGAAATGGAAAAGTGAAGAATGAGGGAGAGGAAGAACGTCTGACGCGAATTAATAAGAAATCCTTCCGGAAGTGCACATCAGAATTGTTTCCGGATATGCATATCCGAAAAAGCTCTGCGTTTTTTTAAAATTTGGTGTGTCCGAATGTGCACATCTAGAATCAGGGGACAAAAAAATAATTTCACGTGATGCCTAAGAAACTTGGGTGGTGCATTAAAAAACCCACTTAAATAATGTTAACTATTTATGTTACATTGTTACTATTGCATCTTTTTAGAAATACTTTCTAAAGTTAAAGTTTAAAACTTTATGACTTAAATACATTTTTGGTTGTTGCAAATATAACTGATTTTGATTTCATTCTTGGTAAAAAAAATTATTTATACAAATGCAATATCCAAAAAAGTTTAGAAAAAGTCCTTAATGAGTTAGTTTTCTTAATTAAAAAAAGACTGAGGTGGCAAAATTTTCTCGACGTAGCATTTCATGAATTAAGGTTGTTGATAAAGGGTGTTGATTGGTTCGGACAAATCCGAATCAAATTGGAATTCAAATCAAACTAAGGTGTTTGGGTCGGATATTTTTTTAGTTCGGGCATTAATCGAACCAAACTAATGAAACCCGATGTTCATTGATTCGGACAACGGATTTTCAAACTTCTATCCGCAAGCCCGTCTACCCCGAACCAACTATATTAATTCATATAATGTATATCATTATAATGGAAACTAGTATAAGATATTCAACTTTAAGAAAGAAGAAAAATGAAACATATTTCTGACATTCACAATTCATATAAAAATACGAAAATACATTAAAAAACTATATTATTATAGAAAAATAGTTGATGTAAATTAGAAAAATTTTAAAATATTTTCACATATTTGTTTCTAATGTATCCGATCAATCCAACCCAAACCAACCCGTTATTTTTCGGTTTGGGTTTTATAGAAAAAAAGTGAAAATCAAATCCAAACCGATCCATATATTTTTGATCGGTTTGGATATCGAATTCACTCAAAACCGAACCAAACCGGTCTGCGAACACCCCTAGCTGCTAATGTTTTGGGACTTGGTGGAGAGAAATTGAGTCATTAATGTTGTATAGTACTCCCTCCGTCCCAAAATATAAGAGAAAAAAGTGCATTTTTTTTGTCCCAAAATATAAGAGAAAAAATCAACTTTTAACATTTTCAAGGTAAAATTAAATGCAAGTTGCATTTAATTTGCTTTCTCTCTCATCTTTTCTATAAACAACAACCAATTAGAATTGTTTTTACATCTTTCAAAACAAAATTTTTCAACAAAATCTTAGTCAAATTATTATATATTTTACTTTTCTTAATAAGTGTGTTTTTGAGTTTTTCTCTTATATTTTGGGACGGAGGGAGTATCTCAATAAAAGACCTCATTTTTATTTTTTTATGAATTTTTTATTTAGTAAGATGAGAATGGGTTATGAATGATCTTTTGAGTTTATGCATTTTGAATGAATTTTTTATTTTTTTTTCTCTTTCAATTGAACTTAATAAAAAAGCAACTCCTAATTTCACTTATGGTCAATTTTTCTTTAACTAATTAAATAAATTAATCAAAACTATTTGAAAATATAAGGTATAAATCAATATTTGAAAAAAATTTCAAGATGCAAATGATTATTGAGGTATAACAAAAACGGGCTTCAACAGTAAAATGCATCTGTAATAATGTGAAACCAATAACTATCAAATTCACAGAGTGAATAATAGCCAGCATTGGACTTGAAACTCTTATACTACATGAAGCCAAACAAACAATACACTATATAACCAAGTCTTGTTAATTAAGAAGGGAATCACACCATAGTGTAACTCATAAATTTCACTTGCTCCTATGACATTGAGATCCTAAATGTTCGATGTTTTTGTTTTTGGGCCCTTTACAATTTTTTTCTCTACATCTTTAAGAATTTAAGTCTATCAAAATCAACATTAAAAAACATGTAATTTACACTACAAATGAGAATAGAACCATAAGACAAACCTCATTAGTTATCATATCATAAGGTCCATAAAAAAATCAGAGAAAAATGAGAACCAAGAACAAATGAAAACAAATTATGGGACTGAAAGAAGACTCAGATAATGACAGAAATAGGGAAGCTTGCAAAATCATAGAAGGGCAGAGTGGCTCGTGGAAAAAAGACTCAGAGAGGAATATGTGTGTGTGTAAATATAAATATAAATATAAATAGATATAGAGATTCTCAAAAAACAGATAGGAAAAGAGAGGGGAACGGAAAGAACAGAGAAGAAACAAAGAGGTCAAAACTCTGGGAAACAGAGAAGCTATTGTGAATGATAAATGGGCTGTTCAACCAGAATCAGTTTCATTCACCTGAAGTGATCTTTGAGATAGATGAGTTATCTAATTATGTACAGTTGCGGCTGAAGGCAGCAAGAACAGGTTGTTTGAAGGGTATATGACTAGAAGTATAGGATAATGGCTTTGAATCTTTTGATTAATAGAAATTTTTAATCAGTATTGTTAATTGCAATTCGTAAAAAGTAGCAATTTGTTCAAATTTCACTATACTAGGGTGTTGTAGCATCTCTACAGACGCGACGCTGTTACGTTGTTTCGGATGTAGTTCTTGCAGCAAGAGTGGGCACGTACATTCTAATTTCTATGCACTCACGCAATCACATACATTAAACACAGCATTCAAAAGGACAAGTAAACACCGGTAATAATTTGAAAAAATTGAACTTATGAATGTAATCACATGTAACTATATTTTTTTGTTTACAAATCACCTATGAAACTCGGACACAAACACCGACATTGAACACAACATCAACACTAACATGTCTTTTTTCGGAGGTATTCGTGCTACATAACAAATCACAAACACATAATGGATATGATATACAAAGAAAACAAGTAACTATAAAATTGTAAAATTTCAGGAAAAAAACACATTCACATTTGGTCTTTCCCTTAGTCCTAATTCACACAATTCTACAAAATTACACACAAATAAACAAAATACCCACAAATTCATCACACCACATGAATGAACAACAACATAAATCAGTGCAACAATTTAATATAACGAACAAATTTTCCACAATGCAAAAAGAAAGAGAAAAAATAGGATATCTTTAAATTTAAACAGAATCTCTGATTCCTCAATCTTGGACACCACATAGGATTACTTAATATTCACAAAATATTTAGTAACCGGTAATTACACCAGTTGTATCCAAACTACAGAATTGTAACAGACAAGATGTCGAGACTTCGTGTTAGGACATCTTGTTCAACATGTTTTTCTTCATGTTAGAACATCTTGTTCAACATGTTGCTGCCAAGTTAGTTTTACCAAAATAACATAGGTTTGAAAAAAATCAAACACACACATATCAGAAGTACAGCAGCAGAAAACAAACATATAGCCTCACACACAAGGTTCCTTCTCCAGCAGCTAGTGGTTAGTTAGTTATTCTTCCCCTCAACAGCAACCATCAGTTAGTGGTTAATGGTTAGTGTACATAGACAATACTCCCCATTTTTAGCCATAATATGAAAAGTTAAGCAGCTTACCAAAACATTGAAACCACATTAGTACATTAACACATAAAGTTAAGTAGCACAAAGTGCACACAAGTGCTAAAAATATCTTGGGCATTTAACCCTTACAAAAAAAACACACAAACAATAACCAAACAAAAGCACTACAGTCAAATATCATCTTCAGTGGCCTACTCTTCTCCTTCTTCTTCATCTTCACCATGTTCATTTTCACCATCAAAATCATCATCATCAGATGTAACATTTTCCGCAACAGCAACATCAGCAGGTCAAGCTTGCTTCTCCTCTTCCTCCATCAAAGCTTTAATCAACTGCTCAAGCTTGATCTTCCTAGCAGTGCTAGTCCTGATGGAGTCATCTAATTTCCTGCATGTCTCCTTCAGCTGAGCAATTATTCCTTCCTTAGAAGTTATAGGACCAGGTACCTATGCAGATGTCATAACAATGTCTGGAACATGTGTTCCAGCAAACATTTTATAGTGCAAAGACAGAGGAGATTCTCTTTTCATCACACTATTAGTAGCCAATAAAATACCAGGATGCTGATTTATGATTATACCACAGATAAATAAGGGAAAATAGATAGGCATCTTCACTGCTGATGAGAATGCTTGCTTCAGAATTTGATCAAATATGTATTCTCTAAAATCAAATGCCCTCCTTGTACCAACAACATAGATAAACTTCCCAATACCAGTAGAAGTAGTGGAGGTATGGTTTGTGGGAACCCAATTCATTGTACCAATCCTATGAAGGATTGCATACTTAACACTAAGTCTTCCAGCTGACAGTTTTCCCTTATTTGGCCAGGACTTCACTTGCGTACTAGTTATCTCCATGCATACTTGATCATCTGTGACTTCAAGCTCTGCTTGAGGTTCTTCAGATCTTCCCAGAAAATTATTGATCACAACAGAAGAGAATGTCACAACATTTCCCCTAACAACAGTGTTGGTGCGGTAAAGCGGTAAGCAACAAAAAGATTTGGAAGTATTTTTCTGAGAATTTATCGTGTCCACGGAGATCGGTGCTATTGAACTGCCGTTCGATAATTTAAATGTTAAAGAGTTTGGGTTTAAAATTGGTTAAAGTAAAAGCAGAAAAGTAAATATCAACATAAAAAGAGTTCATTCTTCAGAGAAAAGAAACTTATCCGACATGCATATAATCCACTCGTCACATACTTAAATCTACCGATCAGCTATACTCAACCTACAATACTCCTCAATATCATCCAGCATCGCTCACAACAGTGTCCATCTCTGACACACTGAGCTGAGAGAATAACCGTGTTACCCTCGTTGACGCTCTCGCACCCAACTCGAGATTCGGAGGCATTAAGCTCCAACACCCATAAAGATTGTTAGCTCTAAATCCATCTCTAGCGTTCAGAAACTAACAGATAATCATCCCTAATCAAAGTTTGCGATGTTTATCTCTAACACAACCCAAACCCTGAGCATAAAGCAAAAATCAAGGACAATAACCGATAAAGATTTGTAAAGCAAATTAGATACAACGCCATGGACGACAAATATACACGAGTTCAAAGTAAATACATATACAACAACCCAACAAAGAAGAAATACACAAAGAAGAAAAGAAATAAACCAAACATCTCGCGGTTTGTCAACGCCGGTCAATGAGAAATCCACCACGGATCATCCGTGTGCAAGCTTCAATGTTGTTTTCTAAGCTAATCCTACTGAAAAATGAGTTTGATGGAATTAGGAGCAAAAATACCCAAAACCATAACCTAAAAATGAATGAAATGAACTTATATATTAATTACAAAATTTGTCAAGTTCGCAATGCGAACTTTTATTCGCAAAACGAACATCAAAATTAGGCACCTGATGCCTCAAGAACAGTTAAACCGCCTCAGCGATTCTGCAAAAGTTCGCAATGCTAACTTTTATTCGCAAATCGAATATTCGCTGGAAAGTTTGCAATGCGAACTTTGGTGCCTTTTTCTACTGCCTCAAGTCTGGGAACATTCGCTGGAAAGATCGCAAAGCGAACTTGACAGCACACCAGCCCTTGTTTTGACCATAACTTTTGAACCGTAACTCGGATTGACGCACGGTCAGAAGCGTTGGAAAGCTTATTCAATGCTCTATACAACAATGAAAAAATATATTTGCTTGAATAACTATAAAAATGATAGAAAATCAATTAAACTTAATGATATTTACACGATACGCAATATATACACAATAATGTAAAGTAAACGTAATTACAAACAAAGCGGGGTTTATTTGTACGATATTAACAAAAAGTATCGATAAGTGCAACAAAACTTATATAAAAAAATAGCTACAATTTGCACTTATCAAACTCTCCCCAACTTAAACTTGTTTGTCCCCAAACAAGAATCAAACAAACTTAAAAACACAAAAGCAATAACCAAAGAATGATGAATCAACAAGTTTTGAAAAACGGAAACAAATGTATGGTTCAAATGAAAAATGGTACATACAAAGTAAATACTTACCACTAAACTACGACGATAACATAGTCACGAAAAAAAATGCAAAATACAAAAATCATGCCAAACATCCTAAAACAACACAAGTTCAAACGTGAATCACACCTAGCAAAAACAATCATCGGTAGATGAAAAACACAAAATGAGGTACTTTTCACTCACACAACAATCTTGCAAACAAAAGACTAAATTATGCAATCATCCAAAAATCATATTGAAAACATAAAAGCAAGAATCACAAGGGCTTTCAAGGTTGTAGCGTGGTCAGGTAAACAAACAAGGGGCAATTTCTAAAGGTAATTGAAACAAAAACTTACCTAAACCTAAGGGAGTGATCAACTCACAAAGACTCAAACACAAAATTCCAATCAACTTCTTCCAAAATCCCAAGTGTTACACAAAACACAATACTTATTTAGCACAATCATTTGAACTCTTTTTGTTTTCTTTCTCAATGATTTTCTTTTTCTTTCTTTTTTTTTCTTTTCTTTTTCATATTTTTCTCTTTTTTTTTTCTTTTCTTTTCTTTTTCATATTTTTCTCTTTTTTTCTTTTCTTTTTCAACCTCATAGAAACCAACCAATGAATAAACAACCATTCTCTCCCCAACTTGAATTCAATCACATCATCATGTGAATACTCCCTACTTTCTAAGGCAAGGTAAAAATTCATACAACAACACAAAGTTGAGGGTTCAAGAAAAAACAATCAATCAAAATCCATACAAAATGTGAATTCAATACTCATAGACAAGCATTAAGTTCAAACAACATGGATAATGATAGAAAGACACAAAGGGGTTTAACAAATGCTCACACACTCACAGGGTGAATTGACTATTTGGCTAGGTAGTTGTGCTCAAAATGAAATAAAATGCCTTGATCCTTTTCATGCTTTCATATAATCAACACAAACAAAAGACTAAGCATAATAAAATCCAGTTAGAACAAGAATGTTGGTACTCCGCGCATATATGAACAATGAAAAGCTACCTCACAAAAAGGGTGGGAACTAAAGTGATTCACATCAAGAACAAGTATACAAAAGAATGAATGGCATGAAAGTTTGTAAAAATCCTAAGTATCATGAATATGCTAAAGTCTAGAAAGCGATAAACACATACTTTGGACGTGTACAAAACTTAACAATATCATTACCATACATTTGCAAGTTGAAACGATCAAACTTGGAACATCACCTTAAATTCCTCAAGCTACTCGAAAAAAAGATCATTGACAAACACAAGAATTATTAATATAAACATACTAAAAAACCGGGTGAAATTGTCTAAACAAATTTAAAAGTGAAGATTTGAAATTTCAGAGCTGGTCCGATTTAAATTTGTTTAGACAATTGCACCATACTACCTAAACTAAACAACAACAAAAGAAAATAATACAACATGCTTGTTTTACGTCGTAAGCTCGACGCCTATTATTTAAGAACGTTCCTCCAAGTTGCTTCCACCAGGTTATTCCTAACCAACACGCAAGCAAACGTGAAAAGAAACAAACAATGATATAACAAATTCACAAGTATAAGTATCAATATAAACAAGTGAATATATAAAATATGTACGATATCTACACAACTCAAAAACAAAGAAACTATCGCAATGCGATCCAATAAAAACACCAATCCCCGACAACGACGCCATTTTGTTGGTGCGGTAAAGCGGTAAGCAACAAAAAGAATTGGAAGTATTTTTCCGGGAATTTATCGTGTCCACAGAGATCGGTGCTATTGAACTGCCGTTCGATAATTTAAATGTTAAAGAGTTTGGGTTTAAAATTGGTTAAAGTAAAAGTAGAAAAGTAAATATCAACATAAAAAGAATTCATTCTTCAAAGAGAAGAAACTTATCCGGCATGCATATAATCCACTCGTCACAAACTTAAACCTACCTGTAACACCCCAATTCCCATCGCGAATAAATAATACATAAATATAATCAGAGTATTGTTGAAACTAGAATAGCAGCAAGCAAAAATATATAAGTAACCCAGTTTTGTCGTTCTCCACAGGGATCAGTGCGAGGGAAAGAATTGCCATTCAAGGTTTCTATATTTCTAAGCTCATGAATCAAAAGTTCTGGTTTAAAGCGAACCAAAAGCAAATGCGGAAAATTAAAGGAACAAAAAGCAAGTAAATGACAATAACACATTCTTCGGAGGAAAGAAACTCAATAGAGATCACTTAATAACACATGCATTCTTCCAACCATTTCATACACAAATCACTCATTCGTCTAATATCCTCACGTATCACTCACAACAGAGGTTATGTCTAACGCAACGTCGAGAGAACAACGGTATTGTCTCATTGGTGATGTCTCACGCAACTCAACAACACAGAGAAGTAAGAACTGATACTCACGCAAGTGTTAAGTCTAAATCTATCTCTAGAGTTCAGACAAAACAAATATTACTATAACATCCATGTCAAACTCATGAGTAATTCATATACAAAGCCCTGATCAGAATACAAACATATGATTAACCCCGCATTCAACTAATTTACCAACTGTATACGAACGCCGTTCTTCATCGCTATTGTCACGCATCCTCGCAATACCATATCGATCCTACTCATGCTACCCATGCTACTTAATCAACACAATACAACAAAAGATACAATGAATATCGATTCACAAACCCCTGTCAAAAGCTTGCTCATTGACAGATGAAAATCTAAGATTAACGATTCGATATAGGTTTTGTCACGACCCACAAACAATCAATCAAAGACAAACAATCAATAGAGAATCAAAACATATTCATAAACATAGATTAGATGAAATACAATAGGTATCAAGAGATTTACATACCAAACATCAACAAAAGAGAACACAAAGAGAAGAAAGGAGAAGAACAAATTTCTCACGGTTTGTCGGAGCCGATTAAAGCACATCCTACTCCGGATCATCAAGATGCATCATCCAATGTTGTTTCTAAGCTAATCTACTCCTAAAACATGTTTGATGAAGTTGGGAGAAAGTTCCCCCAAGAACATAACATAAAAAATGGCTAAAATAGGCAAATCTCACTTTCCAGGTTCGCCTAGCGAGTCCCCGTTCGCTAGGCGAACGTAAACCGCCTTAAAATTGAGTTTTTTCACAATTCTGGAACTTTTCGTTCGCCCCGGTTCGCCTAGCGAACAAGCTAGCGAGTGTTCGCTACGGGGGCTCACCTAGCGAGCATGACAGAAAACCAGAATTTGTTTTCTTCATAACTCTTGAACCGTAACTCCGATTGACGCACGGTTTGAAGCGTTGGAAAGATTATTCAATGCTCTTTATGAATATGGAAAAATCCCATTGCTGGAACACCTACAAAAATAAATGAAAATCGATTAAACTCAATGATATTTACACGGTAACGCACTATACACCGAAAACGTAAAGTAAATGTATTTACACACAAAGTGGGGGTTATTCAACCAATTTTTAACACAAAGTAAGGATAAGTGCAACAAAACTTATATACAAAAATAGGTACAATTTGCACTTATCAAACTCTCCCCAACTTATTATTTTGTTTGTCCTCAAACAAAAGTTAATCAACTCAAAGAAACAAAAGCAATTATCAAGAAACCATGCTCAACAAGTTTTTACAAACGGAGAATAAACGTATGGTACAAATATCAAAAGTACATGCAAAGCAATACTTACCACTAAACTACAACGACACCACGAATATGAAACAAAGTCTAAGCACAAAACAAATTTCAACATCCAAAAGCAATCCATGTTCAAGAATGAATCACACCTAACACTCCACTTCAAATAAGAATGAAGAAATTAATGCGCGTTTGCAACCGCGGGGAAATTTCACTCATCTGACAAACCATGCAAATAACAATTTAATTCATACAACATCTAACAATCAAAAATGAAAATATGGAAGCAAAAAGATCACTAAGGGCTTTAAGGGTTGTAGCTTGGTCGGGTTCACAATAAAGGGACATTTCTACAGGCCATTGAATCGAAATTGCCGATAAATGATATTTACACATTACAACTTCATTCACCATTCTCATTCCTTTACCACAAACCTTCTCAAACTACCTTTATGCATAATTATTTCACTCTATTTTTCTCATTCAAACAAGCATTCCTTTTCTTTTGTTTTTCACATTCATATTTACACTTTTTCTTTTCATGCTTGTTTGAACTTTTTCAAAAGTTTAAAGCAACTTACCATCTTCCTTTTCATTCTCCCCAACTTGAATTCAACCAATTTTCAAGTGAATGCTCCTTGCTTTTTACGGCAAGGAAATCAAAGTATACAATTTCAAAGGTTCAAGAAGAAATTTTAGAAACTCACTAAATTCAATGATGAACCAAACTTGCAAATTATGTACATAAACCAAGTTCATCACTAAAAATGAGATCTAAACTGTTTTAGTCTCAAAGGGGCTAACAAATTCTCACTACTCACGGGTAAGATACTTTTGGATACGGTTGTGCTCAATATAAACAAATGGCTTGATCATTTCTAATGCTTCCACAAAATCACAATAATCAGAAGATAAAGCATGAATCAAACGAATTAAACAAAGTTTATCAGTCATCCAAGCATTTAGTAAACAATGGAGGTTTCCTCACATGGGGCTATGAACTAAAGTGATTCAAAATTGAACAAAAATTGCAAGAGAATGAAAGACATGTAATTTGTACAAATCCTAAGGTTCATAAACATGTTATGTTCTAGAAAAGCAATAAACACCAACCAACGCAATGCAACTTTCTTTAAACTTTTCACACTACCATAACATTTTCATGTTGAAACAATCAAAATTGAAAAATCACACAATGCATCCTCAAGCTAATCAAAAACAAAACTTGAGAGCAAACTCATAAATTATTCTAACAACCTAACAAAATTGAACTAAAACTAAATAAACATAAAAACCAAAATTTGTGAAAGTGGATGGAAAATGAAAGATTTTTCTTTGCGAAACAAGGCGCGCTAAGCGCCCTCTGCGCGCGCTAAGCACGGGCAGGAAAATTTTGTTTTTCAAAATTGGTTCTTTCTCTCATTCACTCCATCCATTGTCACTTTATATTAACTATACTACTAAACATAAAACTGTACAAACTCAAATCATTGGGTTGCCTCCCAACAAGCGCTAGTTTCACGCCGTTAGCTCGACACCTTATTTACGTACAAGCTCCTCCATGTTGCTTCGTTCACCATAAAATCTGCAACACTTAAGCAAACGTAAACCAAAATCAAAAATATGTACACACACATAAACATGATGGAAAACACATATATACAATCACTTATGGAAAACAACTATTAACAAGTATGTACACTTGTTAAGCTTTGTTCGCTAGGCGAACCAAATCATTCGCGACGCGAGCCTTCGCCAAGCCCACTCGCCCAGCGAAGTTTGGGTGTTTTTTCAAAAGTGAAAGTTTCTGCCACCCCCTCGTTGGCACCTTCGCCACGCGAACACATCAGCGAGCATTCGCTGGCTCCCTCGCCCAGCGAGTTTACCCTGTTTTCCTACTGGAGGTTTTTGCATACTTTCTGCCACCCCCTCGCTAGCACCTTCGCCACGCGAACACATCAGCGAGCATTCACTGGCTCCCTCGCCCAGCGAGTTTACCCTGTTTTCCTACTGGAGGTTTTTGCATACTTTCTGCCACCCCCTCGCTAGCACACTCGCTAACGTTCGCCAGGCGAACCTTCGCTGGCATCTTCGCCAACACTCGCCTAGCGAATGCTGTTGTTGATTTCAATTCTTTTAATGGTAACTTGCCTCCAACATTTGTGTAACACAATCTTGATCTTTTTATGCCTATTCCTGCACATTAGCACACAAATTACAAGCACCACAAGTATATTTCAATGAATGCACAACAACACCATTCCTCACTAAAATCAATACATTACACATGGAAAGAAATGACAAATGCCAAGTATTACATACAAATATATAACATGTTTGACATCTAACAAACTCTCCCCAACTAACTATGCACCATTATACAAGTAAATATACAATATATACAATTATGTACGAAGCTTAAAAACATAGAAACTATGCGATGCAACTCAATATCGACACACCAATCCCCGGCAACGGCGCCAATTTGTTGAAGCTAGAATAGCAGCAAGCAAAAATATATAAGTAACCCAGTTTTGTCGTTCTCCACAGGGATCAGTGCGAGGAAAAGAATTGCCATTCAAGGTTTCTATATTTCTAAGCTCATGAATCAAAAGTTCTGGTTTAAAGCGAACCAAAAGCAAATGCGGAAAATTAAAGGAAGAAAAAGCAAGTAAATGACAGTAACACATTCTTCGGAGGAAAGAAACTCAATAGAGATCACTTAATAACACATGCATTCTTCCAACCATTTCATACACAAATCACTCATTCGTCTAATATCCTCACGTATCACTCACAACAGAGGTTATGTCTAACGCAACGTCGAGAGAACAACGGTATTGTCTCATTGGTGATGTCTCACGCAACTCAACAACACAGAGAAGTAAGAACTGATACTCACGCAAGTGTTAAGTCTAAATCTATCTCTAGAGTTCAGACAAAACAAATATTACTATAACATCCATGTCAAACTCATGAGTAATTCATATACAAAGCCCTGATCAGAATACAAACATATGATTAACCCCGCATTCAACTAATTTACCAACTGTATACGAACGCCGTTCTTCATCGCTATTGTCACGCATCCTCGCAATACCATATCGATCCTACTTATGCTACCCATGCTACTTAATCAACACAATACAACAAAAGATACAATGAATATCGATTCACAAACCCCTGTCAAAAGCTTGCTCATTGACAGATGAAAATCTAAGATTAACGATTCGATATAGGTTTTGTCACGACCCACAAACAATCAATCAAAGACAAACAATCAATAGAGAATCAAAACATATTCATAAACATAGATTAGATGAAATACAATAGGTATCAAGAGATTTACATACCAAACATCAACAAAAGAGAACACAAAGAGAAGAAAGGAGAAGAACAAATTTCTCACGGTTCGTCGGAGCCGATTAAAGCACATCCTACTCCGGATCATCAAGATGCATCATCCAATGTTGTTTCTAAGCTAATCTACTCCTAAAACATGTTTGATGAAGTTGGGAGAAAGTTCCCCCAAGAACATAACATAAAAAATGATGAAAAATGGCTAAAATAGGCAAATCTCACTTTCCAGGTTCGCCTAGCGAGTCCCCGTTCGCTAAGCGAACGTAAACCGCCTTAAAATTGAGTTTTTTCACGATTCTGGAACTTTTCGTTCGCCCCGGTTCGCCTAGCGAACAAGCTAGCGAGTGTTCGCTACGGGGGCTCGCCTAGCGAGCATGACAGAAAACCAGAATTTGTTTTCTTCATAACTCTTGAACCGTAACTCCGATTGACGCACGGTTTGAAGCGTTGGAAAGCTTATTCAGTGCTCTTTATGAATATGGAAAAATCCCATTGCTGGAACACCTACAAAAATAAATGAAAATCGATTAAACTCAATGATATTTACACGGTAACGCACTATACACCGAAAACGTAAAGTAAACGTATTTACACACAAAGTGGGGGTTATTCAACCAATTTTTAACACAAAGTAAGGATAAGTGCAACAAAATTTATATACAAAAATAGGTACAATTTGCACTTATCAAGTAACTAAAAATTTATTTTTCTGACAGGAAAAGGAATGCCACATTTAAATAAACAAAACATCATCCATGCTTATAAATTTGATACATAGCATAAAATAGAGTACCCTCAAATGGGAAACTTTTTCCATAATAAAGGAAATGTCAATTATGGAATAAAACGGAAGGATCCATAACCGACTTGTTTTACAAAATAAACTGTTTTATACATCAAAATATTCATACAAAATTTTTCCTACAAACATATACATATATAACATAATCGTTCCCCGACTCCCGTGCTACGTATCAGAGCAGACACCAATACCTAAGCAAAGACGAAGATCTAACTCTTCCACTTGCCTCCACGCCTATAAAGCTGACAATCTGCACTATGCCATAAAAAGCATATTCCAGCAGAAGGGTGAGAAATAACAACTATAACAAGATTGCATAATAATATGCCACAACACAAATAAATTCACATATATAATATTCCTCACCACATACATCACATACTAACACATATAGCATGTCATCAATACATAACATATTCCTAACAATCCTACCACATAGCATATCACAGTTATGACCTATGAAAACACACCACGACATCACATATCATATGTTTATACACAAAACATATTACTCACAACCAATGCATTTATCACCTATGCATAATAATTCACCAAAGCTATCACAAGCTCACACATAATCAATTCATTCATGATTTATGCAAATGCACAGAGACCGACACAACGACTCTATGCAATGCATATGCGGGTACCGACTCATCACCCGAGCTCAATTGAAGAACTCAATGGAAATATCCTCCCTGCCGGGCCTACGATATTTCCCCATCGCTCATACCATCATGGCATCCGATGTTTCTGGATTGTTCACGCAGACACAATCCGATTGCTCAAACCCCACAAGGGCACACAATCATTCTGAAGATTCCCACGGAATCAAGTGTAACTCATCGCAACGATTACACCCATTGACTATGCAATGTTCAGAGGATCCTCAATGATCATTTGTGTAATCAATCACTCACACCCAACAGGGACGTGATATTACACCCGATTCTCCACGGAATCGCGACACATGAATGCATGTCATGATGTTTCTCATACAAAATGACCACATACACTCATGCAATGCACACATATTTCACAATATAGTTATGCATATACCATTAAATACACACATTGCAATTTCTCGCCTTTCGGCCATAATTCATCAACCACAACAATTACAACAACTTGTCACATGCTTCAACATCATCACATTCATGCATTGCAAAATAATTCAAACAATGCATTTCAAACCATAAAGGTCACCACACAACACATCATTATCACACATTGACACCACAAACCATCATCACCAACACTTATCATATATATTCACATCATATACCAGCACACAAGCCATACGATACATATTAAAAGCATATAGCACGGTAAAACGCCGACCGCACGCGTTTAACGCGATAAAAACCCGACAATCCAACACTTTTCTAAAACCACGACCTAAATAAATCATCTACTGCCCTCCAACCCAATTTTATTAGAAAGGATATTTCATAAGCTTTCTAACGCTTCGAACGGGGACCAAAACGGACTTACGGTTCAAAAGTTATGGCTAAAATACGAAAATACTGTTTTTGCTGTCCCAGGCAAATTCGCCTGGCGAATACCTGGCGAAACGGATTCGCCACCAACTCGCCTGGCGAATCTGGACGAACCAGAATTTCTCCAAAATGGGTTTGGGACCCGAAAATGATCCAAATCTTCCACCCACATGATAGTATTACACCCAATGACCCAAAAATACATGTTAGAACACGTTTAGGCATGTATTTCATCAATTCATCCGTGAAAACATCGATTTCTACGAATTACTCACAATTTCACCCAAATAGAAAAACCTATATTTTCACCCAAACATTTAAACAAAACATACATATACATATACAAGCATGATATAATTGAAACTTCTCACCCTTACCCGATTAATCGCGAGTGAAACGGACGAATCTTTGATTTTTCCCACTTTCTCCTCTTTTCTCTCTTCTTCCTCTTCTTTTCTCTTTTCCTTTTTTCTTTCTCTTCTCTTTCTATTTTTCTCTCTTTTCTTTCTATTTTCTATTTATTCAAAATATCTAACCCCAAAAAGACCAAAATACCCCTCAGCTCAAATATCTCGCAAACGCTCTCAAAATGCGATAAAACATAAACAATGATGAAAAATAACATTTTGTCAAATAAAAGTCAAATAATAAAATAATATAAAACCAAAACCAATTAAATCTACTCTATTAAATAAATCTAACAAAACTGGGGCGTTACACTACCGACCAGTTATACTCAACCTACAATACTCCTCAATATCATCCAGCATCGCTCACAACAGTGTCCATCTCTTACACACTGAGCTGAGAGAACAATCGTGTTACCCTCATCGACGCTCTCACACCCGACTCGAGATACAGAGGCATTAAGCTCCGACACCCATAAAGATTGTTAGCTCTAAATCTATCTCTAGCATTCAGAAACTAACAGATAATCATCCATAATCAAAGTTTGCGATGTTTATCTCTAACACAACCCAAACCCCAAGCATAAAGCAAAAATCAAGGACAATCACTGATAAAGATTTATAAAGCAAATTAGATACAACGCCATGGACGACAAATATACACGAGTTCAAAGTAAATACATATACAACAACCCAACAAAGAAGAAATACACAAAGAAGAAAAGAAATAAACCAAACATCTCGCGGTTTATCAACGCTGATCGATGAGAAATCCACCCCGGATCATCCGTGTGCAAGCTTCAATGTTGTTTTCTAAGCTAATCCTACTGAAAAATGAGTTTGATGGAGTTGGGAGCAAAAATCCCGAAAACCATAACCTAAAAATGAATGAAATGAACTTATATATTAATTACAAAATTTTTCAAGTTCGTAATGCAAACTTTTATTCGCAAAGCGAACATCAAAATTAGGCACCTGATTCCTCAGGAACGGTTAAACAGCCTCTGCGGTTCTGCAAAAGTTCGCAATGCGAACTTTTATTCGCAAAGCAAATATTCGCTGGAAAGTTCGCAATGCAAACTTTGGTGCCTTTTTCTACTACCTCAAGTCTGGGAACATTCGCTGGGAAGTTCGCAAAGCCAACTTGACAGCACACCAGCCCTTGTTTTGACTATAACTTTTGAACCGTAACTCGGATTGACGCACGGTCGGAAGCGTTGGAAAGCTTATTCAATGCTCTATACAACAATGGCAAAATATATTTGCTTGAATACCTACAAAAATTATAGAAAATCAATTAAACTTAATGATATTTACACGATACGCAATATATACACTATAATGTAAAGTAAACGTAATTACAAACAAAGCGGGGTTTATTCGTACGATATTAACAAAAAGTATCGATAAGTGCAACAAAACATATATACAAAAATAGCTACAATTTTCACTTATCACATAGACTTTCCTGTAGTCCCCACTCTTCACATCATCACATCCCTCATGGATATTCACAACAAACTCCTTGACTAATCTTTCATAGAAAGGGTCAAACTTTGTAACAGTCTTCATCAATCCAGCAGCTTCTATAATCTCCATAACTTATTTACAATTTAGGGCATCCTTCCCCAACTCTCTTTCCAAGGTTATTCTTCTTTAGAACATATACTTTCATCTTTCCACATTCTTCACAAAATGTAAAGACACATTCACTACTATGGAAAACCCATTTAACTAAGGTTGTGAAAGATATATAATGACGTGGGCGCAAGCGTTGTTATGTAGAGTTTGGTTGTATATATGATACTTACAATCACAGCCCAGTAACCGTTGTAATAAACTGGAAAGCGTGCACCCTATCACAATGGGTTTTCCAAAAGACCGTTGTGATAAAATTAGCGCGCGAGATATTATAACGGTTATCATATATAACCGTTGTTACATTTTCTGCAGAAATAACAAATATTATTGTGCTTTTATAATTAATCCCATTTTTTAACCTGTATTATTGTTCACCATATCACAGTAGAAAATACAACTCACATTTGTGATAAAGTTATCATAATAAAATTAATTTGTATCATATTCATAATATCACATAATTGTATCATATTCAATACACCATCAGTCAACATACAAACCTAATCAACTATAACCTATTTCGCCATTGTTGTTACAACAAATGCAATGAACACTACAAATAAAATAAAAATCCAGGTAATCTTCAACTGTTTCTTCAGGATCTTCACCTTCAACTTCAATTCGTCCTCCTTGGCTTTGTAGGTGTTAACCATCTCCTTCTCCTCATTCAAGTTCTTTACCAGGGAAGAAATTATTTGTTTTTCCCTAGGATCCATCTCCTCATCCAACCAAGCAAAGTGAGCGCATTTTTTGTATCCTTGAATCTTATACATCCCATAACCATAGAAACGGAGGCCTGGGTTCGAATCAGTACATGCAGTCATCAACGGAGCGTCGAGACCAGACTTGCATACATTCATTGAATGACTTGAAGAGTTACTTCCATGGCTAAGACCGGAGTGCTGAGACATTTTAATGGAATGATTTGATGGAAACTTGAAGAAACTGGGTGAGAAGAAGACGAACAGTGACTGAGGGGAAAAGAAGACGAAAAACAATTCAAAAGGATTTGAGGGAAATTATGACTTTCATCTAGTTTATAAAGCTATGAAGAAAAAGTACAAGGTGAATAAAGTTTACACAATAGCTTCATACTTCTTGTATTTTTCTTCATAGCTACACAAACCATATGTATCATAACCAAAGTATGCGCTTTGTTAAGGTGGTGAAGATGAATTTGAAAAAATGAGAACATTCACCAGATGAAAAAATGAGAACCCGTTTTTAACAAGAAACGTAAACAAAATCGAAGCATAAGTTTAATGAACGAACCTCAAGTTAGCGATTGGTGAAGACAAATCTGAAGACGTATCTGAAGGTTGAAGGATGTTAGGGTTATGTTATGATAGAGAAGAGTTATGTTAGGCTTTTATTTTGAGAGAAACGGCTGTTATGTACTGAACGATAGATACTTTCGCTTATATACTAAAAAATATCACTTTTCATCACGGTTAGAAAGAAAAACTGTGATGCAATTTACATATTTTACAACGGTTGTATTGTAAAACCGTGGTTAAATAACTTGGTTAAATAAGTCCTCTAACAACGGTTGGTTGACTTCACCGTTGTAAAATCATTTACAATTTATTTTTAAATAATGGACTTAAGTGACACACGCTTAATGTACTCTAAAAAATGGAAAAAAAATGTAGTTTCTGGGAATCGAAGCTTGCTACACATCATATATTACTACGGTGTTTTAAGACAACCATCATTAAATTATTGTTTATAAATTCAGCTACTCATTGGACGCGAAAATTTTAACCTATTACAATAGTGTATATGAATCTGTTGTACACTTGGCGTTGTTGTTTACGCATTTTGTAGTAGTGATTATCCAGTGGTGCCTCAAGAACAACAGCACATGTCTTCTTTGCAGTAGATTTTCTGATGGGAGTGATGTCCTGGACATCCTCTTCAACTTCAAATTCAGAATCACTAGAGGAAACAACCTTTCTCTTCCTAGTGGGAGTAACAACTTTGCTCCATGGTTTAGCAGGACCAACTTGAGTTTTTCCTATGGATCCTCTATCCACACCAACAGATTTTTCCTTAGAGGGAAAATTCTCAAACATCACAGCCTTTCGGTTTCTTCTTTTAAGTCTCTTCACAACCCCATGGCTAAGACTTCTGATCACTTCATTATCAGAAGGCCAATCATCTACAATGTCAGCTTCTTCAGCAACATTACCCTTGTGCCCAGTAGAAGGTTCAGAAACAGGGACACTGGTAGCAGGAGCCTTCACAGCAGAAGATGTTTCAACATTTGACACAACATCATTCCCAGCATCTTCAAGAACATAATCAGCAAGCCTGCGAAGACTTTCACCCATAGCTTTTTCTTCAGATGTACCATTCTCTGAGGAACCAGTTTTCTCAGCCTCAGAAGAACTAGTGACATGAACAGTACTCACAACAGACTGATCAGCCATAGAACTAATAGTAGGTTAAACTTGTGAAAGCGGAGTATTGATACTAAGCACAACAAGATTGTGATTTCCATATAACAGTTTATGGATAATACTTTTAATCTTCCTATCAACATCAAATATTTCTTCTATTTCTTTCTTGGAGGTAGCATCAATAGAGGGTTTTGAAGTGTACTTTACAGAAGGTTGCTTCCACTACTACATAAAACCCATTTAACAACGGTTGGGAAAGATGTATCATCATGCGGGCGCAGGCGTTGTTATCTAGAGTGTTGTTGTAAAATGATACTTACTATGACGACCCATTAACCATTGTAATAACCTGGAAAAAACGTGCCTTATCACAACGGTTTTACAAGCTAACCATTGTGATAAATATAATGATACATGGTTCGATTCCCAGTAGGTCCGTTTTAATATTTTTTTTTCTTCTGGATAACGTGTGTTATATTATAACGGTTATGATGTATAACCGTTGTTATATATCTGCTAGATTAACATATATAATTCTGCTTTTCTATATAATCCCATTTTTTTATATATTCTTATAGGCCTTAATGCTATTTACATAAGAAATGGTAATGTGTGTTAAAGGAATAATGGGCCCTAAGATGCCACACCATGATGTTCCTATAAATTTTGTTATGTATAAAACATTACTAAAATAACATGTCACAAAACATTAAATAAAGATGATATAAAAACATCCATTGATGATGCATGTGCATGAATGATTTGAGGACCTGCTGAGACACTTTCCTATTTTATCTAGTTCATGAAGCTATGGAAAAAAAGTACAAGGTGAATGAAGTTAATACAATAGCTTCATACTTCTTGTATTTTTCTTCATAGCTACACAAACCATATGTAACATAGCGAAAGTATACTTCTTGTATTTGTTAAGGTGGTGATGATGGATCTGAAAAAAATGAGAACATTCAAGAAAAAAAATTAGAACCCATTTTTAACAAGACAAGTAAACGAAATCGAAGCATAAGTGTAATGAACGAACCTGAAGTTAGCGATTAGTGAAGACGAATCTGAAGACGTATCTTAAGGTAGAAGCATGTTTAGAGTTATGTTATGAGAGGGAAAAGTGAAATATGTTAGAGTTTTCTTTTGAGAGAAACGGTTGCTATGTAGTAAACGATAGATACGTTCACTTATATACTAAAAAATATCACTTTTCATCACGGTTAGAAATTACAACCGTCATGCAATGTTCAAATTTTACAATTGTTGTTTAGTAACACTGTGGTTAAATATCTTGGTTAAATAATTTTCAATTTTCTAACAACGGTTGGTTTATTAACCGTTGTAAAATCATTTACAATTTAATTTATAAATAATTGACTTAAGTGACACACGCTTAATGCATTCTAAAAAATTGAAAACGTGTATTTGCTGGGGATCGAGGCTTGCTACAATCATATATTACTACGGTGTTATTAGACAACTGTAGTAATAAATCCTGCTACACTCTGATGCACGAACAATATGACCTATTACAATGGTGTAAATGAAATCCGTTGTAAACCTAACGTTGTTGTTTGCGTATTTTCTAGTAGTGTTCACTCACTTTGCATGCGACGTTCTAGGTCTCTGCACATCAACCGCAACACTTGGAATGATAGACAACGAAGTAGCATCAACCACATCTTCAAAAGAGATGTTAGCCCTAGATTTTGTAGGTCTCTCTCTCTCTCTCTCTCTCTCTTGTTGGAGAAATTTCCAAAATATTAAATTGATAAATATTAATGGTTAAATTAACAAAATAAATGGCCAAAAGTTGCAACTGTCTAGAATAGAACCAGAGACCCTATAATGATTGGGCGTGGTGGTCAAAAGGTGGAACCATCAGATCAACACAACTTTTCATGAAAATGTTTGTTGTTATTGATTACAATGGTTCGTGAATGGTCATGTTGGAATCAAATGAAACATTGTTTCTCCACACCAATCGGTACAAGTTTTCTTATAAATATATATACTTGTCAGTCAGAAAATAGACACAAAAGTTATTTATTTCAAGTGCCAAAAATTATATCTAAGTCATTCTTTTATTTTTCTAGTGCACGAGAATAAATGAAAGAACTTTATTCTGTAAAATATCGTTGATCGATATGCTTAATGTGAATGTGCGATTCATGTTAAGGTTTCGAAAGTATCTTGAAGGGGATTCGTCGGTTAACCCTTTTGCATCCAATTTGCATAAATTGGTGGGGGCGAATCGAACCTAAAGCTAGTGTAAACACACACGCTTTGGAATTATTTTGTGCAACTTTCATCGTATTGTCTTCATCATCTTCTTCTTGTTCATGTTTTGCAGCAGACCCCCAACACAAGATCTAACATCTCTCTCTCTCTCCTCTCTCTCCTCTCTCTCTCCTCTCTCTCTCTCCTCTCTCTCTCTCTCCTCTCTCTCTCCTCTCTCTCTCTCTCTCTCTCCTCTCTCTCTCTCTCTCTCTCGTCTCTCTCTCTCTCTCTCTCATCTCTCTCTCCTCTCTCTCTCTCTCTCTCTCTCTCTCATCAAATGTAGCATCTCTCTTGTGTTGATGGTGGTATCTTATTTGATGACATGGATAATTTTTATTCAAACTCCCGTAAAACATCAAAGACTATCAAAAGGCATTACTTTATTTCAATGCTTGACAAAATTCCTTTTCAAAATTATCAAGTCTATAATTTCATACCTTCAGATATGATTTATCTATCTTTTTACCTAATAATGTTGTGTATCTTAGATAAAAAAATGCCCAATATATAATATAGAATAATACTTTGCATTTTTCATAAATCCTCTTCCCTTGAAGTTTAATATCATATATTTATGACTAATAAATAGTGCAACTTGTGTAAAGCCACCGGTAAAGTTTGCACCAAAATCATTAGAGTTTAACATTCACACAACTTTTTAACTACTTATTTGTGTATTCACCTTATTTTTATTCAATCCACTCCTATGACAAACTAAGTGCACTACACACGGACACAAGTCTTCCTATAATTTATCTATTTTCAAAGTAAGTCTTTCTTTACTAAGTAAAACCAAATCTAACAAACTTAAAAAATGCAAAACCACCTAACTTCTCTTTGTTTCGAAATGGTGAATGTGAATGGAAGAAAAAACAGTCAATGATGACATGGCATGAAAAGGTGAATGTGAATACTCTAAATGTGAACTCAGAACTCTCACACCTATTAATTATCAACGACCAAACATCATCAATAAAACATAACACACACAAAAGAACAAAAACACCCACCGCTTCAAACTAGTACAACCTTTTCAACTCATCTTCAACCAAGGTTCTAACTTTTTCTTCTCTCCATGAAACTTCACTCTTCTCTTTTCTTCTTCTATCCCTTCTTCCATTTCTACACTCTTTCTTCTGCACTCAACTCAGATGGCTTAGCACTTTTATTATTTAAATCCCATTGGACATCACTTCTGTTAGAACTTACTTTCGTTGGGATATGCTGCAAAATATGAATCAGAAGAAGATGAAGACGGTACGATGAAGTTGTACAAAATAATTTTAAAGCGTGTGTTTACATTAAGCTTTAGGTTCGATTCGCCCCCACCAATTTATGCAAATTGGATGCAAATGGGTTAACAGGCGAATCCCCTTCAGGATACTTTGGAAAACCTTAATATGAATCGCATATTCATATTAGCATATCGATCAATGATATTTTACGGAATAAATTTTCGATTATTTATTCTTGTGCACTAGAAAAATAAAAGAATGATTTAGATATAATTTTTGGCACTTGAAACAATTAATTTTCCGTCTCTATTATGGCCGACAAGTATCTCTATTTATAAGAAAAATTGTACGATTGGTGTGGAGAAATAATGTTTCATTTGATTCCAACATGACCATTCACGAACCATTGTATATCAATAGTGTTCTGGACTGGACCAATGACTAAAATTTGCCCAATCCGCTTATGCTCCAGAGCGGCCCCAAATTGCCTAAGTCCAATCCACAGAGGGGCAAAAGTTACCTTTCTGCCCCTCCAACCGGGCAATGAATACCACGTTCCTTCCTGGGATAATTGCCCGTTACGCACGGCTTCAATGCTCCCCGAACAGCCATGGACAGATGCCCGGAACTACGCCTATGCCCGACATAACGGCTAGTTTTTGGCACCCTGCCCGACATAACGGCTAGTTTGGGCAGTTACCTATTCTTTGGGGAAAAACGGTTATTTCGCCCCGAAAATAGGACCGTTGGCCACGCGTTGGGGGCTCTATATAAACCCTCTCGATTGAGAGGGTCAGGTATCCAATATTCACCCTAAGAATTCATACTTTGTACTTTTTCCCTTTTCTCTGACCCTTTCTTACTTGAGCGTCGGAGTACCTTGCAGGTACAACCCCCTCCTCTCCATACGACCAGCATCCCTGACGCACTTGGCGACCTGATTTTACAGGATCTGATCCCGCCTTCACGATCAGTGGCGCCGTCTGTGGGAATCATTGTTTTCCCCATCTTTCTTTCATCCAAAATCGAAGATCAAAATAATTCTCGAACTTCATCACAATCATGGCCTCCCAAGATCGCACCAAGGATGCTCTTCAAACCACCATCCTCCCCCGTCAACAAATCTGACGTTGACGGCCAACCATCTCTTCTCTGAGATGCCCGTTTCCTTAGGGATGGAGCCACTGCTTCTCCTTCCCCTACCCCTGCTGATCGCAACAACGATCAACCTTCTCTTGACCTCCAGTTCGTTCCTGTTCCGCCCAACGCCGACCCGACCGTGGAGGCCCTCCTGGAGGCGCTCAACAAAACTAAAACCCTGATCCTGCAGCAGAACGAGAGGATCGGGGCACTGGAAGAGTCTCGCCGTCCAAGATCCCCTCCTACGCGGAGGAATCAGCGACGATCAAGAAGCCCGCTGCCACGGAGAGAAATAGACCGAAGACTGCGCCAAGAGTCTGATCCTCGCGTAGCCCGAAAGCGCGACCAGATCTCCCCGCGTGACCAACACGCTCACGACCACAAGAGGACTTGAAGGAATGAGGAATCTCCTCCGATCAAGTCCAAAGGACGGGCACGTTCACCTTCTCCTCGAAGGAACCGCTCTCATTCTCCTCGAAGGAAACGCTCACCTTCCCCGCGAAGGAACCGCCGACGCGAGTATCCCGTTCGGTCCCCATCATACACCAGTTCTAGCAGCGACGACAAGCCTCGTGGCCCGTTGTCCCAGGAGATCTTGGCTACCCGTCTCCCAAAAGGCTTGGAGAAACCCCTGTCACTTGGCACGTATGACGGGACCACTTACCCAGACAAGCACATCGAAAATATCGATGCATTGTTAGACTACCGCGGCGTACGGGGCGCCATCAAGTGCAGAGTGTTCCCCACTACGCTCCGTAAGGGAGCAATGACATGGTATAAGCAATTGCCCGAGGAGTCCATTACCTCGTGGAAACAGCTGGGCAGGATGTTCTCGCGGTACTTCACAACATCTCGCCGCCACCCCCAAAACTGAGGCCTCCCTTGGAGCCATAATCCAGAGGAAAGACGAACCTCTCCGAGCATACATCGAGAGGTTCAACAAGGAAGCACTGCAGGTCCCGACGACAGATAAAATGAATAAGTTCCTGCTCGAACAGGGGGTCCTCCCGGACTCCGATTTCGCCAAAGCCATCGGCCTCGCACCACCGAGGAACTTAGACGCTCTCCTCCTCAAAGCCCAATCTCATATTCAGTACGAGGAGAAGATTGCAGCCTGCAACGTCCGAGCGTCTCGCCGCCAGGAGAACGCCCGGGCCTCCAAAGGAGAAGAAGCCTCGACATCTCGTCGGGGTGAACGAAGACACGAGGACCGTCCAAGGGACTCCCGCGACAGCAAGGGACCCTCCGGGCGCTTTCATGACTACACTCCCCTGACCGTTTCCAGGGAAAAGATTCTGTTCGAATGTGCTAATTCGGAGTTCAAACAAGCCAGGGTCCGCTTCCCTAAACAGCTGCCGAACAGACCAAACGTGGATAAGTCAAAATACTGCCGCTTCCACAAAAGTCACAGCCATACTACAGAGGACTGCATCCATCTGAAGGATGTCATTGAAATACTGATCAGGGACGGGCACCTGAAGCAGTTTGCGAAGAAGAAGGACACTCCTCGGCAAGACGCCCAGGAGTCCAAGAAGGTCGAGGAGGAGGTGCCCTCCTCGGAAGACGCCAGCATACAGGTCGCTATGTCCATATCGCGACCAGAGGACTTCTACGTCCCTGACGGGGTCAACGCCCCTGCTTATTTCGCGGCCCATAGCCCGTGGGAGACTTTTCCCTCCGCCATGGTCATTTTTGGCGGGGGATTCAACAAATCACTGTGGGCTCCGTGAAACGGAAGTTCGACCACCTGATCAACACCAGCTCCAGCAAAGTGACCACACTTGATCGGGCACAGAAGGGATCCATCCCGATCTCCTTCTACCGGGAGGAACTCCTCGGTGGCTCCCCGAACTCAAGCATACCTTTGCTCGTCAGAGCCCGGATGGCGAACTTCGACGTTCGCAGGATACTCATCGACCAGGGCAGCTCGGTCGACATCATATACTCCCAGCTGTTTTCAACGCTTCAGCTGGACGAATCGCACCTTACCCCCTACGTAGGGTCCGATTTGTAGGGATTCAACGGGTCTGTGACGAAGCCGTCAGGATACGTCGAGCTGATCGTGACCTTCGGATCGGCTGAAACGGCCAGATCCATCAAGGTGTAATTCTGGTAATCGACTGCCCATCGCTTTACCAATGCATTTTCGGAAGGCAACTCTGGCCGAGTTAGTAGCAGTGCCCTCAACCGTCCACCTGAAGATGAAGTATTACACTTCGAAAGGGATGGTCGCCACACTCCACGGCGATATAGAAGCTACCCGACGTCCCCCTCCCCAATATTGATAAACTTGTTGATAATTCCGCTGGTTTTAAACTTTTATCGTTCATGGACGCCTACTCGGGCTACAATCAAATCCAAATGGCAATGTCCGACAAAAAATATACGGCCTTCATGACCGAATTGGGCAACTATTACTACAATGTAATGCCCTTCGGCTTGAAGAACGCCGGAGCAACGTACCAACGAATGATGAACAAAGTATTTCAGGGAGAAATAGGCGACATGATCGTAAAGTACCACGAGGAAACCAACCATACCGCCCATTTACGAAAGGTCTTCGAACAGGCCAGGAAATACAAAATGTGTTTTAATCCGGAGAAGTGCACGTTCGGCGTTCGAGCAGGCAAATTCCTCGGCTTCTACTTAACAAAACGGGGAATCGAAACCAATCCCGACAAATGTCAGGCATTCTCCGAATTCCCTACGCCCAAGTCTAAAAAATCAATCCAGTCCCTCAACGGGATGCTCGCGTCACTATCTCATTTCGTGGTTAAGTCCGCCCAGCACGCCCTCCCATTCTTCAAGCTCCTCCGCAAAGAGGTTGCGTTCGAATGGACCGAGGAGTGCGACAAGGCCCTTCTCCATCTGAAACAAGCACTCTCAGAGCAATCGGTCCTCTCTCGCCTAGACAATGGCGAAACGATGTACCTGTACCTGACCGTAGCTGCCGAAGCAGTGAGTGCCGCTCTCATCCGCGAGACACCCGACGAGCAGAAGCCCATTTATTTCACGAGCAAAGTGTTGCAGGGACCAGAGTTAAGGTACCAGCAGATAGAGAAGGTGGCGCTGACCCTCATCAACACGACCAGAAGATTAAGACACTACTTCCTGGCTCACACGATCGTGGTTCGAACAGATCAACCCATAAAGCAGCTGCTCGGACGACCAGATATGGTCAGCCGAATGCTCAAATGGTCGCTGGAACTGTCCGAATTTGACATCTAATACGAAGACAGAAAAGCCTTTAAGGCCCAAGCTATAGCCGATTTCGTCGCGGAGATGACATTCGCAGACTCCCCCGTGAGCGAAGCGCGCAAGTGGACCATCTTCCTCGACGGCGCCTCAAGCTCGGCAGGAAGCGCCGCGGGCATTATACTGGAGAGCGAAGTAGGAATTATCGTCGAGGTATCGCTCACACTATCTTTCCCAACCTCCAACAACCAGGCTAAATACGAAGCATTCCTCGCTGGGTTACGCCTAGCCGAGGACCTAGGTGCAGAGGAAGTCGTCATTTGCACGGATTCGCAATTCGTGGCCCTCCAGGTCCGGGGAGAATACCAAGCAAAAAACGACAACCTAACCGAATACTTGGCCCTGGTAAGGAAGGAAATGGCGAAGTTCATGACGGTGGAAGTGAAACACGTTCCCCGCGAACATAACGTACGAGCGGACGTGCTTTCCAAGCTAGCCAACACGAAGAAGAAAGGCGGAAACAAATCCGTCATACAGGAAGTACTTCCTCGGCCCAGCATCGAGAAGGCTCCCCCGACACTCGACGTGCAAGTGATCGGCGAGAACAACTGCTGGATGACCTCAGTCTACAACTATCTCGCCAAAGATGAACTCCCGTCGGACCCAAAGGAGGCCAGCACGATCAGGCGAAGAGCCTGCTCGTATGTCTTAGTCGAAGGTAAACTTTACAAGCGGGGATTCTCCATTCCACTGCTCAAATGTGTCGAGGAGGAAATGGTCGCACACATCCTGCGCGAAATCCATGAAGGAATCAACGCTCAACATCTCGGCGGAAGGTCCCTTGCCCGAAAAGCGCTCTGGGCAGGATACTACTGGCCGACCATGCAAAACGACGCGAAAGAACACGTGAAGAAATGCGACAAATGCCAACGGCACGGGGACATGCACCTGGCTCTGCCTAACGAGCTCAAGTCCATGTCCTCCCCGTGGCCATTCGTCTGGTGGGGCCTAGACATCCTAGGACCCTTCGTGGTAGGATCATGTCAGAACAAATATCTCATAGTGGGCGTGGACTATTTCACAAAATGGATAGAAGCAGAAGCTCTAGCCAAAATAACTGCCCTCAACATCCTACGCTTCTACAAATGAAACATCCTTGCATATTTCGGCATTCCCCAAGCGATAGTAACGGACAACAGGACGCAATTCACGGACAGGAAGTTTCAGGACTTCGTCGCCCAACTGGGCACGAAGCAACACTTCGCATCCGCCGAGCACCCCCAAACAAACGGGCAGGCTGAGGCAGATAACCGAGTCATCCATCGAGGCCTCAAGCGAAGGCTAGACGAAACGAAGAAGGCATGGGTCGAGGAGCTACACAGTGTACTCTGGGCATACCGTACAACTCCCCACTCAATGACCGGGGAAACACCTTTCCGCCTAGCATACGGGATCGAGGCTGTAATTCCCGTCGAAGTTCACGTGCCCTCTAGGCGGACAGAGTCGCCCCTAGACGAGGAGATGAACGACGAGTCTTTAAGAGAAGAGCTCGACCTCGTCGAGGAAATCAGAACCGAGGCAGCCCTCTGCGAAGCCTCACTAAAACAAAAAATTACCATCAGGCACAACGCCAAGGTGATACGGCGAGAGTTTAACGTGGGAAGCCTTGTCCTAAGAAGAAACCATAAAGACTCTCGCGAAGGCAAACTAGCAGCCAACTGGGAAGGACCCTATCGCGTCCGGGCAAAAATGGAAAATGTGGCCTACTACCTAGAATATCTCTCTGGGGAAGAGCTTGCTCGACCATGGAACGCTGAAAAGCTAAAATAATATTACAGCTAACTCTCGGTTCGACCCGTCGCAATGACGAACGTCGGCTACCGATCACTATGCGCATCTACGTGCAAGCGTCGCATACGATTAAAGCATAACCCCGCTCAGGAATGAGCCGGGGTAACTGCTCGACAACGGTCCTCGACCGAGCATCGCCGTCGTCAAAGTACCATGATCGACAGAACCCCAGCTCGCGATGGGACGTTCACCGCCGCGAACTTAGGCCTCAAACGCGACCTGAGCTCCGCTCCCCGACCAGGATATTCCCCGGCCGTTCGACCAGTTCCCCACACTGCCGAACACATCTATTACGAGCAATCCCCCTGAAATATTCACACAAGTCAAGTACCCCCTATCACAGGCGGACGTACATTCACAACGAGCATGCATACAACACTTAGCAAAAATAAACGCAAGTAAAGTCATGCAAGGAACATAATTCAACATGTGATAAATTAACATGATAAGTGGCCGCAAGGGCCACAAATGTACTTTGTTACATAAAAAGGGGGCCAAGCCCCCCAAAAATAAATTACAATACTTCCACGGCACGCAGGCCGGACAAATTACATCAAAATAATAAGCTCCTCACTCATCGGCATGCTCGGTAGACTCCGGCTTGGGTCCCTGGTCCTCTGCGGGCTGCTCCTCAGGGGTATCGATAAGGAGACCGTCAGGCACGACAATACGACCATCCTCAACACGCGCCAAGTAGTGAGTGCCCTCGGCAGAAATTTCAAGCCCAGGGTTCACCAGGCGCAGCTGAGCCATAGCGTTCCTAAAGGACTCCTCCGCAACGGCAATGCCATCGCCTTCGGCCAGCAACATGCGAGCAACCAGCTCGAATCTAGTCTTCAACTTTTTCACATCATCCGGCTCGTCGACACCCGGGGCATTGACCGCCCTTAGCTCCCTGATCAGCTCCTCGGCAGCTCTTTTCTCTGCCGCCAGCGTAGAGTTCTCCTCCTTTAGTCTGGCCTCTTCCTTTTCAGCCTTCTTCCGAGCCTCGCCGGCACCCTTGAGCTCCTCCTTAAGGGATGTCACAGAAGCACGGGCAGCGTTGAGTTTAGACTCAGTTGCAGAGTCCCCTTCAGCATAAACAGCCGCCATCTCAAGCATCCGGACCAAGGCTGAAGCGTCTTGGGCCACCTGCGCCCTCTTGCTCAGGCGATTCATGCCTTCCATGCGAAGAGATTCCGCCCGAGGAACGACCAAAGAGTTACCTTCAAAAAACCTCCTATCAAGGATGCAAGGAGGGAGCTCAAACTTCCCCTTCTTCGGCACCCGGGTAAGGTCCACAACGTCGACCATCCTTTGCCGCTTAGGACGACCAGCCAAAGAAAGAGGAGACCCCTGGGAAGCAGAAGTAGGAGACGAGGAGGTCCCCGCATCAGACTGCACGGGAGAAGGGACGCGAGCACCGGCGAACCGAGATTTCGGAGGGGCCGCCCCGACCTTATTCCTCGCGAGAGCGTTCCGTACAACCCTGTCGTGGGCTTGAGGCATCTCACCTGCACAAAAAAACACGAACATGTCAGATACGAAGAAAAGAAATATCGCTAACAAATCCTAAGTAATTAAGACTACCAAGCAGCTTCTCGGCATCCATGGGAGTCTTGCACTCCAGCAGTGCCTTAATGTTGATGATTCTATGCTCGACCTTCTGGCTCCCGTCGTCCTCAAAAATCGGGCTACCCTTGCTCGTCCAGCACTCAGCAGGCCGGAACGAGTTGGCCCAATTCACCAGCGCCTCGTACGCCACGGCGTCCTGCCCGCGTAGATCGCTCGGTTGGAAGACATAATTGCTGGGCTTCTTGGCAAAATGGTCGGGCGCCCAGTGAAGGGGGAACTTGTAAAGTCTCCGCCCAATATACCTTCCCTCCTCGTCGTGTAGCTTGTTCCCGTTCTCGTCAACTTCAATCTCCCAGATATATGTGTTGTCCTGGGCAACCTCGGACACAGGCTCAACGACGTAATACTGTTCCTTGAACGTCCGGATAGACTCCGAAAATGGCTTGAACAACTTGTGAGGCTGCTTCAGAGAGACTCAGCCGTACTTCCTCCCCGATAGCTGCCTCTGGAGATGGAAAATGGTGAAGAACAGAGGGAGAGTAGCCCCTAAGGAAAGGTGCTCGCATACCAACTCGAAGGCCCGGATAAAGGCCAACGAATTAGGGTGCAGCTGTGTAGGGGCTAACTTCAAATGCCCGAACACTGACCATTGAAAATCAGTGAACAGTAATCTCAGGCCCAGCTCCTTAAAGGCGTATTCGTACATGGTGAAACGGTCCCCAAAATTCGTGCAGACCCGTTCGTCCTCGGCAGGGAAGTGCACCTTCCACTCTCCCTCCGATCCAACCTCCATAAAAGCATCCCCCACATACTGCGCGAATGAACACACGTGCTCGGCGGGTTCAGCCACCTCCCATTCTTCAGCAGAATCAACGACGACGTCCTCGTCCATGTCGTCCACCTCCTCTTCCTCCCAAACATTGCCAGGAGAACTCGAAGCTGTCGAACTCGGGGCCGTCGAGCTACCACTGTCCTCGGAGCCAGTTTCTTCCTCGGACGTGTCTAGAATAACTTCTCTCTCTGGCCCCGTCGCCATTATAATCACCTGAAAAGCAGAGAAGAAAGTGAATTCGACAGCAAATCAAATCAACCCTTCCACTGCTAAGTCAAGTGAAAGGGTGCGCAAAGAGCTAAGGACAACGTCCCCGACTTAAGCCCTAACATCAAAAGAAAGGTAGGAACCTCTCCGCGAGGAGACGCTCGAAGCTTACCTAGCGAGGGACTTCCCCGCATTCAATCCCAGTTTCTATTTGAAGCTCCGCCGGAAATTACAAAGCCTCCCCAGAATCTGGGAGTGTTCTGCCGGAAAACTCATCATTCGCTCAGAAGATGAAAAATCACAACGGTTACGCAAACAACACCGTCAACCGCCTTCCTAACTAGAGCGTACGGACGCATCCGACGACATGTCGGAAGTGGAAAATGGTACAACCACCGTCCACCACCAACAGACACCATAAATCCGCCTATTTTGTCCTCTAAAGCTAGCCTTAACCGCATGCAATCTATCACTAACTACAAACAGAAGCAGAGCAAGCAAAGGATCGGAAAACTTACTTGTTTTAAGTAGGAGAAAGGTGCTGTTCGGAAGCTTGTAACGGTGGTCGGAGACTCTGAAGGCGGCGACGGGCAAGAACTTGAAGAGAGTGAAGAGAAATCAGGAAGGAAAAGTTCCAAATGGAACGATTTTTCCCTTTTTATACGAAGGGGCACGTGCAAACACGCGTTCGTAGGCCATAATGACTACCCACTAGCCATCATTTCCTATTAACTGCTACACGGGGCTCGAGGTACACGTGGCAACCCAACGTTTCCAATTCTGCCTGACCCTTAGTCTCCCCGAATACCGAGCAACAAAGTCGCGACCGTGTATCTCACGGACACTGGAAGCCACAAGCACTTTGAGACAATCCTCCTCGTCTTCAAATAACGACTTCACTCTGGTTCCCCGGAGCAACGAGCACTCCTTAAGTCATCACTCCCATGCTCGGGAGCAACGACTTGGGGGGCTCCTGTTCTGGACTGGACCAATGGCTAGAATTGGCACAATCCGCTTCTGCTCCAGAGCGGCCCAAATTGCCTAAGTCCAATCCACAGAGGGGCAAAAGTTACCTTTCTGCCCCTACAACCGGACAAGGAATACCATGTTCCTCCCCGGGATAACTGCCCGTTACGCACGGCTTCAATGCTCCCCGAACAACCATGGACAGGTGCCCGGAACTATGCCTATGCCCGACATAACGGCTAGTTTTGGGCACCCTACCCGACATAACGGCTAGTTTGGGCAGTTACCTATTCTTTGGGGAAAACGGTTATTTCGCCCCGAAAATAGGACCGTTGGTCACGCGCTGGGGGCTCTATATAAACCCTCTCGCTTGAGAGGGTCAGGTATCCAATATTCACCCTAAGAATTCATACTTTATACTTGCCCCTTTTCTCTTACCCTTTCTTACTTGAGCGTCGGAGTACCTTGCAGGTACACCTCCTCCTCTCCATACGACCAGCATCCCTGACGCACTTGGTGGTCTGATTCTACAGGATCTGATCCAGTCTTCACGATCAAATAGCAACAAACTTTTTCATGAAAAGGTGTGTTGATCTAGTGGTTGCACCTTTTGACCACGCACCCAATCATTATAGGGTCTCTGGTTCTATTCTAGACAGTTGCAACTTTTGGCCATTTATTTTGTTAATTTAACCATTATTATTTATCAATTTAATATTTTGGAAATTTCTCCAACAATCCCCCACCATTTTCAAAATATATCTAAATCCATTATTCAGGAAATTTCATGGTTTCAGATAAAGGTATCTTACGATTTGAACCAATACTTAGTAAGTTAAGTTTCCACTCATCCCCGAATATATTGGTAGATAAGAGTTGAACCAATTATTCATTAGAACAAGCGTGCATAACTCACACGTGAAATCTCGGTACCATTGATCGAATTATTAACATGACACATTTAATAAGGCCTTGTGTCTCATATCCTTTTCATGAGAATTTAAGACTCAAGCCCTTGAACTCTATGAAGCGACACCACTTCACTCTCATATAGGTAGACTATATCAGAAATGCACCCATAATTATGCATTCCAGCAAACTTTGCTATATGTCTATTAAGAAGAAAACTTCATCCTACCACACTTATTCTTATGGTCTAAGTACTTTTACCCCTTGGGATGTATCTATCATTAAGTACTTCAATCACTCTAATAGTGTACTTTCATCATTGAACTCAAGACTTAACATTAATCAAGTGTGAGTTGAGTTTCCACTATTGATGATTAATTATATACGAGCTTGTTCCACATCCTTAATGATGTCTTCATTGTATTCAATTATATCCAAATACATCATTTCTTTGTCAATCCTTTCGTCAAAGAATTGCAAGATTTTTCCAAACTTTAATAAATTCTGAATATTCAATTTTCCAACAAATTATGCATATGATTACTTTATGTACTCTTGATAGTATTTGTCATCTATCATCAAATCATAACACTTTTAGCACATTAGTACAATTATCATATACAAAACATATTTATATTTTTTATAGTTTTGACAAACTATCACCATGACACTTTAGTCATTTATTTTGTCATAGACACACCATTTATGTCATTCTTCATTTACCAACCTTTTGTTCTTCTTGCTTTTGAATGTATTATTCTTTTGAAGTGTAGGGCATTCATTTTTAACATGTCCTATTTCTCAACATTCAAAGCTCCATTCTTTTCTCAAGAATTTTTGAATTTCTTGATTAGAGCATCATCTCTAAAAATACGATTTGTGAAAGCCATAATTTTCGATTTGTGTTTTAACACAATCTGTGGAGAATTAACCTTCCTCACGAGGTTCTTCATTTGTGGGAAACTCGTATTCCATATTCTCTGTAATAAGGTTCTCCAAATTCATATCTCAAGATTCAATTGTTACATTAGACTCCAAATTAAGAGGTCTATATATATCATGATTCATCTTTGGATGATCTTTATATACCTTATAATAATAAGTCTCATTGAATCACAAACATGGTATTCACATAGAATCCAAATCATAATTCAGTTGCATAATTTGAAATTATAATCTTAAATGAATTCGACTACTGTGTTAATTAACATATCTAAACTTTGAAAATTAAAAAATTTTCAATTTCAATTTATTCATTTTCATAAATAGATCCTAAAATTTTATTTTCACGAATAAACAATTTAATCAAAACATGTTCAAGCCAATTCACCTGCCTTTTATTATGACATTATGTCATGCATTTATGATGTAATCCGAAGTTAAAATTACTTCTGCACTGATATAAACTTTTTATTTGAAACAATTTTAATTTTATGGCACACGGCAATTTGCATTCAAATATTATACACTTATGTAAATAGAAATCACTAAAATTGAAACAATATTATATATACACTATAGCCACATCAAAATTCAATGCAAACAAAACTACGCACTGTTTGATATATATGATACCGTTTCGTTGAAACGTCAACGTGTTTCTCTTTCTTAAAGCAAAACAAAATATATAATGGCTTACTGTATAACATATAACTTCAACAATATATAACCTAACATGATACAATATCTAATGAATATTAATTGTTTTTAATTCAATTTCTTGACACATAACGTAGTATTAACACGAATTCATATAAGGCTTATTTATGTTCACATCAATCAATTCAAAATATTATTGTATTAATAATTTTTAAAAATTTAGAAAATCATACTATCAATAACTTTGTTTTGATATTAACTGTTAAAAAATTTCACATTTGACATCTTGATATTATGATTTTTATATGTTATACATTTTATAAGAAACAATAAAAATGTATCCGAATTCATCATAACAACATTATTTTTTATTCTTGATACGGAAGCGTTGGTTGCCATTATAAATACTTTTATGATTGTTAGAAAATTTCATATTTAAATCCTGATATTATGAAAAACAATAAAACGTACCCGGATTCATAATAGTGATTTTTCTTGTGTTCACAATGTGTCCACAACACAACAGTTCATATTTTGATAATCGAACCTACAGATTGTTAGAACTTTCGTTGGGGTATGCTGTAAAATATGAATCAGAAGAAGATGAAGACGGTACAATGAAGTTGCACAAAATAATTCCAAAGCGTGTGTTTACACTAAGCTTTAGGTTCGATTCGCCCCCACCAATTTATGCAAATTGGATGCAAATGGGTTAACAGGCGAATCCCGTTCAGGATACTTTGAAAACCTTAATATGAATCGCATATTCACATTAAGCATATCGATCAATGATATTTTACGGAATAAAGTTCCATTATTTATTCTTGTGCACTAGAAAAATAAAAGAATGACTTAGATATAATTTTTGGCACTTGAAACAATTAATTTTCCGTCTCTATTATGGCCGACAAGTATCTCTATTTATAAAAAAAATTGTACCGATTGGTGTGGAGAAATAACGTTTCATTTGATTCCAACATGACCATTCACGAACCATTGTATATCAATAGCAACAAACTTTTTCATGAAAAGATGTGTTGATTTAGTGGTTGCACCTTTCTGAGAATCATTTATCTGGAAGAATACCTTCTGAAATAGGTAACTGTAAGTATATGAAGGAGTTGCATTTGTATTCTAATCGACTTGATGGAAAAATTCCGAGTGAATTGGGGAAACTCAGTGAACTAAAGGACCTTGAACTGTTTTCTAATCAATTGAGCGGCGAAATTCTGCTTGAGGTATGGAAGATTCGACGTCTCGAGTATCTGTTAGTGTATAATAATAACCTTTCTGGTGAACTTCCTGTGGAGATGACAGAGCTTAAGAATCTTAAGAACATTTCATTGTTTAACAACATTGTTCTCTGGAGTCATACCTCAAACCTTGGGAATTAACAGCAGTTTGGTACAGTTGGACTTTGTGAATAACAGCTTCACTGGAAACCTTCCACCGAATCTTTATTTTGGAAGAAAGTTGAGTGTTCTGAATATGGGAATCAATCGATTTCAAGAAAGAATACCTCTTGATGTTGGAAGATGCACAACTCTAAGAAGGGTCATTCTTAAACAAAACGAATTTACCGGGCCTCTTCCTGATTTCGAAAGAAATACCAATCTGTTATTCATGGAGATCAACAATAATAGAATCAACGGATCAATTCCGTCGAGCTTAGGAAACTGCACGAGTCTCATGGCTTTAATGTTGTCGATGAACAAACTTAGTGGGCGTATACCACCGGAGTTAGGAAGCCTTGTGAATCTTGAGATGCTGGATCTTGCTCACAATAACTTAGAAGGTCCTTTGCCTTTTCAGCTATCAAACTGTACCAAAATGTACAAGTTTGATGTGGGATTTAATTTCCTGAATGGTTCGTTGCCGTCAAGGTTGCAGAAGTGCACAAGGCTAGAAACACTAGTTTTAAATGAGAATTATTTCAGTGGCGGTATTCCTGCTTTCTTGTCGGCTTTTAAATATCTTTCTGAACTACAGCTGGGCGGCAATATGTTTGGAGGGAAAATTCCTACCGCGGTTGGGACATTGCAGCATTTGATCGACGGGTTGAATCTAAGTTCTAATGGTCTGATAGGAGACATACTTGTGGACCTTGGACAACTTTAAATGAGTAGGAGCAGATGTCCTCTTGTGATTAGCATTCTCTAGACCAAACTTCTTCACTATGTTCTTTGCATACTTGCTCTGAGAAATGAATATGGAGTCCTCCATTTGTCTAACTTGTAGACCAAGAAAATAGTTTAGCTCTCCAACAAGACTCATTTCAAACTCAGACTGCATCTGTTCCACAAAATGTTTCACCATTGCATCTGACATCCCACCAAATACTATGTCATCAATATATATTTGAGCTATCATCAGTTTTCCTCCTTCCTCTTTAACAAACAAAGTCTTGTCAATCCCTCCTTTTCTGTAGCCATTCACATCCAGGAATTCAGTAAGCCTTTCATACCAAGCTCTTGGTGCTTGCTTCAAACCATAGAGAGCTTTCCTTAGTTTGTAAACATGGTCAGGAAATGTTGGATCAATAAATCCTTTTGGTTGATCAACATACACCTCTTCATTTAAGTAACCATTCAAGAAGGCACTCTTAACATCCATCTGAAAAAGCTTGAATTTGAAATTATAAGCCACCCCTAAGAGTAATCTGATAGATTCCAGTCTTGCCACAGGAGCAAAGATTTCATCATAATCAATTCCTTCAACCTGAGTGTATCCCTGAGCAACTAATCTGGCCTTGTTTCTGGTGACCACTCCTTGTTCATCAGATTTATTCTTGTAAATCCACTTGGTGCCAATCACATTAACTCCATCAGGCCTTGGTACAAGATCCCACACTTCATTCCTTTTGAATTGTTCCAGCTCTTCATGCATGGCATTGATCCAAAACTCATCGGTCAAGGCTTCTTTGATATTCTTGGGCTCAATTTTAGAAACAAAACAAGAATTTGACACAACCTCTCTTGATCTAGTGCTAACCCCTGATTTAGGATCACCAATGATAAGCTCCCTTGGATGGTCCTTTAGCACTCTAATAGATGGTTCTTTATTAGATTGTTCAGGTTCAGGCTCAGCATCAACATGACTGGGAGATCCACTTTTGTCTTCAATTTCTTCTGTGACTTCTTCAACCGATGTTTCAACATCATCCAGGACATCAACATCTTCCTGCTTATCAATGTCATCAATCACCACATTTATAGACTCCATCATAACCTTTGTTCTGGAGTTGAAAACCCTGTAAGCTCTGTTATTCGTAGAGTATCCTAGAAAGATTCCCTCATCACTTTTAGGATCCAATTTTCTCCTCTGTTCACGATCTGACAAAATGTAACATTTACTTCCAAAAACATGAAAGTACTTCACATTTGGCTTTCTTCCTTTCCATAGTTCATACAGAGTAACTGAAGTGCCCATTCTCAAAGTAACTCTGTTGTGAATGTAGCAAGCAGTGTTCATGGCTTCAGCCCAGAAATGGTAAGGAAGCTTTTTGGCATGAATCATTGCCCTAGCAGACTCTTGAATAGTTCTATTTTTCCTTTCAACAACTCCATTTTGCTGAGGGGTAATTGGAGAAGAGAACTCATGACTTATGCCTTCAGCAGAACAATATTCAGCAAACTTGCTATTTTCAAACTCTCTTCCATGATCACTCCTTATTCTAATAACATTACTCTCTTTTTCCCTCTGGAGTCTTTGACAAAGATCTTTAAAAACATCAAACACCTCTGATTTGTCTTTAATGAAGCTCACCCAGGTGTACCTAGAATAGTCATCTACAATAACATAAGCATACTTCTTCCCTCCTAGACTTTCTACCTGCATAGGTCCCATCAAGTCCATATGAAGAAGTTCCAAAACTTTGGAGGTGGTGTTATGTTGAAGCTTCTGATGTGACATCTTGGTCTGCTTCCCTATTTGACAATCTCCACAAACTCTTCCCTCTTAAATATTGAGTTTAGGAATTCCTCTGACAGCTTCTGAAGATATTATTCTCTTCATTCCCTTCAGATGAAGATGTCCCAACTTTTGATGCCAAATTTTGACTTCATCAACTCTAGCAAACACACATGTTGAGGTACTTGAGTCTTGTTGCACCCATAGATAACAGTTGTCCTTAGACCTAACACCCTTCATGATGACTTCTCCTTTCTCATTGGTGACATTGCACTCAGATTTTGTAAAGTCTACTTTGAATCCTTGATCACAAAGTTGACTAATACTGATCAAATTTGCTGTCAACCCTTTGACAAGTAGAACATTATCCAGTCTAGGAGCACCAGCACAATTAAGCTTTCCCATCCCCTTGATTTCTACTTTGACACCATCACCAAATGTAACATGACCTGAAGACTGAAGCTTAACATCTACCAACAAATTTTTAACTTCTGTCATGTGTCTTAAACACCCACTATCAAAGTACCAGTCTTTTTTGGTAGAGACCCTAAGAGAAGTGTGAGCTATTAAGCTGGTAACTTTACCTTTTAGAACCCATTGCTTCTTAGAATTTAAGGCCTGATTACCTATGGGAAACTTCTGTGTGGGAGTATACTGATGTGCCTTCTGAGGATACCCATGTAGCTTATAACAGTAGGCCTTTATGTGTCCAAAACGCCCACAGTGATGACATCTCCAGCGCCTGAATTTCTTCCTAGAAGGAATCCTGTCAGGATGTTTAAACATCTATTTTAACATCATTGGTTTGGAACTGGTAATAACATCATCATAAGCTGCAACATTGCTGAATCCCAAACCACTTTTGTCTCCAGCAATTTTCCCAATACTGAGAATGTTGTCTAGAGCATCAGTTCCATTGTTCAAAATTCTGACAGTTTTTATCATAAAATCCAATTTAGATTTAAGCATACTGACTTCATTTTCAAGTTCAGTCTTTTCAGCCTCTAACTGCACTATGGATTTCTTCAGCTTCTCTCCTTCAAGACACACTTGTTCACTTCTCATGCACAGTTCTTTATACGAGGCATCAAGCTCTTCATAAGTAACCTCATCATCACACGAATCATCATCTGACTCACAAACCCCAATCATAGCTCTAAAAAGCTTAGCTGATTCTTCTTCAGATTCACTCTCACTATCAGACCAGGAAGCAGATAACCCATTTTTCTGCTTTTTGAGATAAGTAGGACATTCCTTCTTGACATGACCATACCATTCACACTCATAGCATTGGACTCCCTTGTCATTATTGGACTTTTCTTCATCTCTAGTTTTCTTCCCCTGATCTCCTGATCTGTTGGTGTCAGATGTGATGTTCTTGACATTAGGATTATAACTCCTATTTATCCTCTTCGTAACCTTATTAAACTGTCTTCCCAGCAAAACAATGGCTTGGGACAGCTCCTCCTGAGCCTCAACACCATTCTCTTTCTTAGAATCTTCAGAACTAGATACCAAAGCTATACTTTTGGTTTTCTTTTCAGGTTCCTCTTCCATTCCTAATTCAAAGGTTTGAAGAGAACCTATCAACTCATCAACCCTCATCTTGCTGATGTCTTGGGCTTCTTCTATAGCTGTCACCTTCATTTTATATCTCTTGGGAAGAGATCTAAGAATTTTCCTCACCAGTTTCTCTTCAGTCATCTTCTCTCCTAGGGCACTAGAAGCATTTGACAGCTCAAGGATGTTCATGTGGAAATCATGGATAGTCTCATCATCCTTCATCTTCAGATTTTCAAACTTTGTTGTCAAAAGTTGAAGTCTTGACATCTTGACTTTGGAGGTTCCTTCATGAGTAGTCTTCAAGATATCCCATGCTTCCTTAGCTATTTCACAAGTGTTGACCAACCTGAAGATGTTCTTATCAACACCATTGAATATGGCATTCAAGGCTTTAGAATTCCCAAGGGCAATCTCATCTTCTTCCTTGGTCCATTCTTCTTCAGGTTTCAGTTTTGAGCTACCCTCTACTTCTTTTCCATTCTCATCCTTTTCCACAATAACAGGATGTTTCCATTCTTTCAAAATAGCCTTCCAGGCTCTGCTGTCTAATGATTTCAAGAATGTAACCATATGAGGTTTCCAATAGTCATAATTTGAGCCATCTAGAATAGGGGGTCTATTCACAAATCCACCAGTCTCCTTGTCCATTGCACCAGAAAGTATCAGCCCTAGATCTCACCCAGATGCAGAGTAGGATGCCTGCTCTGATACCAATTAAAATTCTAGTATCAGATGTGTGATGTTAAGTGCGATGTCACAACAACACACTCTGCTAATATGAACAAGGCAATAACAAGCAGTCAATAACACAATGAATTGTTCACCCAGTTCGGTCTAACTACCTACGTCTGGGGGCTACCAAGCCAGGGAGGAAATTCACTATTAGTAGTATTAAATTACAGACTCAACAATCCCAGTTGACATCTACCTAACTTAATCACTACCCAATGACAATTCTACCTAAGAAACCACTTAGGTATGAGAAACCACTCACTCCCAAATTCACCACAGTGATACAATCGAATGATTACAAATTATAACCCACCTTGATTCTGCTTAACAGCTTTGATCAAGAACAATTAACAACTCAAAAATAGTAACACCAATTCACACACGAATGGTTTACAAAACACACACGAAGTCATAAATGACACTCAGTCTTTAGCTCTCTTTCTTCGTTATTTACCAACAAGGGTTGAGGCAGCTTTTATAGAATTCTAACTTGGGCTTGGATCTCTTCCAAAAATATCTGATTTGATTTGTTTTAAAACCAGAATTTAAAACAAGTTTGAGCTTCAAATCTCTCTAAATCAGCCCTAATGTTAGTTACATGATCTGCTCCATGATCTGCAAAATTATCTGATTGAAACTATCTTCTCCAAGATATTCGCATCCAATCTCTCTAACAGATCTCCTCAAAACACACTAACACGCACAGCCCTAAAACATCACAATCTGATATTCTGATGTTCTGATATACTGATGTCAAGACATCAATTATAACATCAGCATATAAAACTTCAACCCTGCAACAGCTAATGTTAGGAACCAATGTTATGACATCAGACATATGACATCAACATTGTTCAACTTTGTTTTACCAAAATTCCAGCCAATCCAAGAACTAACACCCTCCAATCGATGCTATTGGAAATGGACCACACACATTAGAATGCACCACTCCCAAGACATGCTTTGTTCTTGGAGCTACTTATGACGCAAATGGAAATCTTGGTTGCTTTCCTTCCATGCACACTTTGCATGACTTCTTAGGCTTTTTAATTGTAGGAATTTCATGTACCAGCTTCTTCGAATTCAGATGCCATAAGCTTCTAAAATTCAGATGACCAAATCTTCTGTGCCACAACTCACTTTCCTTCACAACACTTGTTGCACTAAGATATTCAGAGTCTGCAGTTCTTACATTCACCTTAAATGTTCTGTTCCTTCCCTGTTCTGACTCCATAATCAGCTTCTGATTACAATCATACAGCTTCAGAAGATTGTCCTTCATGATAACTAAAAAACCTTTCTCAATTAGTTGCCCCACACTCATCAGATTGCTTTTCATGCCAGGTACATACCACACTTTCTAAATCAATAATGCTTTCCCATTATTTAGAACGACTCTGACATTTCCCACACCTTCAGCGTTGAGGTATTTATCATCAGCACATTTGATCTTTATTGTCCTCTTTCCAGAGTTAAAGTCAACCAGCCATTTCTTATTTCCAATAAGATGATTTGAGCAACCAGTGTCCATATACCACTAGTCTGTCAAATCTGTATCATCAAATTCAGAAGCCATCAGTAGCACAAATTCATCATCAGAAATTCTGGCTATATTTGCTTCTTCTAACTTCCTCTCCTTGTTTGACCAGCAATCAGCAGCAAAATGGCCAAACTTCTTACAACTGTAGCACTGGATCTTCTTCTTGTCATACCTCTCTTTTCCCTTCTGAGCATTCTTCTGCCTATCAGAAGTTGAGGTTTCTGACTTATAAACACCATCAGATCTTCTCCTGGCTTCTGACCAAGGCTGTTTCTGATGCTTCTTACCAGAAACTACTTTTAGAGCCTGCTGCTCTACTTCCCTTTCAGAAGTTCTCTCAGTCAGACGCAACTCTTGTGCCTCTAGACTACTTTGCAACTCTTCAATTCTCATGGTGCTCAAATCTTTAGAATGTTCTATTGCTACCACAATATAATCAAAATGAGGGATAAGGGATCTCAATACCTTCTCAATGATTACTTGTTCAAAAAGGGTTTCTCCACAAGCTTTCATCTCATTAGTGATCAGAATCACTTTGGAGATGTACTCAGATACCTTCTCATAGTTCTTCATGATGAGATTCTCATACTGCTTTCCTAGGGACTGAAGCTTCACCTTTTTCACTGATGCGTCACCACTATAGCACTTGACCAGTGTATCCCACGCAACCTTCGTCGTCGTTGAATCAACGATTTTGTCAAACACATTTGCATCCACACACTGATGGATGTATAACAATGCTTTCTGATCTTTCTTCCTCGTATCTTTCTGCGTGTTCTTTTGTTCCTCCGTTGCATCTGCTGCTACTGGAACGTAACTTTCAGTGACAAGATCAAGCACATCTTGAGCACCGAACAGTACACACATCTAAATCATCCAACGAGTCCAGTTTTTTCCATCAAACACTGGAAGCTTGGTGCTCAGACCACTGTTTTCGTTCATCTTCAACCTTGTGCAATCACTCAGATCTCACCAAACACAGTGTTTCTCAATCCCGCAGAATCAGGAAATGTGATTCTGTTACGATTCCGTTCAAGATTCAACACGAATTCAAGAAACGAAATCAACCACACAACGCCTCACCGTTTCACTTGTGTTTCCCCGTGGATCTGAATCAGAGTTTATCGATCGGACCTTGGGCAGCCCACCGTTTAAATCCACGCACCAAGCCCAAAAAAAGAGTGCTGGGCGTGATGGGGTGTGTTAGGAAGATTCTAAAGTCCCACATTGGTTGAAGATAAAGCAATGAAACAGTTTATATAGAGTGTCACCCTCAACTTACCAACCGGTTTTGCAAGGTTGTGTTAGGCCAAACTCTAATATGGTATCAATTATTCCTAACAGGGAATCCCCATGATTCCAATATAAGCGTTCCTGAATCTATCCACATCAGTATCTTGAACTTTAAACTTCAGTTCCTTTTTTAAATTTGTTCTCGGTTGAGCTTTATTGTCTTTGAAAACTCGAGCATATGATCTACCATCCCACTTTTCCCCCTGCATGAAGGCCCCATATTTTTTCCATGCCAACGACCTTCCTTACATTGCCATAAACCTGCTACTCTATTGTTAGCTTCCTCATTCTTTGCTCCATATTTCTTTTCCTCGTTCAAAAATGAGATTCTCCCTCTTCTAACTTTGGAACCTGGGACATTCACAAAGATTTTTCTATTTCCTATGAAAATGTTATCCAACTTGGCCGCTAAGAAATTTGCATCATACACCTTATACATCTCCTTTTCCACTTCCCACATTATCTCAAGGTTTGGTCTTACGCCTATTCATCTTCTTTCAGTCTTCTATTGATAACACGAAAGCTTTAATAAGTTTTCTTATATTTTCTGATGGTGATGGTTGGTTACAAAATTAGAGAGAAGTTTGATATCTAAACATATTCTCTCCCGACGGTCCTATTACTTTGAGGAGAAAGTGATTTCACGTAGAGACAATAAGAGTATATATAATTTCTATCATCAAATGTAGCATCTCATTTTTAAGGAAACTCGACATCAAGAGTTACTAAAGTGGACCCTCACTCAGCAGTGAAGATGATATCTTATTGGATGATATGGATAATTCTTTTTCAAACTCCTGTAAAACATCAAAGACTGTCAAAAGTCATTAACTTTGTTTCCATGCTTGATAAAATTCCATTTCAAAATTATCAAGTCTATGATTTCATACCTTCATGATTTATCTATCTTTTTACCTAATAATGTTGTGTATCTTAGATAAAAATACATATATAATATAGATTAATACATTGCAATTTTCATAAATCCTCTTTCCTTGAAGTTAATATCTATGACAAATAAATAGTGCACTTGTGTAAAGCCACCGGTCAAGTTTGTACCTAAATCATTAAAGTTAACATTCACACAACTTTTTAACTACTTATTTGTGTATTCACCTTATTTTATTCATCCACCCCTATGACAAACTAAAGTGCAGTACACACTGACACAAGTCTTCCTATAATTTATCTATTTTCAAAGTCTTTCTTTCTTTACTAAATAAACCAAATCTAACAAACTTATAAAATGCAACATTCAAAGTAATCCAAAACCACCTAACTCCTCTTTGTTTCAAAATGGTGAATGTGAATGGAAGAAAAAACAGTCAATGATGACATGGCATGAAAAGGTGAATGTGAATGCTCCAAGTGTGAACTCAGAACTGACACACATATTAATCATCAATGACCAAACATCATCAATGAAACATAACACACACAAAAAAACAAACACCACCGCTTCAAACTAGTACAACCTTTTCAACTCATCTTCAACCAAGGTTCTAACTTTTTCTTCTCTCCATGAAACTTCACTCTTCTCTTCTCTTCTTCTATTCCTTCTTCCATTTCTACACTCTTTCTTCTGCACTCAACTCAGATGGCTTAGCACTTTTATCCTTCAAATCCCACTGGACATCACTTCCACCTCTCATAAACTCCACATGGATTCCATCTCATTCTACACCATGCTCATGGGCTGGTGTCAAATGCAACTCTTTCCACCGGGTAATCTCTCTCAACCTTTTCTATCTCGATATTTACGGTCAACTAGGACCAGAAATTGCAAACTGCACACAACTCCAACACTTAGACCTTTGTTACAACTACTTCAATGGCCAAATACCTCATTCTTTCACTGACCTCCACAAACTCAAATATCTTAGCCTTGCTGTTAATCTTCTCACAACTCCATTCCCTCATTTCTTGTCTCAAATCCCTCACCTCAAGCTTCTTGATCTCTCTTATAACCAACTTCACGGTTCCATTTCAACTACCGTTTCCAACATGACTCATCTCCAAGAACTCTATCTCAAATTTAACAGCTTCTCTGGTGCAATTCCTTCGTCTATTGGGAACTGTACTCAGTTACAAGACTTGTATTTGAATGATAACCAGTTGGAGGGTGTTCTTCCTTACGGTCTCAACAATCTCAACCATCTTGTTGATTTTGATGTTGCCATCAATAAGCTAACAGGTACTATTCCATTGGGTTTTTCCGGTTGTAGAAATTTACTGTTTTTGAATATCTCATTCAATGATTTTGGTAGTGGCATTCTGATAAGGTAGAACACACACTATTTTTCTTAGATCTAGGGTTTCTTCCAAAATACACACAAAACATAAAAAGGAGGAGAGAAAATTATAAATTTCAACTTTTTTCTTCCTTCTTCCAGCAAGTCAATAGCTTAAATACAAAGCATAATTTCTAATGGGCTGAATACAAAACAGACCCAATTAGATAAGACAGCATAATAATAATAATACTAAAATTTAAGAAATCCCTATTATTATAAATTATAGTCTACCATCCACTTGGGCTTATTTTTAATCCTATTGGGCCTGCTAACAGTACTGTCCGGCCCAAGGACATCCTTGTCCTCAAGGATGGGTGTTGGAGGTTGCTTGTACTGGTTGAATGACGAGGCCCAAGGCGTAGGCCCACCGCGTGCTGAATGAAGAGGCGCTGAAGATTGAATATAGTAGGGAATGGGATTTGGAACGGTAACATTGGGTTTGGAAGTGTTGGAAACACGTGAGGGAGTGGTGGGGACAGGTTGGATTACTGAGCTGTCAAGCATTGGTTGGGGAAAGGGATTTTTTGAAGATAAGGGCGGTGGAAGTGAAGAGATAAGTCTTGGATTAGGTGAAATGGGTTGTCCAAAGTCAGACGCATGCACACGGTTTCCCACGGACTGCAATTTCACGTGGGTGGGAATCTCAAGTACAGCCATATCTTGATATGTTTTATTAAGTGAATTAGAATTTCCTCTCTCAGTCATTTTCATTTTCTCCTTTTCGTCTCTCTCTCTTTCATTGTGAGTCTCATTTTTCTTCAAAACACCACAGTTCTCCCTATTCTGAGCCACAGTATTAGAACTATCATGATGAATCAAATTCCTTTCTTCCTCGATGGCGACTCTTGGTGTTGGCGTTTCAATTTGTGCTTCCGAGTTGAGCGACGGTAAAGCTTCTGTGTTTACCACTTGGACCAGTTGATTATCTTTGTGAAGTTCTAATCCTCTTGTTGATTGTTTTTCAGGAGAATCATTTTTTGCACTTGCCTGAAGCGGATCGGAGTATACGGTGTCGAACTCAGGAGGGATCGGACCGAAAGTTGGTGAATCTGACTTTGCATGGAAGGTTCTCAGCTGAGAAACATGAAAGACGGGATGGATCTGTGATGAAGAAGGGAGTTCCAACTTGTACGCAACTTTTCCTATGCGACTCAGTATTTTGAAGGGACCAAAGTACCTTTTGGCAAGTTTGTTCGAAGTACGGCGTACAACGGATGTCTGTCTGTATGGTTGCAGTTTAAGCAACACCAGGTCTCCAACTCTAAAGGTAACGTCTGAACGTTTTTTGTTACTTTGGTTCTCCATGGATTTTCTGCTCTTCTCCAGATTATGTTTCAACTGGTTTAACATTTCCTCTCTTTGTTGTAAGGACATATCAAGTGCCTCAAGCGTCACAGATCCGGAAGTGTAATGCGGAAAGGACGGGGGAGATCTACCGTAAAGGGCTTCAAACGGAGTCATCTTGATTGCACTATGGAAGGTGGTGTTGTGCCAATATTCCGCTAAGTGTAAGTATTTAAACCACTGTTTGGGTTGTTCACTAGTAAAACACCGTAGATACGTCTCTAAACAGCGGTTGGTAACTTCTGTTTGCCCGTCTGTTTCAGGATGGTAGGCGGTGCTGTATTTCAAGGTGGTGCCTTGAGAGCGAAACAACTCTTTCCAGAAGGAGCTGAGGAACAATGGGTCTCTATCTGAGACTATCGAGTTTGGGATGCCGTGTAACCGACAAATCTCGACGGAGAAGCGTAGAGCCAAGTCCTTTGCTGAGTATTTTGTTGGGAGGCCTATGAAATGGCCGAATTTTGTGAGTCTGTCACAGATTACCCAGATCGCTGTGTGACCAAAAGAACTTGGTAAGTGGGTTATGAAATCCATGCTTAAGTCATCCCAAACCTTTGTAGGAACCGGTAATGGTTGTAGTAATCCCTGTTTACGTGTTGTAAGGTTCTTGTTTTGTTGACAGACTAAGCATTGTTGACAAAACTGTTTTGTATCTTTGTAGATCCCTGGCCAGAGAAAAGAAGAAGAGATGCGGGCAAGAGTTGGGTGGAAACCAGAGTGACCGGCTGTGGGAGTAGTGTGAAATTCCTTCAGGAGATTGTGTCTTAACTCGTCCACCTGTGGTATGTAGATTTTATTTTTGTAGAATAGAAGTCCGTCCTTAAACTGAAAACACGGCTGGGCTGAGGGCTCTGCCAAAACTTTGTCTCTAAGTTTCTGACCTTCTGTGTTCTTTTCATAGTGCTGTCTGAGCTGGTCTAGCAGAAGAGGAACTGGTGAAGAGATGGAGAGGAGGATGGCAGCTTCTTCTGAATGCATTCGGCTCAAAGCATCAGCAACTTGGTTCGATTTACCAGGTTTGTAAAAAATTTCAAAGTTGAACCCTTGCAATTTAGCCGCCCATTTCTGTTGTTCAGGGGTTTGAATATTTTGCACCAGCAAACTTTTTAAGCTCTTTTGATCAGTATATATGTGAAAATGCCTCCCAATTAAATATTGACGCCATTTTTTCACAGATTCCGTAATGGCGTACATCTCGCGAACATACACCGAAGAAGCTTGAAGACGGTTGCACATTTTCTTGCTGAAGAATGCCAGTGGGTGGCCTTGCTGAGATAGGACTCCACCAATAGCAACAGCTGAAGCGTCGGTCTCCAGCACAAAAGTTTGGGAGAAGTCAGGAAGGCACAAGACCGGAGTTTCCGTCATCTTTTTCTTTAATGTTGTAAATGCAATGTCTGCTGATGTACTCCAATGTAATTTACTGCAACGCAATAAATCGGTGAGGGGAGCGGCGAGAAAGGCGTAATGTCGTACAAAACGACGATAAAAGCCGGTGAGACCTAAAAAACCCCTGAGTTGCGTGAGTGAACGTGGTCTCGGCCAATCATTGATTGCTTGAATTTTCGCTGGATCTGGGGTTACACCTTCCGTAGAGATAACATGACCTAGGTAATCAATAGAAGGAACAGCAAAAACACATTTGGACAATTTGGCATAAAACTGGTTAGATAACAGCAACTCTAAAATCAACTTTAAATGGTGTGTATGGTCAGCAATGCAAGAACTATAAATGAGAATATCATAAAAAAAAACAAGAACAAACCGACGTAGGTATGGCCTCAATAAATCATTCATCGCCGCTTGAAACGAACTAGGAGCATTAGTAAGGCCGAATGGCATAACTAAAAACTCGTAGTGCCCATCAAACGTTCTGAACGCTGTTTTGTGTGTGTCTTCGGAAGCTACCCGGATTTGGTGGTAACCAGATCGTAGGTCGATCTTAGAGAAAATAGTTGCGGATCCTAACTCATCAAAGAGTTCATCAATTGTAGGGATAGGGAAACGGTCACGGACTGTTACTGCATTTAACGCTCTATAGTCAACACAAAATCTCCAAGAGCCATCTTTTTTTCGTACTAAGAGCACCGGTGAGGAATATGGACTATTGCTTGGCTTAATGATTCCTTCCTTTAACATGTCATGGATGATGGTGGTCATGGCCTCTTTTTGTGAGTGTGGGTAACGGTACGGTTTGACATTAATTGGGGCTGTGTTGGGTATGATAGGTATATGATGGTCATGAAAACGAGAGGGGGGTAGGCCGTGGGGTAGTTGAAAGATTGCTGAATGGGACTGCAGAATTTTTTTAACTTGTGTGGGAAGTGTTGAAGGAAGTGATTCAAGAGGGTTTGGATTGGTAATTGGCTGGTTGATGTCGGTGTCATCGGAAGGCTGGTATAACAAGAGGTGAATTGAAGCAATGGAATCAGTTTGCATAAGGTGGCAAAGTTGGTTGTATGAGGATTGGGTGGGTAAGGACTTTTGGTCGCCTGTGATTGTAATGGCGTTGTTTTTATACGTGAAAGATAATTTTGGGATGGAAAAATCAGCCATTATAGGGCCAAGAGTTCTCAACCACTCCATGCCTAGCACCACATCAGCCCCTTCAATTGGTAACAAATGGAAAGGTATGTAGAACAGGTTGTTTTGTAATGTGATCGGGACTTGAGGACAAAGTCCAGAGCAAGATAATTTGGATCCGTTACCCACCATTACAGAAAAATTAGGAATAGGTTTGGTTGGGATTTTGAGGTGTTGGGCGATGCGAGGCTGTAGAATATTATGGGTGCTGCCGGTGTCAATTAAGACGGTGATAGTAAGACCATGTAACATGTCGGTGAATTTGAGTGTCTTGGGTGAGAATTGACCAATAGCAGCTTGTGGTGAGAGTTGAAAGTAAGTATCACCCACTTCAGTAGAAGTGTTATTGATTTCCATCGTGTCCTCCAATGTGTTTGAGAATTCCAGCCCAATTTGAGGTTCCTCGTCTTCAACGAGTAAAAGAAATTTTCCGGTTGAGCAACGGTGGCCTGGGATAAATTTTTCGTCGCAATTGAAACAAAGTCCTTGTGCACGACGCTCCTGAAGTTGAGCATTAGAAAGCTTCCGAATTGGAAGTTTGGTGGGTTGGGTAGTTGCAGCAGTTTTTGGGGTTTGGTTGGGTTGTTGTGCTGTTTGTGTGGCAGTAATGGATTTGTGAGGAGTGTTGGAAAGAAATTTTGGGTATTTAGGTTTTGCATCCTTTAGTTTAGACTCAATTAATTTTGCTAATCCAATGGCTTGGGATATAGAAGTGGGTTTGTGGATAGCAATTTCATTCTGAATTTCCAAAGCTAAACCAGAAATAAAACAATTAAGGATGGCTTCTTGTGATAATCCAACTACTTGAGTACCCAATTTTTCGAAAGCTGCTTGATATTCCACCACAGAACCAACTTGCTTTAATTTAAATAATTCTGCCTGATGATTTGCATATGTCGATGGACCAAAACGCAGTTGCAATGCCTTAGTAAAAGAAGGCCAATCACTTAATAAATGGCTTTGATACATCCATTTGTACCATCCCAAGGCCTCACCTTTCATGTAAAATGACATCATAGCAAGTCTATTATCAGGTGGCAATTGATAAAAATCAAAAAATTGGTCTGCTTGAAATAGCCATTCTAATGGGTTTGAGCCATCAAACATGGGAAGTTCTAATTTGGGAGTTCGAAAGGGTGGTAAAGGGTTGTTGGGTAGAATATTTGGGTAGGGTATATGCTGGTGGAACATTGGGGTATGGTAATTTTGTGTGGTTGGAATGTTGTTGGTTTGAGTGATGTAGGGTGAAGAAAAAAATCTAGGTATATGGGTAGGGATAGGTCTGATTGGGGAAGTGGTAAAATGGGGTTGAAGTAGGCTGTTGGGGATAGTAGAGGAAAGCAACGATGTGTAGGGCTGGGTGAATTGAGGGGAATGGAAGGAGGTGGGTGCAGAAGTTATAGTGGGGCTGTGAATAGTAGCAGAATTAGGTATAAATTGGGAAATCTGACTTACACTTGAAGGGGACGTTGCTGCGGCTGCTGTGTGAACAGTAGTTGCGGCCGGATGAACAGTAGCGGATGTGGCTGCTGCTGCAACAGTGGTGGCTGGCGGCTGCTCTCTTTGAAGAGCAAGTTTGTTTAGCATACCCATGATGTTTTCATACCTTGAATCTGAAATTTGTCTTTCATTGTCCATACGGGTTTGAATGAGCTCCAAATCTGCAGTGGTTTTATCAAACCTCTCATCCATTTGCTGCTGAGCTTGAGTCATTGCATTGTCTAGGTGCACATGAGCAGTTTGAACAGCCTCATCTATAATATCTCTAGGATTGTGTGGTTTGGGGGGAGGAGCCATGAATACAAGTGATGAAAGCACCAATTTGATAAGGTAGAACACACTATTTTTCTTAGATCTAGGGTTTCTTCCAAAATACACACAAAACATAAAAAGAAGGAGAGAAAATTATAAATTTCAACTTTTTTCTTCCTTCTTCCAACAAGTCAATAGCTTAAATACAAAGCATAATTTCTAATGGGCTGAATACAAAACAGGCCCAATTAGATAAGACAGCATAATAATAATAATACTAAAATTTAAGAAATCCCTATTATTATAAATTATAGTCTACCATCCACTTGGGCTTATTTTTAATCCTATTGGGCCTGCTAACACATTCCATATAGCATTGGTAATTGTACTGCTTTATCACAATTTGCTGCTGTCAAATCTAACTTGGTTGGAACTATTCCATCTTCCATTGGTCTGCTCACCAAGCTTTCGGTTTTACGCCTTTCTGAGAATCATTTATCTGGAAGAATACCTTCTGAAATAGGTAACTGTAAGTCTATGAAGGAGTTGCATTTGTATTCGAATCAACTTGATGGAAAAATTCCGAGTGAATTGGGGAAGATTCGACGTCTCGAGCATCTGTTAGTGTATAATAATAACCTTTCTGGTGAACTTCCTGTGGAGATGACAGAGCTTAAGAATCTTAAGAACATTTCATTGTTTAACAACATGTTCTCCGGAGTCATACCTCAAACCTTGGGAATTAACAGCAGTTTGGTACAGTTGGACTTTGTGAATAACAGCTTCACTGGAAACCTTCCACCGAATCTTTGTTTTGGAAGAAAGTTGAGTGTTCTGAATATGGGAATCAATCGATTTCGAGGAAGAATACCTCTTGATGTTGGAAGATGCACAACTCTAAGATGGGTCATTCTTAAACAAAACGAATTTACCGGGCCTCTTCCTGATTTCGAAAGAAATACCAATCTGTTATTCATGGAGATCAGCAACAATAGAATCAACGGATCAATTCCGTCGAGCTTAGGAAACTGCACGAGTCTCATGGCTTTAACGTTGTCGATGAACAAACTTAGTGGGCGTATACCACCGGAGTTAGGAAGCCTTGTGAATCTTGGGAGGCTGGATCTTGCTCACAATAACTTAGAAGGTCCTTTGCCTTTTCAGCTATCAAACTGTACCAAAATGTACAAGTTTGATGTGGGATTTAATTTCCTGAATGGTTCGTTGCCGTCAAGTTTGCAGAAGTGGACAAGGCTAGGAACACTAGTTTTAAATGAGAATTATTTCAGTGGCGGTATTCCTGCTTTCTTGTCGGCTTTTAAATATCTTTCTGAACTACAGCTGGGCGGCAATATGTTTGGAGGGAAAATTCCTACCGCAGTTGGGACATTGCAGCATTTGTTCGACGGGTTGAATCTAAGTTCTAATGGTCTGATAGGAGACATACCTGTGGAAATTGGAAATCTGAAAACTCTACTAATGATGGATCTTTCTCGGAACAATTTGACAGGAAGCATACAAGTTCTTGACGAACTCTTTTCATTAGTCGAAATCAATCTTTCGAACAATTCTTTTCAGGGTCCTATACCGAAGATGCTAATGAAGCGTTTTAATTCTCGCTTGTCGTCATTTTCGGGGAATCCCGGGCTATGTATCAGTTGTTCACCATCCAGTGGCTTGGTCTGCAACGAAAGCAGCTATGTAAAACCATGTGACGACAACAACAAAGCTATGAATAACAAAGGCCTAAGTAAAATTGCGATTGTGATGATAGCTATAGGATCCTCGATATTTGTTGTTTTGATGTTGATGGGATTAGTTTATATCTTTGCCTGTGGCAGAAAATCTGAACAGCAAGTCCATATCACTGATAACGGAGGTCCTTCGTCCCTTCTTAACAAAGTCATGGAGGCTACATCGAACCTAAATGATCGGTATATTATCGGCAGAGGAGCCCATGGAGTTGTCTATAAAGCCCTTGTAAGCCAAGACAAAGCTTTTGCCGTAAAGAAGCTAGCATTTGCTGCCAGCAAAGGTAAGAACGTGAGCATGGTTAGAGAAATTCAAACCCTTGGACAAATTCGGCATCGAAATCTTGTCAAATTGGAAAACTTTTGGTTGAGACACGATCATGGTCTAATTCTGTATAGCTACATGCCAAATGGAAGCCTTTATGATGTCTTGCATGAAAAGAAACCAGCACCATCTTTAGAGTGGAATGTTCGGTATAAGATAGCTATTGGAATTGCTCATGGGTTGACTTACCTTCATTATCACTGCAATCCTCCCATAGTGCACCGAGATATCAAACCTAACAACATACTTCTAGACTCGGATATGGAGCCTCACATTGCAGATTTCGGTATTGCCAAACTTTTGGACCAGTCCTCTACATCAAATCCTTCCTTATCCGTGCCTGGCACAATCGGTTATATTGCACCAGGTAACTATCTAACTAACTAACTAGTGATTTGATTTTTATCTTGTTCGCAAAATTTTCGTATGGTTGAGTAACATGTTTGTTTATATTGGCTTTTGACAGAGAATGCTTATACAACAGTAAGTAGTAGGGAGTGTGATGTATTCAGCTACGGAGTAGTTTTGCTTGAGCTGATAACGAGAAAGAAGGTAGTAGATCCATCGTTTACGGAGGGTACTGATATAGTGAGTTGGGTTAGATTGTTGTGGAGTGAAACAGGAGAAATTAATCAAATTGTTGATTCAAGCCTTGCAAATGAGTGTCTAGATACAAATATAGTGGAAAATGTTGCAAAAGTGCTTATGGTGGCTTTGAGATGTGCTGACAATGATCCACACAAGAGGCCTAAAATGACCGATGTTACTAAGCAATTATCAGATTCTAATCCGCAGAAAAGAAGTGAGAAGGAGTAGTTTTTTTAAAAGATTTCTAACTTGTATCTATGATCATGATATTATATAGATATCACTTTTGTTGTATGCATTGTGCTTCAAATTTGGTGAATAATAATATCATAATCCTATAAGCTCTTGTTGAAACATACATGCTGTGATCTTGAATTCAGATGATCTTTATTATTACCATGTTTTCGCCCATTGAAAGCAAAACAAAAAAAAAATCTCAATGTGGCATTTGACTAGAAACTGCAGATATGTAAACTGATATCAGCTATGGCGCGACAGTATGTGCGCAGCATTGTTACATCTGTCTGTTCAGAGAGTTTCATTAGCACTTTCTCCTTCGCACTTTGGTTCACAGACTGCATTTCACTTACCACCCAGAACTCCTGAGGCACAAACACGTACTCGATGGATTTGTAACAGCTATAGGTATGTCTATGTCAGCTAAAACTTTTACTATGCAAAGATGCAGTTCATAGCTTGATGAATAATGAATATCCCTGAACATGAGATGTAAATAGTTGAAACTTAGTTTAGGTGTAATGCTTAAAATGGATTTAAAATTCACTTGAAATGTATGAGTTCTGTTAGAGACATATATCATATGTTGAGGTACATAGAAATGCATAATTGAAAGAATTATTTGACTGTTGTAGTAAACGTGAGCTGCAAAAACTGATTAATTAAGAATCATAAAATAACATATATGGTCATTTTGTGAAACAATTAGATTACAAATTAAGAAAAGTATTTTGTGGTTGGTTTTGGCATTACTACTGATATATCAGAATTGATAGAGCAGTCAAAAAATGAATACATACACATGGATGATGTTCATTTTCAGCTGGAGTAGATAACACCTTGTCCAATACAACAACATGTGAAGTATGTTGTATACATATGAAGGATGAGTTATGACACAGTCATTACCAAAGTTTGGCCAAGTTGAAATCATAACATAATTGACAATGTTTTAACCATACATTCGATATTTAGAATTAGATTGAATTACCTCTTGTGAGTTGATACAATCCTCAATCTTTGTATAACTTCTTCAGTAGAATTGCATTATACTATTTAATTTTACTATTGACTATTGAGTAGTGAGTATTGGTGGAAAAATGCTAGAGCTCTTTCTCCAAAATCCCTTCAAGGCATGTAGGATATATTTTTGAGTGATCCTCACTAGCCTAAACCACAAAGAAATGAGTAATTCAAAGAAATGAAAGTTCATTTCTATTAGTGAGTTAGTTGAAATTTCAATAGGTTGAACTTACATCCTTCATTATCTGTCTTAATTCATCACTATGGAGTCTGGACTCGGGCACGGATACGGAACACGACACAGATGCTGATGCTGATACGAAGACACCGCTGATGTAAAAAATGTAGGACACGGAGACGACTATATATATTTTATATATTAATATAATAATACAATCTATGAGCACAATTTATAATAAATTTAAAAAGAAAAGCAAAATTTATTTTTATTTAAAATTTTTTTACACAAATGTTTAATTTAAACTTATTACTTTCAATAAAAAAAGACATAAATTTACTAAAACAAAATCATACAAATCATAGCATAGTCATTACACATTGAGAAAACCAACCTTTAAGTCTGACTTATCCAAAAATAAGTCAGTATCTTCAAAAAATCCATTGTCATCTAATGATCCAAACTTATCTCAAGCGATATCCCACATTTAAGTTTCCTCTTGATGATATTGGGGAGTGTTCCTTGATAGAAGTCGAAGGTTACTATGCACATATACTAAAGCTTCCGCTCGATGTGGTGTCATCTTGTTTCTCTTCAAAGAATGGATAAATGAATATGTGCTCCAATTTCTTTCACAATATAATGATGAACAAGATTGTGCAAGTAGCTTAAGCGCGGCATTTTTTTTAAAATTTTGAAAATTCACTACTACGAAAAACCCATTTAACAACGGTTGAGAATGACATATAATGACGCGGGCGAAGGCGTTGTTATGTAGATTGTTGTTGTATCTTCGATGTTTCTACAACGGTCTGAAAACCGTTGTTGTATTCTGGAAAACGCGCTATATATTGCAACGGTTAGTTGTATCAACCGTTGTGAAATATATTATTAATCACAACGGATATTAGTTTCAACCGTTGTGAAATATATTATCAATCACAACGGATATTAGTTTCAACCGTTGTTACATGTACCCTTAGTTTATTATATACAAATGTATATTGTTTGTTTTACCATACACCTAGTTAAAGAATTACAACCATTAAATTGGTAAGGAAATATATAATCTGAAAATTAAAATATTCTTGAAAACCAACTTAAACACACAACTGTTTTTCGAATTGCATCCATTTCATTCCGCACATTTTATGTTCCTTAACACATAATATACGATTCAATGGTCTGATTCACTCTACTCATCGATATTTTTAATTATATATGTCATACCCCAAATTTTACCCTCAGATTCTGATCATTTCATATCATTTTAAGCCGGTCTTTGTTTTCGCATTTTTAGTAAACATCTTATTAATCACACATCTTTATTCCATGACTTTTATTTTATTTTTAATTATTAGTATTATCCTACATTTAGTTAAATAGTATTTTGGATTTATTTAGGAATTATTTAGCTTATTTTTAACTTAATTTATTTTTACATAGTCTATATTTAGTTTAATTTATTTTCAATTATATTTTTAATCATAACTTATTTTAATTTTTAATATAGCTTTTTAGTTTAGTTCTAAATTAAATTCTTTAGTCTAGTTTAATTTTAATTAAATAGTCTAGTTAATTGTTTTAATTTAAATTTTATTACTATTATTACTTTCAATTTATTATAGCTTAGATTTTTTTTTTCTTTTTTTTCTTGCTTTTATTATTATTATTTCATCTTCCATCTTTTATTATTATTATCATTATTTCATCATTATTACTATTTATTATTTATTTATTTCATTGTTACTATTTATTATTTATTTATTTCATTATTATCATTTTTTATTTCATTTTTATTATTTGTATCATTTTATTTTTATTATTTCATTTTTTATTTTTATCATTTTATTTTTATTAATTTTACTATTTCATTTTTATTATTTTTATCATTTCATTTTCGTTTTTATTATTATTATTATTATTATTATTATTATGTTTTATTATTATTATTATTAATAATATTATTATTATTATTATTATTATTAGTATATTTGTTTTTATTATTATATTAGATGTCAAAACTCAAGGTCTGTTCCCTAATGGCAAGTTCTGCAAAACGTGAAACCGTGTCTACACTCTACCCCACTTCCTGCTATTCCCTGTGCAACAAATCCACAGATTTTCACCAAAATGATCCCTGCTACACCTTGACCAAAAACCTGTGCCAAAACCTTGTATCAGAATGGAAAAACATTGACCCTGCTTCATACTCCAACCACAACCGTACCAAAGCCTAACTCATCATCCTACATGCCAGCCAAGACTCTGCACATCAACACAGACCTGAGTAGACCAGCAACATGAAAAAGACACAACACAACGTTACAAGTTTTGAATTTCAAAGAGAAAAATTTAGAGTTAAAAGGGGGAGAGAAGTCACAACAAAGAAAAGAAAAAAAAGAGCAGATTGAAAACACCATACCTCTCTTCATCTCTCTCGCAAGCTCCACACACCTCCCTCTTCCACCATTGAAACAACCTTACCTCACATCTTCCTCCACCAAACCACCCTCTAATTTCCATCATAAAGCCACCAACTCACCATAACCTTTACTTCCTCTCATCACTCACAAAAGCTTCTCAAATAAGCACTTTTTCAGAAATAGCTTTTTCGCGTGAAACTGTAACACCTTCGAATAGACAACAATCGACACCACTTCATAAATCTCTGTTAAACCCACACCAATACCAACCGTCACAACCACTGCCTTGAACTTCCCACCTTCAATCCCCATCCGCCGCCGTGCCGAGTAAAGCGAAAAAGAGGAAGTCGCGCGGAGAGGAAAAGGGAACTGAAAGAGAACGAGACGGAGGCGAAGGATTTTGGATAGCAGGGAGGTTGGAAGCATTTATCTTTGTTTCATTTATTTTTCCTCATGATGTTGCGGGATCAGAACAATAGTGTTGCTTCTTTTTCTCTGAATGCTTTTGGCCGTGTTTGTGCTTTTTCATTTGTGACTTTGATTGAAATAATCATAAACCTAGTTAAACTGCCTCTTAAGCCCAGACGTCAAGTAGTATCATTGGGCTCTACAGCCCGTTTCATAACACCCTTTCACTGCTACTTGCACCTGTTTGGGATATTTTTTTGTTTTGGGGTTATTTAGTCAATAGTTTTCAGTTAGATGGGTTTTGGAATTTAAAAAAAGAAGCATACTTTGCTCTTTCTAAATGCATAGTTAATTTCAATCAGTCAACTTGTTTTTATTTATTTTTTATTTATTTTATTTTCTTTATTATTTTATTTTACTTTATTTACTATCACTATTATTTTGGTGGTATAAGTAATTAAGGCTTTAGTGTATAGTTTGGGTTAGGACCATGTTTTTTAACACCCCATGTCTGTTTATTTAGTTAGAATTCGGTTTATATAAGTTTTATTTTGTTTTAATTAATAATTAGATTTTTACTTACCAACTTTATTTTTATAACTAATATATCTTTAGTTAGCTAGTTTTTAGAGTAGAGTCATTTAGTTTTAAATTAGTTTTTTTAATTAAATAGTTAGTTTTAGTTTTAGATTTAAGTTTTAAATTAGAAATTTCATTTAGTTAGAATTTTGAGTAAATTAGTTTTAATCAAGTTTTAAATAAGTTTAGCTTAATTAGGCTTATTTATTTTTTAGAATTAGTTAAACTAGATTTTAGTAGCTAATTAATTTTAGTTAGGTGTAATTAGTTTATTTAAAAATTAGTTAATCAGTTTGGTCTTTTTAGATTAATTTAGAATTTAGATAATTAGCTTTAACTAGATTTTATTTATTATATTTAATTCTTAATTTTATATTTTCATTATAGTTAATTCCTAATATTCATTTTTTTTTCGTTTAATTCTTGTTACTTACTGTATATATATTGTTGTACATATTTACCTTACAATTGTTACTCGAGGTTCTCCTTTTTGCCCCTCTGTCACTTACTATCATTCCAAAGGAAAGGACCTACCCAATTGACTGCCCAGTCAGTTAGGATAGTCTTGCTGTCAGATCCTACTCAATTCAATTCCCCTTTAACTCTTGTTTACAAGATGTTGCTTTCCCCTCCTTCCAAAGGAAAAGTCTCTCTATTGACTTCATGTCATAGGTAGCTCAAATACCCTGTTAACCTCAAACCATTTCACAAGAGATAGCCATTAATCTCTTCTCCCTTCTGACCCGGCCTTCCCAAAGAGATAGCTATTAATCTCTTCTCCTTTAAGACTGTCCAACCTTTCACAATCCTTTCAAGAGATAGCCATTAATCTCTTTCTCCTAACCAATCCATCCTTACAAACTTTGCTTTCAAGCTTTTCACCCTACTTTCCCTTGGAACCTTGAACACAGTCAAGAGTTCCTCACCCCCATTGAGGGGAACTACGATTGCTCTGATTTCTCAAGTTCACCTTGAGAATACGTAGGCATAGGATTGCGAGATCCTAGCGAGCTACCTTTTTCTTTTTCCATCTTTTTCCTTTACAATCCGATGCCTTCTCGGATTCCACATTTTCTTTTTACACCCTTAGACCATACTTAGTGTATATACCTAGGTCTTTAACTTTACCATAGTACAAATTCTCTTTAGCAAGCAAACATAACATAACACAAATATTAAACAAGAGGTTCCCGTAGAGTACTACGGACGTTTAGGGTGCTAATACCTTCCCTGGACGTAACCAACCCCCGAACCTTAGATCTCCCCCTTTTAGGTTTTTTTAACGATTTTGAACCTTTCCTTTGGATAAATCAAAGTCGGTTGTAAAAGAAAATGATGCAAGTTAAGTAATAGCTTGTTATCCGATTTTCACCGCAACAGAAATGGCGACTTCACTGGGGATCTCCCTAAGAGGGTTAAGCCTATCTTGTTTGTATTTGTGTTATTTACATGTTTGTTTGCTTCATATTTGCATATTTGTATCTGTATATATACTTGTTGTGCTTGAGTTTTTCTGTGTGCAGGGTGGTTACTTTGAGTGGTGAGATAAGTCCTAACCCGGACTTGAGAGCATTTATGATAGGATCGTGGTGTAATTAATAGTCGGTTGTTGGCAGTAGTACCAACAATTTATGGCATATGATGACCACACTCAGATGAGGCCCTTTGGGATTGTTGATGTCTGATGTGAGCAGTCACATTGATATTACTTTTTCAAATAGGAGCCAGGGATTCTGAGGACTGTAGTTACCTTTACCCCACTTGGCCTTTTAGGATGTAGTGTGGTGACTATGAGGGAGCCAGTCCTGAGTAGTTGTCACGCGATACTACACTCAGACGAGTTTATCTTGAGAATATTATTAACCCGTGTGAGTAGTTACATGGGCCGATAATATCCGAAGGATTTACGTAGACTCTGGGAACTTTTAGAACCATGTTCTACAGTTGATAAACCCTAGTACACACCTTTTGGGATGGGTAGACCATGGCTCCATGCTCGTGATCTTCAAACCTAAGCCCTCATTTGCTTCCCTGTATATATGTGTGAATATGTGAATACCTGTATATGTGTGTTTGTGCATACATTCATGATAGCCCTCTGGTTTCAAGGAATTCATGCGCTTTTTCTTTGTAAAGATCAATAAAGATCATGGTTTTAAAGCAAAACTTTTCAGCTTTCAAAAAAATGTTTGCAACTTGCTTTTGCGTTCCTTGAAACCAATTGGTTTGCATTGCATTGCATATCATTTGCATCTTTACATGATTCATTGCATGCGTTTGTCGGTCCAGTTACTCATCTCCAGTTGTCTCTATCTTCCAGTATCACCTGTGAATCGTCAAACTGATTCCTCGACACTGATACCGGACTAGAGCTAACTACAGACGAAGAATGTCAGAGCAAGAGATACACAATGTTGAGGTCCGAATGGAGATCGATGAACTTAAGTCAAGCATGACTAAACTCACTAAGATGTTCCAAGTTTTGATTGCTAGGGGAGAGCCTCCCCAAAGGACTGTCATCCAGGAAGTTTCAAGTGCTGATCCACCACCCGTTCAGTTACCACCATCAACTTGGCCAGAGTTTGGTTTGCCACACAACTATTCTCCACCTCTTGCATCTACTGCTATGGTTGGTCAGAATGTTATGCCAGTGTTTCAAGCTCCTGTTTTCACCTAGCCCAGACCTGTGGTTCATGCTGTTCCACATACTGTTCGAGCTTCTTTCGAGAATCCCCTTTATGAGTACAATGCTGCAAGTGCTCAAGGTGAAGACCATGAAGACTTTGTTGAACCTGAGGTTGTTCGAGAGCAGTTTCAGAGCATAGAGAAGAGACTCAAAGCTGTTGAGGGTAATGACTTCTTTAATGTGGATGCGGATAATATGTGCTTAGTGTCTGACCTTGTTATACCTCCTAAGTTTACAACTCCAGATTTTGTGAAGTACAAGGGTCACTCTTGCCCAAGAGCTCATGTGGTCATGTATCTCCGTAGGATGACTGCTCATGCCAAGGACCAGAAATTGCTAATCCATTATTTTCAAGACAGCTTGAGCGGAGCATCGCTCAAATGGTACATGGGTCTTGAGCAAAACTCTATCCACAGCTTCCAAGATCTCACCAACGCCTTCATGAAGCAATACAAGTATAACCTTGACATGGCTCCTGATCGCCGTCAGCTGCAAAATATGAGTCAACATGAGAAAGAATCCTTTAAGGAGTATGCTCAGCGCTGGAGAGAATTGGCTTCTCAAGTTGAACCTCCTTTGGGTGAGAAAGAATTAACTGGAATGTTCATGGACACCCTGTCTCCATTCTATTGGGAGAAGATGATTGGAAGTGTTTCCTCCAACTTCACTGATTTGGTTACTATTGGCCAGAGGCTCGAGGAAGGTCTTAAGAAAGGAAAAATATCCAAGGCTGCTGAATCTTCCAATGCTGTAAAGAAATCCTTTGGGAACTTTCAGAAGAAGAAGGAAGAACAGACTAATGTTGTAATGTTTGAAGTAAGAAGGCCTCGTCCTCAACCTCGGTATGCTGTTCACCCTACTATTGCTGCTGTTACTCCCGTGGTTACTGCTTCACAACCAGCTCAAGCTCCTCAACGTTCATTTATTGGACAAACTCAGTACCGTAATAATCATTTTGACCCTATTCCCATAACATACACTAAGCTTTATCCCGGTCTGGTTGAGCAAGGTTTGATTACCACAAGGCCTTTGCCTCCTCCTCCAAATCCTCTTCCAGCCGGCTACAGGGCTGATCTCCATTGTGAATACCATCAAGGTGGTGCAGGTCATGACTTGGAAAATTGCTTTGCATTGAAGGCTAGAGTACAAGAGCTGATGAGGAACAAAATCCTCTCCTTTAAGGACAATCCCAATGTTCAGAACAATCCTCTGTCAGGGCACGCCAAGTGAAGCTTCAGTCGACTTCAGCAGATTATCCCCCTAAAAGCCAGTGTTTCAGACAGGACAGCTCATCCTTGTGTTGATTAGTCACTAGGCCTTGTTTCTTATTGTTTGCATTTTCCTTATTTTGTAATGGCTGTTTGCTTTTAATTATGTTTGTACTTTCACAATTACTGAAATGAGCATTGCAACTTTTTGAGTCAATTCATTTATGTTTGCTATTTACATCTTTATGCTTTCTTTTTTAAAATACTTGATCTCTTTTCCACTTTCCTTTTGATTATGCAAAGATTGGAGGGAGGATGATGAAAACGTTATACTCATAATTGCTGTTGGTATGCTTTCAAATCAAAACTTTGCTGACGATGTAAGGCATTGTTTCAACTCCCAAACACCGGAGACATAAGGAAGATAACCCCTCTTTAACCCCTTCGAGCCTTGAAGTAGGAGTTTCTTTTCTTTACAAATAAAAACCCGTAATTTTAACCTGGGGCAGGGTAGTTCTCAGTTAACTTGATTTGTGCATTCAATTACAAGAGCTTCATGCAAGACGACTTTCAACAAAATGTTGCACTTACAGTTTTCCTTCGCACACAACAAGCAAGTGTCGAAGATGTCTTTCAAATTCAAATGCCAATGATGGTTCTCTGTAATCATCAAATCAGGCAGTCACTAATAAAAAAGAAGAGATTCAAAATAAGAGCCCGCTAAGTCAAAACCTATGAAGGAGACTTAGGCAAAATTGGGGCATCCCGCTGACTGTAAGCTCAAATAACACAGTTCAGGCAAAAGTTAGGGATAACAAAAAAGGAATCAATCAAGAAATTACCAAAATCCTCAAAGACAAAACGAGTTGACTAAGGTCCTCATCAAAAACAACCAAAAGTTATAAGAAAGCAGTGACTGCCATCTCAAGTCCTTTAAACTTTTGAACCATCATCATTGTTATCATCAGGGCAATTTCCAGCATGTGGAAACCTGAGTGTATAGTTCGAGTTAACTGAGCATAGGACTGAAGTTCATCACGTAGATTGGGTGGGTCACAAATAAACTTTGAGCCTTTATCCTTTGTTTCATAAACCGTGAACCAGACCATGTTATAACCCTCAAAAGACCTAATTGAAGCGAGGTTATTTTGAAAGCATACTACAACAAGGTTGCGTAAACTGACTCCAAAAGATCTTTGCAGATCATTTGTTTTTGGCATTATACCTTTTGCTTAAACTTCTCACTTTAATATCTTGAACCACCGTGTTCAGACCAGTGATTCGTTTGTCTTTCAAAAATGATATTGATTTCAAAAGTTGCATGAACTCTGCATTTACCATGTTTGTACAAATACTTTTGTTTGCAAACTAGTTTACTTCTCAAGGAATTTTCAAACAATTAAGAAACTTGGGCGGTGATCCAATCAGGGGCAAGTTTCTTCCATATCCTATTGAGAATCAGTTCAAGATTTGTGGTTTAATGGCGACTTCTCAGATTTGGCTTATCCAGAAAACCTTTCAAGAGTCAGGCTGGGGCAAGCTTTCCCAGTGTACAGTAAAACAATCACCTTTCAAGACTCAGACTAGGGCAAGCTTTCCAAGCGCACAGTGAAACAATCATTTTCAGAATCAGACAAGCTGAAGCAGTGATCAGCTCATCTACAACAGTCAGCTAATCTGGGGCAGTTTACTTGAAGAATCCCCGAGCAGCTCTCCATCCTTCCTACAAGGATCATCACTTGATACAGTTTACCAGTGTGGCAGAGATATGTTCAGCAATAACATCTCTAGTCCCCAAGGAGAATGGCAGTGATCTCCGTGTTGAGGAATCAGTTTTCCAGTCTTGTCTTCTTACCAAAGGAGTCTAGCTGTGTCGTCGACATTACATTCACATTTGCATTTGATCATATCATCTGCATAATTCATATACATATACATAGCATGAGTGTTTCATCCTCATTTGCATTTCTCCCGAGGTCGTGTTGTTATCCACGTCTTACCTTGTGGTCAAAGTCCAACTTTCTTGGCGCCTACCAAAACATTACCTGTCCATTCCATTCCAGTGCTATTCCTGGATTTTTTTACATTCTTCCACTCCAGTACCATTTTTGGTTTTCTCTCTTTCTGATAATTTTCAGATCGAATCTTTGTTCACTTTCATCTAAAACCTTGATTAGATATTGTGATTGTGCATTTCATTCAAAACCTTGATTGGATGTTTGGTTTTCTCTCTTTCTGATAATTTTCAGATCGAGTCTTTGTTCACATTCGTCTAAAACCTTGATTAGATGTTGTGATTGTACCTTTCATTCAAAGCTATTATTGGATGTCTGGTTTCTTTACTTTGTTCACATTCATCTAAAACCTTGATTAGATGTTGTGATTGTACCTTTCATTCAAAGCTATTATTGGATGTCTGGTTTCTTTACTTTGTTCACTTTCATCTAAAACCTTGATTAGATATTGTGATTGTGCCTTTCATTCAAAACCTTGATTGGATGTTTGGTTTTCTCTCTTTCTGATAATTTTCAGATCGAGTCTTTGTTCACATTCGTCTAAAACCTTGATTAGATGTTGTGATTGTACCTTTCATTCAAAGCTATTATTGGATGTCTGGTTTCTTTACTTTGTTCACTTTCATCTAAAACCTTGATTAGATATTGTGATTGTGCCTTTCATTCAAAACCTTGATTGGATGTTTGGTTTTCTCTCTTTCTGATAATTTTCAGATCGAGTCTTTGTTCACATTCGTCTAAAACCTTGATTAGATGTTGTGATTGTACCTTTCATTCAAAGCTATTATTGGATGTCTGGTTTCTTTACTTTGTTCACTTTCATCTAAAACCTTGATTAGATATTGTGATTGTGCCTTTCATTCAAAACCTTGATTGGATGTTTGGTTTTCTTTCTTTCTGATAATTTTCAGATCGAGTCTTTGTTCACATTCGTCTAAAACCTTGATTAGATGTTGTGATTGTACCTTTCATTCAAAGCTATTATTGGATGTCTGGTTTCTTTACTTTGTTCACTTTCATCTAAAACCTTGATTAGATATTGTGATTGTGCCTTTCATTCAAAACCTTGATTGGATGTTTGGTTTTCTCTCTTTCTGATAATTTTCAGATCGAGTCTTTGTTCACATTCGTCTAAAACCTTGATTAGATGTTGTGATTGTACCTTTCATTCAAAGCTATTATTGGATGTCTGGTTTCTTTACTTTGTTCACTTTCATCTAAAACCTTGATTAGATATTGTGATTGTGCCTTTCATTCAAAACCTTGATTGGATGTTTGGTTTTCTCTCTTTCTGATAATTTTCAGATCGAGTCTTTGTTCACATTCGTCTAAAACCTTGATTAGATGTTGTGATTGTACCTTTCATTCAAAGTTATTATTGGATGTCTGGTTTCTTTACTTTGTTCACTTTCATCTAAAACCTTGATTAGATATTGTGATTGTGCCTTTCATTCAAAACCTTGATTGGATGTTTGGTTTTCTCTCTTTCTGATAATTTTCAGATCGAGTCTTTGTTCACATTCGTCTAAAACCTTGATTAGATGGTGTGATTGTACCTTTCATTCAAAGCTATTATTGAATGTCTGGTTTCTTTACTTTGTTCACTTTCATCTAAAACCTTGATTAGATATTGTGATTGTGCCTTTCATTCAAAACCTTGATTGGATGTTTGGTTTTCTCTCTTTCTGATAATTTTCAGATCGAGTCTTTGTTCACATTCGTCTAAAACCTTGATTAGATGTTGTGATTGTACCTTTCATTCAAAGCTATTATTGGATGTCTGGTTTCTTTTCTTGTTCACTTTATCTAAAGCCGTTATTAGATATTGTGATTTGTATCTTTCATTCAAAGTCGTTATTGGATGACTGGTTTCTCTACCATCTGATGTTTTTCCGGATGTGTCTCTCTTTCTGATGTTTTTTCAAATTGAGTCTTTTGTTCTGATGTTTTTCCAGAACTTATCTGATGTTTTTCCAGATAATCCTTTGTTTATTCTGATGCTTTTCAGAATTTCATTGTTTTTACCATCTGATGCTCTTCCGGATGTGTCTCTCTTTCTAATGTTTTTTTCAGATCGAGTCCTTGTTCACTTTATCTAAAGCCATTATTAGATATTGTGATTTGTACCTTTCATTCAAAGCCATTATTGGATGACCGGTTTCTTTTGCCATCTGATGTTTTTCCGGATGTTTCTTTCCCCGTCTTATCTGGTTTTTCTTGAAGATCCCGTTTGAACTCTTCAGTATAAGAAAATTCCAGAAAATCTTTTGCTGATGTCTATCCTTTCATTTCAAATTGATCCCCAGTGGAGATCGTGTCTTCTTTCTAGCTCCATGCCCAGTAAGAGTATCTTCTATTTCCCCAGTGTCAGCCGGTCACGCCTGAACCAGTTGCTTCATCACCTTCGATTATTCCCCAGTGTTGTTGTCATCCCCAGTGAGTGATTGCTCATTGTGAGGACTTTGGCCCCGTCTGCATTTTGCACTTACCATTCTATCATGTCCATCATACTAGAAATTCATGGCATGTATGCATTTGCATGTCTGTTAGCTGTCTGTAGCATTTGCATTCCATCTAAGGGCAAAATTTTCGGTTTGCTATATTTAAATACCTTTCACCTTGATGTCCCGAGGATTTCCATCACTCATGTCATCCGGTGAAGTTATTTAAATAGGGGCAACTGTCATACCCCAAATTTTACCCTCAGATTCTGATCATTTCATATCATTTTAAGTCGGTCTTTGTTTTCGCATTTAGTAAACATCTTATTAATCACACATCTTTATTCCATGACTTTTATTTTATTTTTAATTATTAGTATTATCCTACATTTAGTTAAATAGTATTTTGGATTTATTTAGGAATTATTTAGCTTATTTTTAACTTAATTTATTTTTACATAGTCTATATTTAGTTTAATTTATTTTCAATTATATTTTTAATCATAACTTATTTTAATTTTTAATATAGCTTTTTAGTTTAGTTCTAAATTAAATTCTTTAGTCTAGTTTAATTTTAATTAAATAGTCTAGTTAATTGTTTTAATTTAAATTTTATTACTATTATTACTTTCAATATATTATAGCTTAGATTTTCTTTTTTCTTTTTTTTTCTTGCTTTTATTATTATTATTTCATCTTCCATCTTTTATTATTATCATTATTTCATCATTATTACTATTTATTATTTATTTATTTCATTGTTACTATTTATTATTTATTTATTTCATTATTATCATTTTTTATTTCATTTTTATTATTTGTATCATTTTATTTTTATTATTTCATTTTTTATTTTTATCATTTTATTTTTATTAATTTTACTATTTTATTTTTATTATTTTTATCATTTCATTTTCGTTTTTATTATTATTATTATTATTATTATTATTATTATTATGTTTTATTATTATTATTATTAATATTATTATTATTATTATTAGTATATTTGTTTTTATTATTATATTAGATGTCAAAACTCAAGGTCTGTTCCCTAATGGCAAGTTCTGCAAAACGTGAAACCGTGTCTACACTCTACCCCACTTCCTGCTATTCCCTGTGCAACAAATCCACAGATTTTCACCAAAATGATCCCTGCTACACCTTGACCAAAAACCTGTGCCAAAACCTTGTATCAGAATGGAAAAACATTGACCCTGCTTCATACTCCAACCACAACCGTACCAAAGCCTAACTCATCATCCTACATGCCAGCCAAGACTCTGCACATCAACACAGACCTGAGTAGACCAGCAACATGAAAAAGACACAACACAACGTTACAATTTTTGAATTTCAAAGAGAAAAATTTAGAGTTAAAAGGGGGAGAGAAGTCACAACAAAGAAAAGAAAAAAAAGAGCAGATTGAAAACACCATACCTCTCTTCATCTCTCTCGCAAGCTCCATACACCTCCCTCTTCCACCATTGAAACAACCTTACCTCACATCTTCCTCCACCAAACCACCCTCTAATTTCCATCATAAAGCCACCAACTCACCATAACCTTTACTTCCTCTCATCACTCACAAAAGCTTCTCAAATAAGCACTTTTTCAGAAATAACTTTTTCGCGTGAAACTGTAACACCTTCGAATAGACAACAATCGACACCACTTCATAAATCTCTGTTAAACCCACACCAATACCAACCGTCACAACCACTGCCTTGAACTTCCCACCTTCAATCCCCATCCGCCGCCGTGCCGAGTAAAGCGAAAAAGAGGAAGTCGCGCGGAGAGGAAAAGGGAACTGAAAGAGAACGAGACGGAGGCGAAGGATTTTGGATAACAGGGAGGTTGGAAGCATTTATCTTTGTTTCATTTATTTTTCCTCATGATGTTGCGGGATCAGAACAATAGTGTTTCTTCTTTTTCTCTGAATGCTTTTGGCCGTGTTTGTGCTTTTTCATTTGTGACTTTGATTGAAATAATCATAAACCTAGTTAAACTGCCTCTTAAGCCCAGACGTCAAGTAGTATCATTGGGCTCTACAGCCCGTTTCATAACACCCTTTCACAGCTACTTGCACCTGTTTGGGATATTTTTTTGTTTTGGGGTTATTTAGTCAATAGTTTTCAGTTAGATGGGTTTTGGAATTTAAAAAAAGAAACATACTTTGCTCTTTCTAAATGCATAGTTAATTTCAATCAGTCAACTTGTTTTTATTTATTTTTTATTTATTTTATTTTCTTTATTATTTTATTTTACTTTATTTACTATCACTATTATTTTGGTGGTATAAGTAATTAAGGCTTTAGTGTATAGTTTGGGTTAGGACCATGTTTTTTAACACCCCATGTCTGTTTATTTAGTTAGAATTCAGTTTATATAAGTTTTATTTTGTTTTAATTAATAATTAGATTTTTACTTACCAACTTTATTTTTATAACTAATATATCTTTAGTTAGCTAGTTTTTAGAGTAGAGTCATTTAGTTTTAAATTAGTTTTTTTAATTAAATAGTTAGTTTTAGTTTTAGATTTAAGTTTTAAATTAGAAATTTCATTTAGTTAGAATTTTGAGTAAATTAGTTTTAATCAAGTTTTAAATAGGTTTAGCTTAATTAGGCTTATTTATTTTTTAGAATTAGTTAAACTAGATTTTAGTAGCTAATTAATTTTAGTTAGGTGTAATTAGTTTATTTAAAAATTAGTTAATCAGTTTGGTCTTTTTAGATTAATTTAGAATTTAGATAATTAGCTTTAACTAGATTTTATTTATTATATTTAATTCTTAATTTTATATTTTCATTATAGTTAATTCCTAATATTCATTTTTTTTTCGTTTAATTCTTGTTACTTACTGTATATATATTGTTGTACATATTTACCTTACAATTGTTACTCGAGGTTCTCCTTTTTGCCCCTCTGTCACTTACTATCATTCCAAAGGAAAGGACCTACCCAATTGACTGCCCAGTCAGTTAGGATAGTCTTGCTGTCAGATCCTACTCAATTCAATTCCCCTTTAACTCTTGTTTACAAGATGTTGCTTTCCCCTTCTTCCAAAGGAAAAATATCTCTATTGACTTCATGTCATAGGTAGCTCAAATACCCTGTTAACCTCAAACCATTTCACAAGAGATAGCCATTAATCTCTTCTCCCTTCTGACCCGGCCTTCCCAAAGAGATAGCTATTAATCTCTTCTCCTTTAAGACTGTCCAACCTTTCACAATCCTTTCAAGAGATAGCCATTAATCTCTTTCTCCTAACCAATCCATCCTTACAAACTTTGCTTTCAAGCTTTTCACCCTACTTTCCCTTGGAACCTTGAACACAGTCAAGAGTTCCTCACCCCCATTGAGGGGAACTACGATTGCTCTGATTTCTCAAGTTCACCTTGAGAATACGTAGGCATAGGATTGCGAGATCCTAGCGAGCTACCTTTTTCTTTTTCCATCTTTTTCCTTTACAATCCGATGCCTTCTCGGATTCCACATTTTCTTTTTACACCCTTAGACCATACTTAGTGTATATACCTAGGTCTTTAACTTTACCATAGTACAAATTCTCTTTAGCAAGCAAACATAACATAACACAAATATTAAACAAGAGGTTCCCGTAGAGTACTACGGACGTTTAGGGTGCTAATACCTTCCCTGGACGTAACCAACCCCCGAACCTTAGATCTCCCCCTTTTAGGTTTTTTTAACGATTTTGAACCTTTCCTTTGGATAAATCAAAGTCGGTTGTAAAAGAAAATGATGCAAGTTAAGTAATAGCTTGTTATCCGATTTTCACCGCAACAATATAGTTTACCTCTTCATCGCCCAAAATCATCGCGATTTTATCATCATAATAATCATGATCATAAAAACCACGATGATTTTTGGCGATGAATATGTAAACTATATAATATAAAAGATATCGATGTGTAGAAGGAATCAGACCGTTGAATCGTATATTATGCGTTAAGGAACATTCAATGTGCTGAATGAAATGGATGCGATTCGAAAAACATTGGCATGATAATGGTTGGTTTTCAAATACATCTTAATTTTCAGATTATAAGTTTCGATACCAATTTAACAGATTGCATTTTCATTAAAAGGATAGTAAAACAAACAATATATATAGTATATAATAAACTAAATTTCATATGTACAATATCAGAATAATAAACTAAATTTCATATGTACAATATCAGAACGAATTCATATATATGTACCTTATTAGAATGAATTCATATATATATGTACCACCATCATCATCACCATGTGAAACAAACCTAAGAAGTGGGAAAGCAATGAAGAAAATTAGTTATTATTCAAAACAAAACAAGCAAAATTTGAAACAAACCCTAAGAAGTGGGAAGCAATGAAGAAAATTAGTTAGTATTCAAAACAAAACAAGCAAAAGTTGAAAGAAAACGCTAAGAAGTGGGACTGTACCATAACAATGAAGTTCACCTTGCTTGTGAAGCATTGAAGTCGAATCTGCGCAAAAAGAGAACAATCAACAAAAACATCATGAATCAAACGAGATAATGAGTACTATCTAACAAAAAGATTGAAGTGGAAGAATACCTTATTTTCCATAAACAATATGTACATTACGCTTGCTACGCCAGCATCATCACCATGTTCATCTAGTTTTAGACTCTGCAAGAAGGAATTCAAGGAGGAAAAAGCTTAAATCAAAAGCTTCATACTTCTTGAATTTCTTTTCGCAGATTCTAAAAAAAGATGAAGTTTGGGTGCTAGGGTTTCGCTGTGAAGGAAACGGCGCGACTGTAAAAAAGGGAAAGTTAATTCCCTTATATAGGTAAATGTTTCACAACGGTTTTCTTAAATAATCGTTATGATAGATTATATATTAATTTAATAATATCACAACGGTTAGTTATAATAACCGTAGCGATACCCCTTATACGTGGTACATGGTTCGACACCAGGCAACAACATTTTCCTAAAGTTACGCCTGGATTATAAGTGATATCGCTACGGTCATTACTTATAACCGTCGTGATATTATTAACCGTTGCACTTCCCAACATATGAACGGTTACAAGAAAATATAGTTCAAGAATATGAACGGTTTACAAGTTATCATCATTACAAGCATTAAACTATTAGTCTTTTCATCTTCAACCTCATCTATAAATAGACAATTTTACATATCTAAATAATATATTCTTCGTAACAATGAGTTCAACAAATGAGAATCCTAGAAACCTCAATGAGGAACGTCAGACGCCAATCCAGGAGGTCGTCCAACCAGTAACTGCCAACTTCAGGGATGCCTTAAGTGTAAGGAAGGATTAGAAGAAGAAGAAGAAGCCGAAGAAGAAGAAGATAAAGAAGAAAATGAGGCCTGTATATTATGATTCCGATGAGGGGAGTGAGGAGAGATGTCTAGATTATGAAGATGCATTTTGTGCTATGGGCTCTGACAATGATCTTGATATGTAATATGTTTATCAATGTACTCTCAATGGAATATTAAAATAAAATTATGTCTATATATGTTCATCTCTTACAGTTTTATTTTTAAAGTTATATATATACTCTATTGCACTTAAAAATACTAAAGAATACATTGCTGTGAATCGAAGCGTGATATATGTAGTACAACGGTCTTCTAATACAAGCGTGTTAAAATGTAAAAATATGGAAAAAAAATATAGAGCTGGGAATCGAAGCTTGTTACATAGCTTGTATTAAAACGGTTATGTAATACAACCGTCGTTAAATATGTCGTTATAAATTTTTAATCCTGTTACAACGGTGGGATACGAAACCGTGGTAAAACTGGCGTCGTTAAATGGGGTTTTCGTAGTAGTGATTATTGAGTTTTTTTTTTAATTATGAAATTTTGGGTTGGACCGTGTCCTTTATTTGAAATAAGGGGTGGTATCTGTGTCTGCTGCGATTTAATATTTTTTTCTGTTGGACACTTCAAAAACATGGTAGATACATGTCGTACGAGTGTTGTAAACGTATCCGTGTCCGACACGCCATGTGAATGGCGTGTCTGAGCTTCATAGATTCTTCAAGTGTGATTTTTACAAATGGGATACAATCCTTACCCCAAAATACAAGATCATTTCTTAATGCACCACCCTAGTTTCTTATACACCACGTGAAATTTCGTTTTTGCCCCCCAGTTCCGGATGTGCACATCCGGACGCACCGTTTTTGTAAAAAACACTAATGTGTTCCAGATGTGCACATCCGAAAACATAGCATAGCTTTATTTTTTTTAATTCCGGAACTGCAGATCCGGAAAATAGCATAACTTTATTTGTCTTTTAAAAATCGGTTTTGTCGATTGGTCGCATACGTTAATATATCATCGCAATATATTTCGGAGATAAGCCCTTTTCGTTATTGAAAATAAGTAATGTGGCTGGTGCACCAGTAGCAGTAATGTCATCAGAAGTTATAACAAACTCTAGGGTTGGAGTCTCTCCGTCAATATAATGGTTGTCTTCGGCATTCTGATAAAGTTAGGACTCAATATATTTCGGAGATAAACCCTTTTCGTTATTAAGAGTAGTTACTAACTTACACGATACAAGAAAAGTGTTTGAATGCATAAATAACTCATTATTATTTATCATTTTGGTTTTCAGTGAGTGGCGTGTGGCTTTCTATAAATCAACTGGGTTTAAGCCTAAAAGGATTATATTTTCCAGGTTCGAAGATTGTAGGACAAATCAAGATCAACAGTAAAACATTACTTCTTTGACGTTATCCAAGATAAATGACATTGAAACAGTATAATATATACATATACATCAATATACATCAGTATGTATCATTTAGAAAAACCAATGCCGAAAGCCACATGCCACTCCCTGAATTATTCTATCATGAGGAATACACAAATCTAACAAAATTATCTTATCATTCCAGCGGGCCAATTTCCCTTCTAAGGATCCACTGTTATTTTAAAGAGATCTTGAATTATCTCCTCGCAATGAACCTGAGCAGAAACAATTCCTCTGTATCTTGTGACCCAAAGTCAGTCCATTGGTTCTGCAAGTGGTAATAGGAGTACCACCAACTTTGTGTCGACTCTACTGCCATTTATCTTGGATAACGTCAAAGAAGTAATGTTTTACTGTTGATCTTGATTTGTCCTACAATCTTCGGGGATAGATTTGGGAGTTCGGATAACGTCAAAGAAGTAATGTGTTACTGTTGATCTTGATTTGTCCTACAATCTTCGAGGATACATTTGGGAGTTCAGATAACGTCAAAGAAGTAATGTTTTACTGTTGATCGGTATTCTTTTAAAATACATATTATTATTATTTCTTAAAATAAATATACATTTTTAAGTTTCAGCCATTTTTCCGAATGTGCACATCCGAAATACGCGTAACTTGTCATTCCGGATATGCACATCCGGAACAAGACAATGTTTTAAAAAAAAAAACGATGCATCCGGATGTGCACATCCGAAACTGGGGGAAAAAACGAAATTTTACGTGGTGTATAAGAAACTAGGGTGGTGTACTAAAAAATGGTCAAATACAAAGCATCCAACATGATTATCAAACTCAACCTCAATTTTGTATCTAAGAAATAAATAACAATAACCAATGAAAAAAAGCATAGATTTGAAAAAAAAAATGAAATGATTTCAAATTAGTGTGACGGGGTCTTTAAAAACTATGTTGAGCGTAACTTGTAAAAATTTTAAATTGATTTAGCTTAAATATCAGTATGAATATAAGGCATGTTAACATATCAGTATGAATATAAGGTTAAAAAGACTGAAATTGTACCAATGATGCAAAACACTTAAACATGTAACATTACACTTCAAATGTAGTACTGATGTAGAACATGTAGCAATGGAGAAAATGAAAAGGAATCATTAAGAAGCATTAAGACTATTAAAATGGTGGCCTTGACATCCTTAAAATAACAAAGGCTACTAACTAAAATATGAGAAAGAGTTAAGTAAGTTTAAAAGGATAAAGTACATGAAGAATGACATCGTTGAAATGTACTAATGATGCAGAACCTTTAAAAATGAAAAATAATCATTAATAAATAGATTATTTCTTAACACACTATCCATATTTTTTATACACCACGTAAAATTTCGTTTTTGCCCCCCAGTTTCGAATGTGCACATCCGAACGCACCGTTTTTTTAAAAAACGTTGCCTTGTTTCGGATGTGCAAATCCCGAATGACAAGTTATGTGTATTCCGGATGTGCACATCCGAAAAAATGGCTGAAACTTAAATGGTATATTAATTTTAAGAAATAATAATAATATGTATTTTAACAGAAGGTTAGAGGAACGAATATGGCAGACATCCTTTAGTGATAACTTCAAAATATTTATCAAAACGCATGATGGTCACTTGTTCCGTATCCAAAAGCTGTCTAGTAGTTCTAACACATATTTAAACAAAATACGGTCATCCACCTATAGTGACAAACATGACCTCTGTAACCATAAGTTATATATCCTAAAACGTTACTGTGAATATCCGAACTCCCAAATCTAACCTCGAAGATTGTAGGACAAATCAATATCAATAGTAAAACATTACTTCTTTGACGTTATCCAAGATAAATGGGAGCAGAGTCGACATAAAGTTGGTGGTACTCCTATTACCATTTGCAGAACCAGAATCAGAATTTTCGACTTCACTTATGTAGTATCGAAGGTGGTGCCTAATTGATACATGTTGATGTATATTTATGTATATGTATATATTATAACTTGTTTTAATTATATAGTTGATTTATTTTGCATTGTTAATTTCTGCTTATCAGAAATGGAGTAAGTGAGGGTCAGTTCAGTCAGATTTTACTTTATGAGATGGATGCAATTCGGAAGGTATGACATAGATAACTTTAACTTTTTAGTTGTTATCATAGTGGCTAAAACCGAGGAACACTTGCTAGCTTTCCGCGCTCGATACTACATAAGTGAAGTCGAAAATTCTAATTCTGGTTCTGCAAGTGGTAATAAGAGTACCACCAATTTTGTGTCGACTCTGCTGCCGTTTATCTTGGATAACGTCAATGAAGTAATATTTTACTGTTGATCTTCATTTGTCCTACAATCTTCGAACCTGGAAAATATAATCTTTTTAGACTTAAACCCAATTGATTTATAAAAAGCCACACGCCACTCCCTGAAAACCAAAATGGTAAATAATAATAAATTATTTATGCATTCAAACACGTTTCTTGTATCGTGTAAGTTAGTAACTACTCTCATTCTTAACCTTTCTTCTCCACAAAGCTCAGTCTTTTCGGTGCTCTGTGCCCTTACAGGTAAATAATAATGCGTTTTTTATGCATACAAACTTGTTTTTTATTCATCAACGTTTCACTCTGTAATGTATGTTTACTCATTGACATTGACTGAAGATTAATGGCTACACCGAAACAACACATTGAAGAGATACGAAGAATAAAGTTTTCTATTGGAGAGATAAGAAGAACAAAGTTTTTTATTGGAGAGATACGAAGAACAAAGTTTTCTATTGGAGAGATACGAAGAACAAAGTTTTCTATTGGAGAGATACGAAGAACAAAGTTTTTCATGGGCAGGAAACCTAATCCATTGACTCAAGATCTTCATCATGCTGTCAAGACCTCCTCCCTCCCCTCATTTGAATGTATATTAACTTGCGATGATATATTAACGTATGCGACCAACCGACAAAACCGATTTTTTTAAAAAAAAATTATGCTATTTTTCGGATCTGCAGATCAGGAATTTTAAAAAATAAAGTTATACTATGTTTCCGGATGTGTACATTCGGAACACATCAGCGTTTTTAAAAAAAAACGGTGCGTCCGGATGTGCACATCCAGAATCAGGAGGCAAAAACTAAATTTTATGTGGTGTATAAGAAATTTGGATGGTGTATTAAGAAATGATCTAATAAATATTAAGGGTTCAAACTGTACTAATATTAAGTGTTCAAACTGTACTACCATTCTTATTCCCATGCTTTTTTGTTTCCTTCCCATTATGAAATGTTACCATAACAACTATAATGAATAATGGCAAAAAAATAGGTATAGAAGAATGGTTATTCAAGAATAAGTATTTAACCTTAAGTGAGTATAAGCCGTTAAACAAAAGTAAGTTTATGATATTAAGCATAATTGTTTTAATTAAGCTATTATTTATACAATTACAGTACGGTTTACTATTATTTACCACTTATTACTTATAATGTTTAATTTTTCAATGACATTTAATATAAACTGTTCTGGACTGGGTCGGGGTCTGCTCCTCAGTCGAGCAGGCCCAACCCACACGTCCTGGGATGGCCCAACAAGAGCCTTTTAGCGCGACCACTGTCGGACACTTGCCCCTTCTCCACGTTGTCGGGCACACGCATGGCATAGAGCGTCGGGCAGGGGTTAGGCCTCCCCGAGCTCGTTCCTACTCGACACTCAAGTGCTCCTCCCTGCGAGGAGCCACCTCCTTCTCGCACAAGAGTCCTCCCCCGCGAGGACACGTCTCTCCCCGACACGCAAGACTCCTCCCCGCGAGGACACGTTCTCATGTAACCACCCACTCCCGATGGAATCGGTCTGCCCTAATTCCGGAGATCTAGGAACGGTTACCCCAGGGCGAAGACCACGTGCTGGTTTTCACTACGCCACGTAAGCCCTGACAGTTACTTGGATTGGGCCTAGCAATTCAGCCCAATGCAAGTGACCGTTGGCCCCGCGCTGGGGGCACTCTATAAATACCCTCTCACTTGAAAGGGTCAGGTTACACATACTTTCCTACTCTAACCTTCTTCTTCTGTACTTGCTTTTTCTCTGACCGTTATCTTACTTGAGCGTCGGAGTACCTTGTAGGTACACCCCCCCCCCCCGGCCGTCTTTCAACCGCATCGGAGCTAAAGCCCAGACGACGTTGTTGGCCACCAGAAACTGTCTGATCCAGGTACGATCAGTGGCGCCGTCTGTGGGAACCCTTTGCTTCCCCGTTTTTCCTCCGATAAACCAAAGCAACTCTCATTCATCACCATCATGGCCAGCAATCCGTCCGCTACCAAAGCTCTGGACACCGTCCTCGTGCAACTTTAGAACGGAAACCACCGCGAAGACGCTGCTGCCCTCCACGCCGAAGAAGGCGACGTGAGAGACGGGCAGACCGCCTCCCCAGACTCCCAAGACGTGGCTTACAACGCCGCCCACCAAGACGATCAGCAGGCCGTTTTTCAGCCAGTTGCTCCTCCACCTAATGCAGACGCGAGCACCGTGGCCCTGTTCGCCTTGATCAATCAGACCAATCAGCTGATCGCGCACCAGAATACCAGAATTGAAGCGCTGGAGCAAGGGCGGGCACGACGATCTTCCCCGCGAAGACATCGTCGTCCACCGTCGCCTCGTCGTTCCCCTTCCCCGCGAAGGACTCCTTCAGACGAATCTCGGACCCCCTCGCCGGTACGCGAGGGTCGTCGGCCACGTCTCGAGCACCCCCAACCGACGATCTCCCAGAAACGCCTTCGTTCCCCACCTCGGAAGGAACCCAGGGCCTCCACCACTACCAAGAAGTCCAAGCAGACCGAGGAGAGGCCGAGGCACCGCTCGAGGAATTCCCCTCCATGGCATCAGCGATCCCCTTCGATGTCCTCGACAGGAAGTGACGACGACGACCAGAGGACCCCTCTGTCGTGGGAGATCATGAACGCCCCAATTCCTGCGGGCATGGAGAAACCTCCGCAGCTAGGAAACTACGACGGACTATCCGACCCTGACGACCACGTCGAAAGTTTCGAAGCCATGCCCGACTTCAGAAACGTCAGGGGAGCCATCAAGTGCAGGCTTTTCCCCACCACCTTAAGGAAGGGCGCCATGACTTGGTACAAAGGTCTGGCACCCGGGTCGATCACATCCTGGAAGCAACTAAGACAAAGCTTCACCAAACATTTTACTGCATCTCGTCGACATCCGAAGACGGAAGCTGCCCTAGAAAGCATCTTTCAGGGGAAGAACGAATCTCTCCGAAACTACATTGAGAGATTCAACAGAGAAGCTGTCGAGGTCCATACGACCGACGACATGAAGAAATATTTAATCATCCACGGGCTACGTTTTGGATCTGACTTTGCCAAGTCTGTGGGCCTCCGCAGACCCCGCCGTCTCGAGGATCTCCTCCAACGGGCGCAATCGTACATCGAGCTCGAGGAGTCAGAGGCGGCACAGATCGCCCTTGAATCGAGGCACAAAGAAGGCCCTCGCGGCCACAAAGAAGAAGACTCCCCTCCCAGACGAGGAAGAAAAAGAAAGAGAGATAATCGCCCCCGGGAACCTCGTGAACCGCGCGGTCCAGCTGGCCGGTTCACTGAGTACACCCCACTCAACGCTCCCCACGCGCGTATCCTCTCCGAGTGCCAGAACTCAGAATTTGTGAAAGGAGGAGTCCGCTTTCCGAAACCCACTGCCCCCAAATCAAACGTTGACAAGTCAAAATACTGTAGGTTCCACCGGAGTCACGGGCATGTGACAGAAGACTGCATTCATCTCAAAGATGCGATTGAAATTTTGATCAAGGAGGGGCACCTAAAGAAATACGCCCAGAAGAATGACACTCCTCGTCCCAGCTCCCGAGAAGCCCAGAACGTCGAGGAGGCGATGCCTCCTCCCGATGAGAGTCGCCTTCAGGTCGCCCTCAGTGTCACCCGACCCGAAGATTTCTTTGTCCCCCCAATCATTTAAGGCCAAGAAGCAATTCGCAACATGTGGGCGACCTTCCCCCACGAGGACCCCGTCACTGCCCGTAGCACCTGGTAAAGCTTCCCCAGGGTGATGGTCATCTCCGGGGGCGGTCCCGAGAAGTTGTCTGTCGGATCGATCAAGCGGAAATTTGACGAGCTGGAATCCGCAACGTCGGCGAAGACGACCACTCTCGAGAAAGTGCGGGGAAACTCCAACCCCATCACTTTCTACCTCGAGGAACTCCCCGGGGGAGCGCCAAACGCCACTATTCCCCTCATGGTCAGGGCACAGATGGCGAACTTTGATGTTCGAAGGATCCTAGTCGACCAGGGAAGTTCGGTCGACATCATGTACGCCCATCTGTTCGGAACCCTTCAGCTCGACGAAAGGCATCTGGCCCCGTACGTCGGTTCAGATCTACAGGGGTTCAACGGAACCACCACCAGACCATGGGATTACGTGGAGCTGATGGTTACATTCGGGGCCGAAGACACTGCCCGACAGGTGAAGATCCATTTCCTGGTGGTCGAATGCCCGTCCCTTTACAACTGCATCCTCGGGAGGACCACCCTGGCTGAACTTACGGCGGTACCATCAACGGTCCACCTCAAAATGAAGTACTACACGAGCAGTGGACGAGTAGTGACGATGCACGGGGACATCGACGCGGCCAGAAGATGCTTTGACGCCACCATCAAAGGCATGAGTTCCATCGGCACCAAACCTAATATCGTGGCCAAGCCACCCCAGGACACCGAACAGGTACCTCTCCCGCGCGTCAACGCAGTCGAGCTCGACAGCAGGTTCCCAGGCGAACCCGATGAAGATGGGGCAGAAGACCTCGACCTCCAGGCAGAAAACAACGGGCGGCCTCTCTACCCAACGCGCCCCATCCCAGACGGGGACTTTGAGCTCTTGGTCCTCGGGGACGATCCAAATCGTAACATGAAGATTGGCACCGGGATCCCCGACCTGGCGAAGGAGCAGCTGAAGGCATGTCTAAGGGAGAACGCTGATCTCTTCGCGTGGAGCGCATCCGAGATGCCTGGCCTCGACCCCGAGGTGGCTTGCCATCAGCTCGCAGTAGATCCGGCCGCTAGGGCCATAACACAACTTAGGCGTAAGCAGTCTCCCGAAAAAGCGGAGGCTGCTGAAAAAGCTGTAAAAGACCTCCTAGAGGCAAATTTTATTTCGGAGGCCAGATACACGACCTGGTTGTCCAACGTTGTACTTGTTAAAAAGAATAATGGAAAATGGAGGATGTGCGTTGATTATACTGATCTTAACCGGGCTTGCCTGAATGACTGTTATCCCTTGCCTAACATCGACCAACTGGTTGACAATTCTGCAGGTTACAAATTACTATCCTTCATGGACACTTACTCGGGATATAACCAAATTCCCATGGACAAGGTCGACAAACAACACACGGCCTTCATGACCGCGTCGGGTAACTACTATTACAACGTAATGCCCTTCGGTCTGAAGAACGCCGGTGCGACCTACCAACGGATGATGAATAAGGTTTTCCGGGCTGAAATCGGCGACATGCTCGAGGTCTACATGGACGACATGATCTTCAAATCCGCAGAAGAAGTCGACCACGCCGCGCGCCTCAAGAAGGTGTTCGACACGGCGAGGAGATGCCGCATGAGGTTTAACCCCGACAAATGCACCTTCGGCGTTCGGGCAGGTAAGTTCCTCGGATTTTACCTCACAGAACGAGGAATCGAGGCCAACCCCGACAAGTGTAGGGCTTTTTCCGAGCTCCTTACTCCAGACTCAAAGAAGTAGATACAATCATTGAACGGGATGCTCACCGCCTTCTCCCGCTTCGTCGCCAAATCCGCACAGTACGCACTCCCATTTTTCAAACTTCTTCGACAAAAAGTGGAGTTTGAGTGGAGCAAAGAATGCGAGCAGGCGCTCGTCCACTTAAAAAAAGTCCTATCACAACCCCCGGTCCTCTCACGGCCTGAGAGCAGGGAGACAGTCTTCTTGTATCTGGCAATCACGAGTGAAGCAGTCAGCGCCGTCCTCATTCGGGAGACCCCTGACGGGCAGAAGCCAGTTTACTTCACGAGCAAAGCCCTCCAAGGCCCCGAGCTCAGATATCAGCAGATAGAGAAAGTCGCCTTGGGCCTCGTTATGGCGGCCAGGAGGCTAGCCACTACTTCCTCGCCCACACCGTCGTCTTAAGGACCGAACAACCTAATAAGGCAGCTCCTCGGACGACCGGACATGGTGGGGAGGATGCTCAGGTGGTCGCTCGAGCTCGCCGAGTTCAACATCCAATACGAAGGGAGGAAAGCCCTGAAGGCACAGGTATTGGCCGACTTTGTAGTGGAGATGACCGTCCCGGAACCTTCTACCAACGGATCACAAAAATGGACGATCTATGTCGACGGAGCATCCAGCCCGAAGGGAAGCGGAGCGGGCATCATCCTCGAAAACGAGAAAGGCATCCTGATCGAGGTATCCCTCGAACTATCCTTCCCAACGTCGAACAACCAAGCCGAATACGAGGCCTTCCTCGCAGGACTTCGGTTGGCCGAGGACCTCGGCGCCAAGGAGGTCAAACTCTTCACCGACTCCCAGTTTGTGGCCTCGCAAGTCCGAGGAGAGTACCAAGCCAAGAACGACAGCCTCATAGAATACTTGGCCTTGGTGAAAGAAAAGATGAAAAAGTTCACCTCCGCGGAAGTAACTCACATCCCCCGCGAGCACAATGCCCGAGAAGATGTCTTGTCCAAATTGGCGAGCACAAAGAAGAAAGGCAGGAACAAATCCGTCATACAAGAAGTGCTTTCCCGCCCGAGCATCGACAAATCGGCCACAGTTTCGGACATCAACGCCATCGGGGACAGCAATTGCTGGATGACCCCTGTATACGAATACCTCATGACGGGCAAACTGCCCGAAGATACTACATAAGTGAAGTCGAAAATTCTGATTCTGGTTCTGCAAGTGGTAATAGGAGTACCACCAATTTTGTGTCGACTCTGCTGCCGTTTATCTTGGATAACGTCAATGAAGTAATATTTTACTGTTGATCTTCATTTGTCCTACAATCTTCGAACCTGGAAAATATAATCCTTTTAGACTTAAACACAATTGATTTATAAAAAGCCACACGCCACTCCCTGAAAACCAAAATGGTAAATAATAATAAATTATTTATGCATTCAAACACGTTTCTTGTATCGTGTAAGTTAGTAACTACTCCCATTCTTAACCTTTCTTCTCCACAAAGCTCAGTCTTTTCGGTGCTCTGTGCCCTTACAGGTAAATAATAATGTGTTTTTTTATGCATACAAACTTGTTTTTTATCCATCAACGTTTCACTCTGTAATGTATGTTTACTCATTGACATTGATTGAAGATTAATGGCTACACCGAAACAACACATTGAAGAGATACGAAGAACAAAGTTTTCTATTGGAGAGATACGAAGAACAAAGTTTTCTATTGGAGAGATACGAAGAACAAAGTTTTTCATGGGCAGGAAACCTAATCCATTGACTCAAGATCTTCATCATGCTGTCAAGACCTCCTCCCTCCCCTCATTTGAATGTATATTAACTTGCGATGATATATTAACATATGCGACCAACCGACAAAACCGATTTTTTTTAAAAAAAATTATGTTATTTTTCGGATCTGCAGATCAGGAATTTTAAAAAATAAAGTTATACTATGTTTTCGGATGTGTACATTCGGAACACATCAGCGTTTTTAAAAAAAACGGTGCGTCCGGATGTGTACATCCGGAATCAGAGGGTAAAAACTAAATTTTACGTGGTGTATTAAGAAATGATCTAATAAATATTAAGTGTTCAAACTGTACTAATATTAAGTGTTCAAACTGTACTACCATTCTTATTCCCATGCTTTTTTGTTTCCTTCCCATTATGAAATGTTACCATAACAACTATAATGAATAATGGCAAAAAAAATAGGTATAGAAGAATGGTTATTCAAGAATAAGTATTTAACCTTAAGTGAGTATAAGCCGTTAAACAAAAGTAAGTTTATGATATTAAGCATAATTGTTTTAATTAAGCTATTATTTATACAATTACAGTACCGTTTACTATTATTTACCACTTATTACTTAAAATGTTTAATTTTTCAATGACATTTAATATAAACTGTTCTGGACTGGGCCAGGGTCTGCTCCTCAGTCGAGCAGGCCTAACCCACACGTCTTGGGATGGCCCAACAAGGGCCTTTTAGCGCGGCCACTGTCGGGCACTTGCCCCTTCTCCACGTTGTCGGGCACACGCATGGCATAGAGCGTCGAGCAGGGGTTAGGCCTCCCCGAGCTCGTTCCTCCTCGACACTCAGGTGCTCCTCCTTGTGAGGAGCCACCTCCTTCTCGCACAAGAGTTCTCCCCCGCGAGGACACGTCTCTCCCCGACACGCAAGACTCCTCCCCGCGAGGACACGTTTTCATGTAACCACCCACTCCCGATGGAATCGGTCTGCCCTAATTCCGGAGATCTAGGATCGGTTACCCCAGGGCGAAGACCACGTGCTGGTCTTCACTACGCCACGTAAGCCCTGGTAGTTACTTGGATTGGGCCTAGCAATTCAGCCCAATGCAAGTGACTGTTGGCCCCGCGCTGGGGGCTCTCTATAAATACCCTCTCACTTGAGAGGGTCAGGTTACACATATTTTCCTACTCTAACCTTCTTCTTCTGTACTTGCTTTTTCTCTGACCGTTACCTTACTTGAGCGTCGGAGTACCTTGCAGGTACACCCCTCCCCCGGCCGTCTTTCAACCGCACCGGAGCTGAAGCCCAGACGACGTTGTTGGCCACCAGAAACTGTCTGATCCAGGTACGATAATAAACTATACCGTTTAATTGTAACAGTTACTTCCTCTGTTTTTTATTATAAGTCATTTTTTTTTACTTTTCATATGTATTAAGAAATACAATAATTGTGGTATTGAAAAGAGAAATTTTAAAGGATTTTACAAAATTGTCCTTCATTAATAGTATTGAAAAGACAAATTTACATAATTGAAAGAAGATAGAATAATAAATATTTAAGGATATAATAGAAAAAATAACATTAATATTCATTGATATTATAAAACGACTTATATTGTGGTATAAAATATTTTCCCAAAGCGACTTATAATAAAAACCGGAGGTAGTATATAATTGATTTGAAAAATTAAATGTCATTGAACATATTTTACAATGTTTTAAAATTTTGATCGAAACTGCACGTAGAACCGATTGAACTAAGAATAGGAAGAGTCACCTATCTAATTTGATTGATGGACTGGATAAACTATTGAACTGATATGAACTGGTCACAATCGATAAAAATCGAAGAATCGACGATTTTAAAAACCAACGAGGTAAATACATATTTTTTTATCAGACAAAATGGCGCCATTTTAATATCTTTTTCAAAACTAAAATAAAAATATAAATAACATTGTTCAAAACCCATTTCGGGAATTAAATTTATTTGATAAATTATTTTTTTGTAATTAAATTTTGTTTAAAATTTATTTAAATTTATATTTTGTACTATTTTATTATATGTGATTATTTTTAGAATTTGAATTTAAAGAATAAATTATGATATTTTGAAAATTTGAAATTAGAGATCGAATCTTTTGAAATTTTGAAATTATGGAGATCGAGTCATCCGATTCGATCGGTTTAACAACTATATAATTTTATTATAAAGATCGAGTCATCCGATTCGATCGATTTAACAACTATATAATTTTATTATAAAGATCGATTTATTTAACCAAATATCCGATTTAATTCAGTTTAATTATGTGGTTCGATAAGTGATTCAGCAGTTCGATCAATGAATCAGTGACTCAATTTTCTCACCGTTTGATGATTTGATTGGTTTTTAAAACATGATATTTTAATAGTAGAATTAAAAAAAATTATAATATTCAAATATTTGAAAATACTGAACTTTGTTTTTCTGATTCATGCAAAGTTTACTGATTAATGTTAACTAGTTACTATTGCATCTTTTTAGAAATATTTTTCTGAGTTAAAGTATTTAAAATTTCATGACTTAAATATATTTTTGTTCTTGCAAATATAATTCATTTTGATTTCATTCTTTGTATAAAAAAAATATATTTATACAAACACAATTTCAAAAAAAAGTTTAGAAAAAGTCCTTAATGAGTTTTCTTAACTAAAAAAAAAGACTGAGGTGATAAATTTTCGCTAATGTTTTGGGACATGGTGGAGAGAAATTGAGTTATTAATGCTGCATAATAGCTGAATAAAAGACTTAATTGATTTTTATGAGTTTTTATTTAGTAAGATGAGAATGAGTTATGAAGGATTTTTTGAGTTTGTGCGTTTTGAATGAATTTTTTATTTTTTTTTTCGCTTTGAATTTAACTTAATAAAAAAGAAACTTCTAATTTTATAAATTAATTAAATAAATTAATCAAATGCTATTTAGTTTTATAAATACAATTTTTACCATTAACATTAATCCAGTAAGCAACTGTCTTGTCAGCAACATTTTTTGCCACCTTGATATTTTTACATTAAAAAACCTGTTAAAGTTTCAAAACTTTATGAAAATTTAGGGGTATAAATCAATATTTTTTACATGGACTAAAACTAAAATGACACATGTTTAAAGAGACTACAACTATATTTAAACCAAATATTGTTAATTATATATTATATGCACTAGCAAAAACAATTTTAATGAAATGACAATGAGGGCACCATTATTTTAATTTAACCAAAACACAAAAGTCATTTCATGCATACATACATAGTACCATGTTATTTCTTGTTATTTCAAACTCAGGATTTGCCCCTGAAAGACTGTTGAATCTGAAACTACTTAATACAAACAATTTAGTTTAATGCAATAAAAGGTGCAGTCTAAATCTTGCTTTTAAAAGAAAAGCACATTCAAATGGAGAATTCAAAGTTATAATTTAGCTGAAGTTCATGGCTTTGAGGATTCTTCACTAGAGTTGGCAGCAGTATTATCTTTTACTGATTTAGACACAAGAGCCTCTAGCTTTTCTGTCTTCCCTGGTTGAGACATAAGTGCCTCTAATGTTTCTTGAAACTCCTTAGGAAGAGGAGGAGGTCGGTGTTGAGGAACATGCTTAGGAATTGGTGCATCATTTTCAACCATCTCGATTTCGTGATCATCAGGGATACCCCAAGGATCCCATTCTGCAATTCAATATATTTGCAAATAAATCAATTCTTCCTGCATAAACTTTCCACCATAATAGTTGGAAATAAAAGTTTCATCTTAATTTTTGCTATGCAATTGAGTGATTATCATACAATGATGATTTGGATATAAAAAAAAATATAGATTAGAAGTAAAGCAGTAAGAAAAACTCAAGATGCAAATGATTAATGATGTGTAACCAAAACTGGATTCAACAGTAAAATGCATCTGTAATAATGTGAAATGAATAGCTATCAAGCAAGCAGCATTGGACATGAAAATCTTAAAATACAAAGTCAAGTTCATGTGCATGTAGCCAAACAAAAAATACACTGTATAACCAAGTCTCGCTATTTAAGAAGGGAATCACACCAAAGTATAATCATATGTTTCACTTGCCCCTATGACATTGAGATCCTAAATGTTTGATGTTTTTGGGCCCTTTACAATTATTTTTATCTAGATATTTAAAAATTAAAGACAATCAAAATCAAAATCGAAAAACCGGTATTTTACACTACAAATGAGAATAGAATCATATGACAAACCTCATAAATCATCATAACATAAGGTCCTTAAAAAAAAAGAGAAAAATGAGAACCAAGGACAAATGAAAAAAAATAATAGCCTGAAGGAAGACTCAGATAATAATGACAGAGAAATAGGGAGGCTTGCAAAATCATAGAAGGGCAGAGTGGCTCGAGGAACAAAGACTCCGAGAGGAATATGTTTGTTTGTGCGTATAAATATGTATAGAGATACTCAAAATAACAAATAGGAAAAGAGAGGGGCTCAAAACACAGGGGAACGGAAAGAACAGAGAAGAAACAAAGAGGTCAAGACTCAGGGAACCAGAGAAGCTACTTGTGAATGATAGATGGGCTGTTCAACCAGGATCAGTTTCATTCACCTGAAGTGATCTATAAGATGGGTTATCTAATTATGTACAGTTGCGGCTGAAGGTAGTAAGAATAGGTTTTTCGAAAGGTATATGACCAGAAGTATAGGATAATGCAGACGCTGGAAAGTTATTTCGGATGTAGTTCTTGCAGCAAGAGCGGGCATGCACATTCTAATTTCTATGCACTCACGCAATCACATACATTAAACAATAAACACAGCATCCAAAAGGACAAGTAAACACCAGTAATAATTTGAAAAAATTGAACTTATGAATGTAATCACATGCACCAATATTTTTTTGGTTACAAATCACCTATGAAACTCGGAAACAGACACATACATTGACACTGACATGCTTCTTTCTGAGGTATTTGTGCTACATAACAAATCACAAACACATAATGGATATGATATACAAAGAAAACAAGTAACTATAAATTTTTTTTTTCTTTATAATTAAAGGTGTATATATCAATGTGTATTGATTAGATAGGTAATTAAATAAAAATATTGTTTCTTTCAACTCCCTGCTAGCGCATCTTTTGGAACCTGGAAGAATCCTTTCCCTTTCAAAGACCGACTAATCCATTCACAGAAGTGATAGGCAGTAGAGTAGCAGCAGATTAGCAATTAATCGATTTGATTGGGAAGATGGCATCAATCTTTAATAAGAACCACCAACAATCTTTCATCCAGCTTTTTTTCTTTGAAACAACTTTTTTTGACGCCATTTTTTGGTTGTGTGTCCATTCCGCTCCGTTTGTTTTGGTATCTGAATTTTCTATTGAAAATTTGGTTTTGGTATCTGAAGTTTCTATTGAAAATTTGATTTTGGTATGTGAAGTTTTTATTCCGGTAAAACTTCTATATGTAATATACTTGTTTAATAGGAAAATATGTCTGAGTCTTGTGGATCCAATACTTTTTCAAATGCAGAAGGGAAAACAAAGAAAGCTCAGAAACGTAGTCGAGAAGAAGTCAAAGAAGTTGAAGTCGCTAATTCTACGACCGAACGACCATTTAAGGTAATGATTCAATTTTCTACTTAATGATTTAATTTTGATGTCTTATTTCCTTAACCTTGTAATCTCTTTTGCATGCTCGCGACTTGAAAAGATGACAGAGTCTTTTCATGTAAGTACCATTTATAGAGTAGTTATATTTGTAGTTTGGATTTAATTGTTGATCTAACTATTTAACAACCTGAAATATACTCTTCACAGAGCCAGGAAATAGAAAAGCTATACTGGGAATACCCCTACCGCAGTGACACACAAGTGCTGGACACACAAGTGATAGAAGAAGAGTCAGTCGAAAGGCAGTTTGAAGTAAGATATGCGTTCCCATTTAATTTTCTCTTGTAAGTTCAAACACAATCATTATTAATCATAGTCAAATTATTTTATTTTGAAGGTGTTTTCCAAGTCAAATGTTGAGAGAGTCATTGACGAGATTGGTTTTATAATTATTAATCATAAGAACTTATGATTAATAATTATAAAACCAATCTCGTCAATGACTCTCTCAACATTTGACTTGGAAAACACCTTCAAAATAAAATAATTTGACTATGATTAATAATGATTGTGTTTGAACTTACAAGAGAAAATTAAATGGGAACGCATATCTTACTTCAAACTGCCTTTCGACTGACTCTTCTTCTATCACTTGTGTGTCCAGCACTTGCGTGTCTTGTGTGTCCAGCACTTGTGTGTCCAGCACTTGTGTGTCCAGCACTTGTGTGTCACTGCGGTAGGGGTATTCCCAGTATAGCTTTTCTATTTCCTGGCTCTGTGAAGAGTATATTTCAGGTTGTTAAATAGTTAGATCAACAATTAAATCCAAACTACAAATATAACTACTCTATAAATGGTACTTACATGAAAATGCTCTGTCATCTTTTCAAGTCGTGAGTATGCAAAAGAGATTACAAGGTTAAGGAAATAAGACATCAAAATTAAATCATTAAGTAGAAAATTGAATCATTACCTTAAATGGTCGTTCGGTCGTAGAATTAGCAACTTCAACTTCTTTGACTTCTCGACTACGTTTCTGAGCTTTCTTTGTTTTCCCTTCTGCATTTGGAAAAGTATTGGATCCACAAGACTTAGACATATTTTCCTATTAAACAAGTATATTACATATAGAAGTTTTACCGGAATAAAAACTTCACATACCAAAATCAAATTTTCAATAGAAATTTCAGATACCAAAACCAAATTTTCAATAGAAAATTCAGATACCAAAACAAACGGAGCGGAATGGACACACAACCAAAAAATGGCGTCAAAAAAAGCTGTTTCAAAGAAAAAAAGCTGGATGAACGATTGTTGGTGGTTCTTATTAAAGATTGATGCCATCTTCCCAATCAAATCGATTAATTGCCAATCTGCTCCTACTCTGCTGCCTATCACTTCTGGGAATGGATTAGTCGAGCTTTGAAAGGGAAAGGATTCTTCCAGGTTCCAAAAGATTCGCTGGCAGGGAGTTGAAAGAAACAATATTTTTATTTAATTCCCTATCTAATCAATACACATTGATATATACACCTTTAATTATAAAGAAAAAAAAACACATTCACATTTGCGTCTTTCCCTTAGTCCTAATTCACACAATTCTACAAAATTACACACAAATACGAAACAAAATACCCCCAAATTCATCACACCACACATGAATGAACAACAACAAACATCAGTGCAACAATTCAATATAACGAACAAATTTTCCACAATGCAAAAAGAAAGAGAAAAAAAAATATACCAATCATATATCCAATGAGTTTGAGTTCATCCTGAGCCTCTTCGATGAGTTCTTCAACCTGTCCACAACCAAGACGACTCTCAATTTTCTCCCAATCTTCTTCTTCCTGACAAACCCTAAGCCTGTGATTGGTAAAGCTTTCAACTGCTTTACGATACCCTTCGTCTTCTGGAACCTTCTGGATCTCGTTCAGTGTCTTACTGTAGAGTCCAATTAACACCTCCCTCGCGTTTGGAACAACGTCTAATCCTACGATCCCTGTTGTTTGCTTTATCTTCGCCATTAACGGCCGCGCCACCGCACGGAGGAACATTTTCGATCGGTTCGCGTTTCTTTCTCACGGACACAGTTTTCTCACTCTTCTCCCGGGAAGGGATTATTGTCTTACCCCACCTGCTTTGTTTTTTTATTTCTCATTGTACTATTCTTTGGCCCATTCATAATGGATCTCTTTTGGACGGTGTTTCGGCCCATAAGGTTAATTTGAGGGGATTGCTCATACCACCCAACGGTGGAAAAACACTTTATAACTGAAAATGCCTTTCTGATTTCGAAAATTCATATTCTAATGCACTTTGAGTCTTACTAAAATTCCACATCAAATAGCAAACGAGGAAAATTGTTTATCCAAACACCACATATTTAAAACCACTGTCCCAACTGGTAAAAACAAAAGGTGTTCCAAGATGAAGAAGAGGATGATGGAAGAAGAGAGAGAATTGAATAACAAACGTCCACTACTCTTGCAAAATGGTTACGCCATTATTCTATTGACAACTATACTTGTTTATATACACAAACAATAATGTCACGTAGGCAAAATGCTAACCTACACTAACTAGGTTAAGCTTAACAAAAATTAATACTACTACTGAATATGAATTACTTCTAACACTAAGAAGGTTAAACCAACACCGAGTGACAATTCAATAATGTGGTTTCCTTCGTATTTTGAACATGTTAACAAACTTTTTCCAAATTATCCAACATCAAAATCCCAAAAAAAAAGTACTTTCAAAGGAGCTTGAATTAGCAAACTACATCCTTCACAACCTTTACCAAAAATTCAATTCATCAACGAGATACCAATTTTTATGCACAAATACATTGAACGGATCATTAATATTGAGGGTGTGGGTAACTGTGGTTTTCAAGTTGTTTATGCTTTGCTCGATAAAAGAGATGAGGTTCATCCATTTGTCTGTATTCAACATATCAAAGAGTTAAAGGCCTATAAAGAATCATACACATGGTTGTATGGAAAAAAAAAATTGATTCAATTCATGATTCTCCTCTTCCTTATATTAGTGGACCGAAACCGGTGAAAAAATGGATGTACTTCCCAGAAATGGGTCGTCCTTTGCAAATGCGTGTGAAAGAGTGCGTATTGATCTGACAAGATACGGTTTCTCAGAAACATTTTTCCATTGCGTGTCATCATACCTCAAATTCTAAATGATCATATTATGTGTATTTGATGGATTTCAAAAAAACGACACTTTGTTTAAGTTTATTTGAAACCAGGATGCCCAATACCAATGACATCACCGAAGTGGACAACTCATTCAACAAGGGAAGTTGAAACTTGTCTGGGTCATTTTTTAGATAGGATGTAAAAAGTTACTAAGTTGAGCAAGATTGAAAGAGAAACAAATAAACAAAAGTAAAAGGTGTAACCACTTATTTTAGTTTTTATTCAATGATGTATTTATATGGTTAGACATGTTTTGTATGTAATATTGTTTTAATGTTAATGATGTCACATATATATACATTTTTAAATATTTCAATATGTTTAAGTTTCTAAAATATTTCTCCATTTTTCTTTACATAACAGGTTTTGTTTCTCACTAGATATGAAATTGATTTTGTGTTGGGTGATTTCAGAAATGCATTTCTGGATGCACCCCAAATATTTAAAATAAAATAAAAAAACAAAATAAGGTTTATCCAGAAATGCATCTCCGTAATTATCCCTGAAACATGATAAAATTTATAAGGTCTATATTGGTTTAGAACTTGTATAAATATGGGTCTCTAATCTCATATTTTTTACAAAATCACAATACACCGGAATGAACATAATTTTGCATGTCGCATATGTCTACTTCAATGGTGTAGAGCCATCAAATACATTTAAGTTCACATAGTACACACCTCTTATAGAACTGAAATTCATATTAGGGAATCGCATGCTTTACTTATACAATCAAAAAATTGTGAAGCTATCGTTCACTCTCGATTGAAAATAAATGAAAGATTCAGTTTAACAACTTTGAGCTAAAGACGGATGCATATTTAAGGGTTATGTGGAATACATTTTTCTGTTAAGAAACAAAAGGTTCGATCAAGTTGGATGTGAAGATTGCGATATATATCGAAGATATTATGAATATGTTGAAACGTTCATCTGGATCTTGAAATGTAATGTTCGATTTATGTTAATGATTATATATGTAATGTTTTTCCATGTTATAAATGTTAATCTATCTTCGTTTCTGCATCTTTTTGTTTCTACATTTGTTTCTGGTTCAATAGGTTCCAGAAAGACACCTCTGTAAGAGATACGAAGATGTATTTCTGGATTAAATTCACTTAAATAATTGGGGCGTATCTCAAAAATGGACGGTTTATGTGTGTCTGGGGTGCGCCCGGAGATACATTTCTGGATTCTAGAGATAATTTTGGTTTTTCACGAGGGTGAGGAAGCATTTCTTATGGTGCATTAAGAAATCCCCCAATTTTATATAAACTAAAAAGATTTAGGGCATCTCTTAATACACCCCATCTCATGGATTTCTCAAACACACCATTAAAATTTAATTTTTCTTTTTTGAAATAGATTCTTTTGAATGCGAGCAATTTGGAAGATTATTTTTTAGAATGTATGCTTATATATCGTATTTTCTTACATGTACAAAAACCTTAATTTTTATTCAATTATTGTAATCTGTTACAAAATCAATATATTTTTCGACACCATCAACCTGACCACCATTCTAAATTATAGATAATGTATTTGTATATATTTTCCTTTGATTCATATTTTAATTTATCCACTTTGGTAATATTTATGTCGTTTAAAAGGACGTTTCCAGAGCCTTTGAAACTTTCTCAAGGGATCCTTCCAGACCAATGTGAATGCGTGTTTTATTATTTTTCTTTTATGCATAACTGATATAGATATAGTCTAATATAATATTGTCAACTTACTCTCTCAAGAACCAAATGTTATCTACCATATAAGAAAAGAATGGGTTGTGGAAATACCAAATCTACCCCTTCCTCTCCTTATGCCACATAACCAGTTTTGGAACAAAAGTTATCTTTTCATTAACCTTTGCTAACTAATTATGTCTCCGTTTCATTTCAAAGTACTTGGTTACATTTGATACACTATGTTTCACCCCAACTATAGACCAAATATTTCAAAATGAGCGAAAATCTTCTTCTACCGCTACCTCTACAATGACTGTTTCGTCACGTTCGTCCACGACTTCTTCTTCTGCTACACTTGTTTCCCATCACATCCCAGCAGCTTCATCCGCTTTTGCATGCCTTCACACTTCTCTACACATCACTCCTCTCTGCCACAACTTCTCATTTTACTCTCTCTTTCATGCATCTTCTCACTCCGAATTGATTGGCCTTCTGATATCTTCGTCTTCTATGACTTTTGATTTGGGTTTTGATTTGATGTTTTTTGTTTCAGGTTTGGTGTTGTTTGCTCGCACGTTCGGGGGGATATTCGCCAGCGGTGCGGTTTCTGAGGAAGTTCCAGGTATAAACTATTTGGGAAAGTTACGGTTTGGAATTCTTTGGTGTTGATAATGAAAAGGGGTTATTTTGTGGTTAGGGTTTATAGAAGATTTTTCGAATATTGTGATGGATTTGTGGAAAATTTGCTGTTTCAGAATAGGGTTTAACAGGTGGTTGAAACAATTCCTCATAATCCTCGCCATTGATGGTCTTCAGAAGATGATCCACAGTTAGGTTTTTAGATTGGTTTTTTCTCAAATTAGTATTCGAATCTTTAGTTGTATACTTTATGGTGCTTTGTTTGAGCTTATAAGCAGATTTCGACATGCATTACAGTAGTGTCGCTGCTGTGTCAGGATATTGATATTCGAAGCAAATTTTGATGTTAAAGAGGTTAGATTTTGAAACCCTAATAATGTATGGTTTGATTATTCCCGTTGATGCTCTTCAGAAGATGATCCAGGGTTAGTTTGTTAGATTGGTTTGGATTTTTTTTCCTCAAAGTACTATTGAAATCTTTAGTTGTATATTTTATCGTGCTTTGGTTGAGCTTATAAGCGGATTTGGACATGCATTCCAGAAGTGTTGCTGCTATGTCACGATATTGAAATTCAATGCAAATTCTGATGTTAACGAGGTTAGCTTTTCAATCCCTAATAATGCGTGATCTATTTATTCCCATTGATGCTATTCAAATGATGATCCGGGATTAGTTTTTTAGACTGGTTTGGGTTTTTTTCTCAAATTAGTATTTAACTCTTCAGTTTTCTATTGTATCTTGCTTTGTTTGAGCTTATAAGCGGTTTAGGCCATACCTTTCAGTGGTGTTGCTGTTGTCTCATGATATCTATATTGGAGGCAGCATCTGATGTTTAAGACGTCTAATTTTTAATCCCTGGTAATGTATGATCTGTTCATAGTTTAAATATCTATACATTCTATGTTAAGTATTTTCTACATTTTTTATTATTAGTATAATAACCTTTGATTTACAGTTCTTACATTTTTTTCAGGAGGGTCCTCTTCTTATATTTGTTTATATGGTAGTACTATTGTGCTTTGTTTATTGTAGTAGTACTATTGGTTTATCTAAAGGTAACGCGTGGTAGATCTGTTGTTTGTCTATGAAAAATCCGCATAATCGTTCAGATCAGATGATGCTTCCCAGACGATGCTTCATTTGTACGTTTTGGTTTCCGCGTCATTCGTATATGTTGCTCTTGTGTTTTGGTTTGAACTGTAGATACTCATAGGGTTTGTATGTTGTTTTTAGTCTTTGAGGATTGTACTAATATGTATCCGAAAAAAATAACTTGGTTGTTCTTCTTCTTGCTCTCTTTGGTTGTTCTTCTTCTTCGTACACGGTCTCTATTCTATTTAGTACTGCACATGTTAATGCTGGTTATTGACTTCTGTTGCAGCTCATTGTGTTGTTTCTTCTGCATTTCATTTGATCCTTGGTGGTTACCCTGAGTGCAGAAATTTCATGGTGCATTTCGTGGCACAATTTATCCTTTACTCCTTTCTAATCAGCAACTATATTTTGTGGTTCATTTAGTCATTTCTTCGTTTGCGTTGCAAGTTTCGTATTGCTATCGATTATTGCATCATAAGTGGAAGGTTAAGACAACATCAAAGGAGCATTTCGATATGGTGGTTGGCGACACAAACATAAGTTTATCATATTATGAAGTGCACCTCCTTTACTATGTATTCTTTGATGACAGTTACTTGTCTGATCTTTATAGTGCAATAAACAGGCTTTTGATTCGGCACTGTCTGTTAACGTCACCTACAAATATTTGCAAACACACCATCCCTGACAGTACCATGGACTTCACCCCATTTGTTGATATCATCTCAGGGAAATGGCAAAACAATCTTCTTCGTGGTATTATCGCTAATGTTGTTATCAAATCGTGTTTCGTTTACTTTTCATGAAATTCTCTTTTAATTCCTTTTCTACTGTTTTGTTGTACAGATGTTATTGGTATGGTTGATGAAGTAGGATATGACAAAGTCAAACACGGGGGTTTAATTGCTGTTTGACTTTATGCTTTTTGGTTTTCAAGGTCAGTTCCCCCTGGCTTTTACAAACACTAACAACGTCACAAAGTATACATATCAATGACAGGTTGCCCGAAACCAATGACTTTATAAAGAGGTACACAACTTACACTATATCAGAGCCTAATAATGTGATGTACCTTTCTTTTGTTCATCAGTAATTTTTTTGTTATGTGCAGCACAACCTGCAGCTTGTCCAAGGGCGCCAAGTATGGTAAAACACTCACAACCACTAGCAACCACACCTATGACTCGTCGCAGCTGTGTTATGGGTCTCAACTATCTGGTGTTGCTGCACCAGCTGCTATTCTATTATGGACAATACCAGGAAATGCAACATCTGGTTTGATATATATAAAAAACTTCAAGTTTTCTATCTAACATATTTTTCATTGTTCCTTCTCTTTTTCTTTAATGCCCAATCATATAAAACACCGTATTTGCAACTTATTGATAATCTTGACCATCATCACTAATTATTATTTTCCCTCCCAATGTTCCAATATTACAGTTTCAAGACAATTAATGCATTTGCATTTTCAAAGTCGGGGGGAAGCTTAAGGGTCACAAGCTTAATTATATAAACTTGCCTCCTATTCTCAACAGCACAAACCAAACTTCAGAAATCGAGAACAATTTCTATGGCGACCAATAACGTTCTCCAGGTTGCATAGCCTTCTGAGGTGCAGACGGCGGCTGAGATACAACCATCTGCGGACTTGCAACAACCTCACGTTGTCCATCAGCCTGTCGACGTCCAACAACCTCAAGAGGTTCGGCACCTACATTACCTACTTGATTTTTCTGTCAGTACAAACATCTCTCAATTATTCTTTCTTCCTGTTTTAATAATTTATTTTTATTTACATCAACAGACGCAACAAAATGTCAAACCTGCTGTCCGGGTACAACCAGCTGCTGACATCCAACCACGTCCGGAGCTTCAACCACCAATGGACTTCCACCACCCTCTACCGCACCAACAACCTCCCCACGTTCAACAACCTCAGCAGGTCCAGCCGGAACGATTTGGTTTTTCCTGGTTCTTTTTGGCCTTTCTTATATTGCATCACCTTATTGGCCTTTCTTAATGTCAATACACCTTAGCCTTAGCGTGGCTTCTACACTAGGATACCCCATAGTCTGTTCATGCCATGATCTGTTCGTTTTTCTGTTCATGTGCATCAAGTGGGTTATACAATATCCCAATATACATCATGCCATATGTAGTGGCAGCAGACTTGGCATCTGTAGTGGCAGCAGACTTGCCTGTTCATGTTCTTGACAATACTCATTTACTTGTTTTGTTCAACAGGTCCCCCAGGCCCCTACTGTGTGACAAAGACGAAAAAGGAGAAGAATAAGGAGATCAGAAACAATGGGGAGAAGGGTACGAAAATTTGATTCAGATGATGATGAAGAACCAGACTATCAAATCTTTGATTCTGATGATGACGATCAACAAGACTATACCTGGGACAACTTTTTGTCAGTAAGGAGTTTTAGATTTGGTGATTAAGTTTGCAAAATTTCTTTCGAATTCTTGTCGGCTCATTTACTATGTATTTTGTCTTTCTAATGTTTCTTCAAATCAACAATTTGTCTTCTTCAACTTACTTTAAGTAATTACATTTAGTTCTAAATTCAATATATCTGATATATGTTTTCCACGTTTTAGTATACCTAATTACGAATATTGTATTTATTTAAACTTTTAGGCACTTTTTAAATTTTATGAAACTTTATAAATAAACTAACTGATCAAATATTTAATGATGACGGGAAAAACTATATAAACCTTAACAAAAGTCTATGACATTTTAATAGTTTTAAAATAACTGTTTTTAAAAACCTATACAATTAACTTTTAAAAACTTATATAGACCCTAGAAAAACATTTGGATAATTGTTTTTAAAAATTGCATACAATTTTGTTCTAAGAGAATTTTTTTTTTATTTTTTGTTTTTCCAATAACATTTTGAACTTTTATAATTTGTTTGACTTTTTATGATAAGCTTATGACAATTTCGCAGACCCCAGCGGTACCCATGCGGACGCACGGGTAACACACTGCTACCATGTAAAGGTACCGGTAATCATACCAAAATTCGTGCGAACGCGCTGGTTTTTAGTTTTTCTTTTTTACATTTAAATAAAATACGTCTATGGTTTATGTCGGTTGTACTACTGACTTTTCATTGTTTTTTCTTATTTTAAACCTTAGCAATATCAGCTTTCTAATTTTTTTCAATTAATTCTAATTTTTAATATTTATGTCTCTCACTAATTATTTCTCAAGTGTTTTTTCTCAAGTATGTGTTTAATAGTTTTTCTTAACAATTGTTGTTTTTTAAAACTTATACAATTATCTTCCAATCCTTTTTATATTTTTTTTCCAAATAATAATTTCATACTTTTTAATTAGTTTGAATTTTTATGACAAACTGGTTATAATTCCGCGGTCCTCAGCGGTACCCGTGCGGACGCACGGGTATCCCACTAGCTGGTCTAAATGTTAATGTACTAGAGGTTGGTGAACCGAGTGTTTCTAAACCTGATGTTGCTCATATTAATGTTGGGAAATATTTTATCACTAATTATGTGTTATGTTACATGATCATATGCATAAATTGTTTCATGCAAAAGTTTTTAAGTTAGGTTTTGGTGTAGTTATCAAGAGGTCTGATTCTGATTTTTATAGAAGGAAACCTTTTGTTACGATAACACCATATCAAGGGAATGTTAATGTGTAATTGTTAGATGTCAAACATGTTATATATTTGGATGCAATAATTGGCATTTTTCATGACTTTCCTTGTGTAATTGGTTGGTTTAAGTGGTTAATTGTGTTGTAGTGCGTACATTGGAATACATGTGTGGAGCTTGTAATTTGTGTGTTAATGTGCAGTAGTAGGCACCAAAGGATCAAGATTGGAGACACAATGAGTAGATGCAAGTTGCCATTGAAATTATTGCTGCAGCAGGGTATTCGCAGTGCGAAGAATCTGGCGAAGGACCAGCGAAGGTTCGCACTGCGAACGTCAGCGAAGGTGCCAGCTAATGGTGGCAGAAAGTTCCATTTTTGAAATTACCAAAAGTTCGCACTGCGAACTCCTAGCGAGGGTTCGCTGGTTGTTTCGCAGTGCGAAGATTCTAGCGAAGGGTGGCAGTAAGTTTTGGAATTTGATTGTCCTGGCTCGCTAGTTTATTCGCAGTGCGAATGAGCTAGCGAATGATTCGTTGTGCGAAGGAATGGTTCGCACTGCGAACACACGATTTCTTCTTGGGGCGGTTTAAGTCTCAGAGGCACTTAAGGTGCCATTTTCTCTCATTCGCAGTGCAAATGATGCACTCGCAGTGCGAATCCTGCAGAATTTTGATATGTATAAATAGATTTTCACTTTATTTGGATGGGATCTTTTGCTCATTTTTCACTAGAAATCATAGTTTTCAGTAGTTTGATCATCAAAGAGTGGATTTTCACTTGGAGAAGCTGAAGTCGCATCCATTCTCGATTATTCGTCGTGGATGCTCATGCATCTCCTCTCTTTACTTGTTATCCAAACTACCATGAGAAGTGGTAGCTAAACACTCAATGTTGAGGTTAGAGGTAGTTGATCCTAATTTTATGTATTGCTTTTGATCTATTTTATATGAACAAAGTATTTGATCAATATAGATGATGTTGTTTTCTCTTAATGATCCATGTGTGATTTGTTTTGCTCTAGACATAGATTCTACAAATCATGACGTAACAATTTTATCTCTTAAAAACCAAACTCTAGACATAGATTTGGGATTTGCTATTCGCATTGTGTTGATCTTAATGATCGTTGTTTAGATTGTTAGCGTGAGACATCATCTAACAGTCTAAACAACGATACTCACGACTTCGCTTTAGACATAAACTTAGTCGGGAGGATACGCGGTTGTATCGGTCGGAAACCGAGTTCATATGCTTGATTAATCGTTTATACGTGAAAAGGATTAGCGAAACCTAACCTTGACATGCTTTTATCAAAACTTTTACAAAATCTTTGTCACCAATTAATCTTTGCTACAAATGAATGTTAACAACAATTGAGAACATTTTGAAACCATTGAACTTAAAGTATCACAACTATTGAACGACACGCATTAAATATCGAATAATCCATGTGGAGACGATTAAAAACAACCCCCACTATTACTCTACTAACAGTAATCAGTTTGCACAAGTATTATATTACAAAAAAACTGTATAGTTAATATGTTGTCTTGTGTACACAATCATGAATTGGATCACAAGTTAGCTTTTCATCCAATTGTTGAACGTTTAGATAGTGAAGAAAAGAAAATTGTTGTTAAGATGACAATGAATATTGTTCTGCCCAAAAACATACTCATAACTTTAAAAAGAAAGAGGCCCAATAATGTAACATATATTAAGAAAGTGGTCATTACTTTATCTACACCATGGGGTGCTAGGTCACCATTGTGAAAAGTCACAAAATCCTCTAATTTTGATAGATGCATCTCTGAACACACCCAAATTACACACCCTAACATTTTCCTGAGTGATCCATCCCGTGTTATCCAAAAATATTTTTGGAGAAACATCTCCATATCCATATTAAGGTTAATCAAAAGGTGCATCTTCATAATAACCCTTATTTCAAAGCTTAATCAATTTTTTGGAGATGTGTCTTAAGAATATACTTTGTTAGCTCAAACCACAAACCAGTAGTAACAGATAGAAAAACTTGAAGAAAAAAATAAATTAACATCAAAATATGTAAAATTACATAGATAATTGTTGACATTACATAGATTATCCTTAACATAAAACTAACATTACATTTTATCAGGACGTTGCAACATCATTAGAATATCTTCAGTCGATCTTGCAACAGTCGTATCCATTTCAATCAGACCATTTGTTTCATAATGGTGAAATGTGATCCACATAACCCTTAAATCTTCATTCGTTTTCAACTCAAACTTGTTGAACTGAGTCATTACTAGAAAAATAACATTTAACATCGGATGTGAATTGCATTTAACCTCAGCGAAGGGGCGAGGTAACGAAGGGCATCATGAAAAGTTCACACTTTACCTCTTGGTTTTAGAATAACCAACAGGTATGTGAAATGGTCATGGGTTCGATGCCCAGGGAGAACTTTTTAGAATTCTGAAATGGCAAAAACACATGTCCCCTCGGTTTTGTAATTTCACTGACGGATATACAATATTTTCACCTCAGTTATCCAACAAAACCGAGGGGTGGAACAATTTTGAGTTTATTGAATCTAATGTGGATTGCTTATTTCATTAAACCTGATATTGGACATATAAATTCTAAAAATTGGTTAGGAAAATAATTATATGAACAATTTTGTTATATTTGAATAACAACTTACATTGATTATGATTTTGAAGCATCCTGTAACTCATCATTCTTCTCATGTTGTTTTATGATTAAAATCTCTCCAATGTTTCAAGTTCTTTATTTAACACTTTCTTTTCTACTAATTCATTCTTGAAAGCATAAAATTTGATGCTTTAAAAAAATGAACAAATATGGAAGAAAGTTGTACAAAAACTAGAAGTATTGGAGATGTTTTAACAATAAAACAATGTGAGATGAATGACGAGTTACAGGATGCTAGAAAATCATTAATCAGTGTAAGATAAGTTTCATATACAACATAAGTTTGCATATGATTATTTCCGAACTCAATTTACTAGGTTATATATTCGAAGAGGGGTTAACTAGTGAAACAAACAATCGAGATTAGATATAATAAACCAAACTAGACGGAACAAGAAAACAACAACAACATCAAATAAAACATCCAAAAAAATGACGTCAATAAACAACAACAATATCAATAACAACAATGTCAATAAACAACATCTGGGATTTAGGGTCTCAATAACAAGAACAATAACATCAACAAAACAACATCAATAACATCAACAACAACAACAACAAAATAACAACAAAAACTCTAGGGTTTCGGATCTCAACAACAACAACAACAACCACAACAACAACAACAACAATAACATTAACAACAACAACAATATGACAAAGATATTAGTAGATGTTTGACGTACCAGATCTCTGAAGAAGAAGTAAAAGAAAATGATTTGGATCTCTGAAGAATAAGTAAAAGAAAATGATTTGGATCTCTGAAGAAGAAAAGCGAGCCTTAAACACATAACATCTTTGTATTGAAGATGGTATGTGTTAATGGCTCTCGTTGTTTAGGGCTCTTCGTTAAGGTTCTATTTGTGTTGTTTAGACAAATGAAACTGAATGCTATAAGCTAAAGCTATATATATATATATCAAAGAAGCATATTCACCTCGGTTAGAAAGAAAACCAAGGGGTAATGTAACATACTTTTAAATTAAAACTAAAATATGAAGGTGAGAAAAATACACAAGAAGGGGGGGGGGGGGGTTGAATTGTGTTTACAAAATTCTTTTTACTTATGAACCAGAGTTCATAACCTAATGATAAATGCAGCGCAAAAGGATTAATCGTTTATACGTGAAAAGGATTAGCGAAACCTAACCTTGACATGCTTTTATCAAAACTTTTACAAAATCTTTGTCACCAATTAATCTTTGCTACAAATGAATGTTAACAACAATTGAGAACCTTTTGAAACCATTGAACTTAAAGTATCACAACTATTGAACGGCACGCATCAAATATCAAACAATCCCTGTGGAGACAATTAAAAACAACCCCCACTATTACTCTACTAACAAAATGGCGCCGTTGCCGGGGATTGTTAAGTGATATTGCAAGCATTGCGATAGTTGAGCTATTTTAAGCTTGTTACCAATTTTTCTTGAACTTGTTAATTTGTTTTGTTTAGTGTGCAGACTTAGTTTATGCGAGGGAAACTACCGGCGGACCAACTTCTTTTCGATCCTGAGATTGAGAGAACCGCTCATAGAATCAATAGCAGAACTAGACGAAGGAGGCAGCTAGCGAGACAGAAGCGAGAACAAGAGGAAAGTACTTCTACACCACCACCAGTTCCACAGATAATTCCAGTTATGGAGGCAGATCCACCACCACCACCACCACCTGCTTCTAGGCCATGCACGAATAGTCCGAGACACAATGCTCAGTTCGCTCGCCATGCACATAATGGTCGTCATGCTGAAATGAAGGTCGGAATTCTCCAACTGTTATATCAAAGTCCATTTACGGGTATGGATCATGAAGATTCTTTTACCCATCTGACGAAATTCTATGAAATAGCGGGAGCGACTGGTGCACCTGAAGCAGAAGAGGAGTCTCTGTTCAAGAGATTATTCCCGCATTCTCTCATTGGGAAGGCCGAGGAATGGTACCTTGACCAGTCAACAGCCATAATGACGGATTGGAATGCATTGGAAGAGAAATTTTTGGAGAGATTTTTCCCTCACACTCGATTTATGGAGGCAAAGACCGCCATCGCGGTATTCACACAAGGAGCCAATGAATCTCTCAATGAAGCTTGGGAGAGGTTCAAATCAATGTTGAGAAAGTGCAAGGGCCATGGTTTTGATGAATTGTCACAAATTCATATATTTCGAAATGGACTTCAACTTGTGCACAAAACCTTGTTGGATGCCACCGTTGGTGGATCCTTGTTAAGAAAAACCGCAGCAGAAGCCACAACTATTATTGATAAGATGGCCTTGAATGACCATCAAGGTAGTCATAACCGTGGACCTTCTCAACGAACTCCTGAAATGTTGGAATTGGGAACAAACGATGCTATCCTTGCGCAGAACAAGTTATTATCACAACAAGTTGAGTTGTTGACGAAACAAATGTCTAAACTTCTGCAACAATTTAAAGAGATTCATGATTCCACGAGTAAAAGTGTACAAGTAGCTTGTTGTGAATTGTGTAGGGGAGATCATCCTACCGGCTATTGTCCTCCGCTTGCGGAGGAGGTAAATTATGCTGGAAATCCGACTCAAGGTTATCAAGGATGACCTCCGTACCAAAGTGCTCAACCACCGTACCAAAATCAACAAGGCTATCAACCTCGAAGCAACTACCAAAATCAACAAGGATGGAGACAAAATCCTTACCAACCACCCCAAGAGCCTAGTGGAAGTTCAAGAATGGAGGAGACTTTCACAAAGTTCATGCAATTATCTATGGCAACTCAAAAGAGTACGGAAGCTTCGATTAGAAATCTTGAATCGCAAGTCGGGCAACTTGCCAAGCAATTAGCCGAAAACCAACCGGGGTCATCGTTCTCCGCTACCACTCAACCAAATCCCAAAGGGGAGTGTAAAGCCATTTTCACAAGAAGTGGTAGAACCATTGGAAGTGATGTTGAACGTGAGGTGGTAGTTGAAAAGGAAAACGATATTGTGTTGGAAGAAGTCGAAAAAAATGATGAAAATGGGGTAGTTGAAAAGAATGATGAAGAAGTGAGGAAGAAAAAGGAAAAAGAAAGGAAGGAGTTTGAGAAGGAAGTCTTCTAAAGACGATTACCGTATCCCACTACTCCAAAGAAAAAAGAGAATGATAGGCATTATGCAAGGTTTTTGGAGTTATTTAGTCGATTGCAAGTAACCGTACCTTTCTCTGAAGCTCTTGAACAAATGCCTAGGTATGTCAAGTTCATGAAAGACGTACTCATGAAAAAGAAGAGGTGCACTGACAAAAACAACATTGATCTTAATGCCGAGTGTAGTGCCGTCATCCAATGTGTGCTTCTGCGGAAAGAACAAGATCCGGGAAGAGTAGCATTACCTATTACAATAGGTACTGATTTTCAATGCAAAGCTTTGGTTGACATGGGTGCGAGCATCAATTTAATTCCCTTGTCGGTGGTGAAAAGACTTGATAATATGACCATAAAATCAACAACCATGACATTACAACTTGAGGATAAGTCTAGAATGCGTCCGTATGGTATTGTGGAGGATGTGCTAGTAACAGTAGATAAATTCTTTTTTCTTGTTGATTTTGTGGTTGTTGAAATGGATGAGGATGAAGATACACCGATTATATTGGGCCGACCATTTATGAAAACCGCCAAAATGTTGGTGGATGTTGATGAAGGCTTAATGAAAGTGCGGATTAAGGAAAGTGGTATGGAGGAAGAAGCTTGTTTTACATTGTTCAAAAGAGTGATGTTTGTGAATCAAGTGGATGAAGTCGTGCAAAAAGGAAAAGACTTGGGAAAAGAGAAGTTGGAACGTATAGCATTTGAAAAGAAAAAGAATGAAGATGCAAAGGTAGCTTTGATGAGTTCATGTTGGTATTGGTCGTTTTTAAAGAAAAGGAGACCAAAAACTGGGCACGATAACTGATGAGTTTGTGCGCGTAGTGTGTTCGGTTCGGTAGCCGGTGTTTTGGATTTTGTTTACGAGGCATCTAGTCTCCGGACCGTCGAGCTTAGCCGACGTTAAACAAACGCTTGTTGGGAGGCACCCCAACATTGTAAGTATTTTTGCTTTTATTTGCTGTTTGAAGTGAATTTATATTATTGTACCATTTGCAGTGTGGCAGCAGGACAGACCTGAAAATTTTGCAAAACTGTCTTGTTCGCTGGCTTGTTCGCACTGCGAGTCTGGGGCGAGCATTCGCTAGCCATTCGCACTGTGAACGTCAGCGAACCAGACATTGTGGTTTTGTTGCCACCTCATTAAAAGTGTGGGTTTACAAGGTGGGTGGGCCTGCGTATGCCCATGACCCATTTGATTGGCTGAAAACTTGAGGGACCAAACCCTAGTCAAAGTTGCCTCTCATTTTCATAAAAAAAAGAAAAGAAGAAAAACCACTTTTCTCTCTCACGTTCCATCTATTGTCCTTCACTCAAGTTTTTCTCTCAATTGCCATTTCCAACCAGGTTTACATATCCTTACCTTATGCTTTCTGCTAGTTTGTGTTAGGGGTGGAATTTGCATTAGAAATGTGTACAAAATTTAGGTTCAGTTCTGTGATTAAGGGTTGTAAGTGATGCATGTTAAATTTTCTGCTGGCTTTAGGGTATAGAAGATTTAGAATCATGCTATGTTGTGAAATCTGGGTCTGCTAATTTTTTCAAAATTTTTGTGGATTCGCTGGCTTGTTCGCAGTGCGAATCTGGGGCGAACGTTCGCCAGGATTCGCAGTGCAAGTGTTGCAGCGAGCAGCCCAGATTTTTGTTTTTTTTTAGTTCAGCCTTGTGCATTTGTGTCCTAATTTCTAATGATCTGTCTTGGTGTTTTTTTGTGGGATTTGTTTGTCATTTGTGCAGATGGGTCCTAAAACTAACTTGGCCAAGAAAAGGAAAGCATCAACATCCAGACAGGTACCGATCAGTTTCGACGACACTCGTTTCAAGGGTCTTAGGTAGGCTCAAAGATATGAGGTTTTGGAAACGAGGACCATCCTTGCAGAGAAGAGATTTATTCTGAATGATCAAGGGAGTTATCGTTCGGTAGCTGCCATCTTGCATGAAAAAAAGTGGGATCAGCTGATAACTCCCCTTGATTCGTACAATGTGGAGATGGTTCGAGAATTCTATGCCAAAAATGCCCTTCCTGATGAGGGGGATCTATTTAATTGGACTACTGTTATTGGAGGAAAAACTGTGAGGTTTGACAGAAGGACAATTAGCCGAGTTCTTGGAGACCCTCTTCCATTGCGTGCCAGTCAGGAGGATGCATACCACAGGAACCTTAACCGCAACCGGGATATCACACAAATGACCACTGATTTGTTGCGCCCGGGTAAAATTATGAAGTTCAACCATTCGGGAGTTGCTGTTAGGTATCATCGAGAGGACATGTTGCATTTGGCCCAGCTTGTATTACTTTTGGTTGTCACCAACATTAAACCAAAGTCACATTCCTCAACAGTTCCTATTCCCCTGGCTCACTTAGTCCACAACATCCTTACAAATGTGGAGATTGATGTCGCGAGGATAATTGCAGATGAAATAAGGGCAATTGTCGAGAGTGGATTAGGAGGGAACGCTTCGAGGAAAAATTCCCCTCTTGCATTTCCGTGCCTGATCATGTCCTTATGTACTGAAGCTGGTGTTAATTTGCCTTCGCGTCGTCAGGTCACTATCACGTCGACTATCGATGATCGATACGTCGACAAATTTTGCAAACCTAAGGGTGTTAGGGCTGAGTCTCCAAGGGCTGCTGCAGGGGCTGGTACGAGTGGGGTGATACTTTTGAGTCGTCGAATTTCTATCCTTATCAGCAGGAGATCTGCCAGTACAACTGGGATTGGATGGCCGCTTCTCAGCGCGCCATGCTTGATTTACATGACTCTATGCAGGTACTTCAGCTGCAGATTCGGGATCCCGCCGCGGAACAGACTATGATGTCGAGGGAGCAGTTCCTCGCACATGCTGGATGGCCTGAGGCCAGGCCAGTTTTCGGAGGGGGAGAGGATTCAGCTGGTCCTGCTGGTGAGGATGCTGATGAGGATGGAGATGGTGATGATATGGAGGGAGATGGCACCGATGTGGAGGTTTCTGGTAATACTTCTGATGAGGGAGATGATGATGAGCAGGTTACCGAGGTTTTGGAGATAGAGTCCGATGAGGACTGATTTTGTGATTTTCAGACGTGTGTACTTCCTTTGGACTCCAAAGTGAAGTTTTCTTATATTTTGTATCTTTTAGCTTTTACTAGTCTATTGTATCCACATAATGGAATATTTTGAATATTGGTGTACTTGTACCCTAGTGGTACCATTTTGGATATTGTAGGTGTTTTTACACCAAGAACCAATTATTATTATTAGTAATGTTAAGTGTTGTTAGTAAAATTTTTTGTTTCGCTTTTACTAATAATTTGTTGGTTTTTAATTATTGTATTAAGTGTTGAGTTCTTCTGTTTACGAATGCTCAACACTTAAATTGTTAATATGTTTTCATGTTCGTGTTCCTTCTTTTATGATGGAATTTTGGAAGTAGGTTGGAGACTCTTGATTTTTAAAGGAAGATTCCTCCAAGATATGAGGGCTATGATAGTACCTTAAGCATTGTGTTGCGACAAGGTACATCATTACCTGGTTCGAGAATTTTGTATGTTTTAGAACTTTGTGTCTTGTGCGATTGAAAATGTTGTTTCATGTTACAACTTCCTTTGAATGCATGTGTCATTTTAAGATAAAAAACTATTAAAGTGAGAAGCCTCCAAAGAGTACTATATGCTAAGGATTGATGATGAATGTTGTTTTTACTTTTAATTCATGCCTTATCTTGTGACCATGTGATTTTGTGGAAGTAGGAGAAGTGATCAAGGCACTTGTTGAAAGTGAGCACAACCATGTCCATATAGTAATTCACCCGTGAGGAGTGAGCATTTGGTAGCCCCTTTGAGCCTAAACAGTTTAGAACTCAGTTTAGTGATGAACTTGTTTTATGTACATAATTTGCACGTTTGGTTCATCACTGAATTTGGTGAGTTTCTAACATTTTCTTCTTGAACCTTTGAAATTGTATACTTTTAACATTCACTTTAGGTTAAGTCGAAAATGAGTTGTGGAGAATAAAAAGAAGATGGGTGCATTACTCCAAATTTTGAAAAAAATTCAAGCAAACATGTAAAGAAAAGAGTGTGAATATGTTGTACAAATGAGAAAATGCTTGCTTGAATGAAAAAAATGTAGAGTCAATAATTGTGCACAGTAGTTTGTGAAGGTGTAATGAAAAACTGGTGAAATGAAGTTGAGATGTGTGAATATGTGTTTAGTGAATGTTCTTTGCTTCGACAATTTTGTTTCAATGGCCATTAGAAATGTCCCTTTTTGCTTACCCGACCAAGCTACAACCTTGAAGTCCTTAGTGATCTTTTACTTCCATAATTTCTTTTGTATTCATTGAGACATGGTATGAATTGCTTAGTATTTGCATCATTGGTCATTTGAGTGTAATTATCCCGTGCTTGCATGCACGTTTGCCTTCAATCCTTTTTCGAAGAGGAATGTAGAATGACATGTGCAGGATGAGTTAGTTGTCTTTTGAAACATTGTTTGAAATTGTTTAAGAGGCAAGTTCCTTTACATTATAGGTTCTTGAATTGTGTAATTGTTGCGTTGTTGTGATCGTTGTTTAGTTGAGCCGTTTTTCGCGTCTTGGTTGAATTGAATGCTTGAGCAAATCCTCGTGAGAGGCATACTTTGCTTGAGGACAAACAAAGAGTTAGTTGAGGAGAGTTTGTTAGATGTCAAACATGTTATATATTTGGATGCAATAATTGGCATTTTTCATGACTTTCCTTGTGTAATTGGTTGGTTTAAGTGGTTAATTATGTTGTAGTGCGTACATTGGAATACATGTGTGGAGCTTGTAATTTGTGTGTTAATGTGCAGGAGTAGGCACCAAAGGATCAAGATTGGAGACACAATGAGTGGATGCAAGTTGCCATTGAAACTATTGCTGCAGCAGGGTATTCGCAGTGCGAAGAATCTGGCGAAGGACCAGCGAAGGTTAGCACTGCGAACGTCAGCGAAGGTGCCAGCGAATGGTGGCAGAAAGTTCCATTTTTGAAATTACCAAAAGTTCGCACTGCGAACTCCTAGCGAGGGTTTGCTGGTTGTTTCGCAGTGCGAAGATTCTAGCGAAGGGTGGCAGTAAGTTTTGGAATTTAATTGTCCTGGCTCGCTAGTTTATTCGCAGTGCGAAGGAATGGTTCGCACTGCGAACACACGATTTCTGCTTGGGGCGGTTTAAGTCTCAGAGGCACTTAAGGTACCATTTTCTCTCATTCGCAGTGCGAATGATGCACTCGCATTGCGAATCCTGCAGAATTCTGATATGTATAAATAGATTTTCACTTTATTTGGATGGGATCTTTTGCTCATTTTTCACTAGAAATCATAGTTTTCAGTAGTTTGATCATCAAAGAGTGGATTTTCACTTGGAGAAGCTGAAGTCACATCCATTCTCGATTATTCGTCGTGGATGCTCATTCATCTCCTCTCTTTACTTGTTATCCAAACTACCATGAGAAGTGGTAGCTAAACACTCAATGTTGAGGTTAGAGGTAGTTGATCCTAATTTTATGTATTGCTTTTGATCTATTTTATATGAACAAAGTCTTTGATCAATATAGATGATGTTGTTTTCTCTTAATGATCCATGTGTGATTTGTTTTGCTCTAGACATAGATTCTACAAATCATGACGTAACAATTTTATCTCTTAAAAACCAAACTCTAGACATAGATTTGGGATTTGCTATTCGCATTGTGTTGATCTTAATGATCGTTGTTTAGATTGTTAGCGTGGGACATCATCTAACAGTCTAAACAACGATACTCACGACTTCGCTTTAGACATAAACTTAGTCGGGAGGATACGCGGTTGTATCGGCCGGAAACCGAGTTCATATGCTTGATTAATCGTTTATACGTGAAAAGGATTAGCGAAACCTAACCTTGACATGCTTTTATCAAAACTTTTACAAAATCTTTGTCACCAATTAATCTTTGCTACAAATGAATGTTAACAACAATTGAGAACATTTTGAAACCATTGAACTTAAAGTATCACAACTATTGAACGACACGCATTAAATATCGAACAATCCCTATGGAGACGATTAAAAACAACCCCCACTATTACTCTACTAACAGTAATCAGTTTGCACAAGTATTATATTACAAAAAAACTGTATAGTTAATATGTTGTCTTGTGTACACAATCATGAATTGGATCACAAGTTAGCTTTTCATCCAATTGTTGAACGTTTAGATAGTGAAGAAAAGAAAATTGTTGTTAAGATGACAATGAATATTGTTCTGCCCAAAAACATACTCATAACTTTAAAAAGAAAGAGGCCCAATAATGTAACATATATTAAGAAAGTGGTCATTACTTTATCTACACCATGGGGTGCTAGGTCACCATTGTGAAAAGTCACAAAATCCTCTAATTTTGATAGATGCATCTCTGAACATACCCAAATTACACACCCTAACATTTTCCTGAGTGATCCATCCCGTGTTATCCAAAAATATTTTTGGAGAAACATCTCCATATCCATATTAAGGTTAATCAAAAGGTGCATCTTCATAATAACCCTTATTTCAAAGCTTAATCAATTTTTTGGAGATGTGTCTTAAGAATATACTTTGTTAGCTCAAACCACAAACCAGTAGTAACAGATAGAAAAACTTGAAGAAAAAAATAAATTAACATCAAAATATGTAAAATTACATAGATAATTGTTGACATTACATAGATAATCCTTAACATAAAACTAACATTACATTTTATCAGGACGTTGCAACATCATTAGAATATCTTCAGTCGATCTTGCAACAGTCGCATCCATTTCAATCAGACCATTTGTTTCATAATGGTGAAATGTGATCCACATAACCCTTAAATCTTCATTCGTTTTCAACTCAAACTTGTTGAACTGAGTCACTACTAGAAAAATCACATTTAACATCGGATGTGAATTGCATTTAACCTCAGCGAAGGGGCGAGGTAACGAAGGGCGTCATGAAAAGTTCACACTTTACCTCTTGGTTTTAGAATAACCAACAGGTATGTGAAATGGTCATGGGTTCGATGCCCAGGGAGAACTTTTTAGAATTCTGAAATGGCAAAAACACATGTCCCCTCGGTTTTGTAATTTCACTGACGGATATACAATATTTTCACCTCAGTTATCCAACAAAACCGAGGGGTGGAACAATTTTGAGTTTATTGAATCTAATGTGGATTGCTTATTTCATTAAACCTGATATTGGACATATAACTTCTAAAAATTGGTTAGGAAAATAATTATATGAACAATTTTGTTATATTTGAAGAACAACTTACATTGATTATGATTTTGAAGCATCCTGTAACTCATCATTCTTCTCATGCTGTTTTATGATTAAAATCTCTCCAATGTTTCAAGTTCTTTATTTAACACTTTCTTTTCTACTAATTCATTCTTGAAAGCATAAAATTTGATGCTTTGAAAAAATGAACAAATATGGAAGAAAGTTGTACAAAAACTAGAAGTATTGGAGATGTTTTAACAATAAAACAATGTGAGATGAATGACGAGTTACAGGATGCTAGAAAATCATTAATCAGTGTAAGATAAGTTTCATATACAACATAAGTTTGCATATGATTATTTCCGAACTCAATTTACTAGGTTATATATTCGAAGAGGGGTTAACTAGTGAAACAAACAATCGAGATTAGATATAATAAACCAAACTAGACGGAACAAGAAAACAACAACAACATCAAATAAAACATCCAAAAAAATGACGTCAATAAACAACAACAATATCAATAACAACAATGTCAATAAACAACCTCTAGGATTTAGGGTCTCAATAACAAGAACAATAACATCAACAAAACAACATCAATAACATCAACAACAACAACAACAAAATAACAACAAAAACTCTAGGGTTTCGGATCTCAACAACAACAACAACAACCACAACAACAACAACAACAATAACATTAACAACAACAATAATATGACAAAGATATTAGTAGATGTTTGACGGACCAGATCTCTGAAGAAGAAGTAAAAGAAAATGATTTGGATCTCTGAAGAATAAGTAAAAGAAAATGATTTGGATCTTTGAAGAAGAAAAGCGAGCCCTAAACACATAACATCTTTGTATTGAAGATGGTATGTGTTAATGGCTCTCGTTGTTTAGGGCTCTTCGTTAAGGTTCTATTTGTGTTGTTTAGACAAATGAAACTGAATGCTATAAGCTAAAGCTATATATATATATATATATATATATATATATATATATATATATATATATATATATATATATATATATATATATATATATATATATATATATATATATCAAAGAAGCATATTCACCTCGGTTAGAAAGAAAACCAAGGGGTAATGTAACATACTTTTAAATTAAAACTAAAATATGAAGGTGAGAAAAATACACAAGAAGGGGGGGGGGGGTTTGAATTGTGTTTACAAAATTCTTTTTACTTCTGAACCAGAGTTCATAACCTAATGATAAATGCAGCGCAAAATGTAACAGAAGCAAAAAAAAAAATAGCAAAGAACACACAACAGTTATCCTGCTTCCTCTCCAGTACCCTTTCCACGCAAGATATTTACATTATAATCAACTTGATTATAACTGTTTATACTTACAAGTATAAGACTTTCCCTGCTCAGACCTACTATTTAAGACCCATTGCTTAATCAGCACCTGATAAAGACTTCTAAACTTAGATCCTCAGATCCTAAGACTTCCCTTGCTTAAACCCACCTGGTTCAAGACTTTCTTGCTCAGACACTCTGCCTAAGACTTCTCTGCTCAGACCTATGTCCAAGACTTCCCTGCTCAAGTCCAAGGCAAGAGACTTATATCTAAACTGACTGTTTAGAGAAGGAATAACTTACAACAACACTTACTTAAAAATCAGAGGTGTTCAAATAATATACAACACACTTTTACACAAATAATTCTTAAACTATACAAGAATAAGAACACTTTAACAGATTAGCCTCTTTTGAGCTGAATGTAGTGCGTATGTATCTCAGTTGTAGTTGTAGCATTATTTCTTGAGTTGATCTTCCAATCTTCTGCTCCTTTTATAGCTGAAGAAATATAGTCGTTGAAATATTCACAACGGCTATAATCAGATCAAATCTTCTAGTACATCTTCTTTTCTAAGAAGGTAGATGTTGGAACCCGTAGTCAAGGAGTTATCCATAGAACAAAGTCTTTGTCCAGAGAACACTTCCATGAAACAAGTACTATACAATCTTTTAAAGATAATGTCAACATATCTCGAGTCCCGTGTTATCAGAGCTTGAGTTGACACTACTCAGTTTCAGAGGCAGCCATAACACGCTTCTGATTCTGAAGTGTACTAGCAGTAACTTTCTGATCAAACTCTCTCACGAGTGTATAATCAGAACCCAACCAAAGTTACTTCTGTGTCAGAACCAGTTACATCAAATGAATACAATTCTGCACACACGAACCAGCTAGTTAGAAATCCTAATTATTTTTCAAATACTTTGTTATAATCAAAGCTTTAGAGGAGAGATGGTAAGAACCAAATTTGTCTCAATAAAATATTCAAGAATATGCCACTTTTAATGAGATAAAAACATAAACTGAAGTTGCTGGGATTCGAAGCATGTACACTGTATATGTTTGCCCATCAGTTTTCCAAATAACCGAAAAAATATATTGTATATTTAAAAAAAAACAAAACTGGGGTGCGTCCAAGTATTTGAACTCGGTTTTTTATTACGCGAGGTGAAATCGTCATCATGAAATTTATTATTTGTAGTAGTGAATCTTACATTTGCTGTCAATCGAGGGTGAACGGTACACGAGCTTCATAACTCTTCGATTGTCTGAGTATTGTAGGAGATTTTCCAGTATGGATTTTAGAACTACAAGAGAGGTGTACTTTGTCACCTTAAATTCAAGTAAGGACTTCACGCCATTCAATCAGAAAAATTTGACATTTCAATATATGTTCATTCTGGTGTGGTGTGTTTTTGTAAATAACATGAGGTGAGATACGTCATATTTATACAAGTTTTATACCATTATGGACCTTAGAAACCATATCCATATTTCATATTATATTCAGGATATGCATTCCGGACTCATCCTATTCTTTTACAACATAAGAGTTTATATGGAGATGTATCTGTGAAATACCCCATGTTTGGTATTTTTGCAGTTAAAGCGTGAAAAAGAAAGTTTTCTTAAAATTGACCCTAATTGTTATATAATTAATGTTGAATATACATTACATATGTCTCAAATGGTGTCAATAATAGATATAAAAAAATAAGTCACCGCCTAAATATATAGTTAGATAAAAACTAAAAAGCATCAAAACATGTGTCATCACGTAAATCTATTTCTATGGTTGGTTCCTCCTTTGACATTCCCTTATATGATTCTCTTTCAATCTTGCTCAATTTGGTGAAATTTTCCATCCTTTAAAGAAAGTGATTTGGCCAAGTTTCATCCTCTTTTGTGAAATGCATCATCCACTCCGGTGATGTATTTGGTATAGAACACCCTGGTTTCAAACAAACTTGAACAAAATATTGTGCTTTTGAAAGCCACCCAATACACATGATATGTCCTGATGGATTTTGAGGTGCCCTACTCCGAATTCGAAAAAATGTTTCTAAGAAACCATATCATGTTAGATCAATACACACCCTATTATAAGCATTTTCTATAAGATGACTCGTTTCAGGGAAGTGCAACCATTTTTCCACCGGTGTCGGGCCACAAACACAAGGAATAAGAGCCTCGCGAATTGCATCAAAATGTTTTTTCCGTATAGCGATGTGTATGATTCCCTATGCGCCTTCAACTCTTAGAGAAGTTGTTGGCGACAAATGTATGGTTCTCCCCTCATTTATCAAGCGAACCCGAAACATCTCAAAAACCGTAGTTGTCGTCGCCTTTAACATCCACTATCAGCTTAATGTATTTGTGTATAAAAAATATCATCTCTTCAATGTGGATGATTTTTGGTAACGGTGGTTAGGGAGATGGTTTACTAATGTGAGCACCCTTGAAAATAATCTTTTGAGATTTAAGAGTTGGAGAATCTAGAAAATGTGAGTCGACATGTTCAACGTAAGAAAGAGACCGCTTTGTAGAATTGTCACTCTCGGTCGATTTGAACTTTTTGGAGACACCCTTAATTTTAATTGGTTCTGAGGGTGGTTTAAAATTCGTGGTTTATGAATAGGAAATCTTCCTCAGCTGCTCTTTGACATGATATTTCATGTTGTCATCAGTGTCATACCCCAAATTTTGACCACTAAGATTTCCCATCATTGTGCAAATCATCAGCACAATATGGATGTACCTTTGTACCTCATTAGTCTCCCCAAAGGTGGGTAAGCATTCACTACAAACAGGATTTAGGGTTTCAAGCCCTCGCAGAGCTCTTAGACAAAGGATCAATCAAGGAATGACATGATCTTCAACTTGTCTAGCCTCTCAAATATCCACAATGGATCAAGAAGACTCCCACTTCAAGGATTAAGCACAAGTTTGCTCCCTTCTAGGTGGATCAAGCCTCAGGATCGCCAATGTCACCAAATTAGGGTTTGGGCGATTAGGGCCTCCAGATAGAAATTTTCCTCTGGGCATGAGCCAATGCTTCAAAGCATAACCTAAAATGCTCCATGAAACATCATAAACCCCATCATCAAGTCAATTTAGCCTCAGGGGATGCATACATCAAAAATCAGGAATTAGGGTTTCTTGACCTAATTCACCCCTAAGTTGACTTTTGGGACAAATCATGAGCCAAGACCTCAAGACATGATTTGAGGGTCTCCAACATACCACGTTGATCCATTTGCAATAATGGATTGACCCAAGAAGCTTGAGCAACAAGTTTCAATTTCATCTGAACCACAGTTGGGGTTTCGCGGGAAAAGTCAACTGTAGCTTTGACTTTTGACCAGGACATGCTCCCAAGCCGTGGGACACGATTAAATACACCCTATAACACCCATGAAACATGTCCATCAATTTTGATGTAGGTTAAGGACATGATTTCCTGAAGAATCGCACGGTTTGGAATTCATCTGATAAAAAGTCAACTGTGCACAAAAGTCAAACTTTGACTTTTTGAGATTTTTCATAAAAATGGTTTTTTAACCCTAAAATGATGTTAATGTGTGATTGGAATCATCATTCATCAAGAAAAATCAAAGAAAGTGGGATAACTTGTAAAAGGGGTAACCATAAAAACTTAGAAATTTTTCTAAGTTATGAAAAAAAGTGGCAAGGGTACCAACTTTGGAGGATCATAACTCCTAAACCACAAAGCCATTTTTCCCCATCCAAAGTTTTATTTGTAGCCCTCATTACCCTCTACAAAAACTTCAACTAGACCTAAGTCCAATTCATTAAGGATTTTGAGTTATGCTTGGATCAAAATGGCTAAAAAGTTAAAATTGACATTTTTCAGCACAATGTCCCAACTTCAAGGCTGTTTTTCTCCATGATCCAAGTTGAACCAGGTCTAATGTTAAACATCAAAGTTGAAGTACGTCATCTAAGCTTTCCGAAAAGTCCTAGAACGTCCATATAGCATACTCGAGCAGGGAGTTATGGATCTTACAAAATGGCTTGCTAAAGCTGAATTTTTCAAGGCAGATTTGCACATTTTTTGTGCCACACGAATTTTCAAGCCTTGTCATCAGTTTGGACACATCTAAGGATCAAATCCAAGTGGGATGATCTGATCCATGAACCTCCCAAGTCCAAGGAACAAAGAAAAGCATGCCAAAGCCTAGAAATCCCTAAAAGAGGGACAAAACTCCAATTTTGGTTTGGAGCATTTAATGGATGCTTAGAGGTGGCATGTACTGAGCCATTCTCATCTGAAATTAGTCAAGACTTATCCAATACCAAGGGAACCAGCAGCCTGTGCCCTAACCTCTAGTCAATGGCTAGAGGAGACTTGCATTTCCATTGGCCAACATGGAACAAACACCTGCTGCAGTTGCCATTCACTGTGGATCCCAAAACAAACTTGCTCTACTATAAATAGAGCTCATTTGTGCTCAGTTTGAGTACACCAAAGCCATCAAACAGATGCTTTCCTCAAATTCTCTCTTTCACTCCAAAATGCCTTCATTAGTAAGGAAATTCTGAGTTTTTGAGCTAGAGAGCAATTCCACTCAAACTAATCACACACACACCTCATATATATCATATATAAGCTGTGCAAACCATCAAAAGTGACCTGTAATCACAACATCACAAAGTCACCTCTCAAAACCTCAAAATGGCACTTTTTTGCATTTTTCAAGCCATGTCTTGATTCAGTCACTTTCCAAGCCAGATAAAACCTCAAACACACTCTAAATATCATCCTTGAACTATCCCAAATGGTGCCACACATCTGGAACACCATTTGAGAGAGTTGGCATTTTGGCCGTTTTTGACCATTTCGCGAGAAAGTGCACAAACTTGCTCCAGAGGTTTCCAGCCAATTCCAACCATCCTAAAAGCTTCTAAGAGGTCATTTGAGGTTGTCCAAAGCATCAAATCATTTATGGAACAAAGCACTTGGAAGGTTGCCCAAAATCTCCAAAAAAAAGGTAAAATCCACAACTTGAATTCTTTGAATCATGCTTTCCTTTGTTGTCCACATACATGCATCATATTGAACAATTATTGAGGTAAAAATGTAGTCCTTAATGTGTATGTTGTGATCCTCCCACTGTTTGCATTTTGACATGTTTTTATGTGGAATTTTGGTTGTTTTGAAACCATGTTCAGTTCTGTCTTTTCTTCATTGGTGTGTTCTATACATTAAGTTTTAGTTTGAATGAGTAACACCATTGGATTCCTTGTGAAAAATCGATCAAGATAGGTTTTTACGGATTTCAATTCCGATGAAAATTGAGAGAGTTACGCGCATTGGAAATTTTACGCGAAACGGCGTCGAATTAACGATAGCGGTTCTGTTTTTTTCGCTTTGTACAGTGAGTTTCCGAGTGCGTGAATAACACCATTGGATTCCTTGCAAAAAATCGGTCAAGATAGGTTTTTACGGATTTCAATTCCGATGAAAATTGAGAGAGTTACGCGCGTTGGAAATTTTACGCGAAACGGCGTCGAAAACAACGATAGCAGTTTTTGTTTTTTAATTTCTGCGTTTTGTGCGTCGATTTTCCCTGTGCGTGAGTAATACCATTGGATTCCTTGCGAAAAATCGGTCAAGATAGGCTCTTGCGGATCTTGATTCGGTTAAAAATCGAGAGAGTTACGCGCGTTGGAAATTTTACGCGAAACGATGTTTTTACACGCAGCAGCTCTGATTTTTTTATCGCTGCGTTTTGTACGTTGAGTTTCGGTGTGCGTGAGCGATACCATTGGATTCCTTGCGAAAAATTGGTCAGGATAGGCTTTTGCGGATCTTGATTCGGATAAAAATCGAGAGAGTTACGCGTGTTTGAAATTCAACGCGGAATGATGTTTTTAATCGATAGCAGTTTTTATTTTTTAATTTCTGCGTTTTATACGTCGATTTTCCGTGTGCGTGAGTAATACCATCGGATTCCTTGCGAAAAATCGGTCAGGTAGGTACTTCCGGATTTTGATTCCGATAAAAATCGAGAGAGTTACGCGTGTTGAAAATTCGGCGCGGAACGGTATTTTCAAAACGATAGCAGTTTTTTCTGCGTTTTGTGCGTCGATTTTCCATGCACGTGAGTAATATCATCGGATTTCTTGCGAAAAATCGGTCAGGCAGGTATTTTCGGATTTTGATTCCGATTAAAATTGAGAGAGTTATGAGTGTTTGAAATTTGATAAAAACGTGTTGAAAATTAAAGTTTTGGTACTCGTTTTTACCCCAAAAAATGTCGAAAATGATATTTTGATATCTTTTCTCTTTTTCTTACTTTTTATTTTCAAAACTCAATCAATTTTTTTCACATAGCAAAAAATCATCATTTTCCAATTCGTACCCCATAATATTTTAATCCAAAAAAAATCACAAAAAAAGTATTATTTTTAATATATTTAAAAATAGTGTTTTAAATTGTTTTAAATGCTTTTAAAATGATTTTTTTTTCTTGATTTTTAAAACCAAAATGATTTTAAATATTTATGTTGATAAAATATTTTTTTTCATAAACTTTAATCATTATTTAATGATTTTATTTGATATTTTTATCATTTTTTACTTAATTTTTCTTGGAAAAATGCCTAAAAAATGAAATTGGGGTTTTCTTGGATTTTCACCCTAACAAATCTTTTTCAAACTCTATGGGCCTCCAATAGAGTGTAAGACCCAATCCTTTTTTGACCAAATCATTTTTGGGCCTCATTCATTGTATAAGCCCCGATACCGTCAAAAATAAACGGCGCGATCGTCGCCTTTTTAAGAAATAACCTTGGGTCTCTTCTCGAGCTATAAGACCCATTCAAAACTTTTGGGCCTCTATTAGAGTGTAAGACCCAATCCCCTTTTAACCAAAACAATTTTGGGTCTCAATTATTGTATAAGTCCCTCTGCGTTAAAAGAAAACTTCGGCGCGATCGTCATTTTCAAACGAAAATCAACTGGGCTTCTCTTTGAGCTGTAAGTCCCATTTCTTTTCATTTTTTAACACTTGGGCCTCTATTAGAGTGTAAGACCCAACTCTTTTTTTAACAAAACAATTTTGGGCCTCAGTTACTGTATAAGTCCCGATACGTTAAAAATCTCGGCGCGATCGCCATTTTCAAACTGAAAATATTTTGGGCCTCTCCCTGAGTTGTAAGCCCCATCTTTTGTACAAAAATACACTTTGGGTCTCTAATAGAGTGTAAGACTCAACCCCTCTTTTTTATATTTTCTTATTATTTTTTAATAATTTGGAAAATTAATAACTCCCTCAATTTTGATTATTTTTATTGGTTCTTTTTCTGAAAAATCACAAAAATAGTAAAATATTTTATTCTACAAAAAAATCAAATTTATATTATTTATTTAATATAGTTGGTATTTTTGTGAATAAATTCATTTTTAATTGTTTTTAAGCATTTTAAAAGTGAATATTCATCTTGAAAATAAAGACTATGGGCCTCCCCTCGTGTTGTAAGCCCCATTTCTTTTCTTTAAACTCTTTGGGCCTCTAATAGAGTGTAAGACCCAATCCCTTTGTAAATACCAAAATTTTGGGCCTCAGTCACTTGTATAAGTCCCACGGTGTTTCCAAAACCACGACGCGACTGTCGCCTTTTTTTCAAAATTAACCATTGGGCCTACCCTCGAGTAGTAAGACCCATTTCTTTTCTTAAAACTCACTTGGGCCTTTATTAGAGTGTAAGACTCATCCCTTTGTACAGAAAACCTTTCTTGGGCCTCAGTCACTTGTATAAGTCCCTCTGTACAAATTCAACAGTGCGCTCACTGATAAAACCCTGGGCCTCTCCTTGAGCTGTAAGCCCCAAATCTTTCTTTTTCAAAGCACTTTCTCCTTTGATTTTGAATATACTGTTGTTTTCAATCTTTCTTTGTTGAACAACTAACCAAACAGCATGGAAGCTCTACAACCGAGTAAGTGTTTACCCGCTTTCATTTACCGCTTTCATATGTATATAACTGTATTGTGGGGCTGTTTCACTGTAAGTCTCCTTTCACAAGCTCATATATATATATATATATATATATATATATATATATATATATATATATATATAACTGTATTGTGAGGCTGTTTCGCTGTAAGTCTTCTTTCATAAACTCATATCAACTGTGTAATAATAGTATAGATATTTAGAGTTTCCCCGGCAACTACGTCTAGAACTAGGTGACGCCGTTTCGTTTATTCGTAGAAATAGACAACTAGATCCCCAATAGGATCACCAGATACAGTCTTCTCTTCGGCTGTCCTCATTAGGAATTGTCAAGAAACTCTACTCCCCAAGATGAATGTTTTCTCCGTGAATGGCATCTTTGAGTTTCTTCCAAATTCTCGAACTTTCCTGACTTTGATCTATTCTCGGTGAATAGCATTGCCTTGAATTTCTCGGGGTTTGGGGACCCACGGGCTTCTTAAAAGCATCGGCCTCCTCTTGGGCATCGTACAAGGACCCACAGGCTTCCTAAAAGCAACCCCTCCTCCTCTTGGGCTTCGTACAAGGACGCTACGACTTCTTAGAAGTATTCACCGCCTTCTCTTAGGCTTCGTATAATGATCTCTTCCTCCGGGAATGATAGCCTCCTCTTGGGCTTAGTACAAGGACCCGTCGGCTTCTTAAAAGTTTCTAGCCTCCTCTTGGGCTTCGTACAAATTTTCCCGACGACCTCCTAGAGGTATAAGAACAGAACTTAATCATCTTCATAGAACAGTCTTTTTATAGAGTCTACTACTGTTTCTCAAAGCATAGTACAAAAGATAAAACTCTAGACACGGACAGTCTAACTTTCTTGAGTCTCAAAGACATTCTCACGTGACCCCTTCGTCAAATAGGAAGGAAACCCGCAGACTCGGACAGTCTCAATACCCTTTGGATTTCCCGTTTCCTCAAAGAGAAGGAAATATCCCTGATCCCCAAATCAAATCCCTGAGTACATTGTTGCTCATATAAGAACTGATTTTCTCTTTAAAATCAGTATATTGGACCTGTCACTTAACTGAAACAGTTACCATAGCCTCCTTTTGGGCTTTGTTCAATGATTCTTCCCAGCGAAGCAAACGTTTAGCCTCCATCTCGGGCTTCGTATGAGATACCAAAATTCTCCCCAGTGGAGTCAAACAACGTTTAGCCTCTCTCTCGGGCTTTGTACGAGACACATAAGAGACTCCCTCGTTGAGTCAATCACCCATTTCGCCTCCATCTCGGGCTTTGTACGAGACACATAAAAGACTCTCTTGTTGAGTCAAACCTTTAGCCTCCATCTCGGGCTTCGTACGAGATACAAAAACACTCTCTTGTTGAGTATCAAAGACTCTCTTGTTGAGTCAAACTTTTAGCCTCCATCTCGGGCTTCGTACGAGATACAAAAACACTCTCTTGTTTCTCCTGTTGAGTCAACCCTTTTAGCCTCTCTCTCGGGCTTCGTACGAGACACATAAAAACTCCCTCTTGTTGGGCCAATAGCCTCCTCTTAGGCTTCGTATAAGAAAACCACTAGTTGATCTAATCAACCTTTTAGCATCAAACATGTGCTTCGTTCACAGTACACAAACATCAACAACTCTTTTCCCTTCATCTAATCGCTGTAAGCGGCAAGCCTCTGGATCATCTACATCCATGCCACTGTCCCTCTTTTAGCATGATAAATTCCTAAGGAAAGATAGCATTGCTCTACACTGAGTTAAAGTCTTCTCTTTCAGGTTAAAATCCCCTTTAAAGGAAATTATGGCATTGCTAGGATCCGCGTATCCCGGTTAAAGTAATTCTCCTTTATAACCAGTCACCCAACAGTTGTGACAGACAAACCCTTCTTTAGAGATGACAAATTCTCTCTAAAGCCGAGGTCCTTCAGCTTCACGTCTTGGGCTTTGAATAAGACACAAATAGACCTTCAGCTTCACATCTTGGGCTTTGAACAAGATACAAATCACCTTTCGCTTCACGTCTTGGGCTTTGAACAAGACACCAAAAACCAATTTCCTCCCATAGAATAGGAGGAACTACGAACGCTCTGATTTCCCTGTTTCAGTAAACGGGAATACGTAGGCATAAGATTGAAAGAAAAATCTTAGCGAGCACAATCAACAAAAAACCCAAATCCCATATCTCCATCAATCAAAACCAGTAATTCAAAAGCATCAGTCCTTACATCCTAATCCTTGTTCCCCGCCAGAAACCTTCTGCCCAGGTAAAAAGAAAGAAAACCGTATTGGCAAAAATAGAAATAACCAGTACAAAGGCCCCCCCACATTGATAGCATCCGTAACCTAACAGATCGCTGTTTAAACTCAGTATGCAAAGCAGGGTTAATTGGAGACATCTATTTCCCTTCCTTATTCAGCTCATAATAGGATAAAAAATGAATCGACCTGTAGTCAAAGCTCAAACCGCAGAGAGCGACCAGCGCTTAAGAATCGCGTCCAAAATCGCTCGCTACAGAAAAATGGCGCCCACCGTGGGGCGTTTCTTTCTTTCTTTCTGTTTTCCTTGTGTAGAAACTACAGAGTGGTAACTCAGCCGGGGAGCCATTTCTGTCAGGAACTTAGGATTCATAGCTTTAAAAGTCTAGGATGATTAGGACAAATATATATACTGCTTTTCCTAATTGCTATACATGTTTATTTTTCTGCTAATGGGAATGCGGGTGATGCCGTATGTGGAAAGAATGAGTATACACTTAAGATAAGTGATGGCGACGGGGTTGACCATCAACCTCAGTGGAGGCTGACCAACGCAACCCATTCACTCTTCTAGCCAATGGGCCGGTTGTTAAGTCTGAGAAGCTGAGGAGCCAAACCCTTTCGTAGTGCAGAAACTATCAGAAATAGTTGTTACGTGATACTACCCTCATTTGAGGCTGGTGATCTATTCTCGGTGAATGGCACTTACTCTAAGATTGCTCTACAACTCGCTGACGATCCGCTTGTTGTTTTGCTTTCCTGGGAGGAGCTGATGATAATGAGTACAGGTACAAAAATCACCCTAGTATAAACCTTTGGGGATGGGTAGAGCCTTGACTTCATGACAACGACCCTTTGACCCCATGTTTTTTCTATGTTTTTGTGTGCTGCATTCATGCATTCATTTAATAAAACATTAAAACATTCAAAAAACTTCTCTTCTAATCTCTCTGTTTTTCAAATTAAACTAAGACTATGATTACAAATATCAGAGAAGAGGATTACGCTAATGGATTTCGGTAGAAGGAGAACTCATATGTACACCTTCAAGGTTCCAAAACTAGAGGATTTGAGAAGGTTAGCAAGGATGATCACTAACCGAGAGGCTTTTAGAGCCAAACACGGAGGTCTGCTACCGCTGTTAAGAGTTCATGTGATTGAGGGAATCATGGATGCGCTAATTCAATTCTACGATCCTGTTTATCACTGTTTCACATTCCCGGATTACCAGCTATCACCAACGCTGGAGGAGTATTCTCATCTGATTGATCTACACATTACAGATCGAGCTCTATTTTCTGGACTGGAGGAAATTCCAAAGAATCAGACTATTGCAAGAGCAATTCATTTGGACGAGTCTGAGGTCAAGACTCACATGACTACTAAGGGTGGCATCCAAGGTTTTCCAGCCCAGTTCTTGACAAAGAAAGCTCTGTACTTTGCTAGTATAGGGAACATGATTGCTTTTGAAAGCATCTTTGTCTTGCTCACCTACGGGTTATTTTTGTTTCCCAACATCAATAACTTCGTCGACATTAACTCCATTAATGTTTTTCTCATTGGAAACCCTGTGCCGACTTTGCTCGTAGATGCGTATCATTCTCTACACTTGGGGAATTTGTACAGCGGAGGGGAGATCACATGCTGTGTACCTCTGCTTTATAAATGATTTATCTCTCACTTGCCCAAGTCTGCTGCTTTTTGGGATTGCAAGAGTGTCTTACGTTGGTCGCAGAAGATCATGTCCCTCACCAACTCTGATATAGATTGGTGCAGTAGGATTTATGAGGGAATCAGGATCATTGACCGTTGTGGAAACTTCCCCAACGTACCCCTCATAGGAACTAAAGGAGGAATCAACTACCATCCGATATTGGTTCTTCGTCAATTTGGATACCCGATGAGACACATCCCACTGGGTGTTCATCTGGAAGGTCTTTTCTTCAAGGAAGGAGAAAACGACAGAGCACTAAAGATGGAAATAGTGCACGCTTGAAAACGTGTTCATAAGAAAGGACGGGAGTCTCTAGGAAAACTAAATTGTGTCTCGGTGGAGCCTTATCTCCACTGGGTACAAACTAGAGCTCTCAAGCTAAAGATGCCTTATCCTCGTTACGGAATTCTTCCGCCGAGGGAATCTGTCATGTATTTCATGACAGAAACTGAAAAGCTTCAGGTTACTCTCAACAAAGTTCAACGGGAAAGAAGATCTTGGAAGAACAAGTACCGCACCCTCGACGTAGAGTGCATCAAAATACAGCAATTACTGAAAGAGAAAGATGTTCTGATTGAAATTTTGGAGCAACATGCTGTAGAGAATCAAGATGACCAAAGGAATTTGCTCACTCCTTTCACTTGGAAAAGGAATGACAACCCGACAACGGCCCAAGAGCCCCGGTCAAAGAAAAGGAAGATATCAGAATCAACACCTGGTTTCTCCTCAGAGAGGACTCGGGACCCATTAGTTTAGGTTTCTGTTTCTGCACTTTGTAATCTACTGTATTTCCATTTCTGTAATCCTTTGGAATTCAATAAAAAGGGGTTTCCCCACCGTTTGATATTTGCAATCTAATTGTCGAAGTTTATTTTGAATAAAACATAAAACAATTAATATAATCATTGCATTCATCATTCTCACGTAACGCGTTCTTCTTCCCTACGAATCTCACGTTTGTGTCTCGGTTCTAGAGTCAAACTGTCTCATTCGTACAATACTCAGGCTAATCGTCAGAAAAAGATGGATGATCTTGAGGAAGAGAACAGAGAGTTGAAAGAAGAGATCGACGCTCTGAGAGAGGATATGAGAAAGCTTCGTAACGACATGCAAGCCATGGCAGAAGCTCAGCTACAAAGAACTGTGATCTCAGAGATCACCTCAACGCCCATCATAGAAAAGTATGATCCTAGGTATCAAATGCCGAAAGATCGTCCGTGGGGCATGCCTGTTAACTATATTCCGGAAGGATATGTTCCGCCGATCACTGAAGATCAGGGAATCGCTACAGAAGCCGATGGGTCTGAAGGTTACAAACTTTGGGAAAGCGAAGATGCCAGGGGCATACTGAAGACTCCTGAAGGTTACAAACTTCGGGAAACGCCAAGATTTGCTGCCGTAGTCACGGTACCACCCCCTGTGGTGCACACTGTCCTGGAAGGACAGATTCCGCCAACACCTTCTGGTAAGAAGGAAACTATGTTCGATAGAATGGATGAATTCCAGGAACAATTCCTGGAAATGCAGAAGGAGCTGCAAGCCATTCGCGGCCAGGATCTATTTGGAAAGGACGCCGCAGACCTCTGCTTGGTCCCCAATGTGAAAGTCCCGCACAAATTTCAAGTGCCCGACTTTGAAAAGTACAAGGGTAACTCTTGCCCTCAAAGCCATCTGGTGATGTACGCTCGGCGGATGTCAGCTCAGACGGAGAATCAGGACTTGCTGATTCACTACTTTCAGGATAGTTTAACCGGTGCCGCACTCAAATGGTACATGGGTTTAAACCGTGCTACGATCAGTACTTTCAGAGATCTTGGTACTGCCTTCGTCCAACAATACAAATACAATTTGGACATGGCACCCGACAGGGATCAACTCAGATCGATGTCGCAAAAGGACAAGGAAACCTTTAAGGAGTATGCTCAAAGGTGGAGTGAAATTGCCGCTCAAATTTGTCCACCTCTTGAGGAAAAAGAGATGACAAAGATCTTCTTAAAGACCTTAAGCTCATTTTACTATGACCGAATGGTTGCCAGTGTGCCCAGTGATTTCACCGAGATGGTCGGCATGGGCGTACGTCTTGAGGAAGCCGCCCGAGAAGGACGTTTGGTAAAAGACACTGGATCGACGAGCGGTACTAAAAAATACGGTAGTGCTCTCCCTAAGAAAAAAGAGCAAGATATTGGGAATATCTCTCTCGGAAAGCAAAGGCGACGTTATCAGCCAGTAGCAGCTGTGACCCCTGCTACCAGCCCTGCGCTTATTCCTACATATCAACCTCAGGTTGCGCAGAGCCAACCTGATCAGCAAAGGACACAACAACCTCTTCAGCAGGCTCGTCCTCCATACAATAATAACCGTACAACACGACCATCAGGGTTTGATCCTATACCCATGTTGTACGCAGAATTATTTTCGTTACTACTGGCTAAGGGGCACATCCAGACTAAGTCTCCTTTTACCGTACCGGAAAATCTGCCTTTTTGGTTTAAGGTGGATCAGACATGCCCTTATCATCAAGGAGGTTCAGGGCATAACATTGAGACTTGTCTTAATTTCAAGTCCGACGTGCAAAACCTTGTTAGGAGCGGGCTCTTATCTTTCAAAGATATGAATCCCAATGTTCTCACGAACCCGTTGCCTCAACACGAGAAAGCTGCAGTCAATCTAATTGAGAGAGAGACTAACAATGTCTATCAAATTCACGATGTACTCTTATTGAAGACCAATCTGGTCAAGATGCATTGTAGACAGAGTGGATATGGCCATGTGCCACCTCATAACTATCACCAGTGTGATATCTGCTCTAAAGATAACTAGGGATGTTCTGTGGTGCAAACAGCTCTACAGGAACAAATGGATCTCAGATGGATCCAAGAGCACCGATTTCGTGGAGTTAACATGGTTTACACGAATTCTAACGTCATTCAGAACCACGGCATCCGTGCAATGAATGTCAACTTGGTGGCGATGCACTCAAGGCAAAGCCAGTATCATAATCTGCCACGACACGATTACAATTTTTGTCTGATTTGCTCGGTAAACAAACAGGGATGGTCTTTCATACAAGAGGCCCTCCAGCGTCAGATGGATCTTGGATGGATCCAAGACTACCATGATAGGAATTCCTATCAGATTAACATGGTTCAGATCTTCGATATTCGCGTGATGAATACCAACCTGGTAGAGTTACATGCTGAGCAGGTCCGACTCGGATTCTTAATATCACATGACTATCAGAGCTGTAAAGCGGGTTGCGAAAATGATCGGGGTTGTACCCTTGTCCAGGAGGCACTTCAGCACTTGTTAAATCACTGGTGGATGCCAATCTATATGGATGAAGATACTCAGCAGATTAGTATCAATAACAGGAATCCTACTCGTCGTCAAAGTCAGGATGTCCGATCAGTGGAAGCTAACCTAGTGAGGTTACATTGTATTCAAAGTGGGCGTGGCCAGGTGCCACCACACAATTATGACCGTTGTAGCGTCTGTTCGGAAAGTAACCAAGGGTGTTACTTGGTGAGAGCAGCTCTTCAGGGTCAGGTGGACCGTGGAGAAATTCGTCCATATCCGGGTTCTGGACCCATCAACTGGACGCCGAATTACCTTGCCGATCAAGTTGAGGATGTTGTCACCATCTCTGGTCGTCACCAGACCAGGGATTTTTTTGCCATCATCCCTCTATTTGATGAATCTAAAGCTCCCAACCGGGAACGGATCGAGATTACTTACGATGGTCAGAAAAATCAGAAGGCTCCCATAGTCATCTATCTACCGGGACCACTACCGTATAAATCAACTAAGGTTATCCCTTACAAATACGGTGCAACGATAATTGAGAATGGAAAGGAAATTCCATTACCCTCCATTGTGAACATTGCAGACATCAGTCGAGTAACACGGGGTGGTAGAATCTTCAACCGAGGGGTTGGGGAAGTTAACAAAGAAAAGGAACTTCAGACAGAAGCTCCCGATCCACCAATCAGTCAATCCGGTAATCCTGACCTTTCAAAAAACAATGATGAGATGCTGAAGCTCATCCAAAGGAGTGAATACAACATTGTCGATCAACTGTTGCACACTCCTTCAAAGATCTCGGTATTATCACTGTTACTCAGTTCAGAAGCACACAGGGAGGCTCTACAGAAAGTCTTGGAGCAAGCCTTTGTGGAACAAGATGTAACAATCAGACAGTTCGATATCACTGTCTCTAACATCACTTCCTGCAATAATTTGGGATTTAGTGATGAGGAATTACCCGAAGAGGGTCGCCGTCATAACATGGCGCTCAACATTACAGTTAACTACCAGGACGATGCTTTAGCCAGCGTACTGGTAGACACAGGGTCAGCCCTGAATGTTATGCCGAAGTCCACTTTGATGCAATTATCATTCAAAGGCCCTCCGATGAGAACCAGCGAGGTCGTCGTCAAAGCATTCGACGGATCCAGAAAAACGGTTATCGGCGAAGTTGATCTTCCCATAACTATTGGTCCTCACACTTTCCAAGTCACTTTCCAGGTCATGGACATCCGGGCAACGCACAGTTGTTTATTAGGAAGACCTTGGATACATCAGGCTGGAGTGGTCACTTTAACCCTCCACCAAAAGCTAAAGTTCGTCAAGAACGATCAACTTGTCATGGTTTGTGGGGAACAAGCCTTGCTTGTGAGTAACTTGTCATCATCTACTGGTATAGAACCCGAGGAGGTTATTGGAACTCAATTCCAAGCACTGTCGGTGAGCAAGGATAATCACTTCAAAGGAGGAACCTCGATTTCCTCATGCAACGATGCTATCAAAGCCGTCGAGAGTACCGATACAACCGGATGAGGACAGCTTGTCATTCCCACTGACAATAAAATAAAGAAGGGTCTTGGTTTTTCTGCAACATGTACCCAAACAGCTGCTAACGATGAAAGTCTTCATCCCCTTCAAAAATTCTTCCACAGTGGAGGGTTTCTTCACCCAGTGTCTCAGACAGTTCATGCTATCAATGAGGAAGATCCCTCTGACACAGATGAAGAATGGAAGTCCTATCTTAACAAGGACGGTTATATGTCTCAGGAAGAGGTGCCTATGCCTTTTTTCTTTCCTATAGAAATTCCGAGATTTATACCAAGATCAGATGTCGAAATGATCTACGGAGATTGTGATCCGGATGGATGCCGTGCTCCGCCAAATTCATTAGAGGAAGACACTTCGATGAAAGACAATTTTGACTACAACTACTATGGCCCGATGGATGGCCTGCCAATGTGGCAGCCTTACCCAGGAGACTTGGGGCAAGAAAGTCAGTCGAACAATGAAACTCAGTTGAGCATCATTGAACAAAATACCTGTATCCCCACCATGTCATGGGATCAACACTCAGGTCATTTAGAAACTACTCAACATGAAGATGAATTCGCAACATTTGCAGGACTTGAATTCATCAACTATGCTTTTCCCGAGGTCAACGTCATCGAGAGAGATGACTCCTCCAGTTCTAAAGAAGTTTGGGATACTCTGGGAGAACCAAGTGGAAAATTTGACTATATGGTCAAGTACACCGCTCCCGAAAGCTCTCGTATCAGGCTCGAAGACATCCAGCTAACTGGATGGGGAGATACAGCTGAGAGCACAAATGCTCTGCAGAATGCAACAGAGGAATCCTCTTACGACAACTCTGCTTGGGAGACAGATTCCAATGATCCTGCTCCACCAGAAATCAGCGTCATTTCTGAAGACAAATCAAGGAAGGTGCCAGACTTTGTGATTCACCGAGGAGTTCACCGCCAATGGGTTTCCGTCGAGGTTCCGAAGGTCGTTCATCAGTCAAAGTAATTGCCATCTTTAACCTTTCACCCTGCCCAAGTGAAATGGATGTTTTGATAGGGCTCGTTTTTTGTAAATATCCCTCTTCGCTTCGCCCAAAGCGACAGAGTTTTGTTTTATAGGGCTGTAGTTTCAAGAATCGACTTGTTCATTAATAAAATAACGTCGTTCTGTAATTTCCGCATTAATTGCTGTTTTCTCTTTTTGCTTTTTCAGAAAATGGTAATCCTAAAAAACAATTCAAAAATAAAAATAAGCAGTAAAATAAATACACTGCACACACTTGCATTTTCTCTATCTCTTCTAAACACGAATCATCACGTCATGCAGATTGCTTGTTTTAAACCCCGTTGAAACATACGATCCGATGCCTTCTCCCAACTTTGAGTTCCCGGTATTCGAGGCTGAAGAAGAAAATGACAACGAAATTCCTGAAGAGATCTCCCGACTACTCAGACAAGAGGAAAGGTCCATTGAACCTCACAAAGAACCGTTGGAAACGGTAAACTTGGGTTCAGAGCAAGAGAGAAAAGAAATCAGGATTGGGGCACTGCTCAATCCAACTGTCAAAGAAAGTTTGATAAAGCTTCTCAAAGAATTCCTCGATGTATTCACTTGGTCCTATCAGGATATGCCAGGGTTGGATACCAGCATCGTGGAACATCACTTACCGTTGAGATCAGAATGTCCGCCAGTAAAGCAAAGGTTGAGACGGACTCACCCGAACATGGCTATCAAAATCAAAGAGGAGGTACAGAAATAGATTGACGCGGGTTTCCTTGCTACATCTGAATATCCTCAATGGTTAGCCAACATCGTACCCGTTCCCAAAAAGGATGGAAAGGTCAGAATGTGTGTTGATTACAGAGATCTAAACAAGGCAAGTCCAAAGGACGACTTTCCTTTACCACACATTGATATGCTGGTTGACAGCACAACAAAGTTCAAAGTATTCTCCTTCATGGATGGATTCTCGGGCTATAACCAGATCAAAATGGCGCCGAAAGACATGGAGAAAACTTCATTCATTACCCCATGGGGCACCTTTTGTTACAAGGTAATGCCGTTCGGTTTGAAGAATGCCGGGGCAACCTATCAAAGGGCCATGACTACTCTGTTTCATGACATGATACACAAGGAAATCGAAGTGTATGTCGATGATATGATTGCAAAATCAAAAACAGAGAGTGAGCACGTTGAACATCTGTCAAAATTGTTCGAACGTCTAAGAAAATTCAAGCTCCACTTAAATCCTAACAAGTGCACCTTCGGTGTCCGTTCAGGGAAACTACTAGGGTTCATCGTCAGCCAGAAAGGAATTGAAGTTGATCCTGACAAGGTCAAGGCCATTCAAGAAATGCCTTCTCCGAAAACTGAAAAACAAGTCAGAGGATTCCTGGGACGTTTGAACTACATCTCCAGATTCATATTCCTCATGACCGCGACATGCGCGCCGATCTTCAAGTTACTCAAAAAGAACCAGGATTGCGTTTGGTCAGAATATTGCCAAACCGCCTTCGACAGTATCAAGGAATATCTGTTGAATCCTCCGATTCTATCACCTCCAGTGGAAGGAAGACCACTGATCATTTACCTCACAGTTCTAGAGAACTCAATGGGATGTGTACTTGGCCAACAAGACGAAACTAAAAGGAAAGAGTCTGCCATCTACTATCTAAGCAAGAAATTCACCGACTGCGAGACTCGGTACACAATGCTTGAGAAAACTTGTTGCGCTTTGGCTTGGGCAGCCAAACGTCTTCGCCAGTACATGATTCGTCATACTACTTGGTTGGTCTCCGAAATGGATCCAATCAAGTACGTTTTCGAAAAACCTGCTCTCACGGGAAGAATTGCCCGTTGGCAGATGCTGTTATCAGAATATGACATAGAGTACCACGCTCAGAAAGCCGTTAAAGGAAGTATTTTAGCCGATCATTTGGCTCATCAACCGATTGACAATCAAGAATCAATCGGGTTTGACTTCCCAGACGAAGATGTCATGTATCTAAAAATGAAAGACTGCGATGAACCGCTACCCAGTGAAGGGCCAGAACCAGGTTCCCAGTGGGGACTTATCTTTGACGGAGCTGTCAATCATTACGGAAACGGAATTGGGGCTACCCCTTTCTCTCTAGTGTATGGCATGGAAGCAGTGCTCCCCATAGAAGTAGAGATCCCATCAATCCGGGTATTGATGGAAGCTAAGCTTTCCAAAGCTGAATGGTGTCAAAGCCGACACGATGAACTGAATCTGATCGAAGAGAAGCGAATCACGGCACTATGCCACGGTCAGTTGTATCAACAGAGAATGAAGAGGGCGTTCGACAAAAAGGTCTGACCTCGTGTTTTCAGAAAAGGAGACCTCGTGCTCAAGAAGATACAATCATTTCTCACTGACTCTCGGGGCAAATGGACCCCAAATTATGATGGCCCCTATGTGGTCACGAAAGCTTTCTCAGGCGGCGCCTTGAGACTTGCAACCATGGACGGAGAGGAATTTGCCTACCCCACGAATGTTGATGTAGTCAAGAAATACTTCGCCTAAACTAAAAAAAAAAAAAAACAAAACATCTCAGTGGATTGAAAACCCGAAAGGGCGGTCCAGGCAAAAGTTAGAGACATGAAAAAAAATCATCCCGATGGATTGGAAACATCAAAGTACAATCCAGGCAAAAATTAGGGATAATGGCAAGTAACTATGTTCAACAGAGGCAAGTCCCTCAGCAGCAGTTACAGCATCCATCGGAGGAAAACTCCAGTCAAGGTCATCTTCGACAGAAGCTCAGGATGTCCCGAATTCAAAGTTGGTAGAAGGATAGTGGTCGTTATGTTTCAACGTAGCCCTTTTCCCTGTAAATTACCATTTTCAAACTTTGTAAATACTCTTTGGAATCACGCGTTTGGCTGATCTTCATCTTATCAATAAAATTTGGGCCCTTGTGCTTTTGTTTGTAATTCTTATTTGTTTTAGCTTTACAGAACGACGTTGTTAACATGATTAACGATTCTTGAAATAAAACAAAAATGAATTTACTTGTTAAAACTTTTTCTGCTTTTTAATAAAGATGGCAATTTCTTTTGACTGTTGAACATCAAAAGAACATTAATCGCGTCTCCAAAGGTGTTCGAACCTCAAAGTGCAGAATCAAAGTACTCCTTCTAAACCAGTACGCCTGAATGAAGGATCAATAATGTCAGAGACCATGTTCCATCTGACATCTTCGACCGAGTTCTCATCTCCTAAGCCCGACCAGCGTCACCCCCAACAGGGACCGTTTCTCCTAAGCAAGGCAGAATTGCTATCTTGAACCAGCGATATTTCTACACGCCCCGCGATGGCCGAGTATCCAGTCATGTTCATCTCTTAGTCTGTATGTTGCGTCAGTTTTGTCCGCATAAACATACATACATCATGCATTTTATTTGCATTCGCATTCGTATTGCATCGCTATCACTCTAGTCGGTCGTGTCCCCTAGTGATAAAAGTCCTCTCAATCGAGTTGTCAGATCTTTCCTTGTTAGGAAGTGAATCATCTAAGCAATCTCTCTCCCGTTTATCTCTGGATTAGAGACGGTCCTTGACCACTTTGATAACTTGAACCTCTGAGAAACCAGAAAACTTTCAACAAATATCACTCTTCGCCATTGAAGATGATATCCTTGCTTTCCCGGATTAAAGAAAATCCCCAGAGAAAGCCTCTTAATCAGAGATTCGGCGGTACGGCAGTTTTTCTCCGAAAAAACCACTGATGAAAAGGTCATCGGCACCTCAAAATTAGATTCCATCATATGGCGTTTCTCCGGAAAGATCCCGAGAAAAGTATGATGTAAGCCCCCAAACAAAAATAGTCTCTCAAGAGACTCGCTTTCCCCAGTAGAATCGACAAATGGCGTCTCCAAAATAGAGAAGTTTGTGTACCTCTACAATTCAGACGAATGGGTTCCCCAGCAAGTCTGACATCAAATCTTTTCCCACTCAAATGGCATCTCCCCAGGAAAATTCGGCGAAAAGTTTGAGGGAAAACCGCTACACATAGCGTCCCTTGTCAATAAAGTTTATTGACAAAAGAAACTAAGACCAGTTCCTTGGTAGAAAACCAGGATTGAGGGGAAGTTTTTTCGAAACTTAGACCAGTTCCTTGGTAGGAAACCAGGATCGAGGGGAAGTTTATTTCTGAAACTTAGACCAATTCCTTGGTAGAAAACCAGGATCGAGGGGAAGTTTTTCCGAAACTTAGACCAGTTCCTTGGTAGGAAACCATGATCGAGGGGAAGTTTAAATCAGGAACTAAGACCAGGTCCTTGGTAGGAAACCAGGATCGAGGGGAAGTTTATTTCAGCAACTAAGACCAGGTCCTTGGTAGGAAACCAGGATCGAGGGGAAGTTTATATCAGAAACTAAGACCAGATCCTTGGTAGGAAACCAGGATCGAGGGGAAGTTTATTTCAAAAAAAAACTGAGACCAGCTCCTTGGCTGAAGACCAGGATCGAGGGGAAGTTTACCTTTTCTAAGCATTATCGCTTAGCTAAAGAAGATGAACGCGTAAGCTACCATTCATAACCACCATCAAAATTTTGGGTATTCCGATATTTAATCCTCTTGCACCCCGAATGCCCGAATACCTTCGCCATTCACACCTTCGGGTCCAAGAAATTTTATATAGGGGCATCTGTCATACCCCAAATTTTGACCACTAAGATTTCCCATCATTGTGCAAATCATCAGCACAATATGGATGTACCTTTGTACCTTATTAGTCTCCCCAAAGGTGGGTAAGCATTCACTACAAACAGGATTTAGGGTTTCAAGCCCTCGCAGAGCTCTTAGACAAAGGATCAATCAAGGAATGACATGATCTTCAACTTGTCTAGCCTCTCAAATATCCACAATGGATCAAGAGGACTCCCACTTCAAGTATTAAGCACAAGTTTGCTCCCTTCTAGGTGGATCAAGCCTCAGGATCGCCAGTGTCACCAAATTAGGGTTTGGTCGATTAGGGCCTCCAGATGGAAATTTTCCTCTGGGCATGAGCCAATGCTTCAAACCATAACCTAAAATTCTCCATGAAACATCATAAACCCCATCATCAAGTCAATTTAGCCTCAGGGGATGCATACATCAAAAATCAGGAATTAGGGTTTCTTGACCTAATTCACCCCGAAGTTGACTTTTGGGACAAATCATGAGCCAAGACCTCAAGACATGATTTGAGGGTCTCCAACATACCACGTTGATCCATTTGCAAAAATGGATTGACCCAAGAAGCTTGAGCAACAAGTTTCAATTTCATCTGAACCACAGTTGGGGTTTCGCGGGAAAAGTCAACTGTAGCTTTGACTTTTGACCAGGACATGCTCCCAAGCCGTGGGACACGATTAAATACACCCTATAACACCCATGGAACATGTCCATCAATTTTGATTTAGGTCAAGGACATGATTTCCTGAAGAATCGCACGGTTTGGAATTCATCTGATAAAAAGTCAACTGTGCACAAAAGTCAAACTTTGACTTTTTGAGATTTTTCATAAAAATGGTTTTTTAACCCTAAAATGATGTTAATGTGTGATTGGAATCATCATTCATCAAGAAAAATCAAAGAAAGTGGGATAACTTGTAAAAGGGGTAACCATAAAAACTTAGAAATTTTTCTAAGTTATGAAAAAAAGTGGCAAGGGTACCAACTTTGGAGGATCATAACTCCTAAACCACAAAGCCATTTTTCCCCATCCAAAGTTTGATTTGTAGCCCTCATTACCCTCTACAAAAACTTCAACTAGACCTAAGTCCAATTCATTAAGGATTTTGAGTTATGCTTGGATCAAAATGGCTAAAAAGTTAAAATTGACATTTTTCAGCACAATGTCCCAACTTCAAGGCTGTTTTTCTCCATGATCCAAGTTGAACCAGGTCTAATGTTAAACATCAAAGTTGAAGTACGTCATCTAAGCTTTCCGAAAAGTCCTAGAACGTCCATATAGCATACTCGAGCAGGGAGTTATGGATCTTACAAAATGGCTTGCTGAAGCTGAATTTTTCAAGGCAGATTTGCACATTTTTTGTGCCACACGAATTTTCAAGCCTTGTCATCAGTTTGGACACATCTAAGGATCAAATCCAAGTGGGATGATCTGATCCATGAACCTCCCAAGTCCAAGGAACAAAGAAAAGCATGCCAAAGCCTAGAAATCCCTAAAAGAGGGACAAAACTCCAATTTTGGTTTGGAGCATTTAATGGATGCTTAGAGGTGGCATGTACTGAGCCATTCTTATCTGAAATTAGTTAAGACTTATCCAAGACCAAGGGAACCAGCAGCCTGTGCCCTAACCTCTTGTCAATGGCTAGAGGAGATTTGCATTTCCATTGGCCAACATGGAACAAACACCTGCTGCAGTTGCCATTCACTGTGGATCCCAAAACAAACTTGCTCTACTATAAATAGAGCTCATTTGTGCTCAGTTTGAGTACACCAAAGCCATCAAACAGATGTTTTCCTCAAATTCTCTCTTTCACTCCAAAATGCCTTCATTAGTAAGGAAATTCTGAGTTTTTGAGATAGAGAGCAATTTCACTCAAACTAATCACACACACACCTCATATATATCATATGTAAGCTGTGCAAACCATCAAAAGTGACCTGTAATCACAACATCACAAAGTCACCTCTCAAAACCTCAAAATGGCACTTTTTTGCATTTTTCAAGCCATGTCTTGATTCAGTCACTTTCCAAGCCAGATAAAACCTCAAACACACTCTAAATATCATCCTTGAACTATCCCAAATGGTGCCACACATCTGGAACACCATTTGAGAGAGTTGGCATTTTGGCCGTTTTTGACCATTTCGCGAGAAAGTGCACAAACTTGCTCCAGAGGTTTCCAGCCAATTCCAACCATCCTAAAAGCTTCTAAGAGGTCATTTGAGGTTGTCCAAAACATCAAATCATTTCTGGAACAAAGCACTTGGAAGGTTGCCCAAAATCTCCAAAAAAGAGGTAAAATCCACAAATTGAATTCTTTGAATCATGCTTTCCTTTGTTGTCCATATACATGCATCATATTGAACAATTCTTGAGGTAAAAATGTAGTACTTAATGTGTATGTTGTGATCCTCCCACTGTTTGCATTTTGACATGTTTTTATGTGGAATTTTGGTTGTTTTGAAACCATGTTCAGTTCTGTCTTTTCTTCATTGGTGTGTTCTATACATTAAGTTTTAGTTTGTATGAGTAACACCATTGGATTCCTTGCGAAAAATCGGTCAAGATAGGTTTTTACGGATTTCAATTCCGATGAAAATTGAGAGAGTTACGCGCGTTGGAAATTTTACGCGAAACGGCGTCGAATTAACGATAGCGGTTCTGTTTTTTTCGCTTTGTACATTGAGTTTCCGAGTGCGTGAATAACACCATTGGATTCCTTGCGAAAAATCGGTCAAGATAGGTTTTTACGGATTTCAATTCCGATGAAAATTGAGAGAGTTACGCGCGTTGGAAATTTTACGCGAAACGGCGTCGAAAACAACGATGGCAGTTTTTTTTTTAATTTCTGCGTTTTGTGCGTCAATTTTCCGTGTGCGTGAGTAATACCATTGGATTCCTTGCGAAAAATTGGTCAAGATAGGCTCTTGCGGATCTTGATTCGGTTAAAAATCGAGAGAGTTACGCGCGTTGGAAATTTTACGCGAAACAATGTTTTTACACGCAGCAGCTCTGGTTTTTTTATCGCTGCGTTTTGTACGTTGAGTTTCGGCATGCGTGAGTGATACCATTGGATTTCTTGCGAAAAATAGGTCAGGATAGGCTTTTGCGGATCTTGATTCGGTTAAAAATCGAGAGAGTTACACGTGTTTGAAATTCAACGCGGAACGATGTTTTTAATCGATAGCAGTTTTTGTTTTTTAATTTCTGCGTTTTATACGTCGATTTTCCGCGTGCGTGAGTAATACCATCGGATTCCTTGCAAAAAATCGGTCAGGTAGGTACTTCCGGATTTTGATTCCGATAAAAATCGAGAGAGTTACGCGTGTTGGAAATTCGGCGCGGAACGGTATTTTCAAAACGATAGCAGTTTTTTCTGCGTTTTGTGCGTCGATTTTCTGTGCGCGTGAGTAATATCATCAGATTCCTTGCGAAAAATCGGTCAGGCAGGTATTTTCGGATTTTGATTCCGATAAAAATTGAGAGAGTTATGAGTGTTTGAAATTTGATAAAAACGTGTTGAAAATTAAAGTTTCGGTACTCGTTTTTACCAAAAAAAATGTCGAAAATGATATTTTGATATCTTTTCTCTTTTTCTTACTTTTTATTTTCAAAACTCAACCAATTTTTTTCACATAGCAAAAAATCATCATTTTCCAATTCGTACCCCATAATATTTTAATCCAAAAAAAATCACAAAAAAAGTATTATTTTTAATATATTTAAAAATAGTGTTTTAAATTGTTTTAAATGCTTTTAAAATGATTTCTATTTTTTTCTTGATTTTTAAAACCAAAATGATTTTAAATATTTATGTTGATAAAATATTTTTTTTCATAAACTTTAATCATTATTTAATGATTTTATTTGATATTTTTATCATTTTTTACTTAATTTTTCTTGGAAAAATGCCTAAAAAATGAAATTGGGGTTTTCTTGGATTTTCACCCTAACAAATCTTTTTCAAACTCTATGGGCCTCCAATAGAGTGTAAGACCCAATCCTTTTTTGACCAAATCATTTTTGGGCCTCATTCATTGTATAAGCCCCGATACCGTAAAAAACAAACGGCGCGATCGTCGCCTTTTTAAGAAATAACCTTGGGCCTCTCCTCGAGCTATAAGACCCATTCAAAACTTTTGGGCCTCTATTAGAGTGTAAGACCCAATCCCCTTTTAACCAAAACAATTTTGGGTCTCATTTATTGTATAAGTCCCTCTGCGTTAAAAGAAAACTTCGGCGCGATCGTCATTTTCAAACGAAAATCAACTGGGCTTCTCTTTGGGCTGTAAGTCCCATTTCTTTTCATTTTTTAACACTTGGGCCTCTATTAGAGTGTAAGACCCAACTCTTTTTTTAACAAAACAATTTTGGGCCTCAGCTATTGTATAAGTCCCGATACGTTAAAAATCTCGGCGCGATCGTCATTTTCAAACTGAAAATATTTTGGGCCTCTCCCTGAGTTGTAAGCCCCATCTTTTGTACAAAAATACACTTTGGGCCTCTAATAGAATGTAAGACCCAACCCCTCTTTTTTATATTTTCTTATTATTTTTTAATAATTTGAAAAATTAATAACTCCCTCAATTTTGATTATTTTTTATTGGTTTTTTTTTCTGAAAAATCACAAAAATAGTAAAATATTTTATTCTACAAAAAAATCAAATTTATATTATTTATTTAATATAGTTGGTATTTTTGTGAATAAATTCATTTTTAATTGTTTTTAAGCATTTTAAAAGTGAATATTCATCTTGAAAATAAAGACTATGGGTCTCCCCTCGTGTTGTAAGCCCCATTTCTTTTCTTTAAACTCTTTGGGCCTCTAATAGAGTGTTAGACCCAATCCCTTTGTAAATACCAAAATTTTGGGCCTCAGTCACTTGTATAAGTCCCACGGTGTTTCCAAAACCACGGCGCGACCGTCGCCTTTTTTTTAAAATTAACCATTGGGCCTACCCTCGAGTAGTAAGACCCATTTCTTTTCTTAAAACTCACTTGGGCCTTTATTAGAGTGTAAGACTCATCCCTTTGTACAGAAAACCTTTCTTGGGCCTCAGTCACTTGTATAAGTCCCTCTGTACAAATTCAACAGTGCGCTCACTGATAAAACCTTGGGCCTCTCCTTGAGCTGTAAGCCCCAAATCTTTCTTTTTCAAATCACTTTCTCCTTTGATTTTGAATATAATGTTGTTTTCAATCTTTCTTTGTTGAACAACTAACCAAACAGCATGGAAGCTCTACAACCGAGTAAGTGTTTACCCGCTTTCATATATATATAACTGTATTGTGGGGTTGTTTCACTGTAAGTCTTCTTTCACAAACTCATATATATATATATATATATATAACTGTATTGTGGGGCTGTTTCGCTGTAAGTCTTCTTTCATAAACTCATATCAACTGTGTAATAATAGTATAGATATTTAGAGTTTCCCCGGCAACTACGTCTAGAACTAGGTGACGCCGTTTCGTTTATTCGTAGAAATAGACAACTAGATCCCCAATAGGATCACCAGATACAGTCTTCTATTCGGCTGTCCTCATTAGGAATTGTCAAGAAACTCTACTCCCTAAGATGAATGTCTTCTCCGTGAATGGCATCTTTGAGTTTCTTCCAAATTCTCGAACTTTCCTGACTTTGATCTATTCTCGGTGAATAGCATTGCCTTGAATTTCTCGGGGTTTGGGGACCCACGGGATTCTTAAAAGCATCGGCCTCCTCTTGGGCATCGTACAAGGACCCACAGGCTTCATAAAAGCAACCCGCCTCCTCTTGGGCTTCGTACAAGGACGCTACGGCTTCTTAGAAGTATTCACCGCCTCCTCTTAGGCTTCGTATAATGATCTCTTCCTCCGGGAATGATAGCCTCCTCTTGGGCTTAGTACAAGGACCCGTCGGCTTCTTAAAAGTTTCTAGCCTCCTCTTGGGCTTCGTACAAATTTTCCCGACGACCTCCTAGAGGTATAAGAACAGAACTTAATCATCTTCATAGAACAGTCTTTTCATAGAGTCTACTACTGTTTCTCAAAGCATAGTACAAAAGATAAAACTCTAGACACGGACAGTCTAACTTTCTTGAGTCTCAAAGACATTCTCAAGTGACCCCTTCGTCAAATAGGAAGGAAACCCGCAGACTCGGACAGTCTCAATACCCTTTGGATTTCCCGTTTCCTCAAAGAGAAGGAAATATCCCTGATCCCCAAATCAAATCCCTGAGTACAGTGTTGCTCATATAAGAACTGATTTTCTCTTTAAAATCAGGATATTGGACCTGTCACTTAACTGAAACAGTTACCATAGCCTCCTTTTGGGCTTTGTTCAATGATTCATCCCAGCGAAGCAAACGTTTAGCCTCCATCTCGGGCTTCGTACGAGATACCAAAATTCTCCCCAGTGGAGTCAAACAACGTTTAGCCTCTCTCTCTCGGGCTTTGTACGAGACACATAAGAGACTCCCTCGTTGAGTCAATCACCCCTTTCGCCTCCATCTCGGGCTTTGTACGAGACACATAAAAGACTCTCTTGTTGAGTCAAACCTTTAGCCTCCATCTCGGGCTTCGTACGAGATACAAAAACACTCTCTTGTTGAGTATCAAAGACTCTCTTGTTGATTCAAACTTTTAGCCTCCATCTCGGGCTTCGTACGAGATACAAAAACACTCTCTTGTTTCTCCTGTTGTGTCAACCCTTTTAGCCTCTCTCTCGGGCTTCGTACGAGACACATAAAAACTCCCTCTTGTTGGGCCAATAGCCTCCTCTTAGGCTTCGTATAATAAAACCATTGGTTGATCCAATCAACCTTTTAGCATCAAACCTGTGCTTCGTTCACAGTACACAAACATCAACAACTCTTTTCCCTTCATCTAGTCGCTGTAAGCGGCAAGCCTCTGGATCATCTACATCCATGCCACTGTCCCTCTTTTAGCATGATAAATTCCTAAGGAAAGATAGCATTGCTCTACACTGAGTTAAAGTCTTCTCCTTCAGGTTAAAATTTCCTTTAAAGGAAATTATGGCATTGCTAAGATCCGCGTATCCCGGTTAAAGTAATTCTCCTTTATAACCAGTCACCCAACAGTTGTGACAGACAAACCCTTCTTTAGAGATGACAAATTCTCTCTAAAGCCGAGGTCCTTCAGCTTCACGTCTTGGGCTTTGAACAAGACACAAATAGACCTTCAGCTTCACATCTTGGGCTTTGAACAAGATACAAATCACCTTTCGCTTCACGTCTTGGGCTTTGAACAAGACACCAAAAACCAATTTCCTCCCATAGAATAGGAGGAACTACGAACGCTCTGATTTCCCTGTTTCAGTAAACGGGAATACGTAGGCATAAGATTGAAAGAAAAATCTTAGCGAGCACAATCAACAAAAAACCCAAATCTCATATCTCCATCAATCAAAAGCAGTAATTCAAAAGCATCAGTCCTAACATCCTAATCCTTGTTCCCCGCCAGAAACCTTCTGCCCAGGTAAAAAGAAAGAAAACCGTATTGGCGAAAATACAAATAACCAGTACAAAGGCCCCCCCACATTGATAGCATCCGTAACCTAACAGACCGCTGTTTAAACTCAGTATGCAAAGCAGGGTTAATTGGAGACATCTATTTCCCTTCCTTATTCAGCTCACAATAGGATAAAAAATGAATCGACCTGTAGTCAAAGCTCAAACCGCAGAGAGCGACCAGCGCTTAAGAACCGCGTCCAAAATCACTCGCTACAATCAGCTTTCATGAATCTCTCATAGATCACTTTCCACTCGGTCATGATAGATATGTTTGATTTATCATTCTTTATAACACCATCATCATCAAACCAGAGCCTTTTCTAGTGAGTGTCGATCTTATACATACATATAAGTGTATCAAGCTTCATTTTGTTTGTAATTAAACAATCACATTGAAGACCGTACGTTGTCCTAAGTATATAACCATAATTTAAACCATCTGATCCTGTTTTCTCTACTCATTTGGCTTTGTGATAAATAAAAGCAAATCCCACTCGAGAGATGTTTCCAACCAACTGTGAATAAATGATGGTGTCTTTGAATTGATGTTCTAATACAGTAATACTCAAACCAAAAGATGTTTGTATCTCATTATGTTAATTTTGGATCATTTGGTTCACGAAGTCCAAACTTTAACAAAAATCACATTTACAGTTTCCCAACTATTGTTTCAATGTAGCATGTACAAATTCAACTCTGGTAGCTGCAGTATTTCTAAAATGTCCAAACTATTTGGTTATGTGATACCTATAAAGTAATGCATAAGATGTAGGAAACACATTTACAACTGAATTTATCAGTGTAGTATCATGATTGGTTACAATGACCTATGACATATTTTCTTGGTCCTGCAACGTAGTCTTGCACACTTCCAAAGCCCATGTAACATTACTCTTTTTTATGCTTTTCAAAAATGCAAAACCCACTGAAAAATTCATCTTTGTCGATGTAATACCAACAATTTCGAGAAGTGAAAGTCTATACTTGTTTGTTTTGTACGTTGAATCAATTATAAGCATAATGGGAAATATGTTGAACAACTTGATGGAATCAGCTCGATTCCAAAATATATCTAGAACGGTGACTTCATCCTCACATTATGTACCTAGAAACATAGGAATTATCATCCAGAAGATTCAACAAGTGTTGTTTTTCAGTTCTTGGTCCTCTAACCGCCTTGTTGTTTATGGCACAAACATTGTATATTTGAGACATTTTTAAGTCTTTTCTGTTTTAACACTTCAACTATATTTTTGGGTGGCACCATATTCAATGTCATGTCAGAAATAAGTTCCTTCTTCTTAGGATTAAGGTGACATACAATGGGATGACCGACTAACTTATGACACAAGTAATGATTATGTATACCAGAAAGCATATTAACTTTCCATGTTCTATTCGCTTTACGGTATCCACAAACCTTAAAAGGACAACCACATTTTCTCGATTCGGTGTCATCCTGTTTCAACATCTGAATAGGTCATTGGTAGATACCGATTCTTTTGCATCTCGTTGTTACCCATTTTTGTCTTCTATTTGAACCATTATCAGACTTTCCAATTATAAAACCGGACCCAAGTTTGGTTGCATCTTGCGGATTCATTGGAACATATTTTCACCCTCAACAAACTTCAGCTTATTAGTAAATTATGCATGAACATCTACCTCAACAAGAACCCGTTTAACACCCACATCAATTTGATTACAATAGCTCATTCAACTTAAAACACCATCAGAGGTGAATCAAGAGATGCATATCCAGAATATGGGAAGGAAAAAAAATCAAATTTTAAGTATGTTCACTCTCAGCCCGTAGGGTGGTAAAAGTAATGCCCAAGATATTTTATAATGTTCGACACAAAATCAACAAGACAATAAGGGGTTCAAAAACTGAAATGCAACATTTGTTGAAACTGTTGGATAAATATTCTCATGATTCAAGGTATAGAATGTCTGGATATGAAAAATCCATTCAAGATATATTTTGGGCGCATTTAAAATCCATCTAATTGTTTAACACATTTCTTAGTGTAATGATATTGGATTCCACATTTAATACCAGCAAAGACAAACTACTTTTACTTGAATTTTTTGGTGTTACTTCTACAAAGATGACATATTTAATTTTCTTTTCTTTTATGGGATGTTAAAAGGAGGATAACGTTACTTTGACTCTAGAAATGTGTTGCAATTTGTTAAGGAAGCCAACTAACATACCAAAGGTGGTTGTCACTGATCATGATACTTCAATAATGAATTATGTTGAAATTGTTTTCCTACATCAGCTAATTTACTGTGCTAGTATCACATAACTAAAAATATGAGAGATAAATGTAATTTTCTCGTAAGAACAAAAAATTAAAAGTTATAGATGGGGAAAATTGTCAAATATAAACAAATAGTGAAACTCATAATGGCATCTTATGATGATGTACTAAATTATTCTTTAGAGGAGACTTATATTGATTTTATAGTGTAATTCAGAAGTGTGTGTATGTGTGTGGGGGTGTGAAATTTTCAAAAGTTTTAAAATATGTTAAAACTACAGTATAGATTAAGTGAATGGTTTCTCAGTGGAGAGGTTAAAGGTGCTTCAAAAATTTCCTAGATTAAGTGGGAAGTTGTCTATAAACCTAAGGTTAAAAGGGATTAGGAGTTATAGACCTTCGGCTAGTCAATCTTGCCTTTTTGGCAAAGTGGAGATGAAGACTTTTAGTTGGTGACTGGTTCTTTGGAGGGATATCCTTATAGCTAGATACGGTCTTGATGTTGTTTCTTCAATAAGTCGGGGGAGGACTGAGGGTTTTTGTTTTTCTTCTTCTTGGTGGAAAGGAGTGTCGCTTCTCGGATCCAAAGAGAGTGATATTTTAGATAATTTTGTTGATGGTGTTATTAGGAAAGTTGGATCGAGTCTCTAAACTTCCTTTTGGAATCACCATAGGTTAGAAATCATGAATTTAAAGAATAAGTTCCTTGGCTTGTTTTCTAACTCTCTCCAACTTAACAAGATGGTGGGACATGTTGATGTAATTGATAATGGGGTCAAGATTTGGTACTTCAGTTGGTGGAGGTATTTCTTTCTTAGAGAGATCCTCGTTGTTGAGGAGCTTTTGTCCTTGCTTCGAGACATGACTATTTCTTTTGATATATATATATATATATATATAAAAGTAGATTTCAAAGTTTTCTAAAGACAACATTTTTTCAGTGGCCTCTGCTTATCTAGTTCAGAGTGTTAGTTTCATCTCCTCTTCGGCATCTCTCTAGGAAGAGATCTGTGTTCTCCACTTTAGTTGGATCAATTGAGCTCCTTTAAAAGGCTTGGTTTTCTCTTGGGAATTGTTGTAAGATAGACTTCTGTCTAGAGATAACCTACCTAAGATATGAGTGATTTCCAATCTCAGTTTGATCACTTGCCCTATGTGTGGGTTTTTGGTTGAGATGGGTCCTCATATCTTTACTACTTGTGAGCTAGCCTTAGGTATGTGGTATAGTATTTTTAGGTGGTTAGGTTGATACATAGTAATTCCTAAGGATATTAGGGTGTTGTTCAAGATTTTTCTTTCTTTAGAGGTTAAGTTCAAGTATATGGGTGATGTTTTTTATGATTTGGCATGTTGTAGTCTGGTTCATTTGAAAAGCTCGTAATGATGTCATTTTTAATGGAGTCACAAATACTGCGAAAGAAGTAGATAAGAATAATATTTTCTTGGCTTGGAAATGGTTTCATGGTAGATTAGTGGTGAAATCTTGTTCCTTCACTAAGTGGATTCAAAACCATATCCTCTTCTTGCACTTATAGTGGATTGAGTGTCCACCTTGGTTCTGAGGTAGATTCTGATTTTTGATTTATGTTGGTGCTCTTTTGATGGGTTCTAACTTGTTGATGGTGAATTTGGTGGCTTGAGATCTAACCTACTTCTAGTGAGGATGTTTATTAGTTTTTTGGTTCCTTTTGATTTGGGTACCGCTGTTTTTTCGCGATTTGGTTTGTTTCTTTTTTTTGGGAGCTATTTTTGTTCCTTTTGTCGGTTATTTGTATTTAGGTGTAGTCTTTGACACTTCTTGTGCTTCGAGACATTCTCTGTTGTACTTTACCAGTTTCACCTTGTTAATATATTCTTATTTTCCATTGAAAAAAAGGATAAAGTGAATGGGAAAATAGTATGTGCATAGTTGATCGGGTTCGACACATTAGTAAAACCATCACAAATAAAAATTGAATATGTTCTTAGTATATTGAAGAATACTCGTTAAACTAACATGAGTGATCTTTGTACTAAGTATATTAGAACTTATATCATACAATTTGGGCATATTATAAGATATACAATTAGTATATTATAACTCAACAATTAATAGAAAATGTAGTATGAGTTGGTTGTATCAGTTGAACATAATGTCCTTCGCGAGACTATGGTGTGTCCACTGTCATGAATATGTTCTATAGGTTGAGGTAAACCTATAGTTTATGTTTTTTTTTGTTGCAAAAAATGGTGGTCTATACTCAAAAACTGGTAAGTTGGAGCTGTTGTGGAAATGGTAAGTGTTTTCGGACTCAAATTTGTAGGGAAACTCAATTTCATTGAAAATTACATCTTTTGATATGAAAATTCTTCCTTCCATATTAAGACACTTTTGGCCTTTGTGTGTAGGTGACACTCCCAAGGAAACACATTGAATACTTTTGAATTGCAATTGGTGTTAATTGTAAGGCATTAGCAGTGGAAAGCAAACACAACCAAACACTTTCAGTAACCTATAGTCAGGTTTCTTGTTGTACACGATAAAAGGGATTTTAGGATTTACCACCATTTTCTGGAGTTTGTGAGAGAGGGTGGCATGTTCAACTTGTTGATTCCACAACAAGAAATTGGTTTCTAGGAGTTTGATTGGCAGTTTTGGCACAAATGTATTTGCAAAGCTTGAAAACGCAAGTTGTGTTGAAATAACTTAAGGTGAGTGAGTTACATGTTGTGAATCATGAGGTGAATCATCTAATTCTAACATTGCAACATCTTTGAAACTTGATGCATAACTTGATTTTGAGAAATTGGAACTAGAAAAATGTATCTTCTTTGTAGCTTTGATCTTCAACGATGGAGAAGATGATGATGCAGTTGAAGTAGATCCCTTATAGGCGTGTGATATTATATTGAATGAAAAGAAAATGCATAAGAGATAAAGAGAGAGATTGAGCAAGATCTTCTTGTTTTGATAATATATTCATTACATTTGAAGATGACTCTAGCTTTACATGTATACATGGTATATCCATCAAATTAGTTATACATTCTTACTTGAAGTTAGTTACACATTCTAACTTGTCTAACTAACTCTCTAACCACCTAATCAACTTTTCAAAGATAGCACACCCATCTTTGGTTGATCTATTCTCCAATACAATCCAACATAAGCTCAACTTTTTTTATGAGAAAATAAGCTCAAATTTAAAATATCGGAAACACATTATTTTAGTCAAAAGTAAAAGAAATTTTGCAATAAAATTTAAACCGTTAGCAATATTTAAATATACTTAAAAAATTATTATGTTAAAATAATATACTTTAGTCTTGATTAAGATCTATTATTTATTTATAAAATGCTTAAGATTTAACTTTTAGGTATATATATAATTTAATTAGATTGACTTATTTAAATTTATTTGTCATACATTTGACATGGTTTACGAGACATTATTAAAATAATTTTGTTCCGGAATGGATCAATGGCTAGGCATGACTCAATCTATTTCTGCTCTCAGAACGGTCCAATTGCCTAAGTCCAACTAATTTGGGGCAACATTTACCTTTCTGCCCCCTACCGGGCAAATATGGTCAGATGACCCCAAGGGTCACCTACCCTTCCCCGTTAGCTTCTACCCGTTACGCACGGCTCCACCATCCAGAAGCAGTCACGACGCTCATGCCTGCAACTGAGCCTTTGCCCGTGGCAACGGCCAGTTTCAGGCACCTCTGCCCGTCCCAACAGCTAATTTTTGGCACTTACCTATTCTTCGGTAAACGGTTATTCCGCCCCGAAAATATGGACCGTTGGCCACGCGCTGGGTGCATTATAAGAACCCTTTCATTTGAGTGGGTCGGGTATCCAAAAATCATTCTACGAAACACATACTTTATACTCGCCTTCCTCTCTCTCCCGATTCTTACTTTAGCATCGGAGTGCCTTACAGGTACACCCATTCCTCATCTCTCACACCCAGCATCGCATACGTCATTTTTGGCCTAATTCAGGTTCTGATCAGCCGTCAAGATCAGTGGCGTCGTCTGTGGGAAACTGTCATCCCCGTCTAATATCCATCGTAGATTTAAGACCAAAACAGCTCTCTGTTCAAGATTCCGATCATGGCAATCCAAGATCACGTTCATGATGCTTGCAACTCTGCTTATCTCCCCGTCAGCAAGACTGATACTGACGGAGTTGCACCCTTCCTTGGGGGTGACGCACATCATCTGAGAGATGGAGCCACCGCGTCTCCCTCCCCTGCTCGTGCTGATCATGTTGAGGATCAGCCTTCCCTGGACCACCAGCCTGTTCCTATTCCGCCCAACACCGACCTGACCGTGGCGACCCTTCTTGAAGCTCTCAACAAAATCAACCTCCAGATCCTCCAACAAAACGTGAGGATTGGAGCCCTAGAAGAATCTAACCAGCCATGATCACCTTCACCCCCCCCCCCCCCCCCCGCGCCGCCGCCGAGGAAAGAGCGTCGAAGATCTAGAAGCCCACCTCCCCGACGTGAAAGAGACCATCGGGCACAGCCTGAACCAGAGTCCCATGCCATTAAGAAGCGCAATCACATCTCCCCCAGAGCCAGGAGAGACCAATGTTCGCCTCCGCCCAGACCCAAGGGTCGGGCACGAACCCCGTCTCCCAGCAGGAATCACTGTCCTGTTCTTGAGCGACACACTCGCTCCCGTCATGGACCAGTAGCAGCAACGACGACGAGCCCCGCGACCCGTTGTCTCAAGAGATAGTGGCCATGTGCCTCCCCAAGGGACTGGAGAAACCACCATCTTTGGGCACCTAAGACGGTACGACGGATCCCAACGAGCACATCGAAAATATCAATGCTCTGCTCGACTATCGTGGCGTCTAGGGCGCCATCAAGTGTAGACTGTTCCCGACCACACTCAAGAAGAGAGCGATGACCTGGTATAAAAAACTCCCCGACGAGTCCATCACCTCGTGGAGACAGTTGAGGTTAATGTTCTCCAGATACTTCACGGCATCCCGCCGCCACCCGAAGACCGAAGCTTCCCTTGAGGCCATAATTCAAGAGAAGGACGGGCATCTCCGTGCCTACATCGAGAGGTTCAATAAAGAAGCAGTACAAGTCTCAACAACCTATGGCATGAAGAAGTTCTTACTCGAGTGAGGACTTCGTCCCCGTACCGAATTCGCCAAAGCTGTTGGCATTGAAACTCCAAGGACTCTGGACACCTTCCTCCTCAAGGCGCAAGCATATATCCAGTACGAGGAGAAAGAGGCGGCCAACTCCGCCCGGGTCTCATGCCACCAAGAGAGTGCCCGAACCTCCAAGACTGATGAACCCTCGACATCTCGCCGGGGAGACTGAAGACGTGAAGATCGCCCCCGAGAGTCCCGAGACAACAAAAGGACCTCCGGCCGCTTCCATGAGTATACTCCCCTGACCGTCTCTAGGGAGAAAATCCTCTCCGAATGTTCCAATTCGGAGTTCAAGCAAGCAGGGGTTTGATTCCCTAAGCAGATACCGGCCACGCCGAATGCTGACAAGTCAAAATACTGCCGTTTCCACAAAAGTCACGGCCACACAACCGACGACTACATCCACCTGAAGGATGCCATTGAGATACTGATCAGGGACAACCACCTAAAGTAGTTTACCAAGAAGAGAGAAACTCCTCGGCAGGACGCCCAGGAGTCGAGGAAAGTCGAGGAAGAGGTGCCTTCCTCGGAAGAGATAAACCTTCAGGTCGCCATGAGTGTATCATGACCTGAGGACTTCTATGTTCTTGAGGAGCTCAACGCCCCCCTACTTCGTAACATATAGCCCGTGGGAAACTTTACCCTCTGCCATGGTCATCTCCGGATGGGGCTTCAACAAAGTTACTCCGGGCTCCGTTAAAAGGAAATTCTAGCATCTTCTCAGCACGAGCTCCAACAGGAGTACCACGCTCGAAAAAGTCTGGGGAGAGTCGGTCCCCATCTCTTTCTACCGCGAGGAACTCCTCGGTAGGGCTCCTAACTCAAGCATCTCGCTGCTCGTGAGAGCCCAGATGGCTAACTTTGATGTTCGTTGGATCTTAGTCGACTAAGGCAACTCGGTCGACATCATGTACTCATAGCTATTTTCCACCCTCTAGCTAGATGAATCGCACCTGACCCCCTACGTAGGTTCTAACCTACAGGGATTCAACGGGTCGGTCACAAAGCCCTGGGGATATGTGGAATTGATCGTGACTTTCGGATCTGCAGAGACGGCCAGGTCTATTAAAGTCCAATTCCTGGTTATCGATTGCCCTTCTCTCTATCAGTGCATCTTTGGGCGGCTAACCTTGGCCGAGTTGGTGGTCGTACCATCAACTGTGCATCTGAAAATGAAATACTACACTTCTAAGGGTCTGGTCGCCACTCTGCACGGGGACATCGAGGCAGCAAGGAGATGTTTCGAAGCAGCCACCAAAGGACTCAACATCATTTCCGCCAAGCCAAAGACTTCCATCAAGTCGGGCCTGCCCAGTAGCTCCGAGGAAGCCAAGCCACTGCCCCGCGTCGACTCTATTGACCTCGACAGCCGCTTCTCCGAAGATGACCAGAAGGAGACCCAGACTTGCTCAAGCAGCTCGTTAGCTTCAACCAGCACCAGAGACAGCTCCCATCCGATGCATTCAATTCCAGATGGCGAGTTCGAACTCGTCCCGCTCGACGATGACCCCCAGCGAGGAGTAAAGATAGGGACCAGGCTCACCGACATAGCGAGGAAACAACTCAAAGCTTGCCTCCGAGAGAATACGGATTTGTTCGCCTGGAGCGCCACGGAGATGCCCGGCTTAGATCCTGTTGTCGCCTACCATCAGCTCACTATTGACCTTGTCGCTAGGGCTGTAGTACAACGTAGGAGAAAGAAGTCTCCGGGGAAAACGGAGGCTGCCGAACAAGCTATAAAAGACCTCCTCGAGGCAAACTTTATTTCGTAGGCCAAGTACACTACTTGGCTGTCCAATGTTGTACTCATCAAAATATCTAATGGAAAGTGGCGTATGTGTGTTGATTATACTGATCTCAATAGGGCATGCCCTAAAGATGCTTACCCCTCCCCAATATAGATAAACTTGTTGATAATTCTGCTGATTTTAAACTATTATCTTTCATGGACGCCTATTCGGGCTACAATCAAATACCAATGGCAAAAAGCAACAAAAGGTACACAACATTCATGACCGAGTCAGGCAACTATTACTATAACGTAATGCCATTCGGCTTGAAAAACGCTGGTGCTACCTACCAAAGGATGATGAACAAGGCCTTCCGGGGAGAAATCGGGGACATGCTCGAAGTTTATATGGACGATATGATCGTAAAGTCCCACGAGGAATCTGATCACACGACCTATTTAAGAGAAGTCTTCGAGCGGGCCAGAAAATACCAGATGCGTTTCAACCCAGAGAAGTGCACGTTCGGGGTACGCGCGGGCAAGTTCCTCGGCTTCTATATGACGGAACGGGGAATTGAAGCTAATCTCGACAAGTGTAGGGCCTTCTCCGAGTTCCCTACGCCTAACTCGAAGAAATCCATCCAATCCCTCAACGGGATGCTCGTTTCACTATCCTGTTTTGTGGCCAAGTCTGCCCAACACGTACTGCTCTTTTTCAAACTCCTCCGCAAGGAGGCAACTTTCAAATAGACAAAGGAATGAGACCAGGCTCTCCTCCACCTAAAACAAGCATTGTCAGAACTAGGGGTGTCAAAACGGGCCGCCCGCCCCGCCAAAAGCCCGCCAAAAAAAAGAGCGGGGCGGGCATGCCCGCCAGGTGAAATAGGCATTCAAGCCCGCCCCCACCAAGGTAGCGGGTTGGCGGGCGGCGGGCCGGCCCGCCTTCTTTTTTTTATAACTTTTTTTCCATTTTTTTAAATAAATTAAAATGCTTTATTTTTTTACATTTCAATAAGAAAACATCAAGAAACATTTAGATACAAACCAACATTTAGATATACAAGTACAAATACAATACAACCATCAATAAGTTTTGACTTCCAACCAACCAAAATAAATATCAAGTTCAACCTTCAAGCAACCATGAACTTTACCATCAAGCAACCAAAGTTTAAGTTCAACCAACCAAAATCATAATAAGTATTAAGTACAACACCAAAGTTTAAGTTAAACCAACCAAAACCATAATAATATTAATATTCCCTAACAAAACAAGAGTGAAGCATTCTAAAATTTAAATCCTAATCATCAAGGTCAAGCAAGAATATTAGATGCACTCTTAGAACAAGTTGGACCCTCTTTTTCATCTTCATTGTCATCATCATTTCCATCTACATTACAAAACAATAAAATAAATTCAATGGTTACTAAACAATATATTAAAAAAAATATTAGATAAGCGGGCTGGCAGGCCAACCCCGCCCCATTATGTATTCCGCCCGTGGGGTTATTTGTTTTGGTAGGGCGGGCGAAATGGGTAGGCGGGCCCAAAATTCAAGCCCAACCCGCCATTCTTTGGCAGCTGGCGGGCCGGCCCCGACCCATTTTGTCACCCCTAGTCAGAACCACTAGTCCTCTCTCGGCCAGATAACGGCGAAACTTTGTACCTTTATCTCGCTGTGGCAACCAAGGCCGTCAGCGCCGCCCTCGTCCGTGAAACGCCCGACGAGAAAAAACCCATATACTTCACGAGTAAAGCATTGCAAGGACCAGAGTTGAGATACCAACAAATAGAGAAGGTAGCCCTAGCCCTCATCAATGTCGCAAGGAGACTAAGACATTACTTTCTGGCCCACACAATCGTGGTCCAAACAGACTAGCCCGTGAAGCAATTGTTGGGACGACTGGACATGGCCGGCTGAATGCTCAAGTGGTCGTTGGAGCTATCCGAATTCGACATCCAATACGAGAGTAGGAAAGCCCTCAAGGCCCAGGCGTTGGTCGACTTTGTCACGGAGATGACCTTCGCCGATTCCCCCGCCTGCGGGGCGCACAAATGGACAATCTTCGTCGACGGAGCATCCAACTCGGCAGGTATCATTTTGTAAAATGACGAAGGAATTATCGTCGAAGTCTCGCTCTCCTTATCCTTTTCTACTTCCAACAATCAAGCTGAATACGAAGCCTTCCTCGTCGGTCTACACCTAGCCGAAGACCTGGGGGCCGAGGAAGTCACCATCTACACCGATTCTCAACTCGTGGCCCTCCAAGTTCGAGGAGAATACCAGGACAAGAATGACAACTTACCTGAATACTTGTCCCTGGTCAAGGAGAAGATGACTAAGTTCGCGACAGTAGAAGTAAAACATGTTCCCCGCGAACATAATGTCAGAGCGGACATTTGTCAAAGCTGGCGAGCACAAAGAAAAAGGGCGGAAACAAATCCGTCATCCAGGAAGTACTTCCTCGACCCAGCATCGAGAAAACATCCGCGATCCTCGACGTACAGGTTGTCGGCAACAACAACTGCTGGATGACCCCCGTCTACAATTACCTCGCTAAGGATGAACTACCATCCGACCCCAAAGAGGCCAACTTAGTCAGGCACAGGGCCTGCTCATACGTCCTGATAAAAAACAAGCTCTATAGGCGAGGGTTCTCCATCCCTTTACTCAAATGTGTCGAGGAAGAGATGGTCGCCCACGCCCTGCGCAAAATCCACGAAGGGATCAACGTCCAACACCTTGGGGAAAGATCCCTCGCCAGGAAAGTCCTACAAGCAGGATACTACTGGCCGACTAAAATTCTGGCACAGATATCAGATGTCCTACATAGATGTTGAGACACTGATATCCAACACAATGAACAAGATAACAATAAAAATAACAGTGCAGAAAGTAAATAACATAGAGATATGTTTACCCAGTTCAGATCAACAATCCTACTCTGGGGCCTACCAAGCCAGGGACGAAACCAATATATGATAGTATCAATTCACAGATCATACAATTACTGAATAATCTGCTCACTTAATCACTACCCTTCCTATGACTTCTACCTAAGACTCACCTAGGTATGAGGCCCTCCTCAAATCCCTCTGCAACCACAACTCGTGATTGGTATCTTTCCACACAAGTAACAAACCGAAATTCACACTTTCAAAACACACAATTCTCAATACTTCAAAGCTTATGAGAATTGACACACAAGAAACTCAATGCTTAAAAGCTTATGAGTAACTGACAGAACTTACAACACAAAAACCAGTCCTTATAATGTTATCAGAATGATACCAGTTAGGCTCACAAAATACACTCGAAAACCCTAACAAAACACAAGTAAGTTCTACACCTAAACTAGGTTTACATCAGTCAATATATAGCATTTAATCTGGACTGAATTAGGCTTCAAAAATGCAGCAAATAGACTGCTCACAAATCTACAAAATAACCTCCAACAAAATAGGTCTTCAATCCAAAGTTTCCTAATATGTCTCCATAATTAGAAACAGCTGAAAATCCGAAAAACCAACATATAACCATAATCCAAAAATGCTTTGGATGCCACATAGGATAACCAAATATTCACAAAATATTTAGTAACAATTCACAGCAACAGAATCTGCTTTAAAAACTGAATCCAAACGCGATGTCCTATGAGCAGGTATGGGACATCTTCATTCGACATGTTGAATGCAACCACCTAGAACATCATGTTTCAACTTCTTGCTGCTAGAATAGTTTTAGCAAAATAAATGCCAACCACAAAAGCACAGAAATAACAATCTCCCCCTTTGGCTTATTTTGGCTAAAACTACACACACAAAAAAACTTGTAAATAAGCATCCATATCAGACAGCAGCGAAATACCAACATCACACAGCAAAAACAATATCCAGCATAGCAACACTCCCCTTCAGCTGCATACAACACACAACACAGCAAACAACACATCATAGCAGCATAGCAAAACTCCCCCTCAACTGCAGCAACATTCCACAATCTCCCCCTCAACTACTGCAGCAGCACAAGCACACACCACACACAAACATACTACTCCCTCTTTTTAGCCATAAATATGACAAACGCAAGTAGAACAAGTTATAAGTAAAACACAACAAGGTTAAGGTTCAGAAGAGATACATAGAAAAGCTATTCTAGGTGTTCAGACAAAAACAACAAAAGCAAAATAAAACTTCTGCAGAAATTATACCATTAATCTGCAGCACCATCATCGTCAGATTCTACAATGTCTTCACTTTCTCCATCAGGAACATCATCAGTATCAGTATCACCACTCCTAGATCCTGAGTCATCTGAACTCTATTCACATTCTCTATCAGATTCTACAGGGGCTCCACCTTCAGCAGTTCCTTGGTCTTTACCAGCTGTCCCAGTAAAAGCATTCCTTTTCTTCATGAAGGTTTTGATTAACTGTTCGAGTTTGGCCTTCTGAGCAGTGTCTCTTCTGATGGAATCTTCCAGTTCCTTGCACGTTTCTTGCAGCTGTGCAATGACTTCATCATCAAGATTAGCATGACTGGAAGTCTGTGAAGATGTCCCAACAATGTCTGAGACATGTGCTCCACCAAGTAGCTTGTAGTGAAGGGACATAGGAGGTTTTCTTTTGAGCGCAGTGTCACCCCTCAACACAAGATTAGGAAACTGATCTAGAATAATACCACAGATCAAGGAAGGGAAACAGATAGGCATCTTGACAGCAGGTGAGCTAGCTTGTTTCAGAATCTGTTCAAAGATGTATGATCCAAAATCAAAAGAAATCTTTTTCCCGATAGCATACATGAATCTGCCAAGTGTGGAAGAAATAGTAGATGTGTGATTGGTAGGAACCCAATTCACAAGAGCAATCCTGTGGAGGATGGCATATTTGACACTCAGTTTTCCAGACGACAACTTCTTTTCATTTGGCCAGTGTCTAATACAACCACCTGTGATCTCCTTGCAAACAGTATTGTCTGTAACCTCTAACTCAGGTTGAGGTTCCTTACACCTGCCCAGATAGTTATTGATAATTTCAGGAGAAAAAGTGACAGCTTCTCCTCTCACAGACACTTTTCTGAGGTTGTCACCCCTGTTCTCATCACACTCTTCAGATATATTCACCACAAATTCCTTGACTAGATTGCCATAGCAGGGTCCCATCTTGGACACCGTTCTCATCAATCCAGCCGCTGCAATGAGATCCATGATTTCTTTATACTTATCAAAATCCTTCCCCAATTCTCTCTCCAGAGCAATCCTCCTTTGATCCACAATTCTCTATCTATCTGCATTTCTCATAGAACTTTCAGCATGAGTCTTTTTGCAGGTAGAGGTTTTCATACCAATGATGTCTTGGACATCTGTTGCAACTTCATAGTCAGATTCATTGTGATCATTGATTTTTATCTTCTTAGTGGGCACAACAACCTTGCTCCATTGTTTAGAGGGCCCTGCTCTAACTTTTCCTTCCCCACCTCCAGATTTTCCACGCAGTTTCGAAGACTTTGAGCCTTCGCTTATCACAGTTTTTTCTCTTCTTCTCTTAATTTTTCTCAGCATTCCAGCAATAGGTTCCTCATCAGAAGTGAGGTCATCAACATTAATAACATCATCAGTCCTTACATCAGCTTTCCTTTTACTCCTTCTTTCACGGTCCACATGAATTGGGACACCATCATCAGTCCTATCAGTAGGGCTGCTATTTTCAGTCAAGGATGTTGGAACATCAGACCCGACATCTGTCTCTACTCCCCTCAGAACCGCGGTAACAAACCTCCTAAGTACCTTATCCCTTTTGACAACATCATCATCAGTGGAATTCTTGTTCACACCACACGATTTAGTAACCTTCTTCTTCTCAACTAAGCCAGATTTAGACCCCTTTTCAGCCACGTTTTTCTTAGGGCTTACTTGGTCAGCATACAAACTAGTCATGGAATGAACTTTCTTCCTAGGTGAAAGAGGTTTGGACTTCTTACCTGGAATATTGACATTCGTTGTGTGAGAAGCTTGTTGTTTGCCTTTAGGGTCAGCCGGCACAACATTCAAAGGAGCAATATCTAGCACTAGATCAGAGAGATTGATCATCCGTAGTGATTCATCCTCTCCAGCATTGATTCGTGGAGAACCAGAGTTATCAGAGGAGCCGTGCATGGATTCGGAGTTATGATGTTGAGACATGTTTAATTGATCACACAGTACAATCTTGAGAATGTTAGGAGAAAACCCTAAGACACGAGAACTTTGAAGAGAATGGGTAAGAGGAATTTGTGTAGAATAAGTTTGCTGAAAATAAGGTGTGTTCGCCCGCCTATTTATACTTTTGAGGACTGGGCCCAGAGAAGAGTGGTATTCACAGACTTTGAGTACCCGATTCGCCTCAAATGTACATTTATCAAATTCTCCTTCTAAACTTACCTTGCTGGCATACTTACTAAGTTTAAACTCATTATTACAATTCACCATGCAAACATTATGAGTTGCTTTACAATTTATCAGCACATGTTCTAACTTAATAGTCTTTTCAATAGCTTTCTTAGTCTCCAAGCCTATTCCAGTGTTCTCAGAACTCCACAGATAACAATTATCAGACGCTCTCTTACCTCTCATGATAACCTTACCCTTCTTATTTGTTATCAGACATTCAGAATTGGTAAAGTTGACCTTGAGACCTTGATCACATAATTGCCTTATGCTGATCAAGTTTGCATCTAAGCCTTCAACAAGTAATACCTCCTCCAGATTGGGTTGACCTTCACAGTTCAGTTTTCCAACACCTATTACTCTCCCTTTTGATCCATTACCAAAGGTCATGTAGTTAACAGGATGAGACTTAACATCTGACAGACATCCCATGATACCAGTCATGTGCCTGGAACATCCACTGTCGAAGTACCACTTTTCCCTTGCAAAGACACTGAAGGACTTATGAGCTATGTGTTCCTCTGCAGTACTCTTGGGAGTCCACACTTTCGTTGCTTCAACCCACTCTTGTTTCCTACTAGACTGTAACCCAGTCTTGGGGTAGCCATATAATCTGTAGCAGAAGGGTTTTATATGGCCAAACCTTTCACAATAGTGGCATTTCCATCTTTGATTATTTCCTCTTGTGAAATTCTTCTGATGTCTGTGAGGATGTTGCAACATGTTATACGACATCTTTAGTTCTTTCTTAGGTTGAGCAGTTGTGACTTCAGGCCATTTTCCCTTGTCCATCTCGCTGGAACTTTCAAACCCAAGACCCCTAACATCTCCAACATCTCTTCCTGACTTCAGAATCTCATCAAGCACATCAGAGTTGCTATTAAGCATTCTGACTGTCTTGATGACATTATCCAGTTTAGAGTTCAGAACAAACACTTCACTTTTTAGATCAGAGATAGTAACCAAATGTTCTACCTGTTCAGCTTTTAGATGAGCAATAATTTTCTTTTGTTATTCTTTCTGCTGACACACTTCTTCACTTTTAATGCATAAGTTCTTATAGGAAGCAGCTAGCTCTTCAAAAGTAAGATCATCACTGACTGATTCTTCATCAGACTCACACACACCTGTTAATGTTGTGACCCTCTTTCCAGACTTCTCATTAGTTTCAGTTTCAGAATCATCTTCTGACCATGAGACTGATAGCCCCTTCTTTTGCCTCTTGAGATATGTGGGGCACTCAAACTTTATGTGCCCAAAACCTTCACACTCATGACACTGAGCTCCTCTCTCTTGGTTGGAATTATCTCCAGTACTGGTATTTCTCCCAGCATTCTAATTTTTACTGATGTTAGATGGCTTGTCCTTAACATTTGATCTTGACTTCCAATCCACCCTTTTGAGTACTTTGTTAAATTGTTTGCCAAGTAACACCAGATCTTCTGAGAGGCCTTCATCTCTGTCCAGATTACTTTCCCTTTCTGAATCACTTGCCTTTGACACAAAAGCTATACTCTTCTTCTTTTCAGTCTTTTCACTGATCCCCAATTCAAATGTTTGAAGTGATCCCACAAGTTCATCCACTTTCATCTTATCTATGTCCTGAGCTTCCTCAATAGCGGTCACTTTCATGTCAAATCTCTTAGGTAGAGATCTGAGGATTTTTCTGACCAGTTTGCTGTCAGACATCAATAATGTTCATGTGAAAGTCATGAATGCTCTCATCTTCCTTCATCTTCAAATTTTCAAACCTGGTAGTAAGAATCTGAAGTTTTGACATCTTCACTTTTGAGGTCCCTTCATGAGCAATCTTCAAGACCTGCCACGCCTCTTTAGCAATGGTGCAGTGTTCAATCAACCTGAAGATATTCTTGTTGACACCATTAAACAATGCATTCATGGCTTTCAAATTTCCCACAGACCCTTTGTAATCTGCATCATCCCAGTCTTCCTCTTCCTTCACCACATCAGTAGGGGTACCTTTTTCATCTTTAACCTTTGGGGGCTCCCATCCTTTTATAACAGCTTTCCATGCTTGATCATCCATGGATTTGATGAATGCTATCATCCTTGGTTTCCAATAGTCATAGTTGGAACCATCAAGCAGAGGTGGTTTGTTCAAAAATCCTCCATCCTTGTCCATTGTACCAGAAAGTACCTTCCCTGAATCTCACCCAGAACCAAATAAGGGTGCAAGTTCTTGATGCCAATTGAAATTCTGGCACAGATATCAGATGTCCTACACAGATGTTGAGACACTGATATCCAACACAATGAACAAGATAACAATAAAAATAACAGTGCAGAAAGTAAATAACACAGAGATATGTTTACCCAGTTCGGATCAACAATCCTACTCTGGGGGCTACCAAGCCAGGGACGAAACCAATATACGATAGTATCAATTCACAGATCATACAATTACCGAATAATCTGCTCACTTAATCACTACCCTTCCTATGACTTCTACCTAAGACTCACCTAGGTATGAGGCCCTCCTCAAATCCCTCTGCAACCACAACCCGTGATTGGTATCTTTCCACACAAGTAACAAACCGAAAGTCACACTTTCAAAACACACAATTCTCAATACTTCAAAGCTTATGAGATTTGACACACAAGAAACTCAATGCTTAAAAGCTTATGAGTAACTGACAGAACTTACAATACAAAAACCAGTCCTTATACTGTTATCAGAATGATACCAGTTAGGCTCACAAAATACACTCGAAAACCCTAACAAAACACAAGTAAGTTCCACACCTAAACTAGGTTTACATCAGTCAATATATAGCATTTAATCTGGACTGAATTGGTCTTCAAAAACGCAGCAAATAGACTGCTCACAAATATGCAAAATAACCTCCAACAAAATAGGTCTTCAATCCAAAGTTTCCTAATATGTCTCCATAATTAGAAACAAATGAAAATCCAAAAAACCAACATATAACCACAATCCAAAAATGCTTTGGATGCTACATAGGATAACCAAATATTCACAAAATATTTAGTAACAATTCACAGCAACAGAATCTGCTTTAAAAACTGAATCCAAACGCGATGTCCTATGAGCAGGTATGGGACATCTTCATTCGACATGTTGAATGCAGCCACCTAGAACATCATGTTTCAACTTCTTGCTGCTAGAATAGTTTTAGCAAAATAAATGCCAACCACAAAAGCACAGAAATAACACCGACCATGTAGCACGATGCAAAAGAGCACGTGAAGAAATGTGACAAATTCCAATGGCACGGGGACTTGCACTTGACACCACCCAACAAACTCAAAGCAATGTCCTCCCCGTGGCCATTCGCATGGCGGGGGATGGATATCCTGGGACCCTTCGTCGTAGGGTCAAACCAAAACAAGTACTTGATAGTGGGCGTTGATTACTTCACCAAGTGGATCGAAGCGGAGACTCTGGAGAAAATAACAGCCCATAACATACTTCACTTCTACAAAAGGAACATCCTTGCACGCTTCGGCATCTCCTAAGCAATAGTCACCGACAACGGGACACAGTTCACAGATAGAAAGTTCCAGGAGTTCGTCGCCCAACTGGGTACGAAACAACACTTCGCGTCCGTCGAACATCCCCAGACTAACGGGCAAGCCGAAGCGGTCAATAGGGTAATCCTACGGGGCCTCAAATGAAGGCTGGATGAAACGAAGAAAGCTTGGGGTGAGGAACTACATAGCGTGCTCTGGGCCTACCGCACTATGTCCCACTCTTTGATCAGGGAAACCCCTTTCCGTTTAGCTTACGGAACTGAGGCAGTGATCCCCATCGAGATACACGTGCCCTCCAGGAAGGCTAAATCCCCCCTGAACGAGGAGACAAATAACGAGGCGCTAAGGGAGGAACTCGACCTCGTTGAAGAGATCTGATCGGAAGTAGCTCTCCGTGAGGCCTCACTAAAACAAAAAATTACAATCAGGCACAACGCCAAAGCGATACGGCGAGAATTCCAAGTGAGCAGCCTTGTCTTGAGAAGGAATCACCAAGATTCTCGAGAAGGCAAACTCGCCGCAAACTGGGAAGGACCCTATCGCGTCCAGGAAAAGATGGAGAATGGGGCCTACTACCTAGAATACCTCAACGGGGAAGAACTTGCTCGACCATGGAATGCCGAAAAGCTAAAACAATATTATAGCTGATGCCCTAACCGTCGGCTTGCTTTGTCGAGGCGATGAGCATAACGTCCCGACTACGAATGCGCGCCCAGGAACAAGCACTGCATACTAACTAAGGCAGGATTTCGCTCAAGAATGAGCGAAACCCATGTCCGACGGCGGTTCATAGACCGAGCCTGCCCTCGTCAAAGTACCATGATAGGCAGAACGCCCAACTCGCGATGGGAAGTTCACGCCGCGAACTTAGGCCTCAAACGCGACCTGAGCTCCACTCCCATTATTGGTAACTACCCTGGACATTCAATCAGTTCCCCTTACTGACGAACACATCTAAATCGAGCAAAACCCGAAACAACAAATCATCTGAGTCACCCTTATTACGAGCACACACTCGTATCGAGCAAAGATACCACACTTAGCAAAATAAAAACAGATAAAGCCATGCGCAAATATAAAACACAAAAAACCGACCAGAGCGACCGAAAACATACATTTCACAATAATAAGTGGTCACGAGGACCACACATTGTACTTGTTACATAGAAAAGGGGCCATGTCCTATACAAAATAATAAATTATAATTACACGGCACGCAGGCCAAAAGTACAAAAAAAAAAAAGAAATAAATATCACTCCTTCATCTGCTAGGCCTCCTCGGGGATAGTCTGCGCATGCTGAGACTCCTCCTGAAGGGTTCGGACATGCTCCTCATTGATCTGGAAGAAGTCGGGGATGACAATCTTTCCATTTTCCACATGGTATAGGAAACTTGTCCCCTCGGTGGACAATTGGACACCAGGATTCACCAGCTTGAGCTGCGTCACAACGTTGTTGAAAGAATCCTCCCCAATAGCTTCGATGTCATCCTCCTCCTGCACAATACGGGCAACCAACTCAGCCCGAGTCTTTAGCTCCTTTAGACTCTTGGGCTCATCTCCAACAGGGGTAGCAGCAGATCACATTTGCTCGACCAAATCCTCCGCGGCTTTCTTCTCCACGGCCAGGGTGTCTTTCTACCTTTGGATCCTGGTCAGCTCCTCCTGAGACTTCTTCCTCGCCTCCTCAGTAGCCTTGGCCTCCTCCTTAGCCTTCTTCACCTTCTCCTCCAGGGCCGATATTGTGGCCTGGGCCTTCTCCAGCTCAGACTCGTGAGGGGAATTTTCTTCGGCGTAGACCGTCGCCATCTTTAGGACCCTAATCAGGGAAGAAGCGTTCTGTGCCAGCATCACCCTCTTGCTCGGGCGGTCCATTCCCTCGAGCTTCAAAGACTCTGCCCAAGGAATCGTTATGGAGGAGCCTTCGAAGAATTTTTTGTTATGGAGGCATGGAGGAAGCTCAAACTTGCTCTTCTCCCCCGCCTGGTTGAGGTTCACTAACTCGTTCTTATGGACTCGCTTGAACCTCGAGGTTCCGGGCACCGGGGAACCCTGGAGAAGAGGTGGCATCGGCGAGGAGCTCCCCGACCCCATCTGTGGAGGTGGCACTCGCTGGGGAAGCCGACATTTCCTAGTTACTGCGCCGCCCTTGCCCTTCGCTTGGGCATTTCTTACCATCCGCTCATGGGCAGAATGCATTTCACCTGCAAAAACATAACGGGCACGTTAGCAAACAGGGAAGACATTAATCTAAACAAGCTAAAAAATAAAGACTACCGAGCAGTTTTAGAGCGTCATCGTGAGTCCTGCACTCAAGAAGCCCCTTCGTGTTGATATAACGGCTCTTCACCTTCTATCTGCCATCTTCCTCGAAGATCAGATCCCCGCTCTTGGTCCAGCACTCCACAGGGGTAAAACTGTTGACATAATTCAGCAGCACTGCGTAGCCGGCTTTGTCATCATCTTTCCGCATTTCCGGCTGGGCAAGATACTGGTCAGTTCCTTGGGAAAAATGAGACCTACTCCAGCAGAAGGGGAACACCACTATTTTGCCCTGCTCGTCAAGAAGATCCTCCCCGTTATCATCCGTAGACACCTCCCAAACGTACGTGGAGTCCTGGGCCGCCTATGACGCAGGCTCGATAACATAGAATCTCTCTTTAAAAGTCCTAATGGACTCGGAGAATGGTTTAAACAACTTCTTCGCCTGCTTCAGCGAGACCCAACCAAACTTCCTCCCCGAGACTTGCCTCTGGAGATGGAAGATTGTGAAGAATAAGGGGCGAGTGGCTCCTATCTTTAGGAACTCACACGTCAGTTCGAACGCATAGATAAATGCTAAGGAATTGGGATGCAGCTGTGAGGGGTCCAGGTCGAGATGCACGAAGACAGATCACTGGAAGTCAGTGAAGGGCAGCCTCAGCCATATGTCCTTGAAGACGTACTCATACATCGGGAACCTCTCCCTGTAATCCGTACAGATACGATCGTCTTCACCAGGAAAATGCACCTTCTATTCCCCTTCAGCCCCCACGGTCGTGAAAGCATCCCCAGGAAATGAGGCAAAAACGGAGGCATGCTCTGTGGGCTCTGCAACTATCCACTCCTCCGCGGAGGTCCTCTCAGGTGGAGTCTCACCAACATCATTGGGAGTGGATGTGACTTCAGTGTCAATACTTTCCGAGGAGCTCTCCTCAGATGAGTCTATAAGAATTTCTTCAGGTTCACGGGCCATCTCCTTCACCTGAAAAGCAGAGGACAAAAGTGAATTCGATGACAAAATAAAATCCACCCTTCCACCGCTAGTCAAGTGAAAGAGCGCGCGAAGGCCCGAGGACGACGTCCCCTGCCTAAGCCCTACTCAAATGGCACAAGTGTGGCGCGAGGAGATGCCCGGGGCAACCCCTCCAACGCAAACGGGGAGATTCTCCCCGGTTCCCTACCTAAAATTCCGTTTGAAGGCCTACCGGAAAATTCATGAACCTGCCGAAAAACTCATAGATACACCGGAGAGTTCATGAGCTCTGTCGGCGACTAACGCGCTCGTCGTTGCAACTACACCAGAAATGACCTAACCCCCTAAACTCCTAAAGGTCCGGCGACTACGACAACGGTAAAAAGTGGCCAAACCACCGTCCGCCACCAATAGTCGCCAGAAACTGCTACTGTACTACCTAAAATCAGCCTAAACGCATGTATTCTAGAAAGACATAAAGCAAAAATCTGGAGACTAGAGCAAAGTTGAGCAACTTACGTGGTCGAGGAAATATCAGAGGGTCGAAGATGGTGCTCGGAGTTGGTACGGTGGTTGGACGGCGGTCGACGGCGGCTTGAACGGCAACGAACGTGAAAGCTCAGCCAAAGAAGCGAAGGAGGAGAGAGAAGCGAAAAGTGCAAATGAGCAGCTTCTCCCTCTATTTATAGGCATTCTGAAGGCACATACACGAGCATGTGCGGCTAGGGGCATTATCATGACCCTAGCCTAGCCATCATGACGCATTTAATGCAGTACAGGGCTCGAGGCATGCGTGGCGCCCCACCTCTTCAGATCACATCAACCGTTGGGCTCCCCGTACGCCAGGCACGCCAGACAACGTTACGTATCCCGCGGGCACCAACTCCCTCGGGCATCGTAGAACAACTTCCTCTCGTCGGCAAGCGACGATCCTTTCTAGATCTCCTCGGGACTGCGAATTACCCTTAAGTTATCACTCCCAAGTTCGGGAGCAACGACTTAGGGGGCTCCTGTTCTAGAATGGACCAATGGCTAGGCATGACCCAATCCACTTCTGCTCGCAGAACGACCCAATTACCTAAGTCCAGCCAATTTGGGGCAGCATTTATAAAAACCCTCTCATTTGAGTGGGTCAGGTATCAAAAAATCATCCTACAAAGCACATACTTTGTACTTTTCTTCCCCTCTCTCTCTCTCTCTCTCTCTCTCTCTCTCTCTCTCTCTCTATTCTTACTTTAGTATCGGAGTGCCTTGCAGGTACACCTCCTCCTCATCTCTCACACCCAACATCGCAGACGTCCTCTTTGACCCAATTCAGGTTATGATCAGCCGTCAAGATCAAATTTATAATATTTTTTTAATAAATTTAAATTATAGTTTATTAAAATAACTTATAATTAGAACTCAAAGCCTTAATCATTATATCATAACCCTAAAGAAACAATAGTTTTGATTATCATAGGCTCTCAAAATTTTGAAATTTATGATATTTTCTAATAATTTTTTTTTTTTAAATTATAGGTTATAAAAATAAGCTATAATTAAAACTCAAAGCATTAATCATTCTATTATAACCCTATAGAATCAATAATTTTGATTATCATAGGCTTTCAAATTTTTAAAGATAATATGTAGATTAACCCAGTTTAATTATACTAAAATAAATAAAAATCTTATTTAATCAAGATTTAATTTAATAAATATTTTATAAGACTCTAGTTTAATTCTAACAAATTTAAAATACTATGAGATAGTCCATTTTGCACGCTCTATTAGCTTCAAATTTTATCTTTTATGTTACAAAAATAAAATGACAATCTAAACCCTTAAATTATGCAATGTTTTGCTTCTCAATTTGCTTATAACATGATACAAAAATCATTATTAAAAAATTATGCATTTGTTTACACAATAACTAGTTTAGCCACAACACAAATTATCTGTCATTGCATTTATTTTCATTAGTTTATGGAACTAATTAATTTATAGGTGTTCTGGACTGGACCAATGGCTAGAATTGACCCAATCCGCTTCTGCTCCAGAGCGGCCTAAATTGCCTAAGTCCAATCCACAGAGGGGCAAAAGTTACCTTTCTGCCCCTCCAACCGGGTAAGGAATGCAACATTCCTCCCCGGAATCACTGCCCGTTACGCACGACTTCACTGCTCCCCGAACAGCTATGGGCAGGTGCCCGGAACCACGCTTATGCCCGACGTAACGACTAGTTTTGGACACCATGCCCGACATAACGGCTAGTTTGGGTAGTTGTCTATTCTTTCGGGAAAACGGTTATTTCGCCCCGAAAATAGGAGCGTTGGCCACGCGCTGGGGGCCTATATAAACCCTCTCGCTTGAAAGGGTCAGGTATCCAATATTCACCCTAAGAATTCATACTTTGTACTTGCTCCTTTTCTCTGACCCTTTCTTACTTGAGCGTCGGAGTACCTTGCAGGTACACCCCCTCCTCTCCATATGACCAGCATCCCTGACGCACTTGGCGGCCTGATTCTACAGGATCTGATCCAACACTCACGATCAGTGGCACCGTCTGTGGGAATCTTTGTTCTCCCCATCTTTCTTTCCTCAGTAATCGAAGATCAAAACAATTCTTAAACCTCATCACGATCATGGCCTCCCAAGATCGCTCCAAGGATGCTCTCCAAACCACCATCCTCCCCGTCAACAAATCTGACGTTGACGGCTAGTCATCTCTCCTCCGAGATGTCCGTTTCCTCAGGGATGGAGCCACTGCTTCTCCTTCCCCTACCCCTGCTGATCGCAACAACGATCAACCATCACTTGACGTCCATCCCGTTCCTGTTCCGCCCAATGTCGACCCGACCGTAGCAGCCCTCCTGGAGGTGATCAACAAAACCAACACCTTGATCCTGCAGTAGAATAAGAGGATCGGGGCGCTAGAAGAGTCCCCCCGTCCGAGATCCCCTCTTACGCAGAGGAACCAGCGACGATCAAGAAACCCGCAGCCCCTGAGAGAAATCGACCGAAGGCTGCGCCAAGAACCTGATCCTCGCGTAGCCCGAAAGTGCAACCAGATCTCCCCGCGTGACCAGCACGCCCATGACCACAAGAGGATTCGGAGGAACGAGCAATCTCCCCCGATCAAGTCTAAAGGACGGGACCGTTCACCTTCCCCGCGAAGGAACCGCTCACTTTCCCCGTGAAGGAACCACTCACATTCTCCTCGAAGGAACCGCTCACCTTCTCCGCGAAGGAACCGACGTCGCGAGCATCCCGTTCGGTCCCCATCATACACCACTTCTAGTGACGACAACGAGCCTCGCGGCCCGTTGTCCCAGGAGATCTTGGCTACCCGTCTCCCGAAAGACTTGGAGAAACCCCCGTCACTTGGCACGTACGACGGAACCACCGACCCCGACGAGCACATCGAGAACATCGATGCACTGCTAGACTACCGCAGTGTACGGGGCGCCATTAAATGCAGACTGTTCCCGACCACCCTTCGGAAGGGAGCAATGACATGGTATAAACAACTGCCTGAGGAGTCCATCACCTCGTGGAAACAGCTGGGCAGGATGTTCTCGCGGCACTTTACAGCATCTCTCCGCCACCCCAAAACTGAGGCCTCTCTGGGAGCCATAATCCAGGGTAAAGACGAACCTCTCCGCGCATATATCGAGAGGTTCAACAAAGAAGCAGTGCAGGTCCCGACGACGGAAGAAATGAAGAAGTTTTTGCTCGAGCAGGGGCTCCGCCCAGGCTCTGAGTTTTCTAAAGCCATTGGCCTCGCGCCACCGAGGAACTTAGACGTCCTCCTCCTTAAAGCCCAATCACACATTCAGTATGAAGAGAAGGTTGCGGCCAGCAACGTCCGAGCATCGCGCTATTAGGAGAACGCTCGGGCGTCTAGAGGGGAAGAAGCTTCGACATCTCGTCGAGGTGATCGGAGGCGCGAGGACCGTCCTCGTGATACCCGTGACAGCAAAGGCCCCTCCGGGCGTTTCCATGACTACACTCCTCTGACCGTTTCCAAGGAAAAGATCTTGTTCGAATGTGCCAATTCGGAGTTCAAACAGGCTGGGGTCCGCTTCCCCAAACAGCTTCCAAACAGACCAAACGTAGACAAATCAAAATACTGCCATTTCCACAAAAGTCACGGCCATACTACGGAGGACTGCATCCATCTGAAGGATGCCATTGAAGTACTGATCAGGGACGGCCACCTGAAGCAGTTCGCGAAGAAGAAGGAAACTCCTCGGCAGGACGCCCAGGAGTCCAAGAAGGTCGAGGAAGAGGTACCCTCCTCGGAAGACACCAACATACAGGTCGCTATGTCCATATCGCGACCCGAGGACTTCAACGTCCCTGACAGGCTCAGTACCCCTACATATTTCGCGGCCCACAGCCCGTGGGAGACATTTCCCTCCGCCATGGTCATCTCTGGCGGGGGTTTTAACAAAGTCACCGTGGGCTCCGTGAAACGGAAGTTCGAACACCTGATCAACACAAGCTCCAGCAAAGTGACCACGCTTGATCGAGCACAGAAGGGCTCCGTCCCCATCTCCTTCTACCGGGAGGAACTCCTCAGCGGCTCCCCGAACTCAAGTATACCATTGCTCGTCAGAGCCCGGATGGCAAACTTTGACGTTCGCAGGATACTCGTCGACCAGGGCAGCTCGGTCGACATCATGTACTCCCAGCTGTTTTCAACACTTCAGCTGGACGAATCGCACCTTACCCCCTACGTAGGGTCCGATTTACAGGCAACGGATCTGTAACCAAGCCGTGGGGATACGTCGAGCTGATTGTGACCTTCGGTTCAGCTGAAACAGCCAGATCCATCAAGGTGCAATTTTTGGTAATCGACTGCCCGTCGCTCTACTAATGCATTTTCGGAAGGCCGACTCTAGCCGAGTTGGTAGCAGTGCCCTCAATCGTCCACCTGAAGATGTAGTATTACACTTTGAAAGGGATGGTCGCCACCCTCCACGGCGATATAACAGCTTCCCGACGGTGTTTCGAAGTAGCTATAAAGGGGCTCAACACCATTGCGCCCAAGCCAAAAGCGTCGAGCAAGCCAGCACTGCCAAGCAGCTCCGAGGAGGCCAAGCCCCTGCCCCAGGTCGACTCTATCGACCTCAACAGTCGCTTCCCCAAGGACCAACAGGAGGAACGAGCAGCTTCAGCCGGCCCGTCCACGTCGTCCAACAGTAGCTCCCATCCAATGCGCCCAATCCCGGATGGCAACTTCGAGATAGTTCTGTTCGGCGAAGACCCCCAACGGGGAGTGAAGATCGGAGCAGACCTGCCTGACATGTGAGGAAGCAGCTCAAAGCATGCCTCTGAGAGAATGCCGACCTCTTCGCATGGAGCGCCGCAGAAATGCCCGGCTTGGATCCGTCCGTTGCTTGTCACCAGCTAACCATCAACCCGACCGTCAAGGCCGCAGCACAACGTAGGAGGAAGCAGTCTTCGGAGAAAACGGAGGCTGCTGAAAAAGCTGTAAAGGACCTCCTCGAGGTCAAATTTATTTCGGAAGCCAAGTACACAACTTGGCTGTCCAACATTGTATTAGTTAAAAAATCTAATGGAAAATGGCGCATGTGCATTGATTATACCGATCTCAATAAGGCATGCCTGAAGGATGCCTACCCCCTCCCCAATATTGATACACTAGTTGATAATTCTGCTGGTTTTAAACATTTATCGTTCATGGACGCCTACTCGGGCTACAATCAAATCCCAATGGCAATGTCCGACAAAAAATATACGACCTTCATGACCGAATCGGGCAACTATTACTACAACGTAATGCCCTTCGGCCTGAAGAACGCCGAAGCAACTTACCAACGAATGATGAACAAAGTGTTTCAGGGAGAAATAGGCGACATGCTTGAAGTCTACATGGACGACATGATCGTAAAATCCCACGAGGAAACTGATCATACCGCCCACTTGAGAAAGGTCTTCGAACAGGCCAGGAAATACAAAATGCGGTTTAATCCAGAGAAGTGCACGTTCGGTGTCCGAGCAGGAAAATTCCTCGGCTTCTGCTTAACAGAATGAGGAATCGAGGCCAATCCCGACAAATGCCGGGCGTTCTCAGAGTTTCCTACGCCCAAATCCAAAAAATCCATCCAATCCCTCAACGGGATGCTCGCGTCACTATCTCGTTTTGTGGCTAAGTCCGCCCAACACGCCCTACCATTCTTCAAACTCCTCCGCAAAGAGGCAGCGTTCAAATGGACCGAGGAGTGTGACAAGGCCCTTCTCCATATGAAACGGGCACTCTCAGAGCCACCAGTCCTCTCTCGACCGGACAACGGCGAAACGTTGTACCTATACCTGGCCGTAGCAACCGAAGCAGTGAGTGTCGCTCTCATCCGCGAGACGCCTGACGGGCAGAAGCCCATTTATTTCACGAGCAAAGCGCTACAAGGACCAGAGTTAAGATACCAATAGATAGAGAAGGTGGTGCTGGCCCTCATTAATGCAGCCAGGAGGTTAAGACACTACTTCCTGGCTCACACGATCGTGGTTCGAACAGATCAGTCCATAAAGCAGCTGCTCGAACGACCAGATATGGTCGGCCGAATGCTTAAATGGTCGCTGGAACTATCCGAATTCGACATCCAATACGAAGGCAGAAAAGCCCTAAAGGCCCAAGCTCTGGCCGACTTCATCGCGGAGATGACGTTCGTAGACTCCCCCGCGAGCGAAGCACGCAAATGGACCATCTTCATCGACGGTGCCTCAAGCTCTGTAGGAAGCGGCGCATGCATCATACTGGAGAGCGACGAAGGAATTATCGCCGACGTATCACTCACACTGTCTTTCCCAACCTCCAATAACCAGGCTGAATACGAAGCCTTCCTCGCTGGGCTACGCCTTGCCGAGGACCTAGGCACAGAGGAAGTCGTCATTTGCACAGATTCGCAACTCGTGGCCCTCCAGGTCCGGGGAAAATACCAAGCCAAAAATGACAACCCGACCGAATACTTGGCCCCGGTAAAGAAGGAAATGGCGAAGTTCACAACAGTGGAAGTGAAACACGTTCCCCGCGAACATAACGTACGGGCAGACGTGCTATCCAAACTGGCCAGCACGAAGAAGAAAGGCGGAAACAAATCCGTCATACAGGAAGTACTTCCTCGACCCAGCATCGAGAAGGCCTCCACGACACTTGACGTGCAGGTGATCGGCGACAACAACTGTTGGATGACCTCAGTCTACAACTATCTCGCCAAAGACGAACTCCCGTCCGACCCAAAGGAGGCTAGCATAGTCAGCCGAAGAGCCTGCTCTTATGTCTTGGTCAAAGATAAACTCTACGGACGGGGATTCTCCATTCCGCTGCTCAAATGTGTCTAGGAGGAAATGGTCACACACATCCTGCGTGAAATCCACTAAGGAATCAACGCCCAACATCTTGGCGGAAGGTCCCTTGCTCGAAAGGCTCTCCGGACAGGCTACTACTGGCCGACCATGCAAAACGACGCGAAAGAACACGTGAAGAAATGTGATAAATGCCAACGGCACGGGGACATGCACCTGGCTCTGCCTAACGAGCTCAAGGCTATGACCTCCTCGTGGCCATTCGCCTGGTGGGGCCTAGACATCCTAGGACCCTTCGTGGTAGGATCAAGTCAGAATAAATACCTCATAGTGGGCGTAGACTATTTCACAAAATGGATAGAAGCAGAATCTCTAGCCAAAATAACTGCCCTCAACATGCTGCGTTTCTACAAATGAAACATCCTTGCACGTTTCGATATTCCCCAAGCGATAGTAACGGACAACGAGACACAATTCACGAACAGGAAGTTCCAGGACTTCGTCACCCAACTGGCCACGAAGCAGCACTTCGCATCCGTGGAGCACCCTCAAACAAACGTGCAGGCCGAAGCAGCCAACCGAGTCATCCTTTGAGGCCTCAAGCGAAGGCTGGACGAAACAAAGAAGGCATGGGTCGAGGAACTGCACAGCGTACTGTGGGCATACCGCACAACTCCGCACTCAACGACCGGGGAAACACCTCTCCGTTTAGCATACGGGACCGAGGCTGTAATTCCCGTCAAAGTTCACGTGCCCTCTAGGCGGACAGAGTCGCCCCTAGACGAGGAGATGAACGACGAATCGTTGAGAGAAGAGCTAGACCTCGTCGAGGAAATTCGAACCGGGGCAGCCCTTTGCGAAGCCTCACTAAAACAAAAAATTACCATCAGGCACAACGCCAAGGTGATACGGCGAGAGTTCGACGTGGGAAGCCTTATTCTAAGAAGAAAACACAAAGACTCCTGCGAAGGCAAACTAGCAGCCAACTGGGAAGGACCCTATCGTGTCCGAGCAAAAACGGAAAATGGGGCCTACTACCTGGAACATCTCTCCGGGGAAGAACTTTCTCGACCATGGAACGCTGAGAAGCTAAAACAATATTACAGCTAAATTCTCGGTTCGACCCGTCGCAACGACGAACGTCAGCTAGCGACCACTATGCGCGTCTAGGTACAAGCGTCACATACGATTAAAGCATAACCCCGCTCAGTAACGAGCCGGGCAATTGCTCGACAGCGGTCCTCGATCAAGCATCGTCGTCGTCAAAGTGTCATGATTTGCAGAACCCCAACTCGCGATGGGACGTTCACGCTGTGAACTCAGGCCTCAAACGCGACCTGAGCTCCGCACCTCGCCAGGACATTCCTCGGCAGTTCGACCAGTTCCCCACACTGCCGAACACATCTATTACGAGCAATCTCCCAAAAATATTCGTACAAGTCAAGTACCCCCCATCGCGGGCGGACATACATTCACAGCGAGCATGCATACGACACTTAGCAAAAACAAACGCAAGTAAAATCATGCAGAGGACAAAGCCAGAAATATAATAGCTTAACATAATGGGTGACCACGAGGGCCACAATTGTTCTTAATTACATCAAACGGGGGCTAAGCCCACCGAAAAGAAAATAAATTACAATAGTTTCACGGCACGCAGGCCGAACAAAATACAACAACATCAAAATAACAACCTCCTCACTCATCAGCATGCTCGGCAGGCTCTGGCTCGGGTCCCTAATCCTCTGCGGGCTGATCCTCGGGGGTACTTCCAAGGAGACCGTCAGGCACGACGATACGACCATCCTCAACATGCGCCAGGTAGTGAGTACCCTCGGCAGAAATTTCTAGCCCAGGGTTCACCACCCGCAGCTGAGCCACGGCGTTTCTGAAGGACTCCTCCGCTACGGCGATGCCATCATCTTCGGCCAGCAGCATACGAGCAACCAGCTCGGATCTCGTCTTCAAAGCCTTCACATCCTCCGGCTCATTGTCACCCGGGGCATTGGCCGCCTTCAGCCGCTGGATCAACTCCTTGGCAGACTTCTTCTCCGCCGCCAGCGTCGAGTTCTCCCCCTTCAAACGAGCTGCCTCCTCCTCAGCTTTCTTCTGAGCATCGTCGACACCCTTAGCTTCTTCCTTGAGGGACGCCATGGTAGCACGAGCAGCAGTAAGTTCAGCCTCAGTCGCCGAATCCCCTTCGGTGTACACAGCTGCCATCTCCAACATCCTGACCAAGGCAGAAGCGTCCTGGGCCACCAACGCCCTCTTGCTGGGGCGATCCATGCTTTCCAAGCAAAGAGACTCCACCCGAGGCACAATCAGAGAGTTCCCCTCGAATAACTTCCGGTCATGAATGCAAGGAGGAAGCTCGAACTTCCCCTTCTCCGACGCACGGGTAAGGTACACAGCATCATTAAACCTTTGCCGCTTAGGTCGACCAGCCAAAGGAAGGGGAGATCCCCGGGAAGCAGGAGTGGGAGAAGTGGAGGTCCCCGCAGCAGATTGCGCCGGAGGAGGAACACGGGCACCAGCAAACCGAGATTTCGGAGGAGCCGCTCCAACTTTGTTCCTCGCTATAGCATTCCTCACAACCCGATCATGAGCCTGAGGCATCTCACCTGCACAAACAAAACACGAACGCGTTAGATACGAGGAAAAGAAATGACATGAACAAAATCTAAATAACTAAAACTACCGAGCAGCTTCTCAGCGTCCGCGGGAGTTCTGCACTCCAACAGTGCCTTAACATTGATGAATCTATGCTCAACTCTCTGGCTCCCGTCCTCCTCAAAGATCGGACTGCCCCTGCTCGTCCAGCACTCAGCAAGCCAGAAGGAGTTGACCCAGTTCACCAGCGCCTCATACGCCGCGGCGTCCTGCCCGAGCAGCTCGCTCGGTTGAAAGACATAATCGTTGGGCTCCTTGGTGAAATGGTCGGGTGACCAGTGGATGGGGAACTTGTAAAGTCTCCGTCCAATATACCTCCCTTCCTCATCGTGCAGCTCATTCCCGTCCTCGTCAACCTCTAACTCCCAGACGTATGTGTTGTCCTGGGCAGCTTCGGAGAAGGGTTCAACGACATAGTAACGTTCCTTGAACGTCCTTATTGACTCCGAAAAAGGCTTAAACAGCTTGCGGGGCTGCTTCAACGAAACCCAGCCGTATTTTATCCCCGACAGCTGCCGCTGAAGATGGAAGACAGTGAAGAACAGAGGGAGAGTAGTCCCTATAGCAAGATGCTCGCACACCTACTCAAACGCCCGGATAAAGGCCAGAGAGTTCGGATGCAGCTGCGTGGGGGCTAACCTCAAATGCTCGAACATTGACTACTAGAAATGGGTGAACGGCAGCCTCAAGCCCAGCTCCTTGAAGGCATATTCGTACATCGTAAAGTGGTCCCATAGTTTGTGCAGACCCGCTCGTCCTCGGAAGGGAAGTGCACCTTCCACTCTCCCTCCGGCCCGACTTCAGTAAAAACGTCCCCCACAAGCTTGGACACGTGCTCAGCAGGCTCGGCCACCTCCCATTCCTCCGCAGAATCGTCAGCAACATCCTCGTCCATATCGTCCCGAACCTCTTCTCCCCCGACATCACTTGGAGAGCTCGAAGCCGCCGAGCTACTGTCGTCCGAGGATTCTATTTCCTCCTCAGAGGTGTCTAAAATAACTTCTCTATCTGGCCCCGTCGCCATGTCGATCACCTGAAAAGCAGAGAAGAAAGTGAATTCGACAACAAATCAAATCCACCCTTCCACCACTAATTCAAGTGAAAGGGCGCGCAAAGGGCTGAGGACAAGGTCCCCGGCCTAAGCCCTAACATCAAATATGGAGTTGAAACCTCCCCGCGAGGAGACGCTCAAAACAAATCATTCCCCAACGAGGAGTTTCCCCGCACCCATACCCAGTTTCCGTTTGAAGCTTCATCGGAAATCGTAAAGCTTCACCAGAATCTGGGAGCGTTCTACCGGAAAATTCATCATCCGCCCAGAAGACAAAAAGTCACGACGGTTACACAAGCGTCGCCATCGCGACGACGCCGTCAACCGCCCTTCTAACCAAAACATACTACCAACTCCGGTGACATGTTAGAAGTAGAAAAATGGCACAGCCACCGTCCACCACCAACAATCACCGGAGACTCACTCATTTTGTCCTCTAAAGCTAACCTAACCGCATGTAATCTACCATTGACGACTAACAGAGGAAGAACAAGCAAAGGATCGGAACACTTACTTGTTTTGAGTAGAAGAAAGCGCTGCTCGAAAGCTTGTAACGGTGGTCGGAAAGGCAGAAGACGGTGACGGGAAAGAACTTGAAGGAGGCGAAGAGAAATCAGAAAGAAAAAGTCCCAAATGGAACGATTTTCCCCCTTTTATACAAAGGGGCACGTGCAAACACGCGCTCGTAGGCCATAATGACTACCCACTAGCCATCATTGCCTATTAACTGTTACACGGAGCTCTAGGCATACGTGGCGTCCCAACGTTTTCGATTCTGTCTGACCATTAGTCTCCCCGAACACCGGGCAATAATGTCACGACCACGAATCTCACGAACATCTGGGGTCACGAGCACTTTGAGACGATCCTCCTCGTCTTCAAACGACGACTCCATACTAGCTCCCTGGAGCAAATAACAGTCCTTAAGTCATCACTCCCATGCTCGGGAGCAACGACTTGGGGGGCTCCTGTTCTGGACTGGACCAATGGCTAGAATTGGCCCAATCTGCTTCTGCTCCAGAGCGGCCCAAATTGCCTAAGTCCAATCCACAGAGGGGCAAAAGTTACCTTTCTGCCCTTCCAACCGGGCAAGGAATGCAATATTCCTCCCCGGAATCACTGCCCGTTATGCACGGCTTCACTGCTCCCCGAACAGCTATGGGCAGGTGCCCGGAACCACGCTTATGCCCGACGTAACGACTAGTTTTGGACACCCTGCCGGACATAACGACTAGTTTGGATAGTTGCCTATTCTTTCGGGAAAATAATTATTTCGCCCCGAAAATAAGACCGTTGGCCACGCGTCGGGGGCTCTATATAAACCCTCTCGCTTGAGAAGGTCAGGTATCCAATATTCACCCTAAGAATTCATACTTTGTACTTACTCCTTTTCTCTGACTCTTTCTTACTTGAGCGTCAGAGTACCTTGCAGGTACACCCCCTCCTCTCCATACGACCAGCATCCCTGACGCACTTGGCGGCCTGATTCTACAGGATCTAATCCAGAACTCACGATCAATAGGGTTAATGGACATTTACCCCCTGCAATATAGGCGAGTTTTGATTTACCCCCTTTAAAAAAATAATTTTGGATTACCTCCTGAAATTTTGGGATATCCCACTAAGCGTGTAAAAACCAGGGGGTATATAATTTTTTTTTTTACAGGGGGTAATTTTTCTACCTGGGGAGCAAAAGACTTAGAATTTTAAAATTTCAGGGGAGTAATCCAAAATTATTTTTTTAAAGAGGGATAAATCAAAACTCGCCTATATTGCAGGGGTAAATGTCTATTAACCCTAATTTATATATCAAAGTAATTAGGTGAAAATAACCTTATAAATATTTTGTCGCTCCTAATTAAGCACAAATTGTGTTTTAAGAATAGTTCATTGATCCATTCAATAAATCATGAAGATTACCAAAATAACGAGAATTAATTTGCTGCCTCTCTATATAGCTATAAATTGGATGATTAATTTTTGCTTTGTACATTAATAGAAAATATAGTAACGTGAAGTAATTATGCACTTTTATACACAAAGATGGATAGTAATTTTCTTTAATACGTAAAATGATGCTTGAATACTTTTTTGGTGAACACTCCGCCTTTGAAATTAGTTGGGTACTGATACCCTCAATTAATCAAGTACTATGATTCAATTCCACATCACTTTATTATTTTATTTTATTTTAAAATATTTTATTTTAATAATTTGCACTAAAGATACCGGTACCCAACTTAGATTCATGGGTAACAAAAAATTTACCCATTTTTATTTCTTTCCTAAAATGAAGCCTCCATTAATGGGAATTAATTTTTTTTCTAATTTTTTTTTAGAAAGTGACTTACTTTTTCTATATATTTGATGTTTGATATATTGTCACCCGAGCGTGAAGACGGGGTTTTCAAAATAAAAATATTTTAATAGTTTATAAATTAATTACCTTATATTTTAAGTTATTTATTCATTTTCTTTTGAATGAATTGAAAATGTGGTGATTTTCTGCCTATGAATTTGAATTGTCATTGAGTTTAGTTAGTTTCAAAACTTTTTATTTTTGTATAAACAAGTATATCTAATAATTTCTCAGTTATGTCTTGGATGAAAATCTAGGGCGTTACATGTTGGAGTACAAGGTTGGAGATGAAGAAGATGGAAGAGAGAATATGTTGTAACTAACTTTTCAATCTCATATGCAGAACAATTACAAAATGGATAAATTCTGTTACAAATAGACTAAGCTTTTTCTTATATACACAAGCCCACGCTAAATGCAATTCAAATGCAAACCAAATTAAAAATAAATAAAACTGAATCTGAATTACAATTAACATCATCCCTTAATCCATATTCAACTAATTAAAATCAATAACACCAATTCCATCCCTCAAATGGATAAAGTGTTCAGTCTTGATTGCTTTAGTCAACACATCTGCAAGTTGCTTCTGAATGCTACAGTGGACAACTTCAAGCACTCCATTATGAACCTAGTTCCGCAAAAAATAGAACTTCGTGTCAATGTGCTTGCTCCTTCCATGCAGTACTAGATTCTTGGCAAGGCTTGTAGCTGATTTGTTGTCAATCATCAACCTCACGGGCTTGCTAACTTTGATCTTCAGATCCAACAATAAGTTAATAATCCAAATAGCTTGACACGCTGACAAAACACCTTTAATGTACTAAGATTCACAGGTTGACAATGCAACCATTGGTTGCTTCTTGAAGCACCAAGAAAAATGACCTCCTAGATACTTAAAGAAATATCCAAAAGTACTTCTTATGTTAACTCTGTCTCCACACCAATCAGAGTCTGAATAACATATCAGCTCTGAATCAGATTCAACACTAGAAGGGAACAAAACTTCATACCTCAGAGTCCCCTTAATATACCTCAATATCCTGACAGCAGCTTGGTAATGTGACCACTTTGGTTTGTTCATAAACCTACTCATAATTCCAACTACATAACATATGCCAGTTCTGGTGTTACAAAGATATCTCAATAAGCCTACCAACTGTTTAAATGTTGTAGCATATACATCAGCACCCTCAACATCAAAATCCAGCATGTGATTTGTTTCAGCAGGCGTGATTGCAAACTTGCAATTTATTAGCTCAAATCTCTACAAAAGCTCAAGTTCATACTTCAACTGATGCAAAATTATACCCTTATCAGATTACAAAATCTCCATCCCTAGAAAATATACCATATTTCCTATATTAGTCATCTTAAACTCATTCATAAGCACCTTCTTGAACTTGACTATCTCATATGAACACCTCCCTGTTAGCAATATGTCATCAACATAGAGACACACCAGAATCATATTGCTATCCAATGTATGCCCAACATAAACACCATACTTCAGCCCACATTTTCTGAACCCTTAAAGCTTGAAAAATAAATCAATTTTTCAGATTCCGAGCTCTAGGAGCTTGTTTCAGTTCATACAAGGCTTTATTCAACTTGTACATTATCCCATCCTGATTCTTTTTCACAAATCTAGGAGGTTAAGACACATAAACTTCCTCTTGTAAAGGACCATTCAGAAATTCATATTTCACATCTAAATGCATCAGAGACCAATTTCTATTAGCAGCTACAACAATCACCAATCTAATTGTTTCATGCCTAGATACATGCACAAACACCTTAAAGTAATCTAATCCAGATTTTTGTAGAAATCCTCTAGCTACTAACCTTACTTTGTGTTTTCCAATTGATCCATCTGGCTTCAGTTTCAACTTGTAAACCCATCTCACACTGATGACTTTCTTGTTCTTTGGAAGCTTAGTTAACTCCCAAGTCTTGTTTCTTTCTATAGCCTATAGTTCTTCTTTCATGGCCTTTAGCTACACTTTCCTCTTGAGAGCTTCCTCAATACTAACTGGTTTAGAGTCTACCAACGTGGCACATTGAATGACTACTTCCCCTTTAAATTCTATCTCATCTCAGTACCTTACAACATGTCAAACTCTACAAATATTCTTGGTATTTGTATAATTCTTTGTGGCCTCTAAACTTGTTTAGAATCTTATTTAGATGCTGGAAAAGTACCAGATATCGAACTACCTTTATAGGTTGTACCACCTTCAGAGGCATGATTACCACCAGAGTCTGGATCATCATCAGAATCAAATTCACCTTCAGAGTCTTCTTTAGACTCATCTTCAGACTCAACTTCAACATCAAAGTCACCTTCAGACTCTGACTCATCTTGAGAGGCAGATTCTCCTTCAGAGTCTAAAATATCTTCAGAAGTTAACTCAGGTGTTAACACTGCACCAGAGTTGGATTGAGACTTGTTCTAATCCAATGCTTATATTTTCTTCACAATGACATCTCTACTGAATTCCACCTTTTTAGTGAATGGATAATAAAGCTTATAAGCACTTGTATTGTGGTATTTAATCGGTAACATTACTTTGCTTATATCATACAACTTCTTTCTCTTAGCATCTAGAACATATTTATAACAAACAGAACCAAACACCTTCAGATGGCTCACATTTTGCTTGTCTCCAGTCCACTTCTAAATTGGAACAATTTCCTTCAGCTTCTTGGTTGAACACATGTTAAGCACATAAGTTGTAGTAGCAACAACTTCTCCCCACAAGGTGTGAGGGGGCTTCTTCTCCTTTAGCACGCTCCTTGTCATATCAAGCAAAGTCATGTTTCTTCTTTTAGCAAGACCATTGTGTTGTGGAGTGTATGAAGCAGTCACCTCATGTTAAAGTCCATTATCTTAACAGAACCTTCTGAACTCTGATGAGTTGTACTCACCCCTACCATCAGTTATAAGAATCTTTAACTTGTGACCAATCTATTTTTCAGCCTTCACCTTGAACTTCTGAAACTCAGCAACCACCTTATGCTTAAACTTGATGAGTGCTACCTATGTCATTCTTATGAGCTCATCCATAAATGGCACAAAGTACTTATTTCCTCTAAGTGAAGGTACTTCAAATGGGCCACATACATAAGAATGCACTACTCCCAAAGCATGTTTTTCTCTTGGATTCACTTCTTATGCAAATGGCAATCTAGGTTGCTTACCTTTCATGCATATCTCACATGACTTCTCATGCTTCAAAATCTTAGGAATTCCATGTACCAGCTTCTTAGAACTTAGATGCCCTAAGATTCTAAAGTTCAGATGCCTCAATCTCTTGCCCCACAACTCATTGTCACCTTCAACACCTTTTTCACTAAGGCATTTAGTTTCAGTTGTTTCAATATTCACTTTGAATGTTTTGTTGCTTCCCTATTCAGATTACATAATCAACTTTTGATCAGAATTATACAACTTCAAGAGATTGTCCTTCATAGTAACTGAGAAACCTTTCTTAATTAGCTGACCTACACTTATCAGATTTCTCTTCATGCCAGGAACATACCAAACATCCTCGATCAGAACATTTTTTCCATTCTTCACTTTGACTTTGACATTTCTCATTCCTTCAACATTAAGGTACTTATCATTAGCACATCTGATCTTTGTCCTCTTTCTAGAGTCAAAATTAATCAGCCATTGTTTGTTTCCATTTTTATGATTTGGGCATCCAGTAACCATATACCACCACTCTACCAAATATCCACCATCAATAACACAGGTTCATCATCAAACTCTCATCTGGCTTATATCTACTTATTCTGATTTCCTTTCCTTGTTTGACCAACAGTTAGCAGCAAAGTGACCAAACTTCTTACAACATTAACATTGAACCTTCTTCTTGTCAAATTTATCCTTTCTCTTATGATCTTTCTTATCATTGAATTTGGAGGCTTCTGACTTTTCATAACCTCAACCATGTCTTTTCTTGGCCTCTGACTAAGACTACTTCTAATTATTCTTACCAAAATACGCTTTCAGAGCCTGCTCCACCTCTATTTCAGAGTTTCTCTCAATCAAACGCAACTCTTGTGCCTCTAAACTGCTTTGCAACTCTTCAATTCTCATGGTGATGAGGTCCTTAGAGTGTTCAATTTATAGAACAATGTAATCAAATTGAGGAGTAAGTGATCTCAGTACCTTTTAAATGATTACTTGTTCAGAAAGAGTTTCCCCATAAGATTTCATCTCATTTATGATCAGAATCACTCTAGAGATGTAATCAGGTACCTTTTCATTGTTCATCATGTTGAGATTCTCATACTTCTTACATAGAGACTGAAGCTTCATATTTTTCACTGATGCATCACCACCATAGCATCGTACCAGCGTATCCCATGCAGCCTTCGTCTTCGTTGAACCAACGATCTTCTCAAATACGTTTGTATCCACACACTGATGGATATAAAATAATAATTTCTGATCCTTCTTCCTCGTTTCTCTTTGCACATTTCTTTGTGCGTCGGTGGCATCTGCTGCAACCTCTGTGTAACCGTCATTGACGAGATCAAGAATATCTTGAGCTCCAAACAAAACATGCATCTGAATTATCCATCAATTCCAATTCTTCCTATCAAACACTGGAAGCTTTGTGTTCAAGCTACCGTTTATGCTGTTCATCTTCGTTCTTATGCAAATTCACTCAAATCTCACCAACAATTGTATTTCCCAATCCCTTAGAATCAAGAAATGCGATTCTGTTATGATTCAGATCTTCAATTCATTATGAAATGAATGAGCAGAATCAATCACACACATCTCACACACACTCTATAACCCACCTTTTGTGAGTTATCATTAGCCCTATTTATCTCGTTTTCTTAGTTTATTTTACTTGTTATTCGATTATTTTAGCTATTTTTTAGTGTGTAGCATGGAGCACAATTGGTGATCCCTTTTGTTGGTTTAATGTTTTTATTGTTTGAATTAAGGTTGTTTCTGATGAGCCAAGGCAAGACTATGCTAGATAGCACCTGAGAGTTTTAGCTGAAGCAAAGAAATGAATTTTTAACCAAGAGTTTGAAATGAAGAAAGCAACTGAGTGCTAGGGAAAGCGTAACATAGTCTGAATACTAGAGGGAATATGCTTGGACTGAAGGAATTTCATTTGAATTTGTGGATAAGATTAAGGAGGCACTAGAAGACAAAAGTAGTACAATTGTACAACCACCTCTCTGAAAAGTCCGCTAGAAAGGACAACGTCGTATGTGCCCTGCTGTAGCAGTCTGCACTAAGACGCTTTGTCTCCCATAATTGTTCCCCTTGTACCTAATTTCTTGTTGGCTAAGTAGAAGAATATTGAGGACATCAGTGATTTGATTTATTGGGCTTGATTTGATTTCCTTAACATTGGCCCATGATCCAAGGTTCCTCCAGAAACCTTAGCTGAAGGTTATAAATAGACCATACTGAAGAATAGATAGGAGTACACAATTTTTTCAAGAAAACCATACAGGGTGTGATAGCGTGAGGTTAGTGGAGAGAAAGAGAGTTCTTCTTCTCACCACACTAGGTTCCAACTGTTGAGTTTTGGCGCGACTGAAGTCATCCCTGGCTGAGTATCTCTCATTTAAGAAGTCTTCAAGTTACTCTTAAGTTTATATTTCTTTTTCAGCATTTGTTTAACAATGTATCTTTTGTGAACCATGTTGGTAGTTTATACTCACCTCATTATGAGCTAAACCTTTTGTATGTTAAGCAATGGAAAATTAATGTTACGATGTTTTTATGTTAAATGAAATGTTGTTTAGTATCTTGTTTTATTATGTGCTAGCATGTTTACAAATCTGATTCTTGGAGTGATCAACTTAGAAAAAGATAACAGCTTGTTATTGTGAGAGATCCAATAAAAAGTGGATTTCATAATAAATGTAGTTGAAAAGAGTAGAATAGAGATATCCACTTGATTAGTTCACTTAGAGATATGGAGCTACAACTATAAAGGATTTCAGACTATAATAGATGTATTTTAGGGTTATAAGTGTGACTTAGAGATTTGTCCCCTTGCTTTAATAATACATGTTTTAATGTTGTAGAAATACACCTTTAGATCACCCTGACCTTTCCTAGCACTACACTACACTTCATGTACACATTGTTGCATCATATTCATTAATGGACCTTAACTTAACATGCACTCTCTTGATATTATTTCAAATCTTGCTAAGCGAAGGTTTCTTGCTTCTTCCCCAAAATCAGGATAATCATTATCAATTTTCATCCACTGTGGTGAATCTACCGAATGTCGAAACTTTCCATCTATAATTCTTTCATCTGCATGCCAAGTCAAGTGTTTTACATCGGTTTCACTACGAAACATGCGTCTAAATCTCAGAATTATAGGAAAATACCATAAGACTTTTGCTGGAGACATTTTTTTTCTTATATCAAGAGACACCGCATTTAGGGCACTCATTTAACGATGCATATTCATTCCGAAACAAAATCCAATCATTTGGACAAGCATGTATCTTATCATAACTCATGCCATTAGAGCACAACATTTTTTTGGCCTCATAGGTTCGATTGGGAAGAACATTATCCTCCGGAAGCATATCTATCACAAGGGCTAATAACTCGGTGAAACTTTTTTCCGACCATCCATTGCCCGCCTTTAAGTTATACAACTTTAATACCGCAGACAATCTTGTGAATTTAGTGCAACCTTTATACAACGGTTTCTCTGCATCGCTTACAAACCTCTCAAACATTTTGGGACAATCCTGAAGATCTTCTTCAAGTGCTTCTGCAATCTCTTCGACTCGATCAAAATCGTGTGTATCTGTGCCATTGTCATTTGAAGCATAGGTCGTATTATCCCCCGTGTTGTACCCCAAATTTTACCTCTTAGATGTCATAACATCTTGCACTTGCATTTAACCTTCAATCTTTTATGCGTTGTTAACTAACCCATATCTTGCAAGTTTTGTTTCTTTTGTGTTGGAAACTAGGGTTATCACAGAAAAAGGGCAAGGTCTCCTAAGTCAAGCTCTCACCTGATTCAAGGCCTCCTAAGGCATTATCTGGCTCCATACAATCATCACAAAGATTCACCAGTTGATGGGAACCAGGATCTCAAGACATTGGATCAAATCAAGTCAACAAGAGACACATACCAAAGTTGTGGAATTAGGGTTTTAACCTGAAGAATCACCAGTCATGATCAGTCAAAGTTTGACTGGTTCATCAACCAATTGAACTCACCTACATCCTAGAGGTCTTACTCAACAAGAATTCAAGTGTGACTGGCTCTCATCACAAGTAACTTGAGCCACAAGTTCACCCTGCATCCAATTAGGGTTTTGTTATGACAAGAAAATCAGAGCTTTTGATTTTGATCAAGAGTTGTTCTCAAACCCTGGGACATGACTCCATGTGATAGTAGACATCCCTAGAGACCATCTATGAGCCTTATATATGATTGAAGAAGCAAGATCATAAGAGATCATTCAAGTGCATTCACAAGTGAAATTAGGGGTTTGACTGAGACTCTAACCTTTGAGATTTTGATCCAAAAGGAGGCATCCAAGTCCTCAATCCATCATGACATGTCTCAATGATGAGTTAAGGCATGAGAGATCAAGTTTGGAAGGGTTTCTTGCAAAGGAAGCAAGGTTTGGTCTTTGTAACTTTTCAAATGTGTAGAATTCACTACTTGTGCAAAAATTGAAACAATCATAACTTTCAAACCACACATTCAATTTGAATGATTCAAAGCTCAAATGGAAGCTCTTTCCATGATCTTCAAAATGTATTAGAGGAGCCTCTTTTGAACAATGCATGGTTTTTGAGTTATGAGACTTGGAAATTGAGCTGCCCAAAGACTTAGTGAAATTTCACCCTTTTTTTGCCTTAAGAACCAGCTGACTTCAACTCCATTTTTCACCAAGATCCCTTGTGATTCAGAACTTGGGCCAAACATGAAAGTTGTAGAGGACATTTGGGGCTTTCCAAAAAGTACTAGAACTCCTCAATCCATTGAGTGAGCTGAGAGATTTGAAGCTTGGAAGATAGGGGTTCATTTCTTGAATTTTAAGCAACCAACTTGTACATAATGATACAAAACGACTTCTAATCACCAAGACTTCCATTTTTCTGTTATTTAAAGACCAGATTAGGGTGATTAGAACCTCTTCCACGTTTCCTTGCAAGTGGTATAATTAAAATAACATAGTTATGCAAAGGTAAGGCAAGTTGATCAAGAGGTGAGAGAAACTTTTCAAAGGGCAAACTTGGCATTTTTTCCATTTTTTGCCATGCTTCAAACCCTCAACCTTTTCCTATAAATAGGGGCTCAGTCCTCACTTGTTTGGACACCAACCATAGATATAAAAAAATCAGAAGTCTGAGAGTTCTCAACTAAGTGCATTTGTTTGGGAAGTAAGAGGAAGAAGAGGAATACTTAGCAGTAAGAGTTCAACCATTCTTGAACACTCAAGATTCATTCTAAGTGAAGGTGCAGTGGACTTATTCCACTAGGTACTCTTTACCCTTTTATGTTCTTGTTATATTTATTTTAGCATGTCATATTATTATCATACACATCTTGCATTTGAGTCACTCTGAAATGGTTTCAGATATGATAGTGTGATGTTTATAATGAACTGGCAACTGTTGGTTTGAAGTAATTTTGTGTTAATCTCTTCATGTTATACTAAGGACTGAACTGTTTCTAAGTAGTTCACTTCATACTAGGTTAACAACATGTAACTTGTTTGTTGGCATGATCAGTTTTGCTCTCACTGTCTCTTATTCCACTAGCATCATCATCTGTTAAGGATTCAGAATATATTGTGTTTATGTCTGTGTGTGAAACTGCTTTTGGATTGACTATCCATGTCTTGTTAATAAGCAATATGAGGTTTGTATGGAGTTTTTGTTGGAAATAATAAGTAGGTACCTTCACTCATAATCCCATGTTGGGAGACACCAGGAACATGTTGTTCATGCTTTTGTCATATACCTGACTCATTTGGTGCCGTGAATATTGACATGTGAACATTTTAATGTTCTCTTGCACTACTTGTATTACAAGATCCCTTGCCTTCATACTGTTAAACTATGGTTTCATATCTTGACACATTTGTTCTATTTCATTGTTTCCTGTTTGTACTTTTTTTGGTATGAGAATTCAATGTTGGGTGTGTTTGCATATTAAGGATTGCATGCTGGTAACGCTATTCAGAGCACGTGTTTGGTGCTAGGGCAGAGCTTCTGTTTAGCTCATGAGAGACATATCTTGAAGTTCATAGTTTCCTTATTGTCATGCTTAAATCTTAATTTGAGTCATAGAATTTCTGGTAACATCCAACCCTCTGCACTTTGACTTAGTACTTCATGGACTTGGATAAAGGATATTTTGAACAAGTGTCAAGTCCATGGCAGTGTTACTTTAGTTCATAAGATGTTGGTAAGAGTATGTCAAGATAGTGTTTTGGAGGTCTGAAATTACCCTTGAAAGCCTGCCTGAACTAGCATAGGGATATTGGCATGATAGTAGCAGGTTCTCCCTCTTAGAGGTGTTTGTTCTAAGTGACTTTGGAACCTTTGCCCTGACCATATGCTTAAGTTGAGGTCTTGTTTGAGTCTACTTTGGAGTTGTAATGCTACAATGAGTATATGATTGCCCTTCTAGAAGCATTGGTTCTATTTTGCACTCTTCTATTTGTATCTATATTTGGTTTGTTTTAAAGAATCAGTAGGGATCATGTGTTCATGCTAAAAAAAATCAGAAACTTTGGGATTGCCCTTCGTGTGAGTAGCTAGGTTGAGCAAGACAAAGACATGTTTGGAATGATGCGATTAGATCATCCTTTATGTGATTAAGAGCTGTTTGGTTTCACATATAAATATTCCTCTACCATATTGTTTGTTCACTTTAGCCATGCCTTACATTAAGTCTTGCGAAACTCATGGTTCCATAGTCTGAGTAGTGCTGCAGCATTTTCTTGGCCCTTGAGGTGGACGTTGCTAGTTGAACAAGAAAGGTGGTTACCATGGCTGTTCATTTTAATTTCATGAGATTCGTTTGTTTTCTTGCATGGCTTGTACGCTTAGATTGAGAGCATGGCAAGGTGATTGGTGGGTTTTATTTTGTCTGGTAGTCACTTAAAGTTGTGATTGATTGAGGAAGTCACTAGCATTTGGTGTCACATTTATTTATCATGTGTTTTAAAATTTAATCAGTTAACGTGTGAAGGTTTAAGTGTTACTGGGGTTGGATTATACAACGGATGTATAGCCATCCTTGTGGTAAGGACCATGCGCTGAAACCAAAGGGGCTGGGGTTCGAATCCCCCTTGCCCCAATCCCTTTTTTCTGATTTTTTTCCTATTTTCCTTTTCTGTTTTGATTTTAACTTGGGCCTAGTAGAAACTGATATTCACACCCCTGCACCCAGGCCCAAACGCACAACAAGTAAAAACTTAGTTCACACTGAGATTTCTAAAGCACCCCCTATCCCATTTGTTTTACACTTTTTATTTTATTTTAATTTCCATTTCAAATTCAATTATTTAAAATATTTCTCTTAAACCAAATATTCCAAAAAAAAAATCATATTTGTTCTTTATCGCTTAATTTAATTTTTTCCATAATTTAATTTAATTTTTATTTTATTTTACATTAAATAAAAAAATTCATAAAAAAACATATATAAAACTTTTTTATTTGAATTTTGTACTCCACTTAAAAATTACCTTTCTTTGAAAGTTCTTGTGACAATTTTAGGTATATGAGAGATGTATTTTTTTAGAAGGATCATTATCCTTTGTTGAATTCATTTTGTGTGGCTTTGTTAATAAGTTTCTTGCTTTGAATGCTTTGCCTTTAATTTCAAGCTTGATAAAGATATGTATGTGTTCTCATGTGCTTAATTATTGTGAATCATATTACTATCTCTTGCCACACATGGATGTTTGAACCCTATCTTTGAGTTTAATCATACTTAAATGTTGTACATTCTACCTGAGTTCTTAAAACTAATATTGTCCATTTAATCTCAGAATCACTAGTCATATTCTTGTTAAGAAATTGTTATTCTCCCCTTCTTACAAAGGAAAGTCTTTCTATTGACCTCAAAGTCATAGATATCTCAATACCAGCTTTGACCTCATAGTCATAGCCACTTACCAGCCTTGACCTCATAGTCATGGCCACCTTTCTCCTTGACCTCATAGTCATAGGATTATCAGCTTTGACCTCATAGTCATGACCACCTTTCTCCTTGACCTCATAGTCATAGGATTACCAGCTTTGACCTCATAGTCATAGCCACTTCCTCCTTGACCTCATAGTCATAGGATTACCAGCCTTGACCTCATAGTCATGGCCACTTCTCTCCTTGACCTCATAATTATAGGATTACCAGCCTTGACCTCATAGTCATGGCCACCTTTCTCCTTGAACTCATAGTTATAGGATTATCAGCTTTGACCTCATAGTCATAGCCACCTATCAGCTTTGACCTCATAGTCATAGCCACTTACCAGCTTAGACCTCATAGTCATAGCCACTTACCAGCTTTGACCTCATAGTCATAGCCATCTTTCCCTCGGCCTCATAGCCAATCAATATCACAACTTAGAATTAGGTTAGAGTTATTGGACTCTATGTGAGACTCATCACTTTGTGTATTCACTTCCCCCATTACAACTTAGACTTAGAGAGTTTCTTAAACTCTACATGAGCTCATACTCATGTCCCATTGGAACTTTGGCCACAATTAATGGTTCCTCACCCTTAGTTAGGTGAACTACGGTTGCTCTGATTCTTTAGTCAGATACGTAGGCACAAGATGCAACGTCTTGGCAAACAAACTTAGTGTATATACCCTTAGGTCTTTACCTTTACCTTAGTACAGATTCTCTTAGCAAGCAAACATAACATAACACAAACTAAACAAGAGGTTCATGTAGAGTACTACAGATACTTAGGGTGCTAATACCTTCCCTTTGTATAACCAACCCCCGAACCTAGATCCTCTTAGGGTTTTCTTCGAACTTTACCCTTTCCTTTGGATAAATCAAAGCTCGATGGTGAATTTCAAAGATGTACGATTCAAGTTAATTAATAGCTTGTTATTCGATTGTCACCGCAACACCCCGGTTCAACATTCTCTTTACTCTCACCATGTAATATCCAACATATATAACTTCGATCAATTCCATGCCTCATTAAATGTGATTCCAACTGAACTGCGTCAATCCGATGATCATAACAGCAACCTAAGCAAGGACATGTGATTCAACTAGGGTCTTTGGCGTGTTCAACCGCAAACTTAATTAATTTTGATACCCCAGTCTCGTATTCTTTTGACAATCGATTGGAAGACATCCATTTTCGATCCATGGTTTTACTAAGTAAGCTAAACAAACACAAAAGAACAACTAATTATAAGTACCTGTATAGAAGTCAGCAACTTCTGGACTTAACCCCAAAGTGTAAGATTCTTGAAAATGATCTGAATTTCACTCTTCTCAGGTAACCCCTATAGCAAATTCACTAAGTTAGTAATTGATGGTGTATACCAAACATAACAAGACAAATTTAGTAGGTCGCAACAATTAACAAAGTAATCATCTTCAACCACAACAAAGAATCATCAATTCAAGCATAAATCAATCACCAAAATTATCAATTCCACATTTAAGCTCAATAGCAACGTCAACCTCAACAATTAACAATTAATTTCATCAATATTCATCATCTTCAACCCTAACAATTAACAAAGTAACCACTAAAAATTATCCGTCAACAATGTCTTTATCATCAATTAATTCCAAGAGTTCATCACTAACATTCAATATCAACTTACAAAATTAACACTAATTCTCAAAATAAGTTCACCAAATATCACTATTCATCATCTTCAACCTTACTACAACAAAAATTTCAAAATCAAATGGCAACAACCACAACAACAACACTATTATTTGGTCGCGAAACAAGAACAAAATCAAGAAACAAAATCAAATGCTAACAACCACAACAACAACACTATTATTTGGCCACGAAACAAGAAAAAAATCAAGAAACATAATCAAATGCTAACAACCACAACAACACCACTATTCTTTGGCCGCGAAACACGAACAAAATCAAGAAACCAAAATAAATGCTAACAACCACAAGAAACAAAATGAAATGCGAAACAAGCAATGGAAATGAAAAATACCTTGCTCAAACGGCTGGAGGAGCAGCGACGGCGGTGGGAGAATCACGCAAACACGGTCGGAACTGTTACAGTGGCAGAATCACATATTCACGGTGGAGGAACAGTGACGGTGGCGGAGACGACGCGAATAGTGACGGTGGAGGGAGCAGCGGCCGGAACTGTTGCGAAATATAGAGTCGTTCGTGAGAGTGAAAACGAAATGTTAGGGTTAAACAGTAGATATGATTAGTTACTGGTGTTCTGCATCTTAATTTTTACTAACTAAAGCACCTTTAGCAGCGTTTTTAGAAAGCGCTTTCGTAGGCTGCAGCTTTAGCAGCGTTTTCTATGAAAAGCGCTTTTTAAGGTGTGTAGTGAATTGGGCCTTTAGCAGCGCTTTCCTAAAGCGCTGCCTAAAGTATGGTATACCTTGGGCCTTTAGCAACGCTTTCCAAAAGTGCTGTCTAAGGTATGACTTATGCAGGACCTTTAGCAGTGCTTTCCTAAAAGCGATTTCTTAAGGGTAGCCTTAGTTTGGCTTTTAGAAACGCTTTTTAAAAGCGTTGTCTGAAGTCCACCTTTAGCAGCGCTTTTTTGAGCATTTTTTTGTTTTTTATAAAACTAATAGCAGCGCTTTCTTGGAAAAGCGTTGTCTTTGTAGTGCTGCCAAAACTCATTTTTGGCGTAGTGTCATTAGCCTGATTTGTAGAGGAAGTATTGAACTTGTGACATCCATCCATTATTTTTATTCTTGCTCATGCTTAACTACTAAAATATAAGAATAGTGCAAAATCATCTTTAGTAACATTCACTCTCTATGGGTACGATATCCTTACTTTTTATCACTTACTACTTTTAAACGTACATGTATACTTGCATGTGACACATTTTCAAGCAACATCACTCATGTTTCCCATTTTTTAATATGAACCGAAGCTTTAGATACCAATTGTTGGAGCACAAGATTGAAGATGAAAAAGATGGAAGAGAGAATCTGTTGTAACTAACTTTTCACTCTCAGATGCAGAACTGTTACAAAATGGAAAATTTTTGTTACAAACAAACTAAGCTTTTGTTTATATACATAAGCCCAAGATAAATGCAATTCAAATGCACACCAAATTTAGAGCAAATGAAACTGAATCTGAATTACAACTAATATTACATACGTCTCAATAGTCGTATGCCCCCTTTTTGGAGAAATGTAACAGGTATGTGGCAAATATTCATTGTAATAATCTATAATTTTCCACAAAGTAACTGTAGGAAAATTCTAGAGTATCCAGAACTAAAAGTAGGTTAAATGGAAAGTCTTAGGAATTATATCAGAATTATGCATGAATTATATCAACATATGTTACACTCAACATCAAAATATATATATATAATGAAAATAAAGGAAATACATAATAATGGGGACATAAATAAAACCCATTCAAACCATGCAATCAATCTAGAAGGGAATACATATAGATCAAGCAAAACAAAAGTGATTTAGAATAAACTAAATCACACACACACACACACACACACACACACACACACACACAAACACACACACACACACAAACACACACACACACACACAACATACATTATCCATCAAACTTGCGTACGAGCGTGAAACCAAATAGAAAAAAAGAGTCTCGTGTGAGTCTTCAATTTTTAAGATAGCGAATGAACCAGCTGCCAACACAGACTAATTCATGAACCAACATCCTCTAGAAAAAATAGCAAAGAAGATGACTCTTTCAAGCCAAACAATCCAACATCAAACAAATAGAATGATGCAAATATCAAATACATCAGATATCAACCACGATGAGTGTTATAGATAATACGTCAGCACCTAGTGCAGAAGAGATAAACCTTAATTCTTGAAACCTATATATCTTAATAGATATGAACTAATTAGAGAATCAAAAGCTCGGGATTCAGTTCTCTGCTAGGTGTCAAGAAGTGCTTATTTTCATAATTTATTTTGATGCCTTTAAGCTCTTTTAATCGCTTTAATCGGGGAACGACTTATTAATTAAGTGATTCTTGCATTTTTATAGGTATTAGGTATTTTGACGTGTTTGTGTATTTTTGAAGCATTTTAGGTGAAAAGACCGCAGCTAGATTCGCAAGGAAACGCTCAGAGCAGAAAGCTGTGTGTCGCAATTTAGGCCTCTTGGACCGCCCGACGCTGCTAAGGCACAGGAAGGCCCTTGCACCGCCCGGCGATGCTAAGGCGCAGGGATGCTTCAGTTTGTCTCAAATTCCAAAATTGTTCCTTGCTGCGCCTCTTCAATACCGCCCGACCGTGGACTGACCGCCCGACGCTGAGATTTCATCGCCCTACGCTGGAAGATATTATGGGAGGTCCAGCTGACACTGTAGCTATCACGCGACCTCACTTTTAGCCACCGCCCGGCACTGAAAAGTACCGCCCGGCGCTGCTTTCTGGGCTGAAAATGTACTTAAGTACATTTGGTTGATTTTTTAGGAATCCATCACTTTTCATATTACTCTCTTGTAACCTAGAAGTTTGTTTTAGGAGAAAAACTCCATTGGTACTATTTTTCTTAGTTTCAAAGCTTTTATGCTTCAATCCTTGAATATTTGAAGAATGATGCTCCAAAAGCTTTGCTACTTACTTGTCAAGCAAGCTACCATGTCTATGGATAGCTAAACACTTTTGTGTCAAGATTAGAGGTAGATAATCCTCTCTTTTGTATGTATTGATCTTGGTTTTAAGTTTGTGAACTTTGTTGATAATGAATATAGAGGAAAAACTTTGTTTTATGGTTGATATTTTGTTTTAATCCATGTTCGAGAGAAATGTTTTAAAACTTGACATAAGTTTCAATCCATCAATAGTCATAAGGCTAGAGATAGTTTTGAATATTGATGTTCATAAATATTGAACTTGAATGTTATCATATTGGTAGTTTGTGTGAGAGATCAACAAAGGATCAATATGATAAATCCCATAACAAGTGTTTGAGAGAAACTTGTTGAGAGGATATGTGGTTATATTTATTATTAACAAGTTCACATGCTTTATCGAGTTGATACGTATGAAACGGATTATCGAAAACTAATCTTGACATGTTTTTACCAAAACCCTAAAACCAATCTTTTTACCGTTGATTTCTAAAATTCGAATGCAAACGATCCAATTTAAAATTACCCAAAACCTGTGTTACTATTAAATTTTGAAACCCTTTTAACTATCGAACGGCGGCAATATACACAATCTCGGTGGATACAATAAAAACACCCCCTAATTACTGTTTCAACAAAATGGCGCCGTTGCCGGGGATTGTTGTTATATTGCGAGCATTGCAATAGTTATTGAGTTTTGAACTTGTTAACTTTTTCTTGTGCTTGTTGATTTGTTTGGTTTAGTGTGCAGACTCCGTTTTATGCGAGGGAAGTTACCCGCAGACCAACTTCTTTTTGATCCTGAAATCGAAAGAACTACCCGTAAATTAAATAGCAGAACAAGGCGGAGAAGGCAACTTGCCAAAGAAAGACGAGAGCGAGACGAAAGTTCAACTTCGACACAAATACCACAGTTACCGCCAACTATGACTGAAGCACCACCACCACCACCTGCTTCTAGACCTTGTACTAATAGTCCGAGACATAATGCACAATTTGCACGCAATGCTCAGAATGGTCGGCATTCAGAAGTGAAAAATGGTATCCTCTCGCTTCTATATATATTAGAGTTCATTCACTGGTATGGATCATGAGGATACTTTTACATACTTGACTAAGTTCTATGAGATTGCGGGAGCAACCGATTCACCTGAAGCTGAGGAAGAATCACTGTTTAAGAGACTATTCCCGCATTCCCTCATTGGGAAGGCCAAGGAATGGTATCTTGACCAATCTATGACAATCATGACAGACTGGAACGTACTTGAGGAAAATTTTTTGGAACGATTTTTTCCACACAATCGTTTCATGGATGCTAAAACAGCAATTGCAGTTTTCACTCAAGGTGGAAATGAATCTCTCAACGAAGCTTGGGAGAGATTTAAATCCATGTTGAGAAAGTGTAAAGGGCATGGTTTCGATGAGCTTTCTCAAATTCATATTTTCCGAAATGGTCTTTAATTAGTGCAGAAAAAATTGTTGGATGCCACCGCGGGTGGATCCTTAATGAGCAAAAGTGCCGAAGAAGCCATTGCCATAATTGACAAGATGGCTTTAAATGACCATCAGGGGAACCATAATCGTGGATCTTCCCAAAAGAAAGCTGGAGTGTTAGAGTTGGGGACGAATGATGCAATACTTGCCCAAAACAAATTGCTATCTCAATAGGTTGAGTTATTAACACAACAAATGTCCAAGCTACCTCAACAGATCAAAGAGATACATGAACTTCCTAACAAAAAGGTGCAAGTAGCGGTTTGTGAGTTATGTAAAGGTGATCATCCAACTGGCTATTGTCCTTCTCCTTGTCCTCAAATTGAAGAAGAAGTGAATTACATGAACAATCTAAATCAGCAGCAAGGTTATCAAAGGCAAAAACAACCTTATCAACAAGGGTACCAAAATCAACAACCAAGAGGAAAGTTTTATCAAAATTAAGGATATCAACAAAATCGACAAAATCCTTATCTACCTTAAGATGGGAGTTCCAAGCTTGAAGAAACTCTTAACCAATTTATTCAAATGTCCATGGCAAATCAAAAGTCAAATGAAGCATCGATCAAGAATCTAGAGAATCAAGTTGGGCAACTTGCAAAACAAGTGGCCGAACAACAAACTGGACTTTCTTTTTCCGCCAATACTCAAAACAACCCAAAGGAGCATTGTAAAGCAATTATTACTCGAAGTGGGAGAGAGTTGGGAGAAGGAGAAAAAATGAGAAAAATGATGATGTGATAATTGAGGAGGTTGAGGAGGAAGAGAAACTTGATGATGTTGTAGTTGAAAATAATGATAAGGAAGAAGTTGAAAAAGATAACCTGGAAAAAGAAAAGATTGAAGAAAAGAAAAGAAGAGTGAAAAAAGGGAAGGAGATAGTGAATCCAATTCCGATCCAAAACTTACCTTACCCTCATGTGCCCACCAAGAAAGACAACGAACGACATTACGCTCGTTTCATGGACATTTTCAAACAATTACAAATCAATATTCCGTTTGCCGAAGCTCTTGAACAAATGCCTAAATATGCTAAGTTCATGAAGGATATCCTGACAAAGAAAAGAAGATGTTCGGAGCCGGAAATAATTGTCCTTGATGCTAGTTGTAGTGCTATCATTCAAAGAACTTTACCAAGAAAAGAGGTCGGTCTGGGACATGTTACTTTGCCGGTAACAATTGGTGATGTCTATGTTAGAAAAAGCTTAATTGATTTAGGCTCAAGCATAAATTTAATTCCACTGTCCATTGTGAAAAGGCTTAGGAACATTGAGATGAAGGCAATTCGGATGACGTTACAATTGGCCGACAAGTCCACAACTCATGCGCATGGGATGGCTCAAGATGTCTTGGTCAAAGTTGATAAGTTTTTCTTTCCAGTAGACTTTGTTGTAATTAATATGGAAGAAGATGAGGATGCTCCATTAATACTTGGACGCCCTTTCATGAAGATCGCTCGTATGATGATTGATGTTGAAGATGGTCTAATGAAAGTGCGAGTTCAAAATGAAGAAGTGAGTTTTAATCTCTTTGAAGTAATGAAACATTCTAAGGACAAACATGATAGCTTCCGTATTGATGTAATGGAAGAAGCCGTAGTGGAAGTTTCAAAGCAAGTTCATGTAGTGTCTCCTTTGCAAAGAGCTCTTGATGATTCCTTTGAAGTATTTTCCGATGAAGAAGAAAGGGCACTTGAAGAGTGTTTCAGGTAACTTGAATCTTTGAAGGAGTTACAACCTTGGGAATGTGAAGAGGAAGTGTTAAAGAAAGAGGTGAGTGATGAGAAGTATCAACTTGAATTGAAGGTGTATCAACTTGAATTGAAGGTGTTGCCTTCTAATTTAAAATATGTGTTCCTTGATGACGGTTGTAACAAACCGGTTATCATTAGCAGCATCTTGACGGACAAAGAGGAGGACCGTTTGATTCAAGTTTTGAAGAAAAATCAAGAAGCTTTAGGTTGGTTTCTTTCCGATTTAAAGGGAATTAGTTTGGCTTATTGCATACACAAGATTTTAATGGAAGAAGATTTCAAGGCGGTAGCCCAACCACAACGCCGTTTGAATCCAACGATGAAAGAAGTAGTGAGAAAAGAGGTTGTCAAGCTCTTGGATACCGGTATGATTTACCCGATTTTCGATAGTCCTTGGATAAGTCCAGTCCAAGTTGTGCCTAAGAAGGGAGGAATGACCGTAATCCAAAATGAAAAAAATGAGTTGATCCCGACAAGAACGGTGATGGGTTGGAGGATGTGTATAGATTATAGGAGGCTAAACACCGCTACAAGAAAAGACTATTTCCACTTCCGTTTATGAACCAAATGTTAGAAAGATTGTCGGGCCAACAATTCTATTGCTTTTTGGATGGTTACTCCGGTTATAGCCAAATTTCGGTTGACCCGGAAGACCATGGGAAGACGATATTCACATGTCCTTTTGGGATTTTTGCTTACCGAAAAATGTCGTTTGGTTTGTACAACGCACCGGCAACGTTTCAACATTGTGTGCAAGCAATTTTCTCCGATCTTATTGAAAAAACGATGGAGGTATTCATGGAAGACTTCTCCGTTTTTGGAGAGTCTTTTGATCTATGTTTGAGAAATTTGGAGGCCGTTCTTGAACGGTGTGTTGAGACAAATTTGGTATTGAACTGGGAGAAGTGCAATTTTATGGTAATGGAGGGGATTGTGCTTGGCCGCAAAGTCTCCTCTAAAGGTCTTGAGGTTGAACAAGCAAAAATTGAAGTGATTGAAAAATTTCCTCCTCCAACCAATGTCAAAGGCATCCAAAGTTTTCTTGGCCATGCTGGCTTTTATCGGCGGTTTATCAAAGACTTCTCTAAAGTTGCAAGGCCATTGAGTAATCTACTCAACAAAGATAAGTCATTCTCCTTTGATGATGAATGTTTAAATGCCTTTATAATTTTGAAAGAGAAACTCATCACCGCACCCATAATCGTTGCTCCAAATTGGACTTTGAATTTTGAATTAATGTGTGATGCTAGCGATTATGCCGTAGGTGCGGTGCTTGGGCAAAGAAAGGCCAAAATTTTTCATGCTATTCATTATGCGAGTAAAGTTCTTAATGAGGCACAAGTTAACTATGCCACCACAGAAAAAGAATTACTCGCTATTGTTTATGCTCTTGAGAAATTTCGATCTTATCTGATCGGTTCTAAGGTGGTAGTCTACACTGACCACTCAACAATTAAATATCTGCTTACCAAGCCAGATTCGAAGCAAAGATTAATCTGGTGGATCCTCTTGCTATAAGAGTTTGATTTGGAAATCCGTGACAAGAAAGGGTCAGAAAACTTGGTAGCAGACCATTTTTCGAGGTTGGTCAATGTAGAAGTAACTCACCGTGAGAATGAGGTCCGTGAAGAATTTCCGGATGAAAAGATTTTTCGAGTACAAGTTAGGCCGTGGTTTGCAGATTTCCCTAACCACAAAGCCACCGGTTTTATACTGGAGGACCTAACTTGGAATCAAAGACGGAAATTCCTCTCGGATGCTAAATTCTATGTTTGGGATGAGCCATACTTGTTTAAGTTAGGAGGTGACAATTTGTTAAGGAGGTGTGTCACTTTTGATGAAGCCAAAAGTATCCTTTGGCATTGTCACAACTCGCCGTATGGAGGGCATTACAATGGTTTAAGAACGGCAACTAAAGTCCTCCAATCGGGCTTTTATTGGCCTACATTGTTCAAAGATGCCAACCTCCATTCTAAAAGTTGTGATATATGCCAAAGAAGTGGCGGGATTGGAAAAAGAAATGAAATTCCCTTGCATACAATTTTAGAAGTCGAAGTTTTTGATTGTTGGGGAATTGATTTTGTCGGACCATTCCCACCATCTTTTTCAAACGAATATATTTTAGTTGCGGTTGACTGTGTTTCCAAGTGGGTGGAAGCAATTGTGTCACCGAGGGCCGATGGCAAGACGATGATAAATTTTTTAAAGAAAAACATATTCTCCCGTTTTGGCACCCCTCGTGTGTTAATTAGTGACAGAGGTTCGCATTTTTGCAATGCATCGCTCGAAAAAGTCTTAGAGCATTACGGTGTAAAGCACAAAGTTGCAACTCCGTACCACCCATAAACAAATGGTCAAGCCGAGGTGTCTAATAGAGAAGTAAAAAGAATTTTGGAAAAAACCGTGTCAAGTTCGAGGAAAGATTGGTCACAAAAGTTAGACGAGGCTTTGTGGGCGTATCGTACCGCTTACAAAACACCAATCGGTCTAACTCCATTTCAAATGGTTTATGGCAAGTCATGCCATTTTCCCGTTGAATTGGAGCATAAGGCTCTTTGGGTGTTAAAAATGTTGAATTTTGATCCGAGTTTGGCCGGTGAAAAGAGAAAAGTCCAGTTGCATGAATTAGAAGAAATGCGAAATAATGCTTACCATTCAAGTAAGATCTATAAGGAAAAAGTGAAAGGATATCATGATAAGAAAATTTCTCAGAAGGAATTCCGTGTTGGTCAGATGGTACTTTTGTTCAATTCCTGCTTGAAATTGTTTTTGGGAAAATTAAAGTCCGAATGGTCTGGACCGTTTCTTGTCAAAGATGTTAAGAATTATGGAGCTGTCGTGATAGAGGATTTACAGAAAAAAAGAAAGTTGGACCGTGAACGACCAACATTTGAAAATTTTTTTTTGGAGGCGATTTTGATCGTGAGATTGGTTCTATGTTTCTTGATGATCGTTGATCGTCTTGGACCGTCGAGCTTAGCCGACGCTAAACAAGCGCTTGTTGGGAGGCACCCCAACATTGTAAGTATTTCTCGACTTTTTATTGTTTTTATATTTGCATTGCCTTTTTGAGTGATTTTTAAGGTTTTGCAAGTTTTCAGTTGAGTTGTGCCTTTAGATTGCATTTTACTGGTTTGAACCACCATAGCAGAAAAATCTGTTATCTGGTGTAGAGCGCCCGGGGGCAATTTTGCTTCGCCCGGCGGTGCGTGAAATCAAAAGAGGCTTCGCCTCTGAATGGCCAGGCAAGAGAGTTGAGAGGGTGGGAATTTTGAACGGTTTCAGAACTGTTAGTGGCTTGGTAACTCCAAACGGGTGTTATCCCAATTTTGCCCCTACTTTATTAAACCAACTTAAGAGAAAGTGTATGAACTTTTCTCTCATTCTTCCCTTTGACAATTCCCTAGCTCTTTGCTCTCTCACTCTTTTCTCCCTCACACTCTCTCATTTCAGAACTCTCCAAGCTCAAGGTAATGCATGTTGTTCTAGCTTTAATTTTTGTCTTTCTTTTCTTCATCATGCTTCATTAGAAAAAAATGTGGTTAGGTTTGTGTTGATTGTTAGATTTAGATAAATGTTAGCTTGATGCTCTTCTTCAAACTTACATGTCTTGATTTTTGCAATCTCTGTTGTTAACTGGTTGTGGGTTTGAAGAAAAATGTTTTGCAAAAACAGTGCTGCTTGTAACAATTTTTCTGGTTTCGCATGTACCGCCCGACGGTTGAGAGCCGCAGCAGCGCTCTTGCTTCGCCCGACACTGCTAAGGCGGCAACCCTGTTTTGTCCAGTTTGGATTTTCCCTGTTTTCTTTCGTTTTTTTTATGTTCTGTCAGTGCTAATGAGTATATTTCTGTGTTGGGTTGTTTTCGTATGGTTTTATGCAGATGTCTAGCCGTTTTGCACCACAACACGCTTCCAAGAAGAAGCAAAAGAGCGCTACAACTACTTCAAATGTTTCAAATGTTCCACTTGAGTTTGACAGCAGCCGCTTTTTATCCGCAAAACACGAGGCTAGGATCAAATCACTCGAGGGCAGACCTGTTCTCTCAGAAAAGAGATTTGTGATAAATCGTGAGGGTGATTACAGAAGGATTCAAGCAATCTTTGAGAAGAAGAAGTGGGAAATTCTGAGAAACTCGGCCGACCGTTGATAAAACGTAAATGTATCGTTTATTTGATTTGACTTACATGAATTTTGGTTATGTTTTCCCTTAATTTATTTCATTTATACTTCAATTTATGTCTCGATTATCATGTTTTCAGGTGACTTGGATTAAATCGGATTAAAGTACAAAAGAAAGAAAAGAAAAGAATTAAGAGAAGAATTGAAGAAAATGGAAGGAAAGAAAATGGAAGGGAAGAATTGAAGAAAAGAAAAGAAAAAAAAATATAGGTGTGGGACACTTAGGTGTGGCGCCCACTGTAGCGAGCGATTTCGGACGTGGTTATTAAGCACTGTCGCTCTGGGGTACTACAGGTCGATTCATTTTTTATCCTATTGAAGCTGATGAAGGAAGGGAAATAGATGTCTCCAACTAACCCTGCTTGCAAACTGAGGTTAAACAGTCAAAACTGTTGGTTTACAGATGCAGTTTTAGTTCATGGGCCTCTCTCTGCTTATTTTGTTCAAAACAAATTACCGGGACTGTTCATGGGGAATTTGTTGGGATACTGTGCTAGATTGGCTGGTGTCGCTCCCAGGATTTTCATCCAGGTACAAACGCGAGAGTGGCGCGGAAAACAGAGTCGCCAGCCGTGTAAATTTATCCCAAGAGAGGGAAAGGGAACACCGCATAAACCTGAGGAAGATGGAAAGGAATGGTCATCGCAACCATAACCTGGGTTCGGGAGTCGGTTACACGAGGGGAAGGTGCTAGCACCCCACGCGTCCATCGTACTCGATGGGATCCACGCTTGTTGTCTATTCTAAGGGTGAGTTATACTATCATCTAGGGCTGTACTAAAACGGGGAAGGGGAAGACTAAGACAAACTTGGTAGGACGTCGACGTCCTAGGCCTACGTACCCCCTTTGTGCAATGGAGAATTTAGAGCCAACGTAGTTCGGACTAAGTTCTTTTTGTGTTTTTTATGAGCGACGTTAAGTTCGCGTCCGGCAGTTAGGGTCGATGCCTGTTTGCGACTCAGACGGAAAATAATGTGCCCTTTTGGAAAATAGCCTTTAAGTTTGACGATCCCGAAGGACAAAAAGGTTTGAGGTTGGTTTGTGTTTTTTAGGACAGAAGTGGCTTAAGTTAGTTCATAAGCTGCATTGCACCAAAGTCTAGGGCACAGGGGCGAATACTTAACGCATCGTCCCAAGACAGGACGCTCGCTAAGCACTCTAGAAAGATGAGAGGAAGCCCCTCATTTCTCATTCCCCACGCTTAAGGCTCGTGCGCAATACACTTTATTATTATTAAGTGCTTTTCAGAAAGTTTGAGATGAGAAGAGAGAAGACACAAGGGTAACTCTAAAGGGAGACTATGAGTCCTAAGGTTATCATGCATGGGTGACCTACGGTTAGTGAGGTTTTACGACGACCTAAATCCTAAAGGAAAAAGATGAGGGAAGGAAAGAGTAAGGGTGACCATGGATACTCATCCATACCCTTAAAGAACTTACCTTAGTCCCTGCATAAAAGATTAGTGAGAAACGGACAAAAATAATATCAAGGCAAGTGAAAATCAAACAATGGCAAACAATAGTGATAATAATCCAAACATGAATTCAGAAATAAAAGAAACAACCCCAAAGCAAATGGCACAAGTGCCTTTCAAACAAGGACTTAGGCATGATCAGAAATACACATGTAAGCAGATCTCAAGTGAAAGCAAATCAAATAATTATAGAAATAACTTCTAAAATTCCCAAATTAAATAACAATATTTCCCAATCAGAGACAAACCAAATACCAAAAGTCCCTGCAAAAAATCAAGATGTTAGTCATTCAAATAATCAGGCAAAGCTCAGGTGAGAAGTAGGGTTCAATGTGCCAAAGGGAAAGATTAAAATGCAATATGCAATAATTTTAAAAAAGATAAAAAAAATATTTTAATGCACTTTAGAATGTTAGTGAATGAATTCAAAAGGAATGGATCAAAAATATTTTACGGATGCAGAGAAATAAAATAGACAAATTAGGTATGCATTATATGGATAATTCAAAAGGAAAATTGACTAAATAATTAATTTAGATGATAAAAAAATAAAATAAAATAGAAATAAAATTTGTAAAATTTTATAAAATGATGAAAATAATGCATGAATTTTATGATGATTTTTAGATGCAAGAGCGTATTTAAAAAAATTAAATATGAAAATGCAATGAATTAAATAAAATAAAATGAAATAAAGCTGCAGGGGGTGAATTGAGTAAAAAATTGCATTGGAAATGATAATGGGCCTGGGAAGTGGGGTGCGATTAGCGACCCAATCCAAATAATAAATCAGAAAAAAAAATAAAAAAAAGGAGGGTGTACGCATGTGACCTAGTCAACTGGGTTGACTGCTTACCTGCCTTGGGATCAATCCAACGTCTCTGAACAAGTCAACGCAAATGAAAAGTATACAAAATGGAATAATGTGATTGGACGTACACGGTAAGTTCAGTGGGGTAATAAACATGGGATTATTATTTAAAATTCAGAAAAAAAAAACGAAACACATGGCGCGATCTGAGCCGTTGGATGAAGAGAATGAAGGGTCAGGATTGTGTCTTCTCCGTCCAGCCACCCTGCCTCGCCGGACCGCCACAGTCGCCGGAGCCCTAGCTCCGGCCGCCCCTTTGCTTCACCTGCAGATCAAAAATTGCCCAGAAAACATGCACCCATATACCATTCCGACCAGATTTTCGCAAGGATTTCGAATGTGCACTCCAAATTCACAAACAACCAATATTTAATAAAAAACGAAAAGATTAAGGTTAGGGCATAAAACTTCAAACGCACATAACAAGCCATACACACGTCCATATTCAAAACCAATTAGATCAGCATGATCAGTGACAATCACACAACAACATACACGTAAAAAATTCAAGTTTCATGACCATGAAAAAATCCACCAACCTGAGATGGTGCAACTCTAATCTTTGCTTTTGGCTGCGAATAATGGTTGGGTTGTGCTCTAGAGATCACCAGGAGAAGGTTTGTGGAAGAACTTTTTGCAAAGACCTTGTGGATCGTGAGATTTGTTGAAAGAAGGCTTTAGGGTTCAAATTCTCCAATCCTCCAAATGTCACGTGAATGAATCCTAACCAGTGCATGAATGAGCTTATATAGACTAGGGTTTTTCACTGATACTGAATTGGGCTTGGGTAATTATTTGTTTAATGAGTTTTTGAATTATTTTGGAAAATCACATTATGTGAGTTACACCTCTCTCCATGCATGTATACTTAAGAATTCCATGATGGATCACTTGCATTTGAATTGATAATTGCACCCATATTGGAATTGGGCCTTGATACCAATTGACTCATGAGTTTTTAATGATTTGGCATTTTGGCATAATGGAAAATAAGTGAATAATAACCCATGAAACCACTTGATTACAAAGCAAAAAATGCTCCTTAGGGATTGTTCTTGGATGTTGGAACATGTCTTGAAGCCATGGAATTAATCATAGGTCCATATGTCCCAAAATCTAAAAGTTGTGAAAATGAAACCCTAAAAACCACTTTGCCTTCTTTTGACCATAAGTTGAGTTTCACAAATGATATGGAGACCCACTAGTACTTGTTGGAAAGAGGAGAAACATATCTTCAACTTTTATGTTGGAGAAAAATTAATTTGAAGCTTATTTGATGATGAAAAGTCAAGTTGAATGCAGTGCAGGAACTTGCCCAAAAAGGAAACTTCAAATTATAGGTCATTTCCATTTTTAGTAACTTTTGCACCAACTCCTGATTTTTGATATATGGCATGAAACTTGACTTTTGAGGACCATATGAGGATGTGAGACCTTTAAAACCTTGGAGAGAACCTCAAAATTCCACAGTTGACTTCTCCTCTCACTGTTGACTTTTACCCCATCCACCTGATTTTCAATCCATTGGCCAATTGAACTTCTTCTGAACCAAACTGATGGACAACCTCCCATACCTAGGTACATAGGGACCCAAGGAGTACCATGGAATCAAGTCTTGCCCAAAAAATCAGAAATAAACTGACTTTATAGCAAACCCTAGTTGTGGTACCCTCAGTCTAGGAGGAAATAACGCAGTCTCCAAATCCAAATTCCTCTAAATATGATGTGTATCCTCTCCAACAAAGATGAGATATGCCATTTGATGATGATAAAAACCCAAGGAGCTTGCCCATTGAAGCAATAAACCCAAGAATCTCAAAACCCTAATCCATGCACTGGTTAGGAGAGAATGATTGCCACTTGTGAACTCTTGATGATGTGATAGACCAGATAGGACCTTCTTGGACTACCTCAGGCACCTTGATCCCATGCTAAGAACCAATGATATGCACACATGATAATGCAAAATGCAATGCAACACAAGCCAGTTAGTAATAAAGTAAGGAGGGCAAATTTTGGGGTGCAACAGCTGGAGGTAGGGGACTTTGGGCTTTTTTGATTAGTGTGCTCGCTAAGATTCTTTTTCAATCTTATGCCTACGTATTCCCGGGATAGGGAAATCAGAGCGATCGTAGTTCCTCCTATTCTATGGGAGGAAAGGGTATTTTGGTGTCTTGTTCAAAGCCTAAGACATGAAGCTAAAGGTGGTTTGTATCTTGTTCAAAGCCCAAGATGTGAAGCTGAAGGGTCTATTTGTATCTTGTTCGAAGCCCAAGATGTGAAGCTAAAAGGGTGTTGACTTTAGAGAGAATTTGTCATATATAAAGGGGTATTTGGTCTGTTTGTCACAACTGTTGGGTGACTGATTATAAAGGAGAATTACTTTAACTGGGATATGTGAATCCAACAATGCCATAATTTCCTTTATAGGGGATTTTCAACCTGAAGGAGAAGACTTTAACTCAGTGTAGAGCAATATTATCTTTCCTTAGGAATTCCTCACGCTAAAAGAGGGACAGTGGCGTGGATGTAAATAATCCAGAGGCTTGCCGCTTACAGCAATTTAGATGAAGGAAAAGGAGTTGTTGATGTTTGTATACTGTGAATGAGGCACAACTTTTGATGCTAAAAGGTTGATTGAATTACACGGGGATTTCCTTATACGAAGCCTAAGAAGAGGCTATTGACCCAACAAAAGGATGCTTTTGTGTCTCGTACGAAGCCCGAGATAGAGGCTAAAAGGGTTGACTCAACAAGAGAGTGTTTTTATATGTGTCTTGTACGAAGCCCAAGAGGGGGGCTAAAAGGGTTTGACTCAACAAGAGAGTCTTTTATACTCACCAAGAGAGTGATTTGTATCTCGTACGAAGCCCGAGGTGGAGGCTAAGGGTGATCGACTCAACTAGAGAGTCTTTTTATACTCAATAAGATAGTGTTTTGTATCTCGTACAAAGCCCGAGATGAAGGCTAAAATGTTTGAATCAACAAGAGAGTCTTTTATACTCAACAAGAGAGTGATTTTGTATCTCGTACGAAGCCAGAGATGAAGGCTAAAAATGTTTGACTCAATAAGAGAGTCTTTTATACTCAACAAGAGAGTGATTTTGTATCTCGTACGAAGCCTGAGATGAAGGCTAAAAATGTTAGCTCCGTTGGGGAGAATCATTGTACAAAGCCCAAGAGGAGGCTAGGGTTACTGTTTCAGTTGAGTGACATGTCCAGTATGTTGGTTAAAAGAGAAAATCAGTTCTTATATGGGTAATGTTGTACTCATGGATTTGATATGAGGACCGGGATTATTCCCTGTTCTTTAAGAAAACCGGGAATCCAAAGGGTATTGAGACTGCCCAAGTCTACGGGTGTTTTTTCCTATTTTTGAAAGGAACTTGAGAATGTCTTCGAGACTCAAGGAGATTAGACTGTCCAAGTCTAGAGTTTTATCTTTCGTACTAAGCTTATGAGAGATCAAGGACAGTATGTTCGTCGTAGGAAGATCTAGACTCTGTGAAAGTCTGTTCTATTAAGATGACTAATTTCTGTTCCTATACCTTTAAGAGGTCGTCGGGACAATTTGTACGAAGCCCAAGAGAAGGCGAGAAAAACTTTTAAGAAGCCGACGGGACAATTTGTACGAAGCCTAAGAGGAGGCTGTGAAAACTTCTAAGAAGCCGACGGGTCCTTGTACAACGCCCAAGAGGAGGCGGGGTTGCTTTTAGGAAGCCTGTGGGTCCTTGCACTAAGCCCAAGAGGAGGATGATGAACAGTTCCAGAAGGGGTTTCACTTGGAACATTGGCCTTCTGTATATGAACTGCTTAAGGGGGAGATTTCTTAGATCTAGTTATCTAAAATTGTTCTAAAAGAAAATTCTCATGGTTTAGGTTATTTTGAAATATCTGGGAGAACGTCTGATGTAAGGAGACGAGGTTTTGTCTAGTTCTAGACGTAGTTGCCGGGGAAACTCTAAATATCTATACTAGTATTACACAGTCGATATGAGTTTATGAAAGAAGACTTACAGTGAAACAACCCCATAATACAGTTATATACATATGAAAGTGGTAAACGAAAGCGGGTAAACACTTACTCGGTTGTAGAGCTTCCATGCTGTTTGGTTAGTTTGTCAAACAAAGAAAGCTTTGATAACAATATTATATTCAAAATCAAAGGAGAAAGTGCTTTTGAAAAGAAAATTGGGGCTTACAGCTCAAGGAGAGGCCCAGGGTTTTAATCAGTGATCGCACTGTCGTTTTGTACAGGGACTTATACAAGTGACTGAGGCCCAAGAAAGGTTTTCTGTACAAGGGGATGGGTCTTACACTCTCTTAAGAGGCCCAAAATGATTGAAAGTGAATAAAGATGGGTCTTATAGCTCAAGGAGAAGCCCAGGGTTTATTTTGAAAAGGGCGACGATCGCGCCGAGGTTTTGAAAACACCGTGGGTCTTATACAACGACTGAGGCCCAAAAGTTTTTGATTTAAAAAGGGGATTGGGTCTTACACTCTATTAGAGGCCCAAAAAAGGTTTTGAATGGGTCTTATAGCTCGAGGAGAGGCCTAGATGGTTCGTTTTAAACGGGCGATGATCGCGCCGAACTTTTGAAATACAACGGGACTTATACAACATTTGAGGCCCAAAATAGGTTTGTATTTACAAAGGATTGGGTCTTACACTCTATTAGAGGCCCAAAAATGTTTTTAAAATGTTTGATGAGGGTTGAATTAATCAAAACCCTAATTTGTTTCCAAAATGTATTTTAATTGAATAAAAAAAATTCAATTAAAATGATCAAAATTGTTTAACATGTGGAAAACAAATTGTGATCTTGGATTAATGTTTCAAAAATCGTGTTTTGACCTACAAATTGATTAGAAATCATTAAAATTTGTAAAATCAAGAAGGAAAAAATATTTTAAATGTCAAAAATAATTAAAATATTAATTCTTGGCAAAAATATCAATTATATAAAATAAATAATATTTTTGGGATTTTTTGGTAAAATAAAATATTTTAACGTTTTTGTGAATTATTAAAAAAAGAATAAACTCAAAATCATTAAAACTCAGAGAGAAATTAATTTTTGAATCAATTAAATAAAATCACAAAATTCAAATGTTCAAATATATGAAAAAGGGCGCCAAGAACACGGCAAGAACACGAGCCCTTCCTCTGTTTCTGCAGATTTGCGTTTTCTATCCAATCTCATTGAATACTTGATTATATCATACAATCTACATATCAATCTACTCGTTTCAACCTCACGATCATGTCTATGGTCTTTAATTTCATTTATTTTAAGCATGGAATAAGAAATCAAAGAGAAACCTCAAGAACCCTAAATTTTGCATGAAGGTTCAAAAATTCCATACACGATTCATACAAAGCAATTGATTGAGGGTAAACACTCTATGCATGATTATGAACATATGGCCAAATTATTGTGCAGCAAAAATTGCTGGATCATAGAGTTAGAAGAGCTCATGCTTACCACTTGCAGCTGGTGAATGTGTTTTGGGTTAGAGGTGTTACAGCTAGGTTCCAATGATCTGGATAGCTTCCCTAGGTGCCATGGAGTGTGTCTGGATGCTTGGAATAGATTAAAATGATCTGGAACTTGAGATGGTACCCCAACTACATATCTGTCAAGAACTTGAGCAATTGGCTGGTAATTTTGTAATTTTGATGTTCCAGATGTTATGTGAGTGTTTGGATCACTTCTATATGATATTTATGAGGTGTGTGTGATTGGTTTGGTTGGAATTGCTCTCAAACTCAAAAGCTGACAGTGACTTGCTTTAGAAGGCAAAATTGGAAGTGAGAAGGAGATTTTGAGGAAAGCATATGTTTGATGGCTTTGGAGTACTCAAACTGATCACAAATGAGCTCTATTTATAGTAGAGTAAGTTTGTTTTGCAAGGAATAGTGAACGGAAACTGCTGCATAGGTTTGGCCAATGTTGAGCAATGAGAATCCAAGTCTCCTCTAGCCATTGACTAGAGGTTAGGGCACAGGCTGCTGGTTCCCTTGGTCTTGGATAAGTCTTGACTGAATTCAGTTGGCAATGGCTCAGTCCATGCCACCTTGATGTATGCATTGAATGCTCCAATCCAAAATTGGAGTCTTGTCCCTCTTTTAGGCAATTCTAGGTTTGGCATGCTATTTTTGGTTCCAAAGACTTGGGAGGCTTGGGATCAGAGTTGGTTCCTCCTTGGTCCCCCCTTGAGGTGTTCAGATGGATAGATTTGCTTGCCCTTTGCACAAATTTGGCAAATCGAGCAAAATGCACAAATCTGCCTTGCTTTGACAATTTTCAGCAAGGCATGTTGCCATTGTCATATCTCATGGCTCAAGTGGAATTTGATGGAGTTCTTGGCCATTTTGGAAAACGCTTATATGATACAACAATTGTTTGATCATAGTTGGTTTTGATACTTTTTGGATCCAAGTGAAAAATGCCCCTACATTTGGAAAAAAGTGAAGGCAGATTCTGACTTAGTGAAAATTTCACTAAGTGTTGGAAAAAAGTGACATTTTCACTTTTCTTGATTTTGATCATTCCATAACTGGAAATCCATGGGGAATTGGAATGAGGTGTAGTTGAAGCTTTTGTAGAGGGTAATGAGAGCTACAAATCCAGCTTTGGATGGGAAAAAATGGCCTTGTGGTTTAGGAGTTATGATCCTCCAAAGTTGGTACCCTAGCCACTTTATAACATAACATAGAAAATTTTCTAAGTTTTTTATGGTTACCCCTTTTACAAGTTATCCCACTTTTCTTGATTTTTCTTGATGAATGATGATTCCAATCACACATTAACATCATTTTAGGGTTAAAAAACCATTATTGTGAAAAATCTCAAAAAGTCAAAGTTTGACTTTTGTGCACAATTGACTTTTTATCAAATGAATTCCAAACTGTGCGATCCTCTATGAAATCAAGTCCTTGACCTAAATCAAACTTGATGGATTGATTCTATAGGTGTTATAGGGTGTATTGGATCATGTCCTAGGGTTTGGGAGCATGTCCTGATCAAAAGTCAAAGATACAGTTGACTTTTTCCGCGAAACCCTAACTGTGGTTCTGATGAAATTGAAACTTGTTGCTCAAGCTTCTTGGATCAATCCATTGTTGCAAATGGATCAATGTGATGTATTTGAGACCCTCAAATCCCCTCTTGAGGTCTTGGCTCATGTTTTGTCCCAAAAGTCAACTTAGGGGTGAATTAGGTCAAGAAACCCTAATTCTTGATTTTTAGTGAATGCATCCCCTGAGGCTAAATTGACTTGATGATGAGGTCCATGAGGTTCCATGGGGTATATTAGGTTATGATTTGAAGCATTGGCTCATGCCCAGAGGAAAATTTTCATCTGGAGGCCCTGGTCGACCAAAACCCTAATTTGGTGACACTGTCGATCATGAGGCTTGATCCACCTAGAAGGGAGAAGCCTTATGCTTAATCCTTGAAGTGGGAGTCCTCTTGATCCTTTGTGGATGTTTTAGAGGCTAGACAAGTTGAAGATCATGTCATTTCTTGATTGATCCTTTGTCTAAGAGCTCTGAGAGGGCTTGAAACCCTAAGTCTGATTGTAGTGGATGCTCACCCATCTTTGGGGAGACTAATGGTTCATCCATATTGTGATGATGATTTGCACAATGATGGGAAATATTGGTGGTCAAAATTTGGGGTATGACAAATGCCCCTATTTAATCTTCTTGGACCCGAAGGTGTGAATGGCGAAGGTATTCGGGCATTCGGGGTGCAAGATGATTAATTATCGGAACACCCAAAATTTTGACGGTGGTTATGAATGGAAGTTCATGCATCCTTCTTCTTTTGTTAAGAAATGTTGCTTAGAAAAGGTAAACTTCCCCTCGATCCTGGTTTCCTACCAAGGAACTGGCCTCAATTTCTGAAATAAACTTCCCCTCGATCCTGGTTTCCTACCAAGGAACTGGTCTCAGTTTCTGAAATAAACTTCCCCTCGATCCTGGTTTCCTACCAAGGAACTGGTCTCAGTTTCTGAAATAAACTTCCCCTCGATCCTAGTTTCCTACCAAGGAACTGATCTAAGTTTCTGATGTAAACTTCCCCTCGATCCTGGTTTCCTACCAAGGAACTGGTCTTAGTTTCTGAAATAAACTTCCCCTCGATCCTGGTTTCCTACCAAGGAACTGGTCTCAGTTTCTTTTGTCAATAAACTTTATTGACAAGGGACGCTATTTGTAGCGGTTCTCCTCAAACTTCTCACCGAATTTTCGTGGGGAGATGCCATTTAATGGAAAAAGTTTTGATGTCAGACTTACTGGGGAACCCATCTGTCTCAATTGTAGAGGTGTACAAACTTCTCTGTTTGGAGACGCCATTTGTCGACTCTACTGGGGAAAACGAGTCTTCTTGAGAGACTGCTTTCGTTTGGGTATATTGCATCATACTTTTCTCGGAGATCTTTTCGGAGAAATGCCATATGATGTGATCCAATTTTGAGGTGCCGATGACTTTGTTGACATTGACATTCTGGAGAGAATGACCAATGTGTTGCTGAAAGTCTTTAGTTGAGAGGCTTTCTCTAGGGAGTTTCCTTAATCCAGGAAAGCAAAGACATCATCTTCAATGGCGAAGAATGATGCTGGCTGAGGGTTATCTGGTTTTTCAGAGGTTCAAGTTATCAAAGTGGTCAAGGGCCGACTTCATCCCAGAAATAAACTGGAGGAGAGAGGTAGTGCAGACGCAACATTTCCTGACGAGGAAAGAACTGACAACTCGATTAAGAGGTCTGTTATCACTAGGGGATAAGACCGACGAGAGTGATAGTGATGCAATATGATTATGCATGTGAATCAATAATGCATGGTGTATGTATGTATATGCTGACAAAACTGACACGACATACAGACTAGTAGATGAACACGACTGGATACTCGGCCACAGTGGGGAATGAAAAGTATCAATGGTTCATGATAGTAATTCTTCCTTGCTTAGGAGAGATAGTCCCTGTCGGGAGCTATGTTGGTCGGGCTTAGGAGATAAGAGCTCTGCCGGGGGTGTCAGATGAAACAATGGTCTCTGACACAGCTGATCCTTCATTCAGGTGCACTGGTTTAGAAGGAGTACTTTGATTCTGCACTTTGAAGCTCGATTACTCCTGGAGAAGCGACCGATGTTCTTTTGATGTTCAACAGTCAACAGAAATTGCCATCTTTATTTTAAAAGCAGAAAAAAATTTAACAAGTAAATTCATTTTTGTTTTATTTCAAGAATCGTTAATAATATTAAAACGTCGTTCTGTAAAGCTAAAACAAATAAGAATTGCAATCAAAAGCACAAGGGCTCAAATTTTATTGATAAGATGGAAATCAGCCAAACACGTGATTCCACAGAGTATTTACAAAGTTAGAAAATGGTAATTTAAGGGAAAAGGGCTACATCGAAACATAACGACCACTATCCTTTTACCAACTTTGACTTCGGGGCATCCTGAGCTTCTGTCGAAGATGACCTTGATTGGAGTTTTCATGACGGGTGATGTAACTGCTACTGAGGGACTTGCCCCTTTGTCGAGTGTAGTTACTTGCCATTATCCCTAATTTTTACCTGGATTGTACTTTGAGGTTTCCAATCCACCAGGATGATTTTTGATCATGTCTCTAATTTTTGCATGGACCGCCCTTTCGGGATTCCAATCCACCGAGACGTTTTTTTTATTTTTTATTATTTAGGCGAAGTATTTCTTGATTACATCAACATTTGTGGGGTAGGCAAATTCCTCTCCGTCCATGGTTGCAAGTCTCAGGGCACCGCTTGAGAAAACTTTCTTGACCACATAGGGGCTATCATAATTCGGGGTCCACTTGCCCCGAGAATCAGTGAGAAATGATTGTATCTTCTTGAGAACAAGGTCTCCTTTCCTGAAGACGCGAGGTCGAACCTTTTTGTTGAACGCCTTCTTCATCTTTTGCTGATACAACTGACCATGGCATAGTGCCATGATTCGCTTTTCTTCGATCAGGTTCAGTTCGTCGTGTCGACTTTGACACCATTCAACTTCTATAAGCTTGGCTTCCATCAATACCCGGATTGATGGGATCTCTACTTCGATGGGGAGCACTGCTTCCGTGCCATATACTAGAGAGAAAGGGGTAGCCCGGGTTGAAGTGCAGACAGATGTGCGATAACCGTGAAGAGCAAAGGGTAGCATCTCGTGCCAGTCTTTGTAGGTTACGACCATCTTCTGAACGATCTTCTTGATGTTCTTGTTAGCCGCTTTTACAACGCCGTTCATCTTAGGTCGGTAGGGAGATGAGTTATGGTGTTCGATTTTGAACTCTGCGCACAACTCTTTCATCATCTTGTTGTTCAAGTTAGATCCATTATCCGTAATGATCTGGCTTGGAACACCATAACGACAGATGATATTGTTTTTGATAAATCGGACTACTACTTGTCGGGTTACATTGGCGTATGACGCTGCTTCGACCCATTTGGTGAAGTAATCAATGGCTACCAGGATGAACCGATGTCCGTTTAAAGCTTTGGGCTCAATCACGCCAATCATGTCGATTCCCCATATGGAAAAAGGCCATGGGGAAGAAAGAACTTTGAGATGCGTTGGCGGTACATGGATTTTGTTTGAGTATATCTGACACTTGTGACACTTCCTCATGTACTTGTAGCAATCGGATTCCATGGTCAACCAGTAGTACCCTGCTCTCAGAATTTTTCTCGCCATTGTGTGTCCGTTGCCATGAGTGCCAAAGGACCCTTCGTGAATTTCTTTTATCAGCATGTCTGCTTCTGGTATGTCTACACATCGGAGCAAGACCATGTCAAAGTTCCTCTTATAGAGTGTATCACCGCTCAGGAAGAAACTGCCTGCTAGCCTTCTGAGGGTTTTTCTATCTTTCCTGGATGCCCCAGGTGGGTACTCTTGTTTCTGAAGGAAGCATTTGATATAGTGATACCAAGTTTTGTCATCTATGACTGCTTCAATCGTGAAGATGTAAGCGGGCCGCTCAAGGCATATTATGTCGATCTTAGGTAGGTCGTTCCATTGACCTACACTAATCATGGAAGAGAGAGTGGCTAATGCATCAGCCATGTGATTCTCCTCTCGAGGGATATGATGAAACTCGACTCTGTTGAAGAAGGGTAACAACCTTCTTGCGTAATCTTTGTAAGGAATCAATCCTGATTGGTATGAGTTCCAATCTCCTTTGATCTGATTGACGACCAAAGCTGAGTTGCCATATACATTCAAGTCCTTGATCCTTAAATCAATCGCTTCCTCGAGACCCATGATACAAGCTTCGTATTTGGCCTCATTGTTTGTGCACTTGAATGTGAGTCTGGCGGTGAAAGGAATGTAGGTACCCTAAGGTGTTATGATGATTTCCCCAATTCCATTTCCGTAATGATTGACAGCTCCGTCAAAGATAAGTCCCCATTGGGAATCTGGTTCTGTCCCTTCACTAGGTAGCGGTTCATCGCAGTCTTTCATTTTTAGATACATGACATCTTCGTCTGGGAAGTCAAATCCGACTGATTCCTGATCGTCAATCGGTTGATGAGCCAAATGACCGGCTAAAACACTTCCTCTAACGAATTTCTGAGTGTGGTACTCTATGTCATATTCTGATAACAACATCTGCCAACGGGCAATCCTTCCCGTGAGAGCAAACTTTTCAAAGACATACTTGATTAGATCCATTTCAGAGATTAACCAAGTGGTGTGACAAATCATGTACTGGCGAAGACGTTTGGCTGCCCAAGCCAAAGCGCATCAAGTTTTCTCAAGCATAGTGTACCGAGTCTCGCAGTCGGTGAATTTCTTGCTCAAATAGTAGATGGCAGACTCTTTTCGTTTGGTTTTGTCTTGTTGGCCAAGTACACAACCCATTGAGTCCTCTAGGACTGTAAGGTAAATGATCAGTGGTCTTCCTTCCACTGGAGGTGATAGAATCGGCGGGTTCAACAAATATTCTTTGATACTGTCGAAGGTGGTTTGGCAGTCTTCTGTCCAAACGCAGTCCTGATTCTTTTTGAGTAATTTGAAAATCGGCGCAAATGTCGCGGTCATAAGGAATATGAATCTGGAGATGTAATTCAAACGTCCCAGGAATCGCCTGACTTGTTTTTTAGTTTTCGGAGAAGGCATTTCTTGAATGGCCTTGACCTTGTCAGGATCAACCTTAATTCCTTTCTGGCTGACGATGAACCCTAAGAGTTTCCCTGAATGGACACCGAATGTGCACTTGTTGGGATTCAAGCGGAGTTTGTATTTTCTCAACCGCTCGAATAGTTTTGACAGGTGGGTCACATGCTCCTCTTCTGTTTTTGATTTAGCAATCATGTCATCGACATATACCTCAATTTCCTTGTGTATCATGTCATGAAACAGAGTAGTCATGGCCCTTTGATAGGTTTCCCCGACATTCTTCAAATCGAACAACATTACCTTGTAACAAAAGGTACCCCATGGGGTAATGAACTAAGTTTTCTCCATGTTCTCCGGCGCCATTTTGACTTGATTATAGCCCGAGAATCCATCCATGAAGGAGAAAACTTTGAACTTTGCTGTACTGTCTACCAGTGTGTCAATGTATGGTAAAGGAAAGTCGTCCTTTGGACTTTCCTTGTTTAGATCTCGGTAATCCACACACATTCTGACCTTTCCGTCCTTTTTCGGAACTGGTACGATGTTGGCTAACCATTGAGGATATTCTGACGTAGCGAGGAAACCCGCGTCAATCTGTTTCTGTACCTCCTCTTTGATTTTGATGGCCATGTCTGGATGAGTCCGTCTCAACCTCTGTTTTACTGGCGGACATTCCAATCTTAACGGTAAATGATGTTCCACGATGCTGGTATCCAACCCTGGCATGTCCTGATAGGACCAAGCGAATACATCGGGAAACTCTTTGAGAAGCTTTGTTAAACTCTCTTTGGCAATTGGACTGAGCAGTGCCCCAATCCTGATTTCTTTTCTCTCTTTTTCCGAACCCAAGTTTACTGTTTCCAACGGATCTTTGTGAGGTTCAATTGACCTTTCCTCCTGTTGGAGTAATCGGGAGATCTCCTCTGGAATTTCGTCGTTATTTCCTTCTTCAGCCTCAAATACCGGGATCTCAAAGTTGGGAGAAGGCATTGGATCGTATGTTTCAACGGGGTTTAAAACAAGCAATCTGCATGACGTGATGATTTGTGTTTAGAAGAGATAGAGGGAAAATGAAAAAGTGTGTGCAGTGTATTTCTTTTACTGCTTGTTTTTATTATTGAGTTGTTTTTTAGGATTACCATTTTCTGAAAAACGAAAAGAGAAAACAACTATTAATGCAGAAATTACAGAACGACGTTATTTTATTAATGAACAAGTCAATTCTTGAAACTACAGCCCTATAAAACAAAACTCTGTCGCTTTGGACGAAGCGAAGAGGGATATTTACAGAAAGTGGGCCCTATAAAAACATCTGTTTCACTTGGGCAAGGTGAAAGGTTAAAGTAAAGATGGAAACTACTTAGGCTTATGAACAATCTTCGGAACATCGACAGCAACCCATTGGCAGCGAACTCCTCGGTGAATCACAAAGTTTGGTACCTTCCTTGATTTGTCTTCAGAAATGAAGCTGATTTCTGGTGGAGCTGGATCATTGGAATCTGTCTCCCAGGCAGAGTTGTCTTAGTAAGATTCCTCAGTTGTATTTTGCGTAGTATTTGTACTCTCAGCTGTATCTCCCCATCCAGTTGGTTGGATGTCTTTGAACCTGATACGAGAACTTTCAGGAGCGGTGTACTTGACCATGAAGTCAAATTTTCCGCTTGGTTGTCCCAGGGTGTCCCACATTTCTTTGGAACTGGAGGAGTCATCTCTCTCGATGACGTTGACCTCTGGAAAAGCATAGTTGATGAATTCTAGTCTGACAAGCTTTGCCAATTCAACATCGTACTGGATAAGTTCAGAATGACCTGAGTGTTGATCACATGACATGGCGGGGACACAGGTATTCTGTTCAATGATGCTCAGCTGATTTTCATTGTTCGGCTGACTTTCTTGTCCCAAGTCTCCTGGGTACGGTTGCCAAATAGGCAAACCATCCATTGGGCCATAATAGTCGTGGTCAAAGTTATATTTCATCGGAGTGTCTTCCTCTAATGAATTTGGCGGAGCACGACATCCTTCAGGATCACAATCCCCGTACATCATTTCAACATCTGACCTCGGTATAAATCTCGGACTCTGTGTAGGAAAGCAAAAGGGAGTCTGCGTTTCGTCCTGAGATGTATAACCGTCCTCGTTGAGATAGGACTTCCATTCTTCCTCCGTATTGGAGGAATCTCCCTCGTTGATAGTATGCACTTCTTGAGTCACTGGTTAAAGGAAGCCTCCACTGTGGAAGAAGTTCCGAATGGGATGAAGACTTTCATTGTTAGCAGCTGTCTGGGTGCAGGTGGCAGAAAAACCAAGACCCTTCCTTGTTTTGTTATCAGTGGGAATGAGAAGTTGTCCCCATCCTTTTGCATTGTTATTTTCGATCACTTCGAGAGCATCTCTGTATGAGGAAATAGAGGTTCCTTTCTCTGATTGATTGTCATTGCTCACCGAAAGTGATTGATTGTCATTGCTCATCGATTGTCATTGGCCGTTCTGGACGAACTTTAGCTTTTGGTGGAGGGTCGAAGTGACCGCCCCAGCCTGATGTATCCAAGGTCTTCCTAATAAATAACTGTATGTCGCCTGGATGTCCATGACCTGGAAAGTGACTTGGAAAGTGTGAGGACCAATAGTTATGGGAAGGTCGACTTCGTCGATAACCGTTTTTCTGGATCCGTCAAATGCTTTGACGACGACCTCGCTGGTTCTCATCAGAGGTCCTTTGAATGATAATTGCATCAAAGTGGACTTCGGAATAACATTCAGGGCTGACCCTGTGTCTACCAGTACGCTGGCTAAAGCATCGTCCTGGCGGTTGACTGTAATGTTGAGCGCCATGTTATGACGGCGACCTTCTTCAGGTAATTCCTCATCACTAAATCCCAAGTTATTGCAGGAAGTGATGTTAGAGACAATGCTATCGAACAGTCTGATTGTTACATCCTGTTCTACAAAGGCTTTCTCCAAGACTTTCTGTAGAGCCTCTCTGTGGGCTTCGGAACTGAGTAAAAGTGATAATACCGAGATCTTTGAAGGAGTTTGTAACAGCTAATCAATAATGTTGTATTCACTCCTTTGGATGAGCTTTAGCATCTCATCATTGTTTTTCGAAAGGTTGGGATTACTGGATTGACCGACTGGTGGATTGGGAACTTCTGTCTGAGGTTCGTTTTCTTTGTTGGGTTCTCCAACTCCTCTGTTGAAGATTCTACCACTCCATGTTACTCGACTGATGTCTGCAATATTCACGATGGAGGGTAACGGAATTTCCATTCCATTCTCAATTGTTGTTGCACCATATTGTAAGGGATAACCTTAGTTGACTCATACGGTAGCGGTCCCGATAGATAGATGACTATGGGAGCCTTCTGATTTTTATGACCATCGTAAGTAATTTCGATCCGTTCCCGGTTGGGAACTCTCGATTCTTCAAGTAGAGGGATAATGGTACAAACATCCCTAGCCCTCTGATGATCAGAGATTACGACAACGTCCTCGATTTGATCAGCGAAGTAGTTGACTGATCCAGAACTTGACCATGGTTGAATCTCTTTGCGGTCCAACTGACTTTGAAGGGCTGCTCGCACGAGGTAGCATCCTTGATTATCCACTGAGCAAACTCCACACCGCTCATAGTTGTGTAATGGTATCTGGCCACGTCCGCTTTGAATATAGTGTAACCTTACTAGGTTTATTTCCATCGACCGAACATCCTGACTTTGATATCTAGTAGGATTCCCGTTAGTGATGCTAATTTGCTGGGTATCTTCATCCATATAGATTGGAAGCCACCAGTGGTTCAACAAGTGCTAAAGTGTTTCCTGGACAAGGGCACAACCCCGATCATCTTTGCAACCCGCTTTACAACCCTGATAATCATGTGATACCAGGAACCCGAGCCGGACCTATTTAGCATGTAAGTCCACCAGGCTGGTATTCATCAAGCGAATATCGAAGATTTGAATCATGTTGATTTGATAATGATCCCTATCATGGTAGTCTTGAATCCATCCAAGATCCATATGACGCTGAAGGGCCTCTTGTACAAAAGAACATCCCTGTTTGTTTACCGAGCAAGTCAGGCAGGAATTATAATCGTGACGTGGCAGATTATGATACTGGCCTTGCCTTGAGTGCATTGCCACCAGGTTGACATTCATCGCACGGATATCGTGGTTTTGAATGATGTTGGAATTCGTATAAACCATGTTAACTCCACGAACTCGGTGCTCTTGGATCCATCCGAGATCCATCTGTTCCTGTAGAGCTGATTGCACCACAGAACATCCTTGATTGCTTTTAGAGCAGGTATCACACTGGTGATAATTATGAGGTGGCACATGGCCATATCCACTCTGTCTACAATGCATCTTGACCAGGTTGGCCCTTAACAAAAGTACATCGTGAATTTGATAGATGTTGTTAGACTCTCCCTCTATCAAATTGACTGTAGCCTTCTCGTGTTGAGGCAGCGGGTTCGTGAGAACATTCGGATTCGTATCTTTGAAAGATAAGACCCCGCTCCTAACAAGCTTTTGTATGTCGGATTTGAAATTGAGACAATTCTCTATGTTATGCCCTGGTCCTCCTTGATGGTAAGGGCAAGTCTGATCCACCTTAAACCAAAAAGGTGGATTTTCCGGTACTGTAAGAGGAGACTTAGTCTGGACATGCCCCTTGGCTAGTAGTAACGGAAATAGTTCTGCGTATGATACGGGTATAGGATCAAATCCTGGTGGCCGCGTTATACGGTTGTTGTTGTATTGAGGACGAGCCTGCTGAGGAGGCGGTTGTGTCCCTTGCTGAAATTGTTGTTGATTCGGTTGGCTCTGTGTAACCTGAGGTTGATACGTAGGAACATGAATAGGGTTGATAGCAGGAGGTACAACTGCTACTGGTTGGTACCGTTGCCTTTGCTTCCCGAGAGAGATATTCCCGATATCTTGCTCTTTTTTCTTAGGGAGAGCACTACCGTATCGTTTGTACTACTTGATGATCCAACGTCTTTTACTAAACGTCCTTCCCGGACAGCCTCCTCAAGACGAACTCCTATGCCTACCATCTCGGTGAAGTCACTGGGCACACTGGCGACCATTCTGTCGTAGTAAAATGAGCTTAAGGTCTTTAAGAAGATCTTTGTCATCTCTTTTTCCTCCAGAGGTGGACAAATTTGAGCGGCAATCTCACGCCATCTCTGAGCGTACTCCTTAAAGGTTTCCTTGTCCTTTTATGACATTGATCTGAGTTGATCTCTGTCTGGTGCCATGTCCAAATTGTATTTATATTGTTGGACGAAGGCAGTGCCAAGATCTCTGAAAGTGCTAATCATAGCGCGGTTTAAACCCATGTACCATTTTAATGCGGCACCGATTAAACTATCTTGAAAGTAGTGAATTAATAGATCCTGGTTCTATGTCTGAGCTGACATTCGCCGAGCGTACATCACCAGATGACTCTGAGGGCAAGAATTACCCTTGTATTTTTTAAAGTCGGGCACCTGGAATTTGTGCGGGACTTTCACATTGGGGACCAAACAAAGGTCTGCGACGTCTTTTCCAAATAAATCCTGACCGCGAATAGCTTGCAGCTCCTTCTGCATTTTTAGGAACTGCTCCTGGAATTCATCCATTCTATCGAACATACTTTCCTTTCTACCAGAAGGTATCTGTGGAATCTGTCCTTTCGGGACAGTGTGTACCACGGGCGGTGGTATAGTCATTATGGCCGAGACTCTCGGTGTCTCCTGAAGTTTGTAACCTTCAGGAGTTGCTGTCATGCCCCTGGCATCTTCGCTTTCCCGAAGTTTGTAACCTTCAGGCCCAGCGGCTCCTGCTGCGGTTCCCTGATCTTCAGTGATCTGCGGAACATATCCTTCCGGGATATAGTTAACAGGCATGCCCCAGGGACGATCTTTCGGCATTTGATACCTAGGATCATACTTCTCCACTATGGGCGTTGAGGTGATCTCTGAGATCACAGTTCTTTGTAGCTGAGCTTCTACCATGGCTTACATGTCGTTACGAAGCTTTCTCATATCCTCTCTCAGAGCATCAATCTCTTCTTTCAACTCTCTATTCTCTTCCTCGAGATCATCCATCTTTTTCTGACGATTGGCCCGAGTATTGTACGAATGAGACAGTTTGACTCTAGAACCGAGACACAAACGTGAGATTCGTAGGTAAGAAGAATACGTGACGTGAGAATGATGAATGCAATGATTATATTAATTGTTTTTTTGGTTTAATCAAAATAAACTTTGACAATTAGATTGCAAATATCAGACAGTGGAGACACCCCCGTTTTATTGAATTCAAAGGATTGCAGAAATGGAAATACAGTAAATTACAAGGTGCGGAAACAGAAACCTAAGCTAATGGGTCCCGAGCCCTCTCTGAGTAGAACTCGGGTGCTGATTCTGGTACTTTCCTTTTCTTGGACCGGGGCTCTTGGGCCGTTGTCAGGTTGTCATTCCTTTGCCAAGTGAAAGGAGCGAGCAAATTCCTTTGGTCATCCTGATTTTCTACAATATGTTGCTCCAAAATCTCAATTAGAGCATCCTTATCTTTCAGCAGTCGCTGTATTTTGGTACACTCCACATTGAGAATGCGGTACTTGTTCTTCCAAGACCTCCTCTCCTGTTGAACTTTGTTAAGAGTAACCTGAAGTTTTTCCGTGTCAGTCATGAAGTACATGACAGATTCCCTTAGCAGAAGACCTCTGTAACTAGGATAAGGCATCTTTAGCTTGAGAGCTCTAGTTTGTACCCAGTGGAGATAAGGCTCCACCGAGACACAGTCCGATTTTCCTAGAGACTCCTGTCCTTTCTTATGAACATGTTTCCAAGCGTGCACTATTTCTATCTTTAGTGCCCTGTCATTTTCTCCTTCCTTGAAGAAAAGACCCTCTAGATGAGCATTACGCGGGACATGCCTCATCGGGTATCCAAATTGACGACGAACTAAAACTGGATGATAATTGATTCCTCCCTTAGTTCCTATGAGGGGTACGTTGGGGAAGTTTCCACAATGATCAATGATCCTGATCCCGTCATAGATTCGATTGTACCAATCGATGTCAGAGTTGGTAAGAGACATGATTTTCTGCGACTAACGTAAGGCACTCTTATGATCCCAAAAAGCGCAAGACTTAGGAAAATAGGAGATAAACCATTTATATAGCAGGGGTACACATCACGTGATCATTCCTCCGCTGTATAAATTCCTTAAGTGAATGATACGCATCTGCGAGCAAGGTTGGTACAGGGTTTCCAATCAGGAAAATCTTAAGGGCGTTGATATCGACGAAGTTATCAATGTTGGGAAACAAAAATAACCTGTAGGTGAGCAAAACAAAGATGCTCTCGAAATCAGTCATGTTCCCTATACTAGCAAAGTACAGAGCCTTCTTTACCAGAAACTTGGCTGGTAAACCTGGGATTCCTCCCTTGGTGGTCAGGTGAGTCCTAACTTCTGATTCGTCCAAATAAATTACTTTTGCAATGGCCTGATCCTTTGGAATTTCTTCCAGTCCAGAAAAGGGAGCTTGATCAGTAATGGGTAGATCAATCAGATGAGAATACTTCTTCAGCGTTGGTGCGATCCTCCAGGATTCCTTCAATTACATGGAACCTTAACAGAGGTAGAAGACCTCCGTACTTGGCTCTGAAAGCGTCAGGGTTAGTGATCATCCTTGCTAATCCTCTCAAATCCTCTAGTTTTGGAACCTTAAAGGTATACTTGTAAGTTTTTCGTCTACCGAAATCCATGAGCGCAATCCTTTTCTCTCTGACATTTGCAATCATTGTCTTAGTTTAATTTGAAAAAGAGAGACTAGAAGAGAAAATATTTTCTTTGCTTAATGTTTTTTTTAAAATGAATGCATGAATACAGCACACAAAAACATAGAAAAAACATGGGGTCAAAGGGTCGGTGTCATGAAGTCAAGGCTCTACCCATCCCAAAGGTTTATACTAGTGATTTTTGTACCTGTCTCTCAAAATCATTGATTCTTGTCAAGATAACATCAGCGGGCCGGGAACCGTGCTAGGTGATGTATTTCGAAGAATCTCAGAAGAGGGTAGTATCGTGTGACAACTATTTCCGATAGCTTCCGCACTACTGAAAGAGGTTTTTCCTAGGTGTATACTCAATCTTTCCACATGCGGCATCACACGCATTCCCATTAGCAAAAAAATAAACACAGATATCAATTAGGAAAATCAGTATATATATTTGTCCTAATGTCCTAGACTTTTTAAGAGCTATGAATCCTATGATCCTAACAGAAAATGGCTCCCCGACGGAGTCGCCATTCTGTGGTACCTTCCCAATTTAAAGGTTTTTTTTTTACCTAAGATCCTAGTGAGGGCCGATCCTAGCAATAATGACATTTCCCGATGGAACCGTCATTCGGTGATACCTTGTGAACCCAAAGACTCGTCCTAAGATAAGGTTTCAACCAGAGAGATAAGAGAGACAAGATTCCTTTGTTTGGCCCCACGGTGGGCGCCATTTTTCTTGTGGCGGCCACCGCCATGAAAATGACTTGTCCAAGGTTTTCACCTTAAATTGTAAGAAAGACAGATGAGAAGAGCCCCACGGTGGGCGCCATTTTTCTGTAGCGAGCGATTTTGGACGTGGTTCTTAAGCACCGTTGCTCTGGGGTACTACAGGTCGATTCATTTTTTATCCTATTAAAGCTGATGAAGCAATGGAAAAAGATGTCTCCAACTAACCCTGCTTGAAAACTGAGGTTAAACAGCCAAAACTGTTGGTTTACAGATGCAGTTTTAGTTCGTGGGCCTCTCTCTGCTTATTTTGTTCAGAACGAATTACCGGGACTGTTCATGGGGAATTTGTTGGGATATTGTGCTAGATTGGCTGGAGGTAGGGGACTTTGGGTTTTTTTGATTAGTGTGCTCGCTAAGATTCTTTTTCAATCTTATGCCTACGTATTCCCGGGAAAGAAAATCAGAGCGATCGTAGTTCCTCCTATTCTATGGGAGGAAAGGGTGTTTTGGTGTCTTGTTCAAAGCCCAAGACATGAAGCTAAAGGTGGTTTGTATCTTGTTCAAAGCCCAAGATGTGAAGCTGAAGGGTCTATTTGTATCTTGTTTGAAGCCCAAGATGTGAAGCTAAAAGGGTGTTGACTTTAGAGAGAATTTATCATCTCTAAAGGGGGGTATTTTGTCTGTTTGTCACAACTGTTGGGTGACTGATTATAAAGGAGAATTACTTTAACTAGGATATGTGAATCCAACAATGCCATAATTTCCTTTATAGGGGATTTTCAACCTGAAGGAGAAGACTTTAACTCAGTGTAGAGCAATGTTATCTTTCCTTAGGAATTCCTCACGCTAAAAGAGGGACAGTGGCGTGGATGTAAATAATCCAGAGGCTTACCGCTTACAGCAATTTAGATGAAGGAAAAGGAGTTGTTGATGTTTGTATACTGTGAACGAGGCACAACTTTTGATGCTAAAAGGTTGATTGAATCACACGGGGATTTCCTTATACGAAGCCTAAGAGGAGGCTATTGACCCAACAAGAGGATGCTTTTGTGTCTCATATGAAGTCCGAGATAGAGGCTAAAAGGGTTGACTCAACAAGAGAGTGTTTTTATATGTGTCTTGTACGAAGCCCAAGACGGAGGCTAAAAGGGTTTGACTCAACAAGAGTCTTTTATACTCACCAAGAAAGTGATTTGTATCTCGTACGAAGCCCAAGGTGGAGGCTAAGGGTGATCGACTCAACAAGAGAGTCTTTTTATACTCAACAAGAGATTGTTTTGTATCTCGTACAAAGCCCGAGATGAAGGCTAAAATGTTTGACTCAACAAGAGAGTCTTTTATACTCAACAAGAGAGTGATTTTGTATCTCGTACGAAGCCCGAGACGAAGGCTAAATTTTTTTGACTCAACAAGAGAGTCTTTTATACTCAACAAGAGAGTGATTTTGTATCTCGTACGAAGCCCGAGATGATGGCTAAAAATGTTAGCTCTGCTGGGGAGAATCATTGTACAAATCCCAAGAGGAGGCTAGGGTTACTGTTTCAGTTGAGTGACAGGTCCAATATGTTGGTTAAAAGAGAAAATCAGTTCTTATATGAGTAATGTTGTACTCATGGATTTGATCTGAGGACCGAGATTATTCCCTGTTCTTTAAGGAAACGAGGAATCCAAAGGGTATTGAGACTGCCCAAGTCTACGGGTGTTTTTTCCTATTTTTGAAAGGAACTTGAGAATGTCTTCGAGACTCAAGGAGATTAGACTGTCCAAGTCTAGAGTTTTATCTTTCGTACTATGCTTAAGAGAGATCAAGAGATAGTATGTTTTCTGTAGGAAGATCTAGACTCTTTGAAAGACTGTTCTATTAAGATGACTAATTTATGTTCCTATACCTTTAAGAGGTCGTCGGGATAATTTGTGCGAAGCCCAAGAGGAGGCCAGAAAAACTTTTAAGAAGCCGACGGGACAATTTGTACAAAGTCCAAGAGGAGGCTATCTTCCCGGAGGAAGAATCATTATACGAAGCCTAAGAGGAAGCTGTGAAAACTTCTAAGAAGCCGACGGGTCCTTGTACAACGCCCAAGAGGAGGCAGGGATGCTTTTAGGAAGCCTGTGAGTCCTTGCACTAAGCCCAAGAGGAGGCTAATGAACAGTTCCAGAAGGGGTTTCACTTGGAACATTGGCCTTCTGTATATGAACTGTTCAAGGGGGAGATTTCTTAGATCTAGTTATCTAAAATTGTAGTAAAAGAAAATTCTCATGGTTTAGGTTATGTTGAAATATCCGGGAGAGCGTCGGATGTAAGGAGACGAGGTTTTGTCTAGTTCTAGATGTAGTTTCTGGGGAAACTCTAAATATCTATACTAGTATTACACAGACGATATGAGTTTATGAAAGAAGACTTACTGTGAAACAGCCCCATAATACAGTTATATACATATGAAAGCGATAAACAAAAGCGGGTAAACACTTACTCGGTTGTAGAGCTTCCATGCTGTTTGGTTAGTTTGTTCAACAAAGAAAGCTTTGATAACAATATTATATTAAAAATTAAAGGAGAAAGTGATTTTGAAAAGAAAATTGGGGCTTACAGCTCAAGGAGAGGCCCAGGGTTTTAATCAGTGATCGCACTGTCGTTTTGTACAGGGACTTATACAAGTGACTGAGGCCCAAGAAAGGTTTTCTGTACAAGGGGATTGGTCTTACACTCTCTCAAGAGGCCCAAAATGATTGAAAGTGAACAAAGATGGGTCTTATAGCTCAAGGAGAAGCCCAGGGTTTATTTTGAAAAGAGCGACGATCGCGCAGAGGTTTTGAAAACATCGTGGGTCTTATACAACGACTGAGGCCCAAAAGTTTTTGATTTCAAAAGGGGATTGGGTATTACACTCTATTAGAGGCCCAAAAAAGGTTTTGAATGGGTCTTATAGCTCGAGGAGAGGCCCAAATGGTTTGTTTTAAACGGGAGATGATCGCGCCTAACTTTTGAAATACAACGGGACTTATACAACATTTGAGGCCCAAAATAGGTTTGTATTTACAAAGTATTGGGTCTTACACTCTATTAGAGGCCCAAAAATGTTTTTAAAAGGTTTGATGAGGGTTGAATTAATCAAAACCCTAATTTGTTTCCAAAATGTATTTTAATTGAATACAAAAATTCAATTAAAATGATCAAAATTGTTTAACGTGTGGAAAACAAATTTTGATCTTGGATTAATGTTTCAAAAATCATGTTTTGACCTACAAAATGATTAGAAATCATTAAAATTTGCAAAATCAAGAAGGAAAAAATATTTTAAATGTCAAAATAATTAAAATATTAATTCTTGGCAAAAATATCAATTATATAAAATAAATAATATTTTTGGGATTTTTTGGCAAAATAAAATATTTTAACATTTTTGTGAATTATTAAAAAAAGAATCAACTCAAAATCATTAAAACTCAGAGAGAAATTAATTTTTGAATCAATTAAATAAAATCACAAAATTCAAATATTCAAATATTTGAAAAAGGGCGCCAAGAACATGGCAAGAACACGCACCCTTCCTCTGTTTCTTCAGATGTGCGTTTTCTATCCAATCTCACTGAATACTTGATTATATCTTGCAATCTACATATCAATCTACTCGTTTCAACCCCACGATCATGTCTATGGTCTTTAATTTCATTTATTTTAAGCATGGAATGAGAAATCAAAGATAAACCTCAAGAACCCTAAATTCTGCATGAAGGTTCAGAAATTCCATACACGATTCATACAAAGCAATTGATTGGGGGTAAACACTCTATGCATGATTATAAACATATGGCCAAATTATTGTGCATCAAAAATTGCATGGATCATAGAGTTAGAAGAGCTCATGCTTACCACTTGCAGTTGGTGATCGTGTTTTGGGTTAGAGGTGTTACAGCTAGGTTCCAATGATCTGGGTAGCTTCCCTAGGTGCCATGGAGTGTGTCTGGATGCTTGGAATGGATTGAAATGATCTGGAACTTGAGATGGTACCCCAACTGCAAATCTGTCAAGAACTTGAGTAATTGGCTGGTGATTTTGTGATTTTGATGTTCCAGATGTTATGTGAGTGTTTGGATCACTTCTATATGATGCTTATGAGGTGTGTGTGATTGGTTTGGTTGGAATTGCTCTCAAACTCAAAACCCGATAGTGACTTGCTTTAGAAGGCAAAATTGGAAGTGAGAAGGAGATTTTAAGGAAAACATTTGTTTGATGGCTTTGGTGTACTCAAACTGATCACAAATGAGCTCTATTTATAGTAGAGCAAGTTTGTTTTGCAAGGAATAGTGAATGGCAACTGCTGCATAGGTTTGGCCAATGTTGAGCAATAAGAATCCAAGTCTCCTCTAGCCATTGACTAGAGGTTAATGCACAGACAGCTGGTTCCCTTGGTCTTGGATAAGTCTTGACTAAATTCAGTTGGCAATGGCTCAGTCCATGCCACCTTGGTGTATGCATTGAATGCTCCAATCCAAAATTGGAGTCTTGTCCCTCTTTTAGGAAATTCTAGGTTTGGCATGCTATTTTTGGTTCCAAAGACTTGGGAGGCTTGGGATCAGAGTTGGTTCCTCCTTGGCCCCCCCTTGAGGTGTTCAGATGGATAGATTTGCTTGCCCTTTGCACAAATTTGGCAAATCGAGCAAAATGCACAAATCTGCCTTGCTTTGACAGTTTTCAGCAAGGCATGTTGCCATTGTCATATCTCATGGCTCAAGTGGAATTTGATGGAGTTCTTGGCCATTTTGGAAAGCCCTTATATGATACAACAACTGTTTGATCATAGTTGGTTTTGATACTTTTTGGATCCAAGTGAAAAATGCCCCTACATTTGGAAAAAAGTGAAGGCAGATTCTGACTTAGTGAAAATTTCACTAAGTGTTGGAAAAAAGTGACATTTTCACTTTTCTTGATTTTGATCATTCCATAACTTGAAATCCATGGGGAATTGGAATGAGGTGTAGTTGAGGCTTTTGTAGAGGGTAATTAGAGCTATAAATCCAGCTTTGGATGGGGAAAAATGGCCTTGTGGTTTAGGAGTTACGATCCTCCAAATTTGGTACCCTAGCCACTTTATTCCATAACTTAGAAAATTTTCTAAGTTTTTTATGGTTACCCCTTTTACAAGTTATCCTATTTTTCTTAATTTTTCTTGATGAATGATGATTCCAATCACACATTAACATCATTTTAGGGTTAAAAAACCATAATTGTGAAAAATCTCAAAAAGTCAAAGTTTGACTTTTGTGCACAGTTGACTTTTTATCAGATGAATTCTAAACTGTGCGATCCTCTATGAAATCAAGTCCTTGACCTAAATAAAACTTGATGGATTGATTCCATAAGTGTTATGGGGTGTATTGGATCATGTCCTAGGGTTTGGGAGCATGTCCTGGTCAAAAGTCAAAGATACAGTTGACTTTTTCCGCGAAACCCTAACTGTGGTTCTGATGAAATTGAAACTTGTTGCTCAAGCTTCTTGGATCAATCCATTGTTTCAAATGGATCAATGTGATGTATTTGAGACCCTCAAATCCCCTCTTGAGGTCTTGACTCATGTTTTGTCCCAAAAGTCAACTTAGGGGTGAATTAGGTCAAGAAACCCTAATTCCTGATTTTTAGTGAATGCATCCCCTGAGGCTAAATTGACTTGATGATGGGGTCTATGAGGTTCCGTGGGGTATATTAGCTTATGCTTTGAAGCATTGGCTCTTGCCTAGAGAAAAATTTCCATCTGGAGGCCCTGGTCGACCAAAACCCTAATTTGGTGACATTGTCGATCGTGAGGCTTGATCCACCTAGAAGGGAGAAGCTTATGCTTAATCCTTGAAGTGGGAGTCCTCTTGATCCTTTGTGGATGTTTGAGAGGCTAGACAAGTTAAAGATCATGTCATTTCTTGATTGATCCTTTGTCTAAGAGCTCTGAGAGGGTTTGAAACCCTAAGTCTGATTGTAGTGGATGCTCACCCATCTTTGGGGAGACTAATGGTTCATCCATATTGTGATGATGATTTGCATAATTATGGGAAATATTGGTGGTCAAAATTTGGGGTATGACACCCACCACACCACAAGCAAAAATAATGTGGCGCTGGCCGCAAGGAGAAGAAGAAGAAATGTGTGGCGGGTGCCACACATGAAGAAAGAGAGAAAAAAGTGTGGCGAGGGCCACACTTGAGAGAAGGATGAGTGGCAAGTGCCACGTAGCCCCACTTCCCCTATTTTCACGCCATTTTCTCTAGGCCGAGTGTTCAGTCCACGACCCCTATTTTCACGCAACAAATAACGTCAGCAACCTAAATTTACGAGGACCGTGACTCATATATAAGAAGGGCAGTTTTCACAGAACGACGGTCTCCTCCTTCTTTTGGCCAGATTTTATTTTCTTTAGTTCTTAGCAGTTTTCATTCACCATGTAAAAGGAATAGTTCTCCACATCGGGGGACTATTCCCAATATAGTTTTAGGATTTATTTCTGTCATTCAATTTCTGTATTTGATTAAAGCCTGTCGGCGTACTACAATTCAGTCAAGTTTTTGCTTCCAGTTTCCATTTAATTACAGGTTCTACTTTATTCGCTCACTTTACTGTTTTTTTAATTGATAGGTTAATTATGCCTTGTCTTATATTAATTCATCGCAATAGCATGTTTATTTTCCTATCCATGTCTGACTAAATTGTTTAGATTCCGGTATGTGAGGACCGTCGTTCCGACGAAACTCGGTAATTAAATTAGCTTTAATGTTTAATAAATTATGTTTTGGTCTTCGTTTACTAGTTTAATTTAAATAGCTTTGTCACAAGAGTGAGAGGTTATTTAACACTATTTCGTCACGAGAGTGAGAAGCAAGTAAAGGTTAGAGCCGGCACTGCGAGAGCGTGGGGATCGAACCAGATAGTGGGAACGAGGCATTGATTCTAAAAACAGTGAGAGCACTTTAGGTATCGATTAGGATCTAATTGATTTTCAAAATACGTTTTCTAATTAGAACGGGGGAGCGAGAGCAAAATCCCGTGATTAGGAGATGTGGCTTTAGTCAATAGCGCGAGAGTGTGAGGCAGAGTCTTTAGATCAATATTTTCTATGGGACATAAGTAAATTAACGCCAACCAATTACAGAGTACCTGAGGTACACGAAATCCACATTCCGGTCTCTCTCTTTTCTGTTATATTTTCTTAATTTTATTTTAGCTCTAGTCTTAGTTTCCCTTTAATCAAATATCATTAGCCTTAGCTTTACAAAGCGACGATAGATTACAGTAGGTTGACATTGGTCTCTGTGGGTTCGACAATCTTTTATATTACTTTGATATTTCCGTGCACTTGCGGATGCATCAACCGTGTGTGCTATTAGCTTATTAGAGAATTCTATGCAAATGTGCTACAGCCTGAAGGAGAATTCTATAGATTTAAGACCTTTGTAAGGGGTCGAGAAATCAGTTTCAGCCGCGATGCGATTAACAAGATTTTAGGCAGTTTGAGTGCCTTGGGAAGTCTTCAAACTGATGACTTTGTGAAGCTTTCCAAAAAGGCCCACGATCACAAAATGGTTGCAAAAACGATTCTCAAACCGGGATGTAAGGTGGATTTGAATGCTAAGAGGGAGCCTATCAAGTATAGCCGCAAGAACATGACTCCGGAGGCTCAGGCCATTCTACTTTTGTTGTGTTATAACGTGAGGCCAAGGTTTCACCGGTCTTCCGTTCCTTTTGATACTGGAATTCTTATGTATTGTATCATGGAGGACAAGGAGGTGGGCGTCGCCCAAAGAATTGCTTATGAGATGAAAAATTTTGTGGATAACACACGGAGGCCTGGAGTTCATGACGATGCTCCAATCATTTTTCCTTGCCTGGTTCAAGCCTTGATTTTTCAAAATGATATTCTCATTTCGGGTGTGGTGAATGAGAAGCTGAAATATCTGGTTAATGATGATTATTTGGATCGTTTTTGTAAGTCCAAAGAAGAGGGGCAGAAGAAGAAAGCGGCTGAAATAGGTAGTAGCTCAGGAGGCAAAAGAAGTGGGCCGGTGGAAGATAGTGACTCATCCATTTTCGACATGAAAGCGGCATTTAATTATACTTGGGATATGGGTGAGTCACTGCACAAGTTTAACCAATTTAATTTTGAGTGTATGCAGCAGCTTTATCATTTTCAGATGCATCCGGCGGAGTTCACTCCCTTTCCTACAAGGGAGTCGTTCGATGCTTATGTTAATTGGCCTGGGGACAGGCGCCCATTCTTTCTGGAGGGGGCAAGCATCGAAGCTGGTGTTGGTGTAGATGTTGATGCTAAGGACGATGATGATGATGATGGTGGGGATGAAGACATTGATGAGATGTTTGATTGAGGGGCTGTTTTGATGCAAGCTCCAAAGTGAAGTTTTATTTTCTGCTTGCTTTAATTTTTAGTTTTAAAATTATGACTTTTATAATATTATAGTAGAATGAGAAGAATTGTGTTGTGAAAGTGCGTTTTGGGCACTATTTTGACGCTTCGGCGTAGTTGGATATTGTATGCCGTTTTGGCAGAATTTTTGAAAATGGTGTGGGCACACCAAGTTTATGACAAGCATTGTTGATAGTTTAAATTTCTGTTTGTTTTTTATTGTTTAGTGTTGTGCAAATAACTTAGTCAATTTTGGTTTGCCTTTGAGTATGAGGAACACTACTACAAAATGGCCAAACAACAACGCCAGGTTTACAACGGCATCCTATACACCGTTCTTATAGTGCGTACTGGATGCACGCACATTATTTTAATTAGAAATCTCAAGGGTATAATAACGGTTTTTATGAAAACCGTGGTGATACAATCTAGCTATCATGGGTTCGAACCTCATCGCCCTCAAATAGTTTATCCCTTTGATGTAAATGCTCCCTTTTTAAGTTTTATTAAAATTCAACTAAAAAATAATAAGGATATCACGACAGATATTTATCAAAACCGTTGTTACAAATTGAAGCTTCTTTTTATGTATTTTAAACACCAAGTGTATATATATATATATATATATATATATATATATATATATATATATATATATATATATATATATATATATATATATATCAATTTATCCATTGAAACAACCCTAACACCAACGCCGCCACCATTGTCGGGAAGAAAACAACAACAACAACAAAGTGTTCTACTTTAAGGTGTTGCAATGTCACATTTGAAGACAAAATCATCCAAAGGTGTTTCTACATCTTGTTCCAGTGTAAAATCTCGATCTGGAAATTTTTGTGGTTGTGATGGTCGTATGGTTTCGTATCAATGCAAGAAGGGACAAAATAAAGGAAGACTTTTTTGGAGATGTCCATTTTGGAGGAGCGATGAAACATGTAATTTGTTCATATGGGATGAAGACGTGGGAGAAAGAGATGGAAATGACGATGAGAGCATTATGAAGTCAGAGTTGGAAGCTGTGGGCTATCTGAAGGTTATGTATGAGGATTTAAAGAAAAAGAACAAGAATTTGAAGAACAAACTGAAATCAGAGATATTTTCTGGAAATATCAAGATGTTATGTTTTTTTTGTCTCCTTTATGTTTAATATTTACTTTGTTATGAAATGTAATAGTCGAATTAGGGTTCGAATTACATTGTTGATGTTTAAACTGCATATGCATTGTGAATTACATTGTTGATGTTTAAACTGCAGATGCATTAAGTTAGAAGTTAAGGCGCACCTTTTCGTTTTTATTAATTTTAAAAATCATAAATAAAAGGGTTATCACTACGGTTCTTCTGGTTAACCGTAGTGATATATTTATAATAAATAAATACCTATGTATACAGTTTTTATTTATTTTAAAATTCACAGATAAAAGGGTTATCACTACGGTTATTCTGGTAAACCGTAGTGATATATTTATAATAAATAAATACATATCTATACGGTTGTTATTGTTAACCGTTGTGAAATAGTTTACCCATATATAAGCGAAAAAACTTTCACTTAATTGACAGTAACGCCTTGCCTTCAAAGTGAAACCCTAGAACCCATTTTTTCTCTTCGTTTTCACCATTAGCCGTGAATCTTGTGCTTCATACATCAAGGTATTCTTCTTCTTCCATCTATTGTTAGATATTTCCCATTATCTCGTTTGTTGCATGTTGTTTTTGTTGATTGTTCTCATTTTTTCAGATTCGTTTTCACTACCTTAACAAAGACCATACTTTGGAAACTTCGTAATGTTTGTGTTGCTATGGAAAAATGTATAAGAAGCATGAAGCTATGATGGAAACTTCATCCACCTTGTATTTTTTTTCATAGGATCACGAACAAGATGTTAGTAAATGAAGAAACAACAGTGTAAGAAAACTTTATCTAGTTTTAGAAGCAATGAAAAGAAGTATAAGAAGTATGAAGCTTTTGTGTAAGCTTCTTCCTCCTTATATTTCTTTTTCATGGCTTCCCAAACTAGTTCAACATCATAATTGATTCCTGTTCCGCGATTAGTTTCATTAAAAGGTGCGTTATTCCTGTTCCTCTCTTTACTCATCACTGGATTATGGTTTTAGGGTTTGTTTTCAACTGAGGATGCTCATTTTTGAAGTTTACTTTGTTTCCTTTCAGGTTAAGGGGATGATACAGGGTGATGATGCTGGTGGAAGCAAGCGTATTATATCAGTTTATAATTTCTGGATCTGGTATAGAATGTTGTTTGAGTTTATCATATTCTATTTACATTGCTTGTTTAACTAACCCTCACTTAAAGTTTGCTGGTGGTAGCAAGCGTATTATATGAGTTTATAATATCTGGATCTGGTATAGAATTTTGTTTGAGTTTATTATATTTTATGTAGATTGTTTGTTTCACTAACCCTCACTTAAAATACATTCAGTTAATTTGACATAAATACTTATAATCTGCAAATTAAGTTGTATTTGAAAACCAACTTAAACAAACCAATGTTGTTTTCTGATTGCATGCCTCTCATCATTTATCTCACGTTCTTTTATATATAGATTATGGTATAATGATCGCGCTCCTTAGATGCATCGCCATCTTCCAATATAGTTAAATCAAAGATGAGGCAAATTATCCAATGTCTTGTTTATCTTAAGGAAATTTAACTATAATCGAAGATAGCGATATATCGAAGGAGTTAGATCAATAAACCACAATATATGTAAAAGAGCGTGAAATGCACGATGAGACAAATGCAATCAGAAAACAACATTGGTTTGTTTAAGTTGGTTTTCAAGAACAGTTTAATTTGCAGATTATAGACATCTTCATCAAATTTAATCCATGTATATTTATTTAGTGAGGTGTTTGGAAAACAAGCAATCTACATTTAATATAATAAACTTAGGGTACTTACAACTACGGTTATATATTGTAACCGATATCATAGGTAATTTATGTTTTATATAAATTCGCTACTGATGGGTTTCGAACCAAGAACTTAAGTGTATGTATCGCAACGGTTTATTATCATAACCATTGTGATATATGGCGCGCGTCCTGCCTTTCAACAACGGTTTCCAGACCGTTGTAGAAACAGCGAACTTACATCGACAATCTACATAACAACGCCTTCGCCCGCGTCATTATATGTCATTCCCAACCGTTGTTAAATGTGTTTTTCGTAGTAGTGGAAATTGAGTTTTTAGTGACTCAAGAATTGTTGAGAAGCCTCTTTTGCTTGTAGCATGTGGTGATGATATTAATTTTGGCAAGAGGCGTTACAAAGAATGAAAAATATTGTGTAACATTTCGTTGTTAATATGAATTTTGTACTTTTTGAAAATTTTTGTCAATGCATTAGTTGGTAATATCATGTTCAAGTTGAATCAATTAGGACTTAACCAAAGATGTGAGTAGCCTTTGTTGTTCACAAGTTTAGAGTGGTTCGAGTAATTGTTGTTTAACTCGAACGTTTTAAGTTTAATCTTACTTGTTGTTTGAATTATGGAAACTTAGAAGTGATTAAGGCATTTTTTAGTAGTATGAGTAGAACCACTTTTCCAAAATCACTTCAAGTCACCTTGTGAGTGTGTGAGCATTAGAAACCTCTTTTGAGCCAAAAGCGAAATTTTTTTGTTATCTTTGAAGCATGAACCTGAACTTTAACCGTTTTGAAGAGCATTTTGATTTAAGTGTACAGTATTGTTGAAGTTGGGGAGATTGGTTCATTGTGAAAAGAGAAAAAGGAATTGTGGATACAATGCATTCTCAAAAGAAATCAAAAAGAGAATGAAAAAGAAAGAAAAGAAAAAGAAAAGGAAAAATCAAAACAAAAAAATTTATGGGAATCAAAACAAGAAAAGAGAATGCATTGTGAGAATAAGAGTTGGAAGTTTGAGCAAGAATGGTTGTGTTTAAAAAGAAAAATGCTCTTCATGAAATTTACCCTTTCTTGATTCAATGGCCGTGTATATATGTCCCTTGTTTTTAGCCCTGGCCAAGTTGCAACCAATTAAAAACCCTTAGTGATCTATGTTTCCATGGTTTGTTATGACTTGTGAGATGATTGCATAACTTGTTTGTTGTGGCACGATTACTTGCGAGTGTGTTATGTCTTGTGTAAATAGTTATGTTCATATTATGTATGAGTGTAGTAGGTGATTCAATTTAAGCATGAGGGTACTAATTGTTGCATTGTGTAGTTTTTCATTTAGGACGTTGTTCATATTCATGTTTGAATGCTATGTGGTGTGACATAATTCTTTATGTGTGTTAATTGCCGAGTTTGAACCATTGGTGTTATCAGTCGATTTGGTGTTTGAAGGCTTTTGTTGAAACTTTTTGAAAATTTCTTTGATTGAGGGCAAACAAATATGCAAGTTGGGGAGAGTTTGTTAGGTGTCAAGAAGTACTTATTTTCATAATTTATTTTGATGCCTTTAAGCTCTTTTAATCGCTTTAATCGGGAAATGACTTATTAATTAAGCGATTCTTGCATTTTTATAGGTATTAGGTATTTTGATGTGTTTGTGTATTTTTGAAGCATTTTAGGTGAAAATATTGCAGCTAGATTCGTAAGGAAATGCTCAGAGCAGAAAGCTGCGTGTCTCAATTTAGGCCTCTTGGACCGCCCGGCGCTGCTAAGGCGCAGGAAGGCCTTTGCACCGCCCGGCGCTGCTAAGGCGCAGGGATGCTTCAGTTTGTCTTAAATTCCATAATTGTTCCTTGTTGTGCCTCTTCAATACCGCCCGGCCGTGGACTGACCGCCCGACGCTGAGATTTCATCGCCCGACGCTGGAAGATATTTTGGGAGGTCCAGCTGACACTGTAGCTGTCACGTGGCCTCACTTTTGGCCACCGCCCGGCGCTGCTTTCTGGGCTGAAAATGTACTTAAGTACATTTGGTTGATTTTTTAGGAATCCATCACTTTTCATATTACTCTCTTGTAACCTAGAAGTTTGTTTTAGGATAAAAGCTCCATTGTTACTATTTTTCTTAGTTTCAAAGCTTTTATGCTTCAATCCTTGAATCTTTGAAGATTGATGCTCCAAAATCTTTGCTACTTACTTGTCAAGCAAGCTACCATGTCCATGGATAGCTAAACACTTTTCTGTCAAGATTAGAGGTAGATAATCCTCTCTTTTGTATGTATTGATCTTGGTTGTAAGTTTGTGAACTTTGTTGATAATGAATATAGAGGAAAAACTTTGTTTTATGGTTGATATTTTGTTTTAATCCATGTTCGAGAGAAATATTTTAAAACTTGACATAAGTTTCAATCCATCAATAGTCATAAGGCTAGAGATAGTTTTGAATGTTGATGTTCATAAATATTGAACTTGAATGTTATCATATTGGTAGTTTGTGTGAGAGATCAACAAAGGATCAATATGATAAATCCCACAACAAGTGTTCGAGAGAAACTTGTTGAAAGGATATGTGGTTATATTTATTGTTAACAAGTTCACACGCTTTATATTGAGTTGATACGTACGAAACGGATTATCGAAAACTAATCTTGACATGTTTTTACCAAAACCCTAAAACCAATCTTTTTACCGTTGATTTCTAAAAGTCGAATGCAAACGATCCAATTGAAAATTACCCAAAACCTGTGTTATTATTAAAGTTTGAAACCGTTTTAACTATCGAATAGTGGCAATATACACAATCTCTGTGGATACGATAAAAACACCCCCTAATTACTGTTTCAACATTCTCCACCAGAAACTCAAACTTCTAATCGTTGCAAAACCATTGTCGTTCAAGAGACCCACCAGAGAAGGAGCTTCCACCCAACAAGAAAACCCAATCGAAGTTTGGAGAAAATAGATCAGTGGCCAAAAAAATAATGTGTGCTGAGAGAACAAAACAGTGGCGCCGACAACTGATCTGTGATATGCAGCCATATATAAATCCAAACAGAAAGAGACGGAGTTGTGTTAAGAAGGACAACGATAATTTCAAAATTTGATATGTGTTTTGCAACTCCAACGAGATGAAGAGGTGATGCGAAGAAAGCTTTCCGCCACACTAATACCTAATATAACTACATGATGAAGGTCAAAATATGGATTTGGGAGATAACAAAATATTTATGACACATAATTTGTGATACTCTCTATGCGCGCCATCGTTGGGATAAGTAACAATGTTAGTAAAATGACATATGTGAGTCTACTATAACCATCTAAACCAAGTTTCATCCTTGCATTTATGTAATCTCGATTTGGTCCTCATATTAATCAACTTCTATGTGATGATGAATCATTAAGTCAAATGCTTTAAATATTTGAATCATGGAGTGATGCAATAGTCAACCTTATATAAGAAAATGAAAAACACAAGATACATTATCTAGGGTGTGGATCGTCTCACCAATGGGAATTTGAAAGGGAAATGTTTGTGAATTCTATCTCTCAACAAACTATAACATCATCCTAAGGTCTATAATGGTGTAACTAATCCCCGCATCATCATTAAACTCATATGCCACTAATAAATCATGAAACCATGTTTCATCTAGTTGCTTCAATTACTACTACGAATAAGTGATTTCCCCTCAGTTGGTAGAGTGTTTTTATATCGATTTTGTGAGTGGGGTAATAAAGGTGTCATGTAAAGTGCAACACTTTTCCCTTCAATTGAACATTTAATTGAGGGAAATATTTTTACTGATCATTAGTTCAATCCCTAACAACAATATTTTCTCGAAAACACGCATTTTTTTCTCACGGTTGTTAAATCACCCGAGGTGAAATATATGTATTTTTTAATTTTTCATTATTTTTCATTTCAATCTACAAATACATATTTGTTGGAAAATTCAGCAGCTTCTGCATTGTCATCCTTTTGAATCTTTGTGAAAATCAAATGTCAGATTTTGTTGCATACCCATGTGTGTATGCAAAATATTTTCAATGGTCTTACATGCATTTGTTTATGGTAAAAAATTCTAAAGGTTACATAAGAAAAATAATCTATCATGTTAGAAGGTAAGAGATTATGTAAGGATACCAACATTGAACCAAAAAAAAATTTCCGCACTTACAGTCTATCATAGAGATTGTTTCCACACTTCTTTGAGTTTCATTTTTTTCAATTTTAATATTTTCATTGTAAATGTTTAACAAAAACAACGTAGCATTCGAGACATATATAGATGTACGTGGGAAAGTTTGGGGTGAGTTTGACCAAATTCAATACTTAATTCTTATAGGACACTCCGATTTGAGTGAGGTAAAATAATCATCCGTTACACCAATGGGCCAATTTGGACACCCCCACTAATTTCCGGGTTGATTTAGGTTGGGTAGTGACTTGTCCAAATAATTTTTGTATTTTATTAATATTAATTGACTAAATGATGAGGCAACATTTTTTTTTCTTAAAAATTACTCAATATTTTTATCTTTTTTTTTAATAGATAACATATTTTGTATTATATTTTAGTAGTAGTATTATAAAATAATAAATGATAACATCAACTAATAAAAATAATCACATAATATTAGCATCAAAAAAATCAAAAAGTGAAACATTCAAAATCAATTAAAGTCATTGTTCACTAAAATAGTAAACGTTAAAAGACTAAAATTACAACAACTAAGTTAATTTTCATTAAAATCATTAAAATTGTAATGATAAATGTTTGATTACTGTGTCAGTGTGTTTTTTAGGTTTGAGTCCAATTTTGCTCGAAACTTGATTTTTTTTATGGGTCTTTTAGTTTTTAAACTCATATTCACCCAATTACCCGACCCAACCCACTTTTTAAAGATTTTTTTGGGGTGGTTTGATCAGGTTTTTTAGGTTGACCCAATCCATTCACACCCCTAGAGATATATATTTGGGGCGTTTGTATTCTAATTGGCTAGCGTGAGGGTTTCATGTGGATCACTAAAGTTTCTTGTGGATTGATGTGTTGGTAATGCCTTTTTAAGTGTTGATAATTAAAATATTGATGATACAAATTTATTTATTATCAAAACTGTGTCATTTTTGCCCTTAGATATTTACGAACACCTAGGTAATAGGTTATTTCTTTTTTAAATAAAAAATAAAATAAAATAAAATAATGACTTTTCTCCGCGGTTTTCAGCCCACCTGAGGCATATAAATTACTCCTATTGCAATGCCAAAACGAAAATGGTGAACTATCAGTTTGTAAGGTATATTACGTACACATTTTTACCATCCACCATTTTGTTTTTGGGTTGAAATGTTTCTAAGTATGATTAAATCATTGAATTTTTGTCTTTGATAAAATCATTGAGAAATTATTTCCAAATATTAAAATGGATTGTAAAATGTGGAATCAACAATAACAACATTCTATGAGATGGATCGCAAGAGTAAAAAAATGTTTTGTTCAAAGTTGGTAAACAACAACAATACACGACCTTGGAAAATTTCTTAACTAATTAAAAAACCTTCAAAAAATTTCTATCTTGCAGTTCATCTAAGAGAATAATGTTTACAAGTTTAAACGGCAATGTATGAGTTAGATTAGGGAACACTAAATGAACAAATGTTTTTACAGAAAAAATTGAGTATTTTTTCTCCTCGGTTAGTAGGTTACTAACCGAAAGAATAGATGACTTAATATTTAAATAAAAAATAAAATAAAAAAGAATAGCATCATTGTAAAAGAAATAAAACATAAACTACAATTATTAGGATTCGAAATGTGTCCCTTTGTTAGTTTACTTCTCAGTTTTTTTTATAACTAAGAAAATAGATTGTAATTCTTTTGGAAAAAAACGTGGTGCGTCCAGGATTTATACATCATTTATTTATTGAGTGAAATAAAAATTTAATCATAAAATGTGTTATCTATAATAGTGAATGTTGTTTATCTCACAATTGAAGTTGACACATTTTAATATAATTATAAAGTTGATAAATCATAACTAAATCAAATGTTTCCTTCTCTATTTCATATGTGAGGATGAAATTCAAAAGACAACATGCAAACACATTTTTTTCAGTCAAAATAAAAAGAAATTACAATTTTTTTTCAATTAAACTTTAAACTGTTAGAAATTTTTTAATATATTTTAAAGACTATTATGTTAAAATAATTTAATTTGATTTTAATTAAGATCTATGTTTTATTTATAAAATGATTAAGAACTAAAATTTTAATTATATATAAGATTTAGTTTAATTCCTTATTTTAGTTTATTCATTAGACATTATCTAAACAACTAATGATTTTTTATAAGTTCTTAAAAATAATTTATAAAAATAACTTTTAATTAAAGTTTAATATAAAATCATAATTATTCAATCATAATTTTAAAGCACCAAGAGTTAGGGGTGTTTCTGGTGCGGTTTGGACGATTTTGACGTTAAAAATCATCCGAACCGCAAGAGAAAAAACATGCAGTTTGGTTTGATTCAGTTGGCTTTAAGAAATAAAAATAAACCAAACCAAACCAAATCAATATGGTTTGAGTTGGTTCGGTTTTTTACAAAATTTTTATTGAGCCATACATACACCTTTTGAGAACAATATAACTTTGTATTTAGTCATTCATACATTATCAAATAGCAACAAAACTCATCATATTTAGACAAATTTCTCATTCAATATACAAAAATAAGATTGGACAAAAGTGGAATAAAAAAAATAAAATAGTAGCATAAAACAATATCAAAAAAATTATAATAAAAAGAAAAAACAGAGGAGAAGAGAGATTAGAGAAGATGAAAAAGAAAGAACATAGAGATGTGATACTAGAGAAGAAAGGTGCAATAAAAACGTAATTGGAAGAAAAAAAATAGCATAAAAATGAGAAGATGAAAAAGAAAGAACATAAGTTGATAACACCCCTACTAAGAGTTAAGTTGATAACATCTATCTCATTGTATGTGTTATGTTGAAAATAACACATTGTAAGAGGAAGTGGGTACCCTTATTGCTCATTGTAAATAATTATCTTGCTTATTGTTAGAAAGCTAAAATAAGAATCCTAACAAGACTAATAAAAGTTATAAATTCTACACTAAATAAAAGACAAATAAAACTAAGAGAGAGATAAAACTAAGCTAATAAAAATAAACTTCATTTGATTTCTTTGATACCCTAAAATGTGTCAAAGATGCTACATATATAATGCTCATAATGGATAATGAATTAAAAGCCCAAATACAACAATAGCCCAATAACAATACTAATAACTAATAATATAAATTCTAAATTATATTTTACTCGTCTAGTATTGCCGCCAGGTTCACTTGAACCTTGTACTCAAGGTTCTAAAAATATGATTGGAATAGAAAATGTTATCCAATTTAAAATTATATTAGACCAACTAATGAACCCAAATTTGTGAAAAATAATACCAAGATATTGGAAAAAAAAGAGCACATGGGAGAGAGAAATTGGTGGTATCTAGTTGTGGATCCGATGGCTTCACTAGAGAAGATGACATCGGAAATGATGCTCGAAATGATGTTGGAGATGTTTCAGAAAGTGTCGTCGGAGATGTCTTTGAAAGTGTTAAGGAAGATATCGTCGAAGATGCTGTTAGAAGTGACAACGGAGATACTGTCAAAAATTTTGACGAAAAATTTGTCGGGAGTGATGTCGGAGTTGTCGGAGAAGACGTCACTGCTGTTGTCGGAAAACTCGTCGGAGATGACACCAGAAATGTTATCAGAGATTCCGCCGGAGATCTGGCCGGAAGTGACGCCGAAGAAGATGCTGGAAATTTCGCCGGAAAAATTCTTTGTGAACCTGAATTTTCTATTTTCCCTTTTTCTTCTGTCTATTTTTCTGTATTACGTTTGAACATATATTTTTCTTTCAATTTCTGTTGTGAATCAGAAAAATCTTGAAGTTGTTCTTTCAACTCTTCTCTAGAATTATTTGAGAGTTCGTAAGTTTCTTTCAAATATTTTTGAAGAGTTTCTAGTTGGTGGTGAAATGTTTCAGGTTGTGCATAGGGACTATGAGGTGTGAGTGGAATAATAAATTTTGAAGAATGAAATAATGGTGATAGAGCATTAAAGAATGATAATATAAATATGCCATTAAAGGATAGAAGTTCAAGAATGAGAGCACCAATTATTAGGAAGATAAAATAAAAACCCTAATAAAACTAATAAAAACTGTGAAATCTACACTAAAATAAAAGACAAATAAAATTAAAAGAGAGATAAAACTAAAGTAATAAAATAAATTTTATTTAGACAAATAAAATTAAGAGACTTATAAAACTAAACTTATAAAAATAAAATATTGCAAATAAAATGACAATCTAAACCTTTGAACTGTGCAATGTTTTGCTTCTCTATTTGTATATAACACGATGCAAAAGTCATCATAAAAAATATCATTTGTTTACACAATAACTAGTTTAACCACAACACAAATCATCTATCGTTGCATTTAATTTCATTAATTTAAGGAACAAATTAATTTACATAACAAAATAATTAGGTGAAAATAACCTTATAATATTTTGTCTCTCCTAATTTAGCACAAATTGTGCTTTAAGAATAGTTCATTAATCCATCCAATAAATCATGAAGATTACCAAAATAACGAGAATTAATTTGTTGCCTCTATATATAACTACAAATTGGATGATTAATTTTTGCTTTGTACATTAATAGAAAAATATAGTAACGTGAAGTAATCATGCACTTTTGTACACGAAGATGGATAGTAATTTTGTTTGATACGTAAAATGGTGCTTGAATATTTTTATTTATTTCCCAAAATGAAGCCTCCATTAATGAGAACTATTTGTTTTTCTAATTATTTTTTTAGAAAGTGACTAACTTTTTCTATATGATTGTACGTGAGTGGAAATCTTGTAACCACTGAGTTTGTCTGCATGACCAGATTTTTCCAAAGCATTAAAGGAGAACCATTTTGTTACAAATCCTTTATTTATCCAGTTCTTCGGATTTTTAAATCATGACGAAATTATTACTTTCTTATTATGGTTGCTGAGAAACAATATTATTCTTTAGGGTGTTTTTTTCTAAAAAGATAAATGAGTTGTGTAGAAATGATATACCATAATTGCTTGCAATAATTTTCTTTAACGTGTATATATATATATATATATATATATATATATATATATATATATATATATATAGGGACGTAGCTAGAAAAATGAGAATGTGGGGGCAATATATAGGCTAAAATACAGTGTTGGTCCCCTTGTTTGTCAAAATTCACAGTTTTTGTCTCCCCATTTTGTTTTTTAACAGTTTTGGTCCCCCACCCCTCACTGTTCATGTACGGACCAAGTACTGTTCATCATTTTTTTGGGCCAAAATTGGGGTGGAGGACCAAAACTGTTAAAAAAAATAGGGGACCAAAACCGTGAATTTTGACAAACAGGGGGACCAAAACTGTATTTTAGCCATATATATATATATATATATAGGGAACGTATCATATAAGAATGCCATTTTTATGTGAAAATATGAGAATGAATCTGAACCATTAGATTTTAAAATAAATGGTGGAAATTATGTGTCAGATTTTTTTCTCTCTCCTCTATCATTTATTTTAATAATGGTGGAGAGAGAAAAACAAAAATCACACATAATCTTCACAATTTATTTTAAAATCTAATGATTCAGATTCATTCTCATGTTCTTACATAAAAAGTGCATTCTCATAGCATATGAACCATATATATATATATATATATATATATATATATATATATATATATATATATATATATATATATATATATATATATATATAATCTTTATTTTGTGAGAGGTAATTGAATATGCTGTATAATTTTTTTATATTATTTAATAATATATTACTAATTAAATTATATTCAAATATAATATATCACTTTTATATATAGTATTAGTATTTATTATTTTAAATAAAAATATATGATTGTTATAATAGATTTTTAGTTTCAGAAGTAATGACAATAATTATAAAAAAATATTGTACCCTAGTAAAAGATTTAAGGTTGAAATCTGACTTTAGAGTTTATAACTAGCAATTATCTTGTTTAAAATATATTTAACTATGTATTATATTAATAAATTATTGGCTTAAATGCACTTTTGGTCCCCCTAGTTTAGATTTTTTACACTTTCGGTCCCCCTATTACAAAACCTGCGATTTTGGTCCCTACATTTTGATGGTCTTTGCAATTTTGTGGTCCCCCTCCAATTTTGCTCCAAAACCGTACATGAACAGTACATTGTTCATGTACGGACATGCACTGTTCATGTACGGACATGTACTGTTCATGTACTATTTTGGGGCAAAATTGGAGGGGACCACAAAATTGCAAAGAATCTAAACTAGAGGGACCAAAATCGCAGGTTTTGTAATAGGGGGACCGAAAATGTAAAAAATCTAAACTAGGGGGATCAAAAGTGCATTTAAGCCTAAATAATATATTTACCTGTGTATTATATCAATAAATAATTGTCTAATAAATTTTAAATTTGGAGAATTTAACATGAATAATAAATATAAAATTATTTCATGACACAAAATACTATTATATTATTATTATTGAATAGAGTGTAGTGTTAGTTTATGTGTGGCATTGTTGATTCAATGGCAAAAGAAACATATATCAATCAATTAATACGTATGCTTAGAATATTAGTGGGGGAATAGGCCCACATAATTATGAATGTAGCTCCGTCCCTATATATATATATATATATATATATATATATATATAATGGGTGATGCACTGACAGTGTAAAAAAATTTTACACTGTCAACCAATCACGACCATGAATCCCGTCAAGTCAGACTATAATTTTTAAAAAATTTATATGACATGGCAAAACATTATGTTTTTATTGGATGACAGTGTAAAAAAACTTTTTTACACTGTCAGTGCACTACCGTTAAATCCTATATATATATATATATATATATATATATATATTGGGGATCAACTTACTCCAAGAGTAAGCTTTTATAACTTACTCCACAATCATAGCCTTTAAATTAGATTTAATCGAATTGCTATAAAGTAAAAATGTTAATTTAACCACTAGATTAGATTTAATGTAAAGGCTATGATGTAGAGTAAATTAAAAAAATTTATTCTTAGAGTAAGTTGATCCTCACTCATATATATGAGTGGGGATCAACTTACTCCAAGAGTAAGTTTTTGTAACTTAATCTACATCTATAGCCTTTAAATTAGATTAGTTATCAGTAAAAATATTAATTTAACTACCAGATTAGATTTAATTTAAAGACTATGACGTGGAGTAAGTTAAAAAAACTTACTCTTGAAGTAAGTTGATCCCTACTTATATATATATATATATATATTGTACATGCCAAATATATTTGATGTCGAGTTGTATGGTCGACCAAGGTTAGACGTGAGTTCGGCTACGATAGTAAGAAAGGTCGCGCAATGTAGAGAACTAGGCAGGTATCATTTATAACCGGGGTTAGTCAGGGAGCCGACTACCATCAGTCGAGTTCCTACGACCCCGGGTACTACACCTTATCAACCCGGCACCGACGCCGGTCATGAACTCAACAAGTGTCACACCAACAGTCGTAACGGTGGCTGCGCTTCAATGCAGACGTTACCTGGTCTTCAAAGCATGTATTCATGAAGAGGAGTTACGGCAATGATGGCCATGTAACGTCAGAAGGCCAAGAGACTTCTCTTAATGGCATAACTTAAATGAAGATTTAAAAGGGCTATAAAAGGGGCTCCCACATGAGGGTTAAGCAAAACACATTCATCTGGAGACAATATACAGCACCTGTATAGCTCTCAAATCCCCAAACATACTCAAATAGTATAGACAACGTAGTCTTCTCTGCCCTAAAGTAGAAGACTAGTACTTTTGGTGTATCTAACCATTTTTTGCTAGAACATTTGGCGCCCACCGTGGGGCCTAGGTAAAACTCTCCTAGACCGCACCTTACACTAACAACATGTCTTCTGAAGGAGATCCTCCAGACATGGCTCAACTGTTAGCCATGATGGAGACTATGCGTCAGTAGAATGAGACGCTGCAAGACAGCATTCAAGTTTTGTAACAACAAAGTTATACTGACGGCGACTGTGAGGAGGAGGTCCTCGAGCCGCAACCTCTTTCTCAAGAGATTTTGGACGACCACGTCCCAGAAAACTTCAAAGCACCATCATTAACCTCTTATGATGGGAAGACGGGTCCTCAGGAGCATATTATTTCCATTAACAATCAGATGGCCATAGTTGCCCCTTCGGATTCACTGAAGTGCAAACTTATGGCTGGAACTTTTAAGGATGTAGCTCTAAGATGGTACATGAGCCTTTCTCGTCTCTCCATCGCAAGTTACCAAGACTTGACTAAGAAGTTAGTACAACACTTCTCGGCAAGCAAACGCTGGAAAGTGTCCACGACCGCATTGTTCAGTGTTCAACAGAAACAGTCAGAATCACTACGTGAGTACCTGGCTCGGTTCAATGAGGAAACCCTCAAAGTATCTCATCCAAACCAGGAATTATTTGTGGGAGCCTTTCAACATGGATTACGAGCCGGACAGTTCAATGAGTCGTTAGCTCAGAAGCCGACTATCAGCATGGACGAGATCACTACTCGGGATGAATGTTACATCAAAGGAGAAGAAAGTAACCAAGAGAAAAGAGCCCAGGACAGCAGTGAAAAGACAAAGAGCAAGGAAGTGGCGTCGAGCAGGAAGAAGGAGCATTCATGGGGAGCTACACGCGAGCAACATGCTTCCAGACCATACAGACAGTCATATAAGCCGGACAGAAACCTCACCCCATTGAATGCAAGCAGGGGAGATATCCTTAAGGAAGTCGGCCATATGAACTTGTTACCGGAGCCTCATCATCTCAAAAGAGCCAACGCTATTATGGGAAAGCAACCTGAGGCTTGGTGTAATTACCACCGTGTACGAGGACATCACACAGAGGACTGTCAATAGTTGAAAAAAGAAATTAAAGCTCTAATCTAGAGAGGTCATCTCTTGGCATATGTGAAAGACTCTCGACCATAAAATAACAAGAGAAGTCCCCGTCGGGATGACTCGGGACAAGAAAAGTCATCCCAGAAGAAGTGTTCAGATGCCGATGAGAGTCACGAGACAAAGACAACTCGGCACACGCTAAACACCATCTCTGAAGGGTTTGCTGGTGGTGGAGAAACAAGTTCGGCCAGAAAGAGATATGCTAGGGCAGTCATGCATATCGACCAGAGATCCCCAGAGAAACCGGAAGGCAACTTAGATGCTGTAACATTCTCCAAACAAGACACCATAGGAGTCCTAGCTCATGAAAATGATCTCATGGTTATTAAAGTTCAAATAAGAGACTGGAGCATGAAAAGGGAATTGATAGACCCCGGAAGCTCAGCTGACGTACTATACTGGGATGCTTTCAGAGGAATAGGGCTCGATACGAACGAGTTATTTCCATTCAAAGGCAGTCTAGTAGGATTCTTGGGAGAACAGGTGCAGGTGCTCGGGCATCTAGCGTTATCGACCACCTTTGGTAACACGACTAATGCGAAGACTGTCCGAGTAAGGTACTTGATAGTCAATGCTGCTTCACCCTATAACATCATTATAGGCTGGCCATCATTCAACGCCCTGCCGTTCGGAGATGGCCAGGTTGGTATTGTCAAAGGTGACTAGGGGCTGGCGAGAAAATGTTATAACGATAGTTTAAAATTAAGAAGAAATGAAACCGCAGGAGAAGCAGATCCTAAGAATACCCACAAAGTTCATCTGGTTGACATAGACCCACGTGATGATTCAGTTGAAGACAACATAGTACCCAATGAAGAAACAAGACAAGTCTAAATTAGGCACCTACCGTCCCATGTTACACACATCGGCGTCAACCTGTTTCTTGAAAAGGAGAAAAAGATCGTTCAAACACTAAAAGACAATGTGGATCTTTTTGCCTGGAAGCCTTCAGACATACCAGGGATAGATCCCAATTTTATGTGCCATCGTTTATCAATTGATCGAGATATCAAGCTAGTTTCCCAAAGGAAAAGAAAGAGTGGTGATGAAAAGAAGAAAGCAATTGCAGAGGAAGTCGAGAAGCTGTTACAGGAAGGGTTCATCAAAGAGATCAAGTATCCGACCTGGTTATCCAATGTGGTGATGGTAAAAAAGAAATCCGGGAAATGGCGAATGTGTGTGGACTTCACCGACCTCAAAAAAGTGTGTCCTAAAGATCTGTATCCACTGCCAAACATTGACCTGCTGATAGATGTTACGTCTGGTTTCTGTTTGCTCAGCTTTATGGATGCATACTCTGGGTACAATTAGATCTGCATGAATCCAATAGATGCACCAAAAACCGCCTTCATGACCCATCAGAGCAATTACTATTATGAGGTCATGCCCTTTGGACTCAAAAATGCTGGGGCTACTTACCAGAGGTTAATAGATAAGGTGTTCGCAACTCAGATAGGTCAGAATCTAGAGGTCTATGTGGATGACATGGTTATTAAAACAAGCGCAAATTGGTCACATGTAAAGGATTTAATAGAGACCTTTGCATCCATAAGAAGCTACAACATAAGACTGAACGCGGACAAGTATACCTTTGAAGTACAAGCCGGGAAGTTCCTCGGATTTATGCTCACTAACCAGGGAATCGAAGCGAACCCGGACAAATGCCAGGCTATAATAGATACGAGAAGTCCAACCAAGAAAAAGGAGGTCCAACAGTTGACAGGGAGACTAGCCGCATTGTCACGATTCTTATCATGTGCAGGAGACACGTCAATACACTTCTTTGCAGCAATAAGGAAGTCTAAGGAGTTTGAATTGACAGAGGCATGTGAAGAAGCCTTTCAAGAAGTAAAGCATTTTTTGTCCTCGCCTCTTATCCTAGTAAGGCCCAAAGAAAACGTGCCCTTGGTCTTACTTGTCAGTCACGGATAAAGCCCTTAGCTCGGTTTTAGTACAAGATGGAGAAGATGGAGAGCGACACGTGTACTTCATCAGCAAAGTTCTAAAAGGAGCAGAGCTAAGGTACCATAAGATTGAACGTTTGGCTCTGGCAGTAGTTATCACAACTCGAAAGCTGAGACATTATTTTCAAGGTCACCCCATCACAGTGAAGATGAATTATCCAATCAAAAAAATACTGAAAAAGCCCGACTTAGCAGGGCAGATGATCAAGTGGGCAGTAGAGCTCTCCGAGTATGACATCAACTTTGTGCCCAGAACCAGTATCAAGTCACAGACACTGGCCAATTTTGTGGTAGAATTAAGTGCACCAGCTAGAGAAGAGATCTCAAACAGATGGATCCTTTATGTAGATGGATCTTCAAATCTCAAGGGAAGCGGAGCTGGAATAATTTTGGAAGGACCCGGAGATCTAACATTAGAATACTCTTTATGTTTCAATTTTCAGGTTAGCAATAACCAGGCAGAGTATGAATCCTTGATTTCCGGAATGAAATTGGCGAGAGAAGTCGGAGTAACACACTTATTAGTGAAGATCGACTCCCAGCTAGTGGTCGGACAGATGAAGAACAAATACCAAACGAAGGATTCCACCCTGATAAAGTACCTTCAGAAAGCTTCAAAAATATCCAAAGTGTTCTCAGAATTCGAAGTCATCCACATCCCAAGAGAAGATAATACCCGAGCCGACCTCCTAGCTCGGTTAGCAATCTCAAAGAATTTAGGAATGAATAAAAATGTGATTCAAGAAGTTCTTGAAGCACCCAACATTCAATCAGAGGAAGTATTAATAATAGAGGATGCCCAAGGATGGATGAGACCCATCATCAGCTATCTGACCTAGGAAATATTACCTGAAGTTGTCAATGAAGCCTGGAAGATTAAAAGGATAGCTTCCCGATACATCATATTCTCGGACACGCTGTACAAGATGGGTAGGTCAACACCTATACTCAGATGTGTGTCAGAGCCTGAGATTGAACTAGTAATTAAAGAGGTCCATGAGGGAGCCTGTGGTAGCCACATCGGTGGGAGAGCATTATCCAGAAAAATCCTAAGAGTCGGGTACTCACTACTACGAAAAACCCATTTAGCAACGGTTGGGAATGACATATAATGACATGGGCGAAGGCGTTGCTATGTAGATTGTTGTTGTAAGTTCTCCGTTTCTACAACGGTCTGGAAACCGTTGTTGTATTTTGGAAGCGCGCGATATATTGCAACGGTTAGGTATTTCAACCGTTGTAATATAAATTAACTATCACAGCGGTTATCAGTATCAACCGTTGTCATATATATTAACTATCACAACGGTTATGTATTTCAACCGTTGTGGAATGTACCCTTAGTTTATTAAATACAAATGTATATTGCTTGTTTTACCATCCACCTAATTAAAGAAATACAACCATTAAAATTGGTAAAGAACTATATAATCTGAAAATTAAACTGTTCTTGAAAACCAACTTAAACACACCATTGTTTTCCGAATTGCATCCATTTTATTCGGCACATTTTATGTTCCTTAACATAAAATTTATGGTTCAATGGTCGGTTTCCTTCAATCCATCGATATATTTTATTATAGTTTACCTCATCATCGCCAAAAATCATCCCGATTTTATCGTCATAACAATCATGATCTTAACAACCACGATGATTAGTGACGACAATGAGGTAAACTATAAGAAAAGATATCGATGAATTGAAACAAACGGACCATTGGACCATAAATTTTATGTTAAGGAACATTAAATGTGCTGAATGAAATGGATGCAATTCGGAAAACATTGACATGATAAAGGTTGGTTTTCAAATACATCCTAATCTTCAGATTATAAGTTTCTATATCAATTTAACTGATTGCATTTTCAATAAAAGGATAGTGAAACAAACAATATACATAGTATATAATAAACTAAATTTCATATACAATATCAGAATGAATTCATATATATATGTACCTTATTAGAATGAATTCATATGTATGTACCACCATCATCATCACCATGTGAAACAAACCCTAAGAAGTGGGAAGCAATGAAGAAAATTAGTTAGTATTAAATTTAACTATATACAATATACATAGTATATATATATAATAAACTAATATTCTATATCAATTTAACTGATTGTATTTTCAATAAAAGGATAGTGAAACAAACAATATACATAGTATATAATAAACTAAATTTCATATACAATATAAGAATGAATTCATATATATGTACCTTATCAGAATGAATTCATATATATATGTACCACCATCATCATCACCATGTGAAACAAACCCTAAGAAGTGGGAAGCAATGAAGAAAATTAGTTAGTATTCAAAACAAAACAACCAAAAGTTGAAACAAAACCCTAAGAAGTGGGACTGTACCATTACAATGAAGTTCGCCTTGCTTGTGAAGCATTGAAGTCGAATCTGCACAAAATGAGAACAATCAACAAAAACAACATGAAGCAAACGAGATAATGGGAACTATCTAACAAAAAGATTGAAGTAGAAGACTACCTTATTTTCCATAAACAATATGTACATTACGCTTGCTACCGCCAGCATCATCACCATGTTCATCAAGTTTTAGATTCTGCAAGAAGAACTACAAGGAGGAAGAAGCTTAAATCAAAAGCTTCATACTTCTTGTATTTCTTCTCGCAGATTCTATAAAAAGATGAAGTTTGCTGCCAAAATTGGGTGCTAGGGTTTCACTGTAAAGGAAATGGTGCTACTGTCAATAATAGAAAGTTAATTCCCTTATATAGGTAAATATTTCACAACGGTTTTCTAAAATAACCGTAATGAAAACTATATATATTATTTTAATAATATCACAACGGTTAGTTATATTAACCGTAGCGATAACCCTTCTAATTGGTACAAGGTTCGACTCCAGGCAACAACATTTTTCTATAATTACATAAAATAGAAAAATGTTGTTGCCTAGTATAAGGGGTATCACTACGGTTATTATTACTAACCGTTGTAATATTATAACCCTTGCTCTTCCCGGAGTAGAGAACACTCTGGCCATAATGATTTAAAATTTTCTCCATTTTTCAAAAAATATCGTTCCAGAATATCAACCATTTACAAGTTATTATCATTGCAAGCATTAAACTATCAGACTTTTCATCTTCAACCTCATCTATAAATAGATAACTTTACATTTCTTCATAATATATTCTTCATAACAATGAGTTCTACAAATGAGAATGCTAGAATCACCAATGAGGAACGTCAGGCGCCAATAGATGAGGTCCAACCAGCGGCCAGGGATGCCTTAAGGGTGAGGAAGGATAAGAAGAAGAAGAAGAAGAAGAAGAAGCTGAAGAAGAAAAAGATAAAGAAGAAAAGGAGAACAGTTTATTATGATTCCGATGAGGGGAGTGAGGAGAGATGTCTGGATTATGAAGATGCATTTGTAGTAATGGACTCTGACATTGATTAATATATGTAATATGATTATCAATGTACTCTTTTTAATGGAATCTTAATAAAATGTTATTTTATATATGCTCATCTCTTACAGTTTTATTTCTAAAGTTATATATACTATTCTCTTGCACTTAAAAACACTAACAAAAGAAATAAAATATATGTTTAAAAGAAAAACAATGATGAATTTTGAGTTTTGAGGTTAAATCCCCGTAACACTAACAAAAGAATAAATAAAATATATGTTTAATGTAATGCCCTGTATAATATATACCTAGAATAATACAATACAAGCATTTTATTTGGTACTGACACCATCATAAGTGCCTAATGGCGTAATTCACATACTTGACCATTTCTAAAAACATAAAAGAATCTATGGTACAAGCTATGGAAACTAGCAAAAAATATAAAATCTAAGAATAATATACAATATCCTCAATTGTATACAACAAATACACAGCGGAATAAGCTCAACTAAGCTTCTCTTGAAACATCCAGGCATCGCTCCACTTGTAAATCAAACCTGCAAACCACACCTGAAATATAGCAACTATAGTGGGGTGAGATACATCAAATTTCAGTGAGTTCCCTATCTTATAGGTTCTCTCGGCTTTACAGGGATCTAATAATCCTAACTCAAGTCAAGGGGAAGGGAAAAATGACTTTGAGTTCACAATCTCACACTATATGGAAACGTGTCATGAGTCTGTTAACTCATAAATTCACACGAAAGGAAAAACATCCCGAGCCTGTTAACTCAAGAATCTCACTAATCGATAACCTGTACCAAGGAATCCCCTTTTCCCATTCGCTTCTACGTCTATAAGTCGACCCGAGTCATGGATCCCTGTAGTTACTTGACATACGAAATGGATTCGGGATCATCGGCCTGTTAACCGTGAACCATCACTTCTCATGGCCTGTTAACCATCACAAGTCTCTTTACCATATAGGCTTCATTCGTACTACACGCGGGAATCAAACCTGCCAAGTAATTGTGCATATGTTTCATAGGAGGAGCTCGAGTCTCATGAAACTACACCTCAAGATAAAGGGTTACAATTACGTGATCATATACACAAACGTGATTATATTCGACAATCACAAGGCCATATTAGCCTTAAGGCCTCTCTTGCCTTTTCTCATAAGTCACAATGGTTCACATATGTTCCATACTAGTGTTTACTCTCTCCTAGACCAATACTCATCACGGATGCACCGTTATACATCAAGTTCCCGAGCATCGCCATCTAGGTTATCTACTCCAGGCCAGAACTCGTCAGTGGATGCACGAGCGTCGCCATCTAGAGTTTCTATCACAAATTTATCCACAACCTAGAATCATAACAATCTTAACTATGCCATTTATTTTAGGGTAAGGTTTCCTCACTCTTCCTAATTCATATTTTAAACATGCATATTTCTTTCATTCACAATTAACAATTAGATAGACATGGTAAAATCACAAATATTACAAGTAACACATATAATAGCATAACGCATAAAACATCACTTCCGGGTTCCCTCCGATTCATTTAATCGGGTATTGAAATCAATACTTTTCACTTTTATCCCGTAGGATATTTTCACAGCTTCACATCGGCTATAATTATGCCTCGATCGGATTTACGATCCAAAAGATATGGGTTTCAACATAACACATAACATTGTTACCATTCAAATGACACTATTAAATATTGTTACCATTCAAATGACACTATTAAAAGATATGGATTTCAACATAACACATAACATTGTTACCATTCAAATAACACATAACATTTTATGCATTCAAAAGATATGGATTTCAACATAACACATAACGTCGTGGCTTTCTAACGGTACCAAGAACGTCTCGATCCGAGTTACGGATAAAAAGTTATGAAGGAAACAAAACGGGATAATCTGTCATGTTCGCTAGGCGAATCACCAGCGAGCATTCACTTTTGCCTTCGCTGAGCGAAGCTCCAGGAAAATCAACAAACATACTAGAACAAACACAAAGTTCGCTAGGCGAACCCCTTGGCGAACCTTCGCCTTGCCCTTCGCTTCGCGAACCTCTGGGCGAACCAAGGCAGAACCAAACAGAACTGAAAAGATACAAAGTTCGCTAGGCGAACGTCATTGGCGAACATTCACTGACCTTCGCTGCCTGGTTTGCTAGGCGAACCCTCGAAACCATTCGCTTTCCCCTTTGCCCCAGGTTCGCTAGGCGAACCGCGCGAAACCCAGAAATCTTAGAAGCGTAACAGCGGGTCCTTTGGGGTCCAAAACCCATTCCAAACACCACCCAATGCACAAACAAGCATTAATAGATTATTCTACACACATATTGATCATACAACACAGGTTATAACTCATTTTATCCGTTGGATTCCATTGATTCCACAATATATCATTTTCTCTCAATTTCTAACCTAAATTCCAATCATCTATTTCTAAAACTTAGAGTGTCTAACTAGAACCCACCTGATAATCGAAGAGGAGTTTGAAGAAGATGATGAACAACGATCCAAGTTTTCTTCCCTCTTTTCCATTTTCCTTTTTTCCTCTTCTTCTCTTCCTTTCTCTTCTTTCTCCTTTCTATCTTTTTCTTTCTTTTCTTAACACACACACACACACACACACACACACACACATATATATATATATATATATATATATAAAATACTTATTATATAATATAGATCCAACAGGGTAAAATATCTCCAATTGATATTTTATCGTCTCAACCCAATTGATCAATTATTAGAGTTGCCATTAAATCCTTTCTTGAACTATCAATTATTAATCCGTCTGTTTGATAAAATAATTGATCTTTTTTGACATCCAATTGAGCACTTAAGTAATACGGGGTATTACATTTAAAATACAAAAACATGACAAAAAATATAGTTGCTGGAAATCGAAGCTTGTTACATGTATTACAACGGTGTTTTAATACAACCATGTTTAAAATGTAAAAATATGGAAAAAAAAATGTAGTAGCTGGGAATCGAAGCTTGTTACACAGCTTGTATTACAATGGTTCTTTAGTACAACCGTCGTTAAATATGGCGTTATAAATTTTTTTAACGTATTACAACGTTGGGATACGAATCCGTGGTAAACTTGGCGTTGTTAAATGGGTTTTTTGTAGTAGTGACTCCTGACCGCATATGATGCGAGATTACATCGAGTACGTTAGAAAGTGTGAAAAGTGCCAAGTATTCGCTCCATTTAAACATCTACCAGCTAAGTCGCTCCATTTGATTTCATCCCGTGGCCGTTCCATCAATGGGAAACAGACATCCTAGGACCATTCCCAATTTCTTCGGGACAGCTCAAGTTCCTAATCGTTGCAGTTGACTATTTTACAAAATGGATGGAAGCCGAGGCCGTTGCTTGGATCTCTGCCGAGAGGGTTCATAAATTTTATTGGAGGAATATCATATGCCGGTTTGGTTTGCCGGGAATCATAGTCTCGGACAATGGAGCTCAATTTGCAAGCACTTCCGTCGTAGACTTTTGCAGGGATTATGGAATAAAAAACAGGTTCACATCAGTAGAACATCCCTAAACCAATGGCCAAGCAGAAGCTGCAAACAAAGTTATCTTAGGAGGAATAAAAAAGAAGCTAGAGGAGGCAAAAAAAATATGGGCCAAGTACTTACCCGAGATCTTGTGGTCATACCACACAACACCACATTCTACTACTCAAGAGACACCCTTCAAGATGGTGTATGAAGCTGATGCAATGATATCGGTGGAAATCAATACCCCGACTTGGAGGCGTGAACACTTTGATGAAGTTGCCAACATGGATAATCTGAACATCTCGGCTGACCAGATAGAAGAGGTCAGAGAGACAGCACGGATCAGAGAAGTTGCTGCAAAACAGAGGTTGGAAAGAAGATACAACCTGAAAGTTCAGCAAAGGGTGTTTTAGGAAGGCGACCTGGTCTTTAAGAAAATCACAGACCCAAAAAACAAGGGAAAGCTCGCCCCCAACCGGGAAGGCCCGTTCAGGGTACTTCGCAAACTAAACAACGGAGCATATAAGCTGGAAACATTAGGGGGATTAGAAATACCTAGGACATGGAATGTATCCAATCTTAGGCTATATTTCAGCTAAATGTTATGTAATTCAATAATGAATAAAGGATCCGGGTTACACTCTTTTCCCTTGCAAGGGCAAGGGTTTTTAACGAGGCACTTGGACTTAAATTTTTTTTTGTCTTGTTTATACGTATTTGGCTGGAGATGGTGAGTTATAACTCGGAAAACTCCTATAAATGTGTTGACTTGCTCCGCGTACATAGGTTGCCCATAAACGCTCCGCGTACAAGGGTTGATTAAACTCCTATAAACGTGTTGACTTGCTCCGTGTACATAGGTCGCCCATGAACGGGTTGATTAAACTCCTATAAACACGTCGACTTGCTCTGCGTACATAGGTCGCCCATAAACGCTCCGCGTACACGGGTTGAACAAATATTTATGAATGTATATACTCATTCCATGCACACATGACCAACGGCCTAAACACGTCCAAGCCTAAACACGTCAAAAGAAACTTGGGGCTTGTGAGTATCAAAGTCATACATGACCAACTACCAAAGGCTAATAAGAACTTGTGTCAAGTCTCTGATAAAAGGACACTCGAGTTCATACCATGATCGGCACCTGAGCCCATAAGAGTTCAAGACTCTCAAAAGTGTCAAGGTTATACACACGTAATAGTTAAAGGCTTATTAAATGATAATTAGCTTCACGGTGAGCTATCCAAAAAGTCTTAGAAAGCAAGCATAAGCAAAGTAAAAATAATACTCGGCACTCTATAATCAGACACTTTAAGTTAATCTAACTTAGTGCCCGAAGGGCTGGATATACGCACGAGATTATTTTGCAAATCTGGATATACGCACGGGATTATGTTGCAAATCTGGATATACGCACGGGATTATGTTGCAAAGGAATAAACACGATAAACAACAATGACATAAACAAAAGCCTCAGAAGGGCCAAAAATTGTACATTACAAAGCCCGAAGGCTAAAAATTCATGAGCATAAGGGGGGACAACACCACACTCCCTCGCCAAAATACATCACCAAAATACATAAAAAATGCATCCATAAGGATGACTAACCAAAATAAGGAGAATTTCAAAAGTAGTCAACAACTGAGGTGCTATTCGCGCCAGCATTGTCCGGGGTTTCATTCCCGCAATTGACAAGAGTATGAGTCTTCTCTGGATTGTTCTTTTCAAGCTCGTCCAGATCTACAAGGCGGCCATCCTGCACCACCTTGAAGTAATCAACTTCGAACAAATCCAACCCGGGATGGAGGCACAAAACTTGGTCCTTTGCGCTGTCAAAGGCCTCGTCACCAGCGGAGAGAACTTCAATCTGAGCCTTCTTAAGGGACTCAGTGAGCCCAGTGTTGGAAACCAAAAGTTCTTGGTGAGAGACTTTGACTTGCTTCAACTCCTCAGTAACCTTAGACAAAGCCGACTTATGTTCGGATTCAAGAGTCTCCTTGTTCTTCTTCTCTTCATCTAGGTTTTTCTCTAAACTGGAAAGCTTTTCTGGTTGAACCTTGAGGGCTTCCTGTAGCCGGGTAATCTCTTCTTTCAGCTTAAGCTTCTCCGCCTCAGAATCATCGCTAGATTCAAATAGGCCCGTAGCAAGAACAACACACTGCATAAGGTAGGAGCTTATATTTTGTGTAATCTTCTGCCGACCAATAGATTTCACTTTGTTAACGTCCTCAGTGGTGTTAAGATGATTGTACAGAAATCTAAGCCTGTCAAAGTTGTTGGACTAGAATTTAAACTCCCCGGATGTAACATTTTCCCTAGGAACTCGCATAAGAGAGTTGATCTCCATGTCGGCTTGACAGACTTCGTTAGTCATAAGGGTTTTTAGCCTCTTAAGAGCACCTTGCGAAGTTTCTTCCTGGGCTGGAGGAGCAGAAGGCTGAGGTTCATTCTTACTCGGGGTCGCCTTTGTACTCATCCTCAGGGTCCGCTTTAGTTTTCAGATCTCCAACCCGCCCATATCCGATTTAGAAGAGGCAACTCCTCCATATCCTCTCCGAGCAGCACGAGCCTCCAACATTAACTTTTTCTGTTCAGCCACAGAAAATTTAGTCATCGTATCTGCAAACAAAAATCATAAACATCAGAACGAGAGTAATTAAAGGTGTTGACAAATAATAGGCAAGCAATTACCCAGGAAAGCGAGTAGTTGCTCATCACTTAAAGGTAACAACTCCTTAACCTTCATCATACAGAAGGAATCAAGAACAATCAGAGATTGAGTTTCAAGTTCACTCAATTTCTCACAGTTGAAACCAGTGATCGACAACGGATTTTCAGCCCAATAAAAGGGAAAGCGAGGCTGGCTATCCAAAGCGTATAGCACTTGTGGACACCTCGGCCCATTCTTTACCCTTAGGAATCGATTCTTATAATTCTTATAATTAGAAGTGTATGCCTGGAGGAAACTCCGCCCCGAAATCCCAATGATTTGTATCCAACTGCAATTATCGACACCTTTAACCTCAAAGAAAGAGAAAAACAGACCAACCGTGGGGGTGATATCTAAAACCTCACAAACTCTTTCAAAAGTCTTTATAAAACCCCAACTGTTGGGGCAAAGTTGAGAGGGAGCTATGTTCACAACTTTTAACACATCCGCTTCAAAATCAAAAAAGGGTATTTGTATATTAAAATCCTCTAGAACCCCAGCATAGATATAGAAAAAGTCTTCTTTAACACCTTTAGGACGAAGTATACAAACACATTCTCTGGTAATACACGATTCCAAGACAACATCATCTTCGGACCCAGTTGAAGATATTTGCCTTTTGGACCGGAGTTTCGCTATTTCTACATCATCGAAGGTACTATTCTTATGGTTCATGACCTCGAGATCAAAGGGAGCAGCAGTCGTCATTGAAATCTCTACAAAACCTGGGGAAGATGAGCCAAAATCAAAATTACTCTCAGAAGTGAGAACGTCGCCATAAACTTCGTTCATGACTCGTCTAAACTCTTTTGGCCCTAAAGCACTTTCTATTTCCCACATGCATTGTTCCCACAACTCTTTCCTCTCCACATCATTCATACGGACGTCATTACCATTACCCTTGCCATCTCGTTTACTAAAGACTACCATACTTTCTAAAAACAAAATCGAAGAATAAAATAAAAATCAAGAGTAGTGGAAGGATACCTGTGAGTAGGGATGGCAGGCAGACCCAAACCCGTGGGGCCCACCGGCACCTGAACTCGAGTCAACAGGTGAAAACCCGAGTTGACTGGGTTCGGGTGCCACCCGATATTTCGGGTGCGGGTTTGGGTAGTGTGAAACCCGCACCCAAAACCAGAAACCACACCCGCTTAGACATAAAATTACATAAGTGCCTCTAAATATATATGTAGACTTTAATTTTAATTGTAATGTTAAGATGTTGAAGACCTTAATTTTAATCGTAATGTTACCAAACTTGATGGAAAGTTGTAATTTAATTTGTTAATTTCTTTGAGAGACCTTGATGGAATTCTTGTGTTTCAAATTTCAATGTTGCTGTTGTATTTTTGTGTTTTTGCTACGGGTTCGGGTTTGGGTGGAAAAACCCGAACCCAACGGGTGTGGGCGTGGGTGTTATTTTTCCACCCGAATAGCCTTTGGGTTCGGGTTTAGGTGGTGATTTCGGGTGCGGGTTTGGATAGTGTGAAACCTGCACCCGACTCGACCCGTTGCCATCCCTACGTGTGAGTGGAGAAGCCTTGGAGATTAGGAAAACGTTCCGGTTGATAAAGAAAGAAGATGATTTGGACGTAGAAAAGGGAGATAAGAGGATTTTAATAAAAGACTCGACACCCAAGAGTAGCTTGGGAGTAGTCATTAACAGTCATCATTATACTGGGGAAACTGAAAGGACACGACCCTCCAAAGAATTTATGAAACGTAAGGACTTGAGAAGAAAAACCGACCTATAGCACGACACCCAGCAAATATATTCGGGCTCACGTCACGGTCGAGTATTG